>OX422212.1:657653582-659059708 GCA_949130495.1 Sambucus nigra
CAATCACATAAATGACTAATGCAAGGATAAATCTAGTACACATAGACGACCATAAAAAGCAATGTTATACACATGGTCTGGATGACAAGATTCGCCCATACAACCAAAGTTAGTCATCTCGACCCCGTATCTTAAACTTTATTTTTTTAGAAAGTTTCATTTTGTACAATACAAATTTCGACACACTTTTGTCATTGTAATCCATTTCTAAATGATTCTTTATTTAGAAAGTCAAATTTGGCCTCGTCGAACTGTGGATGAAGTTGGTCATCCCGACCACATTTTTAAAAGTTTTTTATATAAACTTTTCTTTTGTGTGGTACAAAAGTTGACAGTCTTTTGTAATTTTTAACCCATTTTTTTTATGATTCCTATTTTGGAATGTCAATTTGGTCTGATAAAACTTTGGATGAAGTTGGTTATCCCGACCCCATTTTGAAAAGTTTATTTTTTTTAAAAACACTTTCTTTTTGTTTGGTATGGATTTCGATATTTTGTCATTTTTAAATCATTTCTAGATTCATTATATAGAAATTCAAATTTGGTCTGGTCGAACTATGGACGAAATTGGGTATTTCGACCCCATTTCGAAAATTTTATTTTTTAGAAAGTTTCCTTTTATGCGTTACGAATTTAGGTAGACTTTTGTAATTTTGAACTTATTTATAGATGATTCCTTGTTTAGAAAATCACATTTGGATCGATCAAACATTGGACGAAGTTGCTTACCCCGTCCTGTTTTGAAAAGCATCTTTTATACGGAACGTATTTCGATAGACTTTTGTAATTTTAACCCATTTCCATATGATTCCTTGTTTACAAAGTCAAAGTTGGTCCGGTCAAACATTGGACGAATTTGGTCATTCGGATTCTCTATCAAAAAATTTCCTTTTTAAAAATGTTTCATTTTTTGCGATATGGATTTCGGTATAATTTTGCGGGTTTTATCCCATTTCTAGACGATTCTTTATTTAGAATGTCAAAGTTGGCCAGGTTAAACTTTGGACAAAGTTTATCATCCAAACTTCCTGTGGAAAAGTTTCCTTTTTTAAAAAGTTTCCTTTTGTACGATACGGATTTCGGGAAACATTTATTATTTTTATCCCATTTTTAGTTGATTCTCTCTGTTGATACCAAAAATTATCCACCTGCGTGGACAAATTAAAAACGAACACGTGTCATCCAACATGGCAAGAATCCTAGTCATTAGACTCGCCGACCTACACATGGGAGGTCGATCAACATACAGAATGCTGACTAGTATGCAAAATGCCGACCAATAATAAGAAGACCGACTAATAGGTTTGACAAAGCGTCAACAGTCATATACATTGTGAATGCCATGTACTGATGTAAATGCCTAATTTATAAAGGCATTCCATCCTTTTACATTCCACCTCTCTATCTTCTTATAAGACTATAAATACATTGTAATCCCTTCATCAAGGGTAGGTTCAAGCCATAAAAAAGGAATACAAGGCAATAAGAAATACAGTGGACGTAGGCTTTTCCCTTATAGCCGAACCACTTAAAAAGCCTTTTTGTCTCTATTTTATTTACATATTCTATATGTGATTAAATAATTAGACCTGGTCTAATTTGTTACATCAACAGACTGGCGTCATCTGTGGGAATGTATTTATAAACGTTTTCACTCATTCATTTATCAGCATTCCAAAAATGACTGACATTTCTGAATCCAGTGCCAGAGACGATGTCATTTCACTTATTCCATCTGTTCCTATAACAAATAATGATCTGAATGGGATCTTGGCTAGCCTTTCAAGAGGACATGAGGCTATGCAGGATACTATTAGGCAATTAACCCAAACACTACAAGCTAGATCTCTCACCTTGTCTAGTCACATGAATAAGAATATGCCACTACTGCCTCCAAGAACCAGCAGGCACAGCCAATCCAGGACTACCAAAGACACGTCCTACTGCCTATGAGCAAGTTCTCCTTTTAGAACTTCAGAACCTTATGATGAGCAATCCTTTACTCCTGAAAGATTAAGTGCTTTATAAAGGTTAAGTAGAGCATCTCCCTTTGATCGTCTGGGACCTAAAGGGAATAGAAATGTTCCCAGAGCATTGTTGAGGAATACTCGATTAATGTAAGGGCTCATCCCAATCTAGATCAGACGCCCAACGATCTATTCATACCGAGCAGACCTCAAAGGAAGAGAGCTCATCATAAATAGTTGGTCATAACAACCGAGTTACAACGCATAAATTTGATTTTGGCAATAATGCATGGAAGGGTTCTATTCAACAATTCGAAGATAGGTTGGGAGAGATGGTAAAGGCGAAGTACCATTTGCAACAAAGCTTTATAAAAGGGTATCTTTTTGTACAAGCTATTGTGGATTTTCCTACTCCTTAAAAGTTCAAAGCTCATGTGGTTACTCCCAAGTATGATGGGAAGACAGATCATGTTCTTCATATAGAGCAGTATCAAGTAGCAACTGATATTTATGTTGTTCCTGACGAAATGAGATGCATGGCGTTCTCAGGAATAATTACAGGTCCTGATCAGATTTGGTACAACAACCTTCCTCGGGGAAAAAAAATCTAGTTTTAACCAGCTTGCCGAACTATTTATTGGTACCTTATGCTTTGGAGCTAAACTGGTACAAAGAGTATCTCACCTGCTAAGTGTGAGGCAACGGGTAGGAGAAAGCACCAGGGATTACATCACTCGCTTTAACAATGAAAAGTTAGAGGTCATTGATTATGAGGAGAAAATAACTATTACAGCTCTCATGAGTGGATTACTCCCCGAGAAGATTTATTACACTCTTGCCAAAGATCCTTCAAAGTCTATGACTGAATTAATAGCCAAAGCAGCCAAGATAGTGAATGTCGAGGAAGCCATGACAGCAAAACAAGGCTCGAACATAAAGTTTGAGGGCAAAACCGAAAAGAAGGAGTAGAAGGAACACAAGGAGCAAAAGAATTCAAGGCAAAAGAAGATTGATGACATGCTTAGGAAATAAAATAATTACACTCCATTAACAATAGGCATTCACCATATTTTGGAGGAAATTAAGCACAACAAGGAGGTACGTTGGCCCAAGAAGCTAAGAGAACCTACTAGTAAGAGGAACAAATCTAAATACTATGAATTTCATAAGGACCATGGCAGACTACAGATCATTGTATTGCTCAACAAAATGAGATACAAACCGTCATACGATGAGGAAAACTGGACAAGTTTGCAGATCGACAGGATGACAGAGGAGCTCGACGAAGGTCAAAGTCTCCGTGCAGGCCCAGGGAAGAAAAAAAATAACTCAAGAAGATGATCCTAATTTCTTCAAAAAACCCAAATAACCAAAACGTGAGATATTTACACTTAGTTTTGGTTCCTTTGATTGTGAGATTATGATAAGTGGAGATACGGGAGGTGGAGATCACACAGTAGAGAGGAAAGCTTACCTCAAGAAGGCTTTAGCATGTTCTTATATCCAGAGGATCAATTTAGCCGAGGAAGATGGGCCGAGGAAGGCGAATAAAGAAAAATTGGTGATTGGGTTTTTCAAAAATGATCTATAAGGAATTATGTATCCCCATGACGACTCTTTAGTGGTCAAATTTAGATATCAGGATACAATCATTTCCAGGGTGTTGATTGACAATGGTAGCTCAGGAGATATCATATTTTATTCATGCTTTCAAAAGCTAGATTTTAATCTCAGTCAGCTAGATCCGTACCGCAGGCCCTTAATCGATTTTTCTCGTGAAAAAGTTTATCCTTTGGGCATAATCAAGCTGTAGGTGTTGCTCGACACCTGGCCAGCAAGTCGGTCAGAGAAAATTTATTTCTTTGTGATGGAAAAGAACGTGTAATCAACCTATAACGTCATCATGGGCAAAGTAAGATTGAAGAAGTTTGAAGCAGTTCCCTAAATAACCCATCAGCATTTGAAGTTACCGACCAACTTCGGAGTAAGTGAAGTGAAGGGTGATCAAAAAGTAGCCCAGGAATATTATTACTCCTCTGTAGAGCAAGAAGATCTTGAGGAAATAAAGAAGAAGATCACCACTTAACAAGTGGAAATTACTGAGCACAATAGCGAATCTAAGGTTGAAACCTTAGATCCAAGGGAGGAGACAGAGCTGGTAAAATGTCAAATTATGGAAGCAACGGAGAATATCATCTTAGATGACGACAAGCCAGAGTGGATTACACAGGTGGGTTCAACACTAGACCCTGTTCTTAAATAGAAGCTAATGACATTTCTAAGACAGAGAAAACACGTGTTATCTTGGAGTCATGAGGATATGCCTGGGATTGATCCCAATTTCCTCTGCCATGAACTCAAATCAATAAGGACGTTAAGCCAGTGAAATAAATGTGCAGGGTATTTAGCCCCGAGAAGAATCAAGCTATTCAGGAGGAGGTAAAGAATCTTCAAAAAGCTTCATTAATTGAAGATGTGAAATATCCAAATTGGTTGGCCAACGTTGTTATGGTCAAGAAGAAAAATAATAAGTGGAGAATGTGTGTAGAATTCACCGAGTTGAATAAAACATGTCCAAAGGATAATTTTCCTTTGCCTAGGATTGACCAACTTATGGATGCTACATCGGGACACAAGCTATTGAGTTTTATGGAAGTTTATTCCGATTACCACCAGATTAAAATAAAGCCTACAGATAGGGAACGTACCTCTTTCATTACTCCCCGAGGAACTTAATGTTATAACGTGATGCCCTTTGGTTTGAAAAATGCAGGTGCCACTAACCAAAGGTTGGTAAACAAGGTATTTGAAGATCAAATAGGAAAGAATATGGAAATACATGTGGATATTATGCGGATGAAGAGTAAAAAATCTTCTAATCATATTGCTAACCTCAGCCAGACCTTTGATTGGTTGAAAAAGCAACAGATGAAGCTGAATCCGGCCAAGTGTGTGTTCGGTGTGCATAAACTAATGTTCCTTGGGTACATAGTGAATTAGAGGGTAATTTAGGCTGTTCCTCATAAAATAAAGGACCTGATTGAAATGCAGTCTCCTACTTGCAAGAAGGATGTTTAAAGGCTCACTAAGCGAGTAGTTGCTTTGAATAGATTCGTTTCCCGAGACAGGTGTTTGCCATTCTTTAAAGTGTTGAGGAAGGCCTATGAATGGAACAACGGATGCGAGAAAAATTTTCAGGAGTTGAATAAGTATCTAGGATCACCCCCATTTCTCTCTCGACCAGTTTTGGGAGAAAAATTGTATTTGTACTTAGCCGTTTTCGAGTTGGCTGTAAGTTCTTCTTTGATATGAGAAGATAATGGAGTTCAGAATCCAGTCTACTACACCAGCAAAGCCTTTCGAGGAGAAAAAATTAGATATCCATGACTGGAGAAACTTGCTTTGGCGCTTATAGAGGCATCCCCACGTATGAAGCCTTATTTCCAAGTGCATACTATAGTGGTGTACACTGACATGCCTCTTCGACAGGCTCTTCATAAACCTGAGAAGTCTTGGAGATTAATGTATTGGGCACTAGAACTGGGGGAGTATAGCATTATGTATGAGCCAAGGTCCTCATTAAAGGGCCAAGCTATGGTAGACTTCATTGCAAAATTCACTTATCCGGAGGTCCCCGAGTAACAAAGAGTTCAGGTAGACCTAGTAGGGGAGAGCTCAGAAGAAGTTGTTACCGACCTACCAGGACAATCAACCAGGATGCAGGAGAGGGCTCAAAGATATGATGAGGCAAGAGATAAGGTATTACACTATGGGACATTATCAGACCAAGGCTTTGACAATAACATCCCAATATGAAATCTATACGTAGATGGATCTTCATGTACTACAGGAAGTGGAATAGGTATTATAGTCAATTCCCCATGACGAGATTGATATTGAGTACGCGCATAGATTCCAGTTCCAAGCCTCAAACAATAAAGCGGAGTATAAAGCATTAATTATGGGATTAAGTTTATCTCAAACACTAAACGCCAAGTGAGTTATGGCGTACAGTGATTCTAAGTTGGTGGTCAATCAGATCTTAAGTTTATACGGAGCCAAAGGAGAATGGATGGCAAGGTACCTCACCAAAGCACTAGGGATCATAGCAAAATTACCAGCTGTTTGGATGAGCAGAATTCCAAGACTAAGTAATGCTTGAGTAGATGCACTTGCTGGGATTGCATCAACAAATCAGGATTGAACTTAGGAGAATAATCTCCATTGAGATTCTAGCAAGTAGGAGCATTGATGAAGACCTGACGGTTAATTTCATTACACTAGATATGGTATCTTCATGGATGGATCCCATCAGAATTTATATTGAGGAAGGAGCTTTGCTAGAAGATCCAATTGAGGCAAAAAAACTTAAGTATAAAGCGGTGAGGTATGTGTTAGACAAAGGAGTATTATACATGAGAGGGTTGACAGCTACTTTGCAGCGCTGTGTCCACCCAATAGAGGTTTAAGATCTGATAGCAGAAGTTCATGAAGGATCTTATGGAGCTCATGTGGCAAGACGATTGTTACTACAATGAATGCACACACAGGGATACTACTAGTCGACCACGAGGGCAGATTGTATAGCTTTTTCAAAGAAGTGTGATAAATTCCAAAAGTTCTCTAACATTAGAAAAAACTTCACATGCTGCTTTAACTCCCATTACTTCACCTTGTCAATTTGCTATTTGGGGAATAGACTTGGTTGGGCCATTGCCCACCACCAGAGGAAGATTCAGGTACTTGGTCATAGCTGTTGATTACTTCAACAAATAGGTTAAATCAGAACCATTATTGGATATTCCCTATGAGAAGGTGTACCAGTTCATCTGGAAAAACATCATTTGTAGATATGGTTTTCCATAGCCTTTATTACAGATCATGGCACACAGTCCGATAATGATGAGTTTGCAGCATATTGTGCCCAGTCCAATATTCAAAAGTTGCATTCTGCTCAAGGTCATCCTCAAAGCAATGGGCAGACCGAGGTGACTAACATGACTTTTCTCAGTGGGTTGAAGATGAAACTTGATGATGTAAAGGAAAGTTGGATAAATGAATTACACACACTATAATGGGCCTACCAAACAACTCCTAGGGTTGCAACAGGGGAACCACCATACATGCTAGCGTTTGGGACTGAAGCAGTAGTACCAGTTAAGATAGGTTTACCAACTCATCGAGTGCTAAATTTTAATTCCCCCGTTAGTGATTTGATACGAAGGCTAGACCTTGATATGTTGGAAGAGGTGCGAGAAGATGTAGCCTTGAGGAATGCTGCCTATCAGCAATAAATAACACGCTTTTATAACAAGTGGTTGAAGCCGACCAACTTAAACAAGGGGGATTATGTACTTAAAAAGGTGATTCAAAAGATTAATAAGCTTGAAGCCAGTTAACATGGGCCTTATCGTGTCTCAGCAGTTGTTCAACCAGGAACTTATTGAATTGAAACTTTGGAGGGTGAAGAATTTAAAAATCCTTGGAATGTCGAGCCTCTTAGGAAGTACTATCAGTAATATAGCAAACAACATCTTTTGTAATCAATTTTCTTCAGTATCAATAAAAAGTTGATTTTTTCATTTTTTCAATATTTTTTGGGGAATATTGGTTATATGCATCCCCAATACTTGGTCGGTAGGAATTCAATAATTGGTCGAACTTTGTTGGAAAAGGCGATACTTGATCGGCAAGATAATAAAAGTTCAATACTTGATCGGTAAAACGCAAACCCAAGTCAAAGCAGGATTTTAAGTCCTCAGTACTTGGTCAAGAAAAATCAGGGATAAAACTCTGTATAAAAAACAACAAGTTTTATCCAAACTGAGAAAAATGGAGGATGAACATTGTGAAAATTCCTAAATAGGAATGTAGTCACATAATCCACATACGCTTGGTCACCACTAGTAACTAATGCTAAACTTAAAAATTTGGGTGCATTAGTAGAACCTATGGCAATACCAAGGGTGACTAGTACTAAACTTGGATTTTAATCTAGGTGCACTAGTGGAACCTATGGCCACATCAATGGTAACCGATATTAAACTTAGAAATCTAAGTATATCAGTTGAACCTATGATAATCTCATTGGTAACTGATATTAAATTCATGCAAATGCCTAAGTGTATCAGTAAAACTAATGAAACAACAAAGTCATTTAGGCACCCAAAAATTAATAAGATAAGTTAATAAATTGCATTTCATTTATATTAATGATGATTACATGCAAATATTGTTTACAAATGAAATACATGAACAAATTATTCTCAAGATTATTCTACTGGACGTTTTCCTTCAGCTTTAGAAGATCTCGGAGTTGGTTCCATGCCTACTGGAGGATCATCCAATGTGTATGGAGAGTTGATAAAGTTAAAATTATGAAGCATTCTCCTGTTACTGATTTTCGGAGTATTCAACAAATGAGGGGCCAAGCTATTTCCATCTCACCGTCCAGTCCATAATATCCTAAATATTTAGAGATCGAGCATTGGGGAATGGTTTATATAGGGATCCAACTGAAATCAAGTTTGAAGGGAGATTTATCACAGTACAAGAACCCAAGATCATCTCAGTACCATAGCTTGCTGTCCTGTTCAACCTTCATAACTATTAGGAAATTGGTCTAGCCTCATTTATAGCCTTCGCGCTGAGCTTGACTAAAATGATCATCAAATCGTCCAAGGCTTCATTATACCCTTCCATCCAAACTTCTTTGGGTTTTTTGTGAAACTAGAAGGTTAATCTTTCAACTTGGTATTGCAAATTCTTCAACACTCCATCCTTAATTTATAATTGAGAAGACTGGGTAGAAATAGGGGTGGCAATTCGGGTCAATGGGTCATGTTTCGTGCCAATAAGACACAATAAGGTTTTTTCGGACACGAACATGACATGACACAAATAAAAAACAACACGACACGACACGAATACAAAAATTTCTTATATTTCACGCCTAAAAATACGATAACACAATAACAAGACACGATATGACTCATAATTCAAACACGAACACGACATGACACGACTTCGTGTAAAAAAACATGACACAAACATGACATATCGTGTTAATTTCGAGTTAATTTTGTGTCATTCCGTGTCGTTTCTAAAATTTCCACCCCTAAGTGGCAAGTTGCTCATCCTGAGTTTGGATCTTTTGAGACATCTCAGCAATGGCTAAGTTCCTGGCCTTTATCTATGCAGCCTGATTGGCAGGCATTTTTGAGTTCTGGCCTCATTAATTATAGGTCGGTTAGATCTAGATCTTGGTTGGGAAGTAGAAGAAGTTTTGGATTTCTTCAAGGCTTCTAGTTCCTCCATTAGCGTAGCATTCTCAGTTTCCAAGAATGATACCCCTTCATCAGCAACATAAGTTGTAGAAGGATCCTTCAAGGAGTCCAGTACACTCATTAACTTATTATTTTCTTCCTCCAATAACTTGGCAATGGCTCTAGCTTCATCAACCTCATACGTAAAAAAGCAGAAATGTGCTTCTTTAAGTTCTCCTCAAAGCCCCGAGCTCCACTTAAGTCCTTGTACTTGTCCTTATAATCAGCATAAAGTAGAGCCTTAGATTCATTATGCTCTTCTTGAAGTTCTTTAATCATTTCAAAGTAAGACACATTATTGGCCACAACCCGATCAAGAAGAAAATTGAGATAAATATATGTATCTTTGGCTTGATCAGTGGCATCTACCCCAAGAAAGTTTGATAAATTTTCCTTGGACAAAGTCATATAACCAGCCTTGAATAAACTGTTACAGCGCTTGACTAGATCTGAATCATTAGAAGAGAGATGTTCTATCTTGGTTATGAACTGAAAAAATAAAGAAATATCCAATCAACAATAAGAAAAGGAATATACGACAGCAGTCAAGAAATGATGAACAACAAGAAAATGACAAACAGTATGAAGAAATAAGTCCTTTTATTGATATGAAGGGAAATTACAAGTACAACCGAAAAGAAGCGAAAGAAAGGCAAAAAATACAGAGGCCAACTACCGAGAAAATTTACACCTTCTCTCTATCAGTTTTAACTCCAAATTGGTTGGCAGAGGGGATGGTTGGAGTGACTTGCTTGATGGATGGGATGATTGACTCAATAACATTCTTAGGTTGGTCGGCTGAAGACTCAACCACCAGAGATGACTCCCCAGAATCTAAATTATCTTTAACTTCATCGTCCATATTGGGGGGAGAGCCAGGATCATGCCTTTGGAAGAGCTCAGAGTCTTCTATTATGCCAACCTCCTTTAGTGCAGCCGACCAATCATCCTTGAAAAATTTCTTCTTTGCATACTCAATATGAGCAGAGGCAGCAGTTTTCTTTATCCCAGCCTTTTTAAGGAATTTTTCCAAGCTTTTACCCTTTTGAACTTCTTCTCGTTTAGGCCCTTAGCCAACTCAACCACCTACTTTCGAGCTTTAGCAGCATTATTTTCAGCCTTCTACCGATCTTCCTCAGCAGTTTTTATTTTGTTGTCCCAATTTTTTTTCATTCTCTAATGCTTCTGGGAATCAAGCAAGGACTTCTTGAGACCAGTAAAGTCCTCCTCAATATAGATTGAAGAAGAGTGTAGAGCATCATCCTTCTCCAACATCTGGTTAAAATCAACCAGGAACTATAAAGAAGAAAGGAAAAATCAGTACAAGAAGTCAAAGATAAAGTATAATGAATGAAAAAACAAAAGAAGAATTCTCACCATAACACGGCTTTGAGCAGCCCTTTCAGAAATTTTAAGTTGGGGCATAGAAGAAATAGTACCCCTGTGGTCTGGAAGAGTACCAAACTTAATTAATTTCCTAGCTAAGCCATGACCTATGGCTACAGAGGAGCTAACAACAGATGGAGTAATACCAACTATGCTCTATTGGTCGGCGTCAACAGTTTCTTCAACCTGCTTAACAGTAGGGCTTGTCCTCAATATTTTTAAGAGAGAATAATCTCCTCGGGGCTTCTTGTTAACATCATCCTTCTTTTTGGCCCCACCATCCATAGGCTTGTGGGTGCCAACAGCAACATCATCTCCAAGAAGGTTGGGAAATTTTCTTTTTACTAGGGTTACAAAAAGAGGAGCGTCTGATTCAAAGGAAGAAGAATGGACAACAAAAAGTTCACCATTGCCTGAAGAAGTGGACACTGGGTCCTGGTCCAAGTCAAGCACAATGGTTGGAGCAACAATAGAAGGTTGGGCAACAAAGGAGGTGATAGAGCTCTTATATTTCAGCAAGTATAAGGCTGACCTAGTATGCTCTTCGCTAATTTTTTTATGAAAGCCCTAGAGAAACTTGAGCTTGTCAAGATTAATATCACCCTCTTTGGGACACTTTCTCTTCCTATCTACTGCAAGTAAACAAATAACCAATGTTAATTAACATTTCAGCAGATAATTTAGCAGTATAAGCATATAAAATATATTTAGTTCAACCTATGCCATGACCCTCTTGAGGGCATCTTGGTCCGGTATATACTTCTTCCCCTTCAAGAGGTACATATTGCCAATGTTTGGCAATAACTCCATGATGAAAGTAATCCCTGTTGGAATTAGGCAGATTGACGACTAGAGCTTTATTAACAGATATAGTTTTCAAATAATATGTACAATCACTGGTGACCCATTTGTAACAGAACATAATCTCAGAGATACCGATATGGGTTTCATGGAATTGGTTAAGACTATGGACACCATTAATTATTCTTCAGGTGTTGGGGGCTAGGGGTGTAAACGGGTCGGGTCTGGGTATATCCAGATCCGATCCGGGTATATTTTTAACGGATCGGATCTTACCCGATTACCCGACGGGTCTCAGAAAATGGATCCAGACCCGGATCCGTTAAGGACCCGGAGACCCGACCCGAATACCCGACCCGATTATATATATATATATATATATATATAAACTATTTTTACATATATATATATAAATAAAACTGTTTATATATAAATATAACTTATATATATATAAACAGTTTTATATAAAAACAATTTTATATAAAAACAATATAAAAACTGTTTTTATATAAATATAACTTATATATATATATATAAACAGTTTTTATATAAAATAAAACTGTTTTTATATAAATATAACTAATGTATATATATATAAACAATTTTTATATAAAACTGTTTTTATATAAATATATAACTTATATATGTAAAACTGTTTTTATATATAACTTATATATATGTATGTATATATGTATGTAAAACTGTTATATATATATATATAAGTTAGTTAAATATATATTTAGTAACTATAATATTATATATAAATATATATTTATTATATTATATATATACACATTCGGGTCGGGTCCTTATCGGATCGGAGTCATGTATATCCAGATCCAATCCATTAACTAATCGGGTAATCGGGTAATCGGGTAATCGGATAATCGGGTCTATAAAATTTGCTCAGATCCGTTAATTTAGGTCGGGTCCGGATCGGGTCCGGGTCCAGACCCGGTCCATTGACAGCCCTATTGGGGGCTACTCTAGCAGGTACAATATCAAAGTATTGACAAAACTCTGAGAAAAAATGATTTGGGGGAAAAGTTCAGCCACATTCATCTATGAATAAGGAAGGAATACAATGGCCTTCAAACAAAGAACAAACATCTACAGGGGGATTAGGTAACTCTAGGTCTACCCAGTCTGGTATATTCCATTCCTTTCTAAGCTCATCTAAAGAGACAACAACGTAAACCATGATTCGATATGAAGAAAAGAAGAAAGAGAAAGAATTTGTAGCAAAAACTTAGAAGGTTTGAGGTAAGAGATAATCGAATTGAAATTTTGGTGGCAAAGCGAAAAAAGACGTGTTTTCCCTAAGACTTTTCGCTAGAGTTTGGAATATTTACAAAAATGCCATCAACAATACACGTTACCAACTATGCCAATAAAATTTTAGAAGTGTGGGAAGTCGTTAACTGACCGAGCATCAGGAATATAGCCCCAACTATTACCAAGACTAAGTGCTCCATACTTTCAAGAAAGCATCGGGCATGGAACATTGGGGGCTTCTGTTGATACCCAAAATTATCCACCTATGTGGACAAATCAGAAATGAACATGTATCATCCAACATGGCGAGAATCCTAGTCATGAGACTCACCGAACTACACATGGGAGGCCGATTAATATGCAGAATGCCGACCAACATGCAGAATGCTGACTAACAATAAGAAGACCGACCAGGTTAACAAAGCGTCAACAGTCATATACATTGTGAATGCCATGTGCTGATGTAAATGCCTAAGTTATAAATTCATTCTATCCTTTTACATTCCACCTCTCTATCTCCTAATGAGACTATAAATACATTATAATTCCTTCATCAAGGGAAGGTTCAAGCCATAAAAACAGAATACAAGGCAATAAGAAATACAGTGGATGTAGGCTTTTCCCTTATAGCCAAACCACTTTAAAAACCTTTTTATCTCTATTTTATTTACATATACTATCTATGATTAAATAATTAGATATGGTATAGTTTTTTACATCAACACTCTTTTTAGAAAGTTAAATTTTCTTCGATTAAACTTTTAACAAAGTTGGTTATCCTACCTCTGTATTGAAAAAGTTTCCTTTATTAGAAAATTTCATTTCGTGAGTTACGAATTTCAGTAGGATTTTTTAACCGATTTCCAGATAATTCCTTATTTATAAATGCAAAATCTATCCGATCAAAATTTGGGTGAAGTTGGTCATCCATAACCCATTTTGAAGAGCTTCCTTTTCAGAAAGTTTCGTTTTGTGTTGTACAAATTTTGATAGACTTTTATTATATTTAACCAATTTTGAGACAAATCGTTGATTAAAACATCAAATTTGGTTCGCTAAAACTTTGGACGAAGTTGGTCATCCAAACACTTTATTGAAAAGTTTCTATTTCCTGAAAGTTTAATTTTGTGCGCTACGAATTTTGATTGACTTTGTCATTTTTAACCCATTTCTAGATGGTCCTTTGTTTAAAAAGTTAAATTTGGTCAGGTAAAACTTTAGAAGAAGTTCGTTGTCCCGATTCTGTATTGAAAAAAAATTCTTTTTAAAAAGTTTCATTTTGTGCAGTAATAATTTCAGTAGACTTTTTATAACTTCGAACCAATTTCTAGATGATTCCTTTTTTAGAAAGTCAAATTTGAATCGATCAAAATTTGGACGAATTTGGTTATCCCGACCCTGTTTTGAAAAGTTTCATTTTGTGCAGTACGAATTTTACTAGACTTTTCAATTTTAATCCATTTCTAAATTCATTTTTCAGAAAGTCGAATTTGGTCTGGTCAAACCTTGGACGAAGTTGGCCACCCCGACCCCATTTTGAAAATTTTATTTTTTAGAAAGTTTCCTTTTGTGTTGTACGGATTTCGATTAGACTAGTAATTTTGAACCCATTTCTAGATGATTCCTTATTTAGAAAGTCACATTTGAACCGATCAAATGTTGGATGAAGTTGGTCAACCCTGCCCCATTTTGATTTTTTTAAAGTTTCTTTTTGTGCGGTACAAGTGTTGGTATACTTTTGTAATTTTAGACCCATTTCTAAATGATTCCTTATTTAGAAATTCAAATTTGGTTTGGTCAAACTTTAAACGAAGTTGGTCATCCCGACCTCGTATTAAAAAGTTTCCTTTTTACAAAGTTTCGTTTTGTGTAATATGGATTTCAGTAGACTTTTATGGTTTTTATCCCAATTCTAGATTGTTCTTTGTTTAGAAAGTCAAGATTAGCCCGATCAAACTTTGGATAAAGTTGGTCACCCAGATTCCGTATAGAAAATTTTCCTTTTTAGAAAGTTTCCTTTTGTGCGATACGGGTTTCGGGAGACATTTCTTATTTTTACCCCATTTCTAGATAATTCTCTTTTTAGAAAGTTAAGTTTGCTTCGATCAAACTTTTAACAAAGTTGTTTATCCTATCTCCATATTCAAAAGTTTCCTTTCTTAAAAAAATTCATTTTGTGAGGTACGAGTTTCGATCAACTTTTGTTTTTTAACCAATTTCCCGATGATTCCTTATTTAGAAAGTAAAGATTGGTCCAGTCAATCTTTAGACGAACTTGGTCGTCCCGACCCCGTATTGAAGAGTTTCTTTTTTAAAAAAGTTTCGTTTTGTGTGGTATGGATTTTAATAGACATTTATCGATTTTATCCAATTTAAAGATGATTTGTTGTTTAAGAAGTTAAATTTGTTTCGATCAAAATTTGGACGAAGTTGGTCATCCTAACCCTGTATTGAAAAGTTTCTTTTTTTAGAATGTTTAAAATTGTACGATACGAATTTCGATAGAATTTGTCATTTTAACCCATTTTTAGATGATTTTGTGTTTAGAAAGTTAAATTTGGTCCGGTCAAACTTTGGACGAAGTTGGTCATCCCGACCCCGTATCTGAAGTTTTTTTTAAAAAAGTCTTCTTTTGTGCCATACGAATTTCGGAAGACTTTTGCAATTTTGAACCCATTTCTAGATGATTCCTTTGTTTAGAAAGTTAAATTTTGTCTGGTCTAACTTTTGACGAAGTTGGTAATCAAGACTCCATATTAAAAAGTTTCATTTTTAAAAAAGTTTCATTATGTACGATACGGATGTTGGTAGACTTCCATAATATTTATTGTGTTTCTTGATGATTCTTCGTTTAGAAAGTTAAAGCTGGATTGGTCAAACTTTGGACAAAGCTGGTTATCCAGACTCCGTATTAAAAAGTTTCCTTTTTTAAAAAGTTTCCTTTTATGGGATATAGATTTTGGGAGACATTTGTCATTTTTATCCCATTTCTAGATGATTCTCTATTTAGAAACATAAATTTGGTTCGATCAAACTTTGGATGAAGTTGGTCATCCTGACCCCATATTAAAGAGTTTCCTTTCGCGGGGTACAAATTTAGGTACACTTTTATCACTTTTAATAAATTTTGAGATGATTAATTGTTTAAAAAGTCAAATTTGGTCCTGTCAAATATTTGATGAAGTTGGTGATCCCGACCCCCATGAAAAATTTCCTTTTGTAAAATTATTTCATCTGCACAATATGGATTTCTGTAGACTTTTGTCATTTTTAACTAATTTCTAGATTATTCCTTATTTAGGAAGTCAAATTTGGTTTGACCAAACTTTGGTCGGAGTTTGTCATCCCGACCTTCTATTATAAAGTTTCCTTTTTAGAACGTTTTATTATGTGCAGTACATATTTCGATAGACTTTTGTCTTTTTTTAACCCATTTATAGATTGTTATTTATTTAAAAAAAAATTAGTCTGGTCAAACTTTGGATGAACTTAGTTATCCCTATTTTTAATTTTTTTTATTTATAAAGTTTTATTTTGTGCGGTATGGATTTTGGTCAACTTCTGTAATTTTAAACCCATTTATTGATGATTCCTTATTTGGAAAGTCAATTTAGTCCGATAAAACTTTAGATGAAGTTGGTGATCCCAACCCCATTTTGAAAATATTTATTAGATACATAAATACATATATTTTTATATATAATAGTTACATGTTATATATATATATATATATATATATATATATATATATATATATATATATATATATATATATATATATATATATATATATATATATAATAATGTACCGGGTTGGGTCTTCGGGTCCGGGTATTGTATGGGATCCAGACCCTACCCGTGTAATAAATGGGGATTGGGGTCTTTGGGTACAAAAAAATATCCTCAGACCCTATTATAAGTCTCGGGTTTGGATTGGATATGGGCTTACACCCTACCCATTGACAGGCCTAATCCCCACCCATCATTGAAGAGTTTCATTTTTTAGAAAATTTCATTTTGTGAGGTAAAAATTTCGGTAGGATTTTTTTATTTCTAATAAATTTCTAGATTATTCCTTGTTTAGAAATTCAAATTCGGTTCGATAAAACTTTTGGCAAAGTTGGTTATCTCGACCCTGTATTAAAGGGTTTCCTTTTTTAGAAAGTTTTGTTTTGTGTGGTCCGTATTTCATCACACTTTATTATTTTTAACCAAGTTCGAGATGATTTGTTGTTTAGAAATTCAAATGTGGTTCGATAAAACTTTGGACCAACTTAGTCATCCCGATCCAGTTTTTAAAGGTTTTCCTTTTCAGAAAGTTCCATTTTGTGCGATACGGATTTTAGTAGATTTTTATTGTTTTAACCGATTTTTTGATGATTTTTTTAGGAAATCAAATTTGATATTGTAAAACTTCTGACAAATTGATCATCTTGACCCCATTTTGAAAACTTTTTTTAGAAAGTTTCCTTTTATGCAGTACGGAGTTCGGTAAACTTTTGTAATTTTTAACCTATTTATAGATGAATCCCTATTTAGAAAGTAAAATTTGGTCTAATCAAACTTTAAACGATGTTGATCATCCTGACTCCGTATTGAAAAGTTTCCTTTTTTAGAAAGTTTCTGAAGAGGGCCCAATATGTGTGTTTTAAACAAAACCAATTTTTATCAAAAAATTATCCAACTTTTAAATGTGCACCAAATCAAGTTGTGAAATCCCAATTCTTACTTTAAACCAGTTTTATCTTGATTAATCCTAAACATGCATCTAGTGATTAAAGAAAGTAAAGTAAAGTCAAAAATAATCACAACGCCGGATGTACGAGGAAAAAACCCAAAACGGGAAAACAACCTCAGACGGCCCAAGCCAGACAATCACTATAAACAATGGTTTTATAAAGACAGATTAGCCTTACACTAAGACTCGATCCCCACGGGTCTTGACGCTCCTTCTAATCTTCAACCATTCTTCAATGGTGCCCACGCAGAAATTCTGTCTTCCACGATACATGTCCACAACACACGCGTCCACGTATGTCTCGGTGTCCACGGATATGGCTTTGATTCGTCTACGATGTCGAATAAGAAGTCCTGCTCTTTTCTTCATCGCAAAACCCTTTGATGTTCAATGTGTAGAACAAACAACTTTGGTGCAGCAAGATCATGTAAACATATAAGAATGATAACTCGGATCTTTGCAAACTCTAAGGATGTGTTTAAGACTTTTAAACCTTAGAAAACATGTGCAAACAAGGTTCTGGTTCGTAAAAATATTTTCCAGAATGCACACCTGCGAAATTATCATGAAAACACTGTTTAAATAGGATTAAAACGCCGCCTTGAAAAACGTGTCGTTCGAACGACTTAAGCATGTCGTTCACGCGACATTGTATCTCGTTCGAACGAGATCCAATGTCGTTCGAGTGACAGCGCGAAAGTTTGACTTTGTTTGACTTTCTGATTAAAACGTCTCTTAATAGAGAGATTCAAATTAGTCAAACTATATTTCGAGCTTATCATCATAAAACGAAGTTTAAACCTTTAAAACTCTTTTAAAACATTTTAAAACATTTTTCTTTATAAAAATTACATCCTTATCTTTTATTAAAATAATTCCGAGCACCATTAATTATACGCATTCATACCTGAGTGATCTCAGAATGAAATTAACTTTGAAGACGATTAAACTTGCACCAATTAAACTTCGACATGATTTAATTTTTTGAAGCTTTGACGCAACGTCTTCAATTTCTTCAATACGTCATAGACCAAGTGGGATCGTGACAAAATAAAATTCTCCCTATGACATATTACAAACATAGTTTTGTTCACAGAATTAAGTCAAAACAATACAGGGACTCAATTGTAAATTTATGTCCTTACAAATCCCCCCTTTGACTATTCTGGGACAAAGCTAAACTAGTGAAATGCCTAACCGGTCCGTCAAGCCGTATGACACCTAAATCCCATCCCATAAACCCAAAAATAAAAATATGGGATACGGACTAGAATATATAGCACCGGCAAGCATGAACTGTCTGAATGTGATGTGGACTTGAAATCTCGAATCGCTGAAAGTATACCTACACAGATGAAACAGAAAAACAGAAAAACAGATACCCAGTGAAGTATGCAGGAACAAATGATTCTAATTTATATTTCTCATAAGAACAAATCATTCGAAACATGTGAGCAATTATTTGATACCAATTTGAAACAAATATAATCAAACAATGTGTAAATCAGATATCAATAGTAGCGCTCAACAAATCTCCCCCTACATCACATACATCTCTCCCCCTTTTTGTCTCAAATAGACAATCCGGTGAAAAGAAAAACTAATATGACATATTTAGCATGAGAATATGAAACCAATTTGAATCAAGTTGATACCAATTTGAGAATTAAAAACCGCTAGATAATCATAAAACAACTAGCTAAATAAGATCAAGCAATGACAAATCAGTAGCTAGTAAACCAAGGAATCACACAAAGAGTATACCAATCAAATCAGGTGTGATAAACGGACTTATCTGCAAAATACTAATAGAGAACATAAAAGAACCTGCATATAAACCAAACAGTCCAAAAATGCTTCCCGCAGTACCAAAAATATATCAAATTAAACCAGTGGACTGTAAACCAATCAGAAGCCATTTTTAGTCTGTCGTTCGAACGAGCCAGGGACTTCGCTCAAATGAGATGAGGAAGTCGCTCGAACGAAGTACAGAAGTCGTTCGCACGAGATGAGTTGTCGTTTGAACGACTTCGCGCGACCTGCCAAAATTTTCCAGATTCCCATAAATAATATAAAGTATTGCCCAGTGAAAAATTTCCACAAAAAAATTCCAGGAAGGGCTTGATAGAATCAAAACAGTGCTAAAACAGTAGATTTTTAACACAAAACGCAAAAACTCATAAAAACTTAAAATGTGAGTTACATGCAAACATAGTACCGATGTGCTCAAACATGGACATTGAATGAATGGGCGTGAAACTACAACAAATGAGTCAGAATTCCAACACATCGAAACGATCACGAAGCTCTAATTGATAGCGATAAATCATCAAACTTTATCATAGCCATATGACAATTAAAGTGTGAGCTTAATAAACTAAACATACTACATGCACATAAATCCAGAATTTTGACGATTGTACAAATAATAGCGTCAAATTGCAATGTTTCAACATTAGGATTAGTTGTGCAAACCCGTTTAAATTTTCTCCAACCAAACTCCCTCAATAATATATACTATTTCAAGTTCTTTTAAGGTTTCTAGCATTATCAACTTAGAGAAAATCTTATTGGTACTTTTCTTAGCATATTGCATTTTCTTTTGGTCTCTTTTAAATAGCGGCTTTCACGATGAGTTAATTTTGAACTCTCGCAGCCTTTTCCCGTGACTCACTCATCATTTTTTACCAATTTTAAATCCTCACGGTAAACGGTTATTACATGCACACTTCTCTTTAAGTTTACTTACGCATAGATGACAAGATTGAGATAAGAATGCCTCACCAAATTCAAATATGCAAGAGAAGTCAAACATCCATATAAACTCGTGCATGTGTGCAATGTTGGCATATGTACAAAGTCGAATCAAAATGCATATCAACTTCGAAACAACCCCGTATAAACAATGGTTAAGATCATTCTAAGCATCAATAATAATGACCAAGTGTCTTAGCCACATGGATAATGAAACGATTGTGTGTGTGTGTGTGTGGGGGGGGGGGGGGGGGGGAGGTCCAAGCACACCAATATGCCACATCAAACATGTAAACTCAAAAATAAAAACTGAAAATCTTTTTGGCTTTTCAAACGTATTTGACTCAAAGAAAAGCAAAATCTTTTTGGATTTTCAAAAGTTTTCTCAAAAAACAAAATCTTTTTGTATTTTTCAAATAAGTCCTAGACTCGAGCAAATGCCTAGACTCCTCAAACTCTAAAATCTCCTTTTTCAAGGACTCCATCAAACCACGGAGATTATCTCTCTGTTTCTCCACAAACTCTAGTTTCTCCCTAAACTTCTTCTCTCGTGCCCTAAGATCCTCAATCAAACTATCATTATTTTCTATGGTACGCTCATTCAACTTAGATTGCAATTTTGAGTTAGCCTTTTTTACCTTCACCATTTTGGCATACAACTCATTAAACGCATTTTGCAATTCTTTCACATCAACCTCCTCCTCGTCACTCTCTTCACCCTCACTAACATGGGATTCACTCAAAGCCTCCTCGAAAGTGTCATTCACATGAGTAGTATCATTGTCGCTCACATGACATGCCATAAACGCAACAAAGTTACGCTCAATGGGGGAACTCTCTCCCTCTTCCGGTTCACTATAACTTAAGGTGGCATTATAGACAATGGGTTGCTTGCCCTCTTTCTTAAGTCTAGTGGGACACTCCTTAACCTTGTGACCGTACCCCTCACACCCAAAACACTTATCCGACTCATCTCTCGTAGGCTTCTCAAACATATCCTTAGAGGTGGGATCTACTTTGTTGTTCTTGAATTTTTCAAATTTCTTGGCATCTTTCGATTGCTTTTGAAACTTAATAAATTTTTTAAATTTCTTTGCCAACAAAGCAACATCCTCAAAATCGGAATCGGAATCGGAATCGGAATCGGAATCCGAAACTTTCATTTCCTCCTTTAGGGTTTTCAAAGCAATACTCTTTTCTTTCTTAGGAACTTTCTTGGAGGTAATCATGTCGATTTCATAGGTTTGTAAGTCACCTACAATCTCTTCTAGCTTCGTTGACTCTAACCTACCCAAGGAGTTTAAAATGGTCACTTTCACATCAAACCTACTAGGAAATGACCTAAGGATTTTCTTAATGACACCGTTGTCGGGAATTTTCTCACCTAGGTTAAACGACGAGCTGACAATATTGGACAACCTCGCATAAAACTCATCAAAGGTCTCTCTCTCTAACATCCTAATGGTCTCAAACTGTGTAGTGAGATTTTGAAGTTTTGACACCCTAACCGTGCTAGTGCCCTCGAGAGTGAGTGCCAAAATATCCCAAGCCTCTTTTGATGTTTCACAAGTCATAATTCTATTATATTCTTCCTGTGTGACATGTGAAGAAATAACGTACAGACCCTTAGAATTATATTGTGCAAGTCTTTGTTCAGTTTCGGTCCATGACTCAACAGGCTTTAAACTAGTGACCTCACCTACAATAGTGACAGGGGGTGTCCAACCTTTCTCAACTGCAAGCCAAACACGCTCATCAATAGATTTTAAAGCACATCTCATTCTCATCTTCCAATAAGTGTAATTAGAGCCATCAAAAACAAGAGTTCGAGAAAATTCATTATATCCAGAATTCATCTTTGAAAACACACGGGATCAAAAATTTTGAAGAGTGCCCAATATGTGTGTTTTAAACAAAATCAATTTTTATCAAAAAATTATCCAACTTTTAAATGTGCACCAAACCAAGTTGTGAAAATCCAATTCTTACTTTAAACCAGTTTTATCTTGATTAATCCTAAACATGCATCTAGTGATTAAAGCAAGTAAAGTAAAGTAAAGAATAATCACAACGCCGGATGTACGAGGAAAAAATCCAAAACGGGAAAATAACCTCAGATGGCCCAAGCCAGACAATCACTATGAACAATGGTTTTATAAAGATAGATTAGCCTTACACTAAGACTCGATCCCCACGGGTCTTGACGCCCCTTCTGATCTTCAACCGTTCTTCAATAGTGCCCACGCAGAAATTCTGTCTTCCACGATGCCTGTCCACAACAAACGCGACCACGTATGTCTCGGTGTCCATCGATATGGCTTTGATTCGTCTACGATGTCGAACAAGAAGTCCTTCTCTTTTCTTCACTGCAAAACCCTTTGATGTTCAATGTGTAGAACAAATAACTTTGGTGCAGCAAGATCACGTAAACATATAAGAATGATAACTCGGAGCTTTGCAAACTCTAAGGATGTGTTTAAGACTGTTAAACCTTAGAAAATATGTCTAAACAAGGTTCTGGTTCGTAAAACTATTTTCCAGAATGCACACCTGCGAAATTATGATGAAAACACTGTTTAAATAAGATTAAAATGCCGCCTCAGAAAACGTGTCGTTCGAACGACTTAAGCATGTCGTTCGCGCGACATTGTATCTCGTTCGAACGAGATCCAATGTCGTTCGAGTGACAGCGCGAAAGTTTGACTTTCTTTGACTTTCTGATTAAAACGTCTCTTAACAGAGAGATTCAAATTAGTCAAACTCTATTTCGAGCTTATCATCATAAAACAAAGTTTAAACCTTTAAAACTCTTTTAAAACATTTTAAAACATTTTTCTTTATAAAAATTACATCCTTATCTTTTATTAAAATAATTCCGAGCACCATTAATTATACGCTTTCATACCTGAGTGATCTCGAAATGAAATTAACTTTGAAAACGATTAAACTTTCACCAATTAAACTTCGGCATGATTTAATTCTTTGAAGCTTTGCCACAACGTCTTCAATTTCTTCAATACGTCATAGACCAAGTGGGATCGTGACAAAATAAAATTCTCCCTATGACATATTACAAACATAGTTTTGTTCACGGAATTAAGTCAAAACAATACAGGGACTCAATTGAAAATTTATGTCCTTACAGTTTCATTTCACGCGATACGAATTTTGATTGACTTTTGTGGTTTTTATCCCATTTCAACATGATTCTTTGTTTAGAAAGTCAAAGTTTTTTTGGCCAAACTTTGGACAAAGTTGGTCATCCAGATTCTGTATTCAAAAGTTTTATTTTTTACAAGGTTTCCTATACTGCGACATGGATTTTGCAAGACAATTGTCATTTTATTCCATTTTTAGATGATTCACTCTTAAGAAAGTCAAATTCTGTCCGATCAAACTTTGGACGAATTTTATCATCCTAACCTCGTATTGAAGAGTTTCATTCTTTAGAAAGTTTGTTTTCTTGCCATATGAATTTCGTTAGAATTTTGTAATTTATCCCATTTCTAGATGATTCTTTGTTTAGAAAGTCAAATTTAGCCCGATCTAACTTTGGACAAACTTGCTCATCCAAACTCCGTATTGAGAAGTTTCCTTTTTTTAGAAAGTTTCATTGAGTGCGGTACAAATTTCGATCCACTTTTATCATCTTTAATGAATTTTGAGATGATTTGTTGTGAAGAAAGTTAAATTTTGTCAGGTCAAACTTTGGACAAAGTTTGTCATCCCAACCCCGTATTGAAAAGTTTGTTTTTTTAGAAAGCTTAATTTTGTATGGTATGGGTTACGATAAAGTTTGTCAGTTTTAATCGATTTCCAAAGGAATCTTTGTTTAGAAAGGGAAATTTGATCCAGTCAAATATTGTACGAAGTTGGTCATCACGACCCTGTACTAAAAAGTTATATGGTTCTTTGTTTAGAAAGTCAAAGTTGGTCCCTTCAAAGTTTGGACGAATTTGGTAATCCAGACTCCGTATCAACAAATTTCCATGTTTAGAAAGTTTCCTTTTACGCGATATGCATTTCGGCAGATATTTGTCATTTATCCCATTTCAAGATGATTCTCTCTTTAGAAAGTTAAATTTTGTCCAGTTAAACTTTGAACACAGTTAGTCATCTCGACCCCATATTAAAGAGTTTCCTTTTCTAAAAAAGTTTCCTTCTGTATTTCGGTACACTTTTATTATTTTTAACAAATTTCGAGATGATTTGTTATTTAGAAAGTCAAATTTCGTTCGGTCAAATCTTTGACGAAATTGGTCATCTCAACCCCTTATTAAAAAGATTTCTTTTTAGATCGTTTCAACTTGCTCGGTACGGATTTTAGTAGACTTTTATCATTTTAAACCGGGTTTTAGATGATTCCTTGTTTAGAAAGTCAAATTTGGTCCGGCCAAACTCTGGACAAAGTTTTTCATCCCGACCACGTATTGTAAAGTTTCCTATTTTTGAAAGTTTCATTTTGTACAGTACGAATTTCGCTAGACTTTTTTCTCTTTGAACCCATATCTAGATGATTCTTTGTTTATAAAGTAAAATTTGGTGTCGTTAAACTTTGGATGAACCTGGCCGTCCCGACCCCATTTATAAAAAAAATTCTTTTATGCGTTATGAATTTTTGTCGACTATTGAACTTTTTAAACCATTCCTAGATAAATTTTGTTTGGAAATTCAATTTCGTCCGATAAAACTTTGGATGAAGTTGTTCATCTCAACACCATTTTGAAAAGTTTCTTTTCATTTCAAGTCTCCTTTTGTGCGGTACTGATTTTTATAGACTTTTTTCAATCTGAACTCATTTTTAGAGTAATTATTTAGAAAATCAAATTTGCTCTGGACGAAGTTTGTCATCCCGAGCTCGTTTTGAAAAGTTAATTTTTTTAGAAAATTTCCTTTTGTGCAGCACGAAAATCGATAAACTTTTATAATCTTGATACCATTTCTAAATGATTCCATGTTTGGAAAGTAACATTTGGAGCGATCAAACGTTGGTATACGTTTCTTACCCTGACCCCATTTTTGAAAATCTCATTTTTATAAAGTTTTCTTTTATGTGGGACGGATTTCGGTGCACTTTTGCAATTTTAATCCATTTCTACATGATTCATTAGAGTAAAATTTTTTTTGGTCAAACTTTGGACGGAGTTTGTCATTTACAGTTCGTATTAAATTTTTTTTTTTAAAAAGTTTCATTTTGTGCGATATGGATTTTGGTAGAATTTTGTGTTTCTATCCCATTTGTAACGATTCTTTGTTTAAAAATTGGCCGGTCAAACATTGGACAAAGTTTGTAATCCAAACTCCGTATTGAAAAGTTTTCTTTTTTCAAAAGTTTCCTTTTGTATGATACGAATTTTGCGAGGTACTTGTCATTTTTATCCCATTTCTAGATGATTCATTGTTTAGAAAGTTAAATTTGATCTAGTCAAATTTTGGACGAAGTTGGCCACCCTGACCCCGTATTGAAGAATTTCATTCTTTAGAATGTTTGGTTTTGTAAAATACGTATTTCATTACACTATTGTGGTTTTATCCTATTTCTATATGAATATTTGTTCAGAAAGTCAAAGTTGCCACTCTCCAACTTCGAACAAACTTGGTCATCAAAACTTTGTATTGAAAAGTTTCCATTTTTAGAAAGTTTTTATTTATATGGTATGATTTTTGATACACTTTTATCATTTTTAATGAATTTCCAAATGATTTGTTGTGTAAAAAGTCAAATTTTTTCCAATCAAACTTTGGACGAAGTTGGTCATCTCGACCACGTATTGAAAAGTTTCCATTTTAGAAAGTTTTATTTTGTGCGGTATGGATTTCAATAAACTTTTTTATTTTTAATCGATTTCTAGAGGAATCTTTTTTTAGATAGGTAAATTTGCTCCGGCCAAACATTGGATGACGTTGATCATCACGATCTCATACTTAAAAGTTAGATGATTCTTTTTTTGAAAGTCAATGTTGGACGGTCAAACTTTGGACAATGTTGGTCATCCAAACTCTGTATTGAAAAGTTTCTTTTTATGAAGTTTCCTTTTGAGCGATATGGATTTTGGGAGACATTTGTCATTTTTATCCCAGTTCTAGACAATTTTCTGTTCAGAAAATTAAATTTGGCCCGATCAATCTTTCGACGAAGTTGGTCATCCCACCCCATATTGAAGAGTTTTCTTTTTGCGATATGTATTTCTGTACACTTTTATCATTTTTAACAAATTTCGAGATGATTAATTGTTTAGAAATTCAAATTTGCTCCAGTTAAATCTTTGACAAAGTTGGTCATGCCAAATCCGTATTGAAAAGCTTCCTTTTATATAAAGCTTCATCTTGTGCAGTACGGATTTTGGTAGACTTTTGTCATTTTAACCGATTTCTAGATGATTCTTTGTTTAGAAAATCAAATTTAGTTAGGCCAAATTTGGACGAAGTTTCTCATCCCGAACCCATATTGAAAATTTTCCAATTTAAGAAAGTTTTGTTGTGTAAAGTATGGATTTTGATATACTTTTATCATTTTTAACCCATTTCTAGATGATTCCTTGTTTAGAAAGTCAAATTTGGTCTCGTCAAACATTATATGAACTTGATCATCCCGACCCCATTTTCAAAACTTTCTTTTATAAAATAAATTTTCGTTTATACGGTATTGATTTTGGTCGACTATTGTAATTTTTTACCCATTTCTAGATGACTCCTTGTTTGGAAAGTCAATTTGGTCCGATAAAACTTTGGATGAAGTAGGTCATCCTGACCCCATTTTGAAAAGTTTCTTTTTAAATTTCCTTTTGTGCGATACAGATTTTGATAAACTTTTGTCATTTTTAACTCATTTCTAGATTTATTGTTTCGAAACTCAAATTTTATGTGGACAAACTTTGGAAGAAGTTGGTCATCCTGACCCCATTTTGAAAAGTTTCTTTTTAAGTTTCCTTTTGTGGGTTACAGATTTTGACAAACTTTTATCATTTTTAACTCATTTCTAGATTCATTGTTTCGAAAGTCAAATTAATGTGGACAAACTTTGGATGAAGCTGGTCATCCCCACCACATTTGAAAAGTTTATTTTTTTAAAAAGTTTCATTTTGTGCGGTAAAGATTTTGGTAGACTTTTGTAATCTTGAACCCATTTTTAGATGATTCCTTATTTAGAAAGTCACATTTGGACCAGTCAAACCTTGGACGAAGTTACTAATCCCGACCCTGTTTGAAAGTTTCTTTTTGTGAGGGATGGATTTTGGTAGATTTTTGTAATTTTAAACCATTTCTAGATGATTCGTTTTTAGAAAGTCAAACTTGTTTCGGTTAAACTTTGGACGAAGTTGGTCATCCACACTCCATATTGAAAATTTTCATTTTTTTAGAAAGTTTTGCTTTGTGCGATATGGATTTTGGTAGAATTTTGATGTTTTTATCCCCTTTCTAGACGATTCTTTGTTTAAAAATTCAAAATTAGCTCAGTCAAACTTTGGACAAATTTGGTCATCCTGACTTTGAAATGAAAAGTTTTTTTTTATAAAGTTTTCTTTTGTGCGATACGGATTTCGTGAGTCATTTATCATTTTATCCCATTTCTAGATGGCTCTCTCTTTAGAAAGTTCAATTTTTCTTTGGTCAAACTTTTGAAAAAGGTGGTTATCCTCACTCTGTATTGAAAAGTTTCCCTTCTTAAAAAAATTCATTTAGTGAGGTACAAATTTTGGTGGCCTTTTTTTTTGTTTTGAATGGATTTCTAGATGATTACCTATTTAGAAAATCAAAATCGGTTCGGTCAATCTTTGGATGAAGTTGGTCATCCCAACCCCGTATTGAAGAGTTTCCTTTTTTGAAAGTTTTGTTTTGTGCGGTACATATTTTGGTAAACTTTTACATTTTTAACTAATTTCGAGATGACTGTTTGAATAGAAATGCAAATTTGGTTAGGTTAAACTTTGGATGAAGTCGCTCATCCTGACCCTGTATTGAAAAGTTTCCTTATTTAGAAAGTTTCCGTATTGAAGAGTTTCTTTTATGTGGTACGAATTTTATTACTGATTTATCATTTTTTTACCAATTTTGAGTTGATTCGTTGTTTAGAAAGTCAAATTTGGTTCGGACAAAGTTTGGAAACTTGTCATGCCGACCCGTCCTAAAAAGTTTGTTATGTTATAATGTTTTATTTTGTGTGGGATGAATTTTGGTTAACCTTTGTCATTTTTAAACGGTCTCTAGATGATTCCTTGTTTCAGAAATCAAATTTGGTCCGGTAAAACTTTGGACGAATTTGGTATCCCGACCCGTTGTTGAAATGTTTCTTTTTCAGAAAGTTTCCTTTTGTGTTGTACGTATTTCGATGAACTTTTTTCGTTTTGAAACGATCTCTTGATGATTCCTTGTTTAGGAAATCAAATTTGGTCCGGTAAAACTTTTGACGAATTTGGTCATCCTGACCCCCTGTTGAAATGTTTCTTTTTTGAGAATGTTTCCTTTTGTGCGGTTAGGATTTCGGTCAACTTTTGTAATTTTTAACCCATTTCTAGACGATTCCTTGTTTAGAAAGTCAAATTTGGTCCGATCAAAGTTTGAACGAAGTTGATCATCCAAACTCTATATTGAAAAGTTTCCTTTTTTTAGAAAGTTTCATTTTGTGCAATACGGATTTCGATAAATTTTTATGGTTTATATCCCATTTTTAGATGATTGTTTGTTTAAAAAGCCAAAGTTGTCTCAGTTATGCTTTGGATAGAGTTGGTCATCCAGACTTCGTATTGAAAAGTTTCCGTATGTAATACCCCGTGTTTTCTTAATAAATTATTTTACATAGAATTTAATTATATAAAATTTCTTGAATAAAGTGCTTGATTGTGATGGGATGTTTATGTGATTCATTTATGCATAACACGTTGACTCGTAGAAAAATAAATTGTATACTAATTAAATTATTATTGTTATTATTATTATTATCATTAGTAGTAGTAGTAGTAGTAGTAGTAGTAGTAGTAGTAGTAGTAGTAGTAGTAGTAGTAGTAGTAGTAGTGTGGTGATTAAACAAAAAAAAGTGTGTAACCTGAGTAGATATAGTTGGGCACGTTCTAGAGGGAATTGGAAACTCGTTTAATGTTTTAGACATTTAAAGTTGGGCTCAATGCATAGGTATACCCTTAGTGGAGTTATTAAGTCAATTTGGGTAGTGTTTTGGGCTTATTTGGAGGTCGAAAAGTGGCGGGGTTAAGTGTAATACGGGATTAGAGGTTATGATATGATAGTTACCAACCTAAGTATGTGTTCCCATCCATAAGAAAATAACCCTAACATCCCCACACCCTATTGGAGAAGTTACCAAATCTAGAGAATGGATGAATAACAAGGATCCAAGATGAGAGACTTCAGTCAACAGTTTAAGGTAAGAATTCTCTTGATTAAAGTGTACATTTTCTCATAATAATTCTGAATTAATTGGATTAATTAATGACTATGAACAATTTGAATGAACTCTCGGATTTCCCAGAAGAAATCAAGAAATAGTGTTGTCTAGAGATTAAACATTTTTGGCGATAAACCCAGAATTGATGTTGTGTTATTGAGGAAATTTGATATTAGAACTCATGTGGTAGGATTGCTACTTTGATGATGATAATTCATGTATCTATTCCTTTAAATCTGAGAATGTTTAGATACAAATTATGAAGCAAAATTGGGTTGGATGAACTCTACCGCTAGATCTAATTTCAAGGATTGATTGGGGCACGATTTTTTGTTAATTGTTTAGACGATCACATAAAAAATATTTTTCAATCATGAAGAGTCTATACTTAATGAAATAAAAGTGGTTAAGACATTGGGAAGAAAATTGAAAATTGGAGTATGAAACTCGTATACGAAAGATGTAGCAGTTCTGGCTTCTTCCATAATTCGAATCGATTCGGTCTTTTGGTGAATCAATTCGGTCTGGGGTGAATTAATTCGGTCCTAGAGGTGATTCGTCTCTTGAGATTGTGTCAGGTTGGGACCGAGGAAACATTCGGGTGATTTTTACGAACTTAAGAGATTATGTGGGAAGTCATCCATGTGAGTGGATAATTAATTAAAAATAGTTTTGCGTCACTATTTATTATTTGACGAAAGTAATAATTAAGTCAATAGTTAATTATTAAAGTAAGAGTATTATCTAGAGATTGATGAGACTCATTTGAGGTTATTATAGGGATAACTACCTATATATATTATGTGTTAAAATATGTATTTATTATTTGTGTGAACATATCCATGTTCGTGGACGGCAAATCGGTTGGGGTTGCGTATGTCTTGGGACCGTAGCACCCATTGTCACAGGTAGGCTAGGCAATGTGTAGGTCATTATCTTAGGTCCTACGTGGAAACACTACTTACGAGAAGGCAGGAGGAATAGCTTGAATCCATTGTCATTCTCGGGAGTATGGACCGTGTAATGATGTACTGCGTAGGGATCGCTCCATTTTTGTGTGTTTTGTGATTTCGTTTGGATGAGGGACTTCGTTGAACTTACCGATAGAGAATGAACTGGACACTAAAGATAAATGCCTTCATGTGTCGTATATATGTAAGGACACAAACACACACACACACACACACACATAAATATATATATATATATATATAAATTAATTGAGAACAAATCCATCTGGTCTAATGATGTAGACAATTATTAACAAACTCAAACTGCATATTGTAATGATATGCTATTTCTTGTGGGTAGTATTGTAGGGGTTAGTCTTTGGACTAGAAGCATATACGTAAATGGTTTGCTTCAGTCTATGAATTGTGCTAGATGCCTTAAATATAATTGTTAGTATAGATATCAGAATTCATAATTAAGACTTGTGTTGATATGTGATGGGGTTAAGATACTTACTGCATGCGAGTGACGATGGGCAGTGTATAATGTGAATTGAATTCATAATTGCATATTGATTTTGTAAATTAATTCTTGCAACTTTAGGGCACTTATCCAAAATTATAAAATGTTTCCCCTAAAGTTTGTCTCGATAGGGACAGCAGGGCTGACAGGAGATCAGGCTTGCGGTCGTATTTGATTATTAATTACTTCAGTTCAATTAAATCTGGCATAGGTTGATACTCTCATTCCACTTATTTTATTATTCCAGAAATTGTATTCGAGTAGGCTCGAGATTTATTATTGAGTCTTTTAAGTGTCAGTTATACTTGTGTCACATGTTTTATAACTTTTAGGATATTGGAATTATTTATTGCGAGTTATTATGATTTCATTGTGTATGTTTGATTTAAAATTATAAATGACATATTATGGTTTGATGTGAGAATGACATAAATTGTCAGACAAGCTCCGTCTTCGATGTATTGTGTTTGACCAACCTTTACATGGAAAATGGGGCTGTTACACCTTTTTTACTAAGTTTCCATTTGTGCGATACAAATTTCACGAGACAATTGTCATTTTTATCCCATTTTTAGATGATTCACTATTTAGAAACTCAAATTCGGTCTAGTCGAACTTTGGACAAAGTTGGTGATCCTAACCCCGTATTGAGGAGTTTCATTTTTTAGAAAATTTCATTTTGTGAGGTATGAATTTCGGCAGGATTTTTTTGTTTTTATCCATTTTCTAGATGATTCCTTGTTTAGAAATTTAGATTCAATTCGGTCAAAGTTTTGACAAAGTTAGTAATCTCGACCCCTTTTTAAAGATTTTCCTTCGGTCAAACTTTTGACGAAGTTAGTAATCTCGACCCCTTATTGAATATTTTCCTTTTTTAGAAAGTTTTAATTTGTGCGATACATATTTCATTACACTTTTATCATTTTTAACCAATTTTGAGATGATTGGTTGCTTAAAAAGTAAAATTTGGTCCGGTTAAACTTTGGATGGAGTTAGTCATCCCATACCCGTTTTGAAAAGTTTTATTTCATTCTGCGCGGTACAAATTTCACTAGACTTTTGTTTTTTTGACCGATTTCTAGATGATTCCTTATTTAGGAAATTTAATTTTATCTCGTAAAACTTTAGACGAATTTGGTCATCCCAACCCGTGTTATTTAAATAACAACACATGTATTGATAATGTAACTGATTAATTAATTTAACAAGCACATGAATGCAAACAAATAAATTAAGAAGGTGACTAATTAATTAGATTAACAATTACAAGAATACTAAAAGTAAACTATGAATGTAACTCGGTACTGAGGTGGGAATACATTCCAAATACTAACCCTCACAATGTCCCCCATTATTAATGTACCCTTAGTTCCAACCAGTATATAATATTGACATGGGACTTAATTGATATTTATTCAACTAGATTTAAATATTTATTTATATCGTCTTCCTTTTTAACCACACATGAAGGCATAGACTTTCGAGGACACAGTCGTGCCTCTATCGGTAAGTTCGTAGGAGTCCCTCACCAAACGAACTTAAATTAACAATATACACACGTGAGAATAGGCCATCACTACGGAGCCAGGCCAATGGGTAGTTCCATACCAAAACCCCACTGAAGGACTGTACCATTAACCTCTCTCATCACGTGGTTTAGACCATCTAAACACATGATATAAAACATAATACCTTTCGGATACCTGCATTATTAGTTAGGGTACGACACACGGTCATCACTTCCAATACAAGACCTCCCGATCGCTTTTATTTATAGTCAGGTTTACGGTTCACAGTTACTACTTTCAAAATAGTCAAGTTATTTAAAAACTTAAAAGGTCTCACCATATAACTAGGATTTAAATTCCAAGTAATTGATTTATTGTCTTAACATAAAAATAACCATATGGATCGATCATCTCTCGCGTGGATAATGTTTCATATACTCGAAACATCCTGGGATAAAATTTATCACCAAATCATGACTTGAACTCGACCCCTTATCCCAAGGACCGAATCAATTCTTAGAGCTGAATCGATTCGCTCCTGGTCGAATCGATTCGGAATGGGGCCAAATCAATTGGCATCTCGTAGTGTTCCCAAATTTTTCTAAAAATGAAAATCTTCGTCTATACACCTCCACTAATGGTCCTTAAGCTCAAATTTAGGAATTAAACTCAACTCGAATCAATCCTAACTGCACTGACTCGTGGTTATAAATGTCTTTTAGGAATTATTTGGGATTAATAACATCGAAAACAAGATTAATTCCTCAAGATTTAAAATTTCTAAAATCAATTTATTGTCAACATCTATGGGTTTAATTGACCAATAATTTATGGTCCAACTTCAAATTAATATGGGGATTATGCCTATCAGTGAAATTAGATCCTAAAACACCAATCATATTTCGTATTTTCTCATCAATACAAGCCTTTAAAGCATGGCATATTATACAATTTGTAATTTACCCATTTCACAAACATATTTCATTTTCATCAATTCAATCCATAAACATCGTCCAAAACTCAGATTATGATGTGAAAACATGAATTATAAACCAATTACATATGGTATTGCAAGAGATATCTTGCCTTAATATGAAGAACAAGTGAGTCCTTTGAGCTATAATTGATTGTACTTATCTTCCAAACTTCCTCAATTTCCTTTCAAGCTTACTCACCTTTTTTTCTTATTTTGTTGGCTGATAGGGTTTCTTCCAAAGGGAATAGACATAATATAGTCGGAAAAATTTATTTTATTCACACTTTAATCCCATCAAAATATTTATTGCTATTTTTGCCCCCAATATGACTTCAAAATACTACTCTAAATAGCCTAAGGGTATACTTATCCCCAAGACTAACTTAGGAATCCTATATAATGTCTCTTCCATTAGGATGATAAAAAAACACATCCAGGTCTTCGTATAACTCTAGAGCCTGCTCCAAATGGTAATACTTCGCAATGTAAAAAATAAATAAAACATCCCATTAATTATTTCACGTGTAACCGTATATAGTCTAACATAGCTAATTAATTCCAATGATTAATTAAATATAGCATGTGACATAATCACTTCACATAACATGCAATTTAATTATCATCTAATATGTATTAACTTTAACAATAACATGCGGTAGTAACAATTTACGTAACGTGTAATTTAATCATCATCTAAATATATATAAACTCATTACCAATTGTTCTCAAGTAATTATTTCTTCCATAATATTAATTTATTCTCACAATTAACAATCGTTTTAAATAATACCAAAAATACAAGCTACTGTAGTATATGAATTGGATTTTTATTTTATAATCATTTAAAGTATGATGCCTCATTGAATACTGATGAGCCCTCACATTAGCCTACTTTCTTCTCAAAGAAACCCTAACACTATTTAAACTTTTTCCCAAACAACCTCTCTCCATTAGTTAAATAAAAAATATTTTTCATTCCTTTCAAGTAGGAATCCATGAGAGGTTTTCATAGTGAAAATATCACATTGCAGAGAATTCAAATCCCCCAACTGTCAGTTGGGGAATTTTTTTCTCTCTCCCAACTGACGGTTGAGATTATGTGTGGAGAATTTAAATCTTAGGGTCCCACCAACGATATACGTGGTTCGGAAACTTGCCTAAGTCCACAGAGAGGTTACTGTTTTATTATAGTCTCTCTCAATATTTTAGGTTACATCCCTTTGCCCCAGGCCAGGATGTACAATTTATAGATATGTTAAAGTAGAGATTGAGTTGTACAAAGAACTCAATTAATACGTGAATATATCAAGGAGTACCTGAATATCTCTTCCGAGATTATTGGTTACTGATTTGACTATATCCATAAGTACTCTAGTGTATTTGAAATACTCGTGTGTGAATTAAATCATGATTTGGGTCGGGTAGTGCTTTAATTAATTCGGGCTGGTCGGCTGTTCTCACGGGCCATGCTAAATGGGTCCCCACAATACCTTTCATTGCTGAACGGTTTTCACCTTTTAATGTTTGGAAGTAAATCTTAGTGACATATAAGTAACATTTATTATTTTTAGTAAAATTGTATATTATCTAGATTTATATCTTCTATGTCCAAAGCTAATGAATTATGGATTGATAAGTGTAAAATAACATACTCCCTCCATTTCCCAAAAAAATTACAAATTCTATTAAAGTAGTGAAGATTTTAATAAGATTTAACACCCCCACGTGTCTTCTCTTTCATTATTTTTAGGACTTATCTCTCATTATAAAAGCTACTGCAAAGCACAAGGCTCGAGGTAAGTAGTAGGTGAACTACTTCTGAAGCCTTACAAGAAACATAAATACGCCAAATTAAAATTTGAATCGTACCATCAACACGGGCACAAACTAACCGACACACAATTAGTCACGCATGAGTTTATTTTATTAATATGTATTATTAGGATAATAAAGAGATGCCGTAAATATGTTGCATTGAATAAATTTATAACCGTGCCATTGGCACGGGTAAACCCTATAATCTAGTGGATTCTATACATACCACATGTGCGGACCATTTTTTTAAATAGTAAAAAAATATTTTTGGGTTGATTTTTTATGGTATTTAAACATTTTCGGGAATCCCTAAATAAATAAGCACAATTTTGTTTTTAATTTAAAAAAAATCGGTCAAAATATATTAGGTTTCTAAGATGCTTAAAAGCTCACATATTTCGACCAAGTTTTTTAAAATAACAAAAAATGCATTTTGACGTGATTTGTTTAGAGGTAACCTAAAATGTTTAAATACTATAAAAAGAAATCAGTCCAAAATAATTTATTTTATTGTTTAAAAAACGATTTGTACATGTGGTATGCATAGGATTCGCCCCCCCTCTCTCTCTCTCTCTCTCTCTCTCTATCTATCTATCTATCTATATATATATATATATAAGTGCAAGGTCCAACTGACCTTTATTCATTGAATATTATCTAACGAGCAACGTAAGTTTGAAAATGAAAATTTTCTTAAACTAAATTGTGCTAACAAAAGATAAAGAAAACTAAAAGTAGAACTTCTTGATATTGGCTACATTCCAGGCTCTTTGTATCTTTCTGCCCTCCAGCGTTTCCAAGTGATAAGCTCCTTGAAGGTTGTCCGCGATTACTCAGAAGGGTCCTTCCCTGTTTGGTCCCAGTTTGCCATCGATGGTCTCACGGCACTACCGATGAATTTTCTTAGGGCGTAATATCCTACCAGAAACTTCCTCAGACTAACTTTTTTGCTATACTTCTTGGCCAATCACCGTTGGTAGGAAGATAAGTTGATCATGGACATCTCTCTCCGTTTGTCTGCCAAGTTAAGCTTAGTGCGTAAGGCATCATCATTGAGGCCTCGGTCGACCAAGGTGGTTCTCATGGTGGGGAGTCCTGCTTCTAGTGGGATGATAGATTCCATCCCGTACGAGAGCGTGAATGATGTTTCCCCAGTTGATCTCCTCAGGGTGGTACGATAAGCCCAAAAAAATGATGGAGCATGTCCACCCAGGCACCCTTGGCTAACCGCTTTTTTAGTCCATCGAGCATGGTTTTGTTGGAACCCTCTGCATATCCGTTACTTTGGGGATACGCCATAAAACTGAAGTGGTGTCTGATACAATGTTAATCACAAAAACCTTAAAATAAACTACTTTAAATTATGTACTATTATTGATGATGATAGTCTTTGGTACCCCAAAGCGTATTACGATTTTTCTCCAGATGAACCTGGTCATATCTGAGTCGTGAATGTTCACCAGTGGTTCTTCCTCTACCCATTTGGTGAAGTAATTTGTTACCACCAACAGATAGTTTCAATTTCCAGATGCGATTGGTAGTGGTCCAACTAGGTCTATCCCCCATTACGCGAACGACCATGGGATTGTCAGTGACTTCAGGTCGCTAGTGGGTTGGTGGATCATTGGAGAGTGCTTCTGACATTTTTCACACTTACGAACGTAGATGCCTGGGTCCATTTGCATATGAGGCCACAAGTAACCCTCCTTAATTTCTTATAAGGCTAAAGATCTTCCTCTTACATGACTCCCACAAATGCCTTCATGAAGCTCACAGAGTACTTTTTCGGTGTCATTTGGGTGGACACACTGGATATAAGGACATGTGAATGACTTCTTGTAGAGCTTCCCTTCTAGGGATGCATCCAACTGAGGGCCTTTTGTGTGAGGAGGACCTACTCGACTATGACTGTCTTGTCAATACTTAGCTTTACGATAAACTCTATCTGAATAGTTCTCCTTAATTCAGAGTCAATTGCTGATCTCAGGGCCGCTAAGGTATCGACGTTAATGTTCTGCCCCCGGGAGAACTATTGAATGTCTACTTTCTCAAATCCTACCATAAGTTCTCTTACAACAGCGAGGTAGGCTGCCATTCTATCATTTTTGTCATTAAAGTTCCCGCTTACTTGCTTGGATACCAGTTCGGAGTCGTCGAATATGTGGAGGCGCTTTGCCCCCTGTAGTTTGACCTTGTGTAATCCAGAGATCAGTGTTTTGTAATTAGCTTCATTATTGGAGGCCTAAAATCCCAATCTGATTCCTTTCTCAATCACAGTATCTTCTGGGGTGATGAGAACAATTCCTACTCCCGCCCCTTGGAATTAGAGGCTCCATCAATGTATAGGGTCCAATCATTAGACCGTGCTTCCTTATTTTCTTTCTGCTCCACTTCCAGTTGGTCGATTGGTCGGGCTCCTATAAATTTAATGATGAAGTCTACTAAGATTTGTCCCTTAATTTCCGTTCTTGGTTGAGAGTGGATATCGAATCTCCCAAGCTCGATCGACCATTTTTAAAGTCAGTCAAAGAGGTCGGCATTCCATATAACGACTTTAAGGGGGTAGGAAGTGATTACAGTTATTGAATGGGCTTTAAAATAATGCTTTCGCTTCCTCAAGGCGACCACTAGTGCATAGGCTAGTTTCTTCATGGATAGGTACAGCTGCTCTGTGTCCAGAAGTGTTTTGCTAGCATAGTAAACTAGGTTCTAACCTCCTTCCTTTTCACATACTAGGGCGGAGCTTACAATGTGGTCAGATACTGCAAGGTAAAGATACAATGGGTCTCCATCATTTGGAATTACCACCAGGGGTGGCTTGATAAGGTAGGATTTGATCTCTTCCAGAGGTCTTGAATAATCATTTTTCCATATGAGGTCTTTATCCTTTTTTAGGAGTTGAAATAATGGTCGATAGCATTTCGAAGACTTGGAGATGAAGCGATTGAATGCCGCGAGCACACTCCAAATGAACACTTACTCGCATTAAGCTTCATTCAACACTTCCCGAGGATCTCAAAAGTTTTGGCTAAGTCGATGAGGTGGTCTCCCTTGTTCTTGTTCTTGACTAGCATATTGTCGATGTATACCTCCATCGTGTTTCCTATCTGTCTATTGAACATCTTAGTGATTAGACTCTAATAGGTTTCCCCTACGTTCTTTAAACCGAACGACATAACCTTATAGAAATATAGTTCGAGGGGGTTATAAAGGATGTTTTTTCATGATCGGGTTTGAATAAAATAATCTGATGGTAGCCAGAGTATGCGTCCAGAAAGATCATTCTTTCGTGCATTGCCTTAGTGTTAACAAATTGATCTATTTTAGGAAGCAGGAAGCTATCTTTAGGACATGCTCTATTGAGGTTCGTGAAATCAATACAGACTCTCCAACTGCCATTACTTTTGCATACTACCACTGGGTTAGATAACCATTCGGGGAAATGAACTTCCCTAATGGATCCTGCATCCAGTATCTTCCCCACTTCATGTACCACCACTTTAGCCTTTTCTAGACTGTTCAACGAACCTTACGAGTGATTAGATTGAAGGCTAGATCGACGTACATTCAATAGTAGCCTACACTGGGATTAATCACTGACAAGTCATATGGTTCCCAAGCAAAAATATCTAAGTTTCTTCTCAGAAAGGCAACCAGTTCTTTCTTCTCTTGATCGGTAAGGTTGGCTCTGATTAGAAACTTCCTCTTTAGAATGTTGTCATAGGCCCTAACTTCTTCTAGGTTTTTAATGATGGATACTGTTTTCCTCTACCCCAGGTTGGCCATACTATAGTTTTTATTTGGAGGGTACACTCCATTCCCGGGCTTCCTCCTGAGCATCCTTTACCACCTTCTTCTTTTCCTTCTTGGGGTGAATAGCTATGATGAATAATTTCCTGCCAGTGGACTGATCGCCACTTATTTTGACCATGCCCTAATTGGTAACACACTTCAACTTATGGTGGTAAGTGGATGGTACATCCTTCATGGGATGTAGCCATCGTCTGCCTAAGATGGTGTGATATGGGGACTCAATGTCCACCATTAAGAACTCGATTAGCTTTGAGATATTGCTTGCCCTCACGGCCAGGACTATCGTTCCTAGAGGCATCGTGATCTTTCCAGTAAAGTCGACTAATGGAATTGTGGCTTTTTTGAGGTTGGCGATGTTCATCTTCAACTTGTGGAATAACTCCAGGTACATAACTTTTTATGAACTTCCCTTGTCCATGAGCAGCTCGTTAATGTCCTAACTGGCTATTTTGAATGTGATTACCAATGCTCCATGATGTTGGGTTCTTACCCCAACCAAATCTTCCTCGATGAAAACAATATGCTTGGCATAGTGTACATCCTCTAGTCATCGATGCTTACCATATTGGGTTTTGGCAGGGTTAATCTGAAATGCCTCTATAACGGCGGTAGCCTTCTTCATCTCCATCCGAGTAATATTTCCCTAGATTTTCTTAAGATCTGATACCCCGTGGATTACCGTGAACTCATGCCCTGTATCATCATCAAGGACGTTGTCTGGGTTCTAGTTTCCATTGTCTGGGACCTTACATGCATTCTTTTCAATGTACTCATTGAGGTGCCCAGCTTCGGCTAACTCCTTCAAGTGTGACTTCAGAGCCTTGAAATTTTCAGTCCTATGGTTGCCCTCCTTATGGAATGTGTATCTCATCGTATTGTTTCTTTTTGCTGGGTTGCCACCCATCCTTTTGATCCACTTAATGAACGATTAGTCTTTCATTTTTCTCAAAATCTTATAAATGGGTTCCTCAAAGACTATGTTAATAGCCTGGAACGCCTTGGAGGATCAACCTTGTTCCCATTCTTGGAGTCATTCTTACCCTCGCTCTTGTTTCCATTATTTGGAGTATCACTCTATTCCTTTGTTCGCCTTTGCTCAACCGTTTTCCCCTGCATTAGAGTGAGTCACATCTTTCACCTTAGCATATTTATCAATACAAGCCATGAGGTCATCGATGGTGCTGGGTTCTTTCTTGGGTAGGGACTGGTGCAACAAAGAGGTGGTCTGCAGGATAATTTTAAAGGATGCTATGACAACTTTCTCTCAGCAGTCCTAGACCTCGTTGAAGACTTCTCAATACATTTTTACATAGTCCCTAAGGGTCTCTTGTGGCTTCCTCTTCATCGTAATTAGTGCATCCATCCGTTTAGGTGGGAGGTGCTGGTTTTGAAGCGATCAGTGAAGGTCTCTGCTAGAGCCTTGATATTTTTGATCGACCTATGAGGAAGCCTATCAAACCAATCCTGCACTACATCATATAGGTTAGAAGGGAAAATATGGCACATTAGTGCATCATTGTGTCTATATAAGGTTATTGCTTGCCTGTATCTCCAAACGTGGTCTATGGGGTCTATCTTTCCGTCATAGATCTTAAAACCGAGAATAACAAACTTCTTTAGGGCTCATCCTTTTCGATTTCCCTTAAAAAAAGGGGATTTCATTTGAGTATTGAGAGCCCTCTTATCTAGTTCTTTAGTGGACTTGGATCCACAGTGGGCTGGATATTGGTCCATCTAATGTCTTCGTTTTGTCAATCCCTACTCCTGTGGCGTCTCTCTAGTTGGCCCTGCTTTGATCGACCATGCTCTGATCTGAATCGCTTAGTTCTTTCTGGGTCATGCCTGGAGCTCCTCCTTTAGTTGCGAGTATTACTCGCCTGAGGATTAGGAGTCATATCACCACTACACCAAAACTGGCGATTGGTCACGGCCAAAATCCCTGACCAAAATTATGGGTCGCGGACTTGGGCCGTGACCATTTCGAGCGTGACCAATTTCGTGGGTCGCGGCCCAAGTCCGTGACCAAAAAATGGTCACGGCCCAGAGGGGTCACGGCAGATGGTCGCGGACTTGGGCCGTGACTGGTCGCGATCTTCGTCCGTGACCCACAACCGTGACAAATTGGTCGCGGCCGTTCGGGGGTTATTTCGGGTTTTCACACTCTAAAGCTATGTTTTTAAGCCTAAGTCTAGAAAAATGCAAATAACTGTCGTATTCTCAAACAGGAAGTCCCGCGGCTGCGCGGTGAGTTCCTACGAGTCACATTGGTCCCGTGGAAGGTGTTGCTGCCACCCACGGGGACGTTCGGGGGCTGTTTCGGGTTTTCACCCTCTAAAGCCATATTTTTAAGCCTAAGTTTAGAAAAATACAAATTATCGTCGTATTCTCAAATCGGGAGTCCCGCGGTTGCCTACGAGTTACGTTGGTCCCATGGGAGGTGTTGGTGCCACCCACGGGGCCGTTCGGAGGCTGTTTCCGGTTTTCCCCCACTAAAGCCATGTTTTTAAGCCTAAGTCTAGAAATATGCAAATTATTGTCGTATTCTCAAACCGAAAGTCCCGCGGCTGCGCGGTGAGTTCCTACGAGTCACATTGGTCCCGTGGGAGGTGTTGCTGCCACCCACGGGGACGTTCGGGGGCTGTTTCGGGTTTTCACCCTCTAAAGTCATGTTTTTAAGCCTAAGTCTAGAAAAATACAAATTATCATCGTATTCTCAAATCGGGAGTCACGTGGCTGCACGGTGAGTTCCTACGAGTTACATTAGTCCCGTGGGAGGTGTTGGTGCCACCCACGGGGCCGTTCGGATTTTCACCCACTAACGCCATGTTTTTAAGCCTAAACCTAGAATTATGCAAATTACCGTCATATTCTCAAATCGGGAGTCCCGCGGTTGGGAGGTCAGTTCCTACGAGTTATATTGGTCCCGTGGGAGGTGTTGGTGCCACCCACGGGGACGTTCGGGGGCTATTTCGGGTTTTCACCCTCTAACGCTATGTTTTTAAGCCTAAGTCTAGAAATATGCAAATTATCATCTTATTCTCAAACCGGGAGTCCCGCGGCTGCGTGGTCAGTTCCTACGAGTCACATTGGTCCCGTGAAAGGTGTTGCTGCCACCCACGGGGACGTTCAGGGGCTGTTTCAGGTTTTCACCCTCTAAAGCCATGTTTTTAAGCCTAAGTCTAGAAAAATACAAATTACCGTCGTATTCTCAAACAGAGAGTCCCGCGGCTGAGAGGTCAGTTACTACCAGTCACATTGGTCCCGTGGGAGGTGTTGGTGCCACCCACGGGGCCGTTCGAGGGTTGTTTCGGGTTTTCCCCCCACTAACGCCATGTTTTGCCCAAGTCTAGAAATATTCAAATTAACGTCGTATTCTCAAACCGGGAGTCCCGCGGCTGCGCGGTCAGTTCGTACGAGTCACATTGGTCCCGTGGGAGGTGTTGGTGCAACCCACGGGGCCGTTCGGGGGATGCTTTGGGTTTTCACCCTCTAAGTCCTTATATATGAAAATTATCCCCGTACTCTCAAACCGTGAGTCTCGTGATCGTGCGGTCTGTTCGTACGAGTTACATTGGTCCCATGCGAGGTGTTGGTGCCTCTCACGGGGCCGTTCGGGTGTTGTTTCGGGTTTTCATGTACTTAATAAATCAAATGATGATAAACCTTACATACTGACTGATTTAGAATGTACAAGGATAATTTAAAAAAATCATATAAGTACTAGTTTGGAATTACATACCAAAATCACTGAATTTCCTTCGAGGCGTATGACCAAATTCAGCGTAATCTTGATTCCCTTCATTTATCTTTTGAAATTGTAAAACCAAAGGTCTCCTTGTGACAATCCCTGCATTAAGCCATAACTAAATTCATTAAAAACCACGAGAAAATATGTATGATATTCTAAAATAAAAAAATGCAATACATTGTCAAATGGAAGTTATGCAAACCCTACCCAAATCCTCTAAGAAGGAAGTCTCGCCAACCTATTCTTTCCAAACCGAAGATTTTTTAGAACACTGAACTCGGCTCATAAGACAAAAAAAGTTAAAAAATCTGGACACAACCAATTTACATACATATATGTATGCAAATTCAAACGAATATGAACACGGAATTGGTAAATTCTTGGATCTCAATGGAATTAGATCTAATTCTCCAAGGAATTGAAGAAGATGAACAAGAAAGTATATTAACCATGAACTTCTTGCTAAAAGCTCAAACCATTTTTCACACCAAATGTAAAATTCATCCATTCTGAATAAATTATAAATGAAATACCAATGTTGCCAGTGAGAAACAAATGATTGTAGATTAGAACCTAAACTCGAATACAAAAAAATAAAAAATTTGATACCTCTCAAACACAGAGAAAGCCCAATCAAACTGTTTGAGCGAGAGAACATCAAGGGTGTATACCTACAAAATATAACAAATGAGAAGAAAAATACACAGTCCGAACACACAAAAATATACTCTAGTAATCTAGATGCCAAAAATGATTAAAGAAACCTCGATGCAAAGAGAAAATCCCCCAAATTATCAAAATCTAGTAAAAACATTATAAAAGGGGTAAATACAAACTTATCAATAATTGTAGGACTTGATTGATGAATGAGGCTTAGATATGAACATCGCACCTCGTTTTTTTTTCATTTTCCTCCATCGCACCTGCTACCCACGAATGCTTCCCACTACACCTTGAATAGGCAATATCAATTTGCAAACATCTAAGAAAGGCTTGGTCAGCATATCCCCTTGATCTCTAAAGAAGAGGTGAACACAATTTTCTCCATTTTCACAATTTTAACTAAATCAAAAATATCAAAAATGTTAATTTTGAGTTATTATGGAGATTAATATAAAATTAGGCGAGACACTATTTACTCGACAAGTCCATAGGAAGAATCATGGTTAACAACAAATTATATATCAACATGGTAATTTAGATTCAAAACCAAAATTATTTCAGCAGAAAATGGTATATGATAATGAGAGCAACAATTATTTATTTATTTTCTCCAAAAAAAAGTTGGACAATTTTTTATATTATTACTAATTGAGGCCATATTCTGACTAAAATACATTGTATTAAAAAAGGGTAAAAGGGGTAAATCCTCCCTTTCAATATCGAACCTCATTCGACCTTTAAATAAAAATCCAAGAAAGCAGTCCCTCCCCTCTCTCGTGTCAAGCTCCTAGATATCCAAAAAGAAACCTGATAATCAATCCATCACTCACCTACGTTCTCCGCAAACTCTGATTCTGAAACAAAATATTCTCAAATCTAAACAGATATAGTCATGAGAAATACAATACCTATTCCCAGATACCTTAACATAATACCTCGATGGGTGATTAATTAATAGCATACAGAAGTGGTGATATCAGCTCTAACTAAGTAGAATAGGTTGACTTTGGGGATCTTTATTTTTTACTGGTTATAGTTCCGAGTGGAATCCACTTTTGACAATATAAATGTCATTCCTTCTCACAGGTCCTATGAGTGTGTCATTAAGTAACATAAGGTGACAAAAGGACGCCTTCAGGAGATATGAGAAAAGAGTTTGATAAGCTCATACGGCGAAAAAAGACGCAATATCCATATTCCATTGACATATAATGTTAAAGCCATCTTCCACTTACAATAATGGTCCTTTATTATTAAATGTCGCCCATATTCCAAATCCATCATCATTTTCTAAACTTTGTACAAAAAAAACTTTAGTAGTGCATTTGAGCATATATACAATTATTTCTTCAAATAATTATGGTCCCCAAAAAATTGTATCCAACAAATCAACACAACAACTCTTATGGACTAAGATAAGTATACTATCTATCCAATTCCAAACATCATTCTTTACACCTTAATTATTAGACATTAACATTTCTCAACCTACACATAGATGCACACAAAATACTACATCTGCAATTCGAAAAAAACAGAAAACAAATCATTTTAATATATAACAAACAGAAAATTTTAGACCTAGAAAAAAAAATCAAAGCAAATTTGAGGAATCTCCATGTATCAAAGACAAAATCATAGCATTACATATAACAAACACACACACACACATATATGGATATATTACATATACAGATTGGGGAAAAAATCTCCACGAATGCTACCAGCGTTTGGGGAAGAAATCTCCACGAATGCTACCCACTGTTCCTCACTCCATCACCAACATCGCAACATCGCATCGTTTGGGGGGGAACCAGGCATCGCATCGTTTGGGGGGGGGGGGGGGGCAGCGTTTGGGAAAGAAAAAAAAAGATACGAGCGGGGTAATGAAAATACGAGGCACTTGGTTAGGATTGACATTGGTCACGGCCTACAGCCGTGACCCACCTCGCGACCCATTAATGAAAGTAAGTCTCGTGTATGCAGTCTACTGGTCACGGCCCATAGCCGTGACCCACGCCCAAAAATTGTTCACGAATCCCAGCCGTGACCCAATATGTGTGTGTATTGTGCTTCGTCATGCCTATGGTCACGGCCCAAGTCCGTGACCCACGCCAAAAACGTGACCCAGTATTTGTGTGTATTGTGCTTCGTCATGCCTATGGTCATGGCCCAAGTCCGTGACCCACGCAAAAAATTGGTCACGGCCCCCACCCGTGACCCAATATTTGTGTGTATTGTGCTTCGTCATGACTATGGTCACGGCCCAAGTCCGTGACCCATACCGACCAATTTTGGAGGGAATTTTGGTGCCAAGATGGTCACGACCTGGTCACGGCCCAAGTTCGCGACCCACAGTGGTCACGGACCAAATCCGTGACCACGTCCAGAGCATCCATGATTTAGTGTGGTCATAAATATGGTCACACTAAAAATTGAGTTGGTCACGGCCCAAGTTCGCGACCAGATGGTCGCGGACTTGGGCCGTGACCAACTGGGCGTGACCATTCGTAGGATTTGGTGTAGTGCACGACGCTTCCTAGTGTCCCTTTGGAGAATTCTTTTTATTCTTTCAAGTCGCTTTTGGAGGCGAGCATTCTATTCTACCTGGAGGCATGTAGCCTCCTCTTGTTCACGAAGCCTAGCTTTGTAATCGTTGACTAACCTAGAGATATTTGTTGACCTTGGTTGTCCCTGGATTTCTTTGAAAGGTTGCCTTTCCTAGAGAAACCTGTGGTTTGTGTGCTCGATAATCTCCGACCTAACCCTAAGAGGAATCGGGTCCTCCTTCACATCGCTAACTTAAGGAATGTTGCTGCTATGTTGAGACATCATGAGCTTTCTGTTTGTGAAGATTTTCGCAGGAATAGAAATCGTTTCCCACAGAAGGTGCCAATTGTGAGTACAAGAAACACCACAATAAAGAGATCCACGAAACCAATCATAAAGAACATAAAGTAAAGATCACACACAACAACGATATACGTGGTTCGAAAACTAGCCTACGTCCATGGAGAGATTACTGTTTTATTATAGTGTCTCTCAATAGTCCAGGTTACATCCTTTTGCCTCGGGTCAAGGTGTAAAATTTATAGATACGTCAAAGTAGAGAGTGAGTTATACAAAGAACTCAATTAACACGTGAATATATCAAGGAGTACCTGAATATTTCTTCCGAGATTATTCGTAACTAATTTGACAATATCCATAAGTGCTCTAATGTATATGAAATACTTATGTGTGAATTGAATCATAATTTGGGTTGGGCAGTGCTTTGGTTAATCCGGGATGGTCGGCTACTCTCATGGGCCATGCTAAATGGGTCCCCATAACACCTTTCGTCGCTGAATTGTTTTCATCGTTTAATGTTTGGAAGTAAATCTTAATGTCATATAAATAACATTAATTATTTTTAGTAAAATTTTGTATTATCTAAATTCATATCTTTTATGTCCAAAGCTAATGAATTATGGATTGATATGTGTAAAATAACGTACTCCCTCTATTTCCCAAATCTTTTGAAAATTCTATTAAAGTAGTGAAGATTTTAATAAGATTTAACACCCCACGTGTCTTTTCTTTGATTATTGTTTAGGTTCTTATCTCTCATTATAAAATCTACTACAAAGCATAAGGCTCGATGTAAGTAGTAGATGAACTACTTCTGAAGCCTTGCAATAAACATAAATTCACCAAATTAAAATTTCAACCGTTCCATCGGTACGAGCACAAACTAGATGGCATAAACTTAGTCATGCATGAGTTTATTTTATTAATGTCTATTTTTAGTTGTAGACAACCCATTCTATTACCCCCTGACTCTCCTTAGGTCCCTAGTACCTCCCTTCATAACTGTAAACCCAGGTCACGTCCCGAGTACTGACCTGAAAACCATCGGGCACTCCCCGACTCAGTTTGACCCAAAAGTCAAGCTCTTCGTTTCGACCGAGACTGAATGAATCTTTGAAGGGCACTGAATACCCTTTCCAATGGTCTGCCCCTTGCACGATTTCGACTTACCATGAGGACGAACGGTCCGTTTGCGTCCGAAACCTGACCTAGAGGCCACCAGGCGCTCCCGGGCTCTGTTTGACCTATGTCAACTCTTCAGCTCGACCGAGGCTGAATGAATCTTCAAAGGTCCCTAAATACACTTTCCAACGGTCTACCCCGTGTGCGATTCTGACTTTCCATGCGGACGAACAATCCGTTTGACTTCGAGAGGCCACCGAGCGCTTCTCGGGTCCGGTTGACCAAAGTCAACTCTCCAAACCGGGTCAAACTCTTTGGAATGTCGAAGTACATCTCCTAACCTTTCCAACGGTATGCCTCATGCGTGATTCGGATTTACCATGCGGACGAACGATCCGTTTGCGTCCGAATGATTCCCCGTCTAATGGACCGACAAACGCTTTCGAGCCATATTTGACCCAAAGTTAACTCCCGAACCCGGGAGTGGTCCAAAGGAATTTCGAAGGTCTCTGAATTACCTTTCCAACGGTATGCCCCATGCGTGATTCTGACCAACGGTTTGCCCTCGACATCCGATTTTTCAAAAAATCCTGAAACACACTACCAAACGGCAGGTTCCAGAACCTGCCTATTGGCACCTGCCTGCCGATAGGCAGGAAGGGCTCTATGCCAATCGGCACTCACCTGGGACTATAAGAGGAGGCCTTCACCTCATTTGCAAGGGGAGCCCAGATCTGATAAAAATCCCTCTCAACGAATCCCAAAAACCTCTCTTGAAGGCATCGTGATTTCAACTTCCAAAGCCCCTTTTTACTTCCACTTTTCATCATCCCTTTCATCAAACTTGGTGAATTATCCACTCTCCATTATCATCCAAAGTGCAAGGGCTTCTCCCCAACATTCAAGATCAAGCTCAAGATCTTCAAGAAGGTCCAACTTTCTCAAACTCTCTCTTTAAATTCTCTTGAATTCTCAATAACTTGTTTTCTTACTTAGCACTTTTATTATCTCATTTCACACATCGTAATATACTTTTTACTTAGTATTATTGCACATCTTTTATTTTCATAAAACCCAAAAAATAAGAAAAAGAGGGTTTTCCTCATAAATTCAAATAAGGGATTCTCATATTTTCCTCACACTTTTCTCACAACTAAAACACTTTTTTCTACGCACACACACACACACTCACAAATAAGATATTCCCCATTTTGGATTTATGGGATAAACCCCACCCCTCGTTTTACATGCGAACTACATGGACTTTGATGCCTTTATAGGTTACGTAGGCATCTCGGGGTAAAATTCGAGACTCAAGTCCTTTTTCTCACTTTTTCTCTCATTTTCTATGTTCTCTAAATCCATTTTTCTTATATTATACATATACTTGTTCTTAGTGACGCATTACCCCATATGTGTTATCGTTCCCTTATAACGATCAACGTAGGGGTAATCGCGTAAATCTCATTTTTCTAATATTACTCTTATATCTTCCTACGGATGACTCGCTTTATCTTTTCCATGATACAAGTTGAGGATTCCTACCTCCATTATATATATATACACATGCACACATATCACGAGGGGCAACATAAAGGAAAATAGCAAATATTCATGAGCGACCGAAAGGGTGGAATGGGTGCCTAACACCTTCCCATTTCGTAACTAAGCCTCCGAACCCTTCTCGAATCATCTTGGTTTCATATGCACTAGTATATCTTTGGATGCCACTCTTAGGGGTGGCTTCCCTTTTTTCTTTTGTCTGTTTTGAGTAAAATAGACTGGCGACTCTGAATCTCTCTACATTTTTCACACCACAAACGACGCCGGCCGGAGCGCTCCCGAGAGGGACGCGCGGGACCCGAAGGATCCTTTTCTCCACGCCCCCGCCCGCAAGGATCAGGATCGGGGATGGCCACAGTGGCGACTCTGCTGGGGACATGTGTTTTTGCTTGTGGGCTTGTCTCTATTTACATGGATGCTATATTTGTTTATGTTTCCCCCCATATCTTCCTATTCCCCTTTATCACATGTATCCCATGCTTACGCTTATGTTCACACACTTGTAGAAAATTCTCCATGTACACTTCGCACCACGTGATCCTAGGATCACATGTATATCCCCATGTTGCACGCATCACCCATCCATACTTGGCGTACCTTTTGGGGTACTTGTACTTTGTTCCTTGTTTGGCATAATCAAGAAAGGCATTCTCATCATAAGATACTAATAAGAGAATCATGCATGATTCACACGATATCACCAAAGAGCATTGCTATTGACCAAATTTTACCCAGTAACTGGAGGGTCACTTCGTGATGGGCGCTGGTCCGGTAAGTCGCAGTTAGCCTAAGCGATATGACTCTCACCTTCCATTGGCCAAGTACCTTCGACGTATATCGAACAGTTCCCCCGTATCGAACTGCTTGACCGAAGTCATGACGGGAGGTATATCGCAGGGAATTCGTTCACGTATGCCGAGTATATCGAATTCTCTCTCACACGTACCATCCCCACGAGGTATATGGTGAGGCAATTCACGTACACTCAGGTATATCAAATGGCTTGTCCACACGTACCGATTGCCCGTAAGAGCAAGACGTATATCGTGGAAGTCAATCCAAAGGGGGGAACCCATGCCGATTCACCCAACCAACTGCATACCCGCATATAGGTGTTAGACTTAGGACACACACTTTATATTTCCGGTTTCAACCCGAAACTCTGTCAAAATTTCGGGTCGATCTGCCGCCCAATTTTTGTGCATTTTTTAAAACGGGACCCTGTCCGTGAGCCTGGTTGCAAGTCCAAACCGTAGCTTTGCATATATTAAAAATCCCACTTTTCCAGGCTTGGGTCCCGTCCGGCATTGCATTTAGGAGAATTAAATACAAGTGAGAACATAATAATCATAATAATCATGTTGAGTTCCGTCTCCAAAAATATTTCTCCCTTCTTTATTAAAAATCCAAAAACATTTCTCCCTTCTTTATTAAAAATCCAAAAACATTTCTCCCTACTTTATCAAAAATCCAAAAATAGTTTCTTCCCTTTTTCCAAAAAATAAATCTTATCCTACGCCTTCTCAGGTCGATTGTAAGCCCTTGGCCTGGCTCCCTATTGGCTTCGGTCTTCAGTCAAATCACCCCGGAGTTTCATCCGCTCCTCTACTACTTCTTTCGAGTTCGGAATCCATCCATCTTCCATGGAGAATGCAGATCAAGCACCAGTCATACAACCGAATCTGCCGACAGTCCTAGCTCAGCTCGCGACCAAGATTGACAACCTCCAAGCTGAGGTTCGAGAAATGCAACGAAACCAAGTTCCTATTCCTCGAGAGCCTGAGGCCCTATTCCCTCGTGTTATGGGTCCACCCGAGCCTATATGGGTCCCGAAAGAATATCAGCACGCTCCACGTGCACCTCCTGCCAATGGGCCGTCGCCTGCCCAACTTCAAATGCCAAACATTGCCCAGCTTATGGCTAACCTACCTGTGGTCGCTGATCCAAAGGAGGAGGAGTTGAATAAAGTCAAAGAGGATCTCAAGATGCTCACCAAGAAGTTTGACCAAGTCAGGATCTATGGGAATTACATGGACTACACCCACATGTCTCCTTATCCTAAAGCGAAGTTACCCGAGAAGTTCAAGATGCCAAATATCGAGAAGTTCGGGAGGAGTGGTCCCCCAATTGTTCATCTTCGCAGTTATCATCGTTCCATGACTCTACTAGGGGCTTCTGAAGAAGTGATGGCCCAATTGTTTCAGTAAACTTCGAAGGATAGTGCCCTCTGATGGTTTTTATCCCTTGAGGAATCCAGAATTCGTAGCTGGGAGGATGTAGCTCGAGAATTCATGTCGCAGTACAAATACAACGAAGAGCTTGAGGTCACCCGTCGTGATTTAGAGCTGCTCAAACAGAATCCTGGGGAATCAGTCAGTAACTTCATAACTCGGTGGAGGGACCGAGCAGCTACCATGACTAACCGACCATCCGAGGAAGAATAGGTCGACATAGTGAAGAAGAACTTCTTGCCCCATGTTCGAGCGACGATGGGAGGATAATACTATCCCCACTTCAGAGTTCTCAGAGAGGCTAGAGTGGAAATCGAAGAAAGCCTCGTTAAAGCAGAAATTGAACCAAAGAAGGTGTCCAGACAGTTCACCCCTAGAAAGTATGACAAGCCTGCCAATGCTACAGTCTCAACCATCAACAATATCTCTCAACCAACCACATCATGGGCACCAGAAAGCCGTCCTGCTCCCGTCCAAAGGGAATACACTGAGCTTCATGCTCCCCTCTCCAAAGTTTACCAAGCCCCGTTAAGCCGAAACCTCATCAAACCCTTGGATCCACGTCCATTGCCAAATCCACTCCCAAGAAACTTCAAGACCAACGCTCATTGCGCCTTTCACCAAACTACTGGCCATACCACCGACCAGTGGTTTCACCTCCAAAACATAATCCAAGATCTCATTGACCGGGGTACCATCGCCCCACCAGCCAATTCTAAGCCAAACACTACTCACAACCCACTCCCAAATCACACTAATGCCATCTTCTTGGAAGAAAACCCAAATTTCAATCCATCAACCCAAATCACACCCCTATACCCTCCTAAACCTCTTCAAATTTTCTCATATTTCCTCCTACACCCTAATAGACCCGCTGATCAGGCACTGTCACTCCTTACCAGAGCATGCATCGCTGTCTGTACCCGTTCTGAAAATGGAGGTATGGAATTGTCAGAGGTGTTAAACCAACTCCTAAAATTCGGGCTAAAATTGCCCTCACGGATGGTCATCAATTGCCAGATATTCAGTACGCTAGTTTTGGAAGCACGAAAATGGGCCCGAGATTCAGACAGATGGGTGGTACCAACCGATGAAGTCAGCTTAGATGATGTTGTCCAGACTATGTCACAATTATTCAGACAAACCAACAGCATTTGCAGTATCACCGGGTTACTTGACACTTTGAAGCTACAAGGGCGCTTGTTCACTTCAATCACACATATCCCCACAAAATGGGAGAACTTGTATAAAGAAGCCGTTGAAGTGGTGGAATGCATCGACTTTACAGGGAAAGACAAAATTTTTGCCACCGAATGGGGAGAAGGATTCGAAGATTCAAGCGAAGAACAAGCTTCAGGAAGAGCTGGCCCAGTAGTCGACATATGTGGGATGATCTCATTTGAAGAACTCCTCGGAGAAATAGACAGGGTGGCAGAGTAACCTGAGATTGACGAGGAAACGGGATTTATGTTTTTTCCTTCTTCAGTAAATCACATGACCATATCAGGGAGACATTACCAAGTTCCAAGATCACTACCAGCAAATGACAAGGGGAAGGGCGTTGAAAACCTTCCTATGCCAGAGATGACCATTGAGGAGAGCAAGATCCTTAATCAACTGAAGAAAACTCAAGCTAACATCACTCTATGGGGGCTTTTCATGTCTTCCCAGTTGCACAGAAATTCTTTAATCAAATTACTCACTGGACTTATAGTTTCTCGCTCTACCACACCAGAGGAGGCGGTAAATCTGGTCGGATCCTTAACCTCTACCCGAATGCTATCATTTTCTGAAGAAGAAATCCTCAGAATTGGGCCGAATCACAATCATGCACTCAACATCTCCGTCGAAGTTATGGGAAAGGCCGTGCCACTCTCTCTTATCGATAACGGATCCGCCTTGAATGTTTTCCCATTGAGAACCTTCAAGTGTTTAGGCCTGAAAGAAAGCGACCTCACTCCAACCTCCGCCGCTGTGCGTGCCTACGATAATACCCATTGTGAGGTGATGGGATCCATAAAACATGCAATGGGGGTTGGACCTATAAACCCTGATGTTGAATTCCAAGTCATAAACATCCCAGCTTGTTTCAACCTGTTGCTCGGACGCCCCTGGCTCCACAATATCAAGGGTGTGTCTTCCTCACTCCATGAGAAATTGAAGTTCTTCGCCGATGGGCGAGTCATCACCATTTTGGGAGATGACGAAAATGTGGAGGGTGCAAGCATCGGCAGTCCAATTCTCGAGATAAAGCACGGGTCAAATGATATGCTCCTATCCGGATTCCGAGTTGAGCCATTCCTACTCCCGGCAGGGGACGGTTTCAAAGAAAGGGTTTGCCCAGAATATGACCCTCATGGAAATGTCAATGTGATTCAGATGTTCATAAACATGCACTTCATGCCCGGACTAGGGCTAGGGCAAAGGCAGCAAGGGATAATTGAGCCCATCGAACTGAAGAAAGATTTCCCTCCTTGCGACTTGGGGTATCAACCATCAGAATAAGAGCTCAGAATGATCCGCCAGTCTCGACCAAGGAGAGGATTAAACTGTATCCGAACTATCTCAGGAGACTCCTTAATAGACGATTCATCAAAGAAGGTGAGGATTTCCCCTTTTGCGATTTTCCAGAACCATGGTACGACCACACAGACAAGAAGATGAAGCCTGGAATGGAGATCTTTTTCCAAGATAGCTACCTATAGTCCGAAAGTTTCCCACACCGCGCATCAAAGATATCGAAGAGACTGAGGAAAGTGATTCTAAAGATTCCTTCAACTTACAAATACTGGGGCTGGCACTCTGCACGGTTCATTCAGGCACTACATCAATGGACCCATCCCGTCTAATTAAAGCTGCTGATACACCTCTCCTCAACTGGCATGCTGCGCCAGTTCTACCTCTTAAAATCTCCCCTAACCCCAATGTTTACCCTGTTTCTTCTTCTGTTGTCTATCCTTGCTCAAATGTGTTCGAGACCTCTTTTGATGAGGTTCTTAATCCTATTTTTCCTATCAATGAAATAAATGAAGATTTTGAGTATCTTGTTGTGCCTTACATTAATTGTTTAGATTCTAATCGAACTTTTGATGATGATGATTTTGCAAATGAACAATTCTTAACTGATCTAAATAAGGTTAATAATAAACAACATAACCGCGTTCAAGTTAATGAAGAAGAGACTGTTGTTATTAATCTCGGTTCTAGTAGCCAACTGCGCGAGATTAGGATAGGGGCCACCCTTGACGAGCATGAGCGTGCACAACTCAAAGGATTACTGAAGGAGTTCATAGATGTTTTCGCATGGTCCTATGATGATATGCCCGGCATCGATCCTGAAATAGCACATCACGAGATCCCCACTCTCCCAGATTACAAGCCAGTTAAACAAAAACTGAGAAAACTCTGCACCGAATGTTCGCTCAAGGTCAAAGAAGAGGTGGTCAAATAATTAAACGTGGGTTTCATTCGAGTGATTGAATATCCCACATGGCTAGCCAACATTGTACCTATACCGAAATTAGGAGGAAAGGTTCGAATGTGAGTGGACTATCGAGATTTAAACAAAGCTTCTTTGAAGGATGATTATCCGCTACCCAACATCGACATGATCGTGGACAACACAGCCAGTCATGCTCTCAAGTCATTCGTCGACGGGTTTGTCGGATACAACCAAATCAAGATGCACCCAGACCACTAAGAAAAAACCGCATTCATCACCCTATGGGGAACCTTTTGCTACACCGTTATGCCATTCGGTCTTAAGGATGCTGGGGCTACCTACGAAAGGGCTGCCACAACCATCCTGCACGATCTGATTCACAAAGAGGTCGAGGTTTACGTGGATGATATGATTATCAAGTCTAAAACTAGAGAAGGTCATGTTCCTGCTCTCAGAAAGTTCTTCGAACGACTGCGACAGTATTAGATGCGACTTAATCCACAGAAGTGTGTCTTCGGCGTTACAAAGGGAAAACTCTTAGGATTCATGGTCAGTAAAAAGGGGATAGAAGCAAATCCTGCAAAGCTAAAGGCCATACTTGAGATGCCACCACCCCGAACAGAGAAAGAAGTTCGAGGTTTTCTTGGGAAATTACAATATATCAGCCGGTTCATCAGCCAGCTAACCTCCATCTATGAACCAATCTTTAAGCTCCTCCAAAAGGATTCAACCAAGGTTTGGAATGAGGCCTGCCAAGAAGCTTTTGATCGAATCAAATAATACCTGAACCAACCTCCAGTAGTCATGCCGCCACAGTCTTGTCTCCCTTTACTCCTATACCTAACCATAACCGACACTGCAGCCGGGGCTTTGCTAGCCCAATACCTTGAAGACTCCCTCAAAGAAAGAGCCATCTATTATGCCAGTCGCAAATTGGCTGGGTACGAGGTCAACTACACTGCTTTAGAAAAGGCATGTGTCGCACTTGTCTGGGTCACCCAAAAGTTGCGACACTACATGCTCGCCTTTCCCATCAAACTTATATCCCGAATGGATTCCATCAAATACCTGCTTGAGAAACCCGCCTTATCTAGCCGAATGACCCGATGGTTGATGCTCCTAACCGAGTTCGATATCGTGTACGTCACACAGAAAGCTATTAAAGGAAGAGCCATCTCTGACTACCTCGCTGACTACCCTGTAGAAGAAGCAGATGTCTGGATCTCCGAAGTCCCAGATGAAAATATCCTCTGCACCACTCAAGACCGCCTTCGATGGAAAATGTTCTTTGATGGCACTGCCAACAAAAAGGGATATGGCATTGGGATACTTCTGGTCGCCCCAGATGACTCCTACACTCCCATCACCATGAAATTGGATTTCCCTTGCACCAATAACATGACGGAATATGAGGCATGCACAGTGGGCCTCAAAGTTGCTCTCGAAAAGGGTATTACCTTGATGTCTACGGGGATTCTGCCCTCATCATCGGTCAAGTGCTCAGAAAGTGGAAAGTCAAGGACGAAAAGCTCCAACCCTTTCATGCCCAATTAGAAGAGTTAGCCTCCCAATTCTGAGATATCACCTTCCATTACCTACCCCGAGCAAAGAATAACTTAGCCGATGCTCTCGCCACTTTGGCCTCCATGGTCGACATGCTCGAGGGAATAACAATGACCCCCTTCCTAGTTCAAAAGTAAGATAAATCGACCCATTGCTACCATGTGGAGCTTGTCTCCACCGAAGATCCCGAACCATTCAATTATTGGTACTGTGATATCTGGTGCCTCCTCAAACATCGTAGGTATCCCGAGGGTTCCAACAAGAAAGACCGAACAACCCTCCGAATACTGGTCGCTCAGTACATCATCTGTCATAAAGCTCTACTCAAGAGGAATTTTGATGGAACTCATCTACACTGCATCGCAGGGGGTGAGATTGAGAAAATAATGCAGAAAATCCACAGCGGGGAGTGTGGACCCCACATGAATGGTCACATGCTCGCCAAGAAGATCATCCGACAGGGCTACTACTGGACCACCATGACCCACGATTGCACCGCCTATGTCTGGAGATGCCTCCAATGCCAACAATTCTCAAATCTTCAACACTTGCCTCCGTGAGAGTTATACAACATGACCTTTCCCTGGCCGTTCTCCATCTGGGGTATCGACATCATAGGGAAGGTTACACCAAAGGCTTCAAACGGACATGAGTTCATCCTGGTCGCCATCGATTACTTCACCAAATGGGTTGAAACTGAGTCATACGCGGTGTTGAACGCCAAGAAAGTGGCCAAATTCATCAAGAAGAATATCATCTGCCTATATGGGGTCCCGCATGAGCTAGTGTTACATAACGGGTTACGCTTCGAAGCAGAAGTCACAGAAGTTATCAACGAGTACGGGATTCAGAGACACAAATCTTCTCCCTACCGACCTCAGACTAATGGTGCAGTTGAAATCGCCAACAAGAACCTCAAAGCCATCATCAGCAAGATGACCGAAAGCTGTAGGGATTGGGCCGACCGGATCCCATACGCCCTATGGGACTATCGAACCTCAATCCGAACCTCTACTGGGGCTACCCCTTACTCCCTGGTCTACGGCATGGAAGCTGCCCTCCCTGTGGAGCTAGAAATAGGGGTGGTAAACGGACGGATACGAATCGGATACCATGTTTTCTATATCCGCTATCTGAATGTACTATCCATATCCGTATCCGTATCTGCCCGGATAGTTAAAACAACTATCCATATCCGTATCCGCTCGGATACCTCGGATTCAGATAATATCCGTATCCGTTTACATTATTTAGCCATCGCAAAAAATAACAATTAAAATATTCAATCCAATGAAATCCAATCCAAATAAATATATAACAAAATTACCGCCTCCTAACGTCAGCAATTATGGATTCCATGATAATAGTATCATTCCATAATGATAATATGGCTTAAAGTCATCCATACTTTACAACCATACAAGCTTAAAGCCATCCAAAAAAAATAATAGTTGCATTCCATGATAGTAGAAATAAATATGCACCTTTTAGATTAATCAAATTTATTGAGAATGATAACCTCATAGACCTTTTGTCTTCAAAACATACTGATATTTTTATTTTAATAAGTATACATTTTTATTTTGTATATAATATACACATTGTTAACTTCAGTTCTCATCACAATCAAAACCATCTCTTTACTTTTTTGTTTCTCTCTTACATTCTATTATGTTTCTCTCTTACATTCTTTTATGTTTCTCTCTTACATTTATTTATAATTAAGGAAACTAACGAACAACCACATGAGAGTTTCTTTTCTCATGTTTTGTACGAAAGAGAAATGAAACGAAGTTAGTTTTTTTTTTTGGGTGGAGTATATGTTCTGTAGTCGGTGTATGTTGTGTGTAATAGGGTGTATTATAACTTTAGTGTAACTCCATGATAATATACCCAATAAAATAATAATACATGACATTTTATAATATACCCAATAAAATAATAACTTTAGGGTGTTTTTGTTTTGAGTGGAGTATGTGTTTATTTTGTTTTGGGGAATAAACGATTAAGTTTTTTTTAATATTATTTTATTAGTAATAGTAGTACTAATATTATTAGTAATATTTTAAACATATGTTTGACGGATACGGATATCCGGTAAAACGGATATCCGATAAAATGGATACTCCGCATCGGATACGGATTATCCGTGTCGGATACTGGTACTATCCGTATTCGTATCAGTTTTCTCGGATATTTTTATAGAATATCCATATTCGTATCCGTTTCCATATTTTCGGATAAATATCCGTGAATTCGGATTCGGATATCGAACGGATGCGGATTTTTGAATATCCGTTTACAGCCCTAGCTGGAAATACCCTCGCTACGCGTCATGCTTGAAAGCAAGGTTAGTGAAGAAGACTGGTGCCAAAGCCGTCTTGATGAACTAGCCCTCCTAAATGAAAGAAGATTAAAAGCTCTTTATCACATACAGGGGTACCATCGCCGAATAACGCGATCATTCAACAAGAGAGTCAAGGACGCGGTGTCCGGGAGGGGGATTTAGCCCTCAAAGAGACATTAGAACCCATCTGGGACCCCAGAGGAAAATTCAAGCCCAATTGGAGCGGCCCCTACATTGTGAAGAAAATCTTATCCGGCGGTGCCGCCATACTCACTGACCTAGATGGGGAAGAGATGGCTCGTCTCCAGAAATTCTACCCCTAGTCCAAAATCTCGGCGCGCTACGACTCTTCTCATCCCCCTTCTATTCTAAAAAAAAAAAAAAAAAAAACTCTTCATTTCCCTCTACCCAGAACTACGTGGGCCTGATCCTCTACAAAAACTATTTAAAAACTTTTCAAAAAACCCCAGAGGTATGTTGGCAGCTCATAATCCTCACATGAGTGCGACCCTTTCTTTTTCACAAAATACTATTCTTTTCTTACCTTCGAGAACGGCGGTTCATTCTAAAATTATTTGAACAAAAGGATTATGTATGCCTTAGCGATCAGTATAGATAATTCAAAATACAAAACTCATCGATAGGCACAGTTGGATGATCAGAAACTTATTTATTTCATTAATAAGAAATTACAGTACGGATTACGTAAGGAAAAGGAACGGATAACTCCCTTCCCCGCCACCATAAAAAGCCAAATCAAATCCCCACATACATTCCCTATTACATTAATAAACTCCCCAGGAGTCCTACCCACAGCTACCCGAAGAGCCTGCACCCTCATCATCTACATCCTGAGGACCCCAAGTTTTCCCTGCCTGAATAGAGTGCCGCAAACACTCCATTGATCGATGAGCCTTAACCATCTTCGAAAAGACCACAACACCCCCTTCCATGGAGTCAGATAAAACAAACAATCTTTGACCAGTCTCTACTGCCAATATCTTGCTGACTACTTTCCTCTACAACCACCTCATATAATCTTTGGGGACACGGAAAACCTTCCCGACAGACTGAGAATGACGGGTCGACGGACGCCGATTTTCCCACATAGACCCAAGCAACAGACGCAGGCGCTCAGTCAAATCTTCTACTAGAAAGAAATTTGAGGTCCGAGGGGGCACGACCTGCGCCCAACCAAATTGGCACAGAAGTCGCCAAGAGAAATAAAAAGAGGTCTGTCTGAGACCAACCAGCTGCACATATGAATACTCTCCTAGCTCCAGAACAGGCTGCAACTGTCCCCACCAAGGCACGGACCAATACAGCCCACGAGCCCCGTGCTCCACAAACCAATTCTCCCAGTTCTCAACATACAGGCCAACGCGGATGAAGTAGCGCAAAAAGAAGTTGGGTACAACCGACAAAGGATATTCTGGAGGAGTCGACAAGCGGAATCTTTCAGATAACCACATGAATATCATCACAGGGCTACCACTTAAAAAGTCAGAACGACCTTCTCTCCAGGCATCCAGGCCATTAAGAGTCTTCGTCAATATCATCGCCGCAGGATTATGACGGTATGATATCCATGAAGTAATGGATGCAAGTTGTGGGTCCACTTGCACCTCCCCAGTCACCAATAATAATTTTGAAACCAGGCCCAGAACCACGGCTCCAGCATAGCCGGCATCACCTACTTCTCGCAAATGCACGGACTGCAGCACCGTCAGGAGGGAGATCATTCCTCCAGCAACCAATGACCTGGCCGCCGAAGGCGAGATATGAAGAAGCCCGACCAAAAAATCCCTAGGAGAACGGGAAAATTCAGGCAAAGCCGTATCAACACTGGGATTCACACCCAGTATGGCAGAAAATTCCTCGTAGGTAGGACAAACTTCTTCCAACCCAAAGCGAAATACATGGTCTTCGGGGTACCAAAATTGTACCGCCGCTATCAATATATTCCACTCAAAAGGCCGATTGCTCCACAAGGATACTCAACGCATGTTGAAGGCATCATAGTCGACATTATAAGAGCACATAGCTTCCAAGGCTTCGAGGTAATTGACAAACTCAATGCTACCAGGGAGAGCCATCTTGCAAGACTAAAAGATAATGGGTAGGCAGATAAGGATGCAAAGATGTGATGAGAACACTCCACCCTTCTCCCTTTTTATACTTAAAAATCCTCACAAGGGACATAATCCCTACAGAAATCGGAGGGAATCCTACCCCACAAAGTACCAAGGGCTTATGAGGGTACCAATCAAAGCCTTCAAATGATGGGACTGGACTAAACTGCCGATAGGCAGGTCAGGGTGCTTGTCGATCGGCAACCCCCCATTTTTGGAAATTTACTCCTTTCCTCTTTTGTCAAATCAGAAAACTCAATAAAAATAAATTGATATTCTCAAAAGAATTTCAAGAATCCAATTTTCTCCTTATAGGATTCCCCTTTTAAATAAAAGCTTTCCTTCAAAAATTCCAAAAATATTCCTTTTTTACGGTCTCAGTAGCAAAGTAAAAAGCGCATGTGCATGCATTCATTCATCATTAATAAAAGATATTAATAAAAAACTCCCATTGCATTGCATATATTTGTGTTCTGCGTTACATCAGTTTTGTAGGAAACAAGAAAAGAAAAGCCAAAAACAACGGGACTCAGCCCGAACCCACATTTCATTCCCTCTCTCTCTCTCAAGAGCTTCCGCCCCCTCGACGCGTTCTCTTCCCCCTATGGCGAGGTGACGAACCACCACTACCCGAGCCCGAGTCCTCTTCGGAGAAATAAGACGGCACCAGGCAAGAAGGAAAGGGAACCGCGTCCCGAATATGGGCAGTCACCGAAGATATCCATCTCTAATGTCACCGAGTCAAGTGGTCGACACCCGAACTTGCTGCAAGGAAAGGAAAAATAAGTATCAAAACAGGAATGACCAAAACAGAAAAGAAAGGGAGGAATAGAAAGGTATACCGCAGGTCGAAGGACCTCCTCTGTCAAACCCAACTCCTCCGGATCCATCACATGAGGACAGTGCAGCATAGGCACCATCCCTCCATCAGCCCGCCGGATTTTATACGAAGGGTATGCAACCGCACAAAAGGGACCTCCGAGGTCACCGCCGCCGCAGATGCCGACGGACCACCACCACTGTGGGAAGACCCCACCGCCCGACTCGAACCTGCCAAAGGGAAGGGCAGCGCATCATATATGTTGGGCGCCATCAACCAACTCGTCACAAAATCCATATAGTCATACGGCGCGGCCGTATCGGTGTACAATAAGTAGGAGTCGCCAATCATCCCCGCGATCCTCTCATCCTCCAACATCAGTCTCTCCTGCCTCATAGACGTGGGAGGCTGCGCGGGTGGCACCACCACCTCCTCCTCGAAAATCTGACATACTACCCTCTCCTGGAGATACCAAGAATGGCCAAACTCATGCGCCAGTAAATGCTTCATCCGCGCGTTCACCCCAGTCACCCTCGCATCCTGAATGGCTGTCCCCCAGGGATAAAAGGTCACCTGAAAATCTCCAAGCAAGTACAAATCAATACAAGATCAAAAGGTGCAAAAACTAAGACTGAAATGGAAAGAGTCTTACCCTACCACTGGTCAGGTCATTCAAGACCTGACGCATCGCCTCTAGGGAGAGAGATCCCTTCTATTGCCGATTGTCCTTACGCCATCGATACAAGCGACAGAAGTCCCTAACAGTGTCGTCCTTCAAAGCGATCAGCGGGGTATTGCACCCAATCACCTCATAGAACCACGTCTCAATTCACAAGAAAAAAAGACGCATAAGGAAAATGCGAATGTATGAAAGGAAAATGTGAATGCATGAAAATAAATGCACAAACTGAAGAATACCTCAAGAAGGTACGTGGCCTCAGTAAAGGTCTACCGGCAGCACCGGTTAAATGCATCCAGAGAAAAGTAAAGGGTCGCCAAGGTCATACTTCCCCAATTATAGAAAAGGATGTTCGAAAACATCCTCAAGTACGGCAGAAACCATAAATGAACGACGTCGCCGCTCGACGCCACCATGAAACCTCCCAACACTAGCAAAATGAATAACCGGGCCATCTGCCTCACTTGCAGCCCGTCCTCCACATCAATCACCCTGCTCAGCAAAACATCCTTCAGCAAGGACAACCAGATGGAATCCCCGGAGACTATCCTCCCCACATCACCAAGTGCCGCACGCACTGCCTCCAGTCTCACCCGTAAAGAGCGATCCACCTCTATCTGCTCTCCATCACAATCCAGCCCCAGCAGCTGCTACACGTCTATGGGAGTCACCATCATCTCCTCGAATCCAAAATGAAAGGTGTGGGTAGTGTCCCACCACCTCTCTCCTAAGGCGCACAGGACCGCTGTCGAACGAGGCGTCTCATCCAGCACCGATGCCAACAGCCCAAAACCTGCTGATGATACCATCCAACGCACCACAGGTGGGAGATGCTCCCAGACATCTTTAATCCCCGTCGTCCCACGGGCACGCATGTTCTTCAAAGAGATATCAGACTGGCAAAAAGAAAAGCCTCATCAAAAGTCAAACAAGAAAAACCACCAAAAAGAGAAGAATGCCAAAGGTCGGGTTACTTACATAATCGTCGGGGATCACTCTCGAAGAGCGATGACGCGATGGCTCCTGCAGCAAAGTCCGCTCATCTGCGACAGGCTCAAACGCATCAAAGGAATTCTCATTCCCCGAAGCAAAAGGCGCCCTAGCCCTCCACTCCACATTCGCCCAATCATCAACGGTCAACCACTCCCGGTGGACTACAGTGCTCACAAATGCTGCCATTTCTTGAAGATCGGAATGCTAAAACAATTTGCAGAAGAATCGCAGAGGGAGAGAAAGCAAAAGAAGCTGTGAAAAAATGAGGGCGTCACCACTCTTGGGCGACCCCGATCTTGGATCGTCACCTAAGTTAGGTCAGAATTGACCTCGGTCCTCGATCGTCACCACTCTTGGGTCAGAATTGGCCCCGGTCTTGGATCGTCACCTAAGTTAGGTGAGAATTGTCCTCGGTCCTCGATCGTCACCACTCTTTAGGTCAGAATTGACCTCGCTAGACCTTTACCCTAAGCCCACAGATTCGGCTTTGATCCGCAGAATTGATCATCCCCAGAACACTCCTTAGGTCCTCAGAATCGACCTCAATCCTCTAAATCAGTCATACTCCCTCAAAAGAATCATGTGGTGTCTATTCGACGGTCATCATTTGTTCCAAACTCACCCGTCGAGGGGCTCTGTAGACACCCCATTCTATTACCCCCTGACTCTCCTTAGGTCCCTAGTACCTCCCTTCATAACTGTAAACCCAGGTCACGTCCCGAGTACGGACCTAAAAGCCATCGGGCACTCCCCGACTCAGTTTTACCCAAAAGTCAAGCTCTTCGTCTCGATCGAGACTGAATGAATCTGCGAAGGGCATTGAATACCCTTTCCAATGGTCTGCCCCGTGTACGATTTCGACTTACCATGAGAACGAACGGTCCGTTTGCGTTCGAAACCTGACCTAGAGGCCACCAGGCGCTCCCGGGCTCTATTTGATCTATGTCAACTCTTCAACTCGACCGAGGTTGAATGAATCTTTAAAAGGTCCCTGAATACCCTTTCCAACGGTCTGCCCCGTGCGCGATTCCTACTTTCCATGCGGACGAACGATCCGTTTGACTCCGGGAGGCCACCGAGCACTTCTCGGCCCGGTTGACCAAAGTCAACTCTCCAAACCAGGTCAAACTCTTTGGAATGTCGAATTAAATCTCCTAATATTTCCAACGGTATGCCTCATGCGTGATTCAGATTTACCATGCGGACGAACGATCCGTTTGCGTCCGAATGATTCCCCGTTCAATGGACCGACAAACGCTTCCGAACCATATTTGACCCAAAGTCAAATCCCAAACTCGGGAGAGGTCCAAAGGACTTTTAAACGTCTCTGAATTACCTTTGCAACGGTATGCCCCGTGCACAATTCTGACCAACGGTTTGCCCTCGGCGGCCGATTTTCCGAAAAATCCTGAAACACACTACCAAACGGCAGGTTCCAGAACCTGCCTATCGGCACCTGCCTGCCGATAGGAAGGAAGGGCTCTATGCCGATCGGCACTCACCTGGGACTATAAAAGGAGGCCTTCACCTCATTTTAAAGGGGAGCCCAGATCTGATAAAAATCCCTCTCAACGAATCCCAGAAACCTATCTCGAAGGCAGCGTGATTTCAACTTCCAAATCCCCTTTTTACTTCCACTTTTCATCATCCCTTTCATCAAACTTGGTGAATTAGCCACTCTCCATTATCATCCAAAGTGCAAGGGCTGCTCCCCAACATTCAAGATCAAGCTCAAGATCTTCAAGAAGGTCCAACTTTCTCAAACTCTCTCTTTAAATTCTCTTGAATTCTCAATAACTTGTTTTCTTACTTAGCACTTTTATTATCTCATTTCACACATCCTAATGTACTTTTTGCTTAGTATTATTGCACATCTTTTATTTTCATAAAACCCAAAAAATAAGAAAAAGAGGGTTTTGCTCATAAATTCAAATAAGGGATTCTCATATTTTCCTCACACTTTTCTCACAACTAAAATACTTTTTTCTACGCACACACACACACACACACACACACACACACACACACACACACAAATAAGAGATTCCCCATTTTGGATTTATGGGATAAACCCCACCCCTCGTTTTACATGTGAACTACGTGGACTTTGATGCCTTTATAGGCTATGTAGGCGTCTCGGGGTAAAATCCGAGACTCGAGTCCTTTTTCTCATTTTTTCTCTAGTTTTCTGTCTTCTCTAAATCCTTTTTTCTAATATTATACATATTCTTGTTCTTAGTGACGCATTACCCCATATGCGTTATCGTTCCCTTATAACGATTAACGTAGGGGTGATCGCGTAAATCTCATTTTTCTAATATTACTCTTATATCTTCCTACGGATGACTCGCTTTATCTTTTCCATGATACAAGTCGAGGATTCCTACCTCCATTATATATATATATATATATATATATATATATATATATACACACATACACGCATATCATGGGGGGAAACATAAAGGAAAATAGCAAATATTCATGAGAGACCGAAATGACGGAATGGGTACCTAACACCTTTCCATTTCGTAACTAAGCCTCCGAACCCTTCTCGAATCATCTTGGTTTCGTATGCACCAGTATGTCTTTGGATGCCACTCTTCGGGGTGTCTTCCCCTTTTTCTTTTGTAAATTTTGAGTAAAATGGACTGCCAACTCTGAATCTCTCTACATTTTTCACACCACAAACGACGCCGACCGAAGCGCTCCCTAGAGGGATGCGCGGGACCCGAAGGATCCTTTCCTCCACGCGCCAGCCCGCAAGGATCAGGATCAGGGATGGACACATTAGTATAATAAAGAGATTTCATAAATATGTTGCATTAAATATATTTATAATCGTGCCATCAACACGGTTAAAACCTAGTGTGTGTGTGTGTGTGTGTGTGTGTCTCTCTCTCTCTCTCTCTCTCTATATATATATATATATATATATATATATATATATGGGTTGATTTTTTTATGCCACATGTACAGACCACTTTTTTTAAATAGTAAAAAAATATTTTTGGATTGATTTTTTTATGTTATTTACATGGGTTGATTTTTTTATGCCACATGTACGGACCACTTTTTTTAAATAGTAAAAAAATATTTTTGGATTGATTTTTTTATGTTATTTAAACATTTTCGGGAACCCCTAAAAAAAATAAGCTCAAAATATGTTTTTTAAATTTTAAAAAAATCGGTCAAAATGTTAGTTTCTAAGCTGGTTAAAAGCTCACATATTTTGATCAAGTTTTTTAAAATAACAAAAACTACATTTTGACGTAATTTGTTTAGAGGTCACCTAAAATGTTTAAATACCATTAAAAGAAATCAGTCCAAAATAATTTATTTTATTATTTAAAAAATGATTTGTACATGTGGTATGCATAGGATTTGCCCCAACTCCCAAACGGAGAGAGATGTCCATGATTATTAGAAATGACTGTGATGATTTTCTTGGCCAATTACTTCTTGGCCAATCACTGTTGGTGGGGTAAGGCTGCAAGAAAATCATCACCGTCATTTCTAATAATCACCCCAACTCCCAAGCTTTTGAAATCAACAAACGTTGATGAATCAAAGTTGACTATAATGGTGCCTAGATCTGGTTTATCCCACCCATAATTTTCCAATTTGCTACCAACATTAGAAGTGAACCAAAATTCCTTAAATCGAAGTACAATTTAGAGAATTTGGAAATCAAATCATTAAATTTTATCCCCCCACCCATTGTTGTGGAAAATATTATTTTTATTAGTCCATTAGAACCACAATGCAACACATAACATAATCAAAATGGTCATTTTTTTTAATTTATTGGCAAATAGAAAGATCTAGTTCCCTAAGTCAAAAGAAGAGGCCTACAAAATATTCGAGTTAACCCATAATAGTTTAACACATTGACTGGAAAATGGCAACTCTTAAAAGTATGAGCAATAGAGTCACTTCCATTTTTGCACACATAACAACACTGATGTTGGGTCTTCATTTTTCCTCTACGAAAATTCTCTCCCGTGGGGAACGTATTTATGCATAGTCAAAAAATGAAGTTCTTCACTTTGTTTGACACCATTCCCTTCCAAATAATATTCCAAATGCAGGGATTAAAAGAGGAAGATGGTTTGTGAATTCTTTTCTCGCCTTTAACTAGACCAAACTCCCATGTAGCATGGTATCCACTCTTGGTAAATTTTTATTTTTTTTTCAAAATGCCAAATCTCTTTATCTTCTAATAGAGTCCAATTGAGTGGATCATTATAATATCATCAACTTCCTATTGAGTGAAACAAAAAGTTATGAGATTAAGGTCCCACTGACCAGTGTGTGGGTCAATGAGATCTTTAACAAAAGTAAACTTATGCACATGTGTAGGTTTGTAAAAAGGTTTGAAAAAGTGTGGTTTAGGGTTCCATTTATCCTCCCAAAATTTAATTTTTCCACATTTCCCACTCTCCATCTTATCCCTCTCTCTTAGATCAATTTAGCCTCCTAAATGCTATTCCAAATGTAAGAAGTGTTGTAGCCCCGTTTAGCATCCAAAAAAGATCCCCTCAAAAAATACTTGGCCTTAAGAATTTGGCTAACTAAGGACTTGGGATTTATGAGGATTCTCCACCCCTATTTATCAAGAAGTGCAAGGTTAAAAGATTTTAGGTCATGAAAACCCTACTCTCCATCTTTTTTTGGCTTGTACATATTTTCCTAACTATCCTAACACACCCATCTATATTTTTCCCATGTGACCACCAAAACTTGCTCATAAGGGATTTAAGATCCTCATAGATATAATCCGGAATTTTAAAACAATTCATAGCATCAGTGAGACAATCTTGGGCAACCTCCTTAATAAATATTTCCTTGCCTGCCTTAGACACCTCTTTCCTCTTTCCCTCAAACCCGCAAAATACATTTCTTTTAGGGTTGCTCACCACCGATTGAAGACCTAAATATTTATCATGCCTAACCACCTCGCTAATCCCAATCACCGCACGAAGGTATTTCTAAGCTCAATAGGAGTGTTTTTACTAAAAACAAAGCCACATTTATCAATATTGATTTTTGACCCGATGCTAGTTCGTAAATGTTAATCATATTTTTTATTTCAAACATCTCGCTCAACTCAGCCTCCCCAAATATGATACTGTCATCAACAAAAATAAATGAGAGACACTCGGGCCATTATTAGATGCCTCCATACTATGACATCCCGCCTATTTAAATAAGGGGTGGCCATCCCACTACAAAAAAATGGTAGTCTCATATGGCTCATTCTTAGCATCACTGTTGAAAGTTAATTAATTATAAACCACCTATTAGTTTTACAAGTTGTGTCAGATTTTAATCTTTAATTAACGTGCCAAAATAAAATCTTGTAATCATAATATAATGAGAATAAAACTAAATAAATAATCCACACCACATGACAAAGTCGAAATGCATAATATGAAACTGGGTATCGAATAAACCATCGGTTACCAAAATTCAATCCAAATATCTAAATGAAATAAAGAACTAAAAATAACTGAGTCAGAAATAAAGTGGCAACATTCCCAACAGATAACTGAAATAGAGCTTAGTCTAAGAACTAATGAATGAAGCGACAACTTTGAACTCTACAAGTCGCCACATCCATTGTAGCTACATATCCCTAGAAAGAGTGATCATCCATGGCGTCCCTGTGGCTGAACACCTAAAAAATTTTGGAAAATATTTTGACACGGGTCAGAGCCCAAAACCTTCAAAAAATGTTTGCAAGTGATTAAGATTCAGTAAAAAAATATGCCGTAAAACTTTCCATATTTAAGCCGGTGTACCACTCTTATGAGATTACCGCTCACCTCTCAACTATTGTGCACACCTAGGGCATACATCTTAACCTACCTAGTTACACTACCCCGTCTAACTAGTCATATGGTTAACCTCATGAATACAACACTCTAACCCGAGTATTGTCTATCGTTCATTTCTTAACTATATCTCTCATTAACTTATTAAATCATTAATCATTTTATAACTTTACTCCAGTTATTTATCAACGTTCACCATTAACGTATTAAGACCATATATAATTTAATTCACTCTTATATATGTTCTCTATAAATGTCACATATATACACTTATACATATATATCACTCATAATATATGCTATCGTGCTCCAGGAATATCCTCCACATTCTGGGCAGCTGGGTCGGGATCTCACCATCGAACCCAAAAATCACAAACGAACATTAGAGGCAATCATGGATTTAAGTCCGTTGTCATAACCATACCACATTAATCCACAGTACTCCAACCTTACATCACATGGGAATGCATAACACCTATGGCCCAAGGGAACGATACTACCTCTGCTGGGATTCGCCAGAGTGACCTCCTACGACGCGTAACCTCCCTGATAGAATATCCACTAGGTTGGGTATGTTTCACATAAATATCATACACACATATATTATTCTTATTCGTATATATGATGTCTCTCTCTCTCTCTGTCCAATGTGTTTCTTTGACTCCTCTCTCGGACCCGATGGTGTTTTATCTTGCGTATATAGAGTAGTTAAGTCACGCCTTAACATTTTCTTGCTTGTCAATCCTCCAAACCAGATCCCTCGAAGGTTATCTCGATGAGGTCATTCGATAGAGCATGAGATCTCTCCCAATCCCAACCAGAATTGGTCTCTCATCGTGGCCATCTGATACGTCACAAATATTGCATTTTCCACCCGTTAATATATGCCTTTTTTGGGTCCCTAAGGTACTGTAATTGCTATAATTATGCTCCTTAATCAGAAAACCTTCATTTTATGTTCTAACACTTTATTTGAGGTATTATTGAGCTTTTGTAGATGCTACGGTGCTTAGTACGAAGTTTGAGCGCGTTTCCATAAAGTTTCATCGTGATTCGCAAGTTCAGGGGCAATTTGGTAATTTCACACTTAGGGATTTTCGCCCGAAGTATTCACGGAAGTTGTATCTCTCGGGCCAAGCTTCGAATGGACGTGAACGGTGATGGAATTGGACTCCAAACGAATATTCCACGGACCTTTAATTAGAGAAGAATTATAAGTTAATTATTTTAATATAGTTTATTTACTTACTTTCTGAATAATTCCATATATGTCCCTTTCTCTTTCATTTGCAGCGAACTCCAAATTAGAAATGACGATTTTGGATTTTGGCTCGGGTTTAGCTTCGGTTTTGACCATGAACAAATTGGGATGATCGTGGTCCAAATTGATGATGTTCGTTGACCACACACGCATATGGTTCTTTAGTGCCATCTTGAAATGGGTTTTGATTTGGTGGTTGCCACCATTGATGGGTTTTGGAGGTTGTTGTCATTCATGGATGTGGGTCTCGACATATCTCACTGTAGAAGTTATATACCGAGGTGTTGGGTCTTTGGTCTTTGTTGGCTTATTACGGAGCTGGGTTTTGACACGCAAATGGTGGTCTGCGTGTTGGGTTATGCAACCATTAGTGGGTCTCCTCCATGGGGATGGAGTTTTTGGCTTGTACCAGATGTGGGGAAGTATGGCGCGACTGGTCGACCGCACCCCTGCTGCCGGTAGACCGAGTTTTGGGTTTTGTGCTTTGTGCCAAGACAGTGACCCTTGCACTGTTCACGCGATCAATCGACCACAACCCAGGTCGACCGGTCCTCTATTTTCCCTTGCCACGAGTTGTGCTACTACTTCTCTTTTCTCTTTTCTTTCTTTTTTCTTTTAGAGTTTAATTCTAACTTATCCCCTTAACTTCTTTTCTTATTTCTTTTTCCTTTATTTTTTGCTTCTTAATTGTAACTTAGTATAAATAGAACCCTTAGTGTATTTTTGTAAATGATATATATCATTTTAGTTAGTTTAGACTTAGGGTTAGGGATTTTTTTTTTGTGGAACTTGACCCTCTCCCCTATTTTCTTCTTGGTTTGACACCCATTAATGTAAGTGGGTACTATTCATTATCTCTTTCCTTGTATTTCCATTGTTCTAGTTTAATTTCCATGCTTTCTTTACATTTTCGTGCGTAGATTAACTTGTATTTCATTTATTTATTGCTTTCATATTTTAAAATTAATTTAGCTTCATGTATTGCCCTTAAATAAATAGGGTTGGGTTTGCGTTTCCACCATTAACGGGCGTCGAGCTCTGAAAGTTAGGTTTCGCAGAAAATTGCGTTTAATTGAAACCTAGCGTATTGAAGTCGAATTATTATGCGTTTAACTTTCTTTGTCATGCAATGTTAGTGTTTATAGCGATAATCCGAATTAAATCCGCATGTGACCATTTTCCGTTAAATGTTTAATCTTGCAACTTTGGATTGAATTCCTTATTGTGTGATGTTTATGCTTAATTGGAAATGCTTGATTAAAATGCTTTCGAATTCGTAGTTGTTTAGCCCGTGTGGTAGGAATGCAATCCCAACTCTTGCTTTTAAATTGTTTAATCTTAACTTCTTTCTTTTTCCTTTTTCACCATAATCACCCATCACCTTTTACTCATTTATTCTTGAAATAATAAATTAATTAAAATCTATACGACATTCCATATGGATTCTCGATACCTGACTTACTGCTATACTTGTATTGCAAGTGCAGTCGTAAAATATGTTTTTGTATTAACGCAATGAAACAAATTCAATTACCATTTTGATGCGATGATACCTTTCAGGCTTAATCACCATCCTGAGATCTCTCCCTTTCCCTTCCCGGTGGGGGGTGGGGGTGGGGGAGGGGGAGGGAAAGAGAAAAGGTCTCACGCCCTGCTTTTTCTAGGAGCTCTTCGACCGTCGTCGGTGTGGTGTGAATTTAAAGAAATGTAGTCGCCAACCTATTTTGCACAAAATATGCAAAAGAACATGTCGTCTCCTTGAGAGAGCGTCATCGAAGACAAGCTGATGCTTACGAAACCAATTGTTCTAAGGTTCAGGGGCTAAGTTACGGAATGGGAAGATGTTAGTCACCCTACCTGCCCTTTCGGTCTCTCATGGGCTTGTGTTACTGTTTTTCTTAATTTCTCCGTGAAATGTGTGTGTGTGTGTATATATAAATGGAGATCGGAATCCCCCAACTCATATCATGGAAAAGATAGAGTGAGGTCATCCATCGAAATGTTCCCAAAATAATATTTAGAAAATATGATGTATGCGTTTATCGAGATATTGATTGTTATGATGAAACGATAATATATGTTGGATAAAATGCCAAGAAGGATAAAAAATATGATATGTATAGATGAAAAGTAGACAAATGCGAAAATGAAAAATTGGGATCGAGTTTCGAATTTTAACCCAAAACGCCTACATAGCCTATAAAGGCATCAAAGTCCATGTAATTATCACGTGGCATAAGGGGTGGGGTTTATCCCATAGATTCAAACGAGAATTTATTATATATGTGTGTAGAAAAGGTATTTTAGTTTTGAGGAATTGATGTGGATAATCCCGTTGGAATTATTGGTGTAACCTTTTTTTTTAATTTTTTTAATATTGGCTTTTTTTTATAGAGAATTAAGGATGTGCAATATAACTAATAAAGGATGATATATTAATGTGTATGAACTAAAGTAAAAGCTTGATTATGAATTTATGTAACTAATGCGAAAATAAATAATTTAAAGAGAGAGAAGTATTTTTGGATGTTCTTTAGAGAGTTGAGGCTTGATCTTGATCCTTGATGAAATCCCTTGAATGCTGAGATGAATGTTGGATGACATAAAATGAGATTTTTCTAAATTGGGTATGAAAGATGGAAAGGAATGTCACACAAGGAAACTTCGCTGATTGGAAGAGAATGTTGCTGAGATCACTGATATTGATGGATCTGAGGTATGCCTCGGGAGTGAGGTCATACCCTCTATTTATAAGGTAAGGGGGTGCCAATTGGCATAGCCCTAGCCCTGCCAATCGACTGGTATCCCTAGACACAATACCGATAGGCAGAAAAATGGACTTGCTAATCGGAAGTCTCATGCAGATGTTTCCGAAAAAATGGTGGTAAAACGTAATTCGTCAATCCAAATCGCATACAGGGCATGCTGTTAGAAAGGTAATTCATAGAATTTAAGATTATTTGGGCCACTTCCAGGTCCGAGAGTTGACTTTGTGTCAAATGAGGCTCGGAAGCGCTCTTCGGTTCTTTGGATGGGGGATTGTCTGACAAAAATGGATTGTTCGTCCAAATCGTAAGTTAAAATTGCACACGGGGTAGACCGTTGGAAAGGTTATGCGAGGGACTTCAACATTCCAAAGAGCTTCACTTAGTTCAAAAAGTTGATCCTGGTCAACTGGCTCCCAGAAGCGTCCGGTGACCTTTTGAAGTAAAATAAGTTGTTTGTTCGTACCATAAGGATGATTTGCATACGGGGCAGACCGTTGGAAAGGGTATTTAGTGACGTTAGAAGATTCATTCACTCTCATTCGAGCTCAAGAGTTGACCTTGGTCAAACGAAGCCCGGGAGCGCCCGATGGCCTCTAAATCAATTCTTGGGGGAAAACATATCGTTCGTCTGAAAGTTATGCCATTTTGTGCATGGGCGGACCGTTGGAAAGGGGTTTCAATGCCCTATAAAGATTCATTGAGTTTTCACTCTAACGATGAAGTTGACTGGGGTCAAATTGGGGCTTGAGAGCACCCGATGGACTTTAAATTAATTTTCGGTGTTAAAATGGTCCGTTCGTCCGAACATTTATGCCGTTTCATGCATGGATCAGACCGTTGGAAAGGGGATTCAAAGGATTTCAAATTTTTATTAAGATTTTCCTCTGATGATTAAGCTGACCAGAGTCAAACGGGGCCCGGGAGCTCCCGATGGCGTCTTGATCAATACTCAAAGTATGACCTAGGGTTTATAGTGAAATGGGGAGGTTCTAGGGACCTAAGGAGACACTTCGGGGGTCTTAGAATGTGGTGTATACATAGCCTCTCAACTGGTGAGATTAGAATAAGTGAAAGCCGTTGAGCCCCTCGACGGGTGAGATTAGAACAAGTGTTAGCCGTTTATTAGAGACCACGTGATATTTTATAAAGAGGTCAATTTTGGGAACCTAAGGGATGAGGATAATCGATTTAGAGGGCCGTGACCAATTTTGGGGACCTAAGGAATGAGGATAACCAATTATATGAGCCGAGGTTGATTATGAGGACCTAGGGTAGGGAGCAACCAATTCTGAGGGTCAAAGCCAATTCTGAGGGATGAGGGCTTAAGTTGAAGGGACCAATTCAGAGGGTCGAATCCAATTCTGAGGGCTTAAGTAGAAATGACCATTTCTGAGGGTCGAAGCCAATTCTGAAGGCCTTAAGTTGAAGCGACCAATTCTAAGGGTCGAAGCCAATTCTGAGGGCTTAAGATGGGAGCAACCAATTATGAGGATCAAAGACAATTTTGAGGGCTTTAAGTAGAGGTGACTAATTCTAAGGGTCGAGGTCAATTCTGAGGACCTTAAGTGGAAGTAACCAATTTTACAAGTCGAAGCCTATTATGAGGGCTTTAAGTAAAAATGTCCAATTTTGAGGGTCGAGGCCAATTCTGAGGACCTTAAGTAGAGACTACTAATTATGAGGATTGAGGTCAATTCCGAGGACGTTAAGTAGAGAAGACTAATTCTGAGGGTCGAAGCCAATTTTGAGGGCTTTAAGTAGGAGGCGACCAATTTTGAGGGTCGAAGCCAATTTTGAGGGCTTAAGTAGAGGCAACTAATTCTGAGGGTCAAGGTCAATTATGAGTACCTTAAGTAGAAGCTACCAATTTTGAGGGTCGAGGTCAATTCTGAGGACCTTAAGTAGAGACGATGTAAGGACACAATTTCTAATAGAGTCCGTTGTAGGTATTTGACTTATTCTCGAAACAAACATTATTTTTGAGTCATAGATAGATTTTTTATTGTCACGATTCCCACAAGTCTATGATGTGTTTGTATTGAAGACGTAACGACCAAACTTTAAATATAAATCATGCCGAAATTAATTTGGTTCCCGCTTCAAGTCTCTAAGTATGAATGCATAATGTTTATGGGACTCGAAAAATGTTTTAGAATGTTATTTTTATTAAAAGTGTTTTAAAATGTTTAAAATTAGTTTAATCTTAGATAAAGATTGTTTTGAGTTGTGCAAATCACAAACTCTTAAGTTCTGTGGTTCAAACAACTTTGAATGTCGTTCAAACGACATGTGCATTTCGTTCGAGCGATATACAAAACTCGTTCGAACGATGCGCCGACTTAACTTTATTATTTAAGGCGTGTTTCTCTCAAAATTTCATAAGTTGCAGAACCAGAAAATCAGTTTACAAACAGTACGTTTTCTACACAAGTTTTCTAAGGTTTTCAAATCTAAAAACATCCTTAGAGTTTAAAGATCCGAGCTTTCATTCACATATGCGATGGTGATCTTTATTTGCACCAATTAAAATTTATTCATCACTTTGAACATCATTGGATTTTGCGGTGAAGAAGAAAAGGAGTTTATGTTCGGAATCCATAGACATTGCCAAGCAACATCGGTGGACACCGAGGCATTCGTAGACGCATCTGCGATGGACAGGTATCGTAGAAGGACTTCAACATGGGCACTATGGAGTAATGGTTGAAGGATCATATGAGCGTCAAGACTTGTGGGGATCCAGTCATTGAGTAAGTCTATTATCTGTACTTTATAATATCACATCATAATGATTGTCTGGTTTGGGACATCCAAGATTTTTTCCCTTAGTGGTTTCCTCGTACATCCTGCGCTCCTTTTGTGAACTTATTTATTTTACTTGATTTAATCACCTAGAAGCATGTTTATGATTAAACAAGATAAAATTAGGCTTAACTAAAATTGGTTCACATAATTGGTGCGGTTTCAAATTTGGAAAAGAGTTTTTCAAAAAGAAAGGTTGTTTTGACATCCTTAAAACACATTCGAAAGAGAAAGGGGCCTATAAACGAACAATTCAGAGGGTTGAAGCCAATTATGAGGGCTTAATTTTGTAGCGTGGATTTCAGAGACTCTACTAGGGAAAGGATATTAATTCAAGGATTGGATGTAGCCCTGCTGGGGAATTTTCTTCAATTTCTATTATGTCCCTTGAAGATGTTACCGGGGATATATCCAATTGGATTTGGGAATTTTGTTGGGGAAGTAATCTTGGGGAAAAATGGGGATTTGAAAGCTCGAAAAATAATTTTTCCCGATTAAAAATATTTTAAAATTCATTTGGTAATTTTAGGATTTTTCTAGGGATTTTTTGGGTTTTCTGGTTTTTTTGTACAAAATTTTAGGGAGATGCCGATCGGCAGGGTGTAGGGGTGCCAATCGGCAGTGACACGATCTTTTGAACTACCTCGGGTAGATGAAGGGATAGTGTCGATCGTGAAAATTCTTCTTTCCTCTTGAGATCATTTTTCCTTGATGATCTATTTTCAGATATTTATTTTTTGCTGGGGTTCTTGCAGGTGATCTTTTATCCCTAGGTGACGGTCATCCAGCATACGTGGGTGATCGGGGGAATGCACAACTGTGTCGTCTATTGGCACACAAGTTCGGCTACTGCTGGTACTTGGGGGAGAGAGTAGTCCGACAGGTTATGGAGGATGAGGTGATGGTTCCACCTACGATGCCCTCGAGATACATGAGGTGGGTTTGGGAGATGTTGGAGGAGGTGAGGGTGACAGTGATGGTCGGCGAGCCTTACACGTCGTATGCCGACAACCTATGATTTAATCTGGATTTTGTGTCGAGATGGTTGATGTCACCTAACATATATGACGTTATGCCTCTTCCCCATGCGGTTTCTGGTAGGGGTACAAGTCGGGCAACAGGATCTGCCCACAGTGCGAGTGGTGCATCAACGTCGGCAGCAAGGATGACATCAGAGGTTCCATTTCTACGACTCGCTCCTCCTTCCTATAATATCAGGCGACTCGATGGAGGATCAACGCGTATGCTGAATTAGCCCCAATGCGATGGACCCAAAGGTGTTAGGGCTGACATAAGATGTTCTTCAGCCGTCGGTATACCTTTCATTTTTTTTACTTTTAACTTTTTTATTTCTTTTTTTGCCTCAGACTGACTGATTTTTTTTTTATTTACCTTGCAGCACGTCCGGGTGTCGACTACCTGGTTGAGGGACATTCGGGATTAGATTGCTTCGGCAACAACTCATATCCTGGATTCGATTCCAACCCCTTCTTGATTGGTGCCATTTTCCTCTTCTGGGGAGGGGTCTAGATCGGGGAACGGAGGCTCTTCAACTCGTCGTTAAGGAAAGTGCGTATGCCGCAAGGATGGGGATCTTAGAGAGAGAGAGAGAGATAGAGAGATAAAGATATATATATATATATATATATATATATATATATATATATATATAGAGAGAGAGAGAGAGAGAGAGAGAGAAGGTGAAATAGAGAGAATGTTTAGAGAGAGTGTGGGGGATCGAGCTGAATCCCACTGTTTTTATGTTTTTACTGCAAGGCAAATGTAATGAAGTAATATATATGCAATGGAATGAAGTTTTTATTTATTTAATTTTACGTTAAGCACTTCTTACTTTGTTTACTGAGAACGTAAAAAGGATTTAAAATAACTGAAGGGAAAATTTATTTCAAAACAGGATGAGTAAAAATATAGGGAGAAGGAAATTCTAAATTCCTCAGAATAAAAATTATTTTTATTGAGTTTTTAATTTTGACAAAAAAGGAAAAAGGAAACTTTCCAAAAATAGGGGATGCCAATCGACATACCCCTTGTCCTGGCAATTGGCAGGTCAGTTTAGTCTAATCACCCCAAGGCTTTGATTTCACTTTGATCAGCTACTTTGTCCTTGATGGGGTAGGGTTCCATCCGAATTTTACAGGGCCTTTGTCTCTAGCCAAGTTTTTCAAGTATAAAAAGGGGTAATGGTGGATTATTTTCTTCACCCATCCACATTTCTTTTCTTTTGTTTACTTTTTTCTTCTTGTTGTAAGAATATGTTTTCTAAATGTCTGGGGTAAAATCTAGGAATTTTCCAAGTGTCCTAGATCATAATTAAGTATGTCTGATACCGCTACATTCGGCACGTCTTCATGATCATCCATGATGGCCTTGATCCTAATTCATGCATCCATAATCTTCTTATGTGCATCATGTGTCAAGAAACGTACACTTCAACAGTTCCCACTACTCCACGTACTTACGGTAAAAATAATTTTAATTGGAGTGTTTAAATTATTTGCATAAATAGTTGGGAATATTTTTTAAATAATTTTTTCAAAGTCTGGAAGATGATAAACATGCAAAATCATTTTAAGGTGGTTTTCTGAGACACTTCACTGATGTCGTTCGAACGACATCGTATCTCGTTCGAACGAGATGCCATCTCACTTGAACGACACCGTATATCACTCGAACGATGCACTGCCTCATCTTGTCTATTTAAACAGTGTTCGTGCTACACATTTTTCTAAGTCTGCATACCTCTGTTTCTGCAAAACAGTACCTGTTTCTAGACTTCATATTTTAAGGTTTTCAATACCTTTTTTATTCACAAATATTTTCCAATTCTTTATGTGAATACTCTAAACCCCAAGAAAGATTATACTACTCATCTGGAGTACACTTGTGGAGAAGACGAAGCTTTTCCATTGCTGACCTTCTGGAGCTCTTGCGGGAACTCTAGCCGACGACATCGAAATCGACGCCTGAGGGTACTTCGTATGTCACTACTTATATTTTCATTGTAATCCGTGTAAACCGTTCTTTATAAATTATAGTGAAAATAAGATGGTTTTGCCCCTGTGGGGGATTTTTTCTCAACCGGGATTGTCTTGCATGCTTAGATTATTTCTTTGTTCAATCATGTTTGTTGGAAAGAGTTAAGACTTGTTGGTATTAAAATTGGAATTTAATTAAATAAGTTTGACATTGATTGCTAGCGCACTCTCAAATTGGTATCAGTGCCAGTTATACAAACTTATCGTGTAATTTTTCGACAATTTTTTTTCTGGATATCAATTTTTTTCAGAAAATTGATTTTTGAAAAAGCGTAATTTCAATGGATAACTTATATAATAGAGTCCCAATTTTTGAGGGGTCAAATTATGCCTATTGAAAAGCACGTATGAAATCTCACCTAAATGATATTGATGAACGTGTCCGGGTTGTATGTGAAAGAGGATGGACGCCTCCCATTATCACTGTAGATAACGTAACTACTCTAAAATCTTTGATTGCACGGACTGAGGATGAATTTAAATAGAGTACATATAACTGACGTGGCCTTAGTGCTATTTTAAAAAATGTCACCCCTGACGAGTTCCGATGTATCATGATGTGTATCACGTTTAAAGAGGCATGGAGTGTTTTGCAACTTACCCATGAAGGCACAAATGCAATGAAAGAATATAAATTGCAAAATTTAACTACACAGTTTGAAACTATCTCCATGCATGAAAATGAGTGTTTCAATGAATTTTATGCACGCTTATCTGATATCATGAAAACTAGTTTTAATTTAGGAGAACACATTCCTGATGCTAGGGTAGTTAAGAAAATTTTGAGATCACTGCCTAAGAGATTTATCCCCAAAGTCACTGTGTTAAATTCATTAGGTAATTTGAATACGCTAAAATTAGAGGAGTTAGTTGGAGACCTATAGACCTATGAAATTGACATGTTCCCTAACACGATAAAATCAAAAGATAAAGAGGTAGCTCTTAAATCCCTGACCAGAAAGAGTGAGGGGGTCAAAGAGAGGTGAGTCGTCTAAGAAAAGAGAGGAAGAGATGTTTGATTCTTATTCTGATTTTGACTTAGATAATTTGGTCCTTTTTGCCAAAAATTTTAAGAAATTTCTCAAATTAAAGAAAAATGGAAGTTTTAAAGATAAAAAGAATTTTGAGAAAAATAAATCTGAAAATAAATTTGAGAAAGATAAGAAGGACACCTTTAAGAAAGAAAGTGAGAGATGTTTTTAGTGCAATGGTAGAGGTCATAAGGGTTTGAGTGTGCAACTTAGGGGTGGTAATTCGAGTTAGTCGTGTCATTTTCGAGTCGCGTTGATTTTTATTTTAGTATAAGTTTTGGGTACTCTTGAATCTATACAAGTTAATCGGGTCATGTTCGGGTCATTTCGAGTTATTACCATAAACGGGTTATCGGGTCAAAAATTGCCAGCTCTAATGCAACTAGGTTGAAACGTCAAGAACAATCCAAATCTGCGTTAAACACCACCCTTAGTGACGATATCAAGGTCGAGATGGTGGACTCTGGAGACGAGTTATCTCATGAATGTAACTTCACCACATTCATGGCTAGTCATGTGAGTACTGACAGGGCTCCTCACGATGATGCGAATGCAAGCTCACAAGGACACCTCGATAGTGATAGCAGTGTGAGCGAGGGGGAGGAAGAAACAAGTGAAAGTGAGAGTGATTTCTGATGCGCGTATGCTGATTTATATGCTGATACTTTCAAAACCAAAATGTGTAACAAAGTGTTAGCTCTTAGGATAGAAGCTTTAGAGAAGGAATTAGGAGAGTTGAGAAAGAGAGAGACCGTCTCTGTTGAGATACATAAAGTTTTTAGAGAGAGATAAAGTGTTTTTATGAAAGAAAGAGGGGACTTGACTAAGCAAGTGGCTGATGTGACGTGTGAGATCCATTCCTCCCTTGACACTCAAAAGAAATTGGAAGCCCTTGTAATCACCCTCACTCATGATCTTGAGAGAGCCCGTGAAGTCAAGGTAATAATTGAGGACCGATCTGGTAAGATGGGAAAGATGCTCCTCGCCCCTGCTTTGAGTTTAGGTGAGAGGCCAGTAATAGGTTTTGATGGAACTTCCACGTCTCATATGACATTAGAACCGGTTCCCGAGTTTATTACAAATCCTTATGGCCACCCACATAAAAACCAGAAGAGAGTTCGGCTAAGAAAAGAAAACCGAAGTCGGCCTAAGTCTACATATTTCTGTACTTACTGTAAAAGAAAGGGCCACCTTCCTGAGTTTTGCTATAGTTTAGGTCGGACACGACGTACTTTTGCTCCACCACATGCCACTACTGATTTTGAGAGTCTTAGAGAGCGAGTTAAGTTTCTAGTCTCCACATCTCTGAGTATAGTAGAAGAGTTCCAAGAATTTCTATGCCGTCATTGGACACTTCTAAAATCATGACTAGAGTCAACAATGACAAGGGAAAACATAAGGTTACCACTACTTGGGTTCCTAAACACAACGCAAAATCCCTTGTTGTTCATGTTTCTCTTAAAGCACATAATTCCCTACAGTGGTACTTCGATAGTGGGTGCTCCAGGCACATGACTGGTGACATCTCTTTATTTACCTCCCTCGAGGATCATAAGTAAGGTAAAGTCACTTTTGGAGACGGGAGCAAGTCTAGCATAGTAGGATGAGGTACAGTAGAGTTACCAGGATTTCCTAAGCTAGAGAATATGTTGTACATCAAGGGATTGAAGGCAAATTTACTCACCATTAGCCACCTGTGAGACGCTGACTTTGCAATAAAGTTTGACTGGAATAAATTCCACGTCTATGATCAAACCGATAAACTTATATTACAAGGAGTGAGGACTAAAGCCAATTGTTATAGGATCATGCCTAAGTCCTCATTTGTCTGCAACAGCGGCACGATCACTACTATGGATCTGTGGCACCAATGTCTAAGTCATGTGAACTTTTGAGATTTAGAAAAGTTAGTCAAAAAGGACCTAGTACGTGGCTTACCATCGCTTAGAAAACCAACTTTAGCAGTTTGTGGACCCTGCCAATTAGGAAAGCAAATTCGTAGACCCCATCGAAAGTTGAATTCCATTACCACCTCTCGCATTATTGAGTTGGTACATATGGATCTTATGGGTCCTACTCGTACTGAGAGTTTAGGTGGTAAGAGGTACATTCACGTGATGGTAGATGATTTCTCACACTACTCGATTGTAGGCTTTCTGCAAGAGAAATCCAATGTTGTGGATTTTCTTACGACAAAGTGTCGTATCCTGCAAAATCAACACGGTGTCACTATCAATAGAATACGTAGTGACAATGACACTGAGTTTAAAGAAGCAAAAGTAGATATTTTCTGTGATAGACTCGAAATCAAACAAGAATTTTTGGCCGTTAGGACTCCTCAGCAAAATGGGATTATTGAGAGGAAGAATCAAACAATTCAGGAAATGGCTAGATCTATGCTTTTGGGTCATAAAATTGCAAGAAGATTTTGGGCAGAGGCAGTGTCTACCGCATGCCATACGGTGAATAGGGTATATCTTCGTCCACACACACACTTATGACTACCTATGAATTGTGGAATAGAAATAAGCCCAACCTTTCATATTTCTATGTCTTTAGGAGTAAATGCTACATCTTATGGGATAGAGACCAATTAGAAAAGTTCGACTCCCAGAGCGATGAGGGGATATTTTTAGGTTATTCATCGTCTAGTAGAGCTTATCGGGTGTATAACCTGAATAACTCTAAGGTTATGGAGTCAATAAACGTCATTGTGCAAGATGACAAACCACCGATGTTTATTGATTCTAACTTTTTTGGTGAGGTGACGCACTTACTAATTATCCCATTGTGTCTCCCATACCTAAAGTGGATCCCATTCCTGATTTAGGGGACACTTCTGCTTAGGTTCGTAAAAGTTATGATCCTTCTACTATATTAGGAGATCCCACCCTTGGGGTTAAGACTCGTGCTCAGCTAGAGAATGTTGTTATTTATGTTTACTACACGTCCAAAGTCGAGCCCAAGAACTATAAGGAAGCACTCAAAGATGAACACTGGATATGTGCTATGCAGGATGGGTTCCTTCAGTTTAGAAAGAATGATGTCTGGGAATTGGTCCCCCGACCTAGTGAGACAAAAGTGATAGGTACCAAGTGGATCTTCAAGAATAAGGTGGATAAGACTAGTACCATTATCTGAAATAAGTCTATATTGGTCGCTCAAGGCTACACACAGATTGATGGTGTAGACTTTGATGAGACATTCGATCCTGTTGGGAGGCTTGAGGCCGTTCGCTTACTACTCACCATCGCATGTCATTTGCGCTTCAAGTTATATCAGATGGATGTTAAGAGTGCCTTTCTGAATGGAATTCTACAGGAGGAGGTTTACGTGGAACAACTAAAAGGTTTTGAAGACCCTAAGCACCCTGATCACGTCTACTATATGAGGAAAGCCTTGTATGGTTTGAAGCAAGCACCTCGTGCTTAGTACGAAAGGCTTACTTACTATCTCTTAGCCCATGGCTTCAAGAGAGGGGGAGTTGATTAAACGTTATTCATCAGGAGAGATGACGGTACTATTTTGGTTCCCCAGGTCTATGTGGATGACTTAGTCTTTGGATCCATGTGCTCCCAGTATGCTCAACACTTTGAGGAGGAGATGAAGGGTGAGTTTGAGATGAGCATGGTTGGTCAGTTACTTTCTTCCTTGGTCTCCAGGTTCTTCAGCTAGAGAATGGGATGTTCATATCCCAATCCAAGCATACAGAGACCTTGTGAAGAAATTTGGTCTAGACTCCTCTAAGCATTCACGTACACCGATGAGTACCTCAACTAAGCTTAGAAAGGATACTTCAGTCAAGGACGTAGAGAAAACCTTGTATCGGAGTATGATAGGTAGTCTTATCTACTTAACTACCAGTCATCCCGACATAGCCTTTAGTGTTAGAGTCTGTGCGTGATATCAAGCGTCCCCGAAAGAGTCACACTTACTTGCTCTTAAAAATATTATTAAATACGTGAGTGTGACTCTCTCACTTGGCATTTGGTATTCCTTTGATACCAGTGACCGCTTATTCACCTATTCGGATGCCGATTGGGCCGGGGATGCAGATGGATGTAGGAGCACTTTTAGTGTGTGTTTCTTCTTTGGTTCTTTTCTTGTCTCTTGGTTGAGCAAGAAGAAAAACTCCATCTCTTTGTCCACTGCAGAGGGTGAGTACATAGCCACGGGTAGCTGTTGCACGCAACTTTTTTGGATGAAGTAGATGTTGGAGGATTATGGGATATCACAGAACACCATGATTATTTTTTGTGATAACACGAGTGCGATACACATATCCCGTAATCCAGTCCAGTATTCGCACACAAAACACATTAGGATACGCGAGCACTTTATTCGTGAGCTTGTAGAGGAAAAGGTCGTATCCTTTGAGTTTAGTATGTACCGACCTCCAGTTAGTCGATATCTTCATGAAGCCTTTAGATGCCCTTAGATTCGAGAGTCTTAGGAAGTCTTTAGGAATTTTCACAGTTGACTGAGGGATGGTTGCCAGGTCTAGAGTAGGATACATTTTTTTCTTTGATCATATCATTTGATTCCTATCTCTAGATTATATCATTTGTATATTTCTTTGTTTGATTTTTATTATTTTTAAAAAAAATTGAAAAATCCAAAAAGATTTTATTTTTTGTTTTTAGAAAAAAGCCAAAAAGATGTTCTTTTGATAACAATTTTTTGAAAAACACCAAAAGAGTTTTTTTATTTTGTTTACATATTTTATGGATGAACATTTAAGATAACCATAGTTACAACTTCATTCCATATTACATGTGACTGTTTGAAAGTGATTTGAGATGCTACATCATTTCATCCATGTGCTTTACATTGATTGGAGTCTTTGAGATGTGATTAGTGATATTTTCTACATGTTTGGATCCTTATCTCATTTATTGCACACATGCATGGTATTATTTGAGTATTGTACTTGTCTATTACATATTGGCTTGAGTGTTTCCATCTCAATTATGTCTATACAACGATCAAAATGCAATAAAACTTGATAAGATTGTAGTGCATGTAAAAACCGTTTACCGTGAGGAATTAATTGCAACAAAATATGTTGAGTGAATCACGGGAAAGGGCTACGAGAGTTTAAAAATTAACTCGTTGAGAAAGCTATTGTTTGAAAAAGAGCCCGAAACAAATGTGTGTCTATGCGGGTTCATACATAAAAATATTCGAATTATGCTGCCCAAAAATAAATAGACTTACATACAATCTAATATCCTCATTAAACCCGAAAACTGAAAATACTAAATGTGTGTCTTCACAAATTCGATCATCTTCAAATCTTCAACTCTTCAAACTTTCTTTTCTCATCATCAGGGTGTGCAAAAATAATTCTCCATTTTGATACCTACACACATGAGACAAGAAACAAATACCCGCGACGCATATCAGTTTGAAATATAATGATACACATAAATAAATATCAATAAAGAGCAAGCAAATCATTATAAAAATAAACACTCAATTCTCCCCCATAGTTCGTTCTCCCCCTTTTTTATGATGTCCCCAAATAGACAGATATGAAGAACATATGCAATTCAAATGGGGAATGTCACATGGAAATAAACTTTCTCTTTTTGAATTTTTCAAAATTTTTAAAGCAAACAAAACCACACTATGAAAGAACACCAAAACAACAAAGTCCGTGATATAAAAAATGAGGGGATGTGAATAAATTCAATTGAAAAATCAATACATACAACCATAACATATGTGCATGATGAATGTTGGATATTTCTAACGAATAAACTCAACATTTTCCTTAGGTATAAAAAAAATTGTGGAATTAAAAGACATTAACTCAATCAAATCAGCAAATCAAAGCTTAAAGTGATTTCCACACCAATCAAGTTCAAAACGTGTGAAGCACTTTTTCATGACTTTCAAGGATGTGCAAACCCGTTTTTCATTTCTTTCCATCCAAACACCCTCATAAATAATTATATATTATATTTTTCTTTTAAGGTGATGAAACTGAAACCTATTGGCCCATTTGAGATGGAATGAGATTCTTTTGATTGCCATTCAATTGTTTTTTTATAATGATTTGTTTTTATAATGATTTGCTTGCTCTTTATTGATATTTATTTATGCGTATCATTATATTTCAAATTGTTGTGCGTCACGGATATTTGTTTCTTGTCTCATGTGTGTAGGTATCAAAATGGAGAATCGTTTTTGCCCACCATGATGATGACAAATAAAGTTTGAAGAGTTGAAGATTTGAAGATGATCGAATTTGTGAAGAAACACAGTTAGTATTTCCAATTTTTGGGTTTAATGGGGATATTAGATTCTATGCAAGTCTGTTTATTTTTGGGTAGCATAATTCGAATATTTTTATATATGTACCGGCATAGACATAGGGGAAGATTTGTAAGGACATATTTTATAAATGTCTGGGGTAGAATCTAAGAATTTTCCAAGTGTCCTAGATCACAATTAAGTATGTCTGATACCACTATATTCGGCACGTCTTCAGATCATCCATGACGGCCTTGATCCGAATTCATGCATCCATCATCTTCGTACGTGCATTATGTGTCAAGCAACGTACACTTCACCAGTTCCCACTACTCCACGTACTTATGGTAAAAATAATTTTAATTGGAGAGTTTAAATTATTTGCATAAATAGTTGGGAATATTTTTTAAATAAATTTTTTTAAATTTGGAAGATGAGAAACACAAAATCTTTTTAAGAAGGTTTTTTGAGACACGTCACTAATTTCGTTTGAACGACATCGTATCTCGTTCGAACGAGATGCCATCTCGCTCGAACGACACCGTATGTCGCTCGATTGATGCACCGCCTCATCTTAGCTATTTAAACAATGTTCGTGCTACATGTTTTCTTAAGTTCGTGTACCTTCGTTTCTGTAAAAACTTGTTTCCAGACTTCATATTTTAAGGTTTTTAATACCTTTTTGATTCAAAAATATTTTCTAATTCTTTATGTGAATCCTCTAAACCCCAAGAAAGATTATAATACTCATCTGGAGTACACTTGTGGAGGAGACGAAGATTTTCCATTGCTGAACTTCTGGTGCTCTTGCGGGAACTCTAGCCGACGACATCGAAATCGACGCCTGAGGGTATTTCGTATGTCACTACTTGTATTTTTATTGTAATCCATGTAAACCGTTCTTTACAAATCATAGTGAAAATAAGATAGTTTTGCCCCTGTAGGGGCTTTTTCCTCAACCGTGATTGTCTTGCATGCTTAGATTATTTCTTTATTCAATCACGTTTGTTTGTAAGAGTTAAGACGTGTTGGGATTAAAATTGGAATTTAATTAAATAAGTTTGACATTAATTGCTGGGGCACTCTCACTTGTCTTATCATTTCCAATATGGTTCTTCTCGGAAGTATTGAATTTGATTTTTACCTTGAAAACTTAAAGGCCATGTGCTCATATAATGTAGACTATGATGCTTTCAACATGCATCGGGTTTCCATATGGCACAATCAGCTTATTGAATGGAACATGTCGATGGCGGTAGTACAATTCTAGTACCCTGAGGACCATGTCATTCGTTTTGGGTTGGACAAAGTCTGTTTGACTTATGGGGAGTTATCTGCTATGCTAGGGGTAAATACCAGTGTTACGGTGGCCATACCTAAATTCTCTAAATCTCCTCGGGAGCTATTAGCAGGACTTCTCCATATCTTACCCTCGGCGGCTCAGTCATTGGTTACGAGAGTAATGATCTCTCCCCTGGCTGTTATTTATTTCATGTATCTACAAGATGTTGGTGGTGCAGGCTATGCCGAAGCCGTCATCCTTGGATTAACTTTAAAATTATTGTTGGTGATCGAGGACATGTTGGTGGACCCTCAGCTTCCAGCCATCACATTGTGGATGTCATACCATCGTAATCCTGCGATGGTGATACTTGACTCTGAATGATATAGATGCTTGGTGGGAAAGCCGTTCTGACTTTCTAAGGGGCATCACCATTATGTTATTTATGTGTCTATCGGAGAGATTCCCTATGGTGGTTCCCCTTGAATATCCCTTGGCAACTGTGCCAAACTTCTTCACTCGTTACTTTATTTGCTTGGGCCTGAATATTGAGAGCTAGGAGAACTGGTTTATGGAGCATGTGGCTCGAGGTTTGCGTTGGTCAGTGACTTAGTGGGGAGAGTTATAGCTGAAGCACCTTATACTATTGACTCACTTGAGTGTACATTGTATAAGTGCTCATCTAGTTTGGAAATAGTGACAAAATTGTGTCCATTCCCTAGAATCCAAAAAGCCTTAGACAGTACTCTACTCTTCATTCCTCTTGTGTGATTGATTAAAGGTATATTCATAATCATTCACACACATTAGGATTGCATTCATTACATATATATTGCATTAATTGAATGTGTGAGAGTTGTGTGTGTTTAATCCCATTTAAAATTGGTTTTTCATAATTTTTGGGAATTTTTAATGATTTTAAATATTTTTTTGAAATTAAAATATGGATTAAAAAGATTTGGGGGCAATTCTGTAATTTTTGGTTTTATGATTTTAAACCTGAAAGTTGATTTGGGTAGGATTCAAAAGCGCTAAAGACTATAGGGTGCCTGTGTAATTATTTTGTAACACACGTGTAAGGCTTAATCGCAACCCTACACCCGTCACCCTTATACCGGTTGGATTTGTGTTTCTTTAAAGACTCAAAATCGTTGTCCATTACTAGCCCTTGGATCGTTGTTATCAATGCTCTATATGTGCTTGTGGTAAATCCATGTAGAACCCTTCTCAACCAATCAAAAGCCTTTTAACTCACCGCTGTTATCTCTCTGTTGGATCAAAGTCAATGTAGCTAGACCAAATCTCAGCCCTTGATTTTAAACTGCCTTCTCTAATCTTCGCCCCTCAGTATAAAAGGAGGTTTAGCCTTTGCATCTGAGAGCTTTTGCCACTTCGTCTAACCAGAGAGAGAAGAGAGAAGAGAGAGAAGAGAGAGAAGAGAGAAAAAAATAAAGAGAGAGAAAGCCAGAGAGAGTGAAACCCTAATCGTCCTAACCCTGTCTTCAAAACCCTAACCTGTTTCAAACCCTAACTCATATCTCATAAACAGTTTTACCAAACACTATTCCTCTGTGTTTGAGTGTGTTGTTAGAGGTGGTTTTGAAGGGTATTTGAAGTTTTATTCCTCTAAGTTTAAGATCTTATTTCCAACTTAGACTTTGCGTGTTAGATCTGTATTTCTCTTTAATGGAAACTATAGATCTGACTATTGCATGTGATATTACATCTAGATCTTCATATTTAGTTTCTCATCTTGAGAAATATGTTTGTTGATTTATTTTCTTTAAATGTTTTTCAACTCTAGAATCAACAAATCATTTTCTGTTTCTAGTTCTTTTGAAACAAGAATTTTGACCTAGTTGGAATCGCAATCGGTGGTTTTCAATTTCAAAAATATTTTAAAAACCCTATGAAATTGATTAAGACCTTGAAATGTCTTCCGACCAAGGTAACCTTGGATTCCGGGATTGATTAAAAGGTCAAATAATTTTTTTGTTTCCTAAGAAGAGAGAAACTGAAAATCACAGTATATAGATCTGATTTGTAATTTGATAGGGCTGTTTGTATAAAATAAGTGTGTGTGTGTGTGCATGTATGTGATTAGAAGCACGTTCACAAACACTTGGCACACTGCTACACATAAGTGTTGGTTATAAGATCTTAAATCAACAAGAGTCGACGTAAAGACTGGAACAAAGTGGAAGTTAGCAAACTGGGAAAGCCACATCAACAATCAGAACCGCAGAGAAGTTAGATGATGATGGGGCTGGTTCTTCTGGCAACTGCGGGTAGGATCCCTGGGGAGTTTTATTTGTGAAGGTTTTGTATGGTGTTTGGTTATTTTAGGGGTAATTTGGCTAGTTTTTTGTTTTGTTTTTAGGAAAATAAGGTTAGGTTGGAGGGGGAAGTTATTTGACTCCCTTTGCTGATATAATTGTACCAAAATTTTTAATTTATGGAATAAAGAAAATTTTAATTATATTGTTGTGCCTTTTGATGAGCTTTTGCATTTGAATTATCTATACCGATCGTTAAGGGATACATAATCCTTTTGTTTATGTAAATGATAAAAATGAAATGCCATTCTCGGAGATTAGAACATAATAACATTTTATGAGAAAGAAGGAGACCGTGCCCATGTAAAGCGCATAAGCTGCCTACGTACCTCTGGGGGTTTTGAAAATTTTTTGAGTCGTATTTTTGAAAGTAAAAAGATATTTAGAGGATCAGACCCCATGTAGTTCTAAGTAGAGGGAAATTAAGATTTTTTTAGAATATAAGGGAGATGATAAGAGTCGTAGTGCGCCGAGATTTACGACTAAGGGTAGAATTTTTTGAGACAACCCAAGTTGACTAGACAGGCCATGAGGTCGGTGAGCATAGCGGCGCCACTGAATAGGATCTTCTTCACAATGTAGGGGCCACTTCAATTGGGCTTAAATTTCCCTTTGGGGTCCCAGATAGACTCTATAATTTCATTAAGTGCTAAATCCCCTTCTCGGACACCACGGTCCTTAACTCTCTTATTAAATGATTATGCTATTCGGTGATGGTACCCTTGTATAGGATATAGAGCCTCCAGTCTCCTTTCTTCCAAGAGTGACAACTCATCACGATGACTTTGATGCCAGTCTTACTCACTGACTTTGCTTTCAAGCATGATGAGTAGTGAAGGAATTTCCATCTCAATGGTAGGACTGCTTCCATGCCGTATACCAGAGAGTAAGGGGTAGCCCCAATATATGCTTGAATTGAAGTGCGGTAGCCCCAGAGGGCGTAAGCGATCCGATCGGCCCAATCTCGGCAACTCTCGATCATTTTGATGATGATTTCTTTGAGGTTCTTATTATCGATGACTTTGACTACATCGTTGGTTTGAGGTCAGTAGGGAGAAGATTTGTGTCTCTGAATCCCATACTCATCGACTAATTATATGATTCCTGCCTCAAAATATAACTCATTTTCTGAAACTAGCTCGTGCGGGACCCCATATTGGCAGATGATATTTTTTTGGATGAACTTGGCCACTTTTTTAGCATTCAACACTGCATATGACTCGTCTTCGACCCATTTGGTGAAGTAATCATTGGCAATTTAGATGAACTCATGCTCATTGGAGGCTTTGGGTGTAACTTTACATATGATGTCGCTACCCTATGGTGAGAACGACTAGGGATAAGTCATGTTGTAAAATTCTCGTGGAGGTAAGTGTTTGAGATTGGAAAATTGTTGGCATTTGAGGCATCTCTGAACATAGGCGGTGTAATCCTGGACCGTGGTAGTCTAATATTATCCCGATCGAATGATTTTTTTGGCAAGAATATGGCCATTCATGTGGGGTTCGCACTCCCCATTGTGAATTTTTTGCATCATCTCTTCAATATCAGCCCCTGTAATGCAATGTAAATGGGTTCCATCAAATTTTCTCTTAAATAGTGATTTATCGCAGATAATTTACTAGGCAACTAAATTACGGAGGGTTGCTCGATCTTTCTTGTTAGAATCTTGGGGATACCTACCGTACTTGAGGACGTGCCAAATATCATAGTACCAGTAATCGGTTATATCAAGATCTTCTTTTGTGATGAGCTCAATGTGGTAGCAATGGGTAGGTTTAGTTTGCTTTTGGACTATAATGGGGCTATTGTTATTCCTTCGATCATATCGATCATGAAGGCTAAGGTAGCAAGGGCATCGACTGAGTTGTTCTTTGCTCGGGGCAAGTAGTGGAAGGTGATATCTTGGAATTGGGAGGCTAGCTCTTTTTGGTGGGCATGAAAGGGAGGGTTTCTCGTCCTTGATTTTCCATCTTTTAAGTACTTGACCGATGATGAGGGTTGAATCTTTGTAGACATTTAGGCATCGAATTTCTTTCTTGAGAGATACTTTGAGGCCTACCGTGCATGCCTCGTATTAGGTCATATTATTGGTGCAGGGAAAGTCTAGCTCGATGGAAATGGGAGTATGAGAGTCATCAAGGGAGATTATGAGTATTCCAATGCCATGTCCTTTTTTGTTGGCAGCACTGTTAAAGAACATTTTACCACCGGAGGTCTTCTTGGGAGGCATAAAGGATATCTTCATTCGAGAACTCAGGAATCCAAACATCGATTTCTTCTATAGGGTAATCAGCGAGGTAGTTAGAGATGATTCTTCCTTTCATGTCTTTCTGCGTGGCATACACAATATCAAATTCGACTAACAACATCAACCATCGGGACACTCGTCTAGATAGGGCAGGTTTCTTGAGTAGATATTTGATCGAATCAATTCGGGATACAAGTTTGATAAAAAAGTGAGCATATAATGTCGTAATTTTTGAGTGACCCAGATAAGGGCAACACATTCTTTCTCTAAGGCAGTGTAGTTAACTTCGTACCTGGCCAACTTGCGAATGGAATAATACGTGGCTCTCTCTTTATAAGATTCTTCAAGGTATTGGTCAAACAAAGCCCCCGCTGCGGTATCTATTATAGTTAGGTATAGGATTAGAGGGAGACTAGGCTATAGTGGCATGAGTACTAGAGGTCGGGTTAAATATTGCTTAATTCGGTGAAAGGCTTCCTGGCAGGCTTTGTTTTAGATTTTGGTTGAATCCTTTTGGCAGAGTTTGAAGATGGCTTCACAGATAGAAGTCAATTGGCTGATGAACTATCAGATATACTGCAATTGTCCAAAGAATCCCTGGACTTCCTTCTCCATTCAGGGTGGTAGCATCTTGAATATGTCTTTCAGTTTGGCAGGATCATCTTCTATCCCCTTCTCACTAACCATGAATCCCAAGAGCTTTCCTTTGGTAACTCCAAAAACACATTTATGTGGGTTAAGTCTCATCTGGTATCGCCGTAATCGCTTGAAGAACTTTCGAAGAGTGGGAACATGACCTTCTTGAGTTTTAGACTTGATAAGCATATCATCCATGTAGACCTTGACTTTTTTATGTATCAGATCACGTAAGATAGTTGTGGCAGCCCTCTGGTAGGTGGCCCTTGTGTTGTAACGATGTAACAGAAGGTTCCAAGGGGTGATAAATGCGGTTTTTTCTTGATGATCCGGGTGAATCTTGATCTGTTTATATCCGACAAGACCATTAATAAATGACTTGAGAGCATGACTAACCATATTGTCTACAATCATGTCGATATTGGGTAGCGAATAATCATCCTTCAGAGAGGCCTTATTCAAATCTTGGTAATAAACATATATGCGAACCTTTCCTATAGATTTCAGCACGGGGACAATATTGGCTAGCCATGTGGGATATTCGATCACACGAATGAAACCCGCATTCAACTGTTTGATCACTTCTTCCTTAACCTTGAGTGACCATTCGGTGTTGTGCTTTCGCAGTTTTGTTTGACTAGTTTGCATTATGAGAGCATTGGAATCTCGTGATAAGCTATCTCTATATCAATACCGAGCATATCGTCATAGGACCATGTGAAGACGTCCATAAATTCCTTCAATAATTCTTTGAGTCGCGCACGCTCATGTTTGTCAAGGGTAGGCCTATCCTAATCTCATGTAGTTGGCTACTAGAATCGAGATTAATAACAATAGTTTCATCTTCATTAACTTGAACGCGGTTATGTTGTTTGTTATTAACCTTATTAAGATCAGTTAAAAAAAATTCATTTGCAAAATTATCATCATCAAGAGTTTGAAGAATCAAGACCATTAATGTAAGGCACAACAAGATACTAAAAATCTTCGTTTATTTCACTATTAGGAAAAATAGCGTTCAGAATCTCATCAAAGGAGGGTTTGATTACATTATGATCAGAATAGGGAGAAACAAAAAAAATAGGAAATGAGATAAACATCTGGGTTAGTTGTATTTCAGCAGGCGGAACTGGTAAAGCATGCTAATTAAGGAGAGGTGCATCAGCATCTTTGAAATCATCAAATGTTGGGAGCAGAAGCGGTTCGACTAAAAAACTTGATAGAAGCATATCGTTTGCCCCATACTTTATCTCTAGTACCAGATTACTGGTGCTTGCATTCTCAGTATTATTATCATCGCCCAAGATGGTGATGGCATACCCGTTGGAAAAGAACTTCAGCTCCTGATGGAGGGAAGAGGACACACCTTTGATACTATGGAGCTATAGTCGTCCGAGCAACAAGTTAAAATAATTCGAGATGTCAATGACTTGGAATTCAGTAAAAGGATTTATAGGGCTAGCCCTTATTGTAATCTTTATGGATCCCATCGCTTCTCAATGAGTATTATCATAAGCATGCACCACGACAGAGGTTGGAACAAGGTCGCTCACTTTCAGTCCCAAGAAATTGAGGGTTCTCAATGGGAAAACATTAAGAACTGATCCGTTGTCGACAAACGAAAGTGGGACGGCCTTTCCCATGACTTTGACCGAGTTATTGAGAGCATATTTATGACTTGGACCAATCTTGAGGATTTTTTCTTCAAAGAAGGATAACATTTTAGTAAATGTTAGAGATCCGACCAGATTTACTGCTTCTTCTGGCGTGGTGGAAGGAGGGACTGTGGGTTTGGTAAGTAGTTTGATCAAGGCATTTCGATGCAGCTAGAAAGACATAAAGAGTACCCACATAATGATGTTAGCTTGGGGTTTTTCAATTGATCGAGGATCTTGCTCTCCTCGAGGGTTATTTCTAACATAGGAAGCTTCTCAACATCTTTTTCCTTGTCGATCGCTGATTGCGGGTTCGAAACATGGTAATGCTTCCTTAATCTAGTCATATGGTTCACAAAAGAGGGGAAAAATAGAAACCCCATTTCCTCATCTATCTTGGGTTGTTCGATCACCTTGTTAATCTCTCCTAGCAGCTCCTTAAATAATATCGTTCCTTATATACTGACTATTGGGCTAGTTATGTCCTGGATTTGCTCTTCATTTGAACTATTGAATTCATCTCCTCATCGGGTGGCAACGACATCATATTTTCATGAAAAGTCAATGCACTCCACAACCTCAACGACCTCTTCTTATAGATCTTCCCACTCAATAAGGAGATATATAAGTGAAGGGACCAGGAGCCCTTGTAGTTTCAAAGCATCAAGTAACTCAAACATGCTGTAAATTTCACCGGTCTGTTGGCATAATCTGCCATGATCTAGAGAACATCATCTAAGGTGACTTTATCAGTAGGTACCACCCAATTATCTAACTCTCAAGCCCTTTTTGATCTTCCAAGAACAGCGTACTAAATCTCTGATAGTCAATGGTCATCTCTAAGGGCAATTTCATCCCGAACTCTAGAAGATGGTTCAATAATATTGATAATTCCATAGCTTTCCCTCCGGAACGGGTACGGACAATAATACATGATCTAGTAAGGAGTGACAAAGCCTGATCGAAAAAATAAGTAGGATGTAGGAGAAAATATGGGTAAACTTAGAGGTATTTGAGGGAGTATATAGGTATGATGGGCAATTTATTGGGTACAATCTGGGTAGAGGGATCAAATTTTGGGTCTTCTAGGAAGATGGCATTTGCATGATTTTGGAGTGGGTTGTGGGTTGTGGGTTGTGGGTAGTGTTTGGTTTAGGATTGGCTGGTGGGCCGATAATACCTCGGTTAATCAGACCATGGATTACATTTTGGAGGTGAAAACATTCATCAGTGGTATGGCCGACACTTTGGTGAAAATTGCAATGGGCATCTGTTTTGAAATTTTTGGGAAGTGGGTTTGGTAATGGACGATGGTCAAATGACTTGATAAGATTTCGTCTTAAAAGGACTTGGTAAAATTTAGAGATGAGAGAGTGAAGCTTAATGTATTCCTTCCTGACTGGGTTAGGTCAACATTTTGGTGTCCATGAAGTGGCAGGCTAAGAGATGTTATTGATAGTTGAAATTATGGTATTAGTAGGCTTCTCATACTTTTTGGGAGTGAACTATTCGGATACTTTCTTCGACGGAAATACCTTCTTTGATCACCACTCCTGCTTCCCGGAGGGCTTGGAAATGGGGGTAGTACTGTCCTCCATTATTTCTTGGACATGGGGTAAGAAGTTCTTCTTTATAATACTGACTTTCTCCACTTTGGAAGGTCGGTTGGTCATGATGGTTGCTTTCTCTATCCACCTTGCTATGCAGTTATTAACAGATTCCCCGAGAATCTATTTGAGAAGTTTTAAATCACGATGGGTAACTTCTAACTCTTCGTTATACTTGTACTGTGACATGAATTATCCCAACTGCGAATCTTGGACTCCTCGAGAGATCAGAACTACCGAAGAGCGCGGTCCTTCAAAGTCTGTTGGATCAATTGTGCCATTATTTCCTTAGAAGCACCTAGGAGATTCATATCTCGGTGGTAAATTTGGAGATGAATAATTGGGGGTCCACTTCCCCCGAACTTCTCAATGTTGGGCATCTTGAACTTTTTCTATAGCCTTTCTTTAGGATAGGGAGACATATGGGTGTAAACCATGTACTTCCCAGATATTTTGACTTTATCAAACTACTTGGTAAACATCTTAAGGTCCTCCTTGACCATGTCAATTCTTCTTTCTTCGGATCAACGGTTACGGGTAGGTTATCCCCTGGCTGGGCAAGATTCGACATAGGGAGCTGAGCTAGCAGTGGCCCATTGGCAAGAGGGGCACTTGGAGGGTATTGATATTTTTTCAGGACCCAAATAGGTTCAGGTGTGGGCGAACCCATAGCGCGAGGGAAGAGGACATCGGGCTCTTCAGGAATAGGGACCTGGTTTCGCTACAAATCATGAACCTCGATTTGAAGGTTGTCGATCTTGGTAGTGAGTTGGGCTAGAACCGTCATCAAATACAGCTACACATTCGTTACTTGGTCGACATTTTCCATGAAAAGCGGGTGAAAGTGGATTCTGGACTTGAAGGAAGTAGCGAGGGAACTGATGGAGCCTCGGGGCGATTCGACATAAGATCGAAGCCAATAGGGAGCCAGGCCAAGGGTCGGGTGTGCAATCAATCTGAGAAGGAGTAAGATCCGAATTTATTTTTGAAAAGAGAGAAGGAAAGTCTTTTATAGTAGGAAAATGTTTTTGACATTTTTGAAAAATAGGAGGGGAAAATGTTTTTGGATAAAAGGAGGAAAAATATTTTTGACATTTATGATAAAAGGAAGGAAAATGTTTTTGGAATTTTGATAAAAATGGGGGAAATGTTTTTGATACTTCTGGTAAAGAAAGAGGAAAAACGAGAAAAAGGGACTCAGCATGATTATTATTATTATTATTATTATTATTATTATTATTATTATTATTATTATTATTATTATTATTATTATTATTATTATTATTATTATTATTTTTATTTTTATCATCATTATGTTCTCACTTGTATTAAGTTTACCTAAATGCAAAAAGAAATGCCGGGCGAGACCCAAGCCTGGTAAAATTGGGTTTGAAAAATATGTAAAACATAATTTGACTTGTTACCAGGCTCATGGACAGAGTCCCGTTTTAAAAAAAAAAGACGAGATCGTGCGAAAATTTGGGCGGCATGCGGACCCATCATTTCGGCAGGGTTTCAGTAGTAATCGACAAAGTAAATATGAGTGCCCTAGGTTTGACGCCTATATGAGGGTATGCAGTTGTTGAGTTAATTGGAAGGGTTCAGCCCTTTGGAATGACTTCCACGATATACGTCTTGCTTTTGAGGGCAATGGGTACGTGTGGACCTGCCATTTGATATACCCGAGTGAACATTAATGTATGTGAATGAGTTCCCTATAATATACCTCGTGGGGACAGTACGTGTGAGAGAGAATTCGATATACTCAATGTCTGTGAATGAGTTCCCTGCAATATACCTCCGTTTATGACTTTGATTAAGCGGTACGATGGGGGGGGGGGGGAACTGTTCGATATATGTTGAAGGTACTTAACCAATGGAAGATGAGAGTCATATTACTTAGGCTAACTGCGACCTGCTGAACCAGCGCCCATCACGAACTGACCCCCCAGTTACGGGACAAAATTTGTTCAATAGCCATGCTCTTTGGTGATTTAGGGTGCAAAATGCATGATTGTTGATTGGTATATTATGGAGAGAGTATTTTATTATGACTATCACTATACTAAGTATAAAAAATAAATCTAGCAAGGAGCATGAAGATTATACTAAGCATGTATATGTGGGAGTGTGTGATGTATGAATATCTACAAGTGAATGTGTGGTATTGAAACTAAGCATGGATTAACTACAAGTGGTGTGAGGCAAGTGTGAGTGAGCATGGATATATACAAGTGTGATAGGTTGAGGTATGTGTTAGTGACACCTAAGCATGGATATTCTAAGTGGTGTGTGCAACATGTGGATATAAGTGATCCTAGGTTTAAGTAGTGTGAAGTGTACATGGAGAGTATCTATAAGTGTGTGAGTGAGAAGTGATATAAGCATGATGTAGGTACGTATGAGAAATAATATAGGAGAAAAAAGAGAACATACTGGTAGGTTCATACGCACACGAGCAGAAAATAATTACACTCATGCAAACAGAGTCTATCCTTCTTAAGATTAGTCCCCAGTGGAGTCGCCACTGTGTCCATCCCGGTAACTCTCCCTTTCCCTTCCCGGTGGTGGTGGTTGGGGGGGGGGGTGGGAGAGGAAGAGAAGGAGAAAAGGTCTCACGCCATGATTTTTCTAGGAGCGCTTTGGTCGTCGTAGGTGTGGGGTGAATATACAGAGATGGAGTCGCCAACCTATTTTTTACAAAATAGGCAAAAGAACATGTCGCTGCCTCGAGAGAGAGGCATCAAACAAAAATTGATGCTTATGAAACCAATAGTTCGAAGGTTTGGGGGATAAGTTACCAAATGGGAAGGTGTTATGCACTGATCCCGCCCTTTCGGTCTGTCATGGACTTGTGTTATTGTTTTTCCTAATTTCTTCGTGAAATGTGTGTGCGTGTATATATAAATGGAGATCGGAATCCCACAACTCATATCATGGAAAAGATACAGTGTTGTCATGCATAAAAATGTTCCTCAAATAATATTTAGAAAATAAGATGTATGCATTTATCGAGATATTGATCGTTATGATGAAACGATAATATATATTGGATAAAACGCCAATAAGGATCACAAATATGATATGTATAGATGAATACGATACAAATACGAAAATGGAAAACTGAAAAAATTGGAAAATTGGACTCGAGTTTCAGATTTAAACCCGAAATGCCTACGTAGCCTATAAAGGCATCAAAGTGCACATAGTTTGCATCACGCATAAGGGGTGGGGTTTATCCCTTAGATTTGAACGAGAATTTATTATATGTATGTGAGTAGAAAAAGTATTTTAGTTTTGAGAAATTGTGGAATTTATGGGTGTAACCTTCTTTTTCTTTGTTTTGTTGTTTTTTATAGAAAATAAAGTATGTGAAATATAACTAATAAAGGATGAGATATTAATGTGTATGAACTAAAGTAAAATCTAGATTAAGAATTTATGTAACTAATGCGAAAATAAACAATTTAAAGATAGAGAAGGATTTTGGGACATTCTTTGGAGAATTGAGGCTTGATCTTGATCCTTGATGAAGTCCCTTAAATATTGAGATGAATGTTGCATGAGAGAGAATGAGATTTTGCTAAATTGTGTATGAAAATGATGGGAATGAAAGATGGAAAGGAATTTCATATAAGAAAACTTTGCTGATTGCAAGAGAATGTTGTTGAGATCACTAATATTGATAGATCTGAGGTGTGCCTTGGGAGTGAGGTTATTCCCTCTATTTATAGGGTAGGGGGGTCATAGCCCTAGCCCTTCCAATCGGAAGGTACCTTTAAACACACTCCCGATAGGTAAGGAAATGGACCTGCTAATCGATGGTTCGTGTAGATTTTTCCAAGAAAAGGTCGTAAAACACAATCCCTAAATTCAAATTGGTGGATGGGGCATACTGTTAGAAATGTAATTCAAAGGCATTCAAGAGTCCTTTGGGCCTCTCCCGGGTTCGGGAGTTGACCTTAGGCCAAATGTGTCTCGAAAGTGCTCGTCGGTCCTTTGGACGGGAGATCGTCGGACAGAAATGGATCGTTTGTCCAAATAGTAAGTCATAATCACGCACGTGGCAGACTGTTGGATAGTTTATGCAAGGTACTTCGACATTCCAAAGAGCTTCACTCGGTTTGAAAAGTTAACCTTGGTTAACCGAGGCACAGAAGCATCCTGTGACCTTTTGGAGTAAAACGAGTCGTTTGTCCTTACCATAAGTCTGATTCGTGCACGGGGTGGACCATTGTAAAGGGTATTCAGTGCACTTAAAATATTCATCAGTCTTGTTTGATTTGAAGAGTTGACTTTGGTCAAACGGATCCCAAGAGCGCCCGATGGACACCAGATGAAGTCTCGAGGGAAAACAAATCGTTCGTCCGAACAGTTATGCCTTTTTGCTCATGGGGCGGACCTTCAGAAAGGGATTTTAATGCCCTTCTAAGATTCATTAAGCTTTCTCTCTGATGATGAAGTTGACTGGGGTCAAATTGGGGCCCGGGAGCGCTCGGTGACCTCCAAATCAATTTTCGGTGGTAAAATGGTCCTTTCGTTCAAACGGTTATGTTGTTTTGTGCATGGTTAGGACCATTGGAAAGGGGATTCAGAGACCTTCAAAGATTAATTGAGCTTTCGGTCTGATGATAGAGTTGATCAGATTCAAGTGGGGCTTAGAAGCTCCCGATGGCCTCTAGATCAGTACTCAGAGTATGACCTGGGGTTTGTAGTGAAATGAGAATGTGCTAGGGACCTAAGGGGAGACTTAGGGGATCCTAGAATGTGGTGTCTACACTCACGAATACTGCTTGATCTCACTCTAATATTGAAAAATGCTATCACTTGCAAGTATACATTTATAAATATATAATTTGAACAAGTACAAACTAAAGGAAACTGATCTTCCTCGAACAGCCTCCTCGAGAGATCTTTCTTCCTGCCTTTTTGCCTCTTTGTCCCAACTAACTGAGTTTGCTGGCCTGGCTCTCTAATATTCCTCTGTTAGGAGGGGGAGTTATCTTTAATCATGATATTACCTTTAGGACCCCCTACAGATATCATCGAGAAGAAGGAAGGAAGTCGACCCATGATCCGAAGGGCAAGGGCAAGAACGTGCCTCAATATACAGGGTGCTACATATGTAATGAAGACCACAAGGCCTACGAGTGCCCAAAGAATAAGGCCCTCAATAACTTAAAGGTGAGATAGATAAGTTGCGAGATAGGGGAGGTTGATGAGGATGAGCCCAATATGGGGGCAATTAGACTCCTCTAACACTGTCGCTTTTGATTGTTGGAACGAATCCGTTGCATACCTAACCATAAAAAGTGTGTTAACACAAAAATGAAATATTAATATTACACTAATACAAAAATGCGACACAATTGATGTGTTGCACCTGCATTGACGCGTGTCTGGGCTCCACAAGGCTACATTCTTAGTGGAGCCCGAAAATGAGCGAATGAGGGTGAGACACGTCAGTTGTGTTGCACTTTTGTGTTGACTTAGAATTTTACCAAATGAAAAGTGTGGATGAACATGTAACCAAAGATTTATGGGCTAATCACTTTAAAGGACTCCAACTTATACTCACTAAAGATCTATAGGCTAATAGTCACATTAAGGTACTCCGATTTATACTCACCTTTTAAAATTAGAAAATTATTCTACGTCTAATATATTTAAGAATGGAAACTGTTAACATGTCCCTTAAGGGCACATGTTTTGAGCCTCAAAATAGAAAGTATAAAAGCGGCACATGAGTATATGTGCCCTATTAATTGTATGCCATAACACTGTCCCTATTGTTTTTGGATTCTATTCCGTTAGGGCACATATTATCATGACCCGTTAAGAATACCCACATTATAGTCTTGTCTCCTAGTTCATCTCTTTAGAAAACACGAACTCCCAAGACTCCAGTTAAACATACCAAATTACAGTAACCAAGATTACAGTTAAATTCAATAAATAAAAATATCACATTATTGAGTTTATATAACTAAATATATCATCTTGAAATCTTACCTAAAAATAGAGAACTAAGTCACATTATGATAAAAATTCCATTAAAATAAAGGCAGCCATGAAGTTAGTTGAACATTGGACGAAAGTAATGTTGAGGCAACATATAAAATAATTGTCTTTGGGGAAAAAAAATTACCATGAGAAAAATAGAAATGAGAAGAAAAGAACATGAGAAACAAGAGAACATACTTGTTATGCACCTCTGGATAAATTGTGGTCTTTAAATCTTATCAGAAAGTGATATGAAAATGGAATATATGATTCAAAAGGGAGAATGAAGGGTCAACTAGAGAAAAGTAAAGATAACATGTTATAAAATAGACAAAAGGAAGAATTTTTTTTCTCTCTCAAGAGAGGGCCATAAATGCAGACGAAGTTTTTGCACTTGGCAAAAGAATAAAATAAACGCTTATAATTAATGGGCACATGTGTGAAAATTCTATGAAGGGACTCCATTTTTATTAAATACTATATTATATTCTTAGACTAGGTTTAATCCTGCACGATGCGCAGGAGAGACAATAGGCTTGTCGCCCCTAAATGGATTCATTCGTTTGATCCAAGCCTTTTCGTTGTTATAAATATGAATAATAAGAAATAATAATTCATATATTGGAAATAGAAATTTTAATGTACAACCAAAAGTACAACATCCACAAACCATTACCCTAAATAATTTACTAATGATTGCATACGATGAAATCTTAACATAAATGAAATAATAAAGACCATTGTTAAGGGCAAGAATAATAGGACTATTTTGAGAAAGAGAGTGTTTGGATTCAAGAATAATAGGACTATTTTGAGAAAGGGAGTATTTGGATTCAACACTAATGTTTTAGTACTGAATTTGTATATGAAAAAAACCCCCGAAATAGGTCATTAAGTTATGTTTATCATTCACAATTGTTCCAAAATGTAGGCCTATCTCCCAAATTAAGCCAACAATGTGTGAAAATAAGGCTTCAGTTGTTTGCATTATGCATCCTATAGTAACAAGGTAAGATAATGAGAGCATATAATTAATTTGATGAATGAAAAAAGTTATCAATACGCCAATAAACAATCAAACAAAAGGGGAATGAGAAAAATAATATTTCTTCATCCATACGTGTGTGATGTAGCATCCATAAAAAATGTACCCAGAGTAGCATTGACTGTGCATCCATAAAATAGTTGTATTTGAATCTAAATTTATTACACTACACATCGTCATTTATACACTACATATATATTAGAAAACAAAATATAAATTAAATTTGACACTATTGTACTTCTAATACTAACAAAGTTTACATTTAATTAGAAGAAGATGACAAAGCTTACCAAAATAAATCAAAAGAAAAGAATATATGAAAGTAGATGAGAATTATAATATGGCAATGGTGTTGGGAAAAAGAGAAAAATAGAGTAGCCCTAAATAGAATTTGATATAAAATATTTCACATTATAGTTAACAACCTTGAAACATAAAGTTGATTAACTATCTAACTTAAGCATGTATTTACATCTCTAACTACATTTTTTTACAAATGTAACTTTGGAGTGTGGAACTTTGGAGTTTGAACACACTAATCTAAAAATGTATTGTGTTAAATTTTCAATTGATGCATAAAAATTATCGTGATTTTTTTCTTACATTTGGACTAACTCAACACAATCTAAAAGTTAACATGATCTAGTTCACTAATCGAGATCCTTTATAATGTATGCAAGGGCGGAGCCAGGATTATTTGCTAGGTGGGCTAATAATTTTGAAGAGAGTGAGTAGAGTTGATGATAAAGTCCGGGAGTTCGAGGGCACGAGCCCCCGAATTGATTTTTTTTTTAAATTATGAGTTTTTTTTAGCAAATTATTACTCAAAACTGTAGTAGTATGCTATGTATATTCACAACTTTTAACATTTTAATTTCAATAGTAAATGTTCAAAAAATAGCATATGTTAACCTTGAAAATAATTTTTAATGTCATTTAATAATACAATTCAGAATAAAATATATACACAACAAAAATATTCATTAATCTAATAGTTTCCTCAAATAGAAACTTGACTATCCAAAAAGACATCAAAAAACTAAAAATCCCCAAAACAAAACCTAATAATACAATATTAAAATTATTAAATTATAAACTGTTATAATTTTATTTTCTCTGTAATTAATAGCAAATTGGATTCATATGTTAAAAAAAGATGGTATCAGTAAGCCATAGTATTAGTAAATAATATTGATTTAAAAAATTAATAAAAGGTCATTTTTAATATTTAAAATTAAAACAAGTAACAATCACTAAGATAGTTGAAGTTGATTGAGGGAAGGTGATTAATCAATAATCAAAAGCATACACTTTCTAGTCTTAAAACTCCAATGAATGCATGAAAAGAGAGATTGAGAGATGTTATAGAGAACCGATAGATTGAAGAAAGGTGGTGAGGAGAGAGAGACAGAGTTGCAATAGACAAGAGAGAGTAGTGTGTTCTTTAATTCTTAGTTTAGTAGGCCACAACAAAAAATTTGACCTGGGCTATAGCCCAGCTCTGCCCCCCTCTAAATCCGCCTATGAACAACACGAAATTGACACGATATATCGTGTTCGTGTCGTATTTTTTTACACGAAGTCGTGTCGTATCGTGTCGTGTTCGTGTTTAAATAATGAGTGGTGTCGTGTCGTGTTACCGTGTTTTTTAGGCGTGAAATTTAAGAAATTCTGGAATTCGTGTTGTGTCATGCCCTGTTGTTTTTTATTTGGGTTGTGTTCGTGTCAACTAAAAAAAACACGAATTCGTGTCGTGACGTGTCGTGTTCGTGTTCGAAAAAACCTTGTCGTATCGTGTCGATCTGAGACACGACCGGTTGACCCGAATTGTCACTCCTATATAAGAGATAATTTACAAACTTTTTATGTTGAAATACAATTCCATTTGCGAGCACAACAATTCCCACAAAAATACCCTACTTTCCATTGGAGCCATTGGTCTACTACTGGAAACTTAAAAAATTTCATGTAATGTTACTAATCTATCCCAACACACAAATGGTTTAGATATATAAATTGTAAGAAAGGCAACACATTATATAAAATTAAAAAGTAGACTTCTTGTTTCACGAGGAGCCAAAGTTCATAAATTCATGTTGAAATGAAAAATACATATTAATCTGAAAAAAACCTAATGAGAGAAAAACACTGCACCAAAAATATGGAGACGACTCTAGAATTATTTAACGGGTCAAATATAAAAATAATATTAGGTTCAAAGCTCAGAAGTTGAAGTATGATGAAAAAATAATTGAACTGTGTGAAGAAGTGGATCACTAGGCGTCAGTGGTCTGGTGACTATTGAGAGTGGGCAACCGTATAAATGAGGGTGGCAATTCGGGTTAATCGTGTTATTTTCGGGTCGCATTGATTTTAATTTAAGTATAATATTTGGGTATTTTTAAATCTACACAAGCTAATCGTGTCATGTTCGGGTCATGTTCGGGTTATTACCATAAACGGGTTATCGTGTCAAAAATTGCCAGCCCTCCTCGATCTGGAAAAGTTTTTGCATTAATTGGTACAGAATCGGTTGTATAAATTGACGTGTTGTATTTGTATTGATATGTATTTAGGTTCACTCAAAACACAGGACACGTCAGTTTTTACAGACGATTCTGTACAGAAAATGCTCTGTAAAATTCTATTTATACAGAAGATTTTGTACAGAATCGCCTGTACAAATTGACGTGTCGTGTTTGTATTGATTCGTGCTTTAAGTGGATCCAAACAATGATCAATAAAGACACGACACGTACAGACAATTCTGTATTAGAATCACTCTAAAATTTTTGTTAAGATTTCGGCCTCAACTTTTTAATTGTTTTTAATTACAAGAAATTTTTTAATTATTTTCTGAAAATTGACTTTTAATTTTAAAAAAAATTATTTTTATTAAAAAATGTCTTAAACGTTAGAAAACTATTTATTTATAAAAGAAATTATAAAAAAGCTATTTTAGTGTATTTATAAAAAAAAATTTACAAAAACTATTTTGTAAAAACAAAAAAGAGTTCATAATATATATTTAAAAAATGTTTTAAATAACCCAAAAAAATCAACCTAAAATATTTTTTTTACTATTTAGCAAAATTTGATTTGTATGAACTCTGCAAGTATTGGTCCGCATTTCATTTGGTTTTAACACACTTTGGTAATTTTTAAAAAGGGGCATATACCAAATAGTCCATCGAACATTTTTTAATATACATTTAGTCGAACCCTTTTTATTTGTTCTAAAAAATCCCTCAACATGTCGCTAGCGTAGTTTTTAAAAATAGAGTAAAGCTAGGGAGACCCACAAAAAAATTCATTTGGTAAACCCAGTGAATAAGACAAAAATGGGTATAAGTTTTTAATGCACATTTTGATGCCCTGACGGGACCCACAACAATAAGATATAAACTTTTAATACAGTGGGTTTACGAAATGGGTTTTTTTGTGGGTCTCTCTAGATTTATTCTTAAAAATAAGATAATATTGGTTAATGAGTGTTTAAGGGACTTTTTGAAACAAAATAAAAAAGCTTGGACTAAATGTATATTAAAAAATGTTTGAGGGACTTTTTGGTATTTGATCCTTTTAAAAAATAGAAATAATAAAAAAACAAAATTGGACATTATTTTTTACTAAAAAATGAAACTGTATTTTTATCAATGATTTTGTTCTAACTTTTTTTGTAAAACAATTTTTTATAATCTTCTTAAGAATTTGTTTTTAGAAATAAAACTATTTTCTAAAAGTAAATAGTTGAATTTTTATTAAAAAAATTAATACGTACAATTTTTTCTAAATAAAAAAACAAACTTAAAATAACATAGTTTTTATTTATGTAAAAATCAATGTTTTTGATTTTTCATTATATTTTCATTAAGCTTTTTCAATAAAAAATAAAAATTTGGAGACTTAACGGATGTATAATAAAAAAATTAAAAAAAGTTTTTGAAAGACAATGAAAAAGTCCAAAATTATGTGTATTATTAAAAACTTTGTGATACATCCGTTAAGTCTTGTGATACATGCCCCTTTAAGTTTAAGTTTATTACAAAATCAAATTTGGAGACTTAACGAATGTATAATAAAAAAAATAAAAAAAGTTTTTGAAGAACATTGAAAAAGTCCAAAATTATGCGTATTATTAAAAACTTTGTGATACATCCGTTAAGTCATGTGATACATGCCCCTTTAAGTTTAAGTTTATTACAAAATAAAGACTATGTTATTTTAAGTTTGTTTTTTTATTTAGAAAAAAATGTACGTATTATTACAAAATGTTTTATAAAAATTCAACTATTTTTTTTTAGAAAATAGTTTTGTTTCTAAGAACAAATTCTTAACAAGATTATAAAAAATTGTTTAAATGTTAGAACAAAATCATTGATGAAAATACAGTTTCTTTTTTTCATTAAAAAATAATTTTCAGTTTTGTTTTTTTACTATATCTATTTTTAATAAAATACCAAAGTGTGTTAAAACCAAATGGGGATAGAGAAACACATTTGTAAGGACACAAATTTCCAATTGAGTCCATATATAGTTTTGGCTCAATTCCGGACAAAAACATTTATTCATAGGATTTTATTTAATTGTAATATTCAAGACCTATGAAGTGTTTGTTGAAGACGTAGCGGCAAAGAGTATAAAGCATCATCAACATGCCGTAGTTTATGTGCCTCGTTTGTACGTCATCAACTTAGGTTACATGCTCCCAAGGTATGAATGTATTTATATGTATATAGGAGCTTGGAACAATTTGTATTGGGTGTTAGGTGAATTAAAACTGCATTTTATTTTTCAGAAAGAATCAATTAGAAACTTAAAAAATAAGTATATAAAAGTTTATAAAAGTTTATAAAAGTTTCTGGGCCAAAATCAAATTTTACAAACTTTCTGGACGTTCGTTAGAAATGTCGTTCGAACGAGTTTTTTCGTTCGAACCAGATTTCGTTCGAACGAGTTTTGTCGTTCGAACCAGGTTCGTTCGAACGAGTTTGCCAACGACCCTAATCTGGCCAGTCGTTCGATATGTCGTTCGATATGTCGTTCGAACGAGTTTTCGTTCTAACGAGATATCTAACGAGATTCTAACGAGCCCAGGCTGGTCGCTCGTTAGAAGTCTCGTTCGAACGAGAGTCAAGTTCGTTCGAACGAGACGTCAGGCGGGAACGGTTTTGAGCAGTTTTTGACAGTTTTTTCCCCACTTCTCCACTTGGTTTTCAACCAACTTTTTCATACTTTATTATGTGCGGGAAACACATTTTCCAAGACAACTTTTCCATTCCATATCCATCTCTTAGAGAGAGTTTGAGAGCAAATTTATTTATGGAAAATGTTCATGTTTTTGAGTGTTAATTTTTAATGGAAAATTCATACACACTCTAGTTTACACCCATTGTTGTTTATTCCAAGTTCTATATATACATATCCTTACTTGGAGTTTTTGGCACCGGTTTTCTCTACCAAATTCAAGAGACGTTTCGGGTTTGCTTCTACACCCCATCACAAAGAAGACATTTGTTGAGATTCTACCCGTTTGGAGAAAGGCTCCATGTTCGGGTGACGGTGACCGTTTAAAGTCCTATCGGTGTATTCCGAGACCACGGTGGAGCTCCGTTGGTTATCCGCTAATTGGAGGTTGATACAAGAAGGAGCATCACGGCTTGAGAGGGTTCGAGTTTAGGAAGTAAGTCTTTTGTCTTGTATTTTGTAATACCGTTTTTAGTGGATTTGAGGCTAGGGCCGTCCCGAGGTTTTTTCCCGTTAGTGGGTTTTTCCTCGTATATCGCGGTGTAGTGTGACCTTGTTTATTTTATCTTGCACAAAATTTAGAACGCATGCTTAGGTTTAATTTCAAGATAGAATTGGGTTTAATTCTCACACTCATTTAATTTGGGACTTAAATTAAATATTGGATAAAATTGGTTTATTCAAGTCACTTACTTTAATATTGTTTCGCCTAACTTTGGATATAATTGTTAATCATGACTTAGGCAAATACTAGGACTTGAATTAACTTGGTTTAATTGTGTTTTGTTAAACTAAAATTTGTTTTGTTTAAATTATTGAACCATCATCTGTTTTACAACGCTTCCGCATTTATTGAAAAGGGAATTACCTTTTAATTTGAGACTATTAATCACCGGGGATCCAACTCCGCGCTTCTTCAAATTGGTATCAGAGCCAAAAATGATAAATTATTTCGTTAAAGATCCTTTACTTTTTGGCTAAATATGGATTTTTCCCCATTTTCAAAATTTCCTATTTTTGATGGTTCTAACTACGCGTATTGGAAAGCGCGAATGAAATCGGCACTTAAATCTATCGATGAACGTGTTTGGATGTCTGTTGTTAACGGTTGGACTCCACCAACACATTTAATTGAAAATGAACAAGTTCCCAAACCCGTCGATAGATGGACCGAAAATGAGTTTAAGCTTGCAAATTTTAATTCCCGTGGTTTAAATGCCTTATTTAGCGCTGTCGCACCGGATGAATTCCGACGTATTATGACGTGTGAAACCGCTAAAGAAGCTTGGGATATTTTACAATTAACTCATGAAGGAATTAGTGTCGTTAAAGCTTCTAAACTCCAAAACCTCACCACTCAATTTGAAACTATCAAAATGGATGAAAATGAAACTTTTGATAAATTTTATGCCAGACTTTCTGACATTGTTAATTCATCCTTTAACTTGGGAGAGAAAATACCTGACAACCGTGTTGTAAAGAAAATTTTAAGGTCCCTACCCGATAGATTTATTCCAAAGGTGACCGTTTTAAATTCTTTACCCACTTTAGCCTCTACGAAATTAGAAGAGCTTGTAGGTGATTTACAAACCTATGAACTAGATATGTTTCCCTCTAAAAATGAAAAGAAAATTGAAAAGGGCGTTGCTTTAAAAGCCCGAAAAGAGGTTAAACAAGTAGTAGAGAGCGATAGTGATAGTGACTCGGAAGATATGGCTTTGTTTGCTCGTAAATTTAGAAAATTTCTTAAATTTAACAAAGATAAAGTTAAAAATGATTTTAAGAAATTTGAATCTTCTAAACATGATAAAACTGAGAAGATTTCTAAAGCCGATAAGATCCCTAAACCTAGTAATGAAAATATTGATAGGGACGAGTCTAATAAATGTTTTGGTTGTGAAGGTTATGGCCATAGGGCTTATGAGTGCCCCACTAAACTAAGGAAAGATGGTAAGCGACCTATTTCATATAATGCAACCCTTAGTGATAGTGATAAGGAAGAGAAGCCCGAATCCCCCACTAAGAAAAATTTTGTGGCTTTTATGGCTAGACATGTGAGTGATAATGAGAACTCATCGAATGATGAAATTATAGCACATGCCACTTCCAAGGTCATTGTACATGATTCTCTTATTTTTGATGATAGTGAGAGTGAAGAAGAAAGAGAGAGTGAAAATGAAGATGAGGTTGATATGAGTGAACTTCAAAATGCTTTTCATGAATTATATAAAGAATCTATTAAATTGAAAAGAGCTAATTTGAAGTTAGAAGCGAGTTTAAGAGAGAGTGTAAAGGTCATTGATGAAAGTGCCTTAATAAAAGACCTTAGGACTCATGAGAGGACTCTTCAAGAGAAGCTTAACTATGTAGAAGGCGAGAGAGATAGCCTTAGGGGTTTAATGGAATCCTTGAAAAAGGAGCTTCTTGCTTTTGAAGAGCGAAATGTTTTACTAGAATCTAAAATTTTGGATTTGGAAAATAAATTAAAAGATTCTAGTAATGTCAAATTTGATTTGGAGTGTCGTTCGGAAAAACTCGATAAAATGTTAGGAACGGTCCAAATTAAAAATGACACTTTTGGTTTAGGCTTCAATTCTTGTAATGATTTTAACCCTAAAGTCAAAACCAATGTTTTAGGAGAATCTTCTAGGAATGCATTTAATGATCACTCCTTAGATACATCTTTTCGACATATTCTTACTTGTACACATTGTGGTCGAAAAGGTCATCTTAGAAAATTTTGTTTAAATCTTAAACGAATTCCTAGAAAATCCCATTGTAAAGTAACCACGATAGCTAATGTTCCTACACCCCAAGATAGTAATTCTTCATTAATTTGGGTTAGAAAATTTGACTTGGTTGCCTTACAAAATAGGGATTTTGATTCTCATTTACTTACACATGCCTCCTCCCTTGCTAAATCTAAAGGATAATTGTGTTAGTGTTTGCATACTTTAGCGTTTGTACTTCATGCTATATTCATATGCTACATGTATGCTTGTTTAGTCATTTTCTAGTCATTGCCTTATTTCATATCACATGCTAGAAACTATGACTTGTTTATCTTTTTGTATTATATTTTGTGTTTGAATTGACTGCATAATATAAAAAGATTTTTTGTTTATCATTTGTGTTTTATTTATTTCATTTAAGCTTAATGAAAAATACAAATGATTTTTGTTTGTCCTTTTGAGTATATATTTATTTTTGATTAAATATGTTTTTAAAAACTCAAAAAGATTTTGTTTTTGTGTGTATTTTTGTTTGACACACTTTATGTGGCATATATTTGTGTTTGAATCCTATCATTTACGCTTCCATGTGGCTAGAACTTTTGGTTTAGATTTTCAATCCTTATTATGTTCTTTACCATATTTTATGGAGTAGTTGGATTTTGTATTGTTTAAATGGATTCTATTTCTATATGCCTCTATTCACACATGCACGATCTCTTTTGAAATCTTAATGTCACATGTTATATTTGAGCTTTTTGAGGTGTTGTCCTATCAATCTAGTCATTTACATATCTATGACCTAGGAGGACTAGTGCATGTCAAAATCCGTTGCATGTGAGATTTGTGAGAAAAATGAAAACATGATAAATTAATATATGCACGGGGAAGGGCTCCGAAAGGATGAATTAAATCCTTTGCGATTGTAAGTCACCTTTGATTGGATCTAAAAGAAATACGTGATCCAAAGGCCTAAAAACAGAATATTTGGCATTCAAAGAAAGCAATTGCCAAGGCCTATGTTTGTTTGATATATTCATTCAAAAAAAACAAAAGAATATATATGCTTATTGAGGGAGAATTGGATGGTATATCAACGGTTTGCACAATGTCCGTTTATCCTAGTTGTCTTTAATGTCATGACTCTATTTGGTTTGTAGAATCATCATCATGCTAGGCTTGTATGCATTGTGTATGTTTGTTCATTGAGTTCAATCTTTATATTGTCACATGAGGTTATATTTAACTGTGATGAAGTTTGCAATCAAATGAGAACTCCGTGAACGTTTCTTAAGTGTTTGGGTCTAAATTTAATTGTTGCTAGTTCACACCCCTACACTTCCGTTTCCATATGACACATTTTTGCCATACGAGTGTGCAAACTTATTGTATTTTGTGTCATGTGTGTGTTTATATCTATATATATATATATATGCAAGTGGTTCATTGATATATTTCTAGTATATATCTATATGATATTTGTTTGTCTTTGCCTTGTTTTTAATTGCCCATATGCTTTCATGTCTTATCACTTTAAGCTTTCACTTACTGTTTCTTAGTTCTTTATCCTTTGCCTATTCCCGAACAAAAAGGGGGAGAATGATGATAGGGGGTATCTAATCCTATTATTATCGTATCTTCGTTTGGGGGAGATTTATCTTAGGGGGAGACGTCTTTCTAAGTAGGTCATGTGTTTAAAGGGAGAATTAATTTAGGGGGAGTAATTAATTAAAAATTGCATTTAATATTCTGATATTCCCTATGCATTTGATGAGTTTGCTTAAGTGTGCAGGAATTATTCTAAAGCGGCATCTTTCTATGGCAAAGCGTTTGATCCTTGGGTTGAGTCAAGATTGGGCGGGGTATGTTTTGAGTCTAGTAGAGCTTGACGGCCCTTTAGGATTTTTGTTTGGTTTTTGTCCCGGAATAGCCAAAGGGGGAGATTTGTAAGGACACAAATTTCCAATTGAGTCCATATATAGTTTTGGCTCAATTCCGGACAAAAACATTTATTCATAGGATTTTATTTAATTGTAATATTCAAGACCTATGAAGTGTTTGTTGAAGACGTAGCGGCAAAGAGTATAAAGCATCATCAACATGCCGTAGTTTATGTGCCTCGTTTGTACGTCATCAACTTAGGTTACATGCTCCCAAGGTATGAATGTATTTATATGTATATAGGAGCTTGGAACAATTTGTATTGGGTGTTAGGTGAATTAAAACTGCATTTTATTTTTCAGAAAGAATCAATTAGAAACTTAAAAAATAAGTATATAAAAGTTTATAAAAGTTTCTGGGCCAAAATCAAATTTTACAAACTTTCTGGACGTTCGTTAGAAATGTCGTTCGAACGAGTTTTTTCGTTCGAACCAGATTTCGTTCGAACGAGTTTTGTCGTTCGAACCAGGTTCGTTCGAACGAGTTTGCCAACGACCCTAATCTGGCCAGTCGTTCGATATGTCGTTCGAACGAGTTTTCGTTCTAACGAGATTCTAACGAGCCCAGGCTGGTCGCTCGTTAGAAGTCTCGTTCGAACGAGAGTCAAGTTCGTTCGAACGAGACGTCAGGCGGGAACGGTTTTGAGCAGTTTTTGACAGTTTTTTCCCCACTTCTCCACTTGGTTTTCAACCAACTTTTTCATACTTTATTATGTGCGGGAAACACATTTTCCAAAACAACTTTTCCATTCCATATCCATCTTTTAGAGAGAGTTTGAGAGCAAATTTATTTATGGAAAATGTTCATGTTTTTGAGTGTTAATTTTTAATGGAAAATTCATACACACTCTAGTTTACACCCATTGTTGTTTATTCCAAGTTCTATATATACATATCCTTACTCGGAGTTTTTGGCACCGGTTTTCTCTACCAAATTCAAGAGACGTTTCGGGTTTGCTTCTACACCCCATCACAAAGAAGACATTTGTTGAGATTCTACCCGTTTGGAGAAAGGCTCCATGTTCGGGTGACGGTGACCGTTTAAAGTCCTATCGGTGTATTCCGAGACCACGGTGGAGCTCTGTTGGTTATCCGCTAATTGGAGGTTGATACAAGAAGGAGCATCACGGCTTGAGAGGGTTCGAGTTTAGGAAGTAAGTCTTTTGTCTTGTATTTTGTAATACCGTTTTTAGCGGATTTGAGGCTAGGGCCGTCCCGAGGTTTTTTCCCGTCAGTGGGTTTTTCCTCGTATATCGCGGTGTAGTGTGACCTTGTTTATTTTATCTTGCACAAAATTTAGAACGCATGCTTAGGTTTAATTTCAAGATAGAATTGGGTTTAATTCTCACACTCATTTAATTTGGGACTTAAATTAAATATTGGATAAAATTGGTTTATTCAAGTCACTTACTTTAATATTGTTTCGCCTAACTTTGGATATAATTGTTAATCATGACTTAGGCAAATACTAGGACTTGAATTAACTTGGTTTAATTGTGTTTTGTTAAACTAAAATTTGTTTTGTTTAAATTATTGAACCATCATCTGTTTTACAACGCTTCCGCATTTATTGAAAAGGGAATTACCTTTTAATTTGAGACTATTAATCACCGGGGATCCAACTCCGCGCTTCTTCAACATTCTTTATTGCTTAAACAAAAATGCTATTGTGATCGAATTTTTGACCAAAATTTGATGGACAAACTGACGTGGCGGGATTTTATTGGTTGGTTTTTGGGGTCCACGCCAGTGGGATCTAGAAACCAACCAATAAATGCCCGTCACATCAGTTTATCCATCAAAATTCTGTCAAAAATTCGGTCAATATAGATTACTCCAAATCCCTCTGTACATATCTCGGTAGGGAGATCTGTGTACAAATAGAATTTCTCTTAAAGAAAACAAAAATTTATTAACACGTTCCTTGCTTTTTTCTCTGTTGTTTAAATTGAATAATATTACTTTAACCAGTACAATAATTTGAATGTGCATTCCATAATTGGCATCAACATACTATAAAAATAAAGATGCACCGAATCTGTAATTGAACAAATGATAGTATCATAAGCCAAATCTCAAAAATTCTATCAGGCAGAAAAACTATCTGTTGAATCAAAACAAAACCCACAAACAAAATCAAAGTCTTGTTACATTAGATGTTGACATATTTAAAATGAGGAAGAAAAAAAGTATTATGCTTATAATTTCTTTTCTTTTTCTTTCCATGATTTTTTTTTTGCAATAAATGAACGTGGAAAAAACAAAAATAAAAACTATATGTCCTTTAAATTATCTTCTCCAATATTTTCCACTATGCATTTTGTATCCTTTTCTTTCTTTCCTCACCAACTCCATATATGCAAGCATCGTAAAAATACCAAACTGAAAATCAAGTTTGACAAAGAAATATAGTCTAACCTCATATTTAAACCCAGTGGAAATATTACCTTAGGGAAATTATGCAAATTAAAAACTTTTATATAAGGAAGCATTGATGATTTTTGTCTAATAAAATGAATAGAAAACGGTAGAGAAGTGCATAAAAATTTATATAAGTATGGAAATACTTAACAATTTATCAAACACCATTAAGCAATAGTTTAATTGTATATAAGGAAGCATTGATGATTTGGTCTACTAAAATGAATAAAAATACTAGAGAAGGTTTCGAAAAAAATGTGTATAAGGAACCCAAACCCCAAAGTTTTTCAACACACGTACACAGATTAGAACAAAAAGTCAAGACACAAAAGTCTCTTAAAACCCAAAAGACAGAACTTGAATATATCATACCTTATATTTAAAACCCAAAAGAAAATCAAGTGAAATATAAAAGGGGCATATACCAAATAGTCCCTTGAACTTTTTTTAATACACGTTTAGTCCATGCCTTTTTATTTTGCACCAAGGACTTTTTGGTACAAAATAAAAGGCTTGGATTAAATGTGTATTAAAAAACATTTGAGGGACTTTGTGGTATTTGATCCAATATAAAAACCTTATCAAGAGATTAGATCATACCTTGAATAGTGGCGAGCCAGTGAGACTCAAGAGAGCACTTGTAAAATATATATAATGAATAGATAAATAGATTCAAATCCAAATGTAACCAAAACATAATACCTGATCGGTAGATAAAGTGCTTGTGTGAATGTGTTTTGTGAGAGTTGCGCGTAGATCTGGGTTCATTTTCTTCTCAATCGTAGGATCATTTTCTTTTCCTATAAACCTGAACTCAATCGTAGGAGCATTTTATTCTACTAAAACATCACCTAAATAAATAATAAACAAACTAAAAGTTAATTGAGTGTGATAATAGAGATTTAATAGAGAGAGTATCATTCTTCCCGGTGACTATACTGGAGGAATGAAGGAGGGTGTAACTAGCTAAGGGAGAGAGAAGGCATTTGCGGTTCTTGGGAACTGATATAGGCGAGAGATAGAAAATGTGTCAGACACATGAGAGGAGTTTTGCACAGTGCAGATGCATTTGTTGTCTCGGGGCCACAATCATCATTTCATCCGAGAAAATTCATTTGATGTGCCATGTGGACTCCCTAAATAAAGAGGAGTCTTTATGACTTTTATAGTATTTTATAATTAAGAATGCGTGATTCAGTGGATTAATTTATATAATAAATTGCCACATACACAAATTCAATTTTTATAAAATTTTATCTCCAATTAAATTAGGTGTGCAGACAAGATGTGTTCTAAATTCCAGTTATTAATCTAAACATGCAATTAACATACGGGAGGAGGAAAAATCCATGAAAAGGGTAAAACCATATATTCAACACTATGAAATGTTTTGAAGGATAATCGTCTTATAAAAACTTAGACAATATAAGTGAGATGTGGAGAGCCTTCAAAATCTTTAATAGAACAAGACTCGATCCAGAGCCATCCATATATACACCCTCGATATCCACTGATCATCCTTGTATTCTATTGTAGTGAAAACCTGGCTTCACAGTTCAGCAGTAGAGATTTCTCTCTACAAAGGTTTATATGACAGAAACCTTCTTCGTGACTTGGTAAAGTGATCAAAATTATTTCAAGGGGTTTGAAATGTTTGTGGAGGTGTTTCATCACAAAAGAGAATTAAAACGAGGTGTTTTTGATTATGAAAAGAGTTGTTAAGAAGTCTAATCCCGTTCAGCCTATTTATAAGAAAGTTGGTTAAAATTGGATAAACGTGAAATATTTGGATTAGATCACATTAAAGAACAAATTCTTGCATGGTTGTTCAAACGAAACTCTACCTCATTCGAATGACACATATGATCTCGTTCGAATGGGGATCGAACGACTGCTTCAAATGAGATTCCAGAGGACGACCAAAACTGCATCGTTCAATGTTTAATGGAATTTGTTCGAACAAATGGTCAACCTTGTTCGAAGAACAAACCAAACTCATTGGAACAAGGCGGTGTAATTTTGAAATATTTTTGTATAAAATTTTCACATGCCTTGTAAGAAAAAAATGTTCTTAAAAGTTTTTAAACCCCATAAATTATAAACAAACCATTTTACCAATCAAAACCATAATTTCTTCCAAGGATGTTGAGACGAACGATTCTTCCCACTTTCAATTGTCTTCAACTTTGTCTTCGAGCCCCGAGAAGTCATGTAGGGGAAGTCTTTGTGTAACGGGGTACGCCAAAAATAAAAATAAAAATAACACATGAGCAATTATAAAACTTGCTTTTATAAGTCTCACGCTTTGTCTATTCTGGTAGAAAACACAAACCTAAGAAAAGTTGTATCCTAACAACTTAAAAACAATAACTACCTTCCTAAATCAAGAAAGCGAAAAGTAATATTTGTGTAAGTCTTCGAATGGAATGGATCTTCCTTTTGGCTAGCTTTGTCATCATCTTCCGTGGGTCCAAGTGATCATTATCTAGGTAGAACGTCCTACACACATGAGAAAAATAAAAATTCGCGATGCATACGAGTTTTAAATAGATAATAAAACTCCCCCTCAATTTGTTCTCCTTGTTTTTGTTCGTAATATACAAAGGAATAGAAACTAGACATTAAATATAAGCATCACATGAAGAAGTAAGATATCATCATAAGAATAATCAAGTAATCACAAGTAATGATGATCTCAAAAGGCAATTTTTAATCAATTATTTTTAAAAATTTTCTTTTTTTCAAGTATAGAGTATAGAATGTACAAACAACACAGCATGGAATAACTCTAAAATATCTGAATCGTGGATGCGAAATAAAATTGTGTGGACATTTTCCATAGGTTAATCAACATGAACTTTCATAACATAGGTACAAAAAGTTTTGAGACACTTCTAACGAAAGAGCTCAAAGTCTACCTTAGGTGTAAAAATAGTGAACTCAAATGGAATTGACTCAACTTCATCAATATGTTATGAACTTGAATGATTCTCACACCAATAATGCCAAACTATTTAATATTTTTCAAGAAAGTCCATTGTGCAAACCCATTGATCTTCTACTTTAACTCCCTCAAAATCTCACATATCTAAGGATAAACTCTCAAATATTTTTGAAGAAATTAATACTTATTTGTAGCGAAGCATCAATGAATAAAAAATATTGGTCTGGAACTTTGGTTTTTACATGTCTATAATCTTTTTAGGCTATTTTATGCAAATGACGGTTTTAACGCAAATAACATTCTGATCTTTCGTAGCCCATTTCCCTAGCTTAACATATAACAATATTTTCCAATAAAATTAATGAAATTTGGGCAATGGTTTTTAATTGCACAGCTTATCTCTTTTTACATTTTATTCGTTATTAAGCAAAAGTGAGATGAGAATATCGTATTCGACAAATTACAAGTACGCACAGTGTTCAAACAAGTTAGTTCACGTGTGCACTAAAGGTAACAAGGAGTCAAACTTGTAGCAAGTAGTCATCAAAGTTCAACGTAATGACTCCACACATTATTAAGAACACTATTGAAACAAAGTCATGTCTCAAAACACTACGAAAAAGCCATGTGTATGAATGGGTGATCCAAATATCTTAAATGTTAATCCATATATGGTGATACATGAAAATAACAAACTCTTTTTTGTCTTTTTCAAAAATTTTATAAAAAATAAAATGTAACAACCCCCATTTTCTCACGTAAAAACTGGCCAGGCACGTTACAAATTTTCCATTCTACTGAATAATTATCTCATATAATACATCTAAGTATATATAATATGTCCACACAAATACATATAAGTACATATTATTATCTCATATAATATGTATAGGTAACTACGTCATAATTATCACAGGGAAGTCCTACACAAGACTCACAATTTTTCCATTTATTAATAATTTATCATCTACTGAATTATTAATTCCACATTATTAAATAATTATTTAACCAACTAGTTAATTGTAATTTTTCCAATTTAATGTGGGTATATTTGTATTTTTAATAAATTCCCTATTGTCCCAAACATGGTCCCACCAACTCGGTTGGACTCCTAAAAATACCCTCACTAAACCCCAGACTTAACTCACTCAACCCCCAGGACCGAATCGATTCCCTGCCAAACCGAATCGATTTGCCCAAGGCTGAATCAATTCTATTTTATTCAGAAGTCAAATCTGCTTGTTCGATTCAATATGGGATTCCTATATCTCATTCCAAATTTACTAACAAAGGTTTATACTAATTCATAGTATGTATTTGAGTCCCCGCAACTTAATTAGTTCTGTTAGGATCATTAATTACATGAATAATCCCAATTTCATGCCCAAGTTTCCTAAAATTTATGAACATTAAATACGTATATCAACTCAGATTTCAATCCCAATTCCCACACTGTTTAATTCACAATGTGGGGGCATCAATAATGAGGTTCACATCAGAATTTCAGTCCTAGTCCAACATTAATATTCTCTACATTAAATAATCAAGATGTCCCCATTTGTTATCAAGAACCGTAAGGGATCTAACCTCAATTTCAAGAATATGATACCTAAATATCTGGGACTAATTCTATATTAAATTCAGTCCTCTACGTGCATAGAATATTTATTCATCATCAAATCATTCATATCAAACCTAAATCCCAAAAATTTTAAGGGTTATCATAATGTATCAAGAAAAAACATTGAAAAACTTAAATTAAGCAAGAGAATTCTTGGCTTAGAAATTTGTGGAAGAAAGCCCCTTTGATTCCTTATTGGTTTCTTGCCCCTTTTCACTCTTTTGGTTCTTCTCCTTTACTCTCCCATTAATAGTTGTGTTTAGGTATTTTTTGAATAGTAGTGGGAAAATGGTTTACCCTCACTTAAACACTATTTAATCCTAATCCCGAGTTAGGCTTAAAATCTAATTTTGAACCCCCAAATGGACCCAAATTCATACCGAAACTAACCCAAAAGTTCCTCAATGTTGGAGAGAATGCCCCCAAATTTTAAACTTCAAATTATGAGATGGTTCAATGAAATATGAAATTTTACTTTATTAAAAATTATTTAATTTTCATTACTTGAAAAGCACAATCAAACACATGAAAAATTAAATTAAACTTAAAGTAAAATTAAACTACACAAACATTTTAAATTTCACTTAATTAAAATTCAATCCAATTCAAGTAAAACAAACTAAGCATGAATATTATCAAATTAAATTAATGCCAACTTGAATTAAATTAAATTTAAACTTAACCCAAACTACATTAGAATAAAATTAAACTAATTGCGTTAAAACTAGATTTTATCCTGATTAGACCTAAGCATGTATCTATGTGAGTTTGCAAGATAAAATAAACACAATCACACTACGCCGCAATGTACGAGAAAAATCCACAACGGGAAAAATCTCGGATGACCCTGCCTACAAGTCTATTAAGTATGGTTTTACAAATACAAGACAAAATACTTATAACACACGACTTGACTCCACTCAAGCCTCTATGCTTCTTCTTGCTTACACCTCCGCCTAGTCCACAACTTCGTAGTCCACCGGAATCTTGGAATTCAGACAATCGTTCGTTTAATATTTCGTTAGAATGACTTTGTTCGAACGACCTTCTAACGAGAAATCGAAAAAAATATGCACAATGTCATTAGAAGTTCATTCGAATGACCTGGGAATTTCGTTCAAACGAGATTCCAGGTTCGTTCGAACGACTTTTCAGAAAATCCTAAAATTACTCTGAGAGCCCAAAAAATTTTATGAAAAGTTCTAAAAATATTTTTCGAGAAAAATAAAAAAGTCGATGAAGATAATAGGTTATAAAAAGAACACCCAAATAATTCTTCCAATCTCCTATATATATTAATGCATTTATACCTTTGGAGACCTTGGAAAATGAGACAATGTTAATGATGAGAAACAAGGCACTTGAAACCGGGAAGGATGAAACTTTAAATTCTTGGTCGCTACGTCTTCAAATCTTCAAATGTCATAGGCTTGATAGGTACAAACATCTATCCTATGACTCAAATAGTTTTATCCGGAATTGAACCAACACTAAAAATTGACTCAATTGGAAATTTTCCCTTACAAATCTCCCCCTTTGGCTATTCCGGGACAAAACCATATCAAAAATCCTAAGGGCCATCAATCTCATCTAAAAGGACACAAACCCGCCCAAAAAAAAATTACATTTGCTTGAGCCGACACTTAGAATGAAAAGCTTTGCCGCTTTAGAAGATTTCTAGTAAAGATGAAATTCTGCACACTTAAACAAACCATTAAACGCATAGAGAATATAACAAATAAAACACTTAAGCAAACCATTAAACTCATTGGGAATATAAAAAATAAAAGTGATTAAAATAAATTTTCTCCCTTAATTAATTCTCCCCCTATATCTCTACCTAAGACGATAGCACTCTCCCCCTAAGTTAGATCTCCTAAACTAAAGGTTTAGATACCATTTCTTCCTTTTTTTTGTTTAGGAATAGACAAAGGTCAAGAATAAAATAAATTTATTTCTCCCCCAATTAAAGCATATACTTCCCCTAAACTAAACAAGGTATATAAATAAGGAAACACAAGTTAAACATGTGATGGTGCATAAAGAGACAAGAGCATTTAAGCATATGGTATCAATGAAGTACAACTAATCCATACAAAGATTAATAAATATCACCTATGATGCGATGAGAAAAGATACCATTGAAATGTACTATGATAATCATGGGATATCAAAAATAATTCGCAACAAGATAGATAGCAATTTTGAATTCAAAGCATTCATGGACTAGCTAGCAAGGCAAATACTCAATAAAAAACTATATATATACACAAATATACCACTAATGCACACGCACATAAACATAGGTATTAACACCACACACGACACAAAATACATTAAGCTTTCCACACTCATATGGAAAAAATGTGTCTAAATACATGTGGTAAGCAGAAGTGAAAGGGTGTGAACTAGAGACTAAAAAAATATAGGCCCAATCACTTAAACATGTTCATGGAGTTCTCATTTGATTGAAAATTTATCCAACTTGAATATAGGCTTATGTGACAATATAAAGTGAACTCACGGAACAAACATACACAATGCACACAAGCCTAGAATATCGATGATTCTACAAACCAATAGAGTCATGACACGAATAGCATAACTAGGATATAAAGTCATTATGCAAACCCGTTGATATATCCAACCAAACTTCCTCATTAATATTCTTTTTCGTTTTCTTTTCTTTATGAACATACCAACTAAACAATGAAGGTCTTGGCTAATTTTTTTATGCCACTTTCAATGATGGCTTTTCACGCCAAGTAATTTTGTCTTTCGCAACTCGATTCCATTGATAAACAACTACACCGGATAAATATTTTTCTATTTTTTAAATCTGGGAAACGGTTATTACATTCACAAATCCTCCATAGTCATAGAAACATGTAGATGACTCAATTGATAGGAGAACATCTCCATTAGCTTAAACATACAAGTAAAGTTAAATTTCAAATGAGCCCGTGCATGTGTGAATCGAGACATATAAAAAGAGAATCCATTAAGCAAGTCAAGGTCAAACTACTCCGTGCAAGCATGATAAAGAACACTTCAAGGATTGAAAATCGTAAACATAAGTTCTATCCACATGGAAGCAAAAACGATATTGGATTAAAACACAGGTATATGCCACATAAAATGTGTAAAACTAAAATACACAAAAATAGAAAATCTTATTGAGTTTTTCAACTTTTAAATCAAACACAAAAATTCAACTCAAAAGAAAAACAAAAGTCTTTTTGTATTTTTCACATAAGCTAGTGTATGTAAACAAAGTTAACACATTCAACCTTTAGATTTAGCAAGGGAGGTATCACGTGCAAGCAAATGAGAATAAAAAATCCTATCTTGTAAAGCCACCAATTCGGATCTCCTAAACCAGACTAGTGAAGCATGACATTCTCTGGATTTGAAAATTTTGGTGACTATACCATTGGACTTCCTAGACCCCTTTTTAAGATCAAAATAAAATTTCCTAAGATGACCCTTTCGACCACACAATGTTAGCATGTAAAGACGCAGCGGAAGGTAGTACCTAATGATTGACCTTTGAAAGTGTTCTAAGTAGATTCTCTCAAACTTATGGTTTTGGCTTTATTAGTTGAATCATTTTGAGCATCGAAGCCATACCACAAAACTCATTTTTAATTTGGATGGTTCTAAGTATTTTATCTAATTTTTCGGACCTACATTCCAAATCAAATTTGACTCGACTTGAGTCTCTCAAATTTTCTTCCAACAGTAAAAATGTGACTCAAGAAAACACATACTCTCTTCAAACTTAAGAAGCTCTTTTCTCATAGCCTCCATTAAGCCTCTAAGTCTATCTCTCTCACCTTCTACATACTCAAGTTTCTCACGAAGACCTCTCTCACGTGTCCTAAGGTCTTCCACTAAAGCACTCTCTTTATTAACCGTGACACGCTCTCTCAAACAACCTTCCAGCTTCAAGTTATCCCTTTTTATTTTAATTGACTCCTCATATAACTCTCGAAAGGCTACTTGGATCTCACTCTCATCAACCACTTCTTCATTCTCACTCTCACTTTTAACTCCAATCTCTATACCATCAAATTTTTGGGATTCATAAACAATGGACTCTGAATTATCATGTAAAGGAATTTCTTCATGGAAATATTCACTATCAATGCTCACATGACTTGCCATGAACGCGGTAAAGTTATGCTCAATAGGGGAATCGGGTTCCTCCTTCTTTTCACTATCACTAAGGGTGTCATTGTATGAAATTGGTTGCTTGCCTTCCCTCCTTAGTTTAGTGGGACATTCTCTTCTCCTATGGCCATAACCCTCACAACCATAACATCTATTCAACTCATCCCTATTAAGGTCTTCATTATGATTTCTAGGTATTCTCTAGGCTTTGTAATGCTTAGAATTATCAAATTTCTTAAAATCATTTTTAAGATTGTCTTTATGAAACTTAAGAAAATTTCTAAACTTCCTAGCAAACATAGCCATATCCTCGGAGTCTATGTCGCTCTCATCATTCGAAACTTGTTTTTCCTCCTTTCGGGCTTTCATGGTGATTCCCTTATCTTTATTCTTCTCATCCTTAGAGGTAAACACATCAAGTTTATAGGTTTGTAAGTCACCTACGACCTCTTCAAGTTTCCTAGAGGATAAAGTGGGTAAAGAATTTAAAGCAATCACTTTTGGAATAAACCTATCGAGAAAGGACCTCAAAATTTCCTTTACTACACAGTTGTCGGATATCTTTTCTCCCAAGTTAAACGATGAATTAATGATATTGGAATGTCTAGCATATAATTCATCAAAAGTCTCACTTTCAAGCATTTTAATGGTTTCGAATTGAGTGGTTAGGTTTTGGAGTTTTGAAGCCTTAACGACACTTATTCCCTCATGGATGAGTTGGAGAATATCCCATGCCTCCTTAGACGTTTCACACGTCATAATCCGATGGAACTCATCGGGTGTAACCGCACTAAAGAGGCATTCAAACCACGTGAATTAAAATTAGCTAACTTAAGTTCATTCTCACTCCATCGCTCTACGGGTTTAGGTACATACTCATTTCTACTAAACATGTAGGTGGGAACCACCCATTAACTAAGGATTGTCAAACCCTCTCATCTAAGGACTTAAGTGCTGATTTCATTCACGCTTTCCAATACGCGTAATTTGAACCATAAAAAATAGCGAATTTTGAAAATGGAGAATTTTCCATTTTCAAACCAAATGCAAAAAGGATTTTAACGTAGTAATTTAGCGCTCCCGCTCTAATACCACTTGTTAGAGTGAATGCCCCCAAATTTTAAGCTTCAAATTATGAGATGGTTCAATGAAATACCAAATTTTAATTTTTCAAAAATTATGTAATTTTCTTTACTTGAAAAGCATAATCAAACACATGAAAAATTAAATTAAACTTAAAGTGAAATTAAACTACACAAACATTTTAAATTTCACTTAATTAAAATTCAATCCAATTCAAGTTAAACAAACTAAGCATGAATATTATCAAATTAAATTAATGCCAACTTGAATTAAATTAAATTTAAACTTAACTCAAACTACATTAGCACGAAATTAAACTAATTGTGTTAAAACCATATTTTATCTTGATTAGACCTAAACATGCATCTATGTGAGTTTGCAAGATAAAATAAACACAATCACACTAAGACGCGTTGTACGAGGACATCCCACAATGTAAAAAACCTCGGACGACCCTCCCTATAAGTCCACTAAGTATGGTTTTACAAATACAAGACAAAAGAGTTACAACACACGACTTGACTCCCTTCAAGCCTCGACACTTCTTCTTGCATCCACCTTCACCTAGTCTAAAACTCCGGAGTCCACCTAAATCTTGGAATCCACCAACGAGTCACAGCTATCGTCATCCCACACACGGTGCCTTTCACCGTATGAAAATGACACAACAAAATGATCTCCTTTTTGGGGTAGATAAGGAACCCAAACTATCTCCTTGTAGTGTAGAGAAGAAACCCGGTGACAAACAATCTCGAAGCAAATATATATATATATATATATGAACTTGGATTTAAACACATATGGGTGTAAACATGTGTTTTGGATGAAATTTGATACTTAAATTCAACACATAAAAGGGAATTTTTATTGGAAGTATTTTCCTCTCAAAAGCTCTCAAGGATGAAAAAAGTCTTGTTAAGAAAAATGTTGTTCCCGCACTTTTTGATCAGGAAAAAATAGTGGGAAAAAGGAACCAAACTGCTCAAAACTGTCAAAAAATTGTTCCCATTGAAATGTTGTTCGAACGACATTTTGAATTCGTTCGAATGATAATGTTCGAACGATATTATAGTTTACAAGTTCGTTCGAACGATAATTTAGATAATTGTTCGTTCGATATTCCGTTAGAACGACTTTGTTCAAATGACTTTATTCCAATGACCTTCAAACGAGAAAACAGAAAAATATGCACAATGTCGTTAGAAGTTTGTTCGAACGACCTGGGAATTTCTTTCGAACGAGATTCCAGGTTCATTCGAATGAATTTTCAAAAAATCCTAAAATTACTCTGAGAGCCCAAAAACTTTATGAAAAGTTATAAAAAGATTTTCAGAGAAAAAGAAAAAGTCGATGACGATAAAATTTTATAAAAAGAACAACCAAATAATTTTTCCAAGCTCTTCTGTATATATTAATGTATTCATACCTTTGGAGACCTTGGAAAATGAGACAATATTGATGACAATAAGTAAGGCACTTGAAATTGACAAGGATGAAACTTTAAATTCTTGGTCGCTACATCTCTAACTCTTCAAACGTCATAGGCTTGATAGGTACAAACATCTATCCTATGACTCAAATAGTTTTGTCCGGAATTGAGCCAACACTACAAATTGACTCAATTGGAAATTTTCCCTTACACTAAACATATATATCATTGACCAGGGACTATTCCTAAATGTTTAAAACACCTAAATGGGCCTTTAACGCTTCCCAAAATGCGTCCCGATTATTTCTATTTCACTTAGACATTTTTATTATGCTTGAACGACATGCGCCCGTAAATTTATTTATGCGTGTTTTATTTTTTTTCACTAGCAAGCCCATTATGTCCAATTGAGTTTTATATTTATATAACCACGAACAAATGTTTGTTTAAATTAAAAAAAATTTACTCGTTTAATTTAAATTCTCCCAATTTAATTTATTCTCAGAATAAATCCAAAATTATTAAATTTGTTTATGTCGTAATATTTTATTCTAAAATTATGGGGTATTACATTCTCATCCCCTTATAATGGAATTTCTTCCTCCAAATTCGCTAAAGCTCAACCTTATTTTTTAATCTGCATGATTAACCCAAGTTTTACACTTAATTAGTCTATACACATATCCCATGAGATACAAGAAAAGGCTCACCCATGCCTATCATAATATCATTGGGGTGTTCATATATTTTACATTATATGTACACACACATAACATTAACAAAGGTGAATGACACATATACGTCGAATTTGTACCATTCATACCAAGAATATCCATATATCAAGTATACCACCACATGTGTATATGCAAAAGAAAGTAATGATCTTACTATCCGACTTCCTCAACTCCCGACTTTTGCCAATCTCGTGTGTGGGACGTCTCACAAGCAAAATCCAAATAAGTAACCCTCCTGATACACTACTGTACAACTTAGTGAGTTATTGATATCCATCGACCCAATATTAAAAGAAAATAGAAATAAAAATAAACATAAATGTGTGCAGTCATCATGTACATTCCAACTTTTGCCCATTGCCAACTAAAGTCTCATATAGCCTAAGGGACACACAAAATCCAAATAAATTAACCCGTTTACTAAGAACAATAACCCAAAAGTTTATAGGGTCTAATGTCTCTCAACTCCCGACATTTGTCACTTTCACGCATGGGATGTCTCGCAAGCAAAATCCAAACAAGGAACCCTTCCGATACACTAGTGTATAGCATTGCCACTCACTGAGATCCGTCGATCCAGCTCTCACGTATATAATGTTCTCAATTAAATTTTAAGGCTCTACCATTTAACCATATTTTGACTCAAGGTGTCACAATTCCTTTGTATTTTCCGCCGTGAAAATAAACATTAATGCCAACTAGTCACACTACATTCGAGTATTTATTTTCATTTCGTAAAAATCATTCTCCTGAGGTGAATTCCCATAACCTTACACATAAGGCACTATAGGTGTATGTCCCTCAACTTGCGAGTGAAACAATGTAAAGCAATTAGATAAAATGGAGCTTACCCTGCTCAATGTGTAAACGAGATATCAATTACTACGGAGTACTGTGCATTGTACTAAATTAAGTATGTCCTATAAAATAAAGGAATTTAGGATCATACATCCATGTATATGCTGGCACTGGTCCCTCTCCTCATGCGGGGTGATATACGCATACGTATCGCAGCTGCGGCTACTATCGCTGAGGTGGATTGGGTAGCATTGGTGAGTCTATAACTACCGCCGCTGGCTAGACCTGCAGTGGTTGACACTCCCCCTGGGGTACCCAGTGTCCTCGTTGTCCCCCTGACTCATGTGCCGCTCGATTTTCCTAAGGGCACTTCCTGGGGAAGTGGCCCTTCTCTCCAAAAACATAGAAATTGCCCTGGAACTGATGCTTATTTGGCTGTAGACCCTGTTAGCCTTGGTTTGCCTCTCTTCTATTAGCCCTGCTGGCCCTATCTATTCCCATTATCGGAGCCCCTAAATCTGTTATGCTGGTGTAAAGGTTGAGGACCCCTAGATTGCTGGGCCTTCTGAATATTACTCCCATCTCTGTTGGTTGGATGTCTGAGAGTGGTGTCTCTTCTCCCCCTTATATTTTTGGAATTCCCTAACTTATTCCAATTCCAAGAGCTCAGATCAAATCGGTATTGATATACCGATTCAATCCGAGCTCTCTTATTGAATTACTTATTCAATGAGCATTCTTAATATTATGCCTCGAAGAGGAATCAAACCTCTACGCTCTTTAGCATGAGATTTAGAGTCTCACATGTAAACCCTTTCACCACTAAGGCATCTTGAAAGTGAATCGTATTCCATGAATATGATAATCCATTCAATTTCTTAAAAAGAATACTAATCCTTAACTTTTTGAGGAATCCTTCATCAGTGGTTGTGAATGACTAATTTTTTCAATATTTTTTATCTTAGTTCCGTAGGATCAAGTCAGAAAGATTGAGAAATAGAACCATCTAATTTGATTCATTCTTAATAGCCATGAGATGACCATCTTAGGGTGATACTTTTATCCACAGATGCTCCTATTACACTCGTAGTCTCTGAAGGATGAGAACCAACTATGTAGCATCTACATCGGGAATTTAAGTCCTGGTAATGCAGTAAGGCAACATTCACTACTTGGTTATATGTGGTCAAAGTCGGATTCCCCAATAATGACTGTCTGATGTGCGAGGCTATCCCTAACACAAACGTCTCTATCTTCCTCTACTCTATACTCTCATCCTCCTTAAAAAATAGGAAAGAGCGGTAAACTCTACGTCGTATTCTTCCACAATACGACTCCCATGCTTGAGATTCATGAACTCGTTTTTCATTTCGGATTGCATCGCTTGAGGAAAGTACTTCCCTTATCTCTCCCATAACTGATCAATAGTAAGACTGTGCCTCTCGGTAATCATCATATTCACCTCCCACTATTAAAGTGCGACCCCCACTAGTCGGAATGAAGCTAACATCTGCTTTTGCATGGGTGTGCTCTCTACCATTTGTAAATGTTGCTGAATATCTCTCTTCCACCTACTCGCCACTAGAATATCCGAACTTTTAGAAAAAAATGGTAGTTAGACTTTAGGGAAGGCCTCCCTAGCTCTATCCCAAATCAATTCAGGTGACTGGACTGGTAGCACCGCCTGCTGTGGGTGTGGTGGCTACTGCTGAAGCTATGGTGGTGGAAAATTCTTTAACATAACTACGATGCTGGTGGACACTGCCTGGGCCACGATAGTGGTGATCTCTTCCGTTCCTACCACGGGTGGGGATGGAGGTGCCTACTACTGCGACTCCTATTGGTCCCCCTTCTCTGTAGCTAGTGCGGTGGCATGGCTCGATCTGCCCCTCCTACCATTTTCCATCAGAAAGGAAACGAAGTTGTATTAGAAACTGATCGTCAAGAATACAATGATTCCTAAACATATGGCTATATTCATCAAAGAACGCAACGAGCTCAAACACATATCCTAAGGACACTAAAATCGTGCTTTGATACTAACTGTAACAACCCCCATTTTCTCACGTAAAGGCTGGCCAGACATGGTACGCCGAAGATGGGGCTTGTCAGTCAATTAATACCATTCTCAGCACCAACGTCAAATAAACTACATATTAAAGGCCCATAATTAAATTTTAAATCAACATTTCCATAATAAGTAAATACAATCACACCAACATAAAGTGCATGATAAGTCTGACATAAAAGTAAGTAACACAACCCAACATAATGTAAATAAATAAATCTCGGGCTTATGCCCATACAAATGTCTCAAATGAATAACTATGACTGGAAAAGCACCTAATCTAGAGTCAATGATCTGAAAAGCTGATAAGTACGAGAGATCGTAAGGATGGTACATCAACAGTCATGATATCCCTGTCTAGAAGCAACCTGCACCGGGGGGGATATTTAAATTTGGGTCAGAGCCCTAGTTGTGCAAGAATCAACTTATTTAATTTAAGATGCAATAATACAGTTGATGCAAAATGAATATCCCCCATCTGCACTCACATGGGATTAACATCTCACCCCTAAGCTAAGCGCGACATCCTTTCCAAACCAATAAGTCCCAAATAATAAGTGTGACAATATGTCAGTTAAATAATAATGAATTTGAGGATACTTAGATACCTAAGTGAACCGAATATATTTAATTATTCAAATCCCATAATATCCCAGTCTTCTAAGTCTCACATATTTGGCATGAACATCTATCGTGCATCACAGAATAAGGTTTTGTGGTTTATGTCTACATCTTTTGACAATTCAATTTATTTCATTTAAGGTCCGAGTAATTATATATATATATATGTGTGTGTGTGTGTGTGTGTGTGTGTGTGTCCTTTCATTTATTTGATACACAAAGGCATCTACCATTGGTGTTTAGTTCGTACTCTATCGGCAAGTTCGGAGCAATCTCTTATCCTAAGAAAACATCACAAAACACACATATATTGGGGGCGGGACCTACGTCGGATACCTGTTCACGGTCCATACCCAACGATGACACAGGCTGGGTCACCATCAACACCTATCTCTCATAGATGGCGCCTCCATATAGTACCTATATGACCTACATAATCGCCAAGCCCACCTGTGCCGGTATGTGGTACCCGATTTGAATGCACGAACCCCCAAGCCGATAGGAAAGTCCACGGCCATTGGTATGTCCACACAAATACATATAAGTACAACTCCATAATTACCATAGGAAAGTCCCACTACCATCTAGTAAATTATTAATTCCACTCCATTGAATAATTATTTAACCAACTAGTTAATTGTAATTTTCCCAATTTAATGTGGGTACATTTGTATTTTTAATAAATTCCTTATTGTCCCAAACATGGACCCACCAACTCGCTTGGACTCCTAAATAATACCTTTAACCAAACCCTTTAATCAACTCACTCAACCCCAAGAACTGAATCGATTCGTTGCCAAACCAAATCGATTCGCTCCAAGGCCGAATCGATTCGATTTTATTCAAAGGCCCAAATCTTCTTGTTTATTTCAATACGAGAATCCTATATCTCATTCCAAATTTACTTCGAAAGGTTTATACTAATTCATAGTTATGTAGTTGAGTCCCTACAACTTAATTAGTCCTATTAGGATATATAATTATATGAATCAATCCCAATTTCATGCCCAATTTTTCCAGAATTTATGAACATTAAATACCTATTTCAACTCGGCTTTCAATCCCAATTCCCACACTGTGTAATTCATAATGAAAGGCATCAACAATGAGGCTCACATCAGAATTTTAGTCCTAGTACAACATTAATATTCTCTACATTAAATAATCAAGATGTCCCATTTATTATCAAGAACCCTAAGGGATCTAACCTCAATTTCAAGAATACGCTACCTAAATTTCTGGAACTAATCCTATATTAAATTTAGTCTTCTACATGCATAAAATATTTATTCATCATCAAATCATTCATATAAAACCTAAATCCCAAAAATTTCAAGGGTTATCATAATGCATCAAGAAAATACATTGAAACACTTAAATTAAGCAAGAGAATTCTTGCCTTAGAAATTTGTGGAAGAAAGCCCCTTCGATTCCTTCTTGATTCCTTACCCTTTGTCCCTCTTTTGGTTCTTCTCATTTCCGCTCCCGTTAACAGTTGTGTTTAGGTCTTTTTTGAATAGTAGTGGGGAAGTGCTTTACCCCCACTTAAACACTAATTAATCCTAATCCTAAGTTGGGCTTAAAATGCAATTTTTGGACCCCGAAATGGAACCGAATTCATACCAAAACTAACCCAAAAGTTCCTCCACATATATATCATTGACCCAAGACTATTCCTAAAGGTCTAAAACATCTAACAAGCCATTAACACTTCTCAAAACGCGTCCCAATTATTTCTATTTCACTTGGACATTTTTATTATGCTTAAAGGACACGCGCGCGTAAATTTATTTATGTGTATTTTTTTCACTAGAAAACCCATTATTTCCAATTGAGTTTTATAGTTATATAACCATGAATAAATGTTTATTTAAATTAAAATTTTTGTACTCGTTTAATTTAAATTCTCCCAATTTACTTTATTCTCAAAATAAATCCGAAATTATTAAATTTATTTATGTTGTAATATTTTATTTTGAAATTACAGGGTATTACATAAAATATTTTTCATCTTTTTCTTAAAAATCAAAAATCTTTTTGTATTTTTCAAAACTTTTTCAGAAAAACAAAAGTCTTTTTGGATTTGTCAAAATATATGAAAAGAAAAATATATAAATACAATGATAATACAATCTAGTAATAGTTATATAAGAAGTAAACATGATAAGTACCCTACACTAGATAACGTACCTAAACTTTGTCAACGGTGCAGATACCTAAAATTTCCTAATATCCTCAAATTGAAGTGCATCTAATGGTTTCGTGAATATATTGGCCAACTGACGTTTGATGCTCACAAAGCTCAAGGACACGATATTTTCCTCAACTAGGTCACATATAAAATGCTCCATATCCTAATGTCCTTCATGTGTGAGTGTTGGACCGAATTACGAGAAATGTGCCTCTCGTACCAAGCATGGGGTGCTTGCATCAAACTATACAAGGACTTCTTAAGATAATATACGTGTGTCGAGTGCTTAGGGTATCCAAACCCTTTTCGTTGTTCCACATAAACTTCCTCCTGTAGAATGTCATTCAGAAAGGCACTCTTGACATCTATTTGACATAACTTGAAGTGCATATGACATGTTATGGCAAGTAGTATGCGAAGAGACTCAAGCCTAGCAATAGGAGCAAATGTATCCTCAACTTTTACACCCTCGATCTGTGTGTATCCTTGAGCGACCAACCTACCCTTATTGCAAACTATGGTACCACTCTCATCAATTTTATTCTTGTAAATCTACTTAGTACCTATCACATTAGTTTTCCTAGGTTGGGGGATTAACTCCCATAAATTATTCTTGCGAAATCTAAGCAACTCATCTTGCATCGCTGATATCCAATGCTCGTACTTGAGTGCTTCTTTCACATTATTAGACTCAACTAAGGAGGTGTAGCACATATAGATAGCCACATTCTCGAGTTGAGCATGAGTCTTGACACCTAGTGTGGGATCACCAAGTATAGTGAAAAGGTCATGATTCTTTCGAATCCAAGAGGGTGGATCCTCTAAATCAAGAGTGGGTTCACTATGGTAGTATAATGAAAGATGGGATAGTCACCAAAGGATGCATCATCCTCACATTGGGGGCTAGGAGTAATAAACTATGGTAGCTCGTCATCTCTAATCATTCTGTATATTGACTTCATAACCTTAGACCTTGTAAGGTTGAAAACCCTATAACCTCAACTAGTCTATGAATAACCTAAAAATATCCCCTCGTCGTCCTGGGAGTAAAAATTTTCTAAGTGTTATCTATCTCTCAAGATGTAGAAAATACTCCAAAAGAGACGAAAATATGATAGGTTGGGCTTCTTGTCTATCCACAATTCATAAGGAGTGTGTAGTGTGTGTGGAGGAAGATATACCATATTCACTGTATGACATATGGTGCTCACTGCCTCTGCCCAAAAAAATTTAGACATGTTTCTCCGAAGAAGCAGGGATCTATCCATATATTATATTGTCCGGTTCTTCCTCTCAATAATGCCATTTTAACGAGAAGTGCGAACGACCGAAAACTCATGCTTGATGCCCACTCCATCATAATATATATCCGCTTAACTTCTTTAAATTCAGTTCCATCATCACTATGCATCTGATTAATAGTGACACTGTGTTGGTTTTGTAGGACACCGCACTTGGTTGTTAGGAAATCAGTCGCATCGGAATTTTCTCTAAGGTATCCTACGATACAAGATCTAGAAAAATCATTGACTATCAGCAGAAAATATCTCTTATTATCTAAGCTCTTCGAGCGAGTAAGACCCATAAGATCCATGTGAATTGATTAAGTGCGAAATGCGTGCGCGTGTAAGGGCACGGTTGTTATTTTCATTTCGCCGACTCAATACAAACAAACCTAAATTACGACTATACTTGCGAGGCAATCACAACGGTAAGTCGGGTATCGAAAATCCACAGGGACAAGTTGCTAGAATTTATAGGATTTAATACTCCAAAATAAAAGTGTAAAAAGATGATTACAAACTAAAAAGTAAAAAGATGCATAAAAGGGAAAATGATTAATCTAGGCAAGGGTAATGAAACTAGATTATGAAAGCGAGTAAAACTATATGTTGCGTCGAATATCCCTCACCCGAGTTAATTTGTATACATGGGTCGACGGGTTATTTAGAATGCATCTCGTTTCGACAGTTAATTGAATCCAGGGTTGTCACGCCCCTAAATTCGCATAAAAGCCTAATAAGATTTTGGCGTCAACAAATACCCCGAAAATTGCGCACGAAAGGTCGTAAGCACGGGACATACATGATATGTCCCGTCAAATCTCATAGGCATAATAACTAGGATAACACACCCGAAATAGACCCGTAAACACCATCACCAAAGCCAAGCAATTCGTCAACTCGAGTGAGTTCCATTCAAACACAACCTAATTTAAATTAGCTACAAAGCATCTTAAAAATGAGATAAATGAAAGCGGTAAATTTAAAGGCGATAAATCTACACTAGAAATCACGTAAATCAAAGCATGTAAACTAATTAACAAAGTATGTAAATTACACTAGAAAGCAAGAATAAATGAAATACAAGCTATATTAATGGAGAGAGAAGATGAAAGTACCGATTACAAACCCTAAAGGGTGTCAATCTAAGAGGGGTATAAGAAGAACTCTCAAATCACCCAAACCCTAACCTACAACTCTCTAAAATCTATTCTAAAGCTTCATTCTGTTTTTACAACAAAAAATCCTTTAAATAGTCAAAGGAATTAAATTAGAAAAGAAAAGAAAAGCCAAAATATCTGCAGAAAATGGGGGATCGATCGATCGACCTCTTTGGTCGATCGATCGATGGTTGAAATCGTGGTAAAAAAATTTAAGGATCGATCAATCGATCGATCAAGAAGGTCTCAGCCAAGGCAGCCTACTGCATTCTTTTCCTCCTCTTCTCCTCCTCTTTTGGTTTCATTATTTTTCCTTCCGCTAAAAATCCCGTAACTTCTTCATTCTGAATCGGAATCGCGCACCGTTCGCGGCCACGCGAAGCTTGTGAGGAGGGATACAACTTTCGTGAAGATGTTGGTCTAGGTCACACTTAGCATCCAAATACCTATAAAAGCTCAATTAACCCCTACAAAACATGTTAACGTAGAAATCCGAGGTTGTCTGGTTAACGAGCATAAATATAGGGAATAAGATACCCGAGGGGGCTAAAATGCGTAGGTTCGAAGGATGAAATATGCAATATTTTCTTCGTATCAGACCCCCTAACTTACACATTGCTAGTCCCTAGCAATGAAATAGGATGCAACAAGAACTACAAGCAAACCAAAAGCAGGATGAGTACAAAAATATGGTATAAAAGCATAATGCCACTTTCGCGGGAGATTCGATTGCATTTAGGGTATACAATTAGCCGTTAAACCCCTAGGTCATCCTAGTGGACGAGTGTCGTCTCGTGAGGGTTTTTAGGGATGATACCCACAAATATCAAATGGTTTCCTCAAAATAAGCCCAAACCAACATGCGACAAGCCCAGAAATAGTGAAAAGGATTTCATACGCATTATTAGCACATTGAACGGATTCAAACAAAAGTCTGAAATCATTAACATTATAGAATGCACCTCATATAATTGAAACTTTAAAATGTGGGAGAGGAGCGAGCACATGTAGAGTGTGATTTGTCAAAAACTTAAATAAACCGGATACAAAATAAAGCAAGCATACATTCAATCCTCACGGGCATTACGCTCATCAAATGAAATTCACTTGAAACAGGGAGGTGACACACGAAACATGCGGGCATAAATAGTAAATGTAAATGGAAACTTGGCCGCACACATGTCACAAATGAAGAACGCTATATAAAAAATGAAAATTTGTAATTTTAATGAAAGATACCGCACACTAAAATAGGCGAAATACATTTTCACAGATTATCAAAACTATTTAAACTTTTGAATTACATCAACTTAAGATCACATAGGACTTGTATAGGGTTGTAAAGTAGGCAAGGCTAGGGTGCAAAATGAAGGAATGTATGTACGGATTCAAAGTGTTTGGGATGAAAACTCGGGATAATAGGAAGATGCGGGCAATATCAAAATTGAAAAATAATTTCCAAACAAGCATTACATATATCATCAGGGAGAGTAATCAAAGCTTATTAAACTATATACACAACATTTACAACTTTCTCCTTCTCTTTCTTTTCTCTTTTCTTCCTTTTCTCATTTTTTCTTTTGTTTTCGTTTGCTTTCTCTTTTTCTTCACTTTTTCATATCTCTTTTCTTTACTTATCAAACTCTCACAAGCCTAAATTAAAACCGACACACAACCGTATAATTCAATCCCAAGCAACATTCAAAACAAAGGTATGGAAAGTGTATGTATGGGCTAAAATTCCAATGCGGAGTTGGTATGGGATTTTAGGGGGTGAAACGAAAGGCTATATTTAGGTTCAAAGGGGTTAACGAGGGTAAACATATAAGGGTGAGGTCAAGGCTAATATGGGTGATATAAAAAATATGGCCTATGATCATTTCACAAAGTTTACGCAATTCTCTAGTCAAAACAATATATGAAAATCATGATCAAGTAACACATTTCAAGTATGAACTCAATTAATAAACGATCAAATGAAAGAATAGTGAGATTACCAACGAATTCAACGTTTCAATGAGAAAAGAATAATGTATACTTCACAAACGATGAAAGGTACAAAGCTTACTCAGCGTAAGTATATACAACGCAACAAAAGATTACCGAGTTATAAAAATCTTAAACCAAATCAATAGAACAATAAAAGTGCATGTGCTCATGGGATTAAAGTTTAATTCATGAAGTTATTCATAATATCAATAAGTGAGACTAAAGTATAATAACTTCTAAAATTGAGAACATGCATCATTGGGTTATCTATTGGATCGGGCAATTATTGAAATTTATCATCGGAAATAAAGGCAAAATGCCGAAAAAGAGAAAAACGGAAGAAAATCTTTTTGAAATTTTTGATTTTTTGTAAGAAAAGCATACTAAGTAACTAACATGTGAGCAAAAACGTGGACTAAAATATGAAATGGATAGAATATCCCACACCCCCTAACTTAAAACTTGACATTGTCCTCAATGTGAATTAAGAACCAAGTCAAAGAGAGGAAAAGAGGGATATTACCCAAAAGTGGAGCGATCCCCATAAGAACAGGTCCAAAGAATCTACAAAACACGTTAGTTCCGATCATAACTAAAACAAATAACAAAAAGTTAACTAATTACACTAGACTAAAAATAAAAAGAAAGAAAGAATAAAAAGCTAACTATATACAACCTACTATTTAGGCTTCACACTAACTGTACACTAGAAGTCTAAATAACTGAGGGTCCACCATGTAAACGATTTGATTTTGGAGGATAACCGGTGTACCCTCACATATAAGCATGCCCTCCGAAAAATATGAATTCCATTTTAACAACGTAAGGCATGTGTAAGGCGTAAGAAATGAACCATCGCCAATTAAAATTTTTGGCGGGACGATGGGGGGGTTTGGATTGAATGGGTGACAAAAACAAGTGAGGACCGAGAAAAGCCGAATATCCTCCCAATGATTTTGAAATTGGAATGGGAGGCGGCGCTCACAAAGGCAAAGATGCGATTGTGGAAGGCCACTCGAGCAAGTACTCCTCATCGGCGAAAAAGTTTAAAACTTTAAACTTTGAAATCGAATCAGCGGGTACTTGTGACGGTGTGATAATAGAGAATGAAAATGGGGATGAAATAAATTCAAACTCATGAGATGAATCATCATCGCTTGAAGATTGTGTTTCGAATGAAATAATATCATTTTCAATGAAATGTTCTTCTTTGGGGGCCAAAGAAGAAATCATTTCACTGCAAATAGATATTACGTCATTTTCATCCTCACTTTTAATATCTATTATGTAATGGGCAACGTCTAGAATGGTTTATTACAAAGTAGGCAAAAGTACCTCATTTGGTTCAAAATATTCTTCGACTTCAAAAGTCTCGAAAGCAAAATCGTCGTCGGACTCAAATAATAAATCCAATTCATGTTCCCAACAATGATTTTCTTCCCAATAACGATTTTCAATTTTCTCATTCATATACATACGCAAGCTCTCCCCGAATGTCATAGGTCGAGGTGCGGATGCATAAAAATGGGAACTTTGAAAATTACCATCGGACTTAAATAAAAACTCATTATTATAGGAATTTTGAAAATTATTCGAATTTGTTTCAAAATTCCTATTATAAGGAGGTAAAGGCCCAAAACCATTGTCATCATCATCAAAATTCCAATAACCCACATTTTGACTTTTGTTATACTCGCCCAAAGTCATATTTGAATTTGTTATACTTTGGGATTCTAAGTATTCACCAAAAGTCATAGGCTTGCGAGAATTTGGAGAATTATAACAATGATTACCGAAATAATTGGAATAAGACCCCAAAAATGGCTCGAAATGGTGGATTCCACAAAGTAAGTGCGCACGGAAAAAATTTGAGCGTTTCTAAGTGCTCAAATGTGGAAGTCCTACAAAAAGGTTAGCAAATAATACAAATAGAAAGAAAATACTACGAAATACTAAATCAAATAAAGTCTAAAACAAACAAGTCCCCGACAATGGTGCCATTTTGACTACCGCGCAAAAAGCGTGCGCGTGTAAGGGCACGGTCGTTGTTTTCGTTTCACCGCGATAATATAGAAACCTAAATTGTCAGGTATCGAAAATATCCACTGGGACGAGTTGCTAGAATTTATATGATTTAATATTCCTAAATAAAAGGGAAAAAGGGTGATTACAAACTAAAAAGGAAAGAGATGCATAAAAGGGAAATATTAATCTAGGCAAGTGTATTGAAACTAGACTAATAAAATGAGTAAAACTATAGGTTGCGTCGAATATCCCTCACCCGAGTTAATTTATATAAAATGGATACATGAGTCGACGAGTTATTACGAATGCGTCTCGTTTCGACAGTTAAATGAACCAAGGGTTGCCACACCCCTAAATCCGCATAAAAGCCTAATAAGATTTTAGTATCAATAAATATCCTGAAAATTACGCACGAAAGGTCGTAAGCACGGGACATACATGATATGCCCCGTCAAATCTCCTAGGCGCAATAACTAGGACAACGCACCCGAAATAGACCCGTAAACACCATCACCAAAGCCAAGCAATGCGTCAAATAGAGTGAGTTCAATTCAAACACAACCTAATTTAAATTAGCTAGAAATCATGTTAAAAATGCGATAAAGAAAGAGGTAAATAAACGCGGTAAATTTACACTAGAAAGCACGGGAAGATTCTGCTCGATTTCCATACGCGATCGCACTTTCAAGGGCAATTTAGTCAATTCACATTTTGGGCACCTGGCCCATCATCTTCACGGAAGTTGTATCCCTCCTCGCAAGTTTCGCATGGACATGAACGGTGCACGATTCCGATTCAGAACGAAGAAGTTAAGGCGATTTCAGCGGACGAGAAAGGCAAACATCCCAAAACAGCAATGCAGTGTGATGATACCTTCTTGATCGATCGATCGACCAAATGGGCCGATCGATCGATCCTTCGCGACAATGGGCTGATTTATTTATGGTCGATCAATCGACGGTTTGGGTCGATCGATCGATCCCCTATTTCCAGGTGACATTTTGCCATTTTCTTTTTTTTTTCTCTTTTAATTCCACTTACTATATAAAGCATTTTTGTTGTATTAATCAGATATTAACATTTTAGGATAGATTTTAGCTTAAAATAGCTTAGGGTTTGAGGGTTTTGGAGAGTTCTTCTTCAATTGTTCTTGGTTTGACACCCCATTTGGGTTGAATGTCGCACTATTCATCATCCTCTCCATTTTAATATAGTGTGTATGTACTTATTTCTTGCTTTCTAGTTTAATTTACATGCTTTATTTACATGCTTTGATTTAATTTACATGCTTTCTTACCTTGGCCGCGAACCGTGCACGATTCCATGCTTTATTTACATGCTTTGGTAGATCGATCGATGGTTAAAATCGTGGAAAAAAAATTGAAGGATCGATCGATCAAGCAGGTCTCAGCCAAGGAAGCCTACTGCATTCCTTTTCCTCCTCTTCTCCTCCTCTTTTGGTTTCATTATTTTTCCTTCCGCTAAAAATCCCGTAACTTCTTCTTTCTGAATCAAAATCGTGCACCGTTCACGACCACGCGAAGCTTGCGAGGAGGGATACAACTTCTGTGAAGATATTGGTCCAGGTACCCAAGCTATGAAAAGACTAAAACTCCCTCGATCGTGCGGTCGTGTACAAAAATTGAGCGAAATGCGTCCGAACTTCACAGTTAGCATCCAAATATATATAAAAGCTCAATTAACCCCTGGAAAATATATTAACGTAGAAATACGAAGTTGTCTGGTTAACGAGCATAAATATATGGAATAAGATACCCGAGGGGGCTAAAATGCGTAGGTTCGAGGGTTGAAATACGCAATATTTGTGTCGTATCATGAATCAAATCCAAAACACATGAGGTGGTAATGGAATTGAACTTCTGATGGGGACTTAGAATTTATTTTCCTTGTTGGCAAGGTTCACAAACCCAGGAAGTTAGTTTCATAAGTGATGGTAAGCTACGAACTAGGTCCTTTTTAACTTATCTCTCAAGATCTCAAAAGTTCACATGACCTAGTCATTGATGCTAAATGTTTGTAGAGGATACCGTAGAACTGTTGCACACAAAGGAGGACTTGGGAATAATCCCACATAAATTATTTTTATTCCACAAACCTTATAGTAAAATTTCACTCGATTGGTCATAAACATTGCATTCAGACCAATCAAACTTTATCGTAAAGTTTGTATCGCACAGTTGGCTTATGCTAATTAAGTTCACTTTTAACCCTTTCACGTACAACATGTTGTCTAGTTTAGGTAAATCGGGCATCTCAACACAACCATGCCCTAAAATACTAGACCTACTCCTATATCCAAAAGCGACTTTACCTTCCTTGCAGTCCTTAAGGTGGGTAAAAAATGAAATGTCACCAGTCATGTGCCTAGAAAACCCACTATCAAAATACCATTGGGAAATATTTTGAACATTGAGAGCAACATGAACAATAAGGGCTTTCTCTTCTTGCTTAGGTAAAAAAATGGAGGTAACCATTTGTTTGCCCTAATCGTTCTTGACTCTAGTCTAAGCATCGGAAGCATTTGCAAATGGCAAAGACATCCATTGAAATTCTTCCATCAAGCTATGCGAAGTGGCGACTAGAAACCCAACTTGCTCTCTAAGACTAGCAAAGTCACTAGAGCAGCCACAGGAGTATGCTTACACTTAGTTATACCTAACTTATAACAAAACTCTCTAAAATGGCCTTTTTTTTTGCAAAAAGTGAAAACACAGAAAATTTTGGGTCTACCTTGGTTCTCTTTCTTAGGTTGAACTCTTTTTTTTGGTTTAGGTTGAGGGCTATAAATATTAACAACAAATCTAGGAACTGTTTCCGATGCGGCATGTGAAGTGGATGCACCGTCATAACCTATTTATCTCCACTCACCAAAACCTAAAGTGGGGTCGAGGAAAATCTTACCTACCTTATTCAATGAATCCTCTATAGTAACCTTGACCTCCTAAGCATGTTTGAGATCTTTCTTGAGTTGGGATACAAGGGCTTCAAGTTTCTCGCGAGTCTCCATGGATGCTTTAAAATCTCTCGTAGGACTAGCCACTTTGTCGGTCAAGTAACCATTCTCCCTGTAAATTAAACAAAATCTCTTTACTAACACTTCTCTCACTGTGGACTCACTTTCTCTCACCTCTAGGGCTAAAACTCTCATCGCTAAACTTTATTTTTATTCTTAGTTTTAAAGTACTTGGTGTAAAGATTGACGTAGGTGCACTGAAGGTCACTCTTGCTCTCACTTAAAACATCTTCTCCCTCACTCTTGCCGGACTGACTAGACTCCCTATCGAGGTGTTTATGTTTAGTAGCTTCCTCATCGGTGTGAGGTAAACTCAATGTACTAATTTGACTATCCACGAGTTCAGTGAAGTTACGTCCATGCAGTGATTTGTCCTTAAAATTCACTGACTCGACATCACTATTTCTAAGTGTTGCATTTAAGGCAACTTTACCTTTGCCTTGTCTCTTTAACGTAGTTAGGCACTCATAAGCTTTGTGACTCTTTCCTTTACACTCAAAACATCTATCCTCACCTTTCTCTGGGAAGTTTTCTCTTTTTTTTGAAAATTTTCTTTCCCGATTTATAATTTTTATTTTTCTCAAAACATATCTTTTCTTGTGAGCATTTTGATTATGAAGTTTGAGAAACTTTTAAAGTTTTTTATAAACAGAGCTAAATTATCCAGGTCAAGGTCATACTCGAAATCAGACGATACTTCCTCTTTCTTCTTAGATTGGGCTTTTAATTCAATTACCTCTACTTTAGGTTTAACTATTTTAGGAAAAATATCTATCTCATATGTTTGAAGGTATCCTACGAGTTCTTCTAACCTAATAATATATAGTATCCCAAATGAATTTAACACAGTAACCTTAGAAATGAAACCGGTAGGGATCGATCTAAATTTTTTCTTAACTACACGCATTTCAAGTATTCTCTCACCTAAATTAAAACTCGAGTTTACAATATCAGACTGATGGGAATAAAACTCATCAAAGGATTCAGACTCAAGCATTGTGATAGTTTCAAATTGTGTGGTGAGATTTTTTAGCTTTGAAACTTTACAATATTGGTACCCTCATAAGTGAGTTCGGGGATATCCCAAGCTTCTTTAGATGTGGTGCACGTCATAATGCGGCGGAACTCGTTAGGGTTGATGGCTCCTAACATGGAACTTAAACTACGTGAGTTAAAATAGATCCTTTTAAAGTCGTCCCCTGTCCATGAAGAGACGGGTTTTAGGCCAACGACATTACCAACAGCCAGAGTGGATGTTGTCCACCCTCTTACACAAACTAACTAGACACATTCATCAATAGATTTAAAGTTGAGCTCATCATATATTTCAAATATGCATAGTTTGAACCATAAAAAATGGACATTTGATTTTACAGATTATCCATTAAATCACAAATTTTTAAGGATCAACAATTTTTTATAAAAAAAATTGATATTAATTTTTTTTTGCAAAAAGGATCACACAGCAAATTAGCGCAACTAGCTCTGATACCAATTTGAGAATGCAAGTGATTCAATGGATTGATTTGTATAATAAATTGCCACACACACAAATCCAATTTTATCTCCAATTAAATTAGGTGTGTATACAAGATGTGTTCCAGTTTCCAGTTATTAATCTAAACATGCAATTAACATAGGAGATGAGGAAAAATCCCTAAAAAGGGAAAAACCATATATTCAACACTACTAATTATTTTTAAGAACAATCAACTTACAAAATGAGAGTGGTACAGTGAAATAATGCGACTTCTCAAATAAATCCAATTTTAATTAACTTAAATTTTTGTTAAACCCTAACACATGCATCTAGGTGATTTGATAACATAAAATCAATAAGAAAGCAAAGGAAACCAATTTTAGGAAAAATCCCCGAAGGGAAAAACCTTTATTTCATTATAATTGTAAATCGAAATTTACACGGTTACAACGAAATAGATTTTGACACATGAGTAACCACAAGTGTCTATCGCTGTCATCAGTAGTGGTTCACACGCAACTATACCACAATAACCGCAATCCTATCGTCACCCCAATAATACCACATCACTCTCTATGAACCTCAGTCCAAATCAATAAAGAATCTTCACGCAGCAAGATCCTCAATGACACGCAGTCATATGATGTAGATTTATCCTCTATACAGGAGCAATATAAGCAAGATCGTATTTTAGGTTCCAAAATAATTCACTAAAGGACTGGGATGTTTTGTGAATTGTAAAAATAAAAGACTAAACCTCAAAACTGAGAAGACAAATTCGTACTGTTATTTGCAGAAAACGTAGACAGTTTTTGTACAGGTCTTCTTATGAAAAATGTAGTTGAAGAGTCCTATTTATAAAAGACTTAAGGCGGCGGCTCGTTCAAACGAGATCCAATGTTGTTTGATACTTCACGCGACATCCCACGTCGTTTGAACGACATAGGTTGTCATTTGAACGACAGTAAAAATAAATATGTTTCTTTATCTTTTTCTTGGTAAATGCACCACCTCAAAAACTCCAAAAATTATATTTTTGACGAAAACCATTAAAAACTCTGCTCCAACACTTCAAAAGTATTTTATGAAAAAATAATCCCAATACTCTAAGTGAAATGCTAAGGTACTTAAACACAACCTTACTAAAATTAATCTCGTGGAGACACCTTTGATGAAGAACTTTGATATTCGGATCTGCCTTGATGCTTGAATGATCTTGAATAATTCTTTGATGGTTGTAGCGGTATACGACATACTTAAATGTAAACAGGACTTATTAAATATGTCCTTATAAATCTCCCCCTATGTCTGCCGGTACAAAATAAAAACAATCCGAATTATCAACTCAAAATGCCTATAGAAATCTAATTCCCTCCCATGAATCCAAAATTGAAAAGGTACTTGAAATGAAAGTCTTCAATCTTTTCTTAAAAATTCTTCATCAATATTCCTTGTCATTATCAGGGTTTGCAACATGATCTTTAATTTTTCCTACACACATAAGACAAGAAACAAATACCTTCGTGACGCATCGAGTTTGAAATGATATAAGAACAAAACAATTAATATAATCAAATCTCCTCCATAATTCATTCTCCCCCTTTTTATTTGACTGAAATAGACATGGAAACGAATAAATAACATACGCACGGAGTTGTCACGATAAGCAAAACAAATATGGATCAAACTACGTGCATGTAGAGGAAATACTCAAAAGATCCACAAACTATTTTTGATCTTTCAATTTTTTCAAACAAAAATTTTACAAAAATCACACCATGAATAACATTAAGATAACCAAATCATAGAGATGGAATGAATGGGTGTGAATAAATTCAATAGGTAATAAAACTCAATCAAGCATATGTGCACAATGCATATGTGTACTCTTATCGATTGAACATAAAAAATATCCTTGGGTGTAAAAATGTTGAATGTAGATTATATCGACTAAATCAAATCAACAAATCAAAGCCTAAGTGATTTTCACACCAATAACGCCCAAAACTATTTAGTGCCATTTCGAGAACTTTTCAAAGGACGTGGAAACCCATTGATGATTTTCCAACCAAACTCCCTCATATAAAATATTACAATTTTTATATCTAATGAGGTTCTAAATTCTCAACTTTGAGAATACCTATTGGCCCAAATTTTGGCATATATCATCTTTTTATTGAACTAAGTTTTTTGTGCGGGCTCGTTTCAAACGACGACCTTCACGCAGGGTCAATTTTACACTCTCGTAGCCCTTTCCCGTGTCACTCATCATTTTTCCATATTTAAACAAATTCCTCACAGGTAATGGTTTTTACATGCACTACTTTTATTACTCTCGTATTATTGCACTTGGTTCGTTTTAAGGACAGGATTGAGATGAAAACACTCGACCAACATGCGATAGACAAGTACAATAATCAAACAAATCCTTGCATGTGTGCATTAAAGGAAATAATGAGTCAAACATGTAGGATGTATCAACTAATAATATCTCAATGACTCTCAACATTATAAAGCACACGGATGACATAATATATTGTCTCAAAACACTATCAGATTGTCACATGGATAAATGGAATGAAATTTTGACTCGGTCACCCTAAATGTCCATTAATATATGGTGTAAACAATATACAAAACTTTTTTTGTCTTTTTCCAAAAAATTTATCAAAATAAAATCTTTTTGTATTTTTCCCCCCAAAAAATAAAAACCACAAATACAAACATGGTACACACTTGCAATAAGCATAATATCTGAATGAGCATCATCCTATGCTAGCAAACAGTAAATCACACAAAGAATAATCAAACTGCAGTATTAGCAATTAAACATAAATACCAAAGGTAAATGAATATAAACTGACAGAGGCAACCCAGTAGTACCAAAAATATAAGCATATGAACCCAGGGTACCGAAGCAAATGAATGGAGAAAACAAAATAGCTCATTCAAACGAAACTCAATGTCTCTCAAATGAAAACGCATGTCGTTAGAGTGACAGCTTCGCGCGATATGAGATGTCCCTCGAACGAGAAAACAGAAACCCCCGACCCACTCCAGAATATTAAACAGTGTCGCCCAGTGTAAAAATTTCCAGAAAAAGATACCTAGAAGGTGCTGACAAATCCAAAAAAATGCTAAAACAGTAGTTAAACTAATAAGACAATGTAAACTACAATAAAACGAGTAATAACACTAGTAAGAGTACATCATGGAGCACAACTAGCGTATGATAAATAACAAACACAGTCAACCAAATGATCTCACATGGGGTGAGTCAAGTGCAAGCAGACGAGAGTCGTGAACAATTAGACCATATGCTTCTAAGTGCGATTTCCTAACCCAAATCGATGTGTAATGAGGTGTGGGGGTTTTAGGAACCGGTATGACTCTCTCTTTAAACTTCCTAGGAGTGTTTTTAAGTTTATAACAGAAAAGCTTAAGGTGAGATTTTTGACCGCAATGAATACATGTGGATATGCGGCAGTGAACATTACCTAAAGCTGGGTTTCTCCTCAAATTCCTAGGTGGCTCTTTCTTAAAAATTCTAGGTGGCTCTCTCTTAAAAATCCTAGGTGTCTATCCTAACATTCCTAGGAGGCTCTCTCACACATGTAGGAATGATTTTGGGAATGGGTGCACCTTGTTTTTCAAAACCAATCCCACCCTTATACATTTTGATTTCGACAGTGCCCAAATCTTATCAAGCTTTTCAGACCTAGACTCCAAATCAAATTTCACTTCACTCGAATCTCTCAGACTTTTCTGAAGTTCAACTATCCTAGATTCAAATCAGCGCCTAGAATCCTCAAACTCAAGAAGCTTCTTTTTCATAGCCTCCATCACCCCTCGAAGAATATCTCTCTCTCCCTCGGCATACTCAAGCTTTTATCTCAAAATTTTCTCACGTGCCCTAAGATCTTTAACTAAAGCATCATTATTTTTTGAGGCACGCTCTTTCAATTGAGCTTTTAATTTCAAATTTTATTTATTTATTTTCAAAGCTTTAGCATAAAGTTCATTGAAAGCCGTTTGTAAGTTACGCTTATTTACACTTCCATACTCACTCCCATCACTCTCACTTTCATGGGATACACTATTAGTGTCTGCGAAAGAAGTATCATCGTTATTCTCATGAGTAGCCACACAATTGGGAAGGACACGCTTACTTGCACAAAAAATTTCTTCACTCGGGTCACTCTCACTAAGGGTGGCAACATAAGCAATTGGTTTATTAAAACACTCCCTAACTTTGGGGGGGGGGGGGGGGGACTCATCTATGATATGGCCAATCCCCTCATAACAAAAACATCTCTCAAATTCTTTCTTTTTAACGAGAGTTTTGAAAGAAGATTTTAACTGAGATTTCCAAATAGTTCCGTCAGACAAGTGACATCCAAAATCGTCAAATATTCGAAAAAGGCATACTTAAAGAAAATCAGAATTTCAAAAACAGATTTAAAAAAAAAACAGGATCAAAACACAATAACTTAGTGTAACACACTCTGATACCAATTTGAGAGTGCTACAACGGAATAATGCAACTTCTCAAATAAATTCAATTTTAATTAACTCAAATTTTAGTTAAACCCTAGCACATGCATCTAGGAGATTTGATAACATAAAATCAATTAGCATGCAAAGGAAACCAATTTCAAGAAAAATCCCCAAAGATCAAAACCTTTATTTCATTATAATTGTAAATCGCAACTTACACGGTTACAATGAAATGGATTTTGACACACAAATACCCGCAGGTGTCGGTCGGTGTCATCAGGAGTGGTTCACGCGCAACTATACCACAATAATCGCAGTCTTATCTTCAGCCCAAGAATACCACATCACTCCTTATGAACCTTAGTCCAAATCAGTAAAGAATCTTCACGCAACAAGATCCTCAATGACACGCAGTCATATGATGTAGATTTACCCTCTCTACAGGAGCAATATCAGCAAGATCGTGTTTTGGGTTCCAAAACAATTCACTAAAGGATTGGGATTTTTTGTGAATTATAAAAACAAAGGATTAAACCTCAAAGGTAAGGAGACTAATTCGTACTGCTATTTGAAAAAAACGTAGACAGGTTTTGCACAGGTCTTCTTATGAAAAACAGAGTTGGAGAGTCATATTTATAAAAGACTTAAGGCGGTGGCTCGTTCAAACGAGATTGGATGTCGTTCGAACGAGATCCAATATCGTTTGATACTTCGCACGACATCCCATGTCGTTTGAACGAAATAGACTGTCATTTGAACGATAGTAAAAATATATATTTTTCTTTTTCTTTTTCTTGGTAAATGCACCGCCTCAAAAACTCTGAAAATTATATTTTTGATAAAAAACATTAAAAAACTCCGCTCTAACACTTAGAAATATTTTATGAAAAAATAATCCCAATACTCTAAGTGAAATGCTAAGGTACTTAAACACAACATTAACAAAATTAATCTCGTGAAAACTCCTTTGATGAAGAACTTTGATATTCGAATCCGTCTTGATGCTTGAATGATCTTGAATAATTCTTCGATGGTTGTAGCGGTATACGACATACTTAAATGTAAACAGGACTTATAAAATATGTCCTTACACAAAAACTTAGACAATCTAAGTGACACGCGCGGAGCCTTCAAAACCTTCAATTGAAAACGACTCGATCCAGATCCATCCACAGGTAGCGGTCTACCCTCAGTATCCATAGATCAACCTTACCTTCTTTAGTGAAAACCTGGTTTCACAATTTAGCTGTAGAGATTTCTCTCTTCCAAGGTTTATATGATAGAAACCTTATTCTTGACTTGGAAAAGTGATCTAAATAATTTGAATGGGCTTGGAATATTTATGGAGGTGTTTCATCACAAAAGAGAACTCAAAAGAGGTGTTTTTGATTATGCAAAGAGTTATTAAAAAGTATAATCCCATTCAGCCAATTTATAAGAAGGTTGGTTAAAATAGGATAAACATGAAAGATTTGGATGATATCACATCAGAAAATAAATTCATGCCTAGTCATTCGAACGAAACACTACCTCGTTTGAACGACACCTATGATCTCATTCGAACGGGGATTGAACGACTGCTTCGAATGAGGGGACGACCAAAAATGCGTCGTTCGGAGTTTAAAGGAACTCGTTCGAAAGAATGGCCAATCTCATTCGAACGACAAGCCAAATTCGTTCGAATGAGGCGATATAATTTTTAAATGTTTTTCTATAAAAATTTAACACACCTTTTTGGAAAAATATATCCTCTTAAGAATTCTTAAACCTCAAAAATACTAAATAAATCATTTTACTAATCAAAACCATAACTTCTTCAAAGGATGTTAATATGAATGATTCTTCCAACTTTTAACTATCTTTAACTTTGTCTTCAAGCCCCAAGAAGTCATGTAAGGGCAGTGTTTGTGTAACGGGATATGCCAAAAATAAAAATTAGATATGAGTGATTATAAAACTTGCTCATACAATAATATACAAAATATTACACACACACACACACACACACACACACATATATATATATATATATATATATATATATATATATATAGAGAGAGAGAGAGAGAGAGAGAGAGGAAGGCTCACCTACATCATGCACTATACATTACACCGTACATCACACCTAATTCTAGGCCCTAGAAAACTTTTTTTTCAAATTTTATATTTTTTCCTTGAAATTAACCTTCCAATCAACCCATATGCAAAAAATTAGGTCAAAATACATTTTGTAGCTATTTTCAAAAAATCTACAAAAAAATGCTAGCGCAGACCCTTATAAATAAGGTATTTTTAACAGTTTTTTGTGAATTTTTTTAAAATAGCTACACAATGTATTTTGACCTAATTTTTTGTATATGGGTTGATTGGAAGGTTAATTTCAAGGAAAAATATAAAATTTGAAAAAAAAAGTTTTTTAGGGATTATAATTAGGTGTGATGCACGGGTGATGTATAGAGCATGATGTACTATTGCTTCTCTCTCTCTCTCTCTCTCTATATATATATATATATATATACCGTCAGGATCTCCAGTATACTTCAATTAACATACCTATGAACATATTTATTTTTATAAAATAATAAAAAAAATGTATTTTTAAACCAAATTTGGTATATATGATCTACATAGAAAGTAGATCATCTACAGTGTTTTTAAAACAAAATTTAACTCTAAAGTGGGTGAGATGATGGAAAAAATTTGAATGGTAAAAAATGCACATATGTACTCACTTTTCATATCACTCACTTTCGGGTTGAATTTTTTTGATGATTTTTTTTGTAGATGATCTTCTCATTATGTAGATCATTACTACCAAATTTGATTGAAATATATATATATATATATATATATATATATATATATATATATATATATATATATATATATATATATATATATATATATATATATATATATATATATTGTTGACGCCACTAAAATGGCATCTGTTGATGCAAAAAACAGGACCGAATCCCGTTTTTATGATCACAGATAAATAGATAAAAACAATCCAATCAAGCACATGAGAGACAAAGATTTTTAAAATGGTTCGGCTATGAATAAAGCTTACGTCCACTGATATTTTATTCTCATGGGTTTACAATAGCACCATCTGGTGTAGAGAGAGAAAGGATGTGTATCTTGTGTATGGTGTTTCTAGGTTCCCCCCCTCCTTCGGCTAAGGGAATACATGTATTTATAGTGATGGGAGATAAAGAGATTCATTGTATGTAGACATTTATGTCTACATTCAATGAATCTAATTGTTGAATTGCTTAGTATGCTATGTGTTGTCATCTATTAATACAGTATAAATGTACATTAAGGCTCATTAAATGCGATGTCATCTTCATTAATGCACATTAAACGCATAGTTATCCTTTGATCTTCCTGATTGGTATACCGACCAACTCTCCTCGGATGCCGACTAACTCTCCTCGGGTGCCGACCAACTCTCCTCGGGTGCCGAATATTGCCACGTAGGATGACATGTGTCCTTTTCTGATTGGTCCTCGTAGATGGAGAATTTTTGCATCAACACACACACACACACACACACACACACACACACACACACACACACACACACATATATATATATATATATATATATATATGTACTACAGACAAAATTGTAATGCTACATAAGAATAAGATACAAATCTTTATTAAAAATACATGAATGGAATACGTAAATGCAATTTAAAGCATATGATTAAGTAAATGTATGTATGCAAAAAATTAATTTCAGCAACACATTGTGCATAAAATAATATGGTAAGAATAAACTCCCTCAATTTGGTATTAATTAAATTGGCATAAAATAAACGACATTTGAACTAAATTTCACATTAAAACACACATTGCTAGTATTTTACTTATATACTAGTATGAAGGCCACGCGATGCGTGGCCGAATTTATGTAAACTATATTATTTTTGTTATTGTAATCTTTTTCATACAATATATTGTACGAATGAAAAAAGATTAATATTTAAATATGTATAAACAATTCATTAGAACCCAATTAGTTGGCTTCTGAAGTTAACATTAGTTTATAATCAAACTCTAAATTTCAAATTACAAACGAAAAACAAATGCAAACAATTGTTGCTATATACAATGAAAATGCATTTTAACACGAAAGATCCTTACTGTTTTGATATTTATCATAATCTTCTTCTCTTATCAGTTCAAAAATTGAATCCTCAAGTTGAATCAGCTTTCACTTATTTCCTTTTAAGTTCAGCACCTGATTGTACATGATTAAGTCAATCAAAATAAACAAAATAAAATAACAGCAATAGCAAAAATATTATTTAACTTCACGAAATCTATAGGTAATAATGGTTTTCTACAGTAATTGCATTTGCAGGAATAATGTAAAACGAAAACATATATGTTTTTTGTTCAACTATTCTTAAAAGACAATTCAATCAGGCAAAATAATACTTAAAAGAAATGAAAATATTACCTTAGCTATTCATTCACCCAGAGGGCTGTCCCTTAAATTATTGGGTCTTAGTCACAAATGATGAAGACCAATTACATGCTCAAGCAACTGACATCTTTCCATACTAATTATTGTGTCTTAATCATTTTGGTTGTATAGAAAGATGACCTTGAATAATTGGAATGGAACCATTAGTATGGAACGATCCCCTGCTCTTCAAGTGAAAGACCATAAAGTGTTCCAAATTGTAAATGAAAATAAAAGGAGTAAGGGAGGAAAAAAATGTAATAGTACCTTGCATCCTTAATGAATATGGAGAGGGGACCTTTCCTCCTATTCTCATATGGATAAGAATCATCTTTATCAGCCATCATAGCTCGCAACTTGCCAGTATTTTCCCAATGATGTTGTTATCATATATGCCAGAAACTCATCTTTGTGTGTGCGAGTCGCAAGCCAAATGACCTTTATGACAAAAAGAATGAGTTTCAGAAATGAAGGTCCACACAGTCACCATTTTCCCAATGATGTTCTTATCATATATACGGAAATAGCAGGGTAAAAATGAAGAGTCAAGTAAAAATACCCCCTTTGACTTAGTTAGAGGTACTTACGACAAAATTTAAGTTCAGGAACTCTCCACCAACTCTATCTCACCGTCTCTTCCTTAAACACTTCCTCTTAAACTCCCCCTCCTCCAACGCCGCCTCTCATCGATTCATATAATTATACATAAATTGCAAACACATTTATTGAGTAATCCCTCCCCCTGTGTTGACATAACACCACTATTCATGCGTATAATTATCTGAGATGTGGTTTGAAGAATACCTGGTTTTGTTTCCTTAACACCATCTCCGCCTTAACACCATCTCCGTTGTTATCCGCCGTCTGTTTCGTTAATAGATGTTGTTGTTGCAATGCTCTTCCATTTAATCTGCATTAAAAAACCTTAATTTTGTCCCTACCCCTTCTTTCGTTGTCTCAATTATGCATTTATCTGTTACTTGTATGCAGTTCGATGCTGAAAAAAATAGCTGTGAAAACAGGGTTGATAAAGAAAGTTATATAGTTCAATAAGGTTACATAATGACTAAACCTCGTTTATTATTTCCAACCGAGAAAAAAATCCTAAAACCGCTTTTATGAAAGGATATTATAGACAGAGAAAAAATATACCTGCTGACGTATTAACGCTAGAATGTTCTGTAATAATGAAGAAGAAGTTAAAGAGAAAGGAAAAATTCTCAGAAATCTCGAAATACGAAAAAGGAATAAAATAAAGAAAATACCATTTTTTTCCAATCTCTAAGGAACCAAAATGAAACCGAATTTTCCATAAACTAACAACATACACCCAACTATTTAAACGATCAAACTCTGACGGATAAATCCAACATTATCGTTGTTTTTATCCTGATGAAGTTCCCACATTTGAAAATGATAAGCAGATAGATAGGATATACGACAATAAGATAAGTATTGAGTACTTACGGATGGTATAAAACTTTTCGAAACATGTAATTTGCATTTCCTATATAGTTTGTCCATGAGAACGTTTTGAGTATTGCATTTTGATAAAAATAAAAATAGATATATATTTGGTAAGAGGTTACTGATATAATTGCAAACGATACACGTCAAGATTAATTGATATGTGAAAAGGAGGAAAAATATAAGACATCATTGAATGTGAAAGCATTAATGTCCGTAGGTGTTGATATGAGATTTTTGAATTCTATTTCCAAAACACCTAATTCGCTCCTCCTTTATCCGGGCTTGTGACCGGCAATACCAAACTGAATTTTGTATTGGCGGAGTTAAAAAAGGTTTTCCATCCCAAATTAAGATTATATGTTTTGTTCTTTGAGTATGCGTAAAAGTGTATAGTTAATTATTAAACAGAGATTTATGAAAGATAATATTGTTAATTTTTATTTTTTAATGGATGGAGAATATTGTTAATCTTTATTTTTGAACTTGATAAATATAATATAGCTGTATCATTTAACTAAAACTCCCAAAGTATTGAACTTTAAAAGCTTACATACATAATGAATGACAATTTAACAGTTGGATTGAACGTCACCATAATAAAAATTAGATATAATGACATTAATATATGTTTTTGGTGTGAGTATTTGTATGAATATATTAAACCAAAACTATGAAATGAATATATCCAATACTGTATTAAACGATGTTCAATGTATTCCCGAAGTTTTAATTGACATTCAAAATCGGTCTTCTTTAATCTTCAATGTTGAATATAGCGCCCGATTTTGTAAAGTATCAATGATATATTATATCCTGCAAATTTTGAAATAATATGTTAGAAAATTCGAAAGATTAATGTATATAATTTTTATGAGGAGATATTTTTGTTTATGAAACTTTACCTCTTTCATTCATCTTCTTCAACAATCTGAATGTACTTTCTCTTTTTTTGTATCTGTTATAATCAGATCTTTTCATATTAGTTATAAATGTTATATGATTTTAGAAATCTAGGTATATAATTTTTTACCTTTGATGAGGTTTCGCAATCTTCTTGTTGTGAATTTTTCTCGTTAGTTTCTTCGAATTTCGTAACTGTATAGTACTCCTTCCGCATAATCAAATTATATTTATTGAGCTTCAGAATGAATTTAAATTTTTTTCCAATAATATTCTTGAATAGATTATTTGGCTCCATTGTATCGTCCTGTATAAATTGTAAATCGTGTTATGTTTTCGAATTATTTAATTTCATAAATGAAGTAATTAAAGAAATTGTATACGTACCTTAGTTTTCTTTGTTTCAATTTGGTCAACTGTGAAGCCAACCAATTTTTCTGCGACCTTATCGAAAAGCACCAATGTTGTTTTGGCAGTATAGTCTTGCACCTCAATTTGTAGTTTAAATCTACAAAATTTTAGAAATTAAATAATAGTGAATTTTATTAATTATAATAGACATGTTGTAATAAGATTAGTTTACTTATACTTAGTTATGGGAGAGGCATTGTTGTTGTTGCAAAATTTACACTTGTACGATTCTGCAAGCTTTGTGAGCATCTTGTTACAAACGTTGCATGCCACATAAGACCAGCCGAACTTATCATTTATTCCAGCAATCGATGCTTCAATTGATATAATCTTTACCTGTATGTTATTGTTAGTTATATTTTCAAGTAAATAACTATTTTAAATTTAAACGAAATAACTATTTTGAATTTCGAAGTTGAAAATACGTTACCTCATCTTCTGAAGTCGATCTCATATTTTTTATGTCTAAAATCTTGAGGACATTTTTGGTGTCACTCTGTGATTCCAAATTTTGCGTTGAAGGTATACGTTGCATTTCTTTGATTTGTGAATTACTTGAGCTGTTGATTATAAAGTATTAGTAGTTGATTTATAATTATAATCTTGTTTTATTATTTATTAGATTAAGCAATTACTTATCAATGAATGGTTGCATCTCTGGAATTTTGATGTTAACATACGTCTTTGTTGCATTTGTGGACGACAGATATATACCTGTCACGTAAAAATGAATCAATTAAAATCTTCATAATTATAAATATTTGGTAAATACTAAATGCGTACCTCTAAATTCTTTAACATTGAGTGATGGAATTACGATTGTAATTGGCATTTCTGTTACAATTTGCAGAATGTCGTTCAGAGTAACTGCTGAGTTTCCCCACAATGTGATTCTCAAATTGTTGTTGCTGTATTGTGTATATTTGTCAATGAAGTAGTTATGTTTAAGAGTAATAAGTTAATGAATTAAAAATTAATTGATACATAAAGTCAATTGTTTCATACCTGGAATCAGTTATTTGGATTTCTAATTTCTCGACATTGTTTCCCCTAAGATTCAAGAGTTCGATTTCGCTTCTTCCGATAAGGACGCCACATACATCTGAATAAAAATGATATTTATTCCTTATTATTTACGGTATGTAAATGATGAATAAGTTTATAAAAGATAAGATATTGTTTTAATTTTTACCTGTGAGGTTTTCCTTGTTCACAATTCTGTTTTTCAGTGTACTGTAGTCAGCAATTTCAAATTTATGTAAAGAAATGTTGGGGACGTTTTGTGTCAGTTCTTCTACAGTAGTGCCGGCTTTGAAATGTATTACACATGAATGTGTAACACATTTGTATCCTCTGTTGTTTCAACAACCTTGAAGTTTGCGATTTTATAAATTTTTTCTTCTTCGATTAAGGATTCAAATTCATAAAGTTCTGCTTTCCAAATGATCCCGTGAATATGATTATCCTGATTGAGTTATAATATGATCATGTTAGACAAAAAATATCATAGAATATAAAGATATGTTGTTATAGCTACTCGAGCAAGTTATCCAATAAATTCTTCATCATGATAACAATAAAGTCAAACAAAGCGAAAAAGGAATTCGTTAATAATGAAAAGCATGAAAATTCTATTTATTCATCAACATTTGTATTAAAGACAACAAACTTTGTTATGTAAAATAGTGAACAATTCTTGTATTCCAACAGAGTATACATTTTGTTATTTATTGCAGTTTTAAGTAATTGAACAGATGAAAACAATATAATTGAATTTCAATTTTACGAATAGATTGTATTACATTATATAACATTGATCTGGCGTGTATTTGGAGCAATCCGTGCAATCTGAACGAAAACACATTTCAGAATCTCCGCATCACTGACCGTTGATTTTTTGGGGCTCTTCGCGTCATTTTTTTCAAATCAAATCATGAAATTCAATCAACATATTGCATATAAATCTCTACAGTGGATAATTCTGAATATTTATGGTTTGGGTGTACCTTTTTTTTAATCGGACCAAATGATTGGTTACTCACGTGAAAACCAATTTCTGTAAGCATAAAAATACGAAAATATAAACACAATACTACATTACATCTACTGTTTGTTAAAATGTTGTAGAGATGACGACATTTGCAGTTACTATGTTAAAATGGATTTGTACACCGAAATTATTATAGTGAATATTAAGTATTTATATTGTTTTGTAAATATAAGAACTTTAAAAAAAAAATCTTTTTTTTATTAGCTGTCGTTCATCTGTCGTCTAGAAATCGCCAGGGATCATTACCAGCTGTAGGTTTCTCTCATCTGTGATGAATTTTTTTTTGTAAATTGTAAAATGTTTTATATGAGTTTTATCGAATTTCCATCATTGGGATGAGTTTTGTTGAATTTCCATAATTTGGTTGCTTCCTGCAGTGTTTCGCAAACTCAGATCAGAGACTACTTTCATGAAAGTTATATTTTGATGTCTACCTTCTGTACAATCATGTCTAGACTGAAATTTAACGGAATTAATTCGCACCACAGTTTTGTTAGTGAGTTTTCAACGGAGTTTTACTTTCAGTTGCATTTTTTGCGTATGATAGTACATCTCATTGAAAAAGATTGGCTAACTTAAATAATGTTCGATTATTATGTGTGAAATCCAATATGAAGAATTCCTTTTTAAAAAATTTCTGTCATTATTATGTTTGTTCATGTAATTCTGCAGTTGAATCTAAATTGAGTATCACTTAAACCAAAGCAATGTTGATAATACACCACTTATCTCATCTACTTATGTCATTCTTCATAAACCCAACTAATGTAGGTCAGTACGTCCCACAAATGAGCTAAACAGTTATTCGCTTTAAATATTTTCAGTCCCAGAATTTTAGCTGATAATACGGGTTTTTAATTGAAAATTAGATTCTTGAAGAACATATAACTACACAGTTTGAGTAATATGTATATTATTAAATGTGTATATAACTACACATTTGAAGCATAAATACGTACCTTTTCATCAAGCATGACACAGTCAACAGACATCACATCATTGTTGTTCTTAAAATTGAATACCTTCCATTTTCTGGTTATTCGAACAACTATTTCACAATTTGTTGATTCGACAGTTAGCTCGGACACTGAAGTATGAGCGTGATTCATATTGTATCTGCATAAAGATGGAAAAAATATGTCAAATGTAGAAAAAATGTTTTATAAATGAAGTTCTTAATAAGATTTAGCTAACGTTATTTAAAAATTAATGGCTGTAAAAATAGTAATTTATTTACCAGATTGTAAATCTTGGAAAATCTCGTTGAACACTATATTCTTCGTGTATTTTTGAGGTATTGACTCATCATTTCTTATTAAAAATTTCAAACCCGATCTTGATTTTACTCTTGACACAGCTACATAGAGTTGTCCATGACAAAAAACCGGACAGGGCAAGTAAATTCCAACATTAGACAAAGTTTGTCCTTGACTCTTGTTTATAGTCATAGAAAAACATAAGCGCAATGGGAATTGCCTTCGTTTTAGTATGAACGGCCATTTCTTATCTGTTGAGGTCATGACAATTCTTGGAATCAATACTTTTGTGCCAATATGTGATCCAGTAATAACTCTAGCTTCAATGATCCAATCACTGAGTTGAGTAATGATTAAACGCGTTCCATTACATAGTCCGGCACTCTGATTAATGTTACGCAGTAAGATGACAGGGACCCCAACTTTTAGATGAAGTTTATGGCTAGGCAAACCATTGAAATTCAAAATGTTTAGAAATTCCAAAGGGAGTTGCATCTCTTCATCTGTTGTTCTTGCTGAAGCTTTGCAAATTGAGTCAGAACTTAGATAAATATGCTCCTCTTCATGAATTTTATTAAGAACAAAATGATTTATATCATCAACAACATCATTTGTTGGTGTTAGAATTGCTGATGATCTCAAGTATTCTTCACTGTTAATGTTTTCAAGTAAATCCGGGTATGTGTTGTCGACAATTGCTGCGATTGGATTGTCGATATATTCAACTAAAAGATCATGCGGAATTTCAATCCATGTCTTATCCAATTCTTCATTGAAACAAAATGTCGTTATCGTCCCTTCTCCAATCCCAAGGACCCAATTTTAAAATTCTGGTTTGTCTTCTATTCGCATATTTTGTTTTAGTATGAAAACTTTACATTCCTTCCAAATTGGTGACATGTTTATTGAAGCTCGAACAATATCATGCCTTGTACCTCTTGGGATAACTGGTAATGTTTGTCTGAAGTCTCCCCCTAGAAGAACAGTTTTTCCGCCAAAAATTTTATCTGTCGATTTTGGGTCATCGAATCGAAGGATATCTCGTAATGATCTATCAACTGCTTCAAATGTATGAAGATGATCCATAGGGGCTTCATCCCAAATAATTAATGAGCACTTTCGAATCAACTCAGAAAGATTGGTTCCTTGTTGTATGTCACATGTGGATGAAGAACATATGTCAATCGGTATTGCAAAACGTGAATGTGCTGTTCTTCCACCTGGTAACAATAATGCTGCGATGCCAGAGGATGCTAGGGCCAAAACAATCTTACCTTCGGATCTTAATCGTGCCATGATAGTCTTATATAAATACGTTTTTCCGGTTCCTCCTGCACCGTAAACAAAATACAATCCTCCCTTCTGTTGATTAACTGATTCGATCACATTGTTATAAACCAACAATTGATCTTTGTTTAATCCGACATGTAGTCTTTGGTGCTCCGAAGACATTTCAGCCATATCGTATGATTTCTCTTCACGAATCAATCGATTTTCCATATCCCTTATTAAAGATTCATCTGGAAGTGGTAGGGGTGGAAAATCTCTCAGACTTCTGTTGTTACGATGCATAATTTGTTCTATTTCGTAAATTTCATAACTTCGAAGTTGAGAATCAGTTAAGACCAAGTTAGGAAATTGGAGTTTTTTCCTATGCATGTACAAAATATCTTCAGATAGAGTATGCCAATTTTGTTCCCAAAGAGCTAAGGGGTCAGTAACCTCACAAAAAAGGAGTATCATAACAAATAATTCACGTATTTGATTACCGGATGACCAGGTAGAAGCATAGGAAAGTGCATCGTGCCATTCTTTGTCTCCATCTAGTAGACCCAGTGCATAACATGCTGATTTGAAGGTCGGATAAGTTATACCATTTACTGTTCTAATTTCTTCATAATTGCGTGGCCCTCTTACAATATTAAGTAACATCCTTAAGTAAAATCTCTCACCCGATGCTGGATGTGCATAAACAATTCGACCAATGCAATTTTCTCTTTCTCTTCTTTTCCACATTTTGAACTTTGATTGCCATACCCATTTTGTAGGGAACTCAGCATAAGTTAATTCACGTGCATCTGGATGTTCAAAATTCATCCTCATCCATTCTGTGAACATTTTTTTCTCAACATCTATTCTGTTAACGACGTTGTCTAAACTTTCAAAGTCCTTAAATGTTATATTCTGATGATCTGGTAAGTGGAACGTTAATCTCTCTACAGCAACGCTTCGATGTTGAATATCGAAATTAAAGATCATCCATGCAGACTCACATGCAGATACGTATCTACAATCAAGATATGATCTAATCTCATCAATATGTATAACATCATCCTTGCCTGTTCTTTCATTTCTTTCAACATTTTCTTGTAATACAACCCTTGCTTTGTCGGCACCCTTGTTGACATACTTAAATAGATACTTAATAGCTCCAGACTTGGTACACAACTCTACGTTGATGTGTGCGTCGTATGTAATAATTAAGCCTCTGTTATGAGGTACAACAAATCTGTTATCAAGTTTAATTCCGTTTCTGTCAACAAAAACTCCATTATCTCTCCTTTTGTAAACAGGAAATCCATTTTGATCTAAAGAGGTTTCTGATGCATAGGCCTTAGGGAATTTTTTGGAGCAAATTCCTTTTGACATACACGGTGAGTTACGATTTGCTTCACCGCAAGGTCCGTGCATCATAAATTGGGAAATAGCTTTGAAACAAATAGGATCTTCTTCCTCATTGGGTATTTTAGCTGATATAATCTCATCAATTTGGGTTGATGTTTGAGGTTTATCCTCAGGGTGCAGGAATAATATGATATGAGCATGCGGCAATCCTCTCTTCTGGAACTCAATCGTGTAAATAGCTAAAAAAAGGATAAATTAGATTACCATAAAATTATTGAACAGAAATATATTAAATAGAAAGGTACTTACAGGCTTGGATTCGCCCAAGTCGCTTATTATCTTTCAAATCTTTCATAAAACGATCGAGCTTTATTTTAAAGCATCTTGCAATAATGTCCGGACGTTCATCGGGTTGTTGCCCAGGATTTAAGGATAAAAATTCGATAATTTCAGACCACTTAGGGTTCGATGTGAAAGTGATGAATAGATCTGGGTTGCCAAACCATCTACAAATTGCCATAGCATCCTGGAAGCTTTGAGCCATGTATCTTGGTCCACCGGTGAAACTGGAGGGAAGAACAATGCGTTTACCAACAGATGCAGGTGTGGTATCTCCTCTTAATACTGAATCCTTAAGTCCTTTGTAAAGCTCAGAACGCAACTTAGTTTGATTTAGGTTTATCCAGCATGGCCTCTCTTCCTCTATACATGTGTATGCATCAACAATGTATTGTTGAAATAAACGACCGGAAAGATGTAATAAATTTGATTCATTCGATCTTTGTTGTAGTTTATAGGAATAAAACTCCCGCATGGTTACGTATTCTCTCTTTGTTTGACGATGACCAGAATTATTTGCGTAGCGAATGTGTATATGATATCCATCTTCACCATACGGAAAAATGATTGGATATTGCATTGCCATAAATGATGGATGTAGTTCACTTATACGCTGCAATCCGGTAGACTTATGATGAATGATAATGTCACGTCTTTAATCAGTATCAGAAAGGTCACCAACTATCAAACCAGCAACCTCAGAGGCTTGAGGCAAATTATAAACGGGTGGGTCAGTACGCCTTTTAGCGATCAACCTTAGTCGAATGTCGGCGAAATCAGATTCTTTGAAACGATCACGCGCCATTCTAAAAACCTTTGCTAGTTCGTTGTTTTCATCAAACATTTGGATCAGTCCTTTCACAATTAAAGGTTCAATGTTATTGTCATTGCTTGATGATCTTATAGCTGATATACGATTTGATAACTCATCTTCAGTATCGTAGATGTACAATTGCGCAAATTTTGGTCGTTCACCTTCACTTGGTAGTAATGAACCAATTTTATGATGATTTTGTCCGCTTATTCGATATACGTATGGGCCACGACCATTATTGTATCTATTATCAATTTTTCCTCCTATTGAGGTGAAAGCAAACATTGAGTTGTATGCACGGATGTTGATTCAAAATTTTGACGAACGCACACTGCCGTTGTAAGACAGTAAATCTAGGAGGAACGATGGGGGTTCCTTGTTAAATAATAGTCTTATTTTTCCTTCTTGACAGCATAGGGAGAACTTAGGAGATGATGTATTTTTGTGTTTATCCGTGCGTTCCTCATACCACATAATAGCAGCGCAATAACTACATTGCTTTGAAGGAGGACCAAATGTCCAAAGGGCATACTTCTTACCTATAATATATTGTAAAAATGAATATTCGTTTATAAAGATTTGCTACACACTGAAATAATAATTACGTATTTTATAGTGTCTTACTATTGATGCATGCGGTTGAGGCTATAGTCTTACGATATGAGGTAGCTGAATGACGTTTTCGTTTACCTGTTGTAAAAAAAAAGTAAAGTTCGTTATAAATTTACATCATTCATTTTCTATTAAATTGAATGTTTGAGAATTTAAATTCATACCCGATATACGGCTTTGGGGATTAATGATTGTTATGTTGGGGGTTGGATTTGATGAATTGGATTGCAGTAGTGCACGTCTTGCCCATTCTAACGTGTACCCACAGTATACACCAATGGTTGCGTTAGGTTCAATATTTGTAGAAATTGAGCCATCAGCATCTACCCGCGATCTCGAAGAAATGGAATTTACATGTGTACTGCTTAATATGGGTAAGTTAACATTCATTGAAGTACGTGAGTACGTTGAAGGTGGATTGGGAGACAAATGGGTAGAGGTTGATACTAAAGGATTAATTTGGGGGTTTAACTGTCGATGAAGCGTTGAAGAGCGTATGAACCTCCTATGCATCCTAGCTTGTCTACATCGTTCTCTATAATCCATCTGAGCATAAGATGTATATTATTTTAGTAATAATGCTAAATTTAACGAATTACAAATATATTTATATAAGATGATGAATTTATGAAAATATTTTTTAACAAATACCAAATAGCATAGGAGTATAGTAACAGCGTCAAGGCTTACAGATTACTGGCATTGTATAACATGTATAAAGACCATCATCAATATTATCAATACTTAATGATTATTGAATTGAAATTTACAAACAAATTTCATACAAATTATTTCATATAAAGATAATAATAACCTTTAAGGGAATGTGCACATTCTTCACAAAATGCTGCAACATGTTTAATTTTTCTTATTCACAAAATGTTTACAATTTTCATTCATAAACAATTTATAGATGCTCTCTCTTATATAGGTATATAGATTTAATTTGGATTGTTAAATTCTTCTTTATAGTGTAACAATTAACATAAAAAAAAATATTAAAAAAAAAGATTATTTTCGTATATTGTTAATAGAAAAATATTTATACTTTTATAAAACATAATAATAGGTTAATATTTTTTGCCATTCGCAAACTATAAACCATGTACATATGCAAAATAAATAAATAAATGAAATAACTAACAATATTTATACACGTCCTACTTCATTAAGTGAAAACATATAACAACAATAAACTATAAAAACATCAATTTTCATTAAACAACTGTATGTAATACAGACAAAAACATATTACAACAATAAAATATAAAACCATCACTTTTCATTACAGAACTGTATTTAATACAGACAAAAATGTATTTAAATAATAAAGACACAAAATCATGATAAAGACTAAGCGATGGAATATATATTAAGCTGTATGAATAGATTTTTTAATAGTCTGAATTCTCAGACGGATCATCTTCGAATGAAGGGGAGTCTTGATGAATTGCGAATGGTTGGTCATAGAAGTAGTTTGAATTTTCAAAATGATCCAACGAAGTAAAAGAAGTTGAGGGATTCATCAACGGTTCTTCATCATCGGAAACAAAAAAGGGCACCCCGTTGGATTCGTCCTCTGAGTTCGGATCTAAATCGATGAAAGTGATGGGAGAATCACGTTGATCTTCAATACATCCATTGTTTGAGGTATGCAGTTTCTTGATTAATGAAGAGCGTATAGTCGCTTTCGATTTCTCAATATGTGGACAGTTAATGATATTTCCTTCGTTGTTGTATATTTGCATGACGCAATTACATTCTAAGGCCTTCAGAACATAAGATATTTTCTCTGCAGGGGATTTTTTAGGCTTCTTTTGGGATTCAGACATAGATGACTGAAGCGCAGGCATTTGACGACGTGAAATACATCTTTGTTCTCGAGGAGTGGGATTGTCCACGTCGGTAATTTCTCTTCGGGAGAACATCAAGTCAGATTTAAGAAGAATTTCACGCTCAGTACGAACCATAATTATCCTAAATTATTTGTTGAAATTAAAAAATATGTTAGTAAAAAAAGATTAGTCTTAAGTATATTTGTAAAAAACAAAGATTCATGGCTTCTTAACATTCACATTACGCCAAATAATGATCAACATAGTTTTTTCGCGGGGAACAATAACAAAATGATTTGCAAAATTTTATTTTTAAAATAGAACCAATATGGAAAAAATTTATTTCGTGGTGATTCATAAGGTTCACTAATAGAATTAACACTCAGATCTGAACTAAACTAAATTTCATTACATATATTTGTGGTCACTAACAAAAACATCACTAAAATCTGGAAAAAAAAAGGTAAAAAAATAATTACAACTTTAAAGTGATAACCTAATATACATTTTTTAAACAATTTCAATATAAAATTAAGTTCAATAACACTGTAAAAATATAATTGTCTGATGCAAATCTAACATTTTCAAAACATGGAAATAACCCTAAAATCTAGCATACCAATTATATAACTAAATCACAATCCTATGCATGTCAATTTTTTTCAAACAAATATATAAGAAAAGTCTATGCAGTAACAAAAAAGATGTGGTGATTCATAAAGTTTACTAATAGAATTAACACTCAGATCTGAACTAAACTAAATTTCATTACATATATTTCTGATCACTAACAAAAACATCACTAAAATCTGGGAAAAAATATGTAAAAAAATAATTAAAACTTTAAAGTGATAACCTAATTTACATTTTTTAAACAATTTCAAAATAAAATTAAGTTAATAACAGTCTAAAAATAGATTTATCTGATGCAAATCTAACATTTTCAAGATATGGAACTAACCTTATCTGTTATGAGTGAATGGAATACTGATGTAGTTTACTGATCCAACAACAACAAAATATAACTGGATGCAACAAATTTATTTTTAAGTAAATAAAAATATATATAAAAAAAAATTAAATGTACAAAAATTATTAACCAAATAATATAGCTAACATAGTACCTTCCAAACGCCTGATGTGATACTATGATTTTCGAACTCTGCCTCCTTCCAAACGCCTGATGTGATACTATGATTTTCGAACTCTGCCTCGTCTATATTTATATAGCCGAGAAGGGGGAAGGCTGAGGATGTGAACAGAGGTGTTCTTTGAATGTGAAGGATCTTTTGGATTCATCAGAAAATGAATGAATTTATCTTTCAATGAAACATAACATCTGAACGGAATACCAATTTTTTTAAATGAAAACGTAAAAGAAATGCGGTGAATCGTGGGACAATGAAATTGGATTTCGGGGAAGGGGAAAGGAATTTTGGGGGAAGACGAAGCCGCTGAATCGGTACCTTTTCTCAAACTTTTCTTAATAAATGAACTTTGGGGAATTGGGATACACGGAAGGGTTGGAGGGGGAATCTCAAGTGAAGAATGCTAAGGGAACAAACGTCAGAAATCAGAGATGAGAAAACGTGAGAAGTGAGATGAGTCATTAATGCAAATTACACGTGTCCACCTCTTTCAGAGAGCAGAAAACGTGAGAAGTGAGAGGAATTATTAATGCAAATTACACGTGTCCATATCTTAACACTTTGGTCTACAATTTTTATATAGGTATATAGATGAGTAAACATATAATCTAATCTATATTTATAAATGGTGTTCTTGATTTTAACTTTGCCACGTGCCTTAAAACCTTAAAGAGAAGCCTCCCACCCTTACCCATCACCGCTTCCTACCTCTGTCAATAAATATCTATTTTCCTTCATATTCTGCTAACATTAATTATACTTTTACGCCAACTTTTACCCTGCATTTGGATAAATAGAAGTGCATAATCCTCTTTTAGATCTTTAAGTTTCCACCAAATCTCCTCTTCTTCCACTACCATTTGGATTCTCTTTCATTTAAGATATATGGATTCTTTTGATGTTTCTGCTCTCAAAGATGACGTGAAGGGATTGATATTTATGGAGATTCTTCTAATATAAGTTCGTTAACTTTATCTATCCCACAGATACTTTCAAGTTTCTCCAGCTTAAAAGTAAAACCAATGCTCAAGATTAAATCTTAACATCTTACTTGTCGTTATCATTTTATTTTGAAGATAACTAAGTTCTCAAACAAGATGAAGACTGTCAATTTTAAATAAAAAAATCATTGTTAATTCTTGGAATCTTTCACTCTTAGTATGCTAAATATCCCAAATATCTAAGACCTATTTGAAAATTTCTTCTTTCCACAAACTAAAATCCATCTCCCCTTGAGAATTGCGAGTTTCCATGGATTGATTCATATATCAGGACAAACATACAAATTCAAATTTTAACAAATTGTATCTTGAATTAATTTAGTGTGCATCCAGTGACAAAGCCCAAATTAAATATACCAAACTAAATAAGCAAACATGCAAAGAAATTAGGAAAAATACTTTTCAAGCCAAACCTTTATTTTCAGCATTGTACAAGATTTAACAGATACAAGATGACATACAGACTAATTAGATCACTAAGTATAACGCGTAGTTCTTCAAGTCTTCAACAACAACGACATAGTCTAGTACTGGCCTAAGAGGTTGTCTTCCCACAGTGTCCACCGATCAACCTTCTTCTTCAGCAGTACAACCTCGACTCCACAAATAAGCACTAAAGATGAACTCTACAAGGTTTCTTGTACATGAATGTGTTATTCTTGATTTGATAAAGTTATCACTAAATTTTCAAGGGAATTGGATGAAAAATTGTAGATTTTGATCATAAAAGAAACTTTAAAATGCATTGTAAAAGGTTTCAAAAGAGTTGTCCAAGACTCTAATACCACATCTCTATTTACAAGGAAGTTTGTTGAAAAAGGATAAACATTAGAGATTTGGATCAGATTTAATTAAAAAATCAAGACTCGCAATGCTCGTTTGAACGACCTGGAACCTCGTTCGAACGGTGCACCTTTTTTTTAACATGTTTCTAACGTGACAAAAAAATCATCTCGTTCGAACGTGTGAAACTCGTCATAATAATGTATTAAATCGCATTTGAATGACTAACAACATTGTGCAACTCGTTTGAACGACCTATGAATCTCATTCTAACTAGTCGTCGAAATTTTCATTTAAAAAAAACATTTTAAAAACTTCTTTTAATTCAAACTATAATTTTAAAAAGCCCTTAGATAAATAAAGTCTTTACCAAACACCATAACTCTTCTGAATGTTATTGACATGGACGATCTGCAATATTCGAAATCTCATCGACTTTGTCTTTGAATACATAGAAGTAGTCATGTAGGTGCAGTGGGGTATAACGGGATAAGCCAAATAAAAAATAAACTGAGAAATTACAAAATTTGCTCTTATAAATCCCCCCCTACGGCTATTCCGGTATAAAACACAAATCGAATACAAATTGACCCCTAAGACTAATACAACTAATGCCCTCCCAAATCAAGAAGTGGAACTGCATAAATGTACAAGTCTTTAACTAAAACGTCTTCATCTTGTGTGGTCCATAAAATCATCATCAGGGCGGATTGACCAATACATATGAGACAAAAGAAATACAGTGACGCTTGCGAGTTTTAAATAAAAATTAATAAAACTCCACCTCAATTTGTTCTCCCCCTATTTTGTCTGTAATAGATGAATGAGTAGAATCTAATATTGAATGTTAAACATCACATGAAGAAGCAAATATATCATTACAAAGGTAATTAATGAAGCACATTTAATGATAATCACAAAGGTAATCAATAAAACATTATGCGTTTTTGAATTTTTTTAATTTTCAAGTATAAAGTATAAAAAAATGCATATAAGTACAAAAACATATAGTCACCATAGAATAATACTAAAATATACGAATCGTGAAAATGGAATGTAATTGTGTGAACATTTTCCATAGGAAAATCAATATAGGCATTCATAGCATAGGTGCACGAAGTCATGAGAAAATTCTAAAGATAGAACTCAATTTCTATTTTAGGTGTAAAATGTTGAACTCAAATAAATTGACTCGACTTATGCAATATGCCATGAATTTAAATGATTCTCAAAATAATAATGCCAAACTATTTGTTGTTTTTCAAGAGAATACGTTGTTGAAACCCATCGTTCTTCTATTTTATAACTCCCTCAAAGTCTCACATATATAAGAATTCACTCTAAAGTATTTTGAAGAAGTTATAATGCTCATATTTAGCAAAGCATCAATGAATAAAATAAATGGCCTTGGCACTTCTGTTTTTGTGTGTTGTCAATATTTTTAGGATCTTTTTACAAATGGTGACTTTTAACGCAAAGAGTATTTCGCTATTTCGTATCCCCTTTCCATTGCTTAACATTTATCAATATTTTTTGGGAAAAGAAATTTGGGCAATGGTTCTTACATGCACAACTTATCACTTTTTACATTTTGTTCGTTATTAAGCAGGATTGAGATGAGAACATCGTATTCGACACGTGATAAGAAAGTATAATTTTTAAAAAGTCCCTGTATGTTTGCAATAAAGGCGACAAAGAGTATAACATTTAGAAAGCAATCAACAATCATTAACAAAATGTTATCCATACATTATTAAGCACATTAACGAAGCAAAACCATGTCTCAAAGCACTATGAAAAAGTCATGTGAATCGATGGAATGTAGGGTGTGATCCGAACATTCTAAATGTTCATCCTTATACCATGAAAAATGAAAATACAAAAAACTTTTTATTTTTTCCAAAATTTTAATCAAAATAAAATCTTTTTCAAATTTTCAAACTTTTCCCAAAAAAAACGAAAAATCTTTTTATTTTTTTAGCTTTTTTATAAAAACTGAAATTTTTTTTAGAAAATTTTAACAATATATCAAAAAAAAACATATAAACACAATGATGATACAATATGGCAATAGGGATATAAGATATGACTAATGAAAATACCCTATTCTAGAAATAATTCTCGACCTCAATCATTAGGCCCGACTGAGTTCTCAAAAGGATAAGACATCTTATGAAATTCCTCCATCAAATATTATAAAGTCTTGACTAAATACTCTACTTTCTCTTAAAAACTCTCAAAATGTCTATGGTGATGTACAGGAGCATGTGGAGTAACACATGTGGGAGTGCGTGCGATAAAATGTGTAGGAACTCGTGTGGGAGCATATCGGGGAACATACATAAGAAAAACCCTCTGTATCTTAAAACAAAACTCTCGAAGGTGACATCTTCATTTGCAATGGGAAAATACATAAACGAGCTTAGGCCAAACTTTCTCAAAACATCTAGAACTACCTTTCCTTGGTAGGTTCAATTTCATATGTGGGTTAGGATGAGGGCCATAAGGATTCATCATAAACTCGAGAACCATCTCGGGTCTGATATGGGAAGTGGAGGCACCGTCATAACCTATTCCTTGCCTCTCAATGTTACCTAATGCGGGACCGAGGAGCATCTATCCAACCTTTTTATATGTTTCCTCTATAGTGACCTTGACCTCCCAGGTAACGTTCAAGATCAATCTCGAGTTGGGATACACAGGCTTCAAGTTTCTCATAAGTCTCTAATAATGCTTAAAGATCTCTCATAATAATAGTAACGATGTTGGTCAAATAGGTCTTCGCCCTACCTACAACAATCAACTGCTCACATAAAAAAAACTTTCACATTCTCGAGTTGACTCACCGACATCTCACAATCTCTCAAAACATCCACCTCCTTATCTAAATCAAACACTCTAAGAGACAAATATTTATCGAGCCTTTTAATTTTTTAAGTCTTGGTGTAAATATCACAAAAGGCTTTTTGGTGTCCACCTTCTTCCTCACTCAAATTTTCTTCCTCACTTTCAATTTTTCGAGAATGATTTAAAACATGGATGAGGCTTGCACATTTAGAAATTTTCTCATCGGTGTGGGACAAACTAGAAGTACTCACGTGACTTGCCATGAATGCAGTGAAGTTTGATTCATATGGTGATTCATCCCCGAAATTCGTCGACTCGACGTCACTATCACTAAAAGTGGCTTTATGTACAACCTTGCTATTTCCCTTTATCTTTAGCCTAGTGGGAAACTCATGGGCTTATGTTTTCCCTCACATTCATAGCATCTCACCTTATCTTTCTCTCAACCATTCTTTCCCTCATTCCCATTTTTATTTTTCTTAAAACTCTTTTCTTTGGAAGAATTTTATTTCTTAAGTTTGAGAATTTTTTTGAAATGTTTCGTAAAAAGTGCTAAATCATTAAGACTCAAAAACCTTTTCTTTCTATTTTTTAGAGCAATACCTATTTCCTTTTTCTTTTTAGTTTTGGAAACACATCAATCTCACACGTTTGAAGATCTCCCAGAGTTCTTCTAACTTAAGCATATCTAATATCCCCACTGAATTAAGTATCGTAACCTTAGGAATAAAACAGGCCATAAGGGATCTCAAAATATTTTTCACTACATGAATCTAAGGAATTTTCTCATCTAAATTTAAACTAGAGTTTACGATATCAGATAATCGTGCATATAAGTCATTAAAAGACTAAGATTCTAGCATGGTAATTGTATCAAACTGTGTGGTGAGGTTTTGAAGCTTAGAAGCTTTCATAGAATTGGAACCCTCGTAAGTGAGTTGGAGGATATCCCACACTTCCTTAAATTTGGTTCATGTCATGATGCGGTAGAACTCGTCAAGGGTGCCGGCTCCAGAAATGGCACTTAAACCACATGAGTTAAAATTACTCCATTTAAATACATCTCCATTGGTTACTATGGGGGGTGTCCACCCTCTATCAAAAATAAGACATACTCTTTCATCAATGAATTTTAAGTCAGACCTCATCCTAGATTTCAAGTAGGCATAATTTGACCCATAAAAAACAGGCATCCTATTATAAAAATTATCCATAAAATCTAAATTTTAAAGGATCACACAAAAACTTAGTGCAACCTGCTCCGATACCGATATGAGAAAAGAGGATTTTATGGATTGATTCGTATCTTAGGCCAAATCCACAAATTCAAATTATAACAAATTTATCTTGAATTAATTTAATGTGCATTTAGTGACAACGTCCAAATAAATATGCCAAACCAAACAAGCAAACATGCGAAGAAGTAAGGAGAAATCTCTTTCGGGCAAGATCTTTATTTTCAACAATGTACAAGATTTGACAGATACTAGAAGACCTACAGACTACTTAGGTTACTAAGTATAACGTACAGTTCTTCAACAATAATGGCACAATCCACTACCGCACACATGAAGCAGCCTTCCCACGGTATCCATCGATCAACCTTTTTCTTCAACAGCAGAGTCTTAACTCCATAAATCAGCAATAGAGGTGAACTCTACAAGGTTGAACATGAATGCATTCTTCTTGATTTTATAAAGTGTTCTCTAAATTTCCAAGGGGTTTGGTTGAAAAATAATAGAGTTTGATCACAAAAGGAACTCTAAAATGGATTGGAAAAGGTAAAAAAAGAGTTGTCCAAGACTCTAATCCATAGTCTCTATTTATAAGGAAGTTTGTTGAAAAATCATAAACATTAGAGATTTGGATCAGATTTAATTAAAAAACAAAAACTCGAACGCTCTGAACGCCCCGAACGCTCCTTCGAATGACTTGGTACTTTGTTCGAATGATGTACCCTTTTCTGTTTTAACAAGTTTCCAACTACACTTCGAACGACATTCTAGTGATTGAAAAAAAATCATCTTGTTTGAACGACTTCAAAAGAGACTTCTAACGACATTCCAAAACTGACTAAAAGGCGTCATTATAGATTTTCTTCGAACCCTGAAATCTTGTTCTAATGACATTGTGCAACTTGTTCGAACGACCTATAAATCTTATTCTAACTAGTTGTCAAAATTTTCAAAAATTCTTTTAAAATCATTTAAAAACTTCTTTTAATGCAAACTCTAATTTTAAAAAGTCCCTGGATAAATACAATCTTTACCAAACAGCATAAATCTTCTTGATTTTGTTGAGATGAATGATCTTCAATTGTCCAAATGTCATCAATTTTGTCTTCGAATATATAGAAGCGGTCATGTAGGTGCAGTGGGGTGTAACGAGATAAGACATAAAAAATAAACTAAGCAATTATAAGAATCTCTCTTACATGCCCATACAAAACTATAGATCCTCCTTCTCACATGCACATGCCGATGTACCCAGATAGGTTTCAACACATACAACTTGTTGTTGGGAGGAAAAATGAACGCAACAAAGTACACGCCATTATTTTTGTGTTCACACACACACACACACACACACACACATATATATATATATATATATATATATATATATATATATATATATATATATATATATATATATATATATATACACACTTTAACTAGATTGTAACTACTGCCTAATTTTGAAAAAAATAATAATTCGCGTTTTGATATGATTTTTTATTATGGGATATTAATAACAATTAAAACATGTTGGTGGTGGTAGATTTTATTTTTCATTTTCTTGCATCTGAATTGACGCCAAGTTAATGGAAGATAAGGATATAACACAAGTGATAACTCAGATAACACACTCAATCTTTAAGTAAGTCCACAAGAAATAAGGAGCAACACACATCGTCAATCGAAATCCACCAATGGACTAAGAGCAAAAGAAGATATATATACACTTTAACAAGATTGTAACTACTGCCTAATTTTGAAAAAATAACAATTCGTGTTTTGATATGATTTTTTATTATGGGATATTAATAACAATTAAAACATGTTGGTGGTGGTAGATTTTATTTTTCATTTTCTTGCATCTGAATTGACGCCAAGTTAATGGAAGATAAGGAAATAACACAAGTGATAACTCAGATAACACACTCAATATCCAGGTTAAGTCCACTAGAGAGAAGGAGTAACACACATCGTCAATCAAAATCCACCAACGGACTAAGAGCACAAGAAGAAGAGTCCACTTTTGAAGACAAAAGTCTGTTTATATTATCAAATCAAATTGTGTTTACTTCATACATGGAAACCCTTATATAGATTATAGGAAAAAACCTCCAGCACTAGGTATGTGAAAAATAATTAATAAGGAACCTAGGAAATTAATAATAATAAATGGCACTTCATCCAACATGACTCTATAGATTAAACAAAACTATTCTGCCATAAATATTAATCTTACTTCAAAAAGTTGATGGATACTTTGAATCCGACTATGATCCATATACCATTAGAAGATATGCATCTTAGATTGCAATGAAACTTTGAATCACGACATTTGGACTTCTGAGGAGGGAGTAAATGCATTTTAACTAAAGGTTGTTTCTGTTGACAAAAAAATGAGAATTGACTGTTGAAAAACAATCTCATCAAAATAAAAATTATTAGACTTCTAGGGACTTGTATAATTAATGGAGCACGCTCTGACATCATTCTCCCCTAGTTGAAAATATTCATCCTCAAATCGAACTTAACTTCATCATCATCGTATGGTGAAAGATCCGACATGTTGAAAGTTGCTGAAACACCATAATCACCTGGAAGTTCAATCTTATGAGAATTGTCTCCGAACTTCTCAAGAAATCTAAAAGGAACATAAAATCTTGGCTTCAACTTTCCATATTTTCTTTGAGAAAATCTCTCCTTTCGAAGATTAATCCATACTAAATCACCTTCTTTGAATGCAGCTGGCTTGCGATGCTTGTTGGATTGACTTCGATACTTTTCTTTCTGCTTGATTATCTTCTCTCGAACCTGCTCATGCAACTTCTTGATGCATTTATATTGTTCTTCAGCATGACCACTAAATTTTTTTGAGGTTGGAAGTGGAGATAAATCTAACAAAGTGATAGAGTTTCTTCCATACGCAATTATGAAAGGACTATCACCTGTAGTCTGAATCGAAGACCTATTGTAAGAAAATTCAACATGTGCTAGGACAAGATCTCACTTTATAATATTACTTCCCACCAAACTCCTCAATAAATTTCCTATGCTTCGATTCACTTCTTCATTTTTCCCATCCATTTGTGGATAATGAGATGAACTAAACTGCAAACTAGTACAGAGTTTTCTCCACAAATTGCGCTATAAGTGGCTTATAAACATCGAATCAAGATCATAAGTAATGGCCTTTGGAATTCTATGTAACTAAACAATTTCTTGGAAATAAAGATAAGTAACATAAGAAGCATCAAGTGTTTTGTTGCAAGGTACAAAATGAGCCATCTTAAAAAATCGATCAGTAGCCACTATAATCGAATCTTAAATTCTTTGAGTTCTAGGCAACCCAACAATAAAGTCTAAACTAACATCTTCCCAAGGTGTTAATGGAACATGTAAAGGATTATACAAACCCGTATTTTAAGAATGACTCTTTGTAATATGACAAGTTCTATGTCTCTACACATGTCTAGCAACATCACATTCCATCTTCGGCCAGTAAAAATTCTCCTTAATAATAGAAAGAGGATTATGCCTTCCAAAGTGTGCGACAATCCCACCACTGTAATCTTCGATTAGAATAACCTCTCTTAAAGAGCACTTCGGGAAACACAACTCATTATTTCTGAAAATACATCCATCAAGCAACAAAAATTATTGATACGGCACATTCGCGCACTTCTCTAAAATCTAACCAAAAAAAGGATTATATTTGTAAAGTTCCTTTAAGATATCTAACCCCAAAGCTTTCATTTTCATAGACATAACCAAGGAATGCATCTGCCACTTAATTTTGTACACCAGATTTGTGCTTAATATGAAAAATAAATGTGTGCAAAAATTTCACCCACTTGACATGTCTTGAATTAAGCTCATGTTGAACATTGATGGATTTAAGTGCTTCATGACACAAAAATAAAATAAAATCCTTCAGAACAAGGTAGTGTCTCCACTTATCCAAAGTATGCACAATAGCATAGAAATCCTTGTCATAAGTTGAATACTTTTTATGGAAATTACTAAACTTTTCACTAAAGTATGCAATAGGCTTTCCCTCTTGACTTACTACAACACCAATCCTCACATTCAAAACATCACAATCAACTTCCAATACCTTGTTGAAATCTTTAAGAGGAATAATATGAGCTTCCACCATTTCTCTTTAATAAGCTTGAAGCTCTTTTGTGCTTAATTACTCCAATGGAATGAATATCCTTTCAAACATTTAGTAATATGAGCAATAATAATACTAAAATTGCTCATGAATCTTTTATAAAATGATGCAAGACCATAAAATCTTTGTACATCATGAATAGAACTAGGAACATGCCAGCACGTAATTGCCTCCACTTTTCTTGGATCTATTTTTACTTCATCACTTGAACATAACCCAAAATACTAGGCTATTTTTCAAAAAGTCACACTTATTTAAATTTACGTAAAACTTCCTCTTTCTCAATACATCAAGAACAATTTGAAGATGTTCTAAATGTTCAATTTAATCTTTGAGATACAGAAGAATATCATCGAAGTAAACCATAACAAACTTATCAATATAAGGCTTGAATATGTAATTCATAAGACGCATAAATGTACTCGAAGCATTAGAAAGGCCAAATGGCATCACCGTCCATTCGAACAATCCATCACGTGTCTTAAAAGCAATTTTCCACTCATCCCCTGGTCTTATGCGAATCTAATGATATCCACTTCGAATATTAATTTTTGAAAATACATCTGACCCACAAAGTTGGCTAAGAAGATCAATAAGATGAGGAATAGGAAAATGATACTTCATGGTGATCTTATTCACTATTCAACTATCCACACACATCCTCCATGAACCGCCTTTATTTAGAACAAGTAATTCCGGGATAACACAGGGACTCATGATTTCTCAAACGAAACATTTTTCCAAAAATTCATCCACTTGCCTATGAAGTCTTCATACTCTTTAGGATTCATTCTATAGGCTTCTTTGTTTGGAATCATAGCTCCTAGAAAAATATTAATGCAATATTGAATGTCTCGCATTAGCAAAAGGCTTAATGGAATATCCTCAGGGACCACGTCATAAAATTCAGTAAATAAAGGTTGTAAGTCGGATGGGACTTCAAACCTTTCATCATTTTCCACCATTACAACTAGAACAAAAGCATTTCCATCCCTTTCCGTTGCTTTGACAAATTATTTCGTCGATAATAAGTGATTTGCATTTCCCCTTGATAGTGCACTATAGCCCTAGGACTTCGAAGGATATTGGATAACTTTAACACGATCCTTACGAAAAGTGTAACTATTCTTGAACCCATCACATCGAATATTTCTATCAAACTACTAAGATCTTCTAAGTAGTAAATAATACACATCCATAGGTATAACATCACACCAAATTTCATCTTGATAAACTCTACCAATTGAAAATTGAACTAAGCATCTTTTATTGACTTTTACCTCATTTCCATTCTTAAGCCATGACAACTTGTATGGTTATGGGTGATCCTCTCTCTTAGGCATTAGTTTCTCCACTATTTAAGTACCGAAAATATTCTCACAACAACCTCCATCAATAATTACATTGCACACCTTGACATGATAAGTACAACAAGTAGGAAAGATGTTGTTTCAAATCCATTGATCCTCCTCCACATGGGCTACATTTAAAGTTCTTCAAAAAATAAGAGATTCACCTTTGTCTACATAAATAATTTCACCCTCATTTTAATCTTCATCTTCAGCACTAGCAGTAAAATCCACATTTTCACTAACATCACCCTCCATTAATGACACAATCTTACGATTTGGACATTCGGATGAAATATGCCCAAAGCCATGACATTTGAAACATTGGCAAGAATTGAAATTTGAATAAATAGGTAAATTAATTACCTTTCACATCTTTCTTTGATGGTGCCTTGAAAGATGTCTTTGAAGGATTGGAAGTAGAAATACTCCCCTGGTTAGAACCTCCATTACAATCCCATGCTCGAACATTTGCTTTCTCCTTGATTTGTCTATCCACCTTCATTGTAAGTCCAATAAGGTTGTAGTTGAACATTATTTATAGTTTCAGGCCTCAATCCACCAAGATATCATCGTTTATTTCTCTCATTTGGATACATAACAATGCATCATGAGATGATTAAACTCTCTTGAATACTCCTCCATAGACAACTCTTTTTTCTTGAAGCTGTGAAACTTATGAAAAACATCTTGTAAGTACTAATTAAGTAATAACTTCTTCTTTAAATCGTTTTTCATTTTCTGCCAAGTGATTGTCCTTCTTTTACCTTCACATTTAAGTTTCTTCTTCAATCGTTCCCACTAAATTGATGCATACTCCTTCATCTTTATATTAACAACCTTTACCTTTATAACTTCTTGGGTTTCATGATCGCTAAAGATTCTCTGCACGGTGTTGATCCAATCAATGAATTCATCTCCATGCATTTGAGCTTTAAATTCTGGAATTTCCACCTTGACATAATCGTGGGAATATAACTGATTACTTCCACCTCTACGATCAAAAGGAGCCTAGTTTTTTTATGCTTGTTCATAAGCATCTTAAAAGGGGTTAATATTCTCTTCATTTTTTGGTAATCCATTCTCAACCATGATGCAATTCATCATGATTTTTAGCTTCAAAGCTCACCAAATGTTGTTAGAGTTGTTGCACTTGTCTCCTTAAGTCATCTATTTCAATGTCATGCAAGTCTCGTTCGTGTACCGATGCATTAACATTCGCACCACAAAGACGATGGTTGGCTATCACAATTAATGCTCTAATACCAATTTGACATTGGGTTAATGGAAGAGAAGGATATAACACAACTTATAACTCAGGTAACACATTCAATCTCCAAGGAAGTCCACCAAAGATAAGTAACAACACTCATCGTCAATTAGAATCCACCAACGAACAAAGAGAAAAATAAGAAAAATCCACTTCTAAAGACAAAATTCTGTTTATATTATTAAATCAAGTTGTGTTTACTTCATACATGGCCACCCCTTATATTGGTGCTAGGAACACCCGTCCAGTCGTAGGAAGGTGAATAATAAATAATGAGGTACCTAAAAAATAGATAATAATAAATGACACTTCATCCAACATGACTAGGTACATTGAACAAAACTATTCCGGTAGAACTATTAAGCCTATTTCAAACAGTTGCTGGGACGTGTATACTTTGAATCTAACTATAAGCCATATACCATTGGAAAGATACGCATCTTATCTTACCAATGAAATTTTAATCACATCATTTGAACTTTTGAGGAGGGAGTAAGTGTTTTTACTAAAGGTTATTTTTGGTGCCAGAAAATATGAGAATTGACACTTGAGATTCCCAAGCTCACCAAAATGAATAATCAGACTTCTAGGGACTTTTAGAATTAATGGAACATGATCTGACATCATTAATGCACATTTAGCAAGGTATTAACACCTAAAAGTTCTAAATAAATCCATATGTTCTTATAATTAGTTATTATTTTTTTTCAATACATGCCAACTTTTCGTTGTTCCTAGAATTTGGGTGTATTTAATAATTTAAGGGCCTGATTTATAAATTATAATACTTCAAGATTTTATCCATAGTTTAACCTTAGATTTACTATTCTAATGATAAATAACTTTTTGATTTATGTATACTCATAAATATATGTTAGTAATATTCAATTGAATGAGTTTTACCAAGGTTGTTCAATGGAATGCATATAATAATTGATTTAATGTAATAATAAAACTATTTAACACCTATGTTTTGATTATAAAAAAATAAAAGTTCAAAAACTTTGCAACATATCTATGGAAGATTAAAAATAGTAAGCTTCATATTTATGTTATTAATGTAACTTGTAAATATTTTTGTTAATTATTAGCTTGTTTCTTTTATTTTATCCACACAAATTGTAGTTTATGATGATGATATATTTGCCACTTAATAATGTCATGCTATACAAGTAATATTTCATAAATTCCACAATAGATAAGTTGTTTGCATTAAAAAATTTATAGTGTGAAGCTTAATTAAAAAAAAATTACAAGTAAGAATCATACCCGACTTACTAATATTAACAAAGACATTAAAGCTATTTTTTAACATGAACATTCAACTTGAATTTTTAATGATAAATTTTTTTATAGGTTTGTAAATGATTGGGGTCAGATTTCATGCTGTATTTTTTTTTGAAAATTTTATTTATATCATTCTTAAAACTAAGTTTAGTTTAAAAAATCAATATTTGTATATGCTTATATTCATACTACATTTTATAAAAACAAAGTCATACAACATGCTACATATAAAAGATTTTTAAAATACTTGTGCATCACGTGGGGATAAAATCTAGTGTTATTATAATATCAAGGTAATATAAATGGACCTATGCTCTATATATACCTCAAGACAAAAAGAAAAGTAGTCAAGCCATATGCCAAAAATGTAACAATAATAATAAAAATAAAATAATAATAATAATAATAATAATAATAATAATAATAATAATAATAATAATAATAATAATAGAAAACTTCTAAAATAGATTCAAAACATCTATCTTCTGGTTAAGTTTTCTACCCAAACTTGTGATTCAAACCTCAAGTTAATAGTGATAATATATTAGTAACTGGAATATTAAAAAATATTATTAAAGTAATTAAACTACATTCATCATATTATTTAGGCAAGTTAAAGAAATTTAGGAATTAAATATTTAAAACTAACATTCACTTATCTCCTTGTCCATAATCTAGAATAACACAAAACAATAAGTAACTCCAATAGTTCAAACATGTATACCAAGAAAAATTAAATATGCTACCTCAAGGCTAAAACACATTAAATTCTTCAATGAGAAATATCACCTTGTCCGCGATCCAAAATAAAACCAAACTAATGTTCATCTATTAGTTACAAGCATGTACCCCAAGGTAAAATTAGGTAATCTACCCCCAGGATAAAACGCATTAAGTTATAATTTATTAAGGAGTCTGTATTCTATTAATTTTTACATTTATTCTATTTAATTTGATTAATTGTTGTAATGTATTTTTAGGAGAGATTTGAAATTATCTTGGATAAGTGTAGAAAGCTAATATGTGAAGAGTTGATGAAAGGGAGGAGTAGGGCTCGACGAAGTAAACTTTGTCAATGTTATTTACAATATGGGTAATCGGAGAAGGCATGAGTAAATATTCCTTTTGCTATCACTAAGGCAAATTGTCACGAGTTGTGCGGTTTTTATGCCGATCCTAAATACGAGGTTGAAAATTATTACAATTTTTATTTGTGTAAGATGTAAATGATATTGATTTTATAATATATTTTAGCGGCGATGCATAATAAATAAAAATAATAAAGCGAGGCAAAACGTGAAGCACAACAAGGGGTCCAAACCATTTTTGATTGTTCGTCATGAACTGGTAATATATAATTATTTTTATATTTTAATCTATAATAAATGTTCTTACTAATTATATACTTTTTTTATTTTGATAGAGAGGTGGGGATGACAGGGATGAACCCAATATGATTGAGTTTTATAAAGCGACCCATTGTAAAGATGAGAAGTGGACGTCTCCTGAAGCCAAAGAAAGCTATGTAAGTAAAATTGCGATTTATTTTGTATTCTCATCAGCTAAATTAAGTATGTAGGGTTATTGGAGGCTGAGATTAAGGATGTTGACTTATATTTGTTGTTTTAGAGGTCGGAATTAAGTTTAATTGATTATTGTTGTGTTCTCTGTGAATTTTTAATGGATTGAACATGTTGGTTTTCATGTAAAAACAAAGGAAGTTCTGCCAATTTGTTTAAAAATATGAAATATTTTATTGGAGGCCGAAATTAAGTATGTTGATGTGTATTTGTTGTTTTGGAGGTCGGTATTGAGTATAATGAATTATTGTTGTGTTATATGTGATTTTTTAATGGATTGAATAGGTTGGTTTTCATGTAAAAACAATAGAAACTTTGTCGAATTTTTTTAAAATCTATTTTTTTTTAAATTATGAGTATTTTTAGATACTAATTTTATATTTCCTTCACTCACAAGGAGATGGAAAGTCTTAAGTTTGACTCTCTATTTGAGGAGGGTTCGTTAATGAGTCCAGACGAGATAGCGGATCATGTGCTCGGGACGAGAACAAGGTATATTAATGGTCTTGGGCACGGTCCTAAACCAACTAATTCTAAGACAACTTTGCAAACAAAAAATGCATAATTGGAAGAAGATCTTAAGGAATCTATTAGAGCTCAAGAAGAGTTAATGGATATCCTAAAATCTCAAGAGGCGGAGTTTGCAGCTCATCGTGAGGAGACAATGGAGCAACGAGATTGTTGATGTAAAAAACTAGCCTAGGTCTAATTCTTTAATCACACATAAATATAAGTAAGACATAATGGTTTTTAAAGTGGTTTGACTAATTTGGAAAGCTTACGTCCACTATTTTTCTTATTGCCTTTGCCTCGTATGTTCTGAACGTAATGAGCCTTTTTTTTATGAAGGGATTAAAATGTATTTATAGTCTCATAAGGAGATAGAGAGATAGAATGTGAAAGTATGGAATGCCTTTATAAACTAGGCATTTACATCAGTACATAATATTAATAGTGTATTTGGCTGTTGGTGTTTTACTGACTAGGTTGGTTAGCCTTCTTACTGTTGCTCGGGCTTCTTAGAATTGGTCGAAATTCTACATGTTGGTCGGGCCTTCCAGGTCTTGGTCGGTGAATATGCCTTGCTAACTAGAATTCTTGCCATGTAGGATGTCACATGTCCATTTATGATTAGTCCATGCAAATGGGTAATTTTTGGTATCAACAGAAGCCCCCAATGTTCCATGCTTGAGGCTTGCTTTGAAATTATGGAGCATTTAGTCTTGGTAGTAGCTCGAGCTACTTTCCTGATGCTTGGTCGGTTGCTGACTTCCCACACTTATAAAATTTAACTGGTGTTACTAGTGGCGTGTGTTACTAATGGTATTTTTGTAAATATTCTGAGTTATAACGAACCACCTTAGGGAAAATATGTTTTTTTTGTCTCGCCGCTAAAATTTCAATCGTCGTTTCACTTTAATCATCACACTCACCGGTTTTCAAAGTAATCTATAAAAGGCGATAAATTTCATGGTCGTCTCTTTACTTCAAACCTTCTAAGTGTTGCTGCTAATCTTGAGATTGTCGTGCGATCATTCTTCCTGTTCTCTAGTTCTTGTCGAATCCTTAAGCTTTTGTAAGAATCATTTTTCTTTCTTATTTTCTCCAATTTGACTCATAGTTTATGCCATTGCTTCTCTAAATGAGTTTAGGAATGACTGGAGCATACCCACCTGGGTGGATTTAGAACTCCCCAATCCTCCTGTAGATCTTTTTTCTCTATCTGAGGGCCACTAGACCCCTTCTCTATTCATAGCTGAGTGTGGTTTCAGTTTTCCCCCAAATCGATTTTGTATGGAATTTTGTGAATATTTTGTTGGTGTGCCTGCCAGAATAGTCCCCAATCCCTGGAGAATAGTCAATGGTGTCCAAAGGCTTAACCAAATCCATGGGACCCATATTAGTATCCCTAAGGGTATGTTCTGCTACAAATGGGTTACCGGTGACTACACTTATTATTTGAAAACTAGGTTTGGCAATAGGGATTTAGTTGTTAATCTTCCTGACTCCATTAGAGATTATTTTTATCATGGAGTTATTTACAAAAATTGGCAACATGTACCTATAATAGGGAATGAAGTGTACACTGGACCAAAATGCCCTAATGAGGGTCATGGCATAGATTATACCAAACATATTTCATATAATTATGTTGATGAATTACTTGATGCAAAGTTTAATTGACTTTTGTTATTTGTTTTACTGCAGTTGATAGGAAAAGGAAGTGTCCAAAAAAGGGTGACATCAAACTTGACAAGCTCAAGTTTCTTTAGGGAATTCACCAGAGAATTGGAGAGGAACATACTAGGTCAGCTTCATACCTATTGAAGTATAAGAGCTCCATTACCTCCTTTATTACCCGACCTTTAACTGTTGTTCCCTCCAACGTGATTGATTTAGACCAAGATCCAATGTCCACTTCATCAACCACTGTATATAGCAGTGGTGAACTTGTTGTTGGTCTTTCTTCCACCAATAACTCAGACGTTTCCCTATCTGCAGCCATGGGCAAAAGAATATTTCCCAAGCTTCTTGGAGATGATGCTGCGGTTGGCACCCTCAAGCCTGTGGATGGTGGGGCTAAAAAGAAAGATGATGTTGGGAAAAAGACCCCAGCCACCAAGGGAGATGAACCTCCTTTAAAAAGGTTGAGAATAGGACCTGCTATTAAGAAGATTGAAGAAATTGCTAATACCTACCAACAGAGCTTGGTTGGAGTTACTCTATCGAGTGTTGGCTCCTCTATAGCCATAGGTCCTGGTTTGGCTAAAAAATTAATTAAGTCTGGTACTCTTACAGAACACAGGGGTGCTGCTGCCTCCATGCCCTAATTAAAGATTTCTTAAAGGGCTACTTAAAGCCTTGCTATGGTGATACCTCTTTATTTGTGCTTTATTTGTGCATTATCTTCTACTTCATGTGTTAAATTTGTTTTCCTTTTGTGTAGTTACTGGTTGATTTCAATAAGATATTGGAGAAGGTCGATGCTCTTCATTATTTTTTCGGGTGACGTGAAGGGGGCCTTTGATGGTCTCAAAAAATCTTTATTGGAGTCTTAATAAGCCTTAGAGACAGAGAAGAAAACATGGGAAGAGAAAATCAAGGATGCTAATGGAGCTCGAAAAAAAGCTGATACCAATGCCCTTCAAGCTGAGCACAAGGCAAAGGCTGCTGAAGAACTAGTGGCTAAGATAGGGAAAGATCTCTCTTCTGAAAAAGCCAAGAGGAAGAAAGCTAGAGAAACGTCTTTCAATAATGGTTGGGATAAAAATATCACTATTGCCTCTGCTCAAATTGAGTACGCAAAGAAAAAATATTTCAAGGATGGCTGGTTTGTATTAAAGGAGGTCGACATGGCAGAGGACTCTAAACTCTTCCCGATACGTGAGCCTGGCTCTCCCACAACATGGACAATGAAGTTGAAGACGATGTTGATTATGGGGAGTTTTCTCTGGTGGTTGAGTCTTCAGCCGACTAAGGTAAAAATATTATTGAATCATCCATCCCCTGAGTGGAACAAGATAAACTATCTGCCCCTTCAACCGACCAAGGTGGAAACGTTGAATCAGATAGAGAGAAAATGTAGCCTTGCTCGACGTTTGGACCTTTTGTCTTTTTTGCCTTTGTTTTGTTTCTTCTTTATTGTACTTGTAACTTACTTTTATATATCAATAAAAGAACTTTTTCTTTATATTATTTGTTCTTTCTTGGCTATTATAACCTTCTTCTTTTGTTGATCAGCTGTTATGATATTTTCCTAGTTTATGGCCAAAATGGAATAACTTTCTTCCAATGATTATGATCTACTCAAGCGCGGCAACAGTTTATTCAAGGCTGGTCACATGATTTTAACTGATGAAGAATTGTTAGATTTTCTCAGTGCAGATGCTACAGATCAAGCCAAGGATGCATATATCTATCTCAAGTTTCTTCTTGATCGGATTATGGACATTTAACGTGGCTTACATTAAAATGATTGAAGAACTTCAAGGAAATCATAATAAAGTTAAGGCTCTACTCCATACTAACTATAAAGATAAGTACAAATCTTCGAGTGAGGCTTACGAATTTGATGAGAAGTCAGAGAAACATATTTATGCCTTTAAGATGAAAGAATTTATGTTGAAATGTGAAGTAGATGTAGTTAGAGCCCTTGCCAAGTTATTGGAGGAAGAAAGTAACAAGTTGGTGAGTGAATTGAATTCATTGAAGGCTCCTTCTATAATTTTTACTGTTGATGAAGGGGTATCATTCTTTGAAACTGAGAATGCTAGGCTAAGGGAGGAACTGGAAGATTTAATGAAATCCAAATATGCTTCTTCCTCCCGATCAAGATTCAGACCTGACCGACCTAGAACTGATGAGTCCAGAACTTAACAAACGCTTGAAAATCAGGCTTCCCAAATAAAGGCCAAGACTTAAGCCATTACTGAGATGTCTCAAAAGATCCAACCACAAAATGAGCAACTTTCCACCCAGTCTTCTCAACTGCAGGTTAAAGAATGAGTATTAAAGAAACTGCAACACCAAATTAAGAGATTAACTTTTAAGTTTCATAAACATCCCAGGGAGATTTGGATGGAAGGATATAATAAAGCTCTTGGTCATTTTGAAGACCTCTTTAGTCAGGCTCAATGTGAAGGTTACAAGTGGGCCTGGACCAATTGCTTGGAAGTTATGAAGGTGGATCAGAACAACAGACTTTGGCATTGTAATGATCCTTGGTTTTTAGAGTGTTAAGATCCTGCCTTCAAATTGGATGTTAACTCGATGTTGATTAATTTAATTCCTCAGCGTTTGATCACTAAGTATTTAGGGATTATAGCCTACACGACGAGCTAGAAATAGTTCGGCCTCCTTATCTGCTAGATGCTCCGAGTAGTAGTTATATGAGAATGCTTTAAGATTTCAACTTCATTAACTCCCCGTACACATTAGATGATCCTCTAGCAGGCATCAAACCAACACTGATCTCCTCCATAGCTGAAGGAAAGCGCCCAGTAGAATAATTTATTCATATTTTTCATTTATAAATAATACTTGCATGTAATCATCATTTATATAAATGAAAGGCAATTTATTAACTTATCTCGTTATTTAATTTATAAACAATACTTGCTTGAATGACTTATTTCTTATTAGTTTTACTGATACACTTAGACATTTGCCTAAATTTAGTACTAGTTACTAATGAGATGATCATAAGTTCTGCTCATACACTTATATTTCTAAGTTTAGTATCAGTTACCATCGATGTGGCCATAAGTTCTACTAGCACACCTAGATTTAAATATAAGTTTAGCACTAGTTACCCGTGGTATTACCATAGGTTCTACCAATGGACCTAAATTTTTAGGTTTAGCATTAGTTAATAGTGGTGACTAAGATAATATGGAATATGTGTCTACATTCCTATTTAGGTGTCTTCACAGCGTTCTTCCTTCATTTTGATCAGTTCGGATAAAACTTGTTGATTTTTATACAGATTTTTATCCCTGATTTTCTTAACCAAGTGCTGAGGACCTCAAGTCTTCAGATAAAACTTATTGATTTTTATACAAAGTTTTATCCTTGGTTTTCTTGACCAAGTGTTGAGACCTAAAGTCCTGTTTTAACTAGGGCTTTTGTGCTTTTTCTGCCGATCAAGTATTGCTTGTACTGAATTCCTGCCGACCAAGTATTACTTGTATTTATGGGGATGTTTATCACTAGTTACTCCCCCTAAAATCAACAAAATGGAAGAAACCAACAGTTTATTATTACTGAAGTAAATTGATTACAAAAAACATTGCTTGCTATATTATTGATAGTATTTCCTGAGATTTTTGGCATCAATATGACGATTTGCCAGAATTTTAAATGGGAATGATTCTTCTAAGCTCAATTCTAGTCATTGATGCTAGTCGAGCAAGTGCATCAGATCGGTTATTTTCCACTCTTGGAATTTTTCTCATCTGAACAGCTAGTAATTTCGCTATGACTTCCAATGATTTGGTGAGGTACCTTATCATTAATTCTCCTTTGGCTCCATGCAAACTTAAAATCTGATTAACCACCAATTGAGAGTTACCGTGCTCCACAACTTTCTCATCATTTAATGATTGAGCTAAACTTAATCCCACAATTAAAGATTCATACTCCGCTTAATTGTTAGAGGATTGGACCTGGAATCTAAGTACGTACTCAATATCAATCCCATTAGGGTATTAAGTATAATCCCTGCTCCCCTTCCTATCACACTTGAAGATCCATCCATAAATAAGTTCCATGCTGGGATGTTGTTGTCAAAGTCTTGGTCTGACAATGTCCCATAATGGAATACCATCTTTCTTACTGATCATATCTTTGAGCTATCTCCTACATTTTTGTTGATTATTCTAGTAGGTCGGTAAAAACTTCTTCTGAGCTCTCCCCTGCTGGGGTCTGCTCGGGTTGTTGATCAGTGATGACCTTAGTTGAGCTTTCCCCTGTTGGGGTTTTTTCTGCTTAAATTATTTATTGCTCGGGGACCCCCAATTAAGTGAATTCTACAATGAAGTCTGCCACAGCTTGGCTCGGCCCTTTAATGAGGACCTTGGCTTATATACAATATCATTCTCTCCCAGTTCTACTGCCCAATACATTAGTCTCCTAGACTTCTCAGGTTTATGCAAAGCTTACCGAAGAGGCATGTTAGTGTATACCCTAATGGTATGTGCTTGGAAGTAAGGCTTCACATTTATGGTTGCCTCTATAAATGCCAAAGAAAGTTTCTCCAATCGGGGATATCTGATTTCTTCTCATCGAAAGGCTTTGCTGGTATAGTAGACTGATTTTTGAACTCCGTTATCTTCTCGTATCAAAGAAGAACTCACAACTGACTCATAAACGGTTGAGTACAGATACAATTTTCCTCCCAGAACTGGTCGGGAGAGCAATGGGGGTGATCCCAGATACATTTTCAACTCCAGAAATGATTTTTCGCATTCATCACTCCATTCAAAAGTCTTACTCAACACTTTAAAGAATGGTAAACACTTATCTGTAGCTCGGGACACGAATCTATTCAGAGCTGCTACTCGCTTAGTGAGTCTTTGTACATCCTTCTTACAAGCCAGGGACTGCATTTCAATTAATGCCTTAATCTTGTAAGGATTATCCTCAATTCCCCTCTTATTCACTATGTACCCGAGAAACATGCCTTCTTAGACAACAAACACGCATTTGGTCGGATTAAGCTTTATCTGGTGCTTCTCCAGCTGATCAAAGGTTTGGCTCAGGTCGTCAATATGGTCATAGGCTTTCTTTCTCTTCGTTAGCATGGTAGTCAACATATACTTCCATGTTTTTGCCTATTTGATCTTCAAAGACCTTGTTCACCAACCTCTAGTAGGTAGTACCGGCATTTTTTAAACCAAAAGGCATCACATTAAAATAATAAGTTCCTCGGGGAGTAATGAAAGAGGTATTTTCCCTATCTTCAGGCTTCATTTTGATCTGGTTGTAACCAGAATAAGCATCTATAAAACTCAATAGCTCATGTCCCGATGTAGCATCAACAAGTTAATCAATCATGGGTAAAGGAAAATGATCCTTTGGGCAAGCTTTATTCAAATCTGTGAAATCTACACACATTCTCCATTTGTTATTTTTCTTTTTGACCATAACGATGCTAGCCAACCAATCTGGATATTTTATATCTTCAATGAATGAAGATTTATGTAATTTCTCAACCTCCTCCTCGATAGCCTGGTTCTTTTCGGGGCAAAGCACTCTATGCGTTTACTTCACTGGTTTGACCTCCTTATTGACATTAAGTTCATGGCAAAGGAAATTAGGATCAATTCCAGGCATATCTTCATGACTCCAAGTGAATACGCGCTTTCTCTATTTGAGGAATATTACTAGCTCATGTTTAAGAACAGGGTCTAATGTCATACCTATCTGAGTGGTCCGCTCTAGTTTATCAATGTCTAGGATGATATTATTTGTTACCTCCACAATCTGACCCTTAACCACCTCTGTTTCTTCTCTTGGATCTAAGGTTTCAACCTCAGACTCGCTATTGGGCTCAGTGGTGTCTACTTGGTAAGTAATAATTTTTTTCTTCAATTCATTCAAGTCTTCTTGCTCGGCAGAGGAGTAATAACATTCCCTATCTATCTTCTGATCAGCCTTTACAATGCATACACCAAAATTGGTTTGGGACTTCAAGCATTGATGAACTGTGGAAGGCATAACTTCGAACTTTTTTTGTCCAACTCTACCCATGATCATATTATAAGCGAAGTGGACATTTTTATCCTTTACAAAGAAACGGACTTTCTCTGTTCGGCTTACTAGTCAGGTGCCGATCAACACTTGTAACTTGATTGTGCCCAGGGTATATACTTTTTTGCCAAATAAGCCTATAAGGGGTCTGCGATAAGGCTCTAACTGGCTAAGTTTTAGGTCCAAACTGTCAAAGGAGTGATATAACATGATGTTTGTTGAACTCCTGTTATCAATTAGTACTCTAGAGAAAATTTTATCTTGCATTATGAATTTGACTACTAGGGGATCGTTATGAGGATACAATACTCCAAAGAGGTAATTTTTGGAAAAAAGATCACCAACTTGTCTTTGTTGACTTTCCTCGGCCGATCTTCCTCAGTTAGATTGATCCTATGAATATAAGAACAAGCTTGAGCCTCGTTGAGGTAAGCTTTTCTTTCTGCTGTTTGATCTCCTCCCCCCAGCGTATCCACCTATAATCATTTGACAGTCAAAAGATCCAAAACTAAGCATAAATACCTCATGTTCTCGTTGCCTGAGTTTCTTGGGTAGGTCGGGGTTGTCTTCAATATCATCTTCATAAGTTATCTTTTTCTCATCCCTGGGCTTGCATGGAGATTTTGACCTTTGTCGAGCTCCTTTGTCATCGTGCCGATCAATAAACCTGTTTAGTTTTCCTCAACGGGTGAGTGTTTCTATCTCATTCTGTAGAGCAATACAACTGAAAGGCCCCGGATTTGAAATAATATCAAATTTAAAACAATAATTTCCTTTTAAATAAATGCGGAAGCGTTGAGATGGTTTTAACTTTCGAAAATAACAACAAGTTTTAATTTCTCAAAACAAATTAAAACATGATTCAAGTCCTAGAATTAGCCTAAGTCACAATTAACAATTATCCAAAGTTAGGCGAAACCAATTTTAGCAAGTGACTTGAATAAACCAATTTTACCCAATTTTATCTTGAAATTATCCTAAGCATGGATTCTAAGTTATGAAGCAAGATAAAATAAACAATGTCACACTACACCGCGATGTACGAGGAAAAACCCACTAACGGGAAAAAACCTCGGGACGGCCCTAGCCTCAAATCCACTAAAAACGGTATTACAAAATACAAGACAAAAGACTTACTTCCTAAACTCGAACCCTCTCAAGCCGTGATGCTTCTTCTTGTATCAACCTCCAATTAGCAGATAACCAACGGAGCTCCACCGTGGTCTCGGACTTCACCGATCGGGCAATTAGGCACACCGTCCACCACACATGGTGCCTTTCACCATGTGAGTAGAATCTCAACAAAAGTCTTCTTCTTTGATGGATATAGAAGCAAACCAAAACTCTCTTTGAATGGTGTAGAGAAACCGGTGCCAAAAACTCCAAGTAAAGATATGAATATATAGAGCTTGGAGTAAACAAGAATGGGTGTAAACTAAGTGTTTAAAGATTTTTCTTTAAGTTGAAGAACACTCAAACATGAACATTTTCCTTTTGTAAATAATCTCTCAAACTCTCTCTAGGAGATGTATTAGGATGGAAAAGTTGTTTTGGAAAATGTGTTTCCCGCACATAATAAAGTATGAAAAAGGTTGGTTGAAAACCAAGTGGAGGAGTGGGGAAAAACTGCAAAAAACTGCCAAATAACTGTTCCCGCTGGAAGTTCGTTCGAACGAACGTGATTCTCGTTCGAACGAGACTTCTAACGAGTGACCAGCCTGGGCTCGTTAGAAGTTCGTTAGATACCTCGTTAGAACGAACATTCGTTCAAACGACATATCGAACGACTGTCCAGTTAGGGTCGTTGGCAAAACTCGTTCGAACGAACCTGGTTCGAACGACAAAACTCGTTCGAACGAAATCTGGTTCGAACGAAAAAACTCGTTCGAACGACATTTCTAACGAACGACCAGAAAGATTGAAAAATTCGATTTTAGCCCAGAAACTTTTATAAACTTTTATATACTTATTTTAAAGTTTCTAATTGATTCTTTCTGAAAATAAAGTGCAGTTTTTAATACACCTAACACCCATTAAACTTTGTTCCAAGCTCTTATATAAATATAATTACATTCATACCTTGGGAGCATGGAACCTTAGTTGATGACGTAGAAACGAGGCACACAAACCGGCATTTTGATGAAGCTTTAAGTTCTTTGCCGCTACGTCTTCAACTCACACTTCATAGGCTTGAGAATATTACAAATAAATACTATCCTATGAGTAAATGTTTTTGTCCGGAATTGAGCCAAAACTATATATGGACTCAATTGGAAATTTGTGTCCTTACAAATCTCCCCCTTTGGCTATTCCGGGACAAAAACCAAACAAAAATCCTAAAGGGCCGTCAAGCTCACTAGACTCAAAAACATAACCCGCCCAATCTTGACTCAACCCAAGGATCAAACGCTTTGCCATAGAAAGATGCCGCTTTAGAATAAATCCTGCACACTTAAGCAAACTCATCAAATGCATAGAGAATATCAAAATATTAAATGCAATTAATTAATTACTCCCCCTAAATTAATTCTCCCTTTAAACACATGATCTACTTAGAAAGACGTCTCCTCCTAAGATAAATCTCCCCCAAACGAAGATACGATAATAATAGGATTAGATACCATTTCTCCCCCTATCATCATTCTCCCCCTTTTTGTTCAGGAATAGGCAAAGGATAAAGAACTAATAAACAACATGTGAGATAGCTTAAAGTGATAAGACATGAAAGCATATGGGCAAATAAAAGCAAGGCAAAGACAAACAAATATCATATATATATATACTTTAAATATACCAATAAGTACGTGTATATATAGATAGATATAAACACACACATGACACAAAATACAATAAGTTTGCACACTCGTATGGCAAAAATGTGTCATATGGAAACGGAAGTGTAGGGGTGTGAACTAGCAACTATTAAATTTAGACCCAAACACTTAAGAAACGTTCACGGAGTTCTCATTTGATTGCAAACTTCATCACAGTTAAATATAACCTCATGTGACAATATAAAGATTGAACTCAATGAACAAACATACACAATGCATACAAGCCTAGCATGATGATGATTCTACAAACCAAATAGAGTCATGACATTAAAGACAACTAGGATAAACGGACATTGTGCAAACCGTTGATATACCATCCAATTCTCCCTCAATAAGCATATATATTCTTATGTTTTTGAATGAATATATCATACAAACATAGGCCTTGGTAATTGTTTTCTGTTTAATGCCAAATATTCTGTTTTTAGGCCTTTGGATCACGTATTTCTTTTAGATCCAATCAACGGTGGCTTACTATCGCAAAGGATTTAATTCATCCTTTCGGAGCCCTTCCCCGTGCATATATTAATTTATCATGTTTTCATTTTTCGCACAAATCTCACATGCAGCGGATTTTGACATGCACTAGTCCTCCTAGGTCATAGATATGTAGATGACTAGATTGATAGGAGAACACCTCAAAAAGCTCAAATATAACATGTGACATTAAGATTTCAAAAGAGCTCGTGCATGTGTGAATAGAGGCATATAGAAATATAATCCATTTAAACAATACAAAATCCAACTACTCCATATAAAACATAGTAAAGAACATTTTAAGGATTGAAAATCTAAACCAAAAGTTCTAGCCACATGGAAGCGTAAACGATAGGATTCAAACACAAATATATGCCACATAAAGTGTGTCAAACAAAAATACACACAAAACAAAATCTTTTTGAGTTTTTAACATTTTTAATCAAAAATAAATATTTACTGAAAAAGGACAAACAAAAATCATTTGTATTTTTCATTAAGCTTAAATGAAATAAATAAAACACAAATGATAAACAAAAATCTTTTTATATTATGCAGTCGATTCAAACACAAAATATAATACAAAAAGATAAACAAGTCATAATTTCTAGCATGTGATATGAAATAAGGCAATGACTAGAGAATGACTAAACAAGCATACATTTAGCATATGAATATAGCATGAAGTACAAACGCTAAAGTATGCAAATACTAACACATTCATCCATTAGATTTAGCAAGGAAGGAAGGATGTGAAAGTAAATGAGAATCAATAACCCTATTTTGTAAGGCAACCAAGTCGAATTTCCTAACCCAAATTAACGAAGCATGACTATCTTGGGGTGTAGGAACGTTAGCTATCGTGGTTGCTTTACTATGGGATTTTCTAGGAATTCGTTTAAGATCAAAACAAAATTTCTTAAGATGACCTTTTCGACCACAATGTGAACAAGTGAAAACATGTCGAAAAGATTTACCTAAGGAGTGATCTTGAAATGCATTCCTAGTATATTCTCCTAAAATGTTGGTTTTGACTTTAGGGTTAAATTCATTACAAGTATTGAAGCCTAAACCAAAAGTGTCATTTTTAACTTGGACCGTTCCTAACATTTTATCAAGTTTTTCCGAACGACATTCCAAATCAAATTTGACATTACTAGAATCTTTTAATTTATTTTCCAATTCTAAAATCTTAGATTCTAGTAAAAAATTTCGCTCTTCAAAAGCAAGAAGCTCCTTTTTCAAGGATTCCATTAAACCCCTAAGGCTATCTCTCTCGCCTTCTACATAGTTAAGCTTCTCTTGAAGAGTCCTCTCATGTGTCCTAAGGTCTTCTATTAAGGTACTTTCATCAATGACCTTAACACTCTCTCTTAAACAAGCTTCTAACTTCAAATTAGTTCTTTTCAAATTAATAGATTCTTTATATAATTCATGAAAAGCATTTTGAAGTTCACTCACATCAACCTCTTCTTCATTTTCACTCTCACTTTCTTCTTCACTCTCACTATCATTAAAAACAAGGGAATCATGAACAATGACCTTGGAAGTGGCATGTGCAATCGTGTCATCAATCGATGAGTTCTCATTATCACTCACATGACTAGCCATAAAAGCCACAAAATTTTTCTTAGTGGGGGAATCGGGCTTTTCTTCCTTATCACTATCACTAAGGGTTGCATTATATGAAATAGGTCGCTTACCATCTTTCCTTAGTTTATTGGGGCACTCATAAGCCCTATGGCCATAACCTTCACAACCAAAACACTTATTAGACTCGTCCCTATCTAAATGTTCATTACTAGGTTTAGGGATTTTCTCGGCTTTAGAAATCTTCTCTCTTTTATCATGTTTAGAAGTATCAAATTTCTTAAAATCATTTTTAACTTTATCTTTGTTAAATTTAAGAAATTTTCTAAATTTACGAGCAAACAAAGCCATGTCTTCCGAGTCACTATCACTATCGCTCTCTACTATTTGTTTGACCTCTTTTCGGGCTTTTAAAGCAACACCCTTTTCAATTTTCTTTTCAGTTTTAGAGGGAAACATATCCAGTTCATAGGTTTGTAAATCACCTACAAGCTCTTCTAATTTCGTAGAGGCTAAAGTGGGTAAAGAATTTAAAACGGTCACTTTAGGAATAAATCTATCGGGTAGGGACCTCAAAATTTTCTTTACAACACGGTTGTCAGGTATTTTCTCTCCCAAGTTAAAGGATGAATTAACAATATCAGAAAGTCTAGCATAAAATTTGGCAAAAGTTTCTTTTTCATCCATTTTGATAGTTTCAAATTGAGTGGTGAGGTTTTGGAGTTTTGAAGCTTTAACGACACTCGTTCCTTCATGAGTTAATTGTAAAATATCCCAAGCTTCTTTAGCGGTTTCACACGTCATAATACATCGGAATTCATCCGGTGCGACAGCGCTAAATAAGGAATTTAAACCACGGGAATTAAAATTTGCAAGCTTAAACTCATTTTCGATCCATCTATCGATGGGTTTGGGAACACGTTCATTTTCAATTAGATGAGTTGGTGGGGAGTACCCGGTAACAACAGACATCCAAACATGTTCATCGATAGATTTAAGTGCCGATTTCATTCGCGCTTTCCAATACGCGTAGTTAGAACCATCAAAAATAGGAAATTTTGAAAATGGGGAAAAATCCATTTTAGCCAAAAATTAAAAGATCTTTACGAAATAATTTATTGTTTTTTGCTCTGATACCAATTTGAAAGGCCCCGGATTTGAAATAATATCACATTTAAAAAAATAATTTCCTTTTAAATAAATGCGGAAGCGTTGAGATGGTTTTAACTTTCAAAAATAACAACAAGTTTTAATTTCTCAAAACAAATTAAAACATGATTCAAGTCCTAGAATTAGCCTAAGTCACAATTAACAATTATCCAAAGTTAGGCGAAACCAATTTTAGCAAGTGACTTGAATAAACCAATTTTACCCAATTTTATCTTGAAATTATCCTAAGCATGGATTCTAAGTTATGAAGCAAGATAAAATAAACAATGTCACACTACACCGCGATGTACGAGGAAAAACCCACTAACGGGAAAAAACCTCGGGACGGCCCTAGCCTCAAATCCACTAAAAACGGTATTACAAAATACAAGACAAAAGACTTACTTCCTAAACTCGAACCCTCTCAAGCCGTGATGCTTCTTCTTGTATCAACCTCCAATTAGCAGATAACCAACGGAGCTCCACCGTGGTCTCGGACTTCACCGATCGGGCAATTAGGCACACCGTCCACCACACATGGTGCCTTTCACCATGTGAGTAGAATCTCAACAAAAGTCTTCTTCTTTGATGGATATAGAAGCAAACCAAAACTCTCTTTGAATGGTGTAGAGAAACCGGTGCCAAAAACTCCAAGTAAAGATATGAATATATAGAGCTTGGAGTAAACAAGAATGGGTGTAAACTAAGTGTTTAAAGATTTTTCTTTAAGTTGAAGAACACTCAAACATGAACATTTTCCTTTTGTAAATAATCTCTCAAACTCTCTCTAGGAGATGTATTAGGATGGAAAAGTTGTTTTGGAAAATGTGTTTCCCGCACATAATAAAGTATGAAAAAGGTTGGTTGAAAACCAAGTGGAGGAGTGGGGAAAAACTGCAAAAAACTGCCAAATAACTGTTCCCGCTGGAAGTTCGTTCGAACGAGACTTCTAACGAGTGACCAGCCTGGGCTCGTTAGAAGTTCGTTAGATACCTCGTTAGAACGAACATTCGTTCGAACGACATATCGAACGACTGTCCAGTTAGGGTCGTTGGCAAAACTCGTTCGAACGACAAAACTCGTTCGAACGAAATCTGGTTCGAACGAAAAAACTCGTTCGAACGACATTTCTAACGAACGACCAGAAAGATTGAAAAATTCGATTTTAGCCCAGAAACTTTTATAAACTTTTATATACTTATTTTAAAGTTTCTAATTGATTCTTTCTGAAAATAAAGTGCAGTTTTTATTACACCTAACACCCATTAAACTTTGTTCCAAGCTCTTATATAAATATAATTACATTCATACCTTGGGAGCATCGAACCTTAGTTGATGACGTAGAAACGAGGCACACAAACCGGCATTTTGATGAAGCTTTAAGTTCTTTGCCGCTACGTCTTCAACTCACACTTCATAGGCTTGAGAATATTACAAATAAATACTATCCTATGAGTAAATGTTTTTGTCCGGAATTGAGCCAAAACTATATATGGACTCAATTGAAAATTTGTGTCCTTACAACAACGATCTGTTGTATTACTATGGTCCTTGTGGAACTCACAATATTTTAATGCATTTATACCTTAATATATAATATACATACACAGTACATTAATATATGTGTAATTCTTATAAATAAAAAATATATATGTATATGTAGTCGAAATTACGTATACTTATATCATTAAATTATATAATATACTAAGACTCATACGTTAAATAATATCATCAATATATACATGATAGTAATACATAGTTTTATACATGTATTATTAATGAATGGAATAATATAAAATGTACATATAGTACATATGTATTAAAAAATATTCATGTATGTATATAATTTTATTATGAATTATACATGCAATATATATATATATATATATATATATATATATATATATATATATATATATATAGAGAGAGAGAGAGAGAGAGAGAGACACACACACACACACACACATACAGTAATGTATAATATAAATATACATGTTTGCCAATTCTATCAAATTTTCAAAAAATTGTATTTAAAAACGTGTTTACCAAACGTGCACCAATACTTATAAAAAAAATGAATTTTAAAATTGTAATTTAAAACAACATTTATATCGAATTTTCTGAATATAGAACCAAATGGGGGCTCTATTTGCAACGATTTTTAGCTGTAGCAAAAAGTAAAAATATATTCAGCCACGATTTTTTAAGAATACATGCAATACAATTTGCCAAGAAATATATTAACAAACAACAACAATAAGGATTGTTGTGAAAGGTACACATTAGGCAACAATTTTTTTTTTCCGTTGCCAATAAGTTAACAATTGGCCACGAAACTCATTTCCGTTCTCAAATACTTTTAGCCACGGGGCTTTGGCCACGACCATGCAACTAAAAAAATATTGTTGCCAATTGTCTTTTACAACGAAATTTTCACATTTGGCCACGATTTATTTCACAACAAATTGTAAAGTTTCTTGTAAACATAATGAAACTTCATTTATAAAATTGGAAATATCTTTAAAATTCCATGCAATATTACGGCCACTATATTCTTGATCTCTATTCCTTTACTCCTTCACATTAACGATATTATTTTAAAATATAAACATGTTTTAGATAACAAGCTGATATTAAAATGGCGATAATAAGCTGGGTATAATAAACTCATTGATCCATGGTTCAATCATTGCTTAAAAAAATTAAGGAAAAAAAATTAGAATCTAAATGTTTTTTTTTACAGGAATACAATCTTTATTGGGATAGGAATGAAAAGAAAACCAGCATTTTTGACCAAATATTTGGAATAACTCCATTCACAGACACAGGAGAATGAAAACCAATCTTTTTCACCAGCCATTCAATAAACGAAGCAGCTCATAAAACCACACATGAGACAAGCGGAAAACCTTCAGAAACCACCACGAAGATTTGCATTCCGCCTCTGAGATTTGCATTTTTTTAATATCTTTCTGAAATGTATGTATATATATTTATGGTTAACTCGACTATTTTATTTTTCTCTGCTACGTGATGGTCACCATTAATATTTATCATAATGAAGTCATTTTTTAGTTGCCGACAAATCCAATTCTTCCAAATTGAGTTATTTCCTTTCTCTCAGCAATTATGATAGAATTAAAAAAACATTTATAATCTTGAGAATGGTTAAGTTTATGGGTCATTTATTGCTTGGGGTACATTTATTTATAATATTTTGTTCTTGGGGTACGTTAGTTTTCGTATTATTTCGCTTATGTCAAAACTAACGAAAACCATCAGTTGACTCATTTAACCGTTAGCTGACATCTTTAACAATTATTTCTCACATAATAAATGACATATTTGTCCTTGAAATTAAAGCATAAAATGTTTAATATTTATAAAAGTTGTTTAATTAAAACTGTTTATAAAATTTGTTTAATATTAATAACAAAATGTTGTTTAGTAATAATTGTTTAATACAAACTTTTTAATAAAAACTGTTTAATGAAAATTGTTTAAAATTTATAAAAAAATGATTAATATTTATAAAAAAAATGTTTAATATTCGTAAAAACTGTTTAATTTTTATAAGTTTTAAATATTTAGAAAAAAAAAATAGTTGAAAAAGTTCTTAAAAATTGTTAAAAAATAATTTTCCAAATTTGTTAAAAATCATTTTCGAAAATAAAAACAATTTCAGTTAAAAATGTTACAAAAATGTTTAAATGCTTTTTTATAGATAAATTGTGTGTGTGTGTATATATATATATATAAAAATTGTTTTTATATATAAAACTTTTGTGTATATATAATATTTTTTATATATAAACTCATATTCTATATATAAATTTTCAAAACTCTTTATACACATAAAAAATAAACTTAAAAAATATATAAACTGATTTTATATATAAACTTATTGAAATGCATTTTAAAAACTTATTTTTATATTTAAACAGTTTATTTATATATATAAACTTATTTTTATATTTAAACTATTTATACATTAAAAAAATATATAAACTGATTTTTTTAAAATATAAAAACTCGGTATAAAAAATGTTTTCTACCAAATAAAATGATTTTCAAAAAAACAAAAATTTTTCCACCCAAAAAGATGATTTCCATAAACAAAAATAGATAAATTTCAGCATAAAAATAAAAAATAAAACTGATTTCAATTAAAAAAATTATTGCCAAAAATTTCAGCCCCAAAAATGATTTCCAATCACAAAATAAATATTTTCCAGCAAAAAAAATATGAAAATATTTTTTTCTGAAAAACATGAAAAGATGAAAATAATTTCCAATCAGTTTAAAAAAAAAATTCAGAAAAAAAATGTTTTCCACCCAAAAAAATTGATTTTCAACAAAAGAAAAAAATCCAACCAAATAATTATTTTCAACTACAAAAAAGCTGGAAAAAAAAACCTCCCGCAAAAAAAAACCTCCGGCAAAATACATAGCAACCAAACAAAACCCCTGGCCAGAAATAAACATCCGGCCAAAAACATCTCCGGCGGAAATTAATAGTAAACAAATCGAACAATAGAACACCAAACGAACCGGACTTGAACCCGTACCTTAAACAAATCTAACCCGGAGATTCAACCCGAAATCTCAAAACAAATCTAACAACAGATCTGTTGAGAGGGAGGAGAGAGAGAGAGAGAGAGGGGTAGCGCAAATTGTTAAGGTATTTGAGAGGGAGGAGAGAGAGCACTGTTAATTGTTAAGGTATTTGAGAGGGTGTTATGGTATTTGTGTACATGGGTATTTAAGGTATCTGACTGCAAATGTTACTCCTCTTAATGGATGTTAGTTCAAACCGTTCAAATAATGCCCAACTAAATATAATGAAAATTAACGTACCCCAAGAACAAAATATTATAAATAAACATACTCCAAATAATAAGTGACCCTAAATTTTTCAACAAAAGAAAATTATAATGTACTTCTCGAAAGTATTTCACAAATTGCAGTAATAAAAGCAAAACTAGAATTAAGTATTTTAAATATGTCTATAAAGTTAATGAAATATGGATAAATATCACAAACGACTTCGGCTTAACAATCATGTATAAAAAAGAGTTATTATACAATATACAATAAATGAATAAGGAAAACACTTACGACTCCATATGAACAATAAAATGAATGACAAAGATCGGCCATTAGACTCACCTCATTCATCTCTACCTTCATTTTTCTCAACATCACCCGATCTTCTTTCAACAAACAGATTAATTAGATAGTATAAAAAATTATTTGAATAATGCCCGGTCTTTAGATCGTCTTTGTTGTTAAGCTTGTGACAAAATCTGAGTTAAACACATCAAAGTTTTACAAGTACAGGTTGATAGGTTTAGATGGTAGAGTTTGGGCTTGGGTAGGCGATAAATGGCATTACTAATGTTGCATCATGATTAAGAATTGACACATGGTTGAGATAAAAATGGTGATTTGGAATAACAGTGGGGTTGTGATTGTGAGAATACGTAAAAATATAATCAATATGATGTTGGGTGGTAACTATGAGGAGAATATGTAACTATATAATCAATATGAACCGTCTATAAGTAAAGTTTAATAGTTTTTTTTGGGAATCAATGTGAACCTTCAAGACATAAAGTCGAATGTTTTTTTGGGGGGGAAGCTTCCAAATAATTTGGTTTGTAAGAGTGCCAAGATTTGACATTTGAGGGAGGGGATTAATTGCATTAAAGTCTCGTTAAACCTCTAACACTATTGTATTAGATGTATAACTAGCATATAACTCGTGCGATGCACGGGTGATCTACAATAAACAAATATAATAATAATTATTATAAAAAATAGTATATATATCATAAATTCAATATCTTATCTTAAAGACATTATAAATGGTTAATTTTTTTCATAAATAAAATTTGTCTATTATTTTCAAAGGTTTTTATTACATAAAAATATTTTTTATAAATAAAAAATTCAAAACAACTCTACTTATTTTATATAAAAAAAATCAAGCATATTTTTATTTGTTTTTTGTTACTGTATGTCATTTATCGATACAAAACTTAAAGTTTTATCTATAAATAAAACGTTATAAATGTTTTTATAGCCAAAAACTTTTTTTATTTCTGTTTAAAATAATTTTGAAATTTTGAAAACTTTTTTAACTTAAAAACAATTTTTTATAAATAAAAACTTCAAAAAAACTTTACATATTTTATATAAAACAATTATACATATATTTATCTATTTTTAGTTTTATAAACTTTGTGTCATTTATAAATAAAAACTTAAGGTTTTTTCTATTAATACAACGTTAAAAATATTTTCATAACCAAAAACTTTTTTATTAATATAAAAATAATTTGGAATTTTTGAATTTTTTTAAACTTTTTCCTTTAAATAAAAACGTTATATAGATGTAGTAGTATAAGTAACATCGTGCAATGTGATTTGAGTAGAGAATGATGAAAATAGATTAATTGAATCTAGATTGTGTTGAATCGAGAAATTAATTAATGGAGTCTAGAATCAATCATCTTTTTAGTTTTCAAGAGACTTTCACTTTATTTATTTATTTTATTTCAAAGAGATTTTTAATTTATTTAGTTTCAAAGAACACGATGTTCAAAATAAGAGAGAGATAATGTTTTAAAGACTTATTAACTCCTTTATTACTATCGTATTAGAAGTGTAATGTAGATATGAATATATAAATATCCAAAGGAAAATCATTATACATTACAAGTTCTTATGAGTATAACTCACAGAGAGATTACCTCACTAGCAATAAAGTCAGGATAAATTCCAACTCCAAGGATTCAGCCTCATGTCCTAATGAATGCACCTTGTTCACCATTTTAAGATAGTTAAAATGCTAAAAAGATGGGCTTTATAAATACTAGTTTTTGATCCACATGTGCATTTTATAATAAGTTGCTAGAATAGATCATTAAAAAGAAAAACAATTAAAGAGCACGAGAAAAAAATGAGGGAATTTGTACTCACGAAAAAGCATAACTTTATTTTAAATTTGCAATACATAACTAATTACCGCAAAACACTATCCAAGTTAGACTTGCCAAAACATGGAAAAAGCATGAAACCATTCATCCAATACAAAATGGAACAATCATTGTACCGGGTGCACAAGACTCTAATTCTATTGTGGGATTTGAGAGAAGTGGTTGTCCGCTAACCTATCCCCATGTTTTATATGGAGAGTCTGCTCCCACGTCTCGAACATGTATTATTAATTTTTTGTACATATTAGTAAAATTGTATACTCTCACTTGATTAATTAAGTATTGGAAAAGAAAAAAAATACTAGTATGGCTACCATACTAGTATACTCTCACATAATTTCGTTACGTTTCATGTCATGTTATCGTTTCGTTCCAAAAAATTTCACCCATACATGGCATGATTCTGAACTTCGATGACCGATAAAAAACATACCAAATTAACGATATGTATTCATATGATAAAGGAATACAATAATCAATCTTTTTTCATATATGTGGATATTACCTAGGCTATAAAAAGAAAAAGGAAACAAAACATTCAATCAAAGAGACTAATAACATCGTCAAGCTATGAGTACTCCTTAATCAACATAGTTAGCGTGTAAACATGTTGGGCTATAATAAGAAAACTAAAGAGAAAACTCAACATATAACTGTAGTTGAAGATTTGAAGGAAAGGCTATTTTTGAAGTCAAACTAACATTCAAAAATAAAATATTGATATGATAAAGGATAAAAGAAATAATTTACAGTCACTTAACATGAATAATTCCTGAAATTTCCACATATTTAATTAAATTACAATAGCACAGATTCACCATTAGCTTTATCAAATTAATAGGAAAATTTTATGAGAAAACAAAAAATCATGGATAAAGATGTAATCCCATCAACATAAATCATGTCCATTATCATATAAAAGTATTTAATTAAAACCCAATCTTATTGAATAATATTTAAATATTTAAAACCTTATTAATTTATAATTGAGTTTTTCACCATTTAATTAATTGGGCGAACATTGAACATACGGGACTCATTTTTGGTAAAAAAAAATTAAATGACGAGTAAGACCATCCCTAACTATATAATTACTGCTATTTGGGATTGTAGGAACATCAAGACTTATAAATCTAATTTGTTGGTTTTTCACATGCTCTGTTTCTTTTTCTGAAAAACTCTACATCGATCTTCTTTTCAAAGTCCAAATTAATATCCAAAAATATCCATCAAAGTATACCGTACATAGGACTAATAAAGTAACACGGTAAATATGGTTGAATACTATTCACATAATAACACTGTAAATTTTCAAAATTAGTAATGTAATATTTTTCTCCCTGTATTTACGAACTATAAACTTAGGTGCACGCGTGGGTTTTTCCATGTGGTATAACACATTGAGGCGCCTTTCCTTCGCTGCATCGTCCGATTCACTTTCTTCAAACAAGTGGATTACTATATCCAATGTGTCGTCATCAACTCAAAAACCTAGTTGAACCATTTCTTCAATGAGTGCAATCAGGGACGGAGATAGGAACTTTTGATAGTGAGGGTTAAGTTAACATTGATTTTTGGGGGTTCGGGAGCGGGACGCCCTGAATCGAATTTTTTGAGTTTATTTTTAGTATTTACAAAAAAATAATGTAATTTGTTTATTTTAATGGAAAGATAAACAAATATTTAAATCAATATTTCGACCTCAAGTTTAAAGTAACTCTCTTTAATTATCCCCTACAATTAACCCTAAAATACAAACCAACAACATTAAATCAAACTCTAACAAACATAACACTATTACCCTAAAATAAACCCCAAATTTTAACATCAATATAGTTAGTTCAATGCAACTTAAATTCAGTCCTAAAAATATCCTAAAATTCAGTTCTAGAATTTTCTCAATATTAACACAAAAATTTATCCCAATATTAACCCTAAAATTAAAGGCAAGAGAAATAGAGGGAAAAAAAGGAGAAGATATACCCGTCAAAATGAGAGGAAGGATCTTTAATGGAGGATAAGTAAATTTTGATTGACACAAAAATTGAAACCCTAAAAAATGAATAAAATCATAAAAATTAATAGAGTTAATGAGATTGAATAATATTTATATGAAAAAAAATTAAATAACTTAGAATCTTATCAAATGTTGTCTTCTCTTGTAATTTTTAAAGAGGGAACATGCACATCATATATGGATATTGAGAAGAAGAATGGAAGGAAAAGATTTTGAAAGAGGGAGGCGGGTGTTTGTGTTTTGACAGGAGAGAAAATAGGTTCTAATATAAGGGTATTTAAATTATTAGTATTCATCCCTCTTGATATCAAATTTAGTCAGCTGACGTGGACCAACCATATGAAGACAAGTGTTAATCTACGTGGCAAATACAAATACTTTCAACGAACAACATACTTTCACCGAGCAATTTAGGCGTTCCGAGCTACTTAAGCATACCGAGCAACTTAGGCGGTCCGAGCTACTTAGCATGCAGAGCATCAAATCAAGAAAACCAAAGGGCGACTACGCATTAAATGCGCATTATTATTATACAGATGTATATATCTACTAGATAACAACGCATTACCTTTTCATATGTACAACCCCAAGGCTATAAATACATTGTAACCTCCTCATAAGAAGGGGACTTTGGATCTCTTAGGGAATCTACCATCGAGATTCAAGGCAGACAATCAGCAATATAACAATAGTGGACGTAGGTAATTTTGATAGTCGAACCACTTTAAAAATTCATTGTCTTATTTCCTTATAATTATCTGTGATTAATTAATTAGATTACGTCTCGTTTTTTACATCAACAGATTGGCGCCGTCTGTGGGAAGCGACTATACTTTAGCGTTTTTCACCAAACAACTCATCATATATGGCTGAGATTCCGGAATCCAGTAATCGAAACACTGGGCTCCCTCCAAACCCCTCTACTCCACCAAATATTCAAGATCTGGCTGACATAATGGCTAATTTAGCCCAAGGGCAAACGGCCATGCAAGAAACCATGCGTCAACTTATACAAACTGTTCGAGATGGAGTGCCTGTCCAATCAGGACAACATAGTATTTAGAGAAATACCCATCTTCCATCTTCAAGAACTAGACGAACTCTGTTCCCAGAGGTCGCTCAATCTAGACGTACTGACCCATATCGTACTGAGAGGTCTAATGATCCTTCGTATAAACCTGGCCGGACTTCATCAGTACGAGCTACATATTCTCAATGAAATGTGACTCTAACTCCAGAAAGAACGAGTGCTCTGGAAAGGTTGAGTAGAGTTTCTCCTTTTTATCGATTGGGCCCCAGGAGGAATAGAAACCCTTATAGGATCGCATCGAGCAACTCTCAACATCCATCCCATCTAAGGGAAGGCTCTGCCCAATCACGCCCAACAGCCCGTAATGAAATGTCCTAAGAGGAAAATTCAACACGATCAGTTGCTCGAACAAATAGGCCCGAGGCAGGAAACGATGCATGGAAAGGTTCTATTCAAAGGTTGGACAACATATTAGGGGAAATGGCTAAGGCTAAGAATCCTCTACAAAGAACTTTTGTCCAAGGAAAACCATTCGTGCAGGCAATTGTGGATTTTTCCACACCATAAAAATTCAAAGCTCATATGGTGACGCCTAAATATGATGGAAAAAATGATCATATCCTCCATATAGGGCAATATCAAGTTGCTGCCGAAATCTATGCGGTTCTAGATGAGATGAGATGAGATGCAAGGCATTTTTAGGAACTCTCAACGGGTCAGCTCAGATATGGTACAACAACCTTCCTCGGGGAAAGATTGCAACTTTTCATCAACTAGCAGAGCTTTTTATAGGGAATTTCTATTTTGGAGAAAAACCAGTTAAAAGAGTAACACACTTACTGAGCGTTAGACAGAAGATAGAAGAAAGTACCAGGGACTATATTACTCATTTCAATAACGAGAAACTTGAGGTAATTGACTACGAGGAGAAGACAGTAATTACTGCTCTGATGAGTGGACTGTTACCAAATAAGTTGTACTATACTTTGGCTAAAGATCCGCCTAGGTCCATGGCAGAACTGATGGTAAAGGTAGCCAAGATCATGAATGTTGAGGAATCCATGGCTGCGAAGACGAATACAGACACTAAGGAGACCAAGGTTGAGGCTGGTAAAATTGAGAAGAAGGATCAAAAGAATAATGGTGGCAACAAGCCGTCGAAAGGTAAACTAATGCTGGAGCAGATGAGGAAGTATGGAAATTATACTCCCTTGAAGGTAGATATAAATCACATTCTAGAGGAGATCAAGAACAGCGATGAGATAACTTAGCCAGAGAAAATGAAGACAGATCCTAATAAAAGGGACAAGTCCAAATATTGTGAATTCCACAAAGACCATGGTCACACGACCAAACGTTGCATAGCTCTCCAGAATGAAATTGAAGCACTCATCAGGCAAAGAAAATTGGCTAAGTATGTTAATCGCCAAAATGGTGGAAATACCAGCGACAGAGGAAGGCAAAGATCTAAATCTCCTCACAAACCAAAAGATGACACGAAGAGAGATCATGAAGACGATCCAGAAGATGATCCCGATCTTCCAAAAGGCCAAGGAAGCCTGAGCGTGAGGTATTTGCAATCCATTTTGGATCATTTGAATATAATGTCATTCCAGGTGGAGATGCAGGGGTGGAGATCTTACTACGGAGAGGAAAGCTTACCTCAATGAGGCCCAAGCTTGCTCTTACATACAGCGCATAAATTTTACTGAAGACGATCACCCAAGGAAGGTGAATAGGGATAAACTGGTCATCGACTTTTCTAAGAACGACCTGACAGGTGTACTATATCCTCATGATGACCCATTGGTGATCAAGATGAGAATGAAGGAGGTGGTGATTTCACGATTACTGGTGGATAATGGTAGCTCTGCAGATATCATGTTTTACCCATACTTTGACAGTTTGAATCTGAAGTTAGCTCAGTTGGAGCCATATCATAGACCCCTCCTCGGTTTTACTGGCGAAAAATGTTTTTCCACTTGGGACGATCAAATTGGACATGCTTATTGATACATGGCCTGCTTGCCGAACAGAAAGAGTACGCTTTTTCGTAATGGATAAAAATGTCCAATCAGCCTACAACATCATCATGGGAAGGATAGGTCTGAAATAGTTTGAGGTAGTACCATCTACTATACATCAATATTTAAAGTTCCCAACCAATTTCGGAGTGGGAGTTGTGAAAGGCGACCAGAAAGTAGCTCGGTAATGCTACTATTCATCTGATGAGTAGGAAGAACGAGAAGAATCTAGAAAGAAGACTACTATATACCAAGTTGACGAAACAGAAGATGCAAAGATGGAAACATTAGACCCTAGAGACGAGTCTCAACTCGTGAAGGGCCAAGTCATGGAAGCTACTGAAAATATCATTATGGACGATGAACACCCAGAACGATAACCCAAATTGGTGCGTCATTGGATGTATCGATAAAATAGGAACTGGTAACATTTCTAAGGCGCAGAAAACTGAGTTTTGTATGGAGTCATGAAGACATGCCAGGGTAGACCCGAGTTTCCTGTGCCACGAGCTCACCGTTAATAAGGAAGTCAAGCCAGTGAAGCAGCGAAGAAGAGTGTTCAGCCCTGAAAAGAACCAAGCTATACAGGAAGAAGTAGGAAAACTACAAAAAGTCTTTTTTATTGACGACGTCAAGTATCCCGATTGGCTAGTAAATGTGGTAATGGTAAAGAAGAAAAATAATAAGTGGAGGATGTGTGTGGACTTCACTGATCTTAATAAAGCCTGCCCAAAGGATCATTTTCCTCTGCCCCAAATCGATCAGTTGGTGGATTCTACATTGGAGCATAAGTTGTTGAGTTTCATGGATGCTTACTCTGGTTACAACCAGATTAAAATGAAACCTGAGAACAGGGAAAGTACCTCTTTTATTACTCCAAGGGGGACTTATTGCTATAATGTTATGCCTTTCGGACTTAAAAATGCAGGTGCAACATATCAACGGCGTTCAACATGCCCTGAACTGGAGCGGGCTGGGGTTCGGGCATTGCATTCCTGGGAACTCGTCGTGCACGTCGTGGAGGCATCTGAAATAAGAACAAAGTTTATAAGTTCGCAGTTTATAAACTTAATATAGCTGAAGAACGAAGCATACACAAAAAGACTACAACAGTCCTAAAATATAGGGCTCTATATCAAAGAAAACGTAGCGGAAACATAATAGCCGTACAGATCCTAAAGGACACTAGAACCTGATGCTCTGATACCACCTGTGACACCCCGACTAATTAAATACCGGGTAGCTACTCCTTTATAAAATTAATTCAAAATGCCAAGTTGGCTCAGTTAATAGCATCACTGTCGAAAACATTTTATTATTTCTAACCACCTAATATTTAAAAAGCAAGTTGCCAAATTTTAATTTAAGTCTGATTAACATACAACAAATGTAATGAAGAAATAAATAACACCATTCACCATACTGAAGTAAAACGAATAACCACCACAATAGAGTAAATAAAGTCTGGAGGAAAACTCCTCACTACAATCCCATAACTGAAATGAATAACCGAAACTGAAATAAAACATGCTAAAGTCTGAAAACTGAAGTATAAAAGATGCTCTAAATAGAAATGGGCAACATGCCCTACAACTGATAGATAGCGACTCTGGAATCCAAAAGATAGAAGCGTCTATAAGCAAGTCCCTGTAGCTTCCACAAGCAGCTACAGCTCGTCACCTGAATGAGTATCCTATGCCTGGTGTCCTTGTGGCTGGGCACCTAAAATGGTTTTACAAAGAAAAAGAGATTTGAAAAGCAAACGGGTCAGAGCCCGAATGTGGAGTTATATTTTAAAAACCTGCAAGTGCTTTAAAAACATTTAAAACATTAAATGCAAAGTACATGTTAGGACGTACACTCGCATGATATCCTCACCTCTCGTCTACCTGTGCACTCCTAACGTAAGTACCCATCTATAACGACCCATACTACTAGCTAACTGACAACATAACTAGCTAGACTACCAAATGTTCTACCCATTTTACTCGGTTCATTTAACATAACAACGCTCGTAATTTAATAGAGGTTTAACGTAAACTCAGTTACTAAATATGCCATTGATATAACTATCAGCTAACTCATTATATATCTCGGAACAATACCGTAATATTTTTACAACATGAACATGAGGATTCCCATTAATATAATGTATATTATTCATATCATAAATATACAATACAAGCCCCCCGCAATCTAAGCTGTAGTGCACACATACTCTGCTATCCATCCCGGTACATCACGTACATAAGGATTACATATTCCGAATCTCTCAGAAATAGTTTACCGATAACAACATCACAAATAATGGAGGCGAACACAGTCACCATCACATGGGTCACGCACATACCTACGCTCCCATGATCAGCGGACTTATTAATATCACAATAAGTCTTTCTATGACCTATGTTCATCGAGGTACCAGTCTATATCCCCCCCGTAAGCACACAAGGATTAGAGGGTCCTAAGCGAACGCAACCTCCCGTGATAGCAAGTATGGTAGGTATGTCATACAAACAATCCATATACCAATACTAAGTAAATACACGTCTTAGTAATACCGTATTTTAATCGTAGTACATATCGCATTCTCGTACTAACTATAATTATCCCAATTCGTACTATTCCGGTTTGTAATTATATGCACTATAATTCATCCTCACATCGTAGTAGACACTCACGTCTCAACCCAAATGGTTCATTGAATATAATTCTCGTATATAGTTTACTCCTCTCAATAATCCAAAAGTCCCAAATCTAACCTCTCATCAATAAAGGAAGGTCATCTATATCCTCGAACAAGTTTAAGGGACTCCAAAAATCAAAACAGTCCAAAAAGGGGCAAACTGTCAACTCGTTAGAAGTCTCGTTCGAACGAGACTTCGAACGAGTTTGGACTGTCAGGTCGTTAGAAGTCTCGTTCGAACGAGGCTGTTCGAACGAGATCCCAGTTCGTTCGAACGAACTGACCCTTCTAACGATATCTCGTTCGAACGAGATATCGAACGAAATTCCCTACTCGTTAATAACGACTGGTCAACTCGTTAGAAGCTCGTTCGAACGAGTTCGTTCGAACGACCTGGGGGTTGCTTCTAACGAGCTACCAGTTTCGGCCCAGATTTTTCCCAAATCGTTTTTCATCCATTTTTATCACTTCAATCCTTCTCCAAAGTTCGTCCTAACAATGATTTAAGTCCTCTAATCATACTAAAACATTCTTAGGTTATAAACTAACGTCTTTTAAGGCAATAAGGCATCCTAAACATCATTAAATCCCAAGATTTTATACTTTTCCCCAATAACATCAAGAACATGAACCCTAGATATATATCAACATCAAATCAATAATTTAATTCGTTTTTCTTTCATCCAAACATGTATTAACATCAGATTAATTGTCTCCAAACTATTATACATGCAATCCTTCTCAAATTCCTCAAGTTTTATGATCTAGACTACATGGGTTTTCATATTTTATCAAGAACAACCATAAATCTGAATTTTCTAACATGGAAAAGACATTCTCAGAATTTAAATGGAATAAAGACACTTGCCTTGTTTGTCTCTGAATTTGGTGTGGATTCAGTGTAGAATTTCTGCAGAATTCCTCTCTCTCTCTCCTTCTCCAAGCTTTCTTCTCCAAAAAGCTATGGTGGCTAGGGTTTGCTTTGGGGGAACTTATGAAAACCTAATTTAATAAACCTCCGTAGCTTGTTGGGTTAATAAGGGTTGGTTGGGTCAATTCCTTATCAGATTACAACTCTCAATTTTCGTCACTTTTAATTACCCAAAATTACCAAATTACTAAAATACCCTTTATGGTGCCGGGATGGCCTAAAAATACCCCGGGACCCAAACTATACCCCCGGCTAGTGTTTTCTGACTATCTCGACCCTTCCGGACGCGTTGGCGCACTCAAAACGACCATACGGATTATAGATTTTAAATTCACTTTTAATATCAAAATATTATACCGTGACGCGACGGTCCCACGCGTCTCAACAAAATTTCTAAAATGCCGTATATAAATCCCACGACAAATTTTATAATACCAAGTACATATATAATCATATATGCACAAAATCAAATACCAATTCGCATCTCATTAGTATATATAACCCGGATTAATTTCCAATTAATACGCATTTAATTAATTAATCCCAAAAATAAATATAGCCAAAAGTACGGGGTATTATATACTTCCCCCCTAATAACTGAATTTCGTCCCGAAATTCGAAACTAGAAAGTACCTGCTAAAAATAGCTCTGGATAACGTTCGCGCATCTCATCCTCGCGCTCCCATGTGGACTCCTCGACATTGTGATGTCGCCACTGAACACGCACTAACGGGACTATCTTTGACCGCAGTTTCCTCTTGCTTCGGTCCAAAATAGCAATTGGCCCCTCCTCGTAGGAGCTATCCGGCTGGAGATCGATGTCCTCCACAGCAATGTGAGAATGAGCCAAATTATCTCTAAGGTATTTCCTCAGCGAGGAAATATGGAACACGTCGTGAATCCGATGCAAGTGCTCCGGTAGTCCAAGTCTATACGCAACGGGCCCGATCCTCTCAATAATAGGAAACGACCCCATATACCTCGGCGCCAACTTCCCCTTCTTCCCGAATCGCATAATCCCCTTCATCGGAGAAACTCTGAGCAAAACCTGGTCCCCCACTTGGAACTCCCTGAAAAACCTCTTCGCATCAGCATAACTCTTTTGCCTGTCTTGAGCTACCCGAATGCGACTCCGAATCAACTCAATCCTTGCCGAAGTATCCTGAATCACTTCCGGCCCAAGTAGTTTGTTGTCCCCCACTTCTAGCCAACATGCTGGGGAACGGCAAGGCCTACCGTACAATGCCTCAAACGGAGCCATGCCAATCGTGAACTGATAGGAGTTGTTGTAAGCAAACTCCACCAGTGGAAGGTACTGCTCCCATCCACCCCCGAAGTCAATAATGCACATGCGTAGCATGTCTTCCAACATCTGATTGGTGCGCTCTGTCTGCCCATCAGTCTGCGGATGATAAGCCGTACTCAACCGCAATTCCGTGCCCATGGCCTCCTGGAAACTCTCCCAAAACCTCGAAACAAATATCTTGTCTCTGTCAGACACGATATTTAGGGGCACACCGTGGAGTCTCACAATCTCTGAAATGAAGAGCTGGGCATACTGTCCCGAAGTGTAGTCAGTCCTTACGGGTAAGAAGTGAGCGACCTTGGACAACCTGTCCACAATTACCCAAACGGAGTCGTGACCCCTCTGCGACGTAGGCAACCCCGTGACAAAATCCATGGATATGCTCTCCCACATCCACACCGGAACCTCCAACGGCTGTAGCAATCCTGCTGGTCTCTGATGATCCACTTTTACAAGTTGACAAGTGGCGCATTTCGAGACAAACTCAGCGATATCTCTCTTCATACCGCTCCACCAATATTGTCGTCTCATGTCTTGGTACATTTTGTCCCATCCGGGATGTACCGCGAACCGTGAGCCGTGCGACTCTGCCATCACATCGTGCTGCAATTCTTCCCCTTCCGGAACCACCAATCTCCCATTGAAGCGCAATCCCCCGTCTGAGCTAACGGTATAGGACTCGGCTCCCTCTGCTAGCAATCGAACTATCTGCTCCTGACAGAACGTGTCATTAGCCTGTGCCCGTACTACCTTTGTGACAATCTGCGGGGTAACGGTCATCACAGACATGAAAGATCGGGCCACTGCATCCTGGTGTCCCAATTCCTTCCACTTAGCTTTCCACACCTCTGCCACCTTATCTGCTGGTCTGCGGCTCAACGCGTTTGCTACCACGTTAGCCTTACCCGGGTGGTACTGGATGTCGAACTGGTAGTCTTTCACAAATTCAAGCCACCTACGCTGCCGCATATTCAATTCCTTCTGCGTGAACAGATACTGTAGTGACTTGTGGTCCGTGAACAGCTAAAACTTCTCCCCCAAAAGATAGTTCCTCCAAATCCGTAAGGCAAATACCACTGCCGCCAACTCCAAATCATGTGTGGGGTAATTCTTCTCATGAGGCTCAAGCTTACGGTAAGCATAAGCTATGGCCTGTCTCTCCTGCTGCAATACACCTCCCAGTCCTTGCAAAGACGCACCGGTGTAAACCAAATACTCAACTCCCGGTCTCGGCAATGCTAACACAGGTGCTGAGGTCAATTTGTCCTTCAACTCATCGAATGCCAACTGACAGGCATCACTCCAGATATATGGCACACCTTTACGAGTAAGATGTGTCAAAGGACCTGCTATCTCCGAGAAACCCCGAATAAACCTCCTGTAGTATCCTGCTAGACCCAAGAAACTACGAATCTCTGTTGGTGTCGTGGGCTGTCCCCACTCCCTCACTGCTGACACCTTCCCCGGATCGACAGATATTCCCTGGTCAGAAATAATGTGACCCAAGAACTGGACTTCCTTCAGCCAAAACCCGCACTTCTCATATTTTGCATACAGCTCGTTCTGACGAAGTGTCTGCAAAACCTGCCTCAAATGCTCGGCGTGCTCCTTCTCTGTCTGAGAGTAAACCAGGATATCATCGATGAAGACAATGACAAACTGGTCTAAGAAATCCCTGAACACTCTGTTCATTAAGTCCATAAACACTGCTGGAGCGTTGGTCAAACCGAAAGGCATAACCCGAAACTCGTAAGAACCATATCTCGACAAGAACGCAGTCTTCGAGACATCCTCCTCCCTGATACGCAACTGATGGTATCCTGACCTCAAGTCAATCTTCGAGAAGAAAGAAGCTCCTCTCAGCTGGTCGAATAAGTCATCGATTCGAGGCAACGGATACTTATTCCGTATCGTGACCTTATTCAACTCTCGGTAGTCCACGCACAATCTCAGTGAACCATCCCTCTTCTTCACAAACAAAACTGGAGCGCCCCAAGGTGAGGTACTCCTGCGAATAAAGCCCTGCCCTAACAGCTGCTCTATCTGATCCCGTAACTCTCGCATCTCAGCTGGAGCCATACGGTACGGTGCACGCGCTATAGGTCTCGTACCCGGTAGCAAATCAATAACGAAATCTATCTCTCAACTGGGTGGTAAGCCTGGTATCTCCTGAAACACATCTGAATACTCCCTGACAACCGGGATCGAATCTAAAGGAATAACAACCTCCTTAGAGGTATCCTCCTCTATGTAATACAGATGAGCGGTCGATCCTCCCTCTGGGCGAGGCATCGCCACTATAAACATCTCTTGCCCCGGAATGGCAAAAACAATGCTCCCGCTGAAGCAATCAATCATGGCCCTATATGCTACGAGCCAATCCATACCGATGATCACATCGTGAACATGCATGTCTAACACTAACATGTCCGCAGGTAATACCAAACCACCAACCTCTACCCCCACTCCCAGGCATATAAAGAAAATAAGTGACCCACTCCCTAATGGTGAGTCGACACACGTCACTGTGCTCTCTGCCGTAGCTAACAATCCTAAAGCTTTCGCGAAGTGTGTAGCAATAAAACAGTGTGTAGCACCCGTATCAAATAACACCCGACCCATAGTGCCATGGATAGGAAACGTACCCTCGATCGCGGGAGGTGCCTGTGGAACTGCAGCCTGGTGAACGTTGTAGACACGTCCATACTGTAGCTGCCCCTGCTGAGCTGGGACTGCTGGAATGGGTGGCAATGCTGCCATCTGCGGCGGTGCGGGAAGAGCGGCGGGAAACATAGGTCTCTGCGGCTCCTGGCGAGCACCCTGCTGCTGCTGCTGTGGGGCCCTGCCCCTATCAGGACAATCCTGCTTCTTATGGCCAGTCTTGCCACAAGTAAAGTACTTCCCTGGGAAGTTCCCTCCCCTCTGCCCCTGCTGTCCCCGGCCCTGGTGGCCGTTACCATTCCTCCCTTGGCCCTGCTGGCCCTGATGAAACTGCTGCACATTCTGTCCCTGTTGGCCCTGATGGCCGTTTGGACCCTGATGGCCCTGGCGGAAACCTCCCTGTCCCTGCCTGTAGTTCCCTGACCGGAACCTCTTATTATCCCCCTGCTGGGAGCCCTGCTCAGTCTGTCTCTGCCCCTGACCGATTTGTGCCCCGCTGGCACCATGTCCTCCAGTCCTGCCCTGATGGCTAGACTCCCCTGACCGCTTGCCCTCGGCCATATGAAAACGGTGGTCCTGGCAGTGTAATAATGCAGCGTTAACCACATCAGAATACGTGGCCAACGATAGGTTCCCTAGCAGATGCTGACGGATCCTCCAATTCAACCCATCAGTGAACTTCTCTATCTTCTTCTTCTCTGTTGGAATCTCGTTTGGAACGATATTCAACAGGTTAGTGAACTCGGCCTCATACTCGGCCACTGTCTTGCCCTCCTGCTTCAAACTCATTAGCTTCCTCCTCATCTCTGTATGAACTGCGGACGGAAAGTACTTGCGGTCGAACCGCACCCAGAACTCCTGAATCGTGAGGGTATCCCTCTCCTCCGCGGTGGTAATAGACTCCCACCACTGTAGTGCAGATCCCACTAGCTTGAAAGTAGCTAGCACCTGTTTCTGAACATCAGTGCACTCATGCATCCTCAAATGCCTCTGTATGTCCTTCCTCCATTGGCTCGAGACTACCACGTCTAAGCTACATGCAAACTCTGGCGGATGCGCTTTCTGAAAGGCGTCTCGTACACGCTCCCAAGCAGACGGGAATGCATTAACCTGTGCTGGCGCGGCAACCGACGCCTGAGGCGCTGCCTGCTAAATCACGGCAATCGCGGCATTTACCGCTTGGGCTACTATAGCAGCAACCTCAGCGGCGTTCAACATGCCCTGAACTGGAGCGGGCTGGGGTTCGGGCATTGCATTCCTGGGAACTCGTCGTGCACGTCGTGGAGGCATCTGAAATAAGAACAAAGTTTATAAGTTCGCAGTTTATAAACTTAATATAGCTGAAGAACGAAGCATACACAAAAAGAGTACAACAGTCCTAAAATATAGGGCTCTATATCAAAGAAAACGTAGCGGAAACATAATAGCCGTACAGATCCTAAAGGACACTAGAACCTGATGCTCTGATACCACCTGTGACACCCCGACTAATTAAATACCGGGTAGCTACTCCTTTATAAAATTAATTCAAAATGCCAAGTTGGCTCAGTTAATAGCATCACTGTCGAAAACATTTTATTATTTCTAACCACCTAGTATTTAAAAAGCAAGTTGCCAAATTTTAATTTAAGTCTGATTAACATGCAACAAATGTAATGAAGAAATAAATAACACCATTCACCATACTGAAGTAAAACGAATAACCACCACAATAGAGTAAATAAAGTCTGGAGGAAAACTCCTCACTACAATCCCATAACTGAAATGAATAACCGAAACTGAAATAAAACATGCTAAAGTCTGAAAACTGAAGTATAAAAGATGCTCTAAATAGAAATGGGCAACATGCCCTACAACTGATAGATAGCGACTCTGGAATCCAAAAGATAGAAGCGTCTATAAGCAAGTCCCTGTAGCTTCCACAAGCAGCTACAGCTCGTCACCTGAATGAGTATCCTATGCTTGGTATCCTTGTGGCTGGGCACCTAAAATGGTTTTACAAAGAAAAAGAGATTTGAAAAGCAAACGGGTCAGAGCCCGAATGTGGAGTTATATTTTAAAAACCTGCAAGTGCTTTAAAAACATTTAAAACATTAAATGCAAAGTACATGTTAGGACGTACACTCGCATGATATCCTCACCTCTCGTCTACCTGTGCACTCCTAACGTAAGTACCCATCTATAACGACCCATACTACTAGCTAACTGACAACATAACTAGCTAGACTACCAAAGGTTCTACCCATTTTACTCGGTTCATTTAACATAACAACGCTCGTAATTTAATAGAGGTTTAACGTAAACTCAGTTACTAAATATGCCATTGATATAACTATCAGCTAACTCATTATATATCTCGGAACAATACCGTAATATTTTTACAACATGAACATGAGGATTCCCATTAATATAATGTATATTATTCATATCATAAATATACAATACAAGCACCCCGCAATCTAAGCTGTAGTGCACACATACTCTGCTATCCATCCCGGTACATCACGTACATAAGGATTACATATTCCGAATCTCTCAGAAATAGTTTACCGATAACAACATCACAAATAATGGAGGCGAACACAGTCACCATCACATGGGTCACGCACATACCTACGCTCCCATGATCAGCGGACTTATTAATATCACAATAAGTCTTTCTATGACCTATGTTCATCGAGGTACCAGCCTATATCCCCCCCGTAGGCACACAAGGATTAGAGGGTCCTAAGCGAACGCAACCTCCCGTGATAGCAAGTATGGTAGGTATGTCATACAAACAATCCATATACCAATACTAAGTAAATACACGTCTTAGTAATACCGTATTTTAATCGTAGTACATATCGCATTCTCGTACTAACTATAATTATCCCAATTCGTACTATTCCGGTTTGTAATTATACGCACTATAATTCATCCTCACATCGTAGTAGACACTCACGTCTCAACCCAAATGGTTCATTGAATATAATTCTCGTATATAGTTTACTCCTCTCAATAATCCAAAAGTCCCAAATCTAACCTCTCATCAATAAAGGAAGGTCATCTATATCCTCGAACAAGTTTAAGGGACTCCAAAAATCAAAACAGTCCAAAAAGGGTCAAACTGTCAACTCGTTAGAAGTCTCGTTCGAACGAGACTTCGAACGAGTTTGGATTGCCAGGTCGTTAGAAGTCTCGTTCGAACGAGGCTGTTCGAACGAGATCCCAGTTCGTTCGAACGAACTGACCCTTCTAACGATATCTCGTTCGAACGAGATATCGAACGAAATTCCCTACTCGTTAATAACGACTGGTCAACTCATTAGAAGCTCGTTCGAACGAGTTCGTTCGAACGACCTGGGGGCTGCTTCTAACGAGCTACCAGTTTCGGCCCAGATTTTTCCCAAATCATTTTTCATCCATTTTTATCACTTCAATCCTTCTCCAAAGTTCGTCCTAACAATGATTTAAGTCCTCTAATCATACTAAAACATTCTTAGGTTATAAACTAACGTCTTTTAAGGCAATAAGGCATCCTAAACATCATTAAATCCCAAGATTTTATACTTTTCCCCAATAACATCAAGAACATGAACCCTAGATATATATCAACATCAAATCCAGAATTTAATTCGTTTTTCTTTCACCCAAACATGTATTAACATCAGATTAATTGTCTCCAAACTATTCTACATGCAATCCTTCTCAAATTCCTCAAGTTTTATGATCTAGACTACATGGGTTTTCATATTTTATCAAGAACAACCATAAATCCGAATTTTCTAACATGGAAAAGACATTCTCAGAATTTAAATGGAATAAAGTCACTTGCCTTGTTTGTCTCTGAATTTGGTGTGGATTCGGTGTAGAATTTCTGCAGAATTCCTCTCTCTCTCTCTCCTTCTCCAAGCTTTCTTCTCCAAAAAGCTATGGTGGCTAGGGTTTGCTTTGGGGGAACTTATGAAAACCTAATTTAATAAACCTCCGTAGCTTGTTGGGTTAATAAGGGTTGGTTGGGTCAATTCCTTATCAGATTACAACTCTCAATTTTCGTCACTTTTAATTACCCAAAAATACCAAATTACTAAAATACCCTTTATGGTGCCGGGATGGCCTAAAAATACCCCGGGACCCAAACTATACCCCCGGCTAGTGTTTTCTGACTATCTCGACCCTCACTCAAAACGACCATACGGATTATAGATTTTAAATTCACTTTTAATATCAAAATATTATACCGTGACGCGGCGGTCCCACGCGTCTCAACAAAATTTCTAAAATGCCGTATATAAATCCCACGACAAATTTTATAATACCAAGTACATATATAATCATATATGCACAAAATCAAATACCAATTCGCATCTCATTAGTATATATAACCCGGATTAATTTCCAATTAATACGCATTTAATTAATTAATCCCAAAAATAAATATAGCCATAAGTACGGGGTATTACACTTTTGATCAACTAGAGAAATATCAAATGAAATTGAATCCCACCAAATGCATATTCGGAGTACGAGAAGGTATGTTTCTCGGATCTATTGTTAACCAATGAGGCATCGAGGCGAACACTGAAAAGATCAAGGCCCTACTGGAACTACGATCACCAGCTACGAAAAAGTAGGTGCAAAGTCTCACAGGACGAGTTGCAGCACTTAATAGATTTGTGTCACGAGCAATAGACAAATGCCTCCCATTCTTCAAAGCACTTCGAAAAAAATTTGTGTGGAATGATGAATGAGAGGAGGCCTTTCAATAGTTAAAGAAATATCTGGGGACACCTCCATTATTATCTAGACCAGTGATGGGAGAAAGGCTATACTTGTATTTGGCGATTTCAGATAACGCGATTAGCTCAGCTTTGATAAGAGTGGAGGATGAAGTGCAGAAACCAGTCTATTACACCAGTAAGGCCTTCCGAGGAGCAGAGATCAGATATCCAAGATTGGAGAAGTTAGCACTAGCACTAATCGAAATAAGCAGAAGGATGATGCCTTACTTCCAAGCCCATACTATAGTAGTGTATATTGATATGCCATTAAGACAAGCTCTACATAAACCGGAGAAATTGGGAAGATTGATGTACTGGGCAGTAGAACTTGGTGAATATGACATAATTTATGAGCCTAGGTTGTCACTTAAAGGGGCAGGCAGTAGCGGATTTTATCGCAGAGTTTACTCATTCTGATGCTTCTGAAGAACATGAGTTTAATACAGACCAACCCGTGGATGTTATGGGACCATCGAAGATAACACCCGACCAACATCTATCCATGGATAAGCAAGAGAAGATAATCAACGAGCAGAGAGAAGTGTCGAGGGAAGATAAAAGGAAGTATCAAATATTCCATCGAGAAACTTTATTTGACCAAGAGTTTGATAATGAAGTACCTGTATGGAATCTATATGTGGATGGCTCTTCGTGTGCCACAGGCAGTGGAGCAGGAATAATTTTAAACAGTCCTGATGCAATTGATATGGAGTATGCTGTACGTTTTTAATTTAAGGCTTCCAATAATGAAGCTGAATATGAAGCTATAATTGTTGGTCTAGGTCTGGCCAAAACCATGAAGGCAGAACAGGTTATTATATTCAGTGACTCATAATTAATCGTAAATCAAATTCTCGGGTTGTATGCAGCAAAGGGAGAACTAATGGTCAAGTATCATGCAAAAGCTATGGTGGTTATCTCGACTTTTTCCGCAGTTCAATTGATCAGAATACCGAGATTGGAGAATAGAAGAGCCGACGCCCTAGCTCGGCTGGCATCAGCAACACGCACCGAGCTGCGAAGAACAATCCCAATAGAGATCCTGGTAGATCAGAGCGTAGACAAAGATTTAATGATGAACGTCATTGACATCGACTTGGGACCATCTTGGATGGATCCCATCAGGGCCTATATCGAAGAGGGGACCGTGACTACTGATAAACTCGCAGCCAAGAAACTGAAGTTTAAAGCTGCTCGTTACGTATTGACCAGTGGCATTTTGTATAGAAGAGGCGTTCTAGCAGGACTACAGAGATGTGTCCATCCCTCTGAAGTTAAAGACTTGATTGAAGAGGTTCACGAAGGCTCTTGTGGAGCCCATGTAGAAAGTCAGACGCTTTTGTAGAGGATAACAACACAGGGGTATTACTGGCCAATTATGAGAGCTGACTGCGCAGCTTATGCTAAGAAGTGCGATAAATGCCAATATTTCTCTTCCATCCGAAGAACTCCCCAAGCATTGTTAACACCCATTACGTCCCCTTGGCCATTCTCCATGTGGGGGATAGACTTGGTCGGGCCACTTCTAATGACCAAAGGGATATTCAAATACCTCGTAGTTGCTGTGGATTATTTTACCAAATGGGTGGAAGTTGAACTTCATTGATATGACGTATGACAAGGTCTATCAATTCATTTGGAAGAGTATTATTTGCAGATATGGTTTCTCACACGCATTCATTGCTAACCATGGAACCCAATTTGACAATGAGGAATTCGCTGCATATTGTCATCAATCCAATGTACAGAAGATCCATTCTACGCCAGACCATCCCCAGAGCAACGGGCGAACTTAAGTGACAAACGGAACCTTATTGAATGGTCTAAAAAAAGGGCTGGATGATGCAAAGGGGAACTAGATTAACGAGCTACACTCTGTGTTGTGGGCTTATCGCACTACACCGCGAACATCAACTGGGGAATCTCCGTACATGTTGACGTTCGGGAGTGAGGCTGTCATACCTGCTGAATTGGGTCTACCCACACATAGGGTGCTTAATTTCACTTCTCGTATAAGCGAATTGATGAGACGCTTAGACCTGGATATGATCGAAGAAGTTATGGAGGAAGCAATAATCAGGAATGCAGCATACCAACAGTGAACAGCCTTGTTCTACAACAAAAAGGTGAGCGATTTGAAAGAGGGGGATTATGTGCTGAAGAAGGTGATCCAAAAGCATAACAAACTGGAGGCCAACTGGCATGGACCTTACAGAGTAACTGAAGTTGTTCGTCCCGGGACATACAGAATTAAAACTTTAGAGGGAGAAGAATTTAAGAACGCATGGAATGCAGAGTATCTGCGAAAGTATTATCAGTAATAAAAATCCATATGTAATACATTTCTCTCAATATGAATAAAGTGGTGTTTCGCCCATATTTCCTCCTTTGTTGAATTTTCTTCGAAATATTAGTGCTACACACTACATAAACACAAGTTCAGATCAGCAACCACTAACTCCGATTGGTCGACAATTCAATAACCACCAACTTCGGTTGGTCGGCAATTCAGTTACCATAAACTCCGGTTGGTCGGCAATTCAGTAACCACCAACTCTGGTTGGTCGGCAATTTAATTACCATCAACTCTGGTTGGTATTACTGGTGATCTCAAAGGGCACCCCAAACTAGGCAAGAAGATGGGTGACGTCCCGAGGCATCCACTGTCTAGGCAACAAGATAATCCGAACAGGATTACTACAACTAAGCAGGAACATGGGATGAAAACCATTTCATTGCTTAGGCCCAAAGAGTGACAAGCAACTATAATCATATAACAAATAGGACAAGTTCCATTGTCTAAAAACGAAACAGGACATTTCGTCCTTCTATATATATATATATACATATATATATATATATTCATTAGTGAATAAAAAAGACATTCTACAAAATATTTCCAAGGAAATGAAATTGTAAAAGAAACTAAATTTTTCTTTATTAAAACTAAGCAGATTACAATTTGATTCATTACATACAAATGTCCTATTCTATGGGTTTCTTTCCCTCTTCTTTTGAAACAGGTTCCACCCCAGCTGGAGGATCATCTTATGAGTAAGGAGAATTTATAAAGTTCATAACTCACAGTATTCTGACATTAATTATGGATGGTCGATCAAGCAAGTGCTCCGGACGAGATATCTCAAAATTCGAATGAAGACTATAATCATCGAGATACTGGGAGATCAAAACCCAAGGAATGGCACGGGCTGGAATCCAGCTAAGGTCAAGTTTAAAGGGAGGCACAGGTAAATCAAGAACTCTAGGTTCATAATAATCCCATAAGAAATTACCTTGCTCCAGTTTCAGAACACATAAGGCATTCAACCATCCCTGCTTATATCCTTCGTTGCTCGACTTCTCCAAATGAGCATCAAGATGATACAGAGCTTCATTATACCCAACCATCCAAAACTCCTTGGTCTACTTGTGAAATTGATAGGTCAATCTATCGAGGTGCTCGTGGAGCCTTTTTACTAAAAGATCCTTATTTTCCAATATTGAATTTTAGTTGGAGAGTTGGTCGGTGAGAACTTGCATTTTTGAGACATTTCGACCAAGGCTTGAGTTTTGGCTTTTATCTGAGTGGCTTGATTTAATAAAGTCTGGTCAGTCCTTGTCTCTTCAACACTTTTTCGAATAGCTCTACCTCTACCCCTTGAGGAAGATATCGGTTTAGCTCATTTTAAAGTTTCCAACTCTTCTCTCAAGGCAACATTTTCAGCCTCTAAAAAGGAACAACCCTCATCGTTGACTGAAACTAAGGCTCCCGAGGATGAAGAGGCAATAATTTTAAGCCGTTTTAGCTCCTCCTGCAGCGTAACATTTTCTTCTTCCAACAGCTTGGCAATGTGCCTATGTTCTTCGACCTCACGACTTAGAACATTTTCTCTTCTCTTATGAGCAGAGAGATACTTATTATAACCCCGAGCAGCACTCAGTTGTTGGCACTTTGGCTCGTAACCCTCATGTAGTAGTTTGCTGGATTCTTTGTACTACTGTTGAAGTTCCTCAATCGTTCCTTGAAGATCTTCAATCATTTCGTAGTAAGCCACATTATTGGCTACAACACGATCAAGTATGCACTTTAAGCACTGGTAAGCATCAATTGCTCGTTCAGAGGCATCTGATCCGAGAATGTCAATTATTTGGGTCTCAGTAAAGTCTGTAAGACCAGCTTGGAAATAATCATTGCGTTTCTTCATCAACTCTGTATCATTAGCTGATAAGAGTTCCATCCTGGTCACAAACTAGAAAAGAGAAAATAAAAAACAAAATCAACAATGATACGTACAGAGCAATAAAAGTTCATTTTTCATTCATCACAACAAATGAAAATACATTTCAGGGTTTCATCCAAGAAACAACACAATAAAAGGCCCAAACAACTTTACACCTTCTCCTTATTTCCTACAACCTCCTCGGACAGTTTGGATGAAGGGGTTGGTTGCTCGGAGAGCGATGGAAGTTATTCGATAGATGTGCTAGCTTATTGGACTTGCTCAGAGGGTTGAATAACAGCAATAACAAGGACTTGCTCTCCTATCATCATAGAAGACTCATCTGAAGTAGCTTCATCTTCTTCTTCCCCAGGATAGGGAGGAGGGCCATGAGTATGCTCCTGGAATAACTCAAAATCTTCAGCAACCTTCAATTTCTTCAAAGATGCTATCCATCCATCCCTAAAATACTTAACACTGGCATACTCCATTTGAGAAGACATAACAGCCAGACCCTTATTCCAACCCTTATTCCATCCAGCACTAAAAGATTTCTTAACAGCAACTTTCCTTTTTGCTCTCTCCGAGGAAGTCTTTTCCCTAAGAAGCTCTTCGACAGATTTTATTTTTTCTTCTACCTTTGTCTTACGTCATTCAGCATCTTGAAGCTTGGTGACATTTTCCTCGGCAGATTTAAGCTTGACTTTAATTTCCTTTTCACGTTGTTCAGCGTCTTTTAATTTCTTCTCCAAGTCTTTGGAGGCAGCTACAGCTTGATCTCGATTTATTTTGATAGATTGGAATTATTTCTCTTATGCATTCTTGTCTTCCTCATACTTCTGACGAGATTCCTTCAAAGATTGAGTTAATCGAGCAAAAGCTTTTTCTATTCCACCCAAGGAAGTGGAAACCCTGATGGCTTCGTCTTTCTTCAAAATACTATTGAAACACGTCACGAGATGAAAAAAAGAAGAAGTTTAATTCAACATATAAACATAGTACTAGAGGATAAAGGACTCAGGCTAACGATACTTACTGACGCAATGTGTTGAGTAGCCAAAGTAGTAATTGTCTCACGAGAAAAGGTGTCTTCAATACCTTGCAATTTTGGGACAGTCCAAGATCTGATCAAGCCCATAGCAGAGCTCGGAGGAATAATAGCTAGAACATTACCCTCAGCATTTGAAGGTTGAGAAACAGAGTCAACAGGTCTCTCAGCAGGACATCTTTTCAATATCCTCAGAGGAGCACTTTCAATTAAAGACATTGTCTCTCCTTGTGAGATAGCAACAGTTTCAATCGAAGGTGCTGCCTCTTTTGGAGGCACAGGGGGCTTCTTGCCAGTTTCCTTAGTAGCAGTAGATGGGGGGAACATCCACATTCTTAATCCCATGATCTGGGGCATCCTGCTTATTCTTCTTTTCCCCTTCAGTGGCAAGGCCAGACTTGTCAAAAAATACGGGAGCTTTCCTCTTCTTCATCAGATCAGTAATAGGAGCACTTAAATCAGAAGAAGATCCTTCCACACTAGTTTCAAAAGTTAGTATCCGATCAAGATCAACCACCACAGGACGAGCAATGAAAGATGAAGTGGAGCTTCTGTATCTCAACAAATATGAAGCGGGCCTCACGTGCTCTCCATTGATCGACTGATGCAAGCTCCAGATAAGTTTTAAATTTTTTATGTTAACGTCAATCTCTTTTGGGGGCTTCCTTTTACTGTCAATTGTAACAAACAAAATTAATGTTAGTGATGCATTTCATCGAATACAAAGAAAACAAGATCAAAAAATAAAAACAACCTATCCTATTGCCATAAAGCGGACATTTGGGACCTTGGCACACATTATTTCCATTTAATGGGGGTGTTGCCAATTTTTCATCACAACCCCATGATAAAAGTAGTCCCTATTGGCGTCAGGAAGATTGACAACTAAAGCTCTATTCGAAAACCTAGTTTTTAAATAGAAAGTAGTGTCACTGGTAACCCATCTATAACAATACATAATTTCTGGAATTCCCAAATGAGTTCTATGAAGTTGATTAAACCTATATACGCCATTAACTACCCTCCATGTATTTGGATCTACTCTTGCAGGTACAATATCGAAATATTAGCAAAACTCCAAACAGAGGGGATTTGGTGGGAAAGAAAAGCCACACTCAGCTACAAAAAGAGTTGGGAACCAGTGTCCCTCCGCCAAAGAAAATAAATCAGAAGGACAAGAAAGTTCTTCCAAAATAACCCATGAAGGGATTGAAAAATCAGACCGAAATGTATCCAACGATTCAACAAGATAAACCAGGGTGAATAAAGTAAATAAAGAAGAGGGAAGAAAATCTTACAAAATAAAGAGAGATCGGTTGACAATGAATGATGGCAAGAATGAAGGAGAGAAAATAAAGAGCTCAGAAATAAAGATGTGAAAAGTAGAAGACGATAGGATTTATGTCGCACTTAAACACTTTACCTTGGGAATAGAGAAAAGCAATGATTACAAGGGAAGACGTTTGCATTTTTGGCAGCTAAAAAAGGGAAAAGGCACAAATATCGAAGTGATCGTGAAAAATTCAAAATATTTACGAAGTTTGATATTATGCACCCAAAAGGAATTATATACAATGAAAATTTTCCTAATCTCTGAAGACCAGTAATCCGAGCAGCTTTCAAGAAAAATGTTCTGCAATCTTCTTCAACCTCAACTGTGAAACATTGGGGGTTCTATTGATACCAAATTTAGTCAGTTGACGTGGACCAACCATATGAACACAACTGTCAATCTACGTGGCAAATATAAATACTTTCAACGAACAACATACTTTCACCGAGCAACTTAGGTGTTCCGAGCTACTTAAGCATACCGAGCAACTTAGGAGGACCGAGCTACTTAGAGTGCAGAGCATCCAATCAAGAAAACCAAAGGGCGATTACGCATTAAATGCGCGTTATTATTGTACAGATGTATATATCTACTAGATAACAACGCATTACCTTTTCATATGTACAGCCTCAAGGCTATAAATACATTGTAACCTCCTCATGAGAAGGGGACTTTGGATCTCTTAGGGAATCTACCATCGAGATTCAAGGTAGACAATCAGCAATACAATAATAGTGGACATAGGCAATTTTGATAGTCGAACCACTTTAAAAATTCATCGTCTTATTTCCTTATAATTATCTGTGATTAATTAATTAGATTACGTCTAGTTTTGTACATCAACAATCCCTTTTACCCTAGGTTTTAAAATAATCTCTTTTTACCCCTAAAGTTTTTTTTACCTATAAAAATATTTTTTTTTAAACATGGGGCCTTGAGCCCCCACAAGCCCCCACCTGGCTCCGTCCCTGAGTACAATGGCCTTCAATATCGCTTTCTTCCTTAAAACTCTCCACAAGAGTACATTGTACGTTGTAACTTCCACATTGCAACAATTCTCTTTCATTTTGTCGATTAAATGAAATGATTCGTTGAGTTTTCTGTCATTACACAATGTAGTTAACATGATATTATAGATATGCGTGTCAAGCTTTATTCCTTTTCCCGAAAGACTGGAAAATAATTTTATGGAAACAACTAATTTCTTCACCTTAAACATGTCATCAATTAGGGTTGTGTAAACAACAAGGGTTGGGACAGGACCATTTTTTCTATCTTTTTGAATAATACTAACGTATCATCAATGTGATGGTCTTTACAGAGGTAAACTAGTATAGTAGAGTACGTAATTATGTTTGGATCTGGATCGCATGATTACATTTCATCATAAAGTGACTTGGCATCTTTTAGTTGGCCAACACAACACAGGTCATGGATGAGGGGGTGTTATAGGTAACTGTGGAAGGTTTTAGGCCATTAGTAGATATGTCGTTAAACAAACTCAAACATAGTTTGTGATGCCCCGATACTGGGGGTCAATTGAGGAAAATCTTTTGTATTTTGATTTCATTTTTAAAAATCCTCTTTTATTATAAAATCTTGCTTCCACGTGTTTGTGCTGTAAAATTCATTCAATTCAATTAATGAAATGACGATGAACTCATTGGAATAAAAGAGTTTCCAATTTCATAGAGTAAATAATAATTTAAAGAAAATCCACATCACATTGTCTTATTACAAATTCAAATTAAAGTACTTCCAATTAGTTCAAAACGACATAATCAAAAGTTTCCTTCAAGTTACATACCAAAAGTAACTAGTAAACAGAGATCTACTGACATGCAAATCCTTATTTTCCTCTTAGGAGTTCCTTTCCTTTATCTTTTCCTGAAGTACCTGGGGGTTTTGGCAATAGTGGGGTATGAGCGTGGGTCTTGTAGAAGAAATACTACCAGAGTAATACGTACAAAGAATATCTATACATATAATATATATTTTAGCAATTATGAAATCGTGCATCATTTGATTAAGTGTTCTCATGCGAAATGCAACGTGACATGCAATTAGCATTTCGACCATGAAATCCTGGCAATAAGACCACCCACACTTAAGTTTTCTATTAACAATACCGATATCTCGTTAATTCAACTATTAATGTACTTTCACATTCTTCCAAGTTATTTCATAAACTCGTATGTACATTACGGAGTGCCTTGCTCACAATCATCTTTTCACTTGATTAATCGGGGTACTAATCCATGAGTGTTATACGGCATCGTAAGAATGAACGATGGTGGAAGTAGGAGTGAGACCATTGGCTTTCAATCTTAAACAATTGAAGGTTCTGAAAAGATAAACATTGAGAGAATATCCATTATCAATAAATGAAAGTGGGAATATCTTTACTAAGACTTCAATGGAGATGTTGAGGGAATAATTATGATCGGGGCGAATTTTGGTATTTCTGCTTTGAAAAAGAAGAGTAGTCTGGAAGAGGTCAAAGACCCAACCATATTTATGACTTCTTTTGGAGTGGTGGAAGAAGGGACTATAGGCCTGGTGAAGAGTTTTATTGAAGCATTCTGGTGCAACTGGGAGAACAAGAAAAGCCCTCATAAGGTGATATTAGTTTTGGTTTTCTTGAGCTGGTAAAGAACTTAACTTTCTTCGATGGTCATTTATGGCATTTGAAGTTCTTTGGAAACTTGCATTCCCTTATCTATCTCGATCACATGAGGAATCATATCTTTTTAGTGTCTCCTTGACCTAGTTATGTGATTTACTAATGCGGAAAAGAACAAGAACCACATGTCTTTATCTACCCCTGGATGAATGTCCACCTTGTAGATTTCCCTAAGATATCTTCGAAGGATATCATTCCTCACAGACTGGCTTCTTCTCGATTGGGTTCGTCATCTGAACTGTCAAAGTCATCCCCCCATCCGGTGAAGACTATGTCCTCTTGCCAAGAGAAATAAATACATTCAATAAACTCAACAACTTCATCGTATAAATCTTCCCACTCAGTGGGGAGGTATAGGAGTGAAGGGAACAACCGTCCCGGAAGCTTTAAAGCGGTGAGTAGCTCATCAATGCTATATATTTTACTTGTACGTCGAAACATATCGGCCATGGTTTATACCACATTATCTAGACTGACTTCTTCAACATGTACTACCCATTAATCTGATTCTTGAGCCCATTTATGGGATTCCATAAACAAGCCACTCAATTTTTGACAATCAACAGTTATCTCGATGGGAAATTTCAGCCCAAACTCTAGGAGTTGGTTCAACACTGATGGTAACTCTACGTCTTTCCCTTTGGACCGAGTGCAGACGACGATGTAGGACCTCGTAAGGAGTGACAAAGTTTGATCAGTGAAGCATGTAGAATGTAAGAGAAAATATAGGTAAACTTTGAGTGGGTAGTGTGAGATTATAGTGATGATGGGTGTTTTAATGGGCACGATTTTAGTAGGTGGGCTCAATTTTGGGTAACTTTCTAGAAAGATGGAATTTGTATGTGATGGAAGTGGGTTATGAGTCATATTGGGTTTAGGATCAGCTGGTGGGGCGATGATACCTCGATCAATTAGGCCTTGGATCACATTCCTAAGGTGGAAGAATTTGTCGGTAGTATGGCCAGCGGGATGGTGGAAATCACAACGGACATTGGCTTTGAAGTTTTTAAGGAGAAGATTTGGTAATGGATGGGGGTCCAAGGGTTTGAGAGGTTTTGGATCAATGGGGCTTGGTAGACTTTGGATAGGGGATCATAGAGCTCAGTGTTTTCTTTCTTGAGGTAGCCGGTCGGGAAATGTTATTGATGGTTGAGACTGTAGCACTGGCGGGATTCTCATATTTTCGGGGAACGAGTTGTCCAGTCACTTTCTTTGGCACGGATTTGACTTTGGTAACGCTTTCCTTAATTTCTGCACCAGCCTCTCGAAGGACTTAAAATTGTGGGTAATAATGTCCTCCCCTGGACGCTCGAATATGAAGCAATAATTTCTTCATAACAATACTGACTTGTTCCTCCTTGGAGGGTCTGTTGGTCATGGTAGCAGCTTTCTCTCTCCACCTTCCTATGAAGCTGCTGACCGTTTCAATAGGGTTCTTCTTAAGAAGCTCTAGATCTCAATATGTAACCTCTATTTCTTCATTTTACTTGTACTAAGACATGAATTCTCATGCGACATCCTCCCAACTACGAATTATGGATCTTCAAGGGACAAAAACCACCAGAGGGAACTTTTTTCAAGGTCTGCTAAAATATATGGGCCATTATCTCTTCAGAGGAACTAAGGAGGGTCGTGTCTCAGTGATAACTTCGAAGGTGAACAATTAGGGTTTCACTTCCCCCACACTTCTTGATATCTGGCATTTTAACTTCTCTAGTAGTCTGGCTTTCGGATAGGGAGACATATTGGTGTAGTCCATGTAGTTCTTGGATATATTGAGTTGGTTGAACTTCTTTAACATTAGCTTGAGGTTTTCCTTGACCTTGTTCAGTTCCTCATCCTTAGGATCCATGGGTGCAGGTAGGTTCGCCCCTAGTTGGGCAAGATTTGAAATAGGAAGTTGAGATAGTGGTGGCCTATTGGCAGATGGGGGTGAGGAACATGCTGATACTCTTTTGTGACTTCGATAGTCTCGGGAGTGGGTGGATCCATGGCATGATGAAAGAGAACTCAGTCTCTTTTGAAACCCGAGCCCGATGATGCTACATTTCATGGACCTCGGTTTAAAGTTTGTCAATCTTAGCACTGAGATGGGTTAAGACGGTCATCAGATCGGGTTGCACATTTTGCGCTTGGTCAGTGTTCTTTATGAAGATCTCGTGAACATAAATCCAAAACTTGGATGAAGTAGCAGAAGAGCCGGCGGAGCTTCAGGCAATTTAACGAAAGATCGAAGCTAATAGGGAGCCATGCCAAAATCGTGTATGCAATCGACTTTAGAGGGAAAATGGTTCAAATTTATTTTTGAAAGGAGGGAGAAAATATTTGGTATTTCGGAAGGAGGATAAAAAATGTTTTTGGTATTTTTGAAAAAGAAGGGAAAAAAGAGAGGAGGCTCAATATTATTATTATTATTATTATTATTATTATTATTATTATTATTATTATTATTATTATTATTATTATTATTATTATTATTATTATTATTATTATTATTATTATTATTATTATTATTAATGTTATTAATGTTCTTATTAGGTTCTGACCTGTATTAGGCTTGCCTAAATGTAGAAAAAAATACCAGACATGACCCGAGCCTGGGAAAATAGGATTTGAAAATATGTAAGATACGATTGGACTTGTTTCCAGGCTCATGGACACGTTCCGATTTCGGAAAAAAGGAAAAATTGCACAAAAAATTCGGGCGGTATGCCGACCCGAAATTTCGACAGAGTTTCACATGGTAATAGGTAAACTAAATATGAGTGTTCTAGGTTTGATACCTATATGAGGTCTATGCAATTATTCAGTTAGTGGAAGGGTTCCCCCCTTTGGCATAACTTCCACGATATACCTCTTACCTATAAGGCAATCATTCATCAGTACGTGTGGACAAGCCATGTGATATACCTAAGTGTACATGAATTGACTCACTGTATACCTCATGGAGACAGTACGTGTGAGAGAGAATTCGATATACTCGATGTATGTGAATGATTTCCTTGATATATACTCCCGTCATGAGTTCGGTCAAACGGCATGATATGGGGGAAACGATTGGATATAAAACGAAAGTACGAGGCCAATGGAAGGTGAGAGTCATATCACTTAGGATAATTGCGACCCGCAGGACTAGCGCCCATCCCAAAGTGAACCCCAGTACTAGACAAAATTTTGGTCAATATTGCCATGCTCTTAGAGATGTAGTGTGAAAAAATGCATGAGTTTGAATTAACATATTATGGATAGGGAGTACTTTTATCATTTTTAATTGGAATGATGAGTAAAGAGAGTACTACACTAATGAGGGAGAATATTCAAGTATTATGAAAAGTAAATCTAGCATGGAGACTATACTACGCATGGATATATATGAGTGAGAAAGTGATATGGGAATATATATACAAGTGAGTGTGTGTGGTAGTGAGCCTATACATGGATCAACTATAAATGGTGTATGATATGTGTAAGTGAGAATACATACAAGTGTGGGAAGTGTGGGTGTGTTCTAGTGAACCCTAAACATGGATATTCTAAGTGGTATGTGAAGCATGGGAGTATAAAGCGAAGCTAAGTGTAATTGTGTGAAGTATACATGGAGAGTATATACAAATGAGTGAAGTGTATAATTGAGTGGAAAATGATATATGCATGAGAGGGAGATATAAAAAAAGGTAAATAGAGGAGAAAAGGGGATCATACAGGTAGGTGCATATGCACACATGCAGAAAAGAATACCACCCATGCAGAAATAGAGTCTAGTCCTCTTAAAATGTCCCCAACAAAGTCGCCACCATGGTCATCCCGGGGTTGGGGTCGAGGGGTCTCCCGAGGATGATTCTCTTCTTTATCCCTTTTCTTCCCTTCCACCGTGCGTGCAAGATTGTGTCCTTTCTCGGGGTGCTCGATCGTCATCGATGTGGGGTGATATTTAGAAATAGAGTCGCCAGCCTATTTTGCACAAAATAAGCAAAATAAATGTTGTTGCCTCAAGAGAACAGCATCGAGGACAATAATGATTCTTGCTAAATCAAGTAGATTAAGTTACAGAATGTGAATTTATTAGGCACCCATCTATCCCTTTCGGTCTCTTATGAGCATGTGTTAATCTTCTCCTGTTGAACTTTGTGATGTGTGTGCTTATGTGCATAATATAAATAGATAATGGAATCGCTCAACTCTCATCACAGACGAAGGTGGAATGAGGTAATCCTTAGGACTGTTCCCAAAATAGTAATTGAAATTATAATGTAAGTGTTTTCCAATTCACAAGTCATTATAGAAGAACAAATGTGTACATCGAACAAGATAAAAGCAAGCAAGCATACAATATATATTAAAAATATATAATAAGAACAAGGTAACAAATGTATATGGGAGGATTCGAGTCTAGGGATTTACCGAAGATGCCTACATAGCCCGAGGGGGCATCAAAGTCCATGTAGTTCGAAAACAATACGAGGTGGGGTTTAACCCATAGATCCAACCGGGATTTTTTCTTATATATGTGCGTTTAGAAAAAGTTGTTTTAATGCGAGAAAATGTGATGAGAATTCCCCCTTTGGAATTTACAAGTAGACCCTTTTTTTCTTAATCGTGTGTTTTTCTTATGAAAATAAAGTATGTGAAAATACTACCAATAAAGGTTTAGAATTAAGGTGTATGATGTAATGAAATAAAGTACTAACGTGAGAATAAAGTGACTAATGCAAAAATAAGAGAATTTAAAGATAAGGGTGGAGAATTGGACCTCCTTATAAAGGCTTGAAGTGGATCTTGATAGTAGATGCATTGATCTCATGATGAGATGATGGTTCTATAACGAGATGGGTGAGAATTTTCTAAAAGGAGTATGAAAAGGATGGAGAGAATGTGGAAGATGGGCCTTTTAAGAGGGGAACAACTCTGAATTCGAGAGAATGCTCTCTGAATTACTAAGAGGGATGTTCAGGGGGATTCTAAGGGGTGCATCTCAAAGTGAGTTCATGGTATCTATTTATAGGGCCAAAGGGGTTTTCTATTGGCATGGTCATTTCCTATCGGCATAGAACCCTAGACACACTACCGACATGCCGAGGCCTGGGGGTGCCGTTCGGCGGTCTGAGGCAGATTTTTGCAAAAAATGATCTTAAAATGCGAATCGTAAGTTAGAATTGTGCATATGGAAAAATGTTGAAAAGGTATTCAGATAAATTTAAGAATAAAATGAGCCACACCCAAATTCGGGAGTTGATCGAAGTCAAACGAGGCTCGAAAGAGCCCGTTAGTCACTTAACAGGAAATTCCAGGAGGAAAACGGATCATTCGTCACAACTGTAAGGCCGATTCAGGCATGGGATGGACTATTTGAAATTGTATTTAGAGACCTTCGAGATTTCATTTAGCTTCATTCGATTGAAAGAGTTGACCTGGGTCAAATGGGACCTGAAAGCACCCGATGACCTTTCAAAGTAAAATGGGTCATTCATCCGTACCGTAAGGACGATTTATTCACGGGGTGGACTGTTGGAAAGGGTATTCAGGGTCCTTAGAATATTCATTTAACTTCGTTTAAGATAAAGATTTTATTGAGGTAATTTGAACCCCGGGAGCGCCTAGTGGCCTCCAGATAAGTTTTTAGGGAAAAACGGATCGTCCGTCCAAATCGTAAGGCTGATTCGTGCACAGGGCAGACCATTGGAATGAGGATTCAGATACCTTAGAATATTTATTGAGATTTTTCTCAAGAGAGGAAGTTGACCGAAGTCAAATGGGACCCGGGTGCGCTTAGTGGCCTCTAGATCAGTTTTTAATAGTAAAATAGATCATTAATCTGAACCCTAAGGCTGATTCATGCACGAGGTGGACCGTTGGAAAGGGGATTTAGGGACCTTTGAATATTAATTGATTTTTCACTCAGGAGAAAAAGTTGACCACAGTCAAACGGGGCTTGAAAGAGCTCAGTGTCCTCTAGATCCGTACTCGGGGTATGACATAGGGTTTGCGGTGAATGAGTCTGTGCTTGGAACCTAAGGAGATCCTTAGGGGGTCCTAGGATGGGGTTTCTACATTCTTATAATGCGATTTTTCTTAATTTATAAAAATCTGGGCACTACATCCTTCCCACCTTGGGAATTTTCGTCCTCAAAATTAAAACATTAAGCGTTTCTAAGTAAACAATTCGGGATGTTTCTTTCTCATCATAGATTCTAATTACCAAGTTTATCCCTTAATTCCATTTTTATCCCAAACGACCTTAATAAGAGGAATCATCTTCTTACAAAGCATCTTCGATTTATGGTCTAATATTGACACTGGCCTAGTCTCATAGGAAACATCGTCCTGGAGATCTAACTAGCCCCAATCGGATTTGGAATATATTTTTATAACATAGATATGTTAAAAACATTACTAACATTAGGTGACTGAGGCGATTAAGCTAAACGGTATGATACTGGACTAATCCTATCCAAAATATCAAACAATCCTATGTACTTAGGTGCCAACTTTCCTTTCTTTCCAAAGAGCATAACCCCTAATTTATCCTTGATCTTCATTAATACATGATCACCCAAGGTGTACTATAAAATAAAATGTCGTACATCAATATACTTCTTCTTATGGCTCTGAGAAGTTTCAAGTCTAGCTCGAATGACTTGGACATTTTTAGTGGCCTCTTAAATCATCTCTGACCTTGAGATGTACCTTTCATCATCATTCACCCCAAAAATTAGCAAACAGCAAGGTATCCTATATAAAGTTTCAGATGATGCCATCCTAATACTAGCTTGAAAATTCTTATTGTAGGCCAATTCTTCCAATGGTACATGATCCATCTAACTACCGTGAAAATTTATAGCGCAAGATCGTAACATATCTTTGAGTATCTAAATAATTCTCTCGGACTGTCCATCTGTATGTAGATGATAGGTTGTGTTGAGGTTTAAATTTATTACCAGCTCCTGCTGCAGTTTATTCTAAGATTTTGACACAAACCTCGAATCCTTGTCTGAAATGATGCATAAAGGTTCACCATGCAACCTTAAGATTTCATAAATGTAGAGTCTGGCAAGCTTGGACACATTATCCGTGACTTTAATAGGAAGGAAATACATTGACTTGGTAAGTCAATCAACCATGACCCATACTTCTTTAAGCCCAACTTGAGTCCTAGGCAAGATTGTGAAGGTGTCCATTGTTATATGTTCCCACTTCCACTGTTCTACTGGTAGTGGTTGTAATATTTTTGCTGGCTTTTGGTGCTCGGCCTTTACTTGTTGACAAGTGAGACACTTTACCATAAAAATTAAGGCATCCCTTTTTATTCCTGACCACCACTAGTCTCTGCACAAGTCCCTGTACATCTTTGTACTACCAGGGTGAATGCTAAAACGAGATTGGTACGCTTCTTCCATAATGTCTCCCCTGAGATCCTTAATACTCGGGAATACAACCCTCCGTCGTAACCTAATGTCGTTATATTTATCAAGTGATAAATCCTCAATTGGTTCTCGTACTAAAATCTGGTTTCAAAAGTGCATAAAAATGTCGTCAAGCTTGTTCATCAATGACCTTTTTTTGTATGACCGATCTTGACACAATCCCGTAGATCTAGGCGTAATGCTCTCCCTGTTTAACCCTCAATTCATATCTTTGAAGGTCTTGCATCATCTTATAAACTTAGCATTTCATTTCCACGAAAGATATTCCTAGTTTCCTACTCAACGTGTCAGCTACAACATTGTCTTTACCAGGGTGGTAATGAAGACCGAAGTCATAGTCTTCCATGAGCTCCATCCATCATTTTTGCCTGAGATTTAGATCTTTTTGAGTGAAAATATTCTGGAGGCTTTTTTGGTTCGAGTACACCTCGAATTGTTCCCGTATAGGTAATATCTCCAAATCTTATAAGGGCAAACACAACTGCTCCAAGCTCTAGGTCATGTGTTGGGTAGTTCTTCTCGTGAACCTTCAACTACCTTGATATATAAGATACTACATTTTTCCTTTCATCAATAATGATCCCAAACCTTCCCCTGATGCATCAAAATACAGGACGTAACCATTTTCTCGCTCTGGGAGGATAAGTACAAGTGTTGAAGTCAACCTAGTCTATCTCCCTCGCTCTGGGCGTAACAATTTCCTCACTCTGGGAGGATAAGTACCAATGGAAATAGGTGAGACACCCACGTGCACCTCAATTGCAAAGTCTATCTCCCTCTGCGATGGTAACCCCAAAAGCTGCTTTGGAAACACGTCCGGGAACTCTAATACAACCGGATGATCAAGGACCATACCGTTGGTGATATACAACGCCCCAAGGCTTGAAAGCCACTCGAAATATTTCATTTTCTCCTTGGTACTAGTGTCATTTTAAGGATAATTCATGAGTTTTTCATTATTAAATCTGTAACTGGACCCGTCCGATAATAACACCAAAATAGTGTAATGTGACATTTAATAGTGGCACTAAAGAACGAAAGTCAATACATCCTAAAGATTACCATAATGCCCTCCATATTCATTACAATTAAGTCAAGATCGAGTACATAAACTCCCATAACGATGACATAAGCATGACACATGCGGTCAAAAGAAATACCTCCGTCAACCAAAAGTCAAACGAAGATAGGAGACAAAAATAGTCGACCTCTGAACCCAAACTGAAATCTAGTGCACTTTCTATAAAGGAATGTGACGCACTAGAATCAAATAAAACTCAAACACACGTATGGAATATTAAAATCATTCCTTCCATCACTGTGGCATCTGAATGAACCATATGCTGAGTAAGAGAATAGGTATGCCCTTATATGAATCTGTTGTTCCGGTAGCCTTGCTAGTTCCACTATCTGTATCCATGGAAACTCGATTGGGTCATGAATTTTCAACATTTCTTCTACACTTATGATACCTACTGTGTTACTGTGACTACTGGGTGGGGGCTGTAAAGTTAGAATTCCGTGTTAGCTGAAAGTTAGAACCCAGGTTATTGGTTTGATGACCGTCGTGCCTCTGGGGGTATTCCCTCTTCCAATGGTTAGGTGCCCCACATATGAAACACCCATTCCTAGCTGTGTTGTCCCTTTCCATTCACTATGGACCTGTGAGGAACCAATGTCCCCTTCTACCTTTAACTTTACAAATAACCCATTGAAACCGCCATTCCTATGCTTATTTCCTCTATTGCTACCTTAATATTTTCTAGACTACCTCTTCTTTTCTTTGATCAACCTCTCATCCTGGTACTCCTTCTCTAGTCTAATGACTTTATTAACTCTATCTCTAAATCCACAAGCATCCTGACCAGTGATAAGCCTCCGAATAGATGGGATGAAGCCTTTTATGAATAAACGGGTCTTTTCCGGCACATCACCGCCCTCATGTCAGTCGTAATCTGATAAGGTTTCAAATTTTATCTTGTATTCTTCAACAATCATCTTTCTTAGGAATAAGTTATGAAACTGATCCCTCTTCCCATCATGATAAGCTTCTAAGAAGTAGCGATCCAGAAATATCGCTTGAAAATCTTCCCAAATTACTGTCCCATACACTGGCCTGATTGGGCATCCAACACTTTTGATCCTAGTCAGTGAATTGAAATGTATCCACTTGTACCCTAGGACCAGGAGATACCTCAAGTACCTCAAATATGAGTGTGACATCCTGGAATCACTCATCAGCCCCTTCGAGCCCCTCAGTACCGCTGAACAATGGGGGATTGAGTTTCCTAAACTCCTTTTGTATTGAGGCGACCCTAATGATCTCTGTTAAGCTACCATTACCTTGGTGATATTAGGAGAAAGAGTCAGCTAGTTTCCTGACTGCTTGTGTCATTAGGCGCAACTCGTTGGTGTTTCCACCAGTACGTCCGCCACCTCTACGTGTAGTTATTTTAAAAAGGGAACGATAGGTTAGAATATGATATAATAGAGAACTAAAATTTAAAGAAAAGCAAAATGTAAGCATACTCTCCCACACACACATAACCTATGCTTTGATGCCAAGTTGTGATGCCCCGATTATGGGGGATAATTGCGGAAAAAACTTTGGTACTTGGATTTCATTTCGAAAAATCCTCTTTTATTATAAAATCTTACTTTCAAATTTTTGTGTTGTAAAATCCATTCAATTCAATTAATGAAATGATATTCAACTTATAAAGTTCATACTAACACTCGGAATAAAAGAGTTGTCAATTTCATAGAGTAAATAATAATTTAAAGAAAATCCATGTCACATTGCCTTATTACAAATTGAAACTAAATTACATCCAAATAGTTCCAAACGACATAATCAAAAGTTCATTTTAAATTACATATCAAAAGTAAATAGTAAACAGAGCTCTAATGGCGCACAAATTCTTCTTTGGCACTTAGGGGTTCCTTTCCTTTATCTTTTATTGAAGTATATAGAGGGTTTGGCAATAGTGGGGTATGAGCGTGAGCCCAGTATAAGAAAAACTAATATAGTAATATGTACAAAGAATGTCTATACTTATAAAGTATATTTTAGCAGTTATGAAATCATCCATCATTTGATTAAGTGTTCTCATGCAAAATGCTACATGATATGCAATTAGCATTTCGACCATGAAATCCGGGAAATAAGCCCACCCACACTTAATCTTTATTTTAACAATATAAATATCTCATTAATTCAACTATTAACGTACTTTCACATTCCTCCAAGTTGTTTTATAAAATCGTATTTAGATTAATGAGGACCATGCTCACAATCATATTTTCACTTGATTAATCGGGGTACTAATCCATGAGTGTTATACGGCCTTTCACTGACTCCCACCATGCTGAAATATGCTACTGATCAGTGATTTTGCGTCTAAGCATTAAGCCGTACCCCAGGGCTCTGGGCCTTCCTGAATTTCTTGATTACCTTCGACTGTCTTTTACTTGTTACGTCATTGTAACCTATGTTTTCCTTTCTTTCATTCTTGTCCGCTTTTAAACCATTTCCCTTTATTTGCCTTTTAATGGCCGATGACGCCAAAATACCTGGGATGAGACTAACCCCAACACTTAATTTTCAAGTTTCACACTTTATAAAAATTCTGTTTATATTTTACCGTAAACTCAATATTTCATCTTTTAAAACAACTTTATTCATCATTTCTAGTGGAAACTTAACCTTTGAATTCAAAATACCTATTTTTTCACTTTAATGCATTTTTAATTATTCACGTACACATATAAACTTAAATTTTATAAACTTTACCAAAAATTGTCCTTTTTATCTTTCCTTTACCAAATATGAGTTTCCACCACATAAAATCCAACTATTTTAACTAGAGTCTTTTAGTATGGGAAATTTTCTTATTGGTCCAAATTTTACATAAAATGGCACTTTTGTACCAAAACATAACTTTTGTCATTTCAAGACTTATATTTCTAATTTGTTAACTCTTATCATTTTATGTGTTCATATTATATCATTTTAATAGTAACTTTATAAAATAAAACTCATGTTTGCAAAGATTACTATTAAATCCATTCCTTTTCATAAAATGACACTTTTGGCCTAAAAACTACCATTTTAACATTTCAAGACTTATTCTTATAAATTGAGAACCTTTCTTTTTATACATTTATATCCCTATAATTTTATTTGTAAATATTACTATATTTTTTGTTATAACCTCAATACCTTACTATTTTCACTTTTAGTCCCTTTAACTTTAACCTTCTTAAACTTTCTTCACATAAAGTAACATAATTTTATGTGACAAATGTGATGATTTTTCCAACATTATTATTTAATATTCCATGGCTTGTTCAAATGTATTTCCAATATATTAAACCCATTTCTTATAAATACATATGATTTTGTTCATGAATGAAAGGACTTATACCAAATAAACCCATATATTCATCCAACATTTCTTCACCAAATTCATATTTTCATTTGTCATGAAATAACTAGTTTAAACATGATTTTCATAAGGAATAGCATCCTTAAACATTCTAAAATTCTAACATAATTCGAACTTTAATGTTTCACCATTTTTATCACAGATTGCTCAACATGTATCCGTATATAGTAATAATAAACATAAATAGTCATGTAAATCATACATATGTATACATATAACTAGAATGTTTGATTTTAAACTTGAGAATAGTGTAAAACTCCTACCTCTTGAAGGTAATAACTTTGATGGAGATGTTGAAAAGTAAACCCAGTAAGCTCTAAAATTTATAAATTTTAGTTCTTGTAAAAATCATTTTTCACACCCAAAATATCACCTGTCAACTCTTGGAAACCCTTGATTATGGAAGGGTAATTGTGCAGGATAGTATGAGTGAACTTTAGAGATAAGAAGAAAGTTCTTACTATGCTAAAATTGTAGATATAATGTGTATTTTTAATAGATATTTTCATTCTCCATAGATAGAAGGAAAAATGGAGTGGGTAACCCCTATAAGACACCTTACATGTTCGCTATCCATCTCCCATAGATCCTACCCATTAGGGGTCGCTAGCGTATTACTTAGAGGGTCCAAAGATGGCTAGAATGTGGTCAAAACTCAATGGGAGCCATCTAAAAATAACCCCACAAAGTTCATACTTCAATCTGCCCGAATTGAAAAGTTACCAAAACATGCCTTAGATGATTTGTTTGGAGAAAATGTAAACCATGAAAGTTGTTCAAAATTAAATTTTACATCGATCTAAAGATTTTCAAAAATTTCTGAGAATTTTTATTTTTTTAACAAAACCCCCTTTTTTATATATTTTTTAAATTATTATTATTATTATTGTTATTATTGTTATTATTATTATTATCATCCTTGAATTTCCTTCTTTTATCCTTATGATATTATAGCAATAAAACTGATCATATAATTTATTTTATACAATCATCATTGATTTAAAAAGCGTAGCTCAATTGAACATGTGTAATGTGATATGCAGTATTTTTGAATTTTTCTTCTTAAATTTAATTATAAGATTACTATTATAAATTAATTCATTAATTTCTCATAATGCGATTAATTTATAAAAATCCAGGCGTTTCAATCATTGTAGCCTTTAAATATCCATTGATAAATATGATGTAACTGAAAACATCTGGTTTACAACAAAATAAGAACATAATATAAAAAAGTGTCCCGACACGATGCTTGTTGTCAATCTAAACATATACATTCAAATGTGAGTTGAAGATGACGATATTCAGATCTTCATACCTTCTGATCATCAGACCCACCATCCTATGTGCTTGTGTAATCTCCAATTGCTTACAAAGAAAATCATCTATAATAGAAAATGTTAGAACATTTGTTAATATATTTTCATCAACCATTTCATTCAACAGTGATATTGCATTCTTCAACTGAGGAACTAATGAAGTGTAAACCACAACAACGGGTCTAATATCCTTTTCTTCATTCGGGAAAAAATTCCAATGCCTCAGGAACTTTCCTCTTCTTACAAAGGTTTCCATCACCATGTTATATTCAATTATGACAGGGTGGCAAGATTTTTGTTGTTTCATACTTTTTAACATATCAATTGCATAATCAGTATCTCTAATTTTGCGTAAATCGTTAATTAAAGTTTCAAAAGTAACCAATTTTTTCTTAAATCCTTTAGCCCTAATTTCGTTAAAAAACACAATATCTCCCTAAACCCTATTATTTACACAAAATCCTTTAATGATCGTAGTGAATGTTATGCAATTGGGTTTGAAGTTGTCTTTCATCAATTTTCCAATAACAGAGAAGGCAAATCTAATTACTCGAAATTGACAAAAATGAGTTTATCTGAATGTTATAAATGAAAAAACTAAGATGACTAAAAAATCCTAGTAATTCCATTTTCCTAATACAAGTAATCATACAAATATATTATTTCATCTTCACCATTGCCCCAAAAAACTTGTCAAATCCCAGTAACTCTAGTAGTAAAGTTGTTTATTCTATAATATCATTTTTTAAAATATAGATCGTCTTGGATTACTATCTATTTTTTTAGAGTTTTTTTTTTTGTGTGTGTGTGGGGGGGGGGGGGGATGGACTCCAAATTGTAGACATCGGTTAGGAGAAGAAATGTTGGGTGATCAAACCATTATAAATGAGTGGTTGTTATTTGAAGTATCTTTTATGTCGGTTGTGGCACCTAGGTGTTATAAAGGAGTGGGAGTGAAATTTCAGGTATTTTCATTTATAAAGGTCCTAAGGATCCATTGTGTTTAACCTTAGATTGATGTCACAGGGTTAAAATTTTGTTATTCCTACGTATAGCACTTAGCACTCCAATAACTTATGAGTTACTAAGTAAGCCTAGAACAAGTGCTAGAGAAGGGAAAAATGTAATAAGTATAACACAAAGGAACAAGTTTTTTTGTTAATAGAGGAGTGATTACAATGCTTAGCTTGTATGGTTTATCCAAATGACCGACAACTGTCTATATATAGGCATCCCACCCCCTCAATAGACAGAGGAGATAAAAATACATCAGTATTTAAGATTAATTACCGAGAAGGTTCTCACCTCTTTATGAGAACATTTCATAAGGCTACATACTTCCTTATAATTATTTAATATTACATACATTACAAATACACTCTAGATAATTTAAGAAATTCCTATAACACCCATAACATATTATACAATACAATATAATACTAGAATACACTAGAATATTCCTCATAAATGGTGTAAAAAGGTAGCTTTATGATACAAAAATGCAAAACATGCACAGTGTGTAACATTAAAATTTAGTGCAACTTAAGAACCGGTAGATGGGCTCGACAACAAAAATAGATTCTTAGTTTATAGAAAATTTGATGACATGACATTACAAGAAAAAAAGCCTCTTTATGACTTTTTAGTGTCATAAAATGCTTTTTATTACCGTTTATTTTTCAATCAAACCCGCCTAAGTTTGGGTGTCATAATTTATACCCATATATACTGTCAAATTAGGTTAACAGTTATATATGACTATTTTTTCAAAACAGTCATATTTGCTATGAAAACAGGCATAATATACTCTGCAAGCTGTTATATTTGATTTAAAAGGCGTCATGATAAAAAAATTCAAATATTTAAAAAAGTCATATAAAATATTTCATCACATGAGGGTTTAATATAAATGATCATAAATTAAACATGTAATAAAAAAAATTAATGCCAATATTAATGTCATTGTTGACAAATAAATCTAAACACAAATTAAAATTCTTATTAAAATAAAAACAACCTTGAAATTTTTTGTATTCGAAGTCACGTACATCTAAAATGCACCAAACCAAGTCATTTGTTCATATAAAAAATTATAATGGGACACAAATAGATATACCCACCATCAACATTATTCACAAAAAATAATGACCTAATGCATGTATCATAGCAAGATATACCCACTATGTACATTATTAAAAAAATGTCTTCAAAAATACGTACAATGAAATATTATGCATATATGCGTCGTTCTTTCTTTGACTTTTGCAAAATTTTGTCCACAAAGTGTGACACCACGCCTAATTAATTCTTGGGTAATCAGTTCTAAATTAAATTAAAACAAGTTTCTCAGTTGGTTCATTCTTAGCGTCAGTGTCGAATTTTTTTTTAATTACTAATCACCCAAGTGAAATTAGACTGGTGCCAAAACTTTAACTTTAAATTCACTGGGAATTAAAGAACATTTTTGAAGTCTAAATCGTCATACACAATAGACTATAATCCAGACCATCATAATATGCAAATGAATCCAATACATTCTAAAATCCAATGGAAAAAATACCCAAAGTGAAATACAATCTAAATCCAAACTTTAGAGTAAATCAAATACAAGACTGAAACTTCAAGGTTGTCCACTGACAACAGTCTATATAAGAGATACAGAATGAGGTCCTATGCTAGATCTAAATAAGAGAATCGGCTACTCAAAATCCTGTCAGTATCCACAATGCTACAACTCTGAGTCCCTGAAATGATATCATCATGCATGGCGTCCCTGTGGCTGGACACCTAAAAGGTTTTGAAAATATTTTAGTAGTAAGAGTTAGTACTCAAAACATTTTGAAAACATTTAACAACTAATTTATCGCAATTAAAATCGGTTATTGATGACACATGTTAGCTTCATGCACACTCTCTTGAGTTTCTTCACCTCTCATCTAATGTGAACTCCTAACGTTCTATACTTATCCCACCTAGATATCATACCCAAGCTATCTCGACTAAAGTGTATAACCAATATTATTAATAGTCTACTTTCCCGTATCGCCCATACGACACGCTTCATTAGTAACATCTCTCACATGTTATTCATTTCCCATATAACATTCACATATGTTATGTTTAATCATTATAATATAGTCTCACTACTAAATTCATATAGCATTTCACATCTATCATCATTTAACTTCCATAATTAATTTTCACTACTTAATTAACCATAGATATTCCCAATATATCTCTAATCATATAATTAAGTCTTCTCTATACTTAATTTTCCATTTAGATGTATATTTCTCTATATATCATCTAGAAGTCTACTACCGCAAACAAGTAGAGTATCATGAGGCATATATTTCACACACAATATATACTATACGCACATACTTGATAATCACCTCCCTACATCACATTTTGGGGGTTATTGTCTCAGAATATTTTTTTTTAATTGAGAATTTTATTAGATAAGAAGAGAAGATCCCTCTCCAGGTGGCATGTACAAGATCAAACATAAGTAACGTTAAAGTCTGAAATAAAAGAAAGAAAAATTCTGGCCTTGGATCCATGATATGGCTTTACATGAAATGCTAAGAAATTATCATCTTTGATTTTTCAGATTATCTTTAAAGAGATAATAGGAGAATCTTCGAAATGATTTGAATTTCTTGCTTTCCAGATGTGCCAAATGAAGGATGGGATGATTTTGCTAAGTAAGCTCCTAATAGAATTTCCTCGAGCATGTAACCTCCAAAGCATTAGATTGACTTTAAAAGTCGATGCTCGAAAAGAGAGGCCCGTCATAGATTGAAAGTGATTCCAAATATTTTGAGCTAAGTCGCCAACAAAGAATAGATGTTCCCGAGTTTCTTCTTGTGGAAAGATGCAGCATCTACACCTAGATGGGAGACTAAAGTGTATTTTTTTAGATACTCATCTATCGGGATACCTTTTAGAAGCAACTTCCACATGAATGTTGACACTTTTGGTTGGATTCTGGAATTCCAAATGCAAGAGAATGATAGAGTTGAATAAGATGAATGACGGATAATCTCCCAAGCTGATTTAATGGTGAATCCAGAAGGATTAGGCATCCAAGTGACAGTATTCCCAAGATTGAGATTGTTATGCATTGTTGACCAAACATTTTGCATGCGTCTCCATGTGTGGGATGGCCGGGAAGATAGTCCATGAAAGTTTGATGAGGATAACATCGCATATTTAGCACGAAGGAATTTTGCCTACAAACCATTAGAAGTATAAAAAGTCCACCATAATTTACAAGCCAGTGCATCGCAACAGTCTTCAATGCGCCTGAGGCAGAGCCCACTTCTCGACGAGGAAGACAAATTTTCTCACAACGAATCCAATGATGTCTACTAGAATTATTGTTACCGCTCCAAAAAAAATTACAGAATGAAGATTCTAAGTTAGATATCACAGTGCGTGGAGGGTAAAGAGCTGCGAACAGATGAAAGGAAGTAGACTGCAAAACGGATTTAATAAGGGTGATACGGCCAGCAGCTGATATGAATTTTCCTTCCCAACAGTTGGTTTTATGAGCAAGTTTATCCACCAGATTATCAAAAATTCTTTTATTTTTGCGACCAACATAAAGAGAAATTCCCAGATATTTCAGAGGAAATTCGTTGCGAGAATAATCTGTTACCTCGTGAATGATGTTGCGTCTGCAAATATCAGTATGAGTAGGAACAATGAAGAAAATTTTATCTTTGTTTATTCGGAGTCCTGAGTTGGATTGAAAAATTTCTAAAAAATTCATGAAATTCTTGAGAGATTTTTTATCCCCATTTGAGAAGATAAGAAAGTCATCCACAAAAGATAGAGAAGAAACTAGAGGGCAGCCCCTGGGATGAGAAAATTTCTTGATGTTAACCGATGATATAAGTTTATGAAGTCCTTTGGAAAGAACCTCAAAAGTGATGACAAATAGAACTGGAGAAAGAGGGTCTCCTTGACGAACACCTTGTGATGATTTGAAGAAGCCCGAGGATGCACCGTTGATGCAAATAGAGTACTAATAATTAGAAATGAGCCTCCAGATCATGTCAATTATAGTCTCCATAAAGCCAAAAGCACGCAAAACCTTTGTAAGGAAGAGCCAAGATATGCGATCAAAGGCTTTAGAAAAATCCAGCTTGAATAAGACATTAGATCCTCTGACTTTCTTGTTAAAGCTAGCTATAAGCTCTTGCTCAAGAAGAGTGTTATCAAGGATGCTCCTGCCTTTAATAAAACCTGTTTGAGACTCAGAAATAATATTAGGCATAATATCTCACAATCTATTCACTAAAATTTTAGACAAAATTTTGCAACAGAAATTAGATAGACTAATAGGTCTGTAATCGCTACAAAGCTTTGCATTTTTTTATTTTAGGAATAAGAATCAGGAGAGTTGAAGTCCAATTTCGAGGAATTGTGTGACCCAGAAAAATGACTGAATAGCAAAAATTAAGTCAGATTTGATGATATGCCAACAAACTTGACAAAAAGTTCCGTTGAATCCGTCCGGGCCAGGAGCACTGAGACTATCCATAGCAAAAATGGTCTTCCTAATTTCTTCTTCTTCTGGGACTTTGCCAAGATGAGAGTTATCTACCCCTGACACGATTGATGGAATATCATGCAGTAAATTATTGGAGGTAGGTAAGGCTGAAGGAGAGCAAAGAGTACCTTCAAAATATTTGAGAAAATAATCTTCAATGGATTTTTGACTTTCCACAGAGTTACCATTTGCATCTGAAATTTTATGTATGGCAAGGAAAGAATGCTTGTGGCTTAGCATGGCTTGAAAAGGTTTAGAGTTACAGTCCCCTTCTGATAACCATTTAATCCGAGATTTTTGTTTCCAAAATTCAGATTCTAGTTTAGAACGTAAACAGTACACAACTTTGACTTTATGATATTTATATCTGGTAGACGTTGATGGATCAACATCGTACTCATGTTCCGCTCTAGTGAGATCATCTTCTGCTTCAGTGACCTATTGAAAAACATTTTTAAAAATAGTTTTGTTCCATACTTTGAGGTACTCCTTAAGTCTGCGCAATTTGATGGAAAACCGTTGCATGGGGGAAGCCTCACAATGCATGTTCCAAGATTGAGAAATATCATTGAGGAAATCAGGATGTTTGGTCCACATAGCTTGAAACTTGAAAGTCTTACTAAAATTAGTTAAAGGATTATCAATCTTGATAAGTAATGGACAATGATCAGATTCAGTACGGTGAAGGTGTTCCACTCGATGTGGGAAAAAGGTTAAGCCATGCTGAATTGCACATAACTCTATCGAAACGAGCCCATATACGAGCCAATCATTCCTTGTTGTTGCACCATGTATATTTAGAGCCCTCAAATGGAATATCAATCAAGCCAGAAGTTGTTAAAGTGCTAGTGAAATCAATGGCAGATCCTCTATTGATTGGAAGCTCGCCAATTTTTTCAGAAGCATCACCAACTATGTTGAAGTCACCCCCTACAAGCCAAGGACCCTGAATAGCAGAAGAGAGATTAAGGATGTCCTCCCATAGGGTAAATTTGTTCTCTCGTTTACATTTAGCATAAACACATGTGAAATTGATAGGATCAGATAATGAATCATTGACAACTTGAAAAATAACACATTGGTTAGAGGAATGGAGAATTTTAATAGACCAATCATATTGCCAAAGCACCCAAATTTTGTTATTGCAATTGACAAAGCCCTTATTGAAGTTTAATCTAACCCGGAGAGAATCCATCTTGCAGTCAGCAATTTTAGGTTCAGAAATGGCTATCACACCAATTTTGTGAGTTCTAATGATTTTTTTAATCCTAGAAATAGAGGCATCATTACCAATCCCTCTAATCAAATAAGGACTTTAAACATTAGAAACAGAAGAGGAGAGAAATTTTGAAGACCTTTTTGCTGATCTAGTCAGGATGGTGGAGGTCTTAATAATAATTTTTCGATTCTTCTTCTTGCGAGATTTTATGGATTTAGGGCCATATAAATGGTCTAAATGATCAGAGAAGGCCTGATGCCTTATATCTGCATTAATAATACATTTTGAACCACCTTCGTCAGAATCTGAAGCCCAAGCCTTATGCCACTCATGGCTATTAGACTCATTGAGTCCTCCATCAGAAAGAGGTTGTGAATCCTCCATAATTTCGCCATCTTCTCTCAAGGCATCAAATGGGTTAGGAGAGGAAAATGATTTAATGGAAGAGGGTGAAGAGGTTTGAGATGCCAAAATGCAGCGTGGGAATTGAAGAGAGGTTTCATTTGTGTGGGTCAAAGTTAGAGGTTTAAGGTTTAAAAATGGCTCAGTATAAGGGATGATAGTTTGGATGGGTTGTGAATTGGTATTTGGGGTAGGTAAGATAGAGGCGGTAAAGGGTTTGGCGGTATTGTCAAAGGTGGTATTAAGAGTGGTTTCCCGGTTTTGAGGAATAGGGTTGGAGATATTTAAAAAAGAAAGAATAGTTTGCGCGTGAGAGGTAACAACATTCCTAACATTAAGGAGAGGAGAAGATTGAGCTTGAGAAATGGAGTGAGCTGCGTTAGACGTTGATGGTGCACCAGAATTTGCTAGAATTGAGGAGCTATGAAAAATGACTGTTGGCGGCTCCAGGATGGATATGCCGGCCGTCTTCTGCTGGTGTTTCTTCTCCCAAACTCTATGAATTTTGGTTTTATTACCCGTGTCTTCATGAAGAATATATTTTCCTTTATCTCCTATGCAAGAAACAGTGTTGGGTGTGGAACTGTGAGGACAAGAAGAACTAGGATGGCCCAGTTTAGAACAAATGCGGCAAAAGGAAGGGAGATTTTCATACTCAATAGGTTTCCAAAGCCCATTCCCTTTTATACCAATCCAAATTCTGGAGGGAAGGTCTTTAATTAAATTAATTTCTAGACAAACTCTTTCGTGACTGGGATGAGTTAGAGAAGAAGTGGCCTCATCTAGCATTAAAGGCTGACCAATCAGTTTAACAATGGAGAATAGAGAACTTTTCTCAAAAAAGTGAATAGGTAAATTTGGAAGAGAAATCTAGAGAGGGTGGATGGAACAATCTCTTAGAGGAGAGAATTCTGGTGTCCACTTGAAGACTTTCATACGAGATTGATAAATGTACCAGTTACCTCTGAGCCAAATACGTAGAAAATCATCATCACATTCCAGTTCAATAAGGACGTGCCTTTGGGATAGCAGACCTATTTTGAATGATTTTTTTAAAGAGAGATTATGAAACATTTTGTGAATGGAGTCCATGGCAGGCCGTGATTGTTCAAAGACACCAATGAGGATGTATTTGAAAGGTTGAACAAGTTCAGAAATATCATTTACAGAAAAGAAACATCCGGGTTCACCTTAAAAGGTTGCATGTTTTCCTCTGAGTGTATTACATGTAGAGGAAATGGAGAGTATAGCAGTGAAAGATTTTTTGAGATTGATATCTGGTGGTTTGGGATTGAGGGGAGGTTGATTTAGGTCAGTCATGATGTTGGAGATGTTGAGAGGTGGAGAGGTTGATTAAATGCTACTATTCTTGAATTGTCTCAGAATCATACTCCGAGAACCAATAGTGATTTATATCCCTTAGATCGGAATATATGTTTCACACACTATATATTAGAAGGATTATTAGTTCGAAAAGCCATCGACCCCAATTATCCTAACACTTGCATTGTTGCGGAATGCCATCGACCCCAAGGTAAATGTAATGTACATGCATATTCTCAATATATCTTTAATCTCGTAATTAAGTTTCTCTCTACTTAATTTATCATCTAGATATATATCTCTCTATATATCATCTACAAGTCTACCCCGCACATAAGTAGAGTATCATGAGGTATATATTTTTAACACACAATATATACTATAAGGATTATTGGTCCGGAAATCCATCGACCCCAATTATCCTAACATTGGTTCGAAAATCCATCGACCCCAAGATAAATTTAATGTACATGCATATTGGCTCAGACCTTCCGTCGATTCACATTAATATTAATGCATATGTATATTGTTTAATACCTTCCATCGATACCAATGAATATTATATATCTTTGATGTTGGTCCGGAGTGTCCATCGACCCCAACTCGAATTTTAGTGTATTGGTCCGTAAAGCCATCGAACCCAATACCTAATTTAGCAAATAATAGGTCTTCACACAACCTAATCATTCATACTTGTACGTAGTATATTTCTCTCAAATACTCATCGTACATTTTATTTTATGATTTATCTCACTATCGTACTAATTTGAGTATTCACAAAACTCTAAGGGTCCTAGTTACCCCTTGTTATATCAATTCAAAAGTTACCCTTGTTAACCTACTGACCCAACAAATATAAGCTCGCCCATGCTTTTTCGTAATTATATTCTTATCATCTCGAATTGGAATACGTCACAATCAAGCCTATGAATCTCCACTTTAATTCTCTCACAAAATTAAAGTCCAACACTCAATCATAGACCTACTCCCATATCCTTATTCCCTCAATATATTTCATCAAGGTCCCAAACACTTCCCCGATAAAATTTCAGGCATTTGAGGCTTAAAAAGAAAAATCTCACATTATCTGGGCAGCCGAATCGAATCATAAATTTTCTGGTAGATTAAACACCTTATAGTAAAAGTTCAATTTCTCCCTCTACAGAACTCCGATTGACCTGATTCTAAGTTCATTGGAAAGCTAAGAGATAGAAATTTCCAGAAATCTATGATTCACACTCGAATTCAAAGTATAATTAAAATCGTACACGTTCAAAGTTACATCAAAATTCTGGCAGATTATTATGCTAGCAGATGAAATACCTTGTAGTAACATGTCGATTACTCCTTCTACAGAACTCCGATTGACCTGATTCCAAGTTCATTGGAAATATAAGAGATATAAATTTCCATAAATTTATGATTCACACTCTATTTTGAAGTATAATGCAAATAGTACATGTTTAAATTTACCTCAAAATTCTGGTAGATTACTATGCTGGCAGATTAAACACACTATAGTAACATGTTGATTACTCCCTCTATAGAATTCCGACTGACCTGGTTTCAAGTTCATTAGAAAGATAAGAGATAGAAATTTCTATAAATATATGATGCACACTCTAATTCGAAGTACAATGCAAATCGTACACGTTTAAAATTACTTCAAAATACTGGCAGATTACTATACTGGGAGATCAAACACCCTGTAGTAACATGTCGATTACTCCATCTACAGAACTCCGATTGAACTGAATCCAAGTTTGATGGATAGGTTAGAGATAGAAATTTCCAGGCATTTATGGTTCACACTCTAATTCAAGTACTATTCAAATGGCATTCGTTTAAATTTACATCAAAAATTTTAGCAGATTCACATCTTGTGTTCATCAATTTAACCCTAAGTCATTCAAGATTCGCGTTCTTTAACCAAGCACCCATAAAGATTACATGTTAATAATAAAATATATTCAAATTTCATTTTATCTTTACATAGGGATTCATTCAACATGCAATCCTACCCAAACATGTGATAAATTAATACATTTAATTCAAGATTTTTTAATAGAATCAACTAATTCCTAAAACTCCGTACACATGGGTATTATAACCTGAATTTGATTTGCAAGAAACACTTGTATTGAATTGATAAATATAATTTTATGGTTCTTGATTGAGGGTTGATTGTTTCTTCTCCAATCTTCCCTTCCAATTTAACTTGATGTGTAAGAACTCTTCACCACCTTTAGAATTTCTCTTTAAGCTTTGAGAATCAGCTCTCCATTCTCTGTAAGGGTCTCTTTAGTAGTTTTTGTGTTATTAACCCTAATCCCCAATCTCCAAATATCAGATCTAAGGCTCTAAATTTCGTAGGTCATTTAACCCACTTTATAAAAATGACCGAAACACCCTCGATAAGTTCCGGTTTGGTCCAAAATTGACCCGGGACTCAAACTATACCCCCGCGTACACTATTTCGACCCATCCGGAATCACTCGTGACCTTTAAATTATCATCTGAGTCACTTAAAATACATTTCTCATTTCTCACCACAAAATAGTTTACACGCACGACTCCCGATGAGATAAAGTAAAAATACGCGCATATCACACGCTATGCCGCATCACCATAATTATCAATTATTTACTATTTGCACTTAGTAAATATTATCATATAATATTAATTCGTATTTAACTACCGATTAATATCCAATTAAACACATTAACCATTTAATCATTTTAAATTAGTTCACTCACATAATTTAATTAAAATGTATTTTTCTCAACTAATTCCTCAAATTAATTAAATAAAAATACACAAAAATTCGGGGTATTACACAAAGTACTCAAAATCTTATACTATAAGGCTGAATAAATTCAATGAACTCGTGCTGAAGTTCATTGATCTTATGAGTTTCATATGATGACTTTCCAGCTAACTCCTTCATCCAAACAACACAAATAACTTACATTTAACTTTTTTCATATATAAATAAAAAAGAAAATAAAAAATATTAAAAAACATGTGACTCTCACATGAATTTCAATACAAAAAAACCACACGCAATTTCCCCTCATTGTTTAGGGCCCTGAAAATAATGGAGCTAGTATATTACCCATGTCAAATGTGAATAACTAAATATTAAATTTAATTTATCGAACAAATACCTTAACATTCTTCTCATCCAGTAGTGATCTTTTTTCCTTTGATTGCCAAAAACGATCTAATTCCACTTCAATAAAAAAACATATTGACATATATTTATATTACAATTGTGTAAAATGAAATCAATAATTATATTATAAACATTTATTTAGGACACAACTTACATGTTTACATAGAGCTTAAGGTTGAAGCTCAGTTTCACACGTAAATAATCAACCTAAAACACATTGTTCGAAATAAAGTCGATCACAACAAAAATACAATCATACCTATATTATGAAGAATTATTGGCGATTAGGAATATTATTATACAAACATTAGTTATTATCAAAAACTTTTACATATCTACAAAACTTACCCAGTATCGATTGAATATTAAATATTTATTTATCTAATGCCTTATATAGTGTTTCTGTTATAAATTGATGCCCAATGTTTTTAGAAAATGTTTCTCGAATGGAGAGAGGATTTACTAATCCAATAACTTCAATACTCCTTCCAAAATTTTCATTTAAACATTTATACATAAACCAAACGCATGTGAATTAGAAGGGAATTCATCTATACATAGCCCAATATAAATTTGCCTAAGATCTCAAATGAATTGCTGATTTGAGAATTGAACATTTGATATTAGATTTTTTTCATATTTTTTACCAACTGAGTCTTCAATAACATCATGAGCTTGGGCAGAATTAGAAGACATTTTTAAATCAAACTTTGGGATCTCGACATATAATTTACTCCTGGACTAGTATCATCCTCTTCTACCCTCAATGAATCATTAGTGCACGCTGACATTTTTCTATTTTAATTTGGAATGTTCTCTAAAAGGGGCATTTCATCATCAGAGTGTGATTCATCATCGGAAATGAAAATTTCTGAATTTTTGATTGATTAAAAACTAAATTGTTAGAGGTAACACACATAAGAATTTTCTTGGAATTATGCGCACACATATATATTTGAAGAGTCCTTACTTCAGCATAATCTTCTTTGTTATTATCTAACATCCCAAAAATATTATCCAAATTCAAATCGTTTTCAATCGATTCTAATAGTTGATTTATTTTTTTCAAAATTTTGTGAGATCTCGACTTTTCTATTTCCACGTCTACCTCCTCAAATCAACTCCACTTAATTCGATATTATCATTTTGATATCTTAAAAAACTCCTTTGCTTGATTGACTATTCCACTCCCGGTCAAAAAACGAGTTCTGCGAGGGGTAATTGTTGTGTTAAGCTTCTCCTCTTGAGACACCTTATCAGCAATACCAGTTATATGTGTATGAGTCACCAGATATATGTGGTTTTTCTCGTCAACTCCGTTGGGATACGAATCTATTTTCTTACATTTTTACATGCTGGAATAAAATGGCCTATACATGCACAGAAAACACAAAAAGATGGAAGTTTTTCCATCTCAAAACAGCTTGTTTGGGAGTTTTTTAGAGGAACAAAAAGAAAGGAAAATTTTATTAGGAGAGAAAATAAAAGAAAGGAAGAGAAGAGAAAGGATTTAGGAAGGAAGATAAAATAATTTTCTTTTATATTGTTTGGAAGTTGGAAGGAAAATAATTTTTTTAAGGGAAATAAGATGCATTCTTTATAAAAATTTCCTTTCTCTCCATTTCTTTCTGATTTGGAAGGAAAGTTTTTGAGAGAAAGCAAGAGAATTTTTTAAAAAATTATCCTTTCTTTTCTCTCCATTTAAACTACCAAATGACGAAAAATGGCAAAACAACACTTTCTCTCCTATGTCAACTCCTAAATGACGGAAAGGAAACATAATTTTCCTTCCTTTCCTTTCTTTTCTCTTCAAAATAAAACTCTCAAACATGATCAAAATCTCATTCCATCTTCTCTCTCAATAATAACAAAATTGGACATATCATAAGAGTAGTCAATCTCAATTAAAACACGAGTTGATAACCCATATTTTTTATGCAAGGGTTGTATGATCAATTCTGATTAGGTTCCCACATCACATGTAAATCCAATATTCATCAGGTAAATCCAAAAAATCTAGGGTGCCAATATTCATCAGGTAAATCACAAAAATCTAACCCAAACATTAGACTTAGATGAAACATAATTTGTAGGCTTGAAATTGGGAATGTGCTTAAATGGTTTAAACCAACCATGATCAATTGAAATAGGCCCTTGAATCCACACCATATTCAAATCTTGTGTTGATTCAAAATACATGCTATAAAATCCTTTACCCCATGCCTAAGTGCCCATGAATTATTAGTTTTCCAAATATTTGTAAGCATGTGATGAAAATATTCAGATGAGATTGGTTTTGTACCTCGAGACAATGTAAGTCTGCCAAGTAACCTATTTTTGCATGCATCAATGGAGGATTTGTAAACTTAATTTAATATCTTGATGATTAGTGAGTTTCCATGAAATATTGGGTCCGAAAGGTTTGAATAAAAAAAAAAGATATGGTATATCAATAGATTCTTGAGTCTGGCGAGGATTGTCTATCTTGGAAAAATTCTATTAGCCCCGAACTTTCGAGTGAAGGAAAGTGGACTGAATTATGTGGTACACTAGTGGACAAAAAAATAAGAGGCACTAAAGTCAAATGGAAAAGAACGAGTGAAAAATTTGAAAAAAATATTTGTTTCAAATTAAAATAAAAGATGTACCTTTTCTCCATTCTCAAATCACATACAAAAACTGTCTCGTTTGAAATAAAAAATTTATTTCCTTCAACAATCTTCTCTCTTACAATAAAAAAAAATATATTTTTGTTTAATAAAAAACGTTTTTATAGTAATTTAAAAAATATATATTATTTTTCATAAAAAATATTTTTTTAACTTTTGTAACTGTTTAAAAAAATTAATTAACTGTTTTAAATTTAAAAAAAAAACTTTTAAATGTTCCATAAAAATACTAATTTAGAAAAAAATTAAGGAACTATTTTTAAAATAAAAAATATTTTTTTTCATAAATAATAGGTGTTTGGTAATGAATGACGGGTATTTTGGACAATTTTAGTCCTTACTTAATGATCAATTGGCACAATTTTTTTATTTACCAAACACGAACACGTCTCAATTAAAATATAACACGACACAGTTTTTTTCTTTACATAACACGAACACCCCTCAAACAAAAGGGACACGACACAAAATATTTTTTGACCAAACACAAACACATCACAATTAAGATACAACAAGACACAATTTATGATATTTTTACCTAACTTGAAATACTCAAATAAAAGCGACACATCACGATTTTTTATTTTTTTTACCAAACACAATCATAACTAAGTTAAAATGTGACACGACACTTAACAATACGATTTTTTTTAGCTAACATGAAGATGACCCAAATAAAAACGATATGCACGTAACACGAAATCTTATTTTTTTACCAAACGCAAACACAGCACGGTTACACGACACGAAATCTTTTTATTTTTTCCTAACACTAAGATGACCCAAATAAAATGCGACGTGACACGATAGAACAAGAAGTCGTTTTTTTTATGTTACACAAACACGATACAAGATGGAATATTTTTTAATACCTAACAGGAAAACGAAATGTTTTTATACTTGTGTCGTGTCGTGTTTAACTAAAGTCGTGTTCGTATTTAGTAAAAAAATACAACTTCAAGTCTTTACGTTTCATTTGAGTTAAAAGTTTTTTAAAATAAGTTTTTATTATAAAGTATCTTTTTACAAATAAAAACTCTTTTTATAAAAAAAAATCTGACATTTCTTGAAATATTTTTTATATATAATTTTTTGTAAAAAGTTTTTAATTTTTTTTTTTAAATATTTACTTTTATATTTTTTGTGAATTAAATTTTTTTACCGGAATATCTCTGTTTTGGAACTTTATAAGTTTTGTTGGCCTTTGTTTTGCTCCCATATGTGATAAGGTGATAATAGTTAATTGGTTTCTACCAGGGGAAAAAAAACGATAACAGTTAATGGGTATTTGTTTTGTTTTGTCTTAGAACAGTTATGGGGATATGTTTATCTCAGATGTCAAAGTTTTTGTTGGTTTATGTTTTGTGGTGCATATAGGTATAAATGGTTTCATCCATTCATTTTACAGTCAACTTTTTCATTTTTTTTTTTCATCCTATAATTATTACTTTACGCATCACGCAAGTCTACCTTGTTGTTTGCACGTTGAAGAATTTGGGCAAAAGATGGACTTTCCATCTCAGTGATGGGACAGAAAGTTTCATATATCTAAGGGCGGTGTTATTCTCAGCCAAAAAAATCTTGTCAACATCACTTTCTTCAAAACATTATTAAAATTAATTATAATCTCACTAATACGAAAAAACTCAAACATTACTATTTCAAACTCTAATACATAAATTTAAAATTAAAAAATACTTTATTTTTTCATCCATCTCTTTTTCTCTACTATTAATACTCCAAATCCTAACTCCATAACTTCACAACTAACCACATCCTCACTTCATAATCCACAAAATACGCAGATATAGATTTCAAATCTATATAATTGTGTATTTTCTACATATTTAATTTATATACTTGTATTTATAGATGTCTAAATTATAAACTTGGTACTTATACATGTCCACCCCATAATCAAACCCTAGTTTTCGTCAAAAATGAACCTCAAGTTAATGTACAAAACCAAATATGTGTGTTTAAACTGCATCCTGATGCTCTCCCGTAACCATATGTGATGGGTTTCCACGGCCACGTTCAGCCGTGACCCTCATATCCACGGTTACAATAAACCAACAAAGTTTTCATAACAACAACCTAAGTTAGTCGTGAATATTTAATAACTCACGGTTTGTATTGGCCGTAATTTTCAACAACTCATGGCCTAACTAGGCCGTTGATTGCACCAAATCACGGTTTGGGTTGGTCGTGTGTTCCTTCCCAGTTTAATTTGTTAAGTTAAGACGATTATTCTCATATTAAATTCTTATTCCCATATTTTATTGTAAATCTATTAAATCGAGAGCGCTGGTAGACCACATATGACTGCATTTGTGACTGCAACGGTGATTAGGTGTGCTAGGTATACTCCTTCAATATCTAAACGTTCATTTGTAATCCCATGAGTTTAAATTTATTTATTTTTACACTAGTGTGTCAATTATTAGTTATCTAAAATTCCTTTTACAATACTAATCTGCCAAATATTAATAACTTTATTAATTAATTTTTCTTGTCCAATGGATGATCTTGCTCACTTAGCGACATTTCGAACCCGGTATTATGCATAAATAATTCCATAATATTGGGTCCAGCTAAGTGAGTAAGATCATCCTGAGGACAAGCAAAATTAACAAATAAATTTATTAATATTAGAATTGTAAAGGGAATTTTAGATAACTAATAATTGACACCCTAGTGTAAGAAAAAATTAATTTAAAGATATGGGAAACTATATATATGAATGGGTACACCTATCACACCAAGTCACCTACCACGAAAGGATAAGGACGAACCAAACCCTAACACAAGAAGTGCCCTTACAACTTCACGAAGAAAAGCGCGCCCAACTTTATTACTTTGTTAAAAAATGTGATTTTTTATTTTTTTATTACATCACAGTGTGGTAAAGGTTGTGGTTGTTAATAAATGCGATTGTTGGTACAATGTGGTTGATTATTTGTTAAAAAATGTCATTGTTTATTTATTTTATTTCACTTTTATTTTGTTCGTTTACTTATTTAGGATATTTTAGTTTTTTGGGTCTTTGTGCTTGTTAAAAAATGTGATTGTTATTGCTTAGCTTTCATTATTATAATTTTATTACAGAGGAAATTGATGGAAATTTTGTATTTCGTTGTTTCATTCATGTGTGTGTGTGTGTGTGTGTGTAATTAACATGTGTAAATTCAGTGACATTTTCAAATCAGATTGTAATTCAAATGTATTCTTTTATGCAAAGGTATATGCATTCAGTTATGACCATTGTTGGAGAGGAAACAAAATAAACATGTCATGGAAGCTTTAAATTTCATGGAAACAAAATAAACATGTCATGGACTATCGGATGTCATGAAAAAAAATAAACACTTTCAATGTCATGGAAGCTAAAAGCAGAATTATCCATGACCCAATCTATTAGAATTTTGTAAAAATGTACACAATCTATTAGAATTTTGTAAAATGTAGTACTTAAATAAAAACATCTCGATATATACGAATTATCGGATGAGAACCACGATCGACCTAAACCGTGGTTAAAATGTTACAACCAACTTAAATCGTGACATGCATATTTACGGTCAGGTTAAGCCGTGATATACCTTATTTTACGTCCTGAATAAGCCGTGGCATACCATATTTCACGGCCAGGTTAAGCCGTGATATACCTTATTTTACGACCAAATTAAGTCGTTATATACCTTTACTACAAAACACCACAAAATTACACATTATTTCTCACAACACCACAATTTGAACGTCCATTATATAAACAGAAATTAAAAATCTCCTTATTTTTACGGCCATAGAATACCGTGGAATATTTTCACACGGCCACACATAACCGTACAAATGCCTTTGAAAATTATACAAATACACTTTATGATTTTCACGACCACAATTGACCGAGATAAGTGTTCTACGGCCATAGAAGACCGTGACATATCTACACACGGCCACTCATAACCATGGTGTTTCATTCATGGCTAAACATAACCGTACAAATGCGTTTAAAAATTGTTTAAAATACACTGTATGATTAAAGGTGTATCCAACATTCATATCCAATATCCATACCCAACATTCATATGCAATATTCAATATGTAAATAAAAAGAGACATTTGGGGTTTCAATATTTCATATCCAAAATTACAACGATTGTTTGTAATAATCATTCACAAAAATTCAGTACCTAATGAATCTTTGTGCTTTACATATAATGTTAGAATTTCTTTACATGTAATGTTACAACAAATTACAATTTCCCACCTCGTCACTCATGATTTAGTCAAATCAACTTAGTCACCCGATTCAATCAAAACTGGTTCATCCATTTTCGCTAGGTCTTTCGAACACAATCCTTGGAATATATTCAGACAATGTTTGAATAGATTTTCCCAGCGTAGTGCATCGACCGATGCCTTTGACTTCCAATTCGATGCAATGGGGGGTATGGGGGAAAATCGAGTGCACATCATGATCACTCAATGGAAATTAGATATGCTCAGCAAGAAAACAATATTGTTATCCTCCTGAATTGGTTTTGGACCCTCATTAAACGGCACAAAAGTTAGGCATTGGATATCAAGACCACCATTACTTTCATCGCATTCGCAATTAGATAGCCAAAATCCGACATTATGAACCAATGACTCAATGTGACGGAATGCTTGAACATGTTCCATATACTTTCATACTCATCGATGATATATGATTTCATGATAGAGGCATATAATTCCTTGTCCCGACATAGCTCAGTTAACATTTGACTACGTATAGCATGAGAGTGACTAAGAGATTCCCCAATACCCATTCCTTGGGCCAAGGTGAAGAAGCTGCAATTACCATTTGACCTAACTTCATATATGTCCTCCACAAAAGATTGGAAGACGTCCGGTACATGCTTTATATATAGCTTTTTGTAGGTGGACCATAACTCCAGTTTCTTAGCTATATAAGGTGGCCTTGCATCTAACTTCTTGCCACGAAGTTCACTCATATTTGGAGGATCATTTTCCCATGCACATGGGATTCTCTTGGTAGATGTATTTGTCTTCAAGGCCTTGGGTCTCCCCTTGACCATAACTGAAGTGGGCTCCATTAATGGTGTGCAAGATGCAAATTCAATACAAAATGATTACCCTGTAGAGGCGACCCCAATCATCTCGAATAAAGTCATGTTGTATGTATTTATTTTGTAAGTGTAATCAATCACCACAACAGAAGGGAAGCACTTGGCAAGTAACAGGGAGTTTGGGTGTGCAAAAAATATATCTTCGACGGTGTCATTTTTCTCATGACGCCGATACCAATGCACATAATGTTTATCAAAAAGAAAATACATGAGTTGTTGTATTGTGTTCCTCTCGGCATTCTCCCATATTCTCATCTTGATTTTCACGTTGTACACGGTTCTCATCGAGGAGCAATTATAGGGATTCATTTATTTCAATGTGTGCAACACCTCATTTGGACGAATATTATTAGAAACTAACTCCTTGGTCATATTCCATTCCTCCTCATTAAATCATCCGCCATATGGGTGTCCAACTGACGAATCGGAGACCTCGTGATTATGTAGACCGCACAAAACTTTTACACCCCACTTTCCATCGGGACACCCTTAAGTCTAAATGGACAATCACACTTGCAGGTTCCAACATTACACTCTCTCTTCTTTTCTGTTTCCTCCTCCTCTTACCATCTATGCAATGAGCTTCTTTAACATCCAAGAATTATACGCCGCTTTCTTCCAGGTTTATCCTTCTCGGATTTGAGTATAATTACGATAGCTTTCATTTTTTAACCAATCATCTGGCACCATTCTACCATTGTACTTCTACTCTCGAATACCTATCAAGATTGAAAATAAATAATCAGCCTTATATGAATAAACACTGAAACTTAAAAATGACTAAAAAAAAAACTAACCTCTTCGGTAGAAAATTCGGTGGTATGATCCTGACAAATGGAATTATGTGAAGATCCCGTATCCATACATATATCCTAAATTTAAGAAAATATTTAAACTTTAAACACTGTAAGAAAGTGTGCGCTACAGCGGGATAATGCGACAACTCAAATAAATCCAATTTTAATTAACCTAAATTTTAGTGAAAGCCTAACACATGCATCTAGGTGATTTGAAAACATAAAATCAATAAGCATGCGAAGGAAACCAATATTAGGAAAAATCCCGGAAGGGCAAAACCTTTTATTTCACTATAATTGTAAATCACAACTTACACGGTTACAATAAAATATATTTTGACACACGAATACCCGTAGGCATCGATTGGTGTCGTCAACAATGAATGACGCGCGACAATCTAAAAGAATCGCAACCCTATCTTTAGCCCAGGAATACCGCAACACTCCCTATGAACCTCAGTCCAAATTTGCAAAGAATCTTCACGCAACAAGATCGTCAATGACACACAACCATATGATGTAAATTTATCCTCTCTACAAGAGGAAGATCAACAAGATTTTATTTTGGGTTCCAAAATAATTCACTACAGGATTGAGATGTTTTGTGAATTGAAAGTAAAGGATTAAACCTATAAAAAGAGAAGACAAATTCGTATTGCTTTTTGCAGAAAATGTAGATAGTTTTTGCATGGTCTTCTTATGAAAAACGGTGCTAGAGAGTCCTATTTATAAAAGACTTAAGGTGATAGCTCGTTCAAACGAGATTAGATGTCGTTCGAATGAGATCCAATGTCATTTGATACTTTGCACGACATGCCATGTCATTTGAATGACATAGGATGTCGTTTGGACGATGACAGTAAATTTTAATATTTTTCTTTTTGTTTTTTTTCATTAAATGCACTGCCTCAAAAACTCTAAAAATTATATTTTTGACAAAAAACATTTAAAGACTGCACTCCAACACTTAAAAGAATATTTTATGAAAATATCCCAATACTCTAAGTGAAATGCAAAGCTACTTAAACACAACCTTACCAAAATTAATCTCGCGGAGACTCATTTAATGAAGAACTTTAATATTCAGATCCATCTTGATGCTTGAATGATCTTGAATAATTCTTCGATAGTTGTAGCGATATACGTTACTCTAATGTAAACATGACTTATAAAATATGTCCTTACAAATCTCCCCCTATGTCTATACCGGTACAAAATAAAAAAAATCTGAATTATCAAATCAAAATGCCTATACAAATATAGCCGCCCATGAACCCTAAAGAGAAAAGATACTTAAAATGCAAGTCTTCAAATATTTTTCAAAAATTTTCATCAATTTTCAAACATCAAAAGTTTTCTCATCGGGGTGTGTGACATAATGATCTTCTCCTTTGTACCTACACACATGAGATAAAGCAAATACCTTCGTTAAGCATCAAGTTTGAAATGCTATAAATATATCAATCAATATAATTAAATCTCCCCCATAATGCAAAACTCCCCCATAATTCGTTCTCCCCCTTTTTCTTTGATCGAAATAGATATGGAAACGAATAAACAAACAAAACATGGAGTGTCACGACAAACAGCACAAATATGGATCAAACTACGTGCATGTAGAGGAAATACTTAAAAGATCCACAAACTAGTTTTGAAATTTTCAATTTTTTCAAACAAAATTTTTACAAAAATCACACTATGAATATCTTTAAGACAACCAAATCATGGATATGGAATGAATGGGTGTGAACATATTCAATAGGTAATAAAACTCAATCAAGCATATGTACACGAAACATATGTGTACTCCTATCAATTGAACATAAAAAATATCCTTAGGTGTAAAATTGTTGAATTTAGATGATATTGACTAAATCAAATCAACAAATCAAAGCCTAAGTGATTTCACACCAATAACGTCCAAAACTATTTAGTGCCATTTTGAGAAATTTTCAAAGGGAGTGCAAAACCATTGATTACTTTCCAACCAAACTCCCTCATATAAAATATTGTAATTTTGTTATGTAATGAGGTTCTAAATTCTCAAGAACACCTATTGGCCCAAATTTTGGCATATACCATCTTTTTATTGCCTTAATTTTTTGTGCGGGCTCTTTTCAAAAGGTGGCTTTCACGCAGAGTCAATTTTACACTCTCATAGCGCTTTTTCGTGTCACTCATCCTTTTTTTTTAAATTTAAACAAATTCCTCAAGGCCAATGGTTTTTACATGCACTACTTTTATTACTCTCTTATTATAGCACTTGGTTCGTTTAAGGACAGGATTGAGATGAAAATACTCAACCAACATGTGATAGACAAGTACAATAATCAAACAAATCCACGCATGTGTGCAATAAAGGAAATAATGAGTAAAGCATGTAGGAAGTATCAATTAATAACATCTCAATGACTCCATGCATTGTAAAGCATATGGATAACATGACATATTGTCTCAAAACACTATCAAATAGTCATGTGAATAAATAGAATGAATTTGTGACTCAATCATCCTAAGTGTCCATTCATATATGGTGTAAAAAAATACAAAACTCTTTTTATCTTTTTCCAAAAATTTTATCAAAATAAAATATTTTTGTGTTTTTCAAAAACAAAAATCATAAATACAAACATGGTACATACTAGCAATAGGCATAATATCGGCATGAACATCATCTTATGCTAGAAAATAGTAAATCACACAAAGAATCATCAATCTAAGCAGGTGTGATTAAACGAGCAATGCAGTATTAGTAATTAAGAATAGATACCAAAGGTAACTGCATATAAACTGTCAAAAGTAACCCATCAATACTAAATAATGTAACTAAAGAACACATGGTACTGCAAACAAAATGGTCAAATTCAACCAAGTCACTCGAATGAGACTCCATGACATTCAAACGACATAACATATCACGAGAGTAGAAATCGCTCTAATGAGAAAAATAAATTTCACAGAATCCTCAAAATGTTAAACAGTAGTTCCTAGTGAAAAAAAATTAATAAAAAGATACTTGGAAGATAGTGACAGATGAAAAACAGTGCTAAGACAATAGCTAAACTCATAAAATAATGTAATAGTATACAAAGTGAGCCATAACACTAGTAAGAGTATAGCATGGAGCACTACTAGCGTATGAAAAATAACCAAAACAATCAACCAAACGATATCACATGGGGTGAACCACGTGCAAGCAAATGAGAGTTGTGAACAAAAAGACCATAAGGCTCTAAATCTGATTTCCTAACCCAAACAGATTTTTAACAACAAGTAGGGGTTTGAGGAATATAATTTATTCTTTTATTAACCTTTCGAGGTCCATTTAAAAATTTGTAACAGAAATGCCTAAGATGTTATTGCTTATCGCAATGTGTGCAAGTGTAAATCGGGCGGTGAATGTTACCTAAAGACGGCCCTCTCCTAAAGTTTCTAGGTGGCGCTCTCCTAAAATTCCTAAGTGGCACTTTTCTAATGTTCCTACGTGGCTCTCGCTTGACAACCCTCTTTGCCTATCTCTTAACAACCCTAGTAGGCTCTCTCACACGTGTGGGGTTGGCTTTGGGAATGGGTGAAACACTATTATCGAAGCCTATACCAACCCCTATCCTCCTTAATTTCGATAGTCCCTAAAATATTATCTAGTTTTTCAGACTGAGACTCCAAATTAAATTTTACCATACTAGACTCTCTCAAACTCTTCTCAAGCTCACTTATTCTAGTCTCGAGTATACGTCTAGAATCCTCAAGCTCTTAAATCTCATTTTGTATAGTCTCTATCAACCCTCTATGACTATCTCTCCCACCCTCGAGATACTCAAGCTTCTCTCTCAAAATTTTCTCACATACCTTAACGTCTTTAACTAAAACATCATTATGTTTTCAGATACACTCTTTCAATTGAGGTTTTAATTTAAAATTTTCTTTCTTTATTTTCAAAGCTTCAGCATAAAGTTCATTGAAAGCCGTTTGCAAGTTACGCTCATCTACGCTTCCATTCTCACTTTCTTCACCCTCACTCTCATCACTAGTCACATGGGTGGGAAGCTCTTGCCTAAAAGCATAAAAAACTTCTTATTTCGAATCTCCATCACTAAGGGTAGAAACATGAGATGATGGTTTATTTAATTCCTTCCTTAAATTTGTGGAAAACTCATCTATCGTGTGACCAACTCCCTCACAACCCGAACACCTCTTAGAATCGTTTTCAATGGAAGATTTAAAACAAGAATTCGTGTGAATTTTCCAATTAGACTTTTCAAAAATTTAACATCGAAAATTATCAAAACCATCAGACGCAATATTTAATAAAATCAGGATTTTGAAAACATATTTTTCAAAACAATCAATATCACACAATTTTTGCGAAAAAAAAGATCAAACATGATAAATTAGCATAACCCGCTCTGATACCAATTTGTAAGAAAGTGTGTGCTACAACGGAATAATGCGACAACTCAAATAAATCCAATTTTAATTAACCCAATTTTTTGTTAAACCCTGACACATGCATCTAGGTGATTTGATAACATAAAATCAATAAGCATGCAAAGGAAACCAATATCAGGAAAAATCCCCAAATGGAAAAACCTTTTATTTCACTACAACTGCAAATCGTGACTTACACGGTTACAATGAAATAGATTTTGACACACGAATACCCGCATGCATCGGTTGGTGTCGTCAACAATGAATTTTGCGCAATAATCCACGAGAACCGCAGTCCTATCTTCAGCCTAGGAATACCGTAACACTGCCTATAAATCTTAGTCCAAATTCGCAAAGAATTTTCACACAGCAAGATCCTCAATGACACGCAGCCATATGATGTAGATTTATCCTCTCTACAAGAGGAAGATTAGCAATATTATATTTTGGGTTCCAAAACAATTCACAAAAGGATTGCGATGTTTTGGGAATTGAAAATAAAGGATTAAACCTCTAAAAAGAGAAGACAAATTCATGTTGCTTTTTGCAGAAAATATAGATAGTTTTTGCATAGGTCTTCTTATGAAAAACAGGGCTGGATAGTCCTATTTGGAAAAGACTCAAGGCAGCGGATCGTTCATACGAGATTGGATGTTATTCGAACGATATCCAATGCCATATGATACATCGCGCGACATGCCATGTCGTTTGAACGACATAGGATGTCGTTTGAATGGCGACAGTAAAATTCAATATTTTTCTTTTTCTCGTTAAATGCAATGCCTCAAAAACTCCAAAAATTATATTTTTGACGAAAAACATTTAAAGACTCCGCTCTAACACTTAGAAAAATATTTTATGGAAAATATCCCAATACTCTAAGTGAAGTGCTAAGGTACTCAAATACAAGCTTACAAAAATTAATCTCGCGGAGACTCCTTTGATGAAGAACTTTGATATTCGGATCTGTCATGATTCTTAAATGATCTTCAATAATTCTTCGACGATTGTAGCGGTATAAGGCATAATCTAATTTAGACAGGACTTATAAAATATGTCCTTACAAACACATTATGCAATATTCACTAGATATTTTAAGACTTTCAGGGAAAATTACCATGGGTATAGTGAACTCTGGAAATTCATCCCGCAAGCAAGGACCGATTGTGTTATGCACTTCTACAAAAGATTGTTCAACGGTAGATTGCTCATGCGTACCACTTGGAAATTCACCCCCCCCCCATGGTGTACCCGATGGTAATCCATCATTCCAATTCGCACTAGCACTTGGTACGACAAGATTATCAATCTTCCCCAATCAATTGATTTATTATTGACTTATCTCGCTGCAATTTTAGAAAATAAGAAACTGAGTTTAATATTAAGTCAACCTAAAGGTAAACCGTGAATAAGGTGATCCCGACGAAAATTAACCGTGGCATGAATGTATTAACGACCAAGGTTAACTATGAAATCCCACAATTCACGATTATGATAAACCGTAAACTTGGATATAACGGCCAATCATGATCGTGAATGTCCATCACTCCGATTATAGGAGATCGTGGGAAGCCATATCAACTTATTTTCCAAACTTTTTAGGGCTTATTTTCTTAGATTTTTTAGTGTGTAATGATTGAATAAAATGTATGTAAGTATTTAGTATCTCAAATGCGTCCAATGCAGGAGTGAAATATAAACTTTGAGCATTATTTATATCTTGGGTTTTTGGATTATCCATGGCCATTCTTCTTGTTTTAGAGCTGTAAAAAATGCATCAAACAACCACACAAACCATCCCAAATACAATGTAAATGATAAAAATGTGATTGGATTGAGAAAACGAAGGTTGGGTTTTTTAAGGTTTCAGCCGTGATATTGGGTTTCACGGTTTGGGTTTGAAATTTTTGGGGTGTTGAATAGTTAGAGGTTAAAATTAATGTTATTATGTTAAAGGGCATTTTAGACTTTTCAGTAAGATTTTAAGTGTTAAATTGTGAGTTTTGATGGTAGAAAAAGTGATTTTTTTTATTTTGTGGTGTTATGGAGATTATTTTGGGGTGGGAATATCACCACCCATATCTAAAGAGCAGTGCTAGACTTACCGAACGCCCATTATCCATACCAAATCGAATGCTCCATTCCCATCCAAACAATTCTATAACAATTGTTAAAATTAGCTTTGGGTAATTTTTTTTTGTTAAAATCATTTTTATATCTTTTTTTAGGTAGTTGTTTTTTAATAAAATCAGTTTTATTAAAAAAAATGTTTTATAAAAATAAAATCAGTTTTAACACTTTTTTGTTTTTTTATTTATAAAATCAGTTTTATGTCCTATCTAATATCAATTAAATTGTGTTAGGTAAGGCATGATACAAGTTTTTTTTGGATAAAATGAGTTTTAATAATAATAATAAAATAACATGTTTAATTTGATGTCATAGATTCGTGATTGATTAGTGTCGCTGGCGTGTAGCCACATTCAACAAATGATGTTGCTCCGGGAATGTAGGTTCGCTCCAACGGCACTAATCAATCGCGAATCTAAGACATCAAATTAAGTAGGTTTTTTTATTAAAAATAAAAAACTATGTTCCAAAAAGTCACTCGCCACATAAAAAACATTCAATGTGTGCCGCTGGCGCGCACCTTTAAAAATAAGAGAATATTAGTTAACTTAGTATTTGAGGACTTTTTGGAACAAAATAAAAGCACTTAAAGTGTGTCACTAGCACAGACCTTTAAAAATAAGATAATATTGGTTAAATTAGTGTTTGATGACTTTTTTGGAACAAAATAAAATACTCAAAGTGTGCCGCTGGAGTGAATATTTAAAAATAAGAGAATATTGGTTAAACTAGTGTTTGAGGTCTTTTTGGAACAAAATAAAAAAAAACTTTTGACTAAATATGTATTAAAAAATGTTTGAGGGAGTTTTGGGTAATTGATCCATTAAATAATAGTTTAATGTAAAATTAATTTAACTTTAAAATAAATCATAACTCTAGTTATTTATTAATATTTTGTTAAATTTAAAAAAATTAAGGGAATATCTTTTAATTTTTGTTTAAAATAATAATAAGTGTAGAGATATAATGCATTATTTTTGAAAAATAGATTAAGGGTTAGGATTGTTTTGGCATTTAATGAAATAAATGATGGGGATGAAATTGGGTAATGCATCGATAGACTCCTTTCGGAGAGATGAAATTGATAAAAGGACAATATTATTTCTTTTTTGATCGACCGACTGGTTTTTAAAATCCTAACACAACTTGACTACATATTTAGAGTTTGTTTGGGAGTCTTAAAATGGAGAGAAAAAGAAAGGAAAGGGAGAGAAAGTTTCGTATTTCCATCCTTTGGGAGTTTGGTTCGGAGGGAAAGTGAGAGAAAATGAGAGAAGGTTTTTTTAGATTCAACCAAAATTTTCCGTCCAAACTGGGAAGAAATGGAGAGAAGAGAAAGCCAGCTTATAATAGTTTTATTTCACTTCCTATTTTACCCCTCTTGTTTTGTAGTGACCTACTAATGTCGAGGTTTTGACCAGATGCTTTGGTTTGTTTGGTTTTGTATATGCAGAACTTCTCTGTATATTTTTTTCTTCTATATATATTGGTTCTCCATCCGTCGATTTTAAGAGGAGGTTTTGGTTTTCTTGATTTTGTAAGTGGTTTAAAAGTTGTTGGTTTATTAATAAAATATTTGTCAAATGCAATGCATTAGTTTACTGGGAAAAGAACTACATTTGTTATTTTCAAGCTTTTATTCCTAGTGATGTTGGCACGTTTCATATGTAATAATAGTTTTGATGACAAGATATATTATATATACGCATTATCATTTTTATGTCAGGATATAAAAAAAGGGTATATAATGTTGAAGATATTTAAAAATAATGTTCAACTATACTCAACACCAGTTGTTAAGTTTAAATTTAGGTTAATGTACAAGGTAAATATATATTAAAATAATATATTTTAGTACCGAAAATATGTTATTAAGTAATTGAGGTATATATATAAATTATCGTTTACAAACTGTTATATTTTTTATTAATATAATTTAAATGTGGCCATTCATTATATTTATTCATGGAGTTTGTCTTTCATTCTTCATATAATTTTTACTTTTGTAAGATTTATTATTATGGTTTAAGACTTATTATTATGATTTTTTTATTGAGACTTATAATTAATTATTGTGTTAGTATGCATGATGAATTAATATGTTATTATTAACTTTAAAATATTATAACATGCTTTGTTAGTTATAAAGGTCTAAATGTATTTTTTTCTTTCTTGTCCATTCTTTTCTTTCTCAACTCACAAACAAGGAGGAAAGAAAGTAACTTTCTTTTTGTTGATGTAAAAATCTAGACTATATCTAACTTTTTAGCCACGGATAAAATATGTAAATAAAAGAGAACGACACAAGATTTTAAAGTGGTTCGGCTATGTAAGAAAGCCTATGTCCACTGTTATGGTATTAATCTTTGCAATAGCTTGCTTGCTTGTCCTTGTCCTTGCCCTTGATAGAAGGGATACAATGCACTTACAATGACCCGAAGGCCAAGGGTTAGAATGTCAAGGGATGTAATTCTTTTATATATTTAAGCATTTACATTCTTACATAATGAAGGTGAAGATTGATTGTATAAATCACATGCAATGTGACTTTTGGTATGGTGACTCTCCGCTGGTCTTGTTGGCCGGCCTTCCTTCTGTTGGTCGGCATTCTTCATGTTGGTTGACAGAGTTACTATTATTGACTAGGATTTTTGCCATGTAGGAAGACACATGTTCACTTCTAATTGGTCCACATAGGTGGATAATTTTTTGTATCAAAAAAAGCCCCCAATGTTCCATGCTTGCTTGAAAGTATGGAGCATTGAAATCTGGAAGTAGCTCGAAGCATTTTTCATGATTTTTGGTCGGCAGCTGACATCCCACACTTGTATGATTTTACTGGAACTGTTTGAAAATGACCTTTTTGTCAATAATTTGAATTTTAGCGAAATGCCAAAGGGTAAATGGGTTTTTTTACCCTCTGCATTACGAAGCCATCTGAATATCAATCGATAATACATTTAATCATTTCGTTCACTATTTTTGAGGCAACTTTTATAAGGCGAAAGATTTCTATAGGTTTTGTTTTACCCCTAATTTTCTAACTGAAGCAGCCATCTCCGAGCTTTTGTGTGATCGTTTATTGTCGTTCCTCCTTTATTTTGACAGTTCTTGCTAAATCCTTAATCTTCTGTAAGAATTATCTCTTTTTCTTTTATTTTCCTTCATTTCCTTATTTGTGAACCATGGTTTATATAGTCAATGACGATTTTCTAAAGGAATTCAGGGTAGAACATAAAATTCCTTATTGGGTCAATTTAGGAGTTCCCCAAGGCCCTTTAGATGTGTATTCATTGGATGAGGGTCATTGGATTCCCACTTTGTTTATAGCAGAGTGTGGTTTTTCATTTCCACCAAAACCTTTTCTTCTTCAGTTTTTCCAATATTTTGACGTCGTTCCCACACGAGTGGATACTAACACTTGGAAAATCGACAATGGTATAAATAGATTGAATGAAATCTATGGGACCCATACTGGGATTCCAGAGATTATGTTTTGTTATAAATGATCAGTTGCTAGGGAGACTACATATTATTTGAAATCCAGAGCAGTTAATAGGGCTTTAGTGTTGAATTTTCCCGACTCCAATAAACACTATTAAAGCCATGCTTTAATAGTTAAAAACTGGAAACCTACCCCACTTGATGGTGGAGTAGCTTATCAGGGTCCTAGGTGCCCTCAATTAGGGAATAAGATAGGTTGATATTTCAAATTTTGCCTTTTCTTTTCTGACTTTTCCTCTGATGCACACTAACTGTTTCTACTTATTACTTTGCTGCAGAAGATCATAAGAGAAAGTGCCTTAAGCTGGGTGAATTCAATTCGAACGAGCTCAAATTCTTGTGGGCCCTGAACTAGAGAATAGATGAAAATCATCCTCGATCATCTTCTGTATTGTTGGAATATAGAAGTTCTGTGACTTCTTTTGTAGCACGCCCAATAACTATTATGCCTTCCATCGTGATTGACTTGAAGAGAGATCCAATATCTACGTCCTCAACCAGTTCCTCTACTGGAGGGGTTGCTGAAGTTGGTACTTCAACCTCTTTTCATTATGACCTTCCTCTTTCTATGAGTATGGGTAAGATGAAGATTCTCAATCTCTTGGAGGATGACTCTGTTGTTGGACCCAATAATCCTGCTGATACTAGTGCCTCAAAGAAGAAGAATGATATTAGCAAGGATCCCCAATCAACATGGGTGATGAGTCTCCTTTGAAGAGATCGAGGAGAGGTTCTGCTAACAAGTAGGTTGAAAAATTTATTGATGCAAATCGACAGGACTTGGTCGGTATTATCCCATCTGGTGCTGGCTCATCTGTAACCTTGAGTCCTAGCTTAGCTAGGAAGTTGATCCAATCTGGAACCCTCCCAGACCATAGAGTTATTGTTGCCTCCATTCCCCCATTAAAAATGTCAGAGAGGGCTACTCAGATCTTAGCTTTGGTAAGTTTTTAACTTCAAAGTTGATCAGATATTATTTATGTATTCCCTGTCTTATACTAACTTAGTTTATTTTTTCTTGTAGTTCTTGGTTGACTATAAGCAAATGGTGGAGAAGGATAATCTTCTTCGTTCTTCTTCATATGATGTAAAGGAGGCCTTTGCAGGTCTTAGTAAATCTTTACTATATTCCCTACAAGCCTTGGAGACAGAGAACAAGGCCTGGGAAGAGAAAATCATGACTACTGAAGAAGCTCGACAGAAGGCTAATTCGACTATTACTTAAGCTGAGAGCAGGGCTTATGAAGAACAAGTATCCAAACTGGAGAAAGACCTATCTTCTGAGAGGGCTAAGAAAAAGAAGGCTAGCGAGGAATCCTTCAATAAGGGTTGGGATAATGCCATTTTTGCCACCTCTGCACAAATTGGGCACGTAAAGAAAAAATTCTTCAAGGAAGGTTGATTGGGAGCATTGAAGAAAGTTGGCACTACTGAGGATTCCAAACTTTTTCTGAACTATGACCTTGGATCTCCCCTAAACTTGATGATAAAGTTGAGGATGGTGTTGGTTCTGGGGAATTTTCTTTGGTGGTTGAGTCTATAGTCCCTTCTTTCGACCAAGACAAGAATGTTGTTGACTCAGCTAAAACCCATGTTGATCTAGCTGCCCCTTCTGTCGACCATGGTGTAAATCCTGATATTGAAAAGGATAAGAAGAAGGTGTAGACTTGGTCGACATTCGGTTTTTGTATTTTCCCCCTTTCTTTTATTTTCTTTTCATTTCTAATCTAATGTACTTGTACCTTTCCTTATTTATTAATGAAAGAAATTTTTCTTCATATTATTTATTATTGCTCGACTATTGATTCTTCTTTTGTTGATCAATTATTACTTTATCTTTCTAGTTCATGGCCAAGATGGAATAAATTGCTTCCCTTGATATCGACATACTCAAACACTGTAACGACCTGTTCAAAGTTGGTCACTTGGACTTGACTGATAAAGAATGAACAGACTGGCTCAGTGCAGATACCTCTGATTAGGCCAAGGATGCAAACACTTATCTCAAGTTTCTTCTTGATCGGGTTGTGGCCAATAATGTTGAATATCATGAAATGATCGAATAATTGTAAGCAGAGCATAATGAGTCCAAATCTTTACTTCATGTTGATTATGAAGCCAAGTAATAGACATTGAGTGAAGCCTGGAATTTAAAGAGTAGCTAGAGAAGTACGCCACTGCTTTCAGAAAAAAAGAGTTTTTACTAAATCATGAGGTTGATGAGGCTAGAGATATTGCTCAACTTCTATAAGAAGTGAATAATAAACTGAGTGATAAACTTGGCTCTTTGAAACTATCTTTTATTATTAGTGCCGATGAAGGTGTCTCTTTTTGGAGGATGAGAATGCCAAATTGAGGGAAGAACTTGAAGCTTTGGAGAAATCTAAACCTAGGCAGTCTTCATAATCCTCCAAGTAGGAGGCTAGCTGGCCAATTATAGAAGAGGCTAGAATTCAAACAGCTTTAGATAATCAAGTTGATCAGTTGAAGATGAAGAGTTAGGTTGTTAACGATCTATCCACAAAACTGGATGCTAAGGATCAAGCCCTTGCCGACCAATCCTCTCAGATAAAATTTAAAGATGAAGCTTTAAAGAAACTTCAACATCAAGTTAAAAGGCTAACCTTCCAATTTCATAAACAGCTCAGAGAGGTATCGATCGAAGCGTATAATGAAGCATTAAGCCATATAGATGATCACTTTGTTTAAGCTCAATGTGAAGGTTACAAATGGGGTTGGATTAACTGCCTGACTGTGATCAAAGTTAACCAAAATAGTCGACTTTGGCATTGGAATGATCCTAGATTTTTATATTGTCAAAAGCCACCATTCAAACTGGACGTCAGTTGGATTCTTGTTGACTCAATTCCATAATATTTGATATTCAAATAAATAGGGGATTATGAGTTGCATGATGAAATTGAGATAGTTTGGCCTCCTCATCTGATCAATACGTAAAGAAGTGGTAACAGAAGAATGCGTTAAGACTTTAACTTTATTAATTCTCCTTATACATTGGATGATCCTCCTGATGGCATGGAGAAAGTGCAGTCATCTTCCAAAGATGAAGGAAAACATTTAGTCGAATGATTATACTGCATTTTGTAATTATTTTGAATATACTACAGTTTTATATGAATGAAATATGTTTGTGTTTATTAACTTGTGATTATTTTAATCAATCAATTAACTTGTGATTGTAATGTCATTGGTTCTACTAATACACTTAGATATATTAATCCTAATTTAGTATTAGCTACCACTGGTAATGCCATAGATTCTACCAATGCACTTAGATTTATTAACCTAAGTTTAGCATTACTTATCAGTGGTGACCAAACGTATGAGGAATATATGTTTATATTCCAATATTTTGGAATTTATACATGTCTTCCTGAATTTGACTTACTTAGGGTAAAACTTGTTGATTTTTATGTGAAGTTTTACCACTTGTTTTTTACCAAGTGCCGAGGATTAGAATCTTGTTTTGACTCGATTTTAGTAGTTATTTTTAATAGCTCGACCAAGTACTGAGGATTTTAATCCTATTTTAATTTGTCTGGTTATTTTTATTTTCGACCAAGTACTGAGGACTATAACCTTATTTTGACTTGGTCGGAACTGAAGAATATATGTATTATCTTTGTTCTGGGGGATGCATATCACCGTACTTCAAAAAAAATCAAAAAAATGTAGAGATTGAAATCAACGTTTTATTAATATTCAAAGCAAAGCAAACAAAATACAATAATTGAAACCCTTTAAATTACAAGTAATACTTTTGGAGATGCTCGGCATTCCAGGGTTTTTAAAATCTTCACATTTCAAAGTTTCTATCCGATATGTCCCTGGTTGAATGATCGTTGAAATGCGATATGGGCCATTCCAGTTAGCTTCAAGTTTATTATTCTTCTTTATCACCTTCTTAAGACCATAGTCTCATTCTTTAAAGTTGGTCGACTTGACCCTTTTATTATAGAAACGAGCATCTCTCTATTAGTAGGCAGCATTCCTCAGGGAAGCATCTTGTCGTACTTCTTCCAACATATAATGATCTAGTCATCTCATTAAATCACTGAGTAGATAATCAAAATTTAATACTATGTGGGTTGGTAGGCCGAGCTCAACTGGTACCATGGCTTCAGTTCCAAATGCAAGCATATATGGTGTCTCTCATGTTGTTATCTTCTGTATTGTTCTATAATCCTATAAGACTGAGTGTAACTCATTGAACCAGTTTCCCTTAGTAACATCAACCCTCTTCTTCAATCCATTCAGCAAAGTTATGTTTGCCACTTCTATTTTCCCATTACTTTGAGGATGGGCTGGTGCAAAATGTAGCTTCTAGATTTTAGATTGGCCACAATATGCTTTAAACTCCTCATTGTCAAACTGTCTTCCATGATCTGTAATGAAAGCATATAGCAAACTATATCTTCAAATTATGTTCTTCCATATGAACTGATAGACCTTATCATAAGGCATGTCGACTAATGGCTCTGCCTTAACCCATTTGGTAAAATAATCAACAACAATGAACAAATATCTAAACCTGCCTCTGGTGGTCAGTAATGGTCCAACCAAATCTATTCCCCAGATAGCAAATGACCAAGGTGAAGTAATTAGAGTTAGAGGAGCATTTGGTTCGTTGGAGAAATGTCCTTACAACTGAATGAGCTCCATAAGAACCTTCGTGGATTTCTTAGATCATGTCTTTTACCTCTATTGGCTGAACACAATGCTGTAAGGAGGTCATCAATCTCCTTCTACATAAAATTCCCTTGTCTAATACGTATCTCATTACCTTGTATTTTAGCTTTTTGGCTTTTATGGGATTTATCAATAAAGTACCATCTTCAATATAACCTCTGATGGGATCCATCCAGAAGGGTCCCAATTCTACGATAATGAAATTGACCATTAGGTCTTCATCGATGCTCCGATTAGCCAGAATATCTATCGGGATTATTCTTTTGAGCTCAATCCTTGTTGTTGACGCTAGCTGAGCAAGTGCATTATCTCGAGCATTCTCAATTCTTGTAATCCTATTCATCCGAATGGCTGGAAATTTGGTAATTACCTCCATGGCTTTAGAAAGATACTTGGTCATCAATCCTCCTTTAACTCCATACAAATTCAGTACTTGGTTAACAACCAGTTGTGAATCACTATGCGTCGCAACTTGCTCGACGCCTAATGAATGAGCTAAATTCAATCCCACTACCAGGGCTTCATATTTTGACTTCATTATTTGATGCTTTGAACTGGAATCGGAGAGCATACTCAATATCAATATCATCTAGAGTATTAAGTATTATACCTGCTCCACTACCAATAGCGCATGAGGATCTATCCACGTATAAATTTTATAATGGAATATCACAGTTGAAACTTTCTTTTGTCAATGATCCATGTTGGAATATCTTTTTACTTTCCTCCTCATATTTTTGGGCCATTTCTTGAATTCTGGATGACTCATATTGATCGACAACAATTTTAGTTGAACTCTCCTCTTTTAAAGTCTGCTCGATAGGCAAGTGTTGTTAGTCGAGAACCTCCGAATAAGTAAATTCAGCAATAAAATCTTCTAAAGCTTGGGCCTTCAATGAAGATTTTGGTTCATAAACAATATAATACTCTCCCAATTCTACTGCCTAGTACATCAGTTTTTCTAGCTTCTCAAGTTTGTGGAGTGCTTGCCGAAGAGTCCGATCAGTGTACATAATTATGGTGTGCACTTAGAAATAAGGCTTCATACATCTAAAAGCCTCAAAAGTGCTAGAGCTTATTTTTCCAAATGTGGGTACCTGATTTTAGGTCCTTCGAATGCTTTACTAGTATAGTAGACCGGTTTTCGGATTCCATTGCCTTGTCTGACCAATGTCGAGCTCACAATTAAATCAGAAATTGCTAAATATAAGTATAATTTCTCTACCATGACTAGTCGGGAGAGCTACGGTGGTGATCACAGGTACTTCTTCAACTCCTGGAATGTTTCTTCACATTCTGCATTTCACTCAAAAGCCTTTCTCAGCACCTTGAAAAATGGTAAACACTTGTCCATTACTCGAGAAACAAATAAATTTAGGGTTGCTACTCGTCCAGTGAGCCTTTGTACTTCCTTCTTGCTAGTTGGTGACTGCATTTCAATTAAGGCTTTTATCTTTGCTGGATTAGCCTCAATTACCCTCTGATTAACTATGAAGACGAGAAGCATCCATTCTTGTACTTTCAACACGCACTTGGTCCGATTCAACTTCATTTGATGCTTCTCCAACTGATCAAAACTTTGGCTGAGGTCGGCGATATGATTTGAAGCTTTTTTTTCTTTGTCAGCATATCAGCCACATAAGCTTTTTTTTTCTTCTCTTCAAAGCCTTGTTCACCAACCTTTGATACGTTGCTCCTGCATTTTTGAGACCAAAGGTCGTTATATTGTCGCAATAAGTTCCTTACGGGGTGATGAGGGCTATACTTTACCTGTCTTTGGGTTTCATTTTTATCTAGTTATAACCATAATAAACATCCATAAAGCTTAAAAGATCATGTCCCAACGTAGCATCTACCATTTGATCAATTCTTGGCAAGGGAAAATGATCTTTTGGGCAAGCTTTATATAGATCCGTAAAATTTATGCACATCCTCCATTTATCATTCTTTTTTTTACCATGACAACCTTGGCTAACCATTATGGATACTTTACATCTTCAATAAACTGGGCTTTTTAAAGATTTTTTACTTCCTCTTGGATAACTTGATTCTTCTTAGAACTGAAAGCTCTATATCTTTGCTTGTTCGCCTTGCCATCCTTGTTAACGTTGAGATCATAACAGAGGAAATTGGGATCAATCCTAAGCATATCCTCATGGTACCAAGCAAATACATTTCTCTGTTGCTACAGGAACATAGTCAACTCCTGTTTGAGGACAAGATCGAGTGTTGATATTATTTGTGTAGTCCTTTTTGGTTTGTCGTCATCCAGAATGATGCTTTTAGTTTCTTTTATAATTGGGCTTTTGACCAACTATGTTTTACCCATGGATCTTAGGTTTCAACCTCAGATTCACTGTTAGGCTCAGTGGTATCCACCTGGTAAGTTGTTGTCTTCTTCTTCTTCAATTCAATTAGTTCTTCTTGCTCGGTTGATGATTAGTAACACTCTTTGTCCACCTTCTGATCGCCTTTCACAATGACTACTCCAAAATGAGTTAGAAATTTCAGTAATTAATGGACTATTAATGGTACAAGTTTAAAAATTTTTAACCCTACCCTGCCGAGGATCATATTATAGGATGATTGAATGTTCTTATTCATCCCGAAGAAACCTATTTTCTGTGTACGACTTGCTGGCCAGGTGCTAAATAATACTTATAATTTGATTGTTCCCAAAGGATAAACTTTTTCACCATAAAAGCCTAATGGCCTGTGATATGGTTCTATCTGACTAAGCTCCATGTCCAGACTTTGAAAGCATGGATAAAACTCCTATCATCAATCAATATTCTAGCTATGACAATATCTTGGATTATGAATTTGATAACCAATGGATCGTTATGGGGATAAAGTACCCAAAAGAGGTCATTTTTGAAGAAGCCAATCACCAACTTATGTTTGTTGACCTTCCTCGACTGATCTTCCTTGTCTAGATTGATCCTTTGGATATAAGAACGAGCTTGTACCTCATTTAAGTAAGCTTTTCTTTTAGAAGTATGATCACCTCCTCCTGCATCGCTACCTATAATCATATGACAGTCAAATGAACTTAAACTGATCATAAGTGCCTCACGTTCTAACTGTTTTGGCTTCTTCCGCAGGTCGGGATCATACTTATGATCATCTTTACGATTTATTTTTCTATTATCTCTAGACTTGCATGGAGAATTTGACCTTCTTTTAGTTTCTCTTCTATCTCGCCGATTAACAAATTTATCGAGTTTTCCTCAACGGATGGAATTTTATCTCATTTTGCAATGCGATGCAAGTATCCGTTGCATAGCCATGGTCTTTATTGAATTCATAATATTTGGACCTGTCCCTCTTGTTAGGAGGTGCCCTTAATTTCTCAGGCCATCGCAATTCCTTACTATGCTTGATTTCTTCCAAACATGGTGAGTGCTAACACTCAATGGAGTGTAGTTACCATATTTTTTGAGCTTGTCCTCCTTCTTCATCTTTGGTTCCTTCTTCTCCTTTTCCCCAGGCTTCATGATTAGAGTCTACTTTGCTGCCATTGCTTCCTCAGGATTCATTATTTTTGCTGCCTTCGCCATCAGTTTAGCCATAGTTTTGGGAGGATCTTTGGACAAAGTATAATAAAGTTTCTCGTGAAGAAAACGACTCATAAGGGAAGTGATGGTGGTTTTTTCCTCATAATCAATCACTTCAAATTTTTCATTTTTAAAATGCGTAATATACTCCTTAGTACTTTCCCACACTCGCTTCCTTACACTTAAAAAATGAGCTAGTATTTTCATTAGCTTAGCTCCAAAACATAAGTTACTAATGAATAGCTCACCAAGCTTATTAAAGCTAGCAATTTGTCCTCAAGGAGGGCTATTGCACCATATTTGGGTTGAACCCGTGATGGTACTTGAAAATTCCATGCACCTCATTTCGTGAGGAACATCATAAGTATCCGCTGCAGCTTGAAATTGCTCGATATGGATAACATGATCGATTTTACCATCATGTTTAGGGGGTAACCACATGAGCTTTAAACTTAGAGGGAGTAGGAAAGTCCATAATTGCCTGAATAAAAGGAGATCCTTTAATAAAAATCTATTGCAAAGGATTCTTTGCCTTTGCCATTTCACCCAACTTATATTCCAACCTTTGAATTTATCCTTTCAACGAAAGGTTACCTACATCAGATCTATGTGAAGCAGCTTGACTGTTTCGACCATTTGTCTGCGCTGAACTCTCCTACTGAGAGGTCTGCTCATCCCGTATAAATCGTCGGACACTTGATCTTGATCGGACTGAGGCCTTATATTAGTTGGTTGGACATTGAGTGTTCCTGGATAACACCCTTGGAGGGTTTCTAGTTCTTCTAGGTCCCAGAGGATCAAAGAGCAAAGCTCTACTTAGCCTTTCCAATATACTTGGCCTTTCAGGAGAAACTAATGAACGTCATAGGGTTCTGTGGATCTGAGTGATGAACTTGCTCCTGGACGATAAAAAGTATCTCGTGAAGTTCTGAAATAACTGTGTCTACTGGATCTCGGAGGTAGAGGTGGCATTTCTCTCTGTCTAACTTGCAATGATTGAGCCAGTTGTCTTATTGTGTCTTGCATAACCTCTTGTCCTTTGGCAAGACTGGCGAGAATTCCATTAAGATCATTGTTGGTTAGTGGAACAAGTGGAGCAGGTGGGGTACCCTCGTTTCTGCTACTGGGCTCATCTTGCCTAAACAAGTGTGTATAAGAGTGAGAATGACAATTAGAAACTCGTTCCCACAGACGGCGCCAATCTGTTGATGTAAAAAACTAGACTGGATCTAATTCTTTAGTCACAGATAAAATATGTTAATAAAAGAGAACGACACAATATTTTAAAGTGGTTCGGCTATGTAAGAAATCCTACGTCCACTATTATGATATTAATCTTTGTAATATATTTCTTGCTTGTCCTTGCCTTAATGGAAGGGATACAATGTATTTATAGTAACTTGAAGCCCAAGGGTTAAAATGTTAAGGGATGAAATTCTTTTCTATATTTAAGCATTTACATCCTTACATAATGAAGGTGACGGTTGATTATATAAATCACATGCAATATTACTTTTTGTATGGTGACGCTCCACTAGTCTTGTTGGTCGGCCTTCCATGTGTTGGTCGGAAATCTTCATGTTGGTCGGCAAAGCTACAATTATTGACAAGGATTTTTGCCATGTAGTAAGACACGTGTTCACTTCTAATTGGTCCACGTAGGTGGATAATTTTTGGTATCAAAAGATTTTGTTCGTAAAATCACAAACAGAGGAAAGAAAGTCATTTTCCTTTCCTTTCTTTTTCTCTTATCTTCTAATAAAACTTCCCTTTCCTTTCTTTTCTCTCCAAAACTCCCAAATGAGGCCTTATCTTCACAAAACTTGAAACTCATCTCTCCTCATTCATATCTTCTTCATTTTTCATCTTCATCTACCCTGGTACAAGTAATAACCAAAATCATAAGAATTTCAAGAGAGAGAGAGAGAAACGAGTTCATGGCAGCAAGTCCATGCTAGAAGAAACTGATTTTCGCAAAAGATAGGAGTCAATTTTAGTTTCAATCTCTTCCGGTGGAGTCAGGATTCCGGATCAAACATTGAAATGATTTTTTCGAATCGAAATAAACGAGTCTCCTGATATCAAAGCACAAAAGTCGAGCTTTGTACTGAAAGAAGATGAGGAAACATCAGTATTGGGAGATTATACGTTCATGAAAATTCAAGTGATCATTGAAAAAATAATAATTAAAAATAAAGATTAAACTTAACTAGAGATAATAATAATAATAATAATAATAATAATAATAATAATAATAATAATAATAATAATAATAATAATAATAATAATAATAATAATAATAGAGGCTGACATCCATATGTAGCCAATGTATAAATACTACTTCATAATTTTTTTTGGATATGAATGTTCTTTTTGGTCCCGGGATTTACAAATCCAATTTGTAGTTTTTCAATTGAAATCTTTGGATCGGTTATTGGATGATAGGAAAAATGTTCTTGGTTTTTTTTATCCATTTGTCAACTTTTATTTTCGAAATGAATAGGCTCAAAATTCTATATAAACCCCGATGGATGGGTGGGGTAAAAGGTTTCAGCCCATTAGTAGGGGATTGCTAAAAGTCGGGGATGTTGAAAAAAATTGTTGGTTTAAATAAGAATACCCATTGTTGTAAGATGTGACTATGGTGAAAGAGATTTTAGATAAGCATATGATTTGATCTATATGTTTTTTTATTCTTAGCTTATAATGATTTTGTTTGTTTGTTGGATAAGGTTTGTAATGGAAGCTTAAGGTGCATTTGGATATATTGAAGAAATGCATTGATATATATATATATATATATATATATATATATATATATATATATATATATATAGGAGTGATATACCCCAACAGGTTATTTTAGGTTTTAGTAATTTATTTAATTTATCTAAAGTCATTGATATTTGTAGAACTCTTTACAACCCCGTCAAGACCTTTCTATAAAAATTGTTTCTACTTTATATTGTTTCTAGTTATTTTAAATTGTGTATATCCTTTATATACTTGTTTTTCATATATGTTTATTAATATCCTTTACATAATTATTTTTTTATCCTTTATATCCTTCAATGTAAAAAGGACTTGTTAAGATTTTCATTACATGTTATGGTTACACAATAATTTATTGCGAGATTTGCTCTTCAAAGTATTTAATACCAAAAATATCCCTTTTCAATCTTAAAATTCAATTATTTTAGTATTCCCTACATTTTCGACTCCACAAAAATCCATCAACATTTTTTTTATAAAAATAGTCCGCATTATATTTGTCCTTAATTTAATTTTTACTTAAAAGAAAACAATTTCATCACTTAATTTTCTTTATAAATCTAGTTCATATTTTTTATTTGCTTAGAATGAGGTGTTTTATTTAAAAAAAAAATACTTAATCTGTTTTTTTTCTTCCTATTATTGGACTAAAGATGTAACAAAACCCCCTATCATCAAAACTCCCATTACCCTTATTTCGTCATAATGCAAATTAATTTTGCATCGCCAATTTTTTTTATACTTTCATCTTGATTTTTTATGTTTTAGATGTAATACCATATAACCACTCTCTATCACTTTATTATCGACACTCCGCCACTAGATTACAAAATTATATTTGCACATTTTTCAGTTCAAAGTTAAATTTGCAGTTTTAATGAAACAAACTTATTTCACCATGTGATACAAAAAAATAAGTATGCAATGTAATTATATTTATTATGAAAATTAAAAATGAAGGATACAAAACATGTCAAGAAACTGATAATTGATTTTTCACTTTGACTAACGATGCTTGGACTCTCATGACCGAAAGTCCATCGACATCCATGTTATAATGTTTGAAAAGACTATAACACTAATATATATATTTTAATAAAACAACTTATTTTAAACAAAAAAAATAGGAACTAGATTTATAAAGCAGAAAAACTTATAACGATAGTATTTTAAAAGAATAATTTTTTAATTAAAGACCAAAAATTAGGAACCGTATTTATAAAAGAAAATGTGACTGCCCTAAAACTATAATAAGAGTCTAAAATTTAGATAAAATTTTGTATTAAGGACAAAAAAAGGAAACATTTTTATCAAAAAGAAAAAGTGATTGTACTGTAACACCCTCTAATTTTATTGATTTTTATATTGAGAATTAATTGGGATTGATTAAATTATATTTGGAAAATTAATCCTGTAAAATAAATATTAATTAGTGAGATAAGGGTTCATATTTATTTATAATGAATATTACTTAGTGAATGATTAATAATAATGATAAGAAAATATTATATTTGTCGTGAGTGAGAGATACGACAGTTACGGTAAATTTAGTCGGGACGCGCGTGTCAGTTGTGCCTAGACTTGATTTGGGGAAAAAAATATAATTTCTCTTTTGATATTTCATATGGTCATTTAGAGTGTTCCAGTTTGTCCGGAAGGGTCGATATAGTTATAAAATTCTACTCGGGAGTTTAGTTTAGGTCCTAGGGCTCTTTTAGGCCAAACCGGCAACCCGAAGGGGTATTTGGGTCTTTTAAAATTAAAGGAATCTATCTGATAACACGAAAAGGTAATTAGGGTTATCAGTTACCAATCTAAAGGGGGAATTACGAGAGGAAGAAGCTTATTTGTCCCTAGGGTTCCAAGGCCAAAAACCACCTTCTTGCACCACCATCGCCACGAGATTGTAGATCGGGAGGAGGAGAACACAAATTCCACGACCAATTTTGTAGAGATCAGACTTCCACATTAAAGCGAGTGTTTATCTTTCTAACTTTTGATTTGATATACCTTCCATGTTACAATATGATGATTTCTTATGGAACTTATGAAATTTGATCTTAAAAATTTAAGATATAATTCATATTCTTGGGTAGGAATGATAATATATTTGGTCCCTGATATATGTAGATGAATTTTGATGAGAAATATCAAGAAATTTGGGAAGAAATCTGAAATTATGTTGAGGTTCTTGAACAAGAATAATAATCTAGGGATTTTAGAAACAAATCTTGATTAAATCTGATTTGGGGTTGCTCTGTAAAGATTTAATGATTCTAATAGGTTAAAAATCATTGATACATGTTGCTATAATGTTAGAGACCTTTTGTTAGGAGTTTGGGATAGTGTAATATTGGTTTGGAGGTTTGACAATGAGGGTTTTCGTAATAGTGTGGGGAATAAGATAATAACAGCTATGGCGAATCAATTCAGAAAAATAATCGATTCGGACTAAGGCCGAATCGACTTGGTTTCCCAGATGGGAAATTTTTTCCCCTTTTTGCTTAGAACTCATGGGAAACAATTGGGTTGACCTTTGAATTAATTTTAAAATCCTATTGAGAGATATTCTAATTACCAGAAGGTTAACGTTGGGTTTGAGGTTAGTCAGACGAAATGAGTAATAAAAGCTTATTCGGATAATGATTTCTTGTTATGGAAAATTAGGGAAACGTAGGACCGAGACCAGTAGACTTTGAGTGAGATACCTACTAAATTTATTAAAGGGACAAATGGTAATGATTTAGGTATTAGGAAACACTCAGGATTATACCATGAGAAGTATTACGCTATGTAGAATATTCGAGATTTACTATACTACGTACGGGACGCATGACATAGGTTACGTATATATATATATATGTGTGTGTGTGTGTGTGTGTGTGTGTGTGTGTGTGGTGTATATACCTCTTATTGATTTGTATGTGTAATCATACCTAGGCTACTTGCTATCACGGGAGGTTTTGAATCGTGGACAGTCTTATTCTGACGAGCCCAATTATTGGGATTGACTTGTACCTCAGAACATAGAACATATGGATTGAGCACCACTTGTGGGAATAATGGTGTGACTGTTCATTTAGGTGTGTTAGGTATGATCATATCCCAAAGGCTTTTTACTATGTTCGCCTCCAATGTTATGTGATTTTAATCATAGGTCGAGGGTGATTATCTGAACTAGTGTCCTTATATAGTACGTGATGTACCAGGACTTGATAGCAGAGTATGCCCGCACTGCATTTCTCCACCTAGGGGTGTAGTATACGTATATATGATAAGAGTGATAAATATGTATATATGTGTAATCGATCCTACTATGAGTGTATTAGTAGATTATATAGATAGTGATATCTAAATTAACTAATGTGGATAAGAACTAAATAATTTTCTAGTAATTCCTAATGAATATGAAGAATTAAAAAAGGTAGTATCGTATTGTATGGGTAATACAGGTGGGCACTATAAATGAATACATGCGAAGAGATATAGGCTAGACTACTTAGGCGGGTAGCATAACTAGGTGGGTTAGAGTATTACGTTAGGCGTGCACATTAGTTGAGGGGTGTGGATCTCAAGTAAGAGCACACGTATATAATATCTTATCTTGTCACATTTTAAACACTTGCTAAATATTTTAAACTATTTCACTTGGGATTTGACCTCCTTGAAATCCATTATGTAAAAACAATTTTAGGTGACCTACCACAAGGATGCTAGACATAGGAGCTCCTACATTTTATGTGCTGCAGCTACTATGGAAGTTGTAGGACCTTACTATTAGACGCGTCCAGTTTTATTCACTTCTTAGTTCTCTTTACTTATCTCAGTTGGGCATGCCGCCCATTCATAGTTGGATACTACTTGCAGAGATTTTGTATTTACAGTTATTTTCGTTTACTTCCACCATTGATTTAGACCTTACATATGGATGATTGTGTTTGGATATTCTCTGGAGTGTTAATCTAGACCCAGTTATTTACTATTTCATTATTCATTGTTATGTGCATGGAAATGGTGAATGATATACTTATTCCAATTTTATTTACTACATGCTATTAATGAAGATTAAAATTTTGACACCGGGCTATTAGGGTATTCGAAATTAAATTGTCTTACGATTTTGATGCTAAGGATAACGCCATTAATGATTCCTGTTTAATTTAATAATGGACTCAGCACCCCGTATTAGAATAGACAGGGTGTCACAGATGGTATCAAAGCATCAGGTTTTAGTGTCCTTAGGATCTGTGCGACTTACCACTATTTTTAGTGTTGCATTTTTTTATATAGAGACCAATTATTAGGACTGTTGTATTCTTTATTATGCATTTACGTCTTCAGCTATTTTAAGACATATTGACTTGTGGATTAATGGAAAATTATTTCTCGTTTCAGATGCCTCCTCGACGTGCACTTCGAGCCACCCTAGAGGCACAACCCAAGACATAACCAACTCAGCCCCCAGGATCTATGAATGTTGCTAAGGTTACCGCCATTGTAGCATAGGCGGTTAATTCATCCCTGACTACTTTCACCTAGCAGGCACCACAGGTGCCACCCCAGCCTCAGATGGTTTTTCCATCTCCTTCACACTCGTTTCCTTCTGCTTAGGAGTGAGTCTGAGATGCCTTTAAGAAGGCACATCCTCTAGAGTTTCAGGGGAGCCCGAATGTAGTGGCAGCATACTAATGGAATAAGGATATCCAGATGGATTTGAGGATTTATGAGTGCAAAGATTTACAGAAGTAGATATTGGCTACCTTTAAGCTAGTAGAGACAAAATTACAGTGGTGGGAGTCCATCACGACTGCACAGGAGAGGGATACCTTGACTATTCAGGAGTTTTAGGCGCGGTTTGACCACAAATACTTTCCTTCCACTATCCAGACTGAGATGAGGCGAAGATTTTTGGATGTATCTCAAGAGGGGAGGACAGTAGAAGAGTATGAGCAGAAGTTTACCAGACTAGAAATTTTTTTTACCAATGAGGTACCGATGGAAGAGAAGAGGATTCAGTTGTTTGTGGATGGTATTATCTGGAGGATCTGATAGAATTTATAGGGTAATCGATCCCTGAAGACTTATACGGAGGTGTTGAATGCAATACTATTGCACTGTTAGGACGAACGCTTCCATGTTAAGGGAAGAAAATGATCAGGAGAGCCCAGCCAGCAGGGCATGACTGGGGGTAGCATGCTAGTGGAGCAAAGTCGATGCAGAGTCAGTAGAGGCAGGGTGAATAGGGTTCCCACCAGGGGAATGCTGCTAAGAGGTTTTGTTCAGGGGATTATAGACAGGGACAAGAGGGCCACTAGGGCCAGTCAGGCCAACAACATTTTCATCAGGTCCAGGGTAGAGGTGGTAATAGACAACATAGTTGAGGCCAGTAGGGCCAGATGGGAGGTAATTTTATGGGCATGTGTTTTATTTTTGACAAGACTAGCCACAAGCGATAGGATTTCTGGATAAGTACAGGGTTCAGCAGGAAGGAGCCCCCTAGGAGAGCCCCAGAGACCTATCTTCCCCATCGCCCTCCCAGTACCAGCACCCGCACCAGTATTACTTACAGCACCAGTCATTCCAGCAGCCCCACCTAAGAAAGTTCAATTATAGAATGGGCGTGTGTATCACGTCCACTAGGCTGCAGCTCCTCAGGCTCCACCCGTTGTTGAGGGTAAGTTTCTTATTCATGGTACTTTGGGGCGCATTTTATTTGACACTGGGGCTTCCCATTCATTCACAATCACTAGATTTGCATGATCTGGGGGTTATTAGAGATGGCATATAGTACAGTCACATGTGTAAACTCACCATTGGGTAGTGGGACACTAAATTTCTTTATATGCCAGGGTGTGAGTATAGATACTGGGAGATATATTTTGCCTCTTGATATTCTTGTATTATATATGTCAGAGTACAATGCCATCATAGGAATGGATTGGCTAGTTGAGTATAGGGCCATGATTGACTGCTATAGTCGGAGCATAAAGTTTGCAATTTCCGATCTGGAGATGATCTTAGTGGCGTTGCCTTGTCCTGAAGGAGGATCATTCACTCATTTGTACTATATAGAGGAGGAGACCTATCAAGGGGTGGTGATTTCCCTCGATTCAATTCCGTTCATACGTGAGTTTTCTGATGTGTTTCAGGAGAGACCCGGATTGCCCCTAGTAGAGAGATTGAGTTTGTTATAGACTTAGCACCGGTCACTCAGCTAATAGCTCATGCACCGTATCGTATGGCTCCTATGGAGGTGAGGGAGCTACGAGATCAGATTGAGAAGCTGTTGGGGAAAGGTTTTATACGTCGTAGGACTTTGCCTTGGGGTGCCCTAGTAATGTTTGTAAAGAAGAATGATTTGTCTTTACACCTTTTTGTGGACTATCGAGAGTTGAATAAAGTCATGATATGGAATAAGTATTCATTGCCCCGAATCGATGACTTATTTCATCATTTGAGAGGTGCCGCCTACGTCTCTAAGATAGATTTGAGATTCGGGTATCACCAGTTGTGAATTAGGGAGCAGGACGTGTCTAAGACTACCTTCTTAATGAGACATGGGCCCTAAGAGTTTTGGGATATGCCACTTGGACTAACCAATGGACCAACCATGTTTATGGATTTTATAAATAGGGAGGATAAGCATGCCGAGCATTTGCGTTGGGTCTTACAGACAACGCGTGAGCATTATTTGTATGTGATGTTTGAAAAATGCGGGTTTTGGATGCACGAGGTACAATTTTTGGGGCATATCATTTCAAAGTTGGGGATATCGGTGAACCCGAGTAAGGTGTCAGCGATGAGGGAGTGGCGATATACCACGACACTGACAGAGGTGCATAGTTTATTAGGGTTAGTCGGGAACTACAGATGGTTTATTAGGGGATTCTCAAAGATTGTGGGTCTATTGACTAATTTGACTTGAAAAGGTGTGTCGTTTACTGAAGACAAGGCTTGTCAGTTGGATTTCGATGAGTTGAAGGAGAAGTTGACTTTAGCACCCGTACTCGCACTTTCCAGGGCAAGAGTGGAGTATCTTGTTATCACTGACACGTCACTACAGGTACTTGGGGTGTGTTATAGTAGGAGGATAAGGTTATATCTTATAATTCCCATAAGCGTAAGCCTCACGAGAGGAATTACCCCACCTACGATTTGGAGTTAGCGATAATTGTGTTTGTGTTGCGGATTTGGAGACATTATTTATCGGGGGATAGATTTCATTTATTCACAGACCATAAGTCACGGTAGTACTTGTTTACTCAGAGAGAGATAAATATGCATCAACATGGGTGGCTTGAATTTGTGAAAGATTATCAGTGTGACATACATTATCACCCAGGAAAGGCTAACGTTGTGGTAGACGCGTTAAGCCACAGGCCAGTAGGGGATGCAGCTGAGGTTTGGAAGGCGAAATGGAAGGATTCGGGACCTTAGGATTCAGTTTCCTGATCATTTATGTCAGTTATGACAGTCCCCCCCAGATTGTCACAAGGGTGGTACAGGCACAGGCTGTAGATTCATTTTATCAGGATCAGACAACTTTTAGCCGGGGGAGCCGAGTTATATTTCGTGAGTTTAATGGGAGGTTTACAATTTAATGGTAAATTGGTTGTCCCATAGGGGGAGGATTTACGGCACGCTGTAATGGCAGAGTGAAATAGGTCCCAATTTGCGGTACATCTTGTAAGGGATAAGATGTACCAAGACATGAGATGACAATACCAGGGAAGTGGTAAGGAGAGAGATATTACTGAGTTTGTTTCGAGGTGTACCACTTGTCAGTTAGTGAAAGTGGACCATCAGAAGACGACATGAGTTTTACAACCATTAGAGATCCTAATGTGGAAATAGGAGAGAATTTCAATGGATTTTATTACTCAGTTGCCAATTTCACAGAGAGGTTACAATTCCATATGGGTGATAGTGGATCGATTAACAAAGCTATCTCCCTTCCCTCCAGTTCGGACGGATTATACTACGGGAAAGTATGCCCAGATTTTCATTCCTGAGATAGTGAGATTGCATGGGGTGCCATTGGATATTGTGTTTGATAGGGACAGGATTTTCGTGTCTCGATATTGGGAGAGTTTCCAAGAGTCCATGGGTACCGAGTTACGATTGAGTACGGCTTACGAGCCACAGACGAGGAGGACTAACCAGATGTTATAAGATATGCTACGGATGTCTATTCTTTATTTTGGGGGAGGTTTGGAGCAGTATCTTCCATTGGTGGAGTTCGCATATAATAACTCATACTAGTTCACGATTGGCATGGCACCATTTAAGGCATTATACGATAGGTGTTGTCGTTCACCCGCTTGTTGGTTGGAGGTGGGGGACAACAAGATTCTCGAACTAGAATTGATTCCAAATACATCGATAAGATATAGTTGATTCAGAGTTGCATACAAATAGCCCAAGATCGATAAAAGAATTATGCCGATGTTAAGCGATTCTTCCTGGAGTTTATTGTGGGCGATCAGGTGTTACTATATGTATCTCCTATGAAGGGGATAATGAGGTTCAGGAACAAAGGGAAGTCAGTACCAAAGTATGTGGGTCCATTCCCTATCATTGAGCGGATTGAGCCAGTTTCATACAACCTTGGGTTGTCAGAGCACTCACATCGGATTCATGATGTATTTCACATTTCTTTGCTAAGGCAATATCTCCGGGATAAGCTGACACATACTCACATTACTTTGGAGGATATTACTTTGTAGCCTGATATTGCATAAGAGGAGAGGTCGGTTTCTATCTTAGACCATATCGAAAGGATACTGAGGTAGAAGGTAGTTTCACTAGTACATTTTTAGTGGGGGCATCATAATGCCGACGAGTCCACTTGGGAGCACGAGAATGAGATGCGCGAAAAGTATCTATATTTTTTCATACCAGGTTTTTCCTTTTTCTGAATTTCAGGACAAAATTCTGTTATTAGGCGGGGAAGTATCTAACACCTCGTAATTTTATTGATTTTTATATTGAGAATTAATTGGGATTGATTAGATTATATTTGAAAAATTAATCCGGTCAAATAAATATTAATTAGCGAGATAAGGGTTAATATTTATTTATAATGAATGTGACTTAGTGAATGAGTAATAATAATGATAAGGAAATATTATAATTGTCGTAAGTAAGAGATACGATAGTTACGGTAAATTTAGTCGAGACGCGCGTGTTAGTCGTGTTGGGACTTAATTTAGGAAAATAAAACATCATTTCACTTTTATATTCCATATGGTCATTTTGAGTGTGCGAGTGTGTCCGGAAGGGCTGTGATAGTCAAACAAGTCTACCCGGGGGTTTAGTTTGGGTCCCGGGACACTTTTAGGCCAAATTGGCACCCCAGAGGGGTATTTCGGTCTTTTTAAAATTTGGAGAAAATGAACGCCCGAAAATTAGAGGATTATATATGATAACACGTAAAAGTAATTAGGTTTATAAGTTAGCAAACCAAAGGGGGAGTTACATGAGTAAGAAGGAGAGTTGTCCCTAGGGTTCCAAGGCAAAACCCACCTTCACCACCACCGCCACCGGATTGTAGATCGGGAGGAAGAGAACACAAATCCCACCACCAATTCTGCGAAAATCAAACTTCTACATTAAGGCAAGTGTTTATCTTTGTTACTTCTTATTTGATATACCATCCATGTTAAAATAGAATGATTTCTTATGAAACTTATGAACTTTGATCTTAAAATTTGGAGATATAATTCATATTAGGAATGATAATATATTTGATCCCTGATATATGTAGATAAAATTTGACTAGAAATATCATGAAATTTAGGAAGAAATCTGGAACTATGTTGAGGTTCTTGAAAAAGAATAATAATCTAGGGTTTTTAGAAATAAATGTTGATTAAATCTGATTTGGGGTTGTTCTATAAAGATTTAATGATTCTAATTCGTTTAAAATCATTGATAGTTTTTTATATAATGTTAGAGACCATTGTTTAGGAGTTTGGGATAGTGTAATGTTGGTTTAGAGGTTTAACAATGGAGGGTTTCCATAACAGTGCAGGGAAGAAGTTGATAACTGCCAGGACGAATCGATTCAACTCCTTGGCCAAATCGATTTGGTTTCCCATATTGGCACAATTTTCCCTTTTTTGCTTAGAACTCATGGGAAACAATTGGGTTGACCTTTGAATTAATTTAAAATCCTAATGAGAGATATTCTAATTACCAGTAGGTTAATGTTGGGTTTGAGGTTAGTCTCACGAGGAGAGCTTGAGGCTAAAATTGATTAAGCGTAACGGGTAATAAAAGCTTATTCGGATAATGATATCCTGATATGGAAAATCAGGAGAACGTAGGACCGAGACTAGTAGACTTTAAGTGAGATACCTACTGAATGTATTTAAGGGACAAATGGTAACCATTTGGGTATTAAGAAACACTCGGGATTATACCATGAAAAATATTACGCTACATAGAATCTTCGAGAGTTACTATACTACGTACGGGGCATATCATATAGGTTATGTGTATACCTATGAAGATGTTATATATATGTGTGTGGTGTGTATACTTATTGTTTGATTTGTATGTGTAATCATACCTAGGCTACTTGCTATCATGGTAGGTTTCGCGTCATGGACAGCCTTATTCTGATGAGCCCAATCAGGGGATATTGACTTGTACCTCATAACAAAGAACTTAAGGATTTAGCACTACTCGTGTGAATAGGGGTGTGACCGTTCATTTGGGTGCGTTAAAACTATGTTTGCCTCCAATGTTGCGTGATTTGAATTATGGTTCGAGGGAGATTATCCGAACCAGCGTCCTTATAAAGTACGTGATGTACCAGGACTTGATATCAGAGTACCCCCGCATCGCAGGTCTCCACCTAAGGGTGTTGTATACATATATACGAGAAGAGTGATAAATGTGTATATTCGTGTGATCGATCCTACTATGAGTGTATTAGTAGATAATATAGATAGTGATATCTAAATTAACCAATGTGTATGAGAACTAAATCATTTATTGGTAATTCCTAATAAATATAAAGAATTAGAAAAGGTAGTATCATATTATATGGGTAATACAGGTGGGAACTATAAATGAATAGATCCGAAGAGATGTAGGCCAGACTAGTTAGGCGGGTAGCATAACTAGGTGGGTTAGAGTAGTACGTTAGGCGAGCACATTAGTCGAGGGGTGAGGATCTCAAATGAGAGCAAACTATACTAACAAGTATATATTATCTTATCTGGTCGCATTGTAAGCACTTGATAAAATTTTCAAACTATTTTACTCAGGTTCTAACCAGTTTCAAATCCTTTTTGTAAAAATAATTTTAGGTTCCAAGCCACAGGGATACCAGGCATAGGATTTCCTACATTTGACGTGCTGTAGTTGTTGTTAAAGTTGCAGGACCTTGATATTAGACGCCTCCACTTTTATTCACTTCTTAGTTACCTTTACTTATCTCAGTCAGGCATATCACCCATTGATAGTTGGATACTGTTTGTAGAGTTTTGTATTTCCAACTATTTTCGTTTATTTCCAGCATTGATTTAGACCATACATATGGATGACTATATTTGGATATTCTCTGGAGTGATATTCCAGACCCAATTATTTACTTATGACGTTATCTCATTATTCATTGTTATGTGCATGGAAAGAGTGAATGGTATACTTCTTCCAATTTAATTTTCTGCATGTTGATAATTAAGATTAAAATTTTGACTCACGGCTAATAAGGTATTAGTAATTAAATTGACTTCCGACAGTGATGCTAAGGAAGTCACCATTAATGATTCCTGTTTAATTTAATAATGGACTTATCACCCCGGATTAGAATGGGCAAGGTGTCACAAATGGTATCAGAGCATCAGGTTTTAGTGTCCTTAGGATTTGTGAACCTTACCACGATTTTCAGCGTAGCATTTTTTGATATAGAGACCTATTGTTAGGACTTTTGTATTGTTTATTATGCATTTATGTCTTCAGCTATTTAAAGACATATTGAATTATGGATTAATGGAAAATTATTTCTCATTTCAGATGCCTCCTCGACGTGCACCACGAGCCACCCTAGAGGCAAAACCCAAGCCACAACCAACTCTAGACCCAGGATCTATGCATGTTGCTAAGGTTACTGGGGTAGAGAATAATTATAAATTATACAAAATAAAAGCAACTACTAATAATGAAAGTAACGCAAGAGATTTGTAAATAATTAGGAAATAATTAGGATTCGGGATCCATTTATCACGTAACTAATATTGCACACTAATTTAATGTTGCCATTCCCTTTTTATAACTCAAATTAAACCGACTCTCGCCGTGTTTAATTCGAAAAATATGACGGTTATGATCAAAATATTTTTAACGTTTCTAATAGACGGCTAAAATCCCTATTCCCTTAGAAAATACAAGTTTTAAAATTCGCAAAGGTATTTAAGCATGGACTATCAAAACAATCAAAGTGCAAGCATAATCCATCAAAAATTACTATTTTTAAATCTCAAAACATGATTTGACAAAACAATCTTGAAGGTTCTAAAACACACTCTCGTGTCGCTTTAAAATGAATACCGAATCTTTAATAACAATTAAAACAAGTAAGGAATAAACAACGATAAAATTAACGTGACAATATTAGTTAACTATGATAAACTTGACCCTACTCCTAATATAAGAATCAAGCTACCATAATGAAAGAGAAATTGTAAGAATGAGTAGAGATCTTCATTAATAAACCAAACTTACAAATAGTTCTCTCACAACAATCTTGAATCCTCTAAAAAAATGATAAAAACTTGGCCCTCAAATTGATTACAATCACTCAAAGTTGCTCCCCGAAATCCTCCGCGAAAGTCCTCTCTAATTGTCTCCGAAATTATGATCCCAAGGGTCCTTTTTATAGGACAAGTGGTGAGGTATTTGAGTTGTGGTGGGACTCTTTCTGATTGGCCGAATAGTGTTGGTAGTTATCTCTCCACCTCTTTAATCTTTGGATCGTGATAAGGGACGAAATTTCCCCCCACTCGAAAACTCTTATATTTTCTTGTTGAACACGCATGCCGAGTTTCGTCCAAATCGGAGAATAAAAATTTCCAACTTTTTAAAACAGCATTTTTTTAACGACCGTAAAAATCAGCTTTTTCGCGTCTTTTTTGAATTGATCATCAATTTGCACCAAATTCCATCATTATCTGCAAAAATTTCACTAGGCAACTTTTTTCACAAATTAGCACATGAATATTATAAAATAATCGAAGTGCCGATTTTTGATTTAAAATTACCATTTTCAATATGAATTCAATCATTCTCGCATTTTTTCCTCCTTTTAATAAAATAGTCCTAAGAAATTATTAAATACACTAAAATGGGACTAACAAAGTATAAATTTGGGTATAAAATATACAAAATAATGCACTCATCAAATACCCCCAAACCTAAACTTTGCTAGTCCTCGAGCAAAACTAAAAAATTTAAAATTTAACTCACTTTCGTAGGAATCACGATTGCACTTAGTATGTGAAACAAGCCGTTAAACCTCTAGGTTACCCTAGTGGACGAGTTTTGTCTCGTGAGGGTTTGCAGTGAATATACCCACAAAATTCAAAAGCTTGACTCAATACAAATGACTAAAAAGTAATATAACCAAGTTTGAATGCAAAATTCATAAATATAGTAGAACTTCATTTCTCAATCTCAACTTATTGTGTCTGTGTGTGCATAGCCAATATAACCGTCAATTTCAAAAGATTTGATCGTTGCATTTCTTATCCGAAAGTTCGTTTTGATTTCAAAATCTTACAGAATGCACTCACAATCGAACACTCGGAAATGGGTTATTTTCTCTCGGTATATGTGAATAAAAGAGTAAATTTATATGAACAAATTTCACATATACATAATCAAAAATGGATTTTTATACAATGGATGAATATGATCTCATGAACAGAAAATCGATTACTTGTTGAAAACATTGAATCACACCATAGATCCTATTCGTCTTCTCTCCACACTATAACTAACTTCCCATGAGATCTATTAGGACTTTCTTTGGTTGTATTGTAGGCTCGAATTTTGGCTAGAAAGAATGGTTGTTTTTGGAGTTCAAAATTTCTTAGAATATAGAGGTTTTTCAGTATTTTGACTTTTAGGCACTTTTCTTCCAACATCCATTTTTCTTTTTCTTTCGCTTTTTCTTTTCGAAATCATATTTTTTTTCACCTTTTTTTTTCTTCCCCTTTTTTCCGACACATCAACCTTTTGCGATTTTCTTTTCTTTTTTCTTTTTTTTGGCCTTTTTTTTCAACCGTAATGTTACCCCCAGTATTCTCCGATAATGGGTATGACTTCTTTTTATGGGCTTCAAACTCTCAGTTGGAGTTAGGTAGGACAATGGGTTTTCAATAAAAGACATATTTTCTTTTTGGCTCAAATGAGGTTGCAACGAAATAATGTAAAAAGGTTGGATTTTAGGCTTAATTTTGGGCTTTCAAACGATGGCCTAATCTCATTTTTCAAGTTTCGTTCAGTTGATTTATGTCTCAAGACGACTTACAAAGACTTCTAGTACTTAAGATTCACATTTTGACTTTTTGTTTTCAGTAATCGAACAAAACAAAGAATTTGAGATCATCAACGAATTTATCACTGAAGGAAAGATTGAGTAATTTTAACTCGGACTGATTTAAATCTCTGGAAAACGATGAATGTCACAAAATCTCATCGGGTTAAAATCTACACATTTATTGGTTAAGCATATTAACTTTCGCCTCAATATCCATTTTCGATCATATTATATGGCTAGTGTGTAAAAATTTCATAAGATGAGAGATCCATGAATTAATTCTATATTAAGAAATCGTTCCAAAACTCAATTATATTGAAAATCTTTTTGAATTTTTGAAATCTGATTTTTTTTTTCAAAAATATCATCCTTACCCCCAAACCTAAATTTTACTTTGTCCTCAATGTATGCTCAAATAAAAATATGGACAAAGAAAATAAAGTAACGAAGTAGAAAGATGATACATGTTAACTAAAAAAAATAACAAAATAATATATATATATATATATATATACATACATAAATAATATACAAACACATGACAATTACCATCCTCACCATAAATTAATAATCGAAATAGTTGTGGGTCATTCCAATTAATAAACTTTATAGCACTAAGTGCTCAAATATCATAAATTTGAGAGCATGACCGCACAACACAAATTTCAATCTTAAATCTATGGTCATAATGGTGAGTACCGACATCATCAATAATAAATAAATTTGAATCGCCTGAATCATATATCGATGCATCACATGGAGGTAATAAATTGCAATAAGGATCCAAATATTCATTATCCCTTTTTCGAAAATAGTCAAGTAAAATTGGGGATGCATACTCTACTCCTAAATGTGAGATTTTATGAAAAGCGTGGGAAGAAGATCTATCACTGGGTGATACACTTTCTTCATCAAAAACAGGAGGATCGTCATAAATACTTGAAGTATCAGTAAAATCGGATGACGAATCCTCAAATAAATTTTCCCACATATAAAAAGAAGCAGCATTCTGCTCAATTAAATTAGGAGAAAAATCTTGACAAACATCCAAATCATCACAAGTATTACACGTGTCAAAATTGTCAATTTTTTCTCCTCACAAAATTGATTATCCCCAATCAATTCATGGTTATTTTTAGAAATAGCATCATTATACCGTTTGTTCACCTCTCTCCAATTGATACACTTTGGTGGGCTGATAGTAATTACAGGGGTTGGAGTCTCATCCATACCTTCTTTAATTTTTAAAATGACTACTGACCCATCTGAATTAAATTGAAATACGTAGTCATCTAGATTTTTAGTATTTTGTAAAAACACGTCCACAGGATCCATTGAGGAATATGATAAAGATGACGGGATAACAAGATGAGGATCACCCATTGTAATTTACAACACATGAATTTATTTATTTATTTTGAATAGCTTCTACCCTTTGACAAGGGAGAATTTAAAAGAGGACCAACTACGGTTGTCTCCTCAAATTTCGATTTCACCTCCAGGTAGGTGGTCGGTACGAAGACTCATTAAAAACCACCAATCCTAGACAAGGTGAAACGGAATCAATTTGACAAGTTCGCGTTGGAGTAGCTTTTAATTCTAGCCTTGTTAAGAGTTTATTTATTTATTTTTTTATGAAATTTTTACTAAAAAAATGCAAAAAGTAAAACAAAACAGGCACCATAAGTGCCACCCCAGCCTCATGTGGTTCCTCCATCTCCTGCACACTCATTTCCTTCTGGTTGGGAGCGAGTCCAAGATGCCTTTAAGAAGTCACATCCTCTAGAGTTTCAGGAGAGCCCTGATGTAGTGGCAGCAATAGAAGAAGGATATCCAAAAGGCATTTGAGGATGTATGAGTGCACAGATGTACAGAAGTAGATATTGGTTTCCTTTAAGCTAGTAGGGGCAGCATTACAATGGTGAAAGTCCATCACCACTGGACAGGAGAGGGACACCTGGACTATTCAGATGTTTTGGGAGTTGTTTGACCGCTAATACTTCCCTTCCGCTATCCAGACTGAGTTGAGGCAACAAATTTTGGATGTATCTTAGGAGGGGAGGATAGTAGAAGAGTATGAGGAGGAGTTTCCCAGACTAGAAACTTTTGTACCCGACACTACACCAAACTATCGACTTGTCACGATCTTTGACCGTGACAAGTCTAGGGGTGACAACTTTTTTGGTCACTGACTTGTTGCGGTCAAAGACCGTGACAAGTTCATTAGACTTGTCACACTACTGTCACGGTCTTTGACCTTGATAAGTTTTGTCAAGGTTAAAGACCTTGACAAACCCGTGATAAAATCTAAAAGAATTGTCACGATCTTTGACCGTGACAAATCTGTACATAATTAAAAAAAACTTGTTGGGCTGTATGGCCACTTCCACTGCCCAGTAGTATGTTTGTAACTGTTATAGTAAAATTGTACTTGTCCAAACAACATATATCCATATAAAATACAAATAATATACCAAATCATGGCATATATAATTCATATCCAAATAAAATGGAAATGAAAATATCCATATCCAAACCAACATGTACTAAAATAAAAAAAATACAAATACAATCCATTATCCAAATAAAAAAGATATAAATAATATCAATCTTCAGCAGGTCAGAGGAGGAAGGAAGGCCACACGACATATGAATTGAGACACCCCGCAATATGATGAATGCAACACTGTTCGAGCAACCACAAAGGTGAGTTCTAATTTCCCTCCACCACATGCATGACGCGCACTCTTGCCTTAATGTCTTGGATGGAACGTCCATAAATCGGCATACCGAAAGGAATCTTGGATCCCTCGACCCCATCGCTATCGTCTCCCCACGATATATGTTGAGTAGACACACGTTGGACCAACAAATTGTTGACATAGGCCGCTCGACGGGGGTCACGATGAGAAATGGATCATCATATGACACCAAGTCTGTGTGTATTAGTGACGTATCAGTGGCATCGACATCCTCGTCCTCTTATACCTCTACCACCTTCTCCTTTCCCTTGCCCTTTACCAACTAACGCTTCATGAAGGCATACATATCTAGGATCGTCGCCTCCAACCTTGATAGCTTATCGTCATGGGTGTCCACCTTATTTGCAAACCCGTTGTTGCTCGTCTCCATGCCGATGATCCTAGACTTCCCCACCCACGAGCTCACCCCCTATTATCCCCTTGTTATCTGGCCCAAGCACTTGGCTAAGTGCATTCGTAGCCAAAGATGCTTTGTCAGCATCAGACTTCAACTCATGCACTTCCTTAAGCTTTGCCTGAAAAGACAAAAATAACAGGATTAGTTAATTAAGTAAATAAATAAATTATAACATAATTATAAAATTTAAACATTTATAACTTACAATGGTGGTTGCGATGCTCGAGGTTGCCTCCTTGTCCTTTCCCTTTTTCGTCTGAATTGCCACATAGGCATCGAGCCTATGTGGGCTACCCCCAAGGTCACTCCCCATGTCCTAAAATAAAATAATACATAATTAGTAAGTAACGCAAAGTAATGCTAAATTATAATAACTAGAATTAAAAAAAAAAATACCATTTTGTGCTCCACCTCGATGTAAGTCGTCCGCCCGAAGTAGTACACATCCAACGTTTTTGCCCGGTTGTCCCTCCCCGATTAGAAAGATGCCAATTGCTGCTCATTGGTTTCATTGTCGATAAACTTTTTCCACTATGCCAATGAGATCGGATCCTTGGGAGGGACAGTTTCACGTAGTCTCAGAACGAAATCTCGGGTCTTCCTAAAGTGTCGTGCCCACAAATTCTTCTTCCACATCTTACATTGATCCCTCAATTTTTCCAACATGGAGTCGCAAAGATATGCGGGCTGGCCGAATTGTTCCTGTCAAACAAATACAAACCAAAAAGAAAGTAAGTGTTACAGTTATAAATATAAATATAATTATAAATATTAAATACACAACTTGTAGTGCCCCCCAGATGTTCAACTTGAGGTCAACAGGCACGACCCTCCAATCAGTGTACCCCGGGCTAACAACCGCATTCAAAAACTCTATCACTCTAGCTAATAATGTCGTCTTATTCTCGACGATGGACCCCAATTTTCCCCATTTTGGGGTTTTACTGGCCGTGGATCCTCATCGCCTCCGCTACTGCGCCCTGATGAAGTCATTTTCTAAAAAAAATATTATTATTAATTAGTACAAACATGTATACGAACTTTGAATTAATGCTCAAATCCGATAATAACAATACATACCAATACCAATACCAATACCAATTTATACCAATTCCAATTTATACCGATACCAATACCAAATTCAATTTACACACACGCACACTGCCCCCCCCCCCCCCCTCCCGGGTCAAGGACTTTGAATTAATGCTTAAATTGATTAAAATTATAATTAACATATTCACTTGGTTATTACAAGAATTAAAATTATCAAGTACAAATGAATAAAAAGCATTAAATTGTAGTCCGGTAATAATAACGCACTAGAATAATACAGCCACTGGTTATTACAAATAATTTGAATACTTATTACAAATAAAAAAATTGTTTCAAATTCTGGGTATAATAAAAATTGTATTGATATTCAGTAGGTGCAGCCAACTAATCCACACTACAGTTTAGACACTTTGGCGCATGTAGGACGATTGACCACGACTCGTTGTTGATATACTCCGAGTAAAACACTTGCTTAACCATTTGAAAAGAACAAATAAAGGGCTCATCGCTCACGTGTTCGTTGACCCAATCATAGTAAAATACAAACTCTCCGAAGTTTACATAGTCTAATTCAAATATATTTTGAATTACACCATAGTAAGGCATTTCATCTTCAACGAGGTTTTCATCTTTTGCGCTCGCTCGAAATAAAGTCAGAGACTTGTATGAAATGACCGAGTTCTGTACATTTGTATTTTACTCGTACACCCTTACACCGAATACGTAAGAATTCAATCGATTATTTTTGTACTCTTGTGCCATGAACAAGGGTCCAGTGGCTAGAAGATCAAGCCTTGATACCGTATCACCCGTCTTTAAGAGATGAGAATATAGATAAATTAATTAGGTTAGTTGTAAAGCTTTCTTGTAATGTGACATTTAATAACAACCATTTTCATTATAATTACCTCTTGTGATAACCACAGCCTAAATTTGTTGTCTAATTGTGCCATCATTTTTCATCTTTAATTATTCTCACAGACTTCATATTTTCTGCATAGAACCGGACGAACGTATTACAAAATTAATCATGTAAAAATTAAAATAACCTAAACTTACTTTTCCTTTATTCGACATCTTCATGTGTGTCAAATAGATAACGAGCTACTTGTTGATGTTGCAAACTCGTTAATTTCAGTCATTTACCCATCACATGACCACCCTCATCAATGAACTCATCATTGTCATCCACGTTGGTTGAGTCAGTCATATATTCACAAGTGTAGATTGATGACTCCACGGTGATGTATTCCTCTTAAATTGATCCTTCAATGTATCGTGTATTCTTGACGTAATCTTTGAAAACTTTCATCAATCATTCGAATGGATACATCCACCGATATCTAACTGGGCCGCAAAGAAGTGCCTCGTCGCATAGGTGTACCAATAATTGAACACTTATGTCAAAGAAAGATGGGGGAAACTACTTCGCCAAGACACAAATCGCTTCATTCACTGTTAATTTCGCATCCACTATATTATCTCACTTGACAACCTTCTCACTAAAAGTGAGAAGAAGATACTAATTTTCATAATAGCCCTCCATAAATCCTTGTGGTTAGAGAAACAGTGCTTACACAATAGAGGAACCAATTGCATGATCACATGTCAATCGTGGGACTTACACATAAGTAAATCATGGGTGGCATAATTCACAATCCTTTGCAAGTATAACGAAAAATTTGATGTAACTTTTAAATTATATACTGTATCTAAAATGACCTTCATTTCCCCACTCATCAAAGTAAACGCACTAGGGAAAATTATTGTCCTTCCCCTACTATCTTCTTTCAACGATAGTTGTGGTTTAAGTTTTAATGCTTTAAGGTCCTTTCGTGCATTTTCTCTATCCTTCGAATGAATCCTCTAAGGTATGTGCCCACAATATGTTCAGCGATGTTCTTCTCTGCGTGCATCACATCCAATACATGGCGCACCAGGTTATTCTTCCAGTAAGGCAAGTCAAATAAAATTGACCTCCTGCACCATGCCTTTCTTGTCTCAGTTTCATTCCTAGTTGGGGTATTTTTATGCTTAACATTCTTAAATTTTGGATTCTTACCTGGCATATTAGGGACATAATCAGAAGATTTACCATCAATTTATGAACCTGAAAGTATTCTCGGGCGTAGCCTATGTTCAACCCCGCTCGATAAAAAATTGAAACCTTTCTCAAATCTAAAACTATGAGAGGGGGTAAAAACCTCCTATGGCAATAATATACATTTTTTGAGCTAGCGGGGAGACAAAGAGATTCAGTGTCCTCTCAAAAAATAGGACACCCCAAATAACCATGTACTACACAATAGGATAATGTTCCATAAGCTGGAAAATCATTAATTGCCCACATCAACATAGCTTTCAACGTAAACTCTTCTTTTTCTAAAAGAGTCAAATGCGTGCACAACCTCTTCCCATAACTCATTTAATTCTTCTATCAAAGGATCCAGGTATACATCGATTGCCTCACTTGGTGCCTTTGTCCCAGGGATCAACAAAGATAGCATCGAAAATTCAGGTTGCCAAACGAATATTACACTGTTCTTGAGAAAAATCGGGATACTCAAGATTCAGCCTCTTCCAAATTATAGAATTAATATGATGGTGCATGAGATTTCTTCCCGCTTATTCCCTTTCATGCCAAGTCATTGCCTCCACTATCCTTGCTATTGTGAAAGATCACTTTAATCTAGGCCCAATGGTAAAATATTTCAAGACTTTTTGAGGCTCTTTTAAGTTTACGACTTCATTGCCAGTAGATTGGACATATCTAAGTTATTCGCATACCGGACCCCGATCAAGATTTTCATACTCCTTTCGATATAGTATGCAGTCATACACACAAGCATGAATTGATTTATACTTCATTCCCAAACCTTTCAAACTATTTTTCGTAGTAGGATAGTTGTTTGGAAGCGTATTCTGTTTGGGTAGCAAGCCCTTCAACCAATTTAAAATTCCCATCACGCTAGTGCCAGACAAACCATATTGAGTCTTCGAACTGTGCAAACCAAGTATGTCATGTAAAGTTATTTGATCTTTCTCATAGCCAGAGTATAACGTATGGCTCACCTTAAATTTTAAACGTTGGTATTCATCGTCAAGGTTTATCCCCATATCTTCATGAGAACATGAACCTTGTACATCATCAATGACCTCATTCTCTTCCACTTCATGAACTTCATAAGCATCATCAATTAAATCCTCTTATGATCTACATTGTCATCCTCCCCTGTATATATATCCTACTTGTTAAAGGTTATTATGAAGATTTCTCGGGGATAAAAGGAACTTTTGCTTCCCCGTGAAAAACCCAACTTCGATAACTATCTTTCATGACCCACCTTAACAAATGTAGTTTAACTGTTTTTCACTCAAACACCTTACCATTCTTACACGTAGCACATGGACACGGAAACTCTTTATCATTATGACATCTCTTTGCATATTTCATAAATTCATTAGCACCTATGCGAATCATATCCCCTAATATATTTGTCTCACCCATCCACTCTTTGCATTAAGGATATCCCATCACAACTACTACAAACAATCACCTATTATGAATAAGAAGCATATATACGTGGATTAGCATAAACAAAAGTGAGAATATTTAGTTCCCATTAGTATAAACAATCAACTATTGAATATGTACGTAGAAGGCTAGTTTCTATGCGCAAATTTATTTGTGCATTTAAATTCAAATTCAAATTCAAATTCAATTTTAATTTTAATTTGAAATTGAAATTAAAATTCATTTTATAATATTAATTCCTATTTCCTCTATCTCCTCTAAAGGGTGAGTGGTATTATCCCATTCGAGATCGCATATTTCTGTAATATACTTAACAACTCATGCACGTTGTTAAAATTTGAGGAAAATTCGACAGCATATCCCAAGTACAGGACATAGATTCGCAAGTGTGAGTGTTATTTAAATTTATCAATTGAAATAAAACTTAACATCGCATCATCTAGTATGTACCCAGAGAACATTAAGATACGACTGCAGAACTTTCCCCCAAAGTAACAAGTTTAAGCCACTAAGAATATTATTATACAGAAACTATGCAGCCCCAAACTGTCCAAAGGAGACAATTTGCAGCCCCAAACTGTCCAAAGGATACAAATTCAGAGATCTCATTACAGAGGTAATGACTCTCGAACGGGTCTAAGGGCTATTGAATGCGTACGCATAAGAACTAGAAGGCTATTATTTATGCTCACTATATATAATTTAAAGTATGTTTCATTTAATTATGTCTTATCACAATTCAAGAGATTTCATTTAATTATGTAATTTAAAGTGTGTTTCATTTAATTTTAAGTTCACCTAAGAACTAAAACTTATACCAATTTCAATACATACGATATCAATTTCAATTTATACCAATACCAGTTTATATCAATTTCAATATATTTTTTTATTTCTAAGAATTTCACACTTATTAATATCATAAACACACACAGACCCAACAAAGAGGTCTAATATTTACACAATAAAGCGGTCCAAAATTTACATAACAAGGGGATCTAACTTGATATTTACACAAAAAAGGTGTCCAATTCATATTTATGCCCAATTAATCACACACACACACGCATACCCCACCCCCCACACCTATATACACACCCCTACCCCCACTGCCACCACGCCCACCCCACCCCTCCACACACACACATACACTGTCCCGCTTCCCACACACGCAACAATCATACACACAACACACCACACACACACGCAGCACGCACACACACATACACACTCACAGACACACATATTCATATATGCAAAGGAGAGAGAGAGAGAGAGCACCGCTGCGTAGAGAGAAGAGGGAGAAATTGGGGGGGAACAAAACAGTGGAAAAAAATTAGGCACTAGGGTATTTTGTTAAAATAATTTTCACAGACCTGTTAAGGTCTTTGACCATGAAAACTTTCTAAAGTTGTCACGGTCATTGACCGTGACAAGACTGTGACAACTGTACTTGTCACTATCAATAACCATGAAAAATCCTTATCATGGACTTATCACGATCAATGATCGTGATACAAAATGCGTGTTTTTTTTATCACGGTAATTGATCGTGACACGTCTAGCCATCTCAAAGATGGAAGATAAGAGGATTCAGTTGTTTGTGGATGGTCTTACCTGGAAGATCCGACAGCATATGTTGGGTAATCGAGCCCTGAAGACTTATACGGAGGTGTTGAATGCAGCGTTACTACATTGTTAGGACCACCGCTTCCATATTAAGGGAAGAAAATGTCAGGAGAGTCCAGGAGCAGGGCATGACTGGGGGTAGCAGTTGTAGTGTAGCACAGTCGACTCAGAGTCAGTGGATGCAAGGTTCGCACCAGGGGGAGGCTGCTAAGAGGTTTTATTCAGGGGATTATATATAGGGATAAGGTTGTTTCAGGAAGGTCCAGCAGCATTTTCATCATGGCTAGGGTAGAGGTTGTAATGGGTAGAAGGGTCGAGGCCAGCAGGGCCAGAGGGGAAGTAATTTTATGGGTAGGTGATTCATTCTTGGTAAGACTAGCCACAAGTGACAGGATTGCCTTGATAAGGGCAGGGTTCAGTAGCAGCAAGGAGCCTGCGGGGGCCCCAGAGACCTATCTTCCCCACCTCCCTCCCAACACCAACACTCGTACCAGCCTTACTTGCAGCACTAGTCATTCCAGTAGCCCCACCTCAGCAGGGGTACTTACAGTATGGGTGCGTGTATCACATCCACTAGGCTGCAGCTCCTCAGGCTCCACCCATTGTTAAGGGTATGTTTCTTATCCATGGTACTTTGGGGCACATTTTATTTGACACTGGGGCTTCCCATTCGTTCATAGCCACTAGATTTGCACGAGCCGTAGGGTTACTAGATACAACAGATAGTTCAGTCACGTGTGTAGACTCACCACTGGGTAGATGGACACTGATTTTCTTTTTATATCGAGGTGTGAGTATAGATATTGGGAGACTAGTTTTTCCTATTGATATGATTGTATTAGATATGCCAAAGTACAATGTCATTATAGGCATGGATTAGCTAGATGAGTATAGGGCCATGATTGACTGCTATATTCAGAGCATAATGTTTATGATTCCCAGCTAGGAGATGTTCCTAGTGGCGATGCCTCATCCTAACATAGGATCGTCCAGTCATTTGTACTACATAGAGGAGAAGACCTCTCAGGGTTTGGCGATTCCCTCGATTCCATTCCAGTCGTACATGAGTTTGCCAATGTGTTTCAGGAGATACACGGATTGCCCCTAGAAGAGAGATTGAGTTTGTTATAGACTTAACACTAGGCACTCGGCCAATACCTCGTGCACTGTATCGTATGGTTCCCATGGAGATGAGGGAGCTATAGGATCATATTCAGCTTCTGTTGGGGCAAGGCTTCATACGTCGTAGTACTTCACTTTGGGGTATCAGAGTATTGTTTATGAAGAAGAGAAATGGATCTTTATGCCTGTGTGTGGACTACTGGAAGTTGAATAAAGTCATGATACGGAATAAGTATCCGTCGCCTTGAATCAATGACTTATTCGATCATTTGAGAGGATCCGCCTACTTCTTTAAGATAAATTTGAGTTTCGGGTATCACCAGTTGTGCATTAGGGAGCAGGACGTGTCTAAGACTGTCTTCTTAATGAGATATGGGTCATACGAGTTTCGAGTTATGCTATTTGGACTAACCAATGCGCTAATCATGTTTATGGACTTAATGAATAGGGTGTTAAAAGAGTTATTGGATCAGTTTGTTATCATCTTCATTGATGACATTCAGATTTATTCTCAGACTGAGGAGGAGCATGTCAAGCATTTGTGCCGGATCTTACAGACACTACGTGAGCATCAGTTTTATACGAAGTTTGAAAAATGCGGTTTTGGATGCGTGAGGTACAGTTTCGGGGGCATATTATTTATGAGTTGGGGATCTTGGTGGACCTGAGTAAGGTGTCAACGGTGAGTGAGTGGAGACAACCCATGACATCGACAGAGTTGCACAGTTTCTTAGGATTATTCGGGTACTATAAACGATTTATTAGGTGATTCTCAAAGATAATGGGTCCATTGACTAATTTGATTAGCAAAGGTGTACCGTTTGTTTGGGATAATGCTTATCAGTTGGCTTTCGATGAGCTGAAGGACAATTTAACTTTAGCACCCATACTCACACTTCCAAGGGCAGGAGTGGAGTATGTTAATTTAACTGATGCATCCCTACAGGGACTTGGGGTTGTGTTACAGCATAAAGATTAGGCTATATTTCATGCTTCCTGCAAGTTTAAGCCTCATGAGAGGAAATATAACACCCATGACTTGGAGTTAGCGGCAGTCGTGTTTGCATTGCGGATTTTAGACACTATTTGTAAAGGAAAGATTTCACATGTTCACAGACCATAAGTCACTGCAGACTTGTTTACTCAGAGAGAGCTGAATATGTGTCAGTGTAGGTGGCTTGAATTTTTCAAAGATTATAATTTTGACATCCAGTATCACCCAGGAAAGGCTAACATGGTGACAGACGTGTTAAGCCACACGCCAGTATGGGATGTAGCTGAGGTTTGGAAGGCGATATGGAAGTAGTTGGGACATCAGGATTCTGTTTCTCGATCATTTATGTCAGTTATGATCATTACCCCTCAGATTTTCATCATGGTGGTACATGCACAAGCATTAGATTCTTTTTGTCAGGATCGAATCAGACAACTTTTAGCTGGGGGAGTCGAGTCGTAGTCCATGAGTTCAGAGGGAGGTTTACGATTCAACGGGAGATTATTTGTCCCGGATGGGGAGGATTTATGGCACGCTATAATGGAAGAGTCACACTAGTCCCTATTTGCGGTACATTTTAGAGGGGATAAGATGGACCAAGACATGAGACGACAATACTGGTGGAGTGGTATGAAAAGAGACATTGTTGAGTTTGTTTCAAGGTGTACCACTTGTTAGTTAGTGAAAGTGGACCTTCAGAAGCCGGTAGGGGTTTTACAAACGTTAGAGATACCAATGTGGAAATAGGAAAGCATTTCCATGGATTTTATTAGTGGATTGCTTACTTCGCAGAGAGGTCGTGATTACATATGGGTGAGAGTGGATCGGTTGACCAAGGTAGCTCACTTCCTTCCAGGTCGGACTGATTATATTACGGGACAGCATGCCCAGATTTTTATTGCAGAGATAGTGAGATTGCATGGGGTGCTATTATATATTATGTTCGATAGGTTCAAGATTTTGTGTCTCGATTTTGGAAGAGTTTCCCGGAGGTCATGGGTACCGAGTTTCGATTGAGTACAACTTACTACCCGCAGATGGATGGATAGAGAAAGATGACTGACTAGATGTTGGAAGATATGCAGCATATGTGTTTTCTTGATTTTAGGGGAGGTTGGGAGCAGTATCTTCCACTAGCGGAGTTCGCGTATAATAACTCCTACCAGTTTACGATTGGCATGGCACCATTTGAGGCATTGTATGGTTTTCCTTGTCGTTTGTTCGCTTGTTGGTTGGATGTGGGGGACAATAAGCTTTTCGGATTGAAATTGATTCAGGATATGTCAACCAAGATAGAGTTGATTTGGAATCGCATATGGATAGCCCAGGATCGTCATAAGAGTTATGCCGATGCTAAGCGGTTCTTCCGGGAGCTTAATGTGGGGAATCAGGTGTTGTTATTTGTATCTCCTATAAAGAGGATAATGAGGTTTGGGAAGAAACGGAAGTCAACACTGAGGTATGGGCCATTTCTTATCATTGAGCGGAATGGGCCAGTTGAATACATACTGGGGTTACCGGAGCATTCACATCAGATTAATGATGTGTTTCACATTTCTTCATTAAGGAAAAATCTACGGGATAAGATGGAATATACTCACATTACCTTAGAGGAGATTGATTTCAAGTTCGATATTTCATTTGAGGAGAGATCAGTTTCTATCTTAGACCATAGCGAGAGGAGACTGAGGTCGAAGGTAGTTCCACTAGTACGTGTTCAGTGGGGGCATCATAATGTTGACATGTCCACTTGGGAGTGCGACTATGAGATGCATGAAAAGTATTCAGAGTTGTTAATACCAGGTATTTCCTTTTTCTGAATTTTAGGATGACATTTCGTTATTAGGGGGAAGCATGTAACACCCCGTAATTTTATTGATTTTTATATTGAGAGTTAATTAGGATTGATTAAATTTTATTTGAAAAATTAATCCGATAAAATAAATATTAATTAGCGAGATAAGGTCTAATATTTATTTATGATGAATATTACTTAGTGAATGAGTAATAATAATGATAATAAAATATTATAATTGTCGTGAGTGAGAGATACGACAGTTACGTTAAATTTAGTCGAGACGCGTATGTCAGTCGTGTCAAGACTTAATTTTGAAATATAAAATATAATTTCACTTTTGATATTCTATATGGTCATTTCGAGTACGCCAGTGTGTTCAAAAAGGTCTAGATAGTAAAAAATGTCTACCCGGGGGTTTCGTTTGTGTCCCGGGGTTCAATTAGGTCAAACCGGCACCCCAGATGGGTATTTTGGTCTTCTGAAATTTTGGAGATAATAAACCCATGAAAATTAGAGGATTATATCTGGTAACACGTAAAGGTAATTAGGGTTATTAGTTACCAAACCAAAGGGGGAGTTACATGAGGAAGAATGACAGTTATCCTTAGGATTCCAAGGACAAAAACCACCTTCTTGCACCACGAGATTGTAGATCGGGAGGAGGAGAACACAAATCCCATCACCGATTCTGCAAAAATCAGACTTCCATATTAAGGTAAGTGTTTATCTTTCAAAACGTTTTATTTGATATACCATCCATGTTAGAATTTGATGATTTCTTATGAAACTTATGAACTTTGATTTTAATTATTAGAGATATAATTCATATTCTTGGGTAGGAATGACAATATATTTGATCTCTGATATATATAGATTAATTGTGATGAGAAATATCTCAAAATTTGGGAAGGAATATGGAATTATCTTCAGGTACTTGAACAAGAATAATAATCCAGGGTTTTTAGAAATAAATATTGATTAAATCTGATTTGGGGTTGTTTTGCAAAGATTTAATGATTCTAATATGTTAAAAATCATTGATACATGTTGCTATAATGTTAGAGACATTTGGTTGAGAGTATGGGATAGTGTAATGTTGGTTTGGGGGTTTAATAATGGAGGATTTCCGTAATAGTGTAGGGAAGAAGATGATAACTGCTACGACGAATTGATTCGGCTCCTTGGCCGAACCGATTCGGAAAGCAAATTGATTCAGATCAAGGTTGAATCGATTCGATTTCCCAGCACTACACCTAAAATAAAAAATGGTCATGGAAATGGGGTCACGGCCAAAAGCCGTGACCGGTTGGTCGCGGCCTAAAGCTGTGACTACATGCAAAATGAGTGTGACAAATTCCAAGACCCAGTGTGGTCATGGATTGACTTGTAGGTGGTCACGGCCTCTAACCGTGACTCGTATGGGTCACGGTTGTCAACCGTGACCCATCCATGACCATTATGGCGCCAAGTTTCTCGCCAAGTGTGGTCATGGATGGGGTCACGGCTAATTATCATGACCAGGGGCCCAAATACACACTACTATAGTCACAGCATAGGACCGTGACAATTCTGAGGATTGAGTCACAGCTTTTGACCGTGACCATGGTCTTGTTTCCACGCTGACATGTTAAAAATAAAGGGGTCACATCATGGGGTCATGGCCTTAAGACGTGACCATGGTCTTTATACTCAATAACACAAAAAGGTTTTTCATTTCCCTCGAAAACTTCTAAACACTTTTTCCTCCCTCTTTTCGGCGATTTCATTTCCCTAAACTTAAACCCTAGTTATTTAAAGCTCTCTCATTCTCTCAATCTCAAAGGTAATCCAAACCCTAGTTATTTCCTTATTATTTATTTCGTTGTGTGTATTTATGTCTGTGTGTATGTGTGTGTGTATACATGTCTGTGGGTGTATACATATGTGTATACGTGTGTATATAATCTCAAACCCTTATTAATTATTTTATTATGTGTGCATATTTCCAAACCCTTGTTATTTATTTCATTATGTGTGTGTATTTTTATGTGTGTATTTCTCTCTATGTGTGTGTATACGTGTGTGTATTTCTCCGTGTGTGTGTGTGTGTGTATACGTGTGTGTACTCTGTACATAGGTGTGTATAAATTATCATGGTGTGTAGTGCCTGTATTCAAGAAACAAATACATACATATGATTAATGTTGGTTTAAGTTTCAAACTAGAGCAAATTTTCATTTAATCGATATTGTTGGTTTAATTTATAAACTAGGGAAAATTTTAATTTTATGGATATTATTGGTTTAAGTTTGGGGCTGAAATATAAAAAATACATCTCCATTAAAAAAATACCGGACCATTAAGAAAATATCAAACATAACGCTTAATTTTAGGGATTGTTGGGTTAAATGACAAAAGTAGGTATTCAAAACATAATAAATTAACGGTTGATGATTCATCAGAGCCATTATTTATAGGAATCATATCCACGCCCTCATACACAATAACTAGTTAATGATTCATTAGAGACATTATTTATAGGAATCATATTCACGCCCTCGTACATTATTCTCAGGAAAAATGATTCACGGTGATAATCGATGGCAATAAGAGTATGAAAGGTTCCAATTGATACGAACTCGTTCCTCTTTCACTAATGATCCTCATAAAGGGGTACTCCAGTTTATTGGTATGGGAATAGGAAGATCGAACAATTTAACTACCTGGTAAACCGTGGAGTTCATTTCCAACAAGAGTACTTGTTCGATCGTATTATGTTTTCGCTGCCACAATATTGGGATGAAGTTGTACAATATATATATCCATATAATAGAATAGCATGGTTTTTGAATTCCAAAAATATAAAAGCACAATAATGGTTGGGATTTTGCCCCACTATCACTTTTCAATCCAATGGTTAAGATGAATCCTTGCATTTCATTTTTCCCGCCCAAACATTAAATTTCTCCAGCCGCTCAAATGCTCAAGATGATTTAATTTAAACAAGTTCACGTTCTCCGAAGTACATATGCCCCTCTTTTACTTCCTAAGTACATATGCCCCTCTTTTACTTTCCCAAAACACTCATGGTGGAGGTTTGTATCTTCTGGTTCAATATTAAACACGATGGTGTGGTTTCCAATCCATAATAAATGGATACATCCTGTGAACCTACTCTCCACAACAACAACCGAACATCAAAAGGTATCCTCAAGCGGTGTAAAACTCTCATCTCATGTCACTCCAGTCTATCTTTCTCTCTCTCTCATACCATCTCTACTACAAAGTCACATTCAAAAAAGAACTACATCAGTAACCTAATTTTCTCTCACGAATTATTTACTTTTTCATCTTTTCACTATCTCGCTCATCTAAGTGGTTTGTAGGAGTTGCTCAATTGCTTTGATCGCTAAAATTATTGATTGAGTAAGGATTAAAGGTATGTTGGGTCACTAAATGATGGGTTTGGGCCCAATAAGAATCTTTCGTTAACGAATCTTTCCAAAATAAAAAGTTAGTTAGGGGGATCTGTTTAACTTCAAAATTGTTGGGTGAGTTGTGTTTGAAATGGTATGAAGTTAGCTAATAGAGGGAACACCAAAAGTTGAGAGATTTGAAGTTAGCTATATGAAACGGTTTGATATTTTTTTTGTTTCTTTCGGCAATGTTCTCTCTCGCTCTATCCACACGCACACATAATCACACAACTCTGTTATTATGATTTTGCAGTGCTATTATCCTTTTGTCAAGTGGATACTAATATTTTTTTTGTCTGCAGAAGCCACAATGAGATTGGTTTCTATGTTATATTTGGATTTGATTTCTTTCAGTCCACCAGTAAGAAAATTTAGAACACACCCATTTGTAAATGTTTTTTTTTCTTTTATCCATTTGGCTTTGTATTATTCTCTTAATCAGTAAAAAAATCAAAATGAGAAATTAATCGATTGGATCGGTGTTTCTGCATCTCTCTCTGTGCTGGTGATACAGAGTGTCCTTGGGGTAACTTTTTTTGCGTGTTGAATTCAAAGTGGTTGACAAAATGCCAACTGATTTTTTTGGGAAATCTTTAAACAACGTTTTGGATTTGATAACATGTTTTCTAAGGTTGCCTGTACGGGCAACACTAAATTCTATTAGGTACATCCCTCCCATTGAAATTTGAGGTGATCCAAATATGGATTCCTTCTTTTAAGAACCACTATTTTACCTCTCTGTATATTTATTTTAACTCCATTAAATCCATTACATTTTTATTGTTATTTGGGCGGTGTTTGTGGCTGATGATGTGGTGTAGCTAAAAGTATGTATTGATTTCTTTTATTCATATCAAACCAACCCAAGATTTTATTTTCGTATTTGATGGAAGAAAGTGTTCTTTAATGAGAGTAATAAATCTAAACGGCGATCAGAAAAATGCAACAAGAGAGAACAGAGATTTTAGAAAATTATATTATTTTTATTGGTAAAGGAAGTGCCACTCTCTTGGTTTTCATATGTTAGTGACTTCAATGATTAAGAAGGCATTATTTGGGGATATTATACTCTCTTGGTTTTCAAACGGTTATCAGTAATTTACATTTAGAGACATTTTGTATTCATATAAAAGTAGAATTGTCTCTTATAGTTTTTTTAGATCTTTAAAATATAATTACTTTAGCTCTTTAATATTGAAAATTGTCTCTTATAATGATAATTATGTGGTGAGGTACTCGACATTTAATTTTAGCCTAAAGGTCTAGCTGGTTCGAGGTCAAATACTTTTAACCACGGTGAAAAGTAAGGTGGTGAAATATATTTTCATATATTTAAAATTAAATTTTTATTGTGTTGACATTGTAAATAAGTGCATACCCTAAAATTATGAAACTTAAGAAAAAAATTAATATTAAATAGGTGAAAGCGTATTTCATCATATTACTTTTCATCGCGTTGAAACATATTTTACTCTTGAACCAAACGGATCTTAAGATTATGATTATGCATGATTAAACGTTACTTTACCATGCCATCTGGAAAATATAGTTACTTTAGGTCTTGAAAATTCAAAATTTTCTGTTATGCAAAAAAAATAAAATTAAAAACTTTATGAAATGATAATTATGCGGAGAGTTACTCGACATTTAATTTTATCCTAGGTTATGATTATGCAAGGCTAAAAAATACTATATTGTGCCATAGACATGTGTAGTATGTGTTCCAAGGGTGAAAAAATTGTCATGCGTACATGGGATACTCAATTAAGATAATATTTTATATTTGTTTTGTTAACTGTTTTGTTGGCGTTTTAACATAAACGGGTATGGTTATCATGGATTTTGGTTGTTATTATTTATCTTTCCAATAATGGTTATTTTGTTGGTTTATATGATGTCTGAGATGGACTATTTGTATAACTAAGTAGTTTTGGTTTCTAAAACTGGTGGATAGTTTTATAAATAAAGGAAATTTTGTCTAAATTTTCTAAAATGTGTACATATTTTTGTGTTTTATAATAAATTCTACGATTGCAAATCTTAGTTGACGCAATTTTTTAGATTTGTAGCCGGTAAAAAATTAGTTTGGCACATGGTGTGCTTATAACATGCATGCCGCCTGAATGTGTTATATTTTTTGCAATGTTTGAACTGTGCCTTCAGGCACGAGGGACACACTTATACATTAATGTGGATGAGTTGGGAAATTCATTTATTTACGACTTCATCACACCAATGTCAATCATTATTTAGTTTAGATAATGTATATCCTGCGATGTAGTCATGTAACAGTTAACATTTATATTAATTACGACACAATTAGATGTATGGTGTAAAAGAGTTCAGTTATATGTAATAGTGATGTAATTATATACATTGAGGAATGATATATAGAGGTTTTGTTGGGGAACTATATTTTTGTCGTTTCGCGATTACATACTTTCAAAATTCTCGTCGTTTTATGATTACATACTTTAGAAATTTTCGCTGTGCCTTCAGGCACGGGTATCCGCTAGTGTGTATATATATATATATATATATATATATATATATATATATATATATATATATCGCGTACATAATCCCAATAGAGGACTGATCTTGCTTACGCTGTTAGAGATGGCCGAAAAAAAATTCACCCATTATGGATAGAATTACTTACAAAGAGCATTGACGAAGACTGTGTTGTCTCACGACATATGCACGTCAAACTCGATCTTGCCAATAGGTTGAAGAGGATGAGATTTCGAGTTCATGTCACCGACATCTATGCATCCATTATAGATACTCTTCCTCCTAATTGTCCATGTGTAAAAATCCGTAGGTTTTTAATCAAAAATCCAAAATGGATGAAGATCAGACACATCGAACTTTTGTTAAAGTCTTACCGTGAATTGGTAGATTATAATATATGGTCAAAAAACACTTTGTTATTTATATTTTCATATTGAACTTTGAAATTATGCATCTATTATTATAGATATATATTTAACTTTTATGATTTTTGTAGATAATATCGGGCGGTAATGGAACCAACGCTCCAACCAACAACAACAAACAACCAAAAGGATAATTCTCGTCACCAATTGGTGAGCAATACTCAACTCCACCAACTGTTCACTCCTTTACTCCACAAACTATTCACTCCCCTACTCTGAGTTGCAGTAGGCAAGGTACTCATCCCACTAATCCAACAAACACGCCCAACGCTCTTGAAACTGTTGGGTCAGTTGAGAAGAAGCCCATTGGGTTCTCTCTTTTGGGAAATAACCCCACGAGGAATAAGAATCATGTTCAACGGTTTAAAGCCCAGTGTTTTTCCTTGGCAAAAATGAATGTGGGAGTGGGAGGAGCTGACAATTGGAACCTGGTAGATAAAGCTATTAAAGATGACATATACGAGAAAATCAGCAAACGATTTTCATTTTCCTCCAACTCAAAAAATAAGGTGCTTTCTCGGATTGCTGAATAACTACGAACATATCGGAGAAACCTTAGGCAAAATCATTTCCCTAAGGGAGCATCAAGCTACGACATTTTGGTGCTCAAAGACAAAATCCCTTCGACCGTCGATATGCTAGTCTCTCAATGGAATGATTTTCTGGAGAATGAGGCGAAGGACTCCAAAATGCCGCAAAGGAAGAAAAATAAGCAAAATAGGGACAAAAAAACTAATGTCCATCGGCTTGGCTCGAAATCTTATAAAGATTTTAAAAATGAGTGGATGACCATTACGAAAGGTAGCCCAAATGAAGGAAAGACACCGCATAAGGCTAACTTGTACGTGCATGCTAGATGAGACAAAGATAATAAATTCTCTCCTCAATTGGCCAAGACTTTAGAATTAATAGAGTCTATCAGTAGTCAGTCAGATTCGAGACCGATCGAGGATATTGATAATGATTCCATCGCACAAACCTTTGGAAAGGACCATAAAGGGAGGACGAGAGGTTTGGGGTCACATATGTCAAAAACAAAATTCAAACACACTGCACCTCTCGTGGACGAGCTTTCTTATGTGAATAAGCGTTTCGCGTTCAGTAATGATCGTCAATCTAGGACTGAAGGGGATATAGTGGGTCTTTGAAATGAATTGGGAGGTGTGAATGATAAACTTTCACAAATTGTGTCCCTTTTAACTAGTGGTATGCCCGTGTAGCCCCCAATGCATCCTGGTTTCCCTCCACATATGCCAGAGATTCCTCAAAATTTTCCTCGTTCTCCATTCCCCCCACACATTCTGATTCCTCCTTCAATATTACCTTTCTCAGCACCTCAGCATGGCATAGGTCTTGGATCATCGTCAACAACCCACGGTGACTATGGTGAGAAATACTATATACAGGACTTGAGTTGTAAATTTTTTGTTGGGATCTGCACGCTCATGTCCACTGTCGTAGGAACTTTAGTACATAATTGACCTTTGCAGGAGGGTGAGTGTCAGATCATGGTTGATACAGTATATAAGGGTTGTGAAACTATTTCAGCGCACGTCAATAGTGGAGAAGGGAATTTTTGGAAAGATTATGTAGACTCTGTTACCACTTGGCTAGTTTATCGCTTGATTAAGATGTAGTAACATTTTTCTTATGTTGTAATAATATCAATAGACAAATTTATTTAATTTGAGTTTAAGTGGTTTTGTAGTATCGTTAATTGGCGTGTTCTTGTATTTAAGTTATTGCATAGTTTGATTGATTGGTGCGTTGTTGACTATATTATTGCTTTGCTTTGATACTATATTAGTGCTTTACTATGCAACATGATATTTATTTTATCATGTTAACAAAGGATTGCAACATGAAGATTATTAAATGTATTTTCCACAATACAAAGAGTGGATTGGGGGGGGGGGGGGGGGGGACTGATCGAATATCTAATAGTTATGTTAAAGGCGTTCAAGAATTTATTAGATACACTTTTAAGAACCTTAAAAGTGAGAAGATTCCGTATCCATTCACCCATTGTACAAATGAAAAATATAAACCTTTAGAATATGTTGAGTTACATTTAGTTAATGTGGGAAATTTGTCAAGACTATAACAAGTGGACAACCATGGTGAAAAACATGTACCTTATGTTCCCGAAGAATTACCGGTAACCGTACACATAACAGAACACCAATGAGTGGAAGTGGTAAATGATTCGCCAATACATCTTCCATTGACCGACCTAATTGACGATGCTTACGGAGTCCACCACGACCAAAACAACCAACCTATGGAGACAGATAATGTGCACAATGAATAATTTGATACTGAACTACTAAGAGATCAAGAATATATACGGTTGAAAACTAATGCGACTAGACCGTGGTATATAGATTATGATGAAGATCAATCGGTATTATATGCAATGATTGGTTTCATAACTTGAAGAGTCAATTTGGCTTGTATGGGAACAACGTAACTGAAATTCTTAAGTGGGTTAAAGAAATTCTCCTAAAAGATAACACTTTACTAGACAATTATCCTACCATGAAGAGGATCTTGAAGGGTTTGGGATTGAAATACAAATCTATTCATGTAGGCAAGTATGATTGCATATTATATCGCAACGAACACGGGAGAGAAGGATGAATGTCCAGTATGCAGTGAGCCTAGATATGTTGTTTGTGAGAAGGTAAATGACAAACATGCGAAATATCAAAAGAGATCGCAAGTCCCACAAAACATTTTGAAGTATTTTTCACTTGGGCCATGGTTAAAAAGATTTTTTAGTGTACCGTGGATAGCGGAGGTCATGACATGGCATGCTTATTGCGAGGTGGGTGGGAATATGACGCGTTATCCGGTTGATTCACTCGTCTGGAAAATTTCAAATGCATGACACCATGAATTTGCAAAAGAACCATTCAACGTTCATCTTGCAATCTCAACTGATAGTTTTACCCCTTTTGATAATTTAAGTACTAGTCAAAGTTATTGGCCAGTTCTAATGGCGCCTTTAAGTCTCAATCCGACACTGTGCATGAGAAAGGAGTTCACATTATTATCTTTATTGATACCCGGGAGAAGGCTTCGGGTAATGATATTGATATATTCTTAGCCCCATTAATCAAAGAGCTTAAAGTGTTGTGGGATAAAGGCGTAAGAGGTGTTTGCATCTCTCATGGGGACATTTGGGAGGTTATTTTTCTCCCTCAAAAGGCATGTTTGGTAAGAAAATACGAACAGTCATGGCACAGGAACACTAGAACCGTGCTCTGAACGGTCTTTGGAGTTTTTTCTGGGAATTCTTTGGACCAGAGAAGACATGTTGTCTCCCATGAGTGAATCCCAGACTTTTAACAACTATAGAAAGAGATTCCATTATTGATTTTAGATGGTGGAGTTCGATTTTGTTGAGTAGAGTGAGCGGTAATGTTTGAAAGGGAATAATTTCAAGGTGCAGAGAACTCAACATTACAAGGTGGACTCATAGGAAGATTAAGAGCTTGACAACCCTCATTTGATCTTACAACCTTTTCACTTGAGCTTTTCATTTGATCTTATCATTTGAGATTGTAAGCTCAATGAGGGTAGTCAAGCTCTTAATCTTCTTGTGTAGCCACGGGACCCCCGGTTTGAGAGCACGGCCCATAAAAGAGAATATCCACACTTAGGCTTGAAAATGTTTCGTTGTGGGGAAAAACCACTTAGCACCCCCCAAACGACCCCGTGAGCGGTGCCAACATCTCGCACGGGACCAACGTAGCCCACATGAGCCGAATTACATTGCCACGGGACCTCGGTTTGTGAGCACGACCCATAACAGATAATATCCACACTTAGGCTTGAAAAGGTTCCGTCGGGGGGGACCCCTTAGTGCCCCCAAATGGCTCTGTGAGCGGTGCTAACACCTCGCACGGGACCAACGTAGCCCACACGAGCCGACCGCGTGGCCAACGAGACCCCCGGTTTGTGAGCATGGCCCATAATAGTCAATATCCGCACTTAGGCTTAAAAAGGTTCCTCCGGGTGGTGAAACCCCTTAGTGCCCCCAAAATGGCCCCGTGAGTTATGCCAACATCTCACACGGGACTAATGTAGCCCAAACAAGCCAACCGCGTGGCCACGGGACCCCCGATTTGAGAGCAAGGCCCATAACAGAGAATATCCACACGTAGGCTTGAAAAGGTGCTTTCGGGGAGTGAAACCCCTTAGCGGCCCTGTGAGCGGAACCAGCACCTCGCACGGGACCAACGTAGCTCGCACGAGCCGACAGTGTGGCCACGGGACCACCGGTTTGAGAGCACGACCCATGATAGAGAATATCCACACTTAGGCTTGAAAAGGTGCCATCGGGGGAGGGGTGAAACCCCTTAGCGCCCCCAAATGTCTCCATGAATGACGTTAACACCTCGTACGGGACTAACATAGCCTGCACAAGCTGATCGCATGGACAAGGAACCCCCAGTTTGAGAGCACGACCCATGACATAGAATATCCACACTTAGGCTTGAAAAGGTGTCGTCAGGGGGGGGGGTCGAAACCCCTTAGCGCCCCCAAATGGCCCCCTGAGTGGCGCCAACACCTCGCACGGGACCAGCTTAACCTTCACAAGTCGATCACTTGGCCACGGGACCCTCGATTTGAGAGCACGACCCATAACAGAGAATATCCACACTTAGGCTCGAAAAGGTGCCATCGGGGGGCAAAACCCCTTTGCGCCCCCCAAACGAACTCGTGAGTGGTGCCAACACCTCGCTCGAGACCAATGTAGCCCGCTTGAGCCGATCGCATGGCCACGGGACCCCCGATTTAAGAGCACGACCCAAAACAGAGAATATCCACACTTAGACTTGAAAAGGTACTGTCGGGGGGGGGGGGGGGGGGGGAACCCCTTAGAGCCTCGCAAACAGCCTTGTGAGCCGTGGCAAGACCTCTCACGGGACCAACATAGCCCGCACGAGCCGATCGCGTGGCCACGTGACCCCGAATTTGAGAGCACGGCCCATAACAGAGAATATCCACACTTAGGCTTGAAAAGGTGCCGTCGTGGGACAAAAACCCATAGCGCCCCCAAACCACCCCATGAGCGGTGTTAATACCTTTCACGAGACTAATGTAGTCCACACGAGCCGACCACGTGACAACAGAACCCCCGGTTTGAGAGCACGACCCATAATAGAGAATATCCACACTTAGGCTTGAAAAAGTGTCATCGAAGGGTGAAACCCCTTAGCTCCCCTAAACGGCCCCGTGAACCGTGCCAATACCTCGTACGGGACTAATGTAGGCCGCACCAGCCGACCGCATTGCCACGGGATCCCCGATTTGAGTGCATGACCCATAATAGAGAATATCCACACTTAGGATTGAAAAGGTGCTGTCGGGGGGCGAAACCCCTTAGCAACCTCCAAACGGCCCCGTGAGTGGCACCAACACCTCGCATGGGACCAACATAGCCTACACGGGCTGACCACGTGGCCATGAGACCCCCGGTTTGAGAGCACGACCCATAATAGAGAATATACACACTTATGCTTGAAAAGGTATCGTTGGGGGGGGGGGGAGAAACCCCTTAGTGCCCCCTAAACGGCTCCATGAGCGGTGCCAACACCTCGCACGGGACTAACGTAGCCCGCACGATCCGACTACATGGCCACGGGACCCCCGTTTTGAGAGCACGGCCCATGACAGAGAATATCCACACAGGCTTGAAAAGGTGCCGTCAGGGGGCAAAACCCCTTATCGCCCCCAAAATGGCCTCGTGAGCACCGCTAACACCTCGTACAAGACCAACTTAACCTTCACGAGCCGACCGTGTGGCCACGAGACCCCCTGTTTGATAGCACGACCCATAACATAGAATATCCACACTTAGGCTCGAAAAGGTGCCGTCGGGGGGCGAAACCCCTTAGCGCCTCCCAAACGGCCCCTTGAGTGGTGTCAAAACCTGTCACGGGACCAACATAGTCCGCACGAGCTGACTGCGTGGCCACGGGACTCTCAGTTTGAGAGCATGACCCATATTTTAGAATATCCACACTTAGGCTTGAAAAGGTATTTTCGGGGAACAAAAATCCTTAGGGCCACCCAAACGGCCCCATGAGCCAACACCTCGTACGGGACCAACTTAGCTTGCACGAGCTGATTGTGTGGCCACCAGACCCCCAGTTTGAGAGGACGGACCATAACAGAGAATATTAACACTGAGGCTTGAAAAGGTACCGTCGGAGGGGCGAAACCCCTTAGCACACCACAAAAGGCCCCGTGAGCGGCGCCAACACCTCGCACATGACCAATTTAGCCCGCACGAGTCGATCGCGTGGCCACCGAACCCCCGGCTTGAGAGAATAACCCATATTTCAGAATGCTTAAACGGGTCCCGTGCCCGCGTGGTCACGGGACCCCTCGATTTGAGAGCACGGAACCCCGATTTGAGATCACATGACCTTATTGAGTTCACCCAAGGAGCACTTGTGGCAACTGACCGATTAGCCTCCCAATTTGAGGATCTTTTTTTATTATTATTATTAAAACTGATCACAGCCATAAGCCGTGATAATATTTTATACACAGTACGTATATTCACGACCCAAAGCCGTGATAATATTTTATGCATAGGAAGGATGGTCACGGTCCTAAGCCATGACAATATTATATATAAAATAAGTTTGGTCACGGACTTTAGCCGTGAAAAATATGGATGGCACAAAGAACTGGTCATGGTCTTAAGTCGTGAAAAATATGCTTGACACAGAGAACTGGTCACGGTGGAAGTTCGTGACCATCTAGTCTTTAATCTTGATGTCGTCACGGATTTGGGCCTTGACTGCACATACAATTAGGGTCAGGGCTATGGGCCGTGACAATAGTTTATACACAGTACGTATAGTCATGGCCCAAAGCCCTGATATTATTTTATGCACAGTGAGGATGGTCACGGTCCTAAGCCGTGACAATATTATATATAGAATAAGTTTGGTCATGACCTTTAGTCATGACAAATATGGATGGCACTGATAACTGGTCATGGTCTTAAGCCGTAACAAATATGCATGGCATAGAGAACTGGTCATGATGGAAGTTCGTGACCAACTGGTCTTTAATCTTGATATCTTCACGGATTTGGGCCGTGACCGCACATACAATTAAGGTCAGGGCTATGTGTCGTGACCACATTTGTAACAATGAGGGATACGTGACCAGACTATGGGTCACGGATTTGGGCCGTGACCACCGGAATTGGTCACGCCCGAAATGGTCACGGACAAAATTTGTGACCCACCCTTCCTGGTTAGGGATAAAGTCTGTGACCATTAGCCCAGTTTTGGTGTAGTGCAGATTTGCACAATTTCCCCTTTTTGGCTTAGAACTCATGGGAAACAATTGGGTTTACCTTTGAATAAATTTTAAAATCCTAATGAGAGATATTCTATTTACCAGTAGGTTAATGTTGGGTTTGAGGTTAGTCAGACGAGGAGAACTTAAGGCTAAAATTGATTAAGCTTAACGGGAAATAAAAGCTTATTCGGATAATGATTTCTTATTATGGAAAATTAGGGGAACATAGGACCGAGACCCGTAGACTTTGAGTGAGATACCTACCGAATTTATTTAAGGGACAAATGGTAACCATTGGGTATTGGGAAACATTCGAGATTATACCATGAGAAGTATTACGCTACGTAGAATATTCGAGAGGTACTCTACTACGTATGGGGCATATGGTATAAGTTACGTGTATACCTATGATGATGTTATATACATATATGGTTGGTGTGTATACCTATTGTTTGATTTCTATGTGTAATCATACCTAAGCTACTTGATATCACGGGAGGTTTCGTACCATGAACAGTCTTATTCTGACGAGTCCAATTGGGGGGATATTAACTTATACCTTAAGACATATAACTTAGGGACTGAGCACCACTTGTGTGAATAAGGGTGCGACCGGTCATTTGGGTGCGTTACGTATGAGTGTATCCAAAAGGCTTAAAACTATGTCTGCCTCCAATGCTGTGTGATTTGAATTATGGTTCGAGGGAGATTAAGGAACCACTATCGTTATATAATAGTTATGTACCAGGACGTGATAGAAGAGTTATCCCGCACCGTAGGTCTCCACCTAGGGGTGTTGTATACATATATATATGATAAGAGTGATAAATGTGTATATACGTGTGATTAATCTTACAATGAGTGTATTAGTAGATAAGATAGATATTGATATCTAAATTAACCAATGTGTATGAAGACTAAATCATTTACTGGTAATTCCTAATGAATATGAAGAATTAGAAAATGTAGTATTATATTGTATGGGTAATACGAATGGGCACTATAAAGGAATAGATGGGAAGAGATGTAGGCCAGACTAGTTAGGCGGGTGACATAACTAGGTGGGTTAGAGTGGTACGTTAGGCATGCATATTAGTTAAGGGGTGAGGATCTGAAGTGAGAGCACGCTGTACTAACATGTGTATGTTATCTTATCTTGTCACATTTTAAACACTTGGTGAAATTTTCAAACTGTTTTACTTGGTCTCTAACCCATTTCTAATCCTTTTTTCAAAAACAATTTTAGGTGCCCAGTCACAGGGACACCAAACATAGAAGTTCCTACATTTGGCCTACTACAGCTGCTATGGAAGTTGCAGGACCTTGCTATTAGACGCCTCCACTTTTATTCATTTCTTAGCTCTCTTTACTTATCTCAGCCGGGCATGTCGCCCATTCATAGATGGATACTATTTGCAGAGATTTTGTATTTCTAGTTATTTTCGTTTATATTCAGCATTGGTTTAGACCTTACATATGGATGATTGTATTTGGATATTCTCTGGAGAATTATTAAAGACCCAATGTTATCTCATTATTAATTGTTATGTGCATGGAAATGGTGAATGATATATTTATTCCAATTTTATTTACATGTTAATAATTAAGATTAAAATTCTGACACTTGACTATTAGGGTATTAATAATTAAATTGACTTCCCACAGTGATGCTAAGGACGACACCATTAATGATTCCTGTTAATTTAATAATGAACTGATCACTCAGAATTAGAATAGACGGGGTGTCACATGTACTTGATCCATAATATGAGTTTAAAGGTGGATAAAAAATTGTATTAAAGACAAAAATAATAGGCATCATTTTTATAAAAAAAAAGGTGACTATCCTAAACCCATAATAGAGATAATTTTTACTCAAGAGTAAAATTGGTATTCAAAAACAAATTAACTTAAAAAAATCAAGACTATATATACAAATTTAAAGTCGAATGTCCTATATTCACAATCAAGATTATTCTAGGTCCTTAAAGTGCATAATCTATTGATAAATATAGGATTATATTAAGGCATTTTAATACTACAAATATGATTTTATTTTAATTTTTTTAATATCCGTCATATACATGTTTTTTTGGATATGTTTATTTGAAGAAATTATTAGTGGGTCTGATTTTGTTACTCTTTGTGTTCTCATTTTCTTTAGAATAATGCTGTTGATATATTAATTCATGATTTCTACATCTTTACTCTACCACGTCATAGAGGGTTAAACATAGCAAGTTTCAAGATCTTTTCTAAACTTGTTTTTTCGTTTTTAATAGAAATTTTCATTGATAGAAATCCAGCTGGACGTGGCATACACATCTCTAGCTAAAAATATTTAACTTATTGATATTTAGGTTTTATAATTTTTTCTTATCAAACATAGATTTTGTAGTAAAGTGTTAAATAAATTTAATATTAAAACATATTTGATATTATTGAGGTAATACACGTGTTTTCAATATATTTACTAACATGTATTTCTCATATATTTCTCTTTATTAAGTTTTATACTATAAGATTTATAAATTCGTCGTACATACGTTCAGAACTAAGTATACTACTACTATTGAGAAGCAATAATTCTACGCCGACTCAGAAATGTGAAACAATGTGAGTGACACATGTCACCCGCATTGGCCTGTGTCTGGGACCCCTATTGTTGGACCTAGACACGAGCCAATACGAGTCCAACACGTCACTATATCAAACAAAATGTGCTGCATATGTGAGTCGACATAGAAGTACTCATAGAGAACATGCCCATTAATTTAATTCACCACCATGAACATTATTCAATGAAAATTTTATATCATCATTATTCATGCATAAGCCCAAACCATAACACAATTACAAATCTAGTGAGATGCTACCAACATTTGGAACAACCTTCTGTCACATCAAACAAGATAACTTAGCTAAGAAAATCTCTCCCCAATATTCAAAACCATCCACATGATAAGCAGCAACAAAGGAATTACCATTAGAACAAACAGGTTTTCTTTCAAAGTGATGAAAGACACACCATTACTCCCACAAAAAATGAGACATTTTTCGTTAGCCATACTTTCGACAAAACCCAATGATTCAAATTCTTCTCGGTTTCCTCCATCGAATCCCTCAATTGTACAAGCTCATCCAAATCAAGCTTTTCAATCGGAGCTTCCCACCAAAACAGACTCTCGTTAGCCCTTCTCATGCGATCAAGCGACTCGCCCCGTTTCTTCTTCGTTTCTAACTCGGTCAAAATCGGATTCAGCCCCGAGTTAAGTTCTTCAATGCTAGCATTGTTGGGGTGAGCATCAACGGGTTCGAGTGAGTTTGGCATTGGTCCTAATTTCATAAAAAAAATATAAGTCCCGAAGCGAAAATTATAAATAGTCCGCTTTTAATCGTGTACAAAAATTTGGCACAAAATATATAACTAATAACAAAGAAGTTATTGGAACCATATGTGTTATTTCACCTTGCACATGCTCATAGCCACTTCTTAATGAGTTGGATTGAGATGGTGGTTTCCTAGTTAGAAACTTGTAGATGATGAATTCGCCGTTAGGATGACCGAAAGAGAAAACTTTTCTCGAAGGTGAGAAGACATAGCGATCTCGACACCGTAAAGGATGGAGAGCTCACCGGCCTTCTTGAATAGCGTACTACGTCGTTTTGAAAAGGCCATCAATATGTGGTTCATTATCTCGATTTTCGGCAATTTAGTTTTTTGATGACCCATGCTTGGTTTCTTTGGCATAGCTATAGAGTAGCAAGCATTGAATTTAATCTATATTTTTTAGAATATGTTGAAGCTTAGAGACTAGAGTATACACATGGGTACTTATAGGAAATGTACAAATATTTCCTACCAGAACTGGAAAATTCTAGTTATGAATTCTCATTTTCTTTTTATGAAGATCTGAATGCTAAGATAAGTGCAAACACGATTCGATGGATAAATGAAACATTACAACTAATTTTCAAAATAGTTATCTGGTAGTAAAAGCTCACTAAATATAGTAGTAAAAGCTATACATGAGTGGGATAATCAAAGTTTTTCACAGCAAGTGCACACATGATTCAATGGACAAATGAAACATTATTGTTTACAATCACTAGTAATTTTCAAAATGATTATCTGGTAGTAAAATCTCACTAAACATGGTAGTAAAAGCTATACATGGGATAATCAATTTTTTATAGAAAAACTTTCATAACCTAATAGCAATTTCCTAAAACAATAGGGTGAAGTTTTCTACCATAAAATGAACTCAAAAATAATTTGTATATATTGAATTAAGTGATTTCGAATAAATATAGTATTTGATTTCCTTAGTTCAATGTTTTACAAATGATACTTCTCCACCTATAGTAAATAAAAAAAACTCTTGATGTCTCTAACATTAAAAACTTTTTTGGTAGATATTACGGTATAGGAAAACTCATGTTTAGTGATGAACATCTTATAGTCACATTTTAGAAAAAAAATATTTCCTGAAATTAAAAGGATATTTATTTAAATAGTTTAGGAAGAAAACAATCACTTGTGGCAAGAATTCATGCACGTAATATTTCTCCTATGAATCTTATAACTTCAAATTTTATTAAATTAGAAAGTCCATCCTACAATGTGGATATGTTACAGATATACCATTTTGGTAAATTAAATTATGAATTACATTTGAGTGGGTGTTTACGAAATTTGGGAATGAATCTAAGATTACCATTAAATAATTCTTGTAAAATGAGACATGACACAACAACAAGACACAAAATAACACGAAGTTTTGTTGACGGGTTGACCCTTAATGGTTTTGGGTTATGTCATAACAACCCGATAAGATACAATTGGCGTTGACCTCCTTCACCCGTGAAAATCCATAAGAATAGTGAAGATCCATTAATTAAAGTAAATCAAAATATTGTTAGCTCTTGTAAAGAGTTTATGCAGTTCAATGTAAATTTAGTCATATTGGATTTTACTAAATGAGAACGTTAGACATGTTAATGAATTAATAAGCCTAATTGTATTAGAGTAATACTAAGGAGATCTTTTTTGTGACCCTTTTTTGTGACAATACGAATATGCCAAATACATATTGGTTGGTCTTTTAAATCGACTCATGTGAATTACAAACACTAACCAATATATGTTTGATACATCAGTCAGGTAACAAAAAAATTCACGAAAAAGAGTCTCCCTAATATTACTCTTGTGTTTAATATTATGGTAAAATTGCAACCCATAATCAATGATCAATATTCTTCACTATTGTCAAATTTGATCGATTGATTATGTCTAAAAATAGAAAATAGACTTCTAATTTGAGACATTCTAAAATAAAATAGCGTACTCTTAATTTAAAACTGAGTGGGTATTATCTTAGATTGAAGTTGTAACTTGGCAGACCCAAATGGTAGTAGGTACAATTGCTTGGGAGAATTGGGTGGTAAGGGTGGAGATTCGTATCCTTTAGCTATTCACATTCCTATTGTATAATGTATGGGCATGATGATTAAAGCATGAACATATAATATGCTAATAGTTTTGTGTGGGGTTATGTATGGATATTATAAAGAAAGTATTACAATTTTCAAGTTATGTATTTTCATGTGGAACTAGTTGGAAATCTGCAAAACGCGCGAGTTATACATTAGAGTTGAAAAATAGTCGGGAAATTGTAAAAACGTAAAATATACTAAACGGAAATGGGAAATTGATTAACACCCCAATTTCCCATCTAAAATTCAATAGTTATTAAAAACTGTAAAATTACAACTGAAGTCATATAATGACAATGTATACAAATATATGATGCACATCACTTGAGTAAAAACCTAAAAAATATTGGAAAGGGTGTACGATTATAAATACAAATAAATAGATCATCGATTAAAATTTAAGCAAAAATAGTCCAACCTAATTTTAACTTGTACTGTTGGTGATTAAAACTTGCCAAAAACAAAATTATAATAAGAAATCTAACTTAACCATTCATGTTTACAATTAAAATACAATAATTCACATCCACAATAATAGAGATTTAATTAAAAAAATCGATATCACAATATTAATAATACAAAGTAAAAACCTCTGTGAGAGTGTGTATCTTCCAAGTCACAAAAACCCATTAAAGTACACCTACATGGTATCACCAACCTCACCCACCAATTAAATTTCGCAAATAGCATATCTCACCTTACCAAAACCCATTCGAGAATCCAATCTCACTCAAACTTCAGCAAAAACCCAAGAACTATAATTTAACAAAAATCCACCAAATACCAAGGTTCTAAAAAATGCGGGCATTACCGAGGTGTGGAGGCCAAGTCTTAAGCCTTAGAGGCCTAGGCGGGTCTTTAGCGTAAAAAGGGGTGAAAAGGTGTTTAGACCTTTTTAAATATATTTAATATTTTTAACAATAACAATGCTATTAAAAATACAAAAATTGTACAAACCACAAAAATATGTCTCAATATATGCAAATTAAAATGCAGTTTGATTGTTTTGCATGAGATATTGGTCTGGTTTATAAAAAAAGTCTTTAAAAGGCGATATTGTTTTATTAAAGCATTTTTGCTTTAACAAAAGTGGGCCTTAAGGCTTTTACCAGGAATAAGGCGTAAACGACTTAAGGCGGGACGTTTCTCCTAGGCGGAGCCTAAGTGCGCCTTTTAGAATACTGCCAAATACAAACAGATCATCTCACAAAAGTTAATTTTTTCCTTAACAATCTAAGGGCTTTATTGTGTGTTAATTTTGATAATCATAGCAATAAAACGCCAAAGAAAAACAAGTGTTACAAACTAAAATTGATCTATAATACTAACAGAGGCATATAGAGAATCAACATAGTTATAAACAAGGGAATACATGATGAAAAACCCCGTCTTACGAACATGTGTGATGACGAGGACGAAAAAAAGGAGCTTACTTGAATGGCCATCCATGGCCAAAAAAAGCACTAAACACACAGCAAGAACAACCATGATTGTAAGATTGTGGAGACATTATGAGAAAAAAATATGTTGTTTGAGAGATTCGATTTTCACGCATCTACTGCTTGTGAGAAATCTTCTGTCAAGATCAGTCTTCAATGCGCAAGACATTAGTCCCCCTCTGTAACAACCCCTATTTTCTCACGTAAAGGTTGGCTAGGCACAATACACCGTAGATAGGGCTTGCTTGTTAATTAATACCATTCTTAGCACAAATGTAAATATAAATAATTATAATTAAAGGCCCATATTTGAAATGTCATGAATATATCCATAATATTTAAATAGATCCCAACCATCACCAACTAAATAATAAATCCAACAAGTATGACAGAAATCTCAACCGACATAATGTAAAGAAGTCTAGGGCTTATGCCCTTACAATTGTTCCAAATAAAATAACTAACTCTGGCAGAAAAGCACATATGCTATAATCAATGAACCTAAAAAATGATGAGTTAGAAAGACTGCAAGACTGTCACAGCACAATCCGGTTATCCCTGTCTAGGAGCACGTGGGGGAGAAAATATTTAAATTTGGGTCAGAGCCGTAGGTGTGCAAGAATTAACTTATTTAATTTAAGATGCAATAATACAGTTCATGAAAAAATGAATATTCCCCCTTGTCACTCGCATGCGTTTAACACCTCACCCTTCATCTAAGTGTGATATTATTCGCATTCCAATAAGTCCCAAATAATAATTATGGCAATGTGTCAAATTAATAATAATGGATTAATCGATAATTAAATGTTTAATGTACCGACTACATTTAATTACCAATGCCCGTAATATCACAGTCTCATCAGTATCACATCAATGGCATAAAATCTATTATGCATTATAGAATCAAAGTTGTAGTTTGTGTCCACATTCTTAGACATTTCAATATATATTATAAGTCCGGTTAATTATATATATGTCCTTCATATATTTGACACACAAATGCATCTACCGTTGGTGTATAGTGCGTACTCTATCGGCAAGTTCGAGGGAATCTTTTATACTAAGCGGACATCACAAAAGACACATAAGTTGGGGGCGGTCCATACACAGGATACTTGTTCACGACCCATACCCAGTGGTGACACGGGCTGGGTCAGCGTCAACACATACCTCTCGTAGATGGTGCCTCCATGTAGTACTTATATGACCTACACAATCGCTAAGCCCACCTGTTCCGGCATGTGGTACCCGGTCCGAATGCACGAACCCCCAAGCCGATAGGACAGTCCACGAACATTGGTATGTCCACACAAATACATACAAGTACATATTATTGTCTCATATAAATTGTATAGGTAACTACTCCATAATTACCATAGGGAAGTCCTGTATAAGATTCATAGTTTCTTAATTATTAATAATTTACCATCTAGTGAATTATTAATTTCACTCCATTAAATAATTACTTAACTAACTAGTTAATTGTAATTTTTTCTATTTAATGTGGGTACATTTGTATTTTTAATAAATTCTTTATTGTCCCAAACGCGGTTCCACCCACTCGCTTGGACTCATGAAAATACTCATAACCAAACTCTCGGCCCAATACTCTCATTAATGTTAATATTCCTTAAAAGCCATCTCCCAATACCCTAGGTCTTAATTTCCATCTTATTTTTCTCTAATTAAATCCTTATAAGAAAAATTCGAAAATAAATTAAGGAAAAGGAATGAAACTGTCAGAGTTCACCCCTGTCATTCGAACGACATGCAAGGTCGTTCAAACGACCTGCAATGTCGTTTGATGCAGATCCTAACCCTTTTTCTTCTTCTTGCTATTGTTTTCTACCATTAACATACCCAACAAGCTTCTGAATTTTCATATACCTTAACCCAATTAAAATCCACATAATACATACAACTAATATCGGTTTTAATCCTCGGAATAACAATTAATTATCAATGATTTACATCAAAATCTTCCATTACCAAATTTTGGTTTTCACAAGTCTAATTAAATAAATTGTTCTCTACAATTTAATTTCATTATCCGAATTAACCCACAACATCTTTTGATTTCCTCATGTAAATTAGATTCCTACAACACCGAATCATCTAACCTCAATTTCAAGAATACAATACCTAAATTTCTGGGACTAGTTCTATATCAAATTCAGTCCTCTACATGCATGGAACATTCATCATCAATTCATTCATATCAAACCTAAATCCCAAAAATTTTAAGGGGTTATCATCATGCATCAAGAAAATACAATGAAAACTTAAATTAAGCAAAGAAATTCTTACCTTAGAAATTTGTGGAAGAAAGTCCCATTGATTCCTCCTTAATTCCTTGCCATTTTCCCCTCTTTTGGTTCTTCTCCTTTCCTCTCCCGTTAACAGTTGTCTTTAGGTCTTTTCTGGATAGTATCGGAGAAGTGGTTTACCCCCACTTAAACAGTAATTGATCTTAATCCCGATTTAGACTTAAAACCCAATTTTTGGTCCCCAAGTGGACCTGAATCCATACCCAAACTGCCACAAAAGATCCCCAACTTATATACCATTGACCCAGGACTATTTCTAAAGGTCTAAAACATCTAAATGAGCCCATATGTGTCCCGAATTATTTTATGTCAATATTGGATACTTTTAAATTATGTCACACATTAATTATATATTTTTCATACAATACATGTGATGCTATAATTATACACATGGATACGCGAAAAAAAATCAATCACACACAAATATAACTAAATAACCATTTTCACCCGTGCAATTATTAAATTAAATTTTTCAATGAAGTCCTATTTTCGCAAATATTTATTTATTCCAAAAATATTACTTTATTATTTATGTTAGAAAAATTACGTGCAATGGGTGTAAACATTCTATTTTTATGAGACTAAATCATTTTGGAAATAAACACAAAAAGGAACTTTTTCTCTCAAGTATATTTCTCTCTTTTTCGCTTGGAGGGAATCAAAGTTCTTATGAAAAATGAGTTTCCCTCACTTAGTTAAACAGGAAAAAGTGGTGGGAAAGCAAGTGGGCTACTGGGAAGTTTGATAAAAAAAAACTGTCAGAAAACTGCCCAGGTTGTTCGAACGAGCTCGTTCGAACGACTTTACTAATGATAAGTCAGTGATTAAAAAACAAAGTCGTTGGAAAAACTCGTTCGAATTCTCGTTCAAATGATAATCTTGTTCGAACGACACTTCGAACGAAAGTTCAGAAAATGTCATTTTTCATTTTTAAGCCCAAAAACTTTAATACAAAGTTCTAAAATATTTTCTAAAAATAACAAGTCATTTTAGACTAAAATAACACCCATAAAAAGATTCCAAGTCTCCTACATATATAAAAGTGCATTCATACCTTTTGTAGAGTTTGGAATCCAAATGTTGTTAGCATAGAAACAAGGCACTAAACTCGGCAATGATGAAGCTTTAAAAATTGGGCCGCTACGTCTTCAACACAAACTCGTCATAGGCTTGGATGGATACACTTTACACTCTATCATATGGCTCAAATTGCTTTGTCCGGAATTAAGCTAATACTACAAATTGACTCTATTGAAAATTTGTCCTCACAAGAAAATATTTAGGCAGGGGTTGTTAACTGATGAAAGTTTCAGTAGTGATATCCCGATATGGAAATTATATGTTGATGTCTCTTCATACGCTACTGGCTGTGGAGCAGTTATAATCCTTAACTCTCTTGATGATATTGATATTAAATATGCCCTCAGGTTTCAATTTAAAGTTTCGAACAATGAGGCAAAATACGAAGCATTGATAATCGGGCTGAATCTATCCCACTCACTAGGTGCCGAGCAAGTAGTGGACCATAGTGACTCACAACTAGTAGTAAATCAAGTCCTTCGTATATATAAAGTCTAAGGAGATTTAATGATAAGATACTTTACCAAAGTTACAGAAGTAACAACCAAGTTACATGTTGTCCAAATACAAAGAATTCTAAGAATAGGGAATGCCAGGGAAGATGCACTTGCTCGGCTAACATCAGCAATAAGGATTGAGCTGAGAAGGACGATCCCGATAGAGATTCTGGCTAATCGGAGCATCGATGAAACCTAATGGTAAATTTCATTGCGGTAGATTTGGGATCCTCCTGGATGGATCCCATCAGAGCTTATATTGAATACCGAACCTTACCAGCAGATCCCATGGAGGCAAAAAAGCTCAAATACAGAGATGCAAGATATGTGTTGGACAATGGAATGATATACATAAGGGGATTGATGAACTCCATGCAGAGATGTGTTCATCCAATAGAGGTGAAAGATTTAATCTAAGAAGTCCATGAAGGTTCTTGTGGGGCTCATTCAGCTAGGAGAACATTGCTTCAAGGAATCAACACACATGGATACTACTAGTCGACCATAAGGAAAGATTGTACATCATTTGCAAACAAATGTGATAAGTGCCAAAGGTTCTCCAACGTTCAAAAAACACCCAATGCTGATTTAACTCCAATCACTTCACCTTCCCGTTCTCTATTTAGGGAATAGACTTGGTTGGCCCACTGCCGACCACCAAAGGCAGGCTTAGATACCTGGTCATTGTTGTCGATTATTTCACCAGATGGGTAAAGGTAGAGCCACTAGTCGACATGCCGTATGAAAAGCTATACTGGTTCAAATAAAAGAGCATAATTTGCATATATGGTTTGCCATATGCTTTCATTACAGATCATGGCACTCAGTTTGACAATGAGGATTCTGAAGACTACTATGTCCAATCTAAAATTCGGAAGCTGCATTCTACACCAGGCAATCCTCAAAGTAATGGTCAGACGACATTAATAAATAGAACTCTGTTGAATGGACTGAAGAAACGTCTTGACACAGTTAAGGGAAATTGGATCAATGAGCTACACTTAATCCTAACGGCTTACAGAACAACGCCGAGAATAACTGTAAATATGCGGTGTGATACTGATTTAAGTAATTTCGTAAATTTCCAATTTAAACTTATTTAATTGGAGTCAGTTTTTAAACTAATTGTATTCATCCCTAAAATAGGCAACTACGTGTGGTTAAATCAAACAATCATAAATAAATTGCTAACATAAAAATTTCAGAAAAAAACCCCTTTCGGGTAAAATATTTTATTTCACAAATAATACTCACAATGATTACAAGTCAAATATGCAATTGATTAACCGTAATAAACCCACATAAGCTGTAATATAAATTAGCAGTGGAATTCCGTAGCAACTCACCCATGAACACCCACGAGCACTCCTTATTGACGCACAGTCAGTCAGCTCAGTACCTCCCTCAAGTGGCACCTAATAATCAGTAGGTTATCCTCTCTTTAAGAGAAACTAAAGAAAAGATGTATCTTGGGCTCCAAAACAATTCACTAAAAGATTGGGATGTTTGAATTGAAAACAAAGGATTTCTACCCGTAAACGAAGAATACAAAGTGTTCTGCCGAATAACAGTTTGTGCAGAATGAAAAACATCGGTCTTCTTAACAAAAAATGAGTGGTTTAATACGCTTTATATAAAAAACTTAAGGCGCCGCGTCGCTCAAACGAGGTATAGAGTCGCTCGAACGAAAGCTCAATGTCGCTCGAACGACATCCTTATGTCGTTCGAATGACATGCTGATGTCATTTGAATGACATCAATTAAAAAAATATTTTTTATTTTGATAAAAAAACTCTCCCTCAACACTCCAAAAAATTCCTTTTGATGAAAAACAACGCCTCAACACTTAGAAAATATTTTTAAAAAATATCCCAATACTTTTAAATGAATCGTTAATGGACTAAAACTCAATGTCACCAAAATTAATCTCGTGGAGGCTTGAATATTGAAGAACCATGATATTCGGATCCACCTTGGTGTGTATTCAAACTGGAAATTTTTCCTCAAGGGTTTGTAGCGGTATACGACATACACTATTGTAAACAGGACTTATAAAATATGTCCTCACAAATCTTCCCCTATGTCTATGCTAGTATAAAATAAAAACATCAAATTATCAAATCAAAATGCCTATACAAACCTAAAAACTTTTTCTTCAAAAAATTTCAACTTCAAATTTTCAAGCTTTTCTCATCAGGGTGTGCAAAATGATTCTCAAACTTTGTACCTACACACATGAGACAAGAAAATACCTTCGTGATGTATGGAGTTTGAAATGAGATAAACGTAAATCAAAACATAAAGATTAAATCTCAAATCTCCCCCATAATTCGTCGTCCCCCTTTTTATTTGACCGAAAAAGACATGGAAACGAATAAACACAACAAACATATAGTGTCACGACAAGCGAAGCAAACAACTGCAATCATCAAGAGATTCTAAAAAATATTTCACAAACTATTTTTGATTTTTCAGTTTTTTCAAACAGAATGCAAAAATAATTTTACAAAAATCACACACTATGAATTTTCACTAAGATAACCAAATCATAGAAACGGAATGAATGGTGTGAACTAATCGATAGGAAAATCAATGCAGTCACACATAACAAATGTTCATGATGAATACAAATACTCCTAACGAATGAACTCAAAATCGTCCTTAGGTGTCAAAAGTGTTCAATTTAAATGACATCGCCTCAATCCATCAATACATCAAAGTCAAGAATTATTCCCACACCAATAACGTCTTAAACTATGTAATGCTTTTCACTACACCAAAATGCTACATTCGTGACTGCCTTTTTGTGACTGATAATTAGGGTGACAAACTTATCATGCCTGGGAGCAATCACAAAATTATTTGTAACTCCCATTAGGTGTTATAAAATAAAGGGTAATAAAAAATTTGAGTCAATTAGTTTGTCACCGCTAATGACAGTCACAAATGTCACCATATAATTAATTTGTGACTCCTATAAGTAGTCACAAATTAATAACTGTTATAAGCAGTCACAAATTTATAAGTAGGCCTAAGTTATGACTCTTATGAGCAGTCACAAAATTATAACTGCTATGAAGAGTCATAAATTTTAGTCTAATACTAAATTTGTGACTGCTATCGGCAGTCATAAATTTGTAACTGCTTGTAACAGTTATAAAGTTTGGACCAACATTTAATTTGTAACTTCTATTAGCACTCACAAATTTGTAACCGCTCCTATCAGTCACAAACTTTGCCCTAAGACTTAATTGGTGACTGCTATTAGGAGTCACAAAATTTTCATCTAACTTAAATTTCCCTCTTCTCTCTCCTCTCTCTCTTTTCACAACTCCCTCCCCTTCTCTCCCCTCTCTTTTAATTTGCCCTAAGAACCCGTTGCTGTGAGAACTCTCCCCTACCTGTGAGTTTTTTTCATTTCATTGTAATGTTTATCTGATTTTATTTCATTTTACTGCAAATAATAGTGACTGCTATTTGATTTCGTTTCATTTCATATCGTTGCAAATAAAAGAGACTGCTATCTGATTTCGTTTCATTTTATTTCATCTAACTTTAATGTTTATTTCATTGGTGAATATAATGATTTCATTTCGTTGGTTGGTTGCTATTGTTTGATTTCATTTTGTTGATTTAATATTTATTAATGTTTCAGTTTGATTTATTTCTTAAATAAATATTTATTTATGTTTGATTTTGTAAATAAATGTTTGAGTTTTCGATTTATTTGTTTTTTATTTCGTAAATAAATGTCTGAGTTTTAATGTTTGATTAGCAAGCAAAAACAATAGCAAATAACACATAGTTTAATTTTGTAAATACATATTTTATTGTGGACTGAAACACATATTTTATTGTTGACAGAAACACATAATATTCTCAATCGACAGAAACACATAGTGTAATTTCGCAAATAAACCCATGTTTTTCAATTTAATGGCCCAACATGTGATTAGTAATTATAAGTGTTTGAATATGAATTCAATTTATTTGATTTGATATGAATTTGAATTTTTGCATTTTGATAACTGGCAAGGTTCTAAAAAATGCGGGGCGTGACCAAGGCGTGGAGGCCAAACCTTAAGCCTTAGAAGCCTAGGCGGGCCTTGGCGTAAAAAGGCGTTTAGGCATTTTTTAATATATTTTAATATTTTTTGACTATGACAAGGCTATTTAAAATACTAAATTGGTACATAGCTTAAAAATATGTCTAAATATTTGTAAATTAAAATACTATTTTTTTAAAATACAAAAAAAAACAAAAAAATTTCATCTTTTCACGCCTTACTTCTAAAAAACTCGCGTTTTTTCACGCCTTACCCCAAAAAAACGCACGTTTTTTCACGCCTTGCCCCAAAAAACGTTGACCATCATTGACCACGCCTAGGGCCAAAACTTGGCGTATCTAAAAAGCCTCGCGCCTAGGCGCGTTTTTTAGAACACTGATAACTAGTAATTGGATAAATTATGTGTGGGTTGGACATGAATTATAACAATTCAATCTTTTTAGAATATCACTTCATTTTATCTAGTAAAATAATAAGAGATTTTAGTGTTGACTTATAAAAAAATAAATGATAATAATAAGAGATTTAGTGTTATTAATTTGATATGTTTAATCTTTACTCTTAGAATATCACGTCATTTTGTCTACATACACAAATGTTTTAGCACGACATGTAGAATCTTAAATTACACACGTAATATATATACATATATACATATAATACGAAATATATCAGTACTCAAACATTTGAAAAAATATGTAATAACTAAAATACTTGTGCTAGGCATGTATGTAATAAAGGACATACTCATTTAGTTTGATACCCATGTATGGAGTTTTCACAATATAAAGAGTGAAAGGGTGAAAGTTTAAGAGTAGGGCAAGTATACATTAATGGGGTAAAAAAATTTGTGAGTTATGCAATAAAGAATCTCAAAACTAATATTATCCCATGCCCGTGCATTCGTTGTAGAAATGGTAAACGTTTAAAAGGAGCGGATGTAAAATTACATTTGATTCAGTGGGGTATGCAAGTTGACTACACATTTTGGAAATTCTACGGGGAAAGGGATTTTATGTATATCCTAGAAGAAATACTTGTCAAGGAAACGGTTCACACAAATAGTGATCTGTTAGCACATGATAGGTTAAACGATCTCATAAGTGATACATATGAAGTGTAGGTAGAACAAAATAGTGGAGAGAATGGTTTAGGTTGTGAGGATCGTGTTGGCGATGATACTGACCAAGATAGGGATTATATACGGTTAAAATCAGCAGCCGCAATACCATTATACCATAACTCTAACCCCGGCCACACAATGTTATATGCCATGGTGGGGTTGCACAACTTAAAGAGCAAATTTGGTTTGTCGAGAAAAAGTGTGATGGCAATACTCCTTTGGGAAAAAGATTTTCTCCCTAAAGAAAATACACTGCCAATCAATTATCCCATCATGAAGGGTAATTTGAAAGGTTTGGGTATGAAATACAAATCAATTCATTGTTGCAATTATGATTGCATTTTATACTATAAGGAACACAAGGACAAACGGGCGTGTCCTATATGTAAGAAGCCTAAATATGAACAAAAGATGATAGTACATAATAAACGTTTATTGAAAGTAGATACAGAAATACCTAAGAAGGTGTTAAAGTATTTCCATTTAGGTCCTTGATTGAAGAGACTTTACACTATACCTTGGATAGGAGAGGCAATGACTTGGCATGGTCGAGCGGAGGTGGGTGAGATTATCATGCGACATCCGATTGATTCATCCATGTGGAAATCTGCAAATGAGCGATATCCGAACTTTGCTAAAGAAATACGCAACGTTCTCCTTGGCATATCAACCGATAGGTTTAACCCGTTTGGCAAATTGAGCACAGATAAAAGTATATGGCCCGTATTTACGGTGCCTTTAAATTTTCCCCCGTCGTTGTGCATGAGAAAGGAGTTTTCAATTTTGTCGTTGTTGATACCGGTCCAAAATCACCGGGTAGTGACATTGTTGTTTTCTTATCACCACTAATAGATGAATTGAATGAGTTATGGGTTGAAGGTGTGAGAGCGTTCGACTCGTACTAAAAGGAGGAATTCACTTTGAGAGTTGTGTTGATATGGGCAATTCATGATTTTCTTGCTTATGGGTCCTTATCTGGGTGCAATGTATAGGGTTACCTGGGTTATCCTACATGTGGAGAGGAGACTGAAGCCAGTTGGCTTAACAAAAGTGGTAAACTTTTTAATCATAGTCATGGGAGATTTTTGCTCCAAAGTCACAAATTTGGGTCAATACGAAGCAATTTTCACCCAGAAGGCATCGAGACAAGGTCACCTCCACCAAGACTTTTTGGTTTGGAAATTGAAGAAAGGTCATTAAAGGCTAATCAAAATTTGAGGGGAAAACATCCCATAATTTTGGCCTAAAAGCGTAAAAGAAAGGATGTTGATGTGAAGAAGGCGTGGTCGAAGAGATCAATAATGTTTGATTTGCCATAATGGAAGGAACATCCTGTGCGACATGTGATAGACATTATGCACACTGAGAAAAATATTATCGAGCATGTGATTTGAAGATTAGAAGATCATTATGGTTGAAAGAAGATCCAAACACTGGAAAAAAACATATGCTAGTTGCATCTTATACTTTGAGCATTGAAGAAAGAAATATGTTCTTAGAAACATTAAAGGGCTTGAAGGTCCCTTCTAAATTCTCATCCAACTTACGCAGGATTGTCGCGAAGTAACAAAAGATTTGAAAAAGTGCAAGCCTCATGATTGGCATGTGATAATGCAACTTATACCTCTGTTGTTAGGACACTATTTTTCGAAACACAAGGATCTTCGAAAAACCATTTTACAAATTAGCTTATGTTTATCCCTATTGTGTGAGAAAGTTGTCAACAAGAAGCACATAATGGCATCAAAAGAAACTTTGGCCGAGGCTACATGTGTTTTGGGGAAGTACTTTACTCCCTTATTCTTTGACATGAGCATCCACCTTTTAGTGAATTTATGCGATGAAGCGCTTTTATGTTTTGGATCTTTAATGACCTTTCTTCCATAAGAATACATGGTACGTTGAGGGGTCCATTGCTGAGGAGTACATTATGGAACAGGCATCCTTGTATATAAAGGAATATATGCCTAACCTAAACATTGGAGGTCGTGAACGCTTTGTTGATGAATTAGAAGAGTTTGTGGATGAGGAGGCCATGGGGAAAGGTAAGGTAATGAAGCTAACAAGTCCACAATATAACCGGATGGCTCGATATGTATTTAAGCCGCATGAAGACATAGATAATGGAAAATGTGAGTTTATTTTAATTTTTTTGTAAAATAATGTAATATGTTCGATGTTATATTCATTAGAAGTTAATATTGATGTTTTTAACCTAGGCAATATAATGAGTGCGGGCGTGCTAAGAGGAGGAAGGGAGGCGCGAGCGCAGACACTGACTTTAGGCATTGGGTCGATTTCTAGGTGACTACAGTAATACCTCACTTTTATTTACTGTCTTTGAAACATATTCACAATGCAAATACTTTCTTTGTTTCAGTTATTGAAAGCTGCAGAAGTATCGATGAGACTTGCACGTCTAGAAAATGGGACTAGTTTTGTAGCCAAGTAGTTTGGACACTATCGTGTCAATGGTTTTATGTTCTCTTCAAGCACACACGAGCTAAAACTCATTGGGAAATAAAATAGAGGCATTTCATGTAAAGCATTAACTCACTTCAGGGCAAGCGTGAAAGATAAAAACTTAATAGAAGCTAAGATGACGTATTATGGTATTATAAAACAAATTATGCTATTACATTTTATACCTTTCAGCATACCTGTATTTTATTATGATTGGGTGAGAGTGGAGGACAAGAATGCATGTATGGTCGACCCTGACACCCACATGGTGAAGGTTGATTTATCCAAGTTGTAGAGTAAAGATAATGTGAATGATGATCCATTCGTTTGTGCATTCCAAAACTTAAAGCAAGTGTTTTATGCAAAGAGCTATAACAACGATCCATGGTCTGTTGTTTTACTTTACCCTAAGTGCTTGAATACATTGGTAGATGACATAGAGGCACCTATCGAGATTCAGTCTATTCTGGACGACAACCTAGAATTAAATAAATAACTAAACACATTAGAGGAGTAAATGTTTAATTATAACATGTTCTGTTGTTTTAAATGTTGACTTCAAAGTTATGTATAATAGCATGTTTCAACTATTTAGTAGCACGTATTCATAGTGCCTTTTGTTCACAAGTTTATTATTAATTTTTCCAGGATGTCATATATTGTATATACATGCAACGATTTTCAAAATAGGTATTTTATAGAGAACAAATCAATTTATTGGCATGACTATCGAAAAATCAAACAATGCAATTACTTGCGAGATCATGGGTGGAACATGCCTGGAGAATATTTATTTCAATCAATACTAAGCACACTACCTCAAAGATGGGATGAAGAAGTTGAAAGGGTTTTCATAAAACACAATCCAAGTAATGCGATGCAATTAGTAGGGTTTTTAAAACTCGAAGAAAGAAACATCCATCCTTTGTGGATAGAACTTAAGAGGATAAGGATGCATTCAGACTCTACCATGAGAAAACATATGCATAACAAAGTTAACATCTAAGAGAGAAGGCATACGTCTTAACATGTTTAGTGTTAGAAATTTAATTATCAACACACTTCTGCAGACATGGCCAATAATTTTTTTTTGTGAAATGATGAAGTATGAAACTTATGACATGGTCGAATTATCAAAACTTTTAGAATATGTTGAAAAGGTATAACTTATATTATATTTTTTTATATTATTTCCTTACTTTTGTATTAACATATGGGCTAATGCATAAATATATAAATGCAAAAAATGGCGTCCGAGAATATAATTTCATCATTCAGGACAGAAAGTTCAAGTTATGATGAACATTCTGCCATTGATTCTCATCTAGATGTTTCCCTTAACCTATTTGGTTTGCCAATAGGTAGTAAGAATCCTTTCAAAGCTCGAGCCTTGTCTTTGTTAAAATCTTGTATTGACTTAAAATATGAGAGTTAGGATACAGTTGAGTAAGTAAAAAAAGATGACTTGTGGGATATGCCATGAAAAAGTTCAATCTTTCGGTCGACCAAAAGGAGGGGTCCATGAAAACCATTGGTATTCAATTGAAGACTTTTAGAAGTAACCTCCGCTCAACTTATTTAAATGGATTGGACAGTGATGGAATAAATGCCCTGAAGGATCGAGTACCGAAGAAAGAACATATCCCTGTCCATGAGTGGAATGAATTCGTCTTGCGCGAAGCATCTTAGGCGAAATTCAAACAAAGACACCAAGGTCGGGAGAACAAGGCTAAAAAGACTGACGTCCATTGTCTTGGTCGAATGTCATATGCTGAGAAAACCGAGGAAATGGTATACACACTTTCTTATTTTAATGTGTATATATATTATATGTCTTGCTTAAATAGTTAATGGAAAATTAATTTGTAGGTGCTTAGAAATAAACGACTAATTGATCATTCAGAAGTGTATATCGAAAGTCGTAGGTGAAAAACTGGGGAGTTTCACCCAAAGGTAGCTGATGATATGGTAAGTTTCGTAATCTCAATTGTAATAATTAAATTCCTTTAAGTTTAATTGTTCAATCATTTTAATCGATTCATAAATAATTTTGCAGCAAAAATTGAGTGAGCTGAGAAGTAGCCAAGGTTCTTCAAGACAAATCGATATTGATACAGATGCATTGACTGCCTTTAGAGGAAAAGACACTAGGGGGTGACTCATGGTGTTGGACCCGTGTCCAAAAGAAAAATTAAAGCCATTGCTCCTATAGTATCACAGTTGACTAGAGCAAAGACACGAAAAGAAAAACATGACGAGGATATGGCATTTATCAAATCATCTGTTACCATGCTTTTAAGTTCTTTTGAATCGAATGGATTCAAAATACCAAATCCAAGTCCCATAATTATACTCATGTCCCACATCCAAGTTGTCATGATTACACTCCAATCCCCCATCCAAGTCCCCACGATTACACTCCTACCCCCCGTTAACTGAGCCAAAATTTAGAGATTCAACTGAGCCAGACTTCGTAGATTTAACCGATCCTCCACATGATCCATATGTCAATATATTATATTTTTCAAGTCAAAGGAAGATTGCAAGGGAACAAGTTGTTGCTTCAGCTGCTACTGGAATGGTAGTGCATGGCCATCAACTGCTGATATTTGAATGTAAGGTTTACGTTAGTAATGTTAAGCCAGGAGAAGAGAATCATTCATTGTATCGTTAAAGTCATGGGGCAGATACTATTAAGGATGTCGAGAATCTTGGGTGGTTTGGTCTTTGCTTTGTCTTTGTCTTAAGTGATCTGGAGTAATTTGTCTTGAAAAATTTGAACAAATTGTCAAATTGAACAATTAGTAGTGTTTGAACTCTGTTTTGAATATTAGTAATCTTTTTTGAATCAATTAGTAATCTGTTTTGAAAGTATCCAGTGTCTGTTTTGAATATTAGTAATTTGTTACGAATCAATTAGTAGTGTTTGACCTTTTAGTCACAAGGAAGGCATATTTTTGCACATAGTCTCCTTCTAATCTATTTGCATATTCAAAGTTCCTTTGGCCCCTCTAGCTTACTTGGTAGCATATGATTGTTGAGATCAACAACTGACAGTTTTCCAATTCATTTATATAAGATATCTTGCATTTTCTCTATAGCCTTAGCATTTGGTAACAGTTATGTAAGTCTGACTATCTTCAGCTATAAAGCATCTACGGTAACCGTTATGGAAGTCTTTATTCTTTAGTTTTCCTATTCATTTATATTAGATATCTTTCATTTTCTCTGATATAGCATTTGTTTGCGATCACTAATTATGGTGTTTTGTATTTTAGTCCATATTCATGAGGCGTTTTGTGGAATTTTAGATTCTGAAAGAGAAAAGGAAATGTGTGTGATAGAAGCTACTTTTTTCTCATCTGAACTAGTGTAGTGTGATAGGATATAAAATGTAACAAATAATGTATGGAGGTGGTAGAGTGACTTAGCAAGACCATAGTAGGCAGAGAGTGATGATTGATAGTTGAAGCAGTTCCTTAGTAAGGGATCTCAAGTATCAGATTATGAAAGAGTTTTTTAGTCAACTAAGTATCTGATATTCTTAAAAGGGTTGTTCACCTCACATTTATAGTATTAAAACCATACGGGATTGTCTGGTTGCTCCCTCTGTTTCAGGCAATATTTGAGAAGATGGCCTAATTGCATTATCACGCGTTGGTTACCTTTTTTGAACCTATATTTTTATTTATTTATTATATTTTTATGGAGGGGAATCAAACCCTTAACCTTAGGTTCAGAGCTGTAACCACTAGTCTATCCCTATTGGTTGTGTTGGTTGCATTTAATTTAAGCACATGAGTATTTCTCAAGGTCTACTTTGTCAAGCAAAGTTTTTTTTGAGTCTAGGTCTTGTCACAGTAAATTGCTGACTACATAAGGGTCATTTTTCTTCTCCCTTAGAAAAGGAATGCAGTGATGTCATTGTGGAAGTCTTTCATCTTTGTTGAAATCTTGGAACAATTCAAGGATCCAAAATTATCCAATTAAATGAAAAAATCATGTACTGGTGGGTACTTTTGGTTCAACCCAATTAACAGGCCTAATTGTAACCACAATAAATTGCTGACTACATAAGGGTCATTTTTCTTCTCCCTTAGAAAAGGAATGCAGTGATGTCATTGTGGAAGTCTTTCATCCTTGTTGAAATCTTGGAACAATTCAAGGATCCAAAATTATCCAATTAAATGAAAAAATCATGTACTGGTGGGTACTTTTGGTTCAACCCAATTAACAGGCCTAATTGTAACCAACATAACTACAGTTGGCTAAACCATATAGTCTAATGAAGAACTTTGAACCCACACACTACACATATTGTGCATACCTTTTATATACATTTCAACCACAAACTACACAATTGACAGGCCTAATTATATTCTTTTATATATGTGTCTTTGTGAATACCTTATATACATTTCAACCCACACGTTACACATATTGTTGTTTGCATTTCATTATCACCCAGTTATTTAACTTCACTTCCAATCCAGACTTAGATGTTTCCATTTCATCTAGTTTATTTACCTATTCTTACCCACCAAACTCAAATTTCTCTAAATCTTCTGATGGGTGTGATTTCTTTTGGACTCAGCTGACACATGCATCATTTTGGACTCAGCTGTGATTTCTTTTATGTAAATATACTTTTAAATTCTGGGTGGTCAGAAATTGGAAGTATATTTTCTATCAGACGAAACTCAAGTGCTGGTATTTTAAGTTATAGTTCTGAATTTTAAAGATTTAGTTTACTATACACACTGATAATAATATAATGGTGAAGCAAGGGTTTTTTATAAGTCCTCGACCCGAACACCCAAATGCTAACATATCTTGTGGGACTAAAGAGTATCAGTTTAAATATTCTGAAGTGCAAAAAGGCAGTTAGGAAAAGGATAATGAGTATTGACCTGGATTTAGGCATACGTATTATAATGATGTTGCCTGAACCTACTCTTAATTTAGTATCAAACTTTTTATTTTTATTTTTTTTAGAGTGGTTTGTCTTTTTTAATGATTTCAAGGATGGGCTGAATACAACTGTCATTTTTGGAATGCTATTGCTATTTGTTTTACTTTTTTCATTCCTGGACTATTGTTACAAGTTATTTTTCTTCTTTTGAATCTGCTGCTTATTATTTTATCCATTTTTCTTGATTGGTGCTATTTACTTTTGTAGTATATTTTGAAAATACGAGTTTATTCAACTTTTGGGAAGCTTGCTTGTGAATATTTTTTTACGGTTGGTTAATTTCATGAACTGGTTCATTTGGTACTGGATGTAGAATATAATTCACTATTCCTTTTCAAGGTCTATGGAATGATTCAATGATGTGCGTGCTGATATCTTCGGTGGGAACACCATAGGATTTTCTCTATTTGTTTGGGTGAATTAGCATATAATTTGTATTTGTCATTTTGTTACAAGTACCTAAATGTTGAAGATATTTCAGGGCGGAGATATTGTTTTGGATTATTATTTGCTATCAAGATTAGATTTAGGATTTTCTTTTTGCTTCATAGATTGTTTTAGGGGCATTTAGATACTACCCCTTATTATAAAATATATGTAGGTGTAGATCCTAGTTATTTTTGGTTAAACACTCCAGCTCCTCTAGCTAATTGTTTATCATCATAACGATTTGTGTCTCCTAGATTCTGAAAGTCAACATCGTCAAATAAAATACTCCTACTGATAAATGTTGATACATGTTTGCAGGTTTACACTTGGAATCCCCGACATACGTAGTATTCAAAGGCCTAAACCCAAGTGTTTACACTTCGTGAAAATAAACACACGCACAAGTCAATAGATACCGAGGTGCCGTATTAAAAAAAATTGAGTCCATTGAACTTCTCAGTAGACGTAATCCAAGTACACGAAGGAGGATGTCACCCCATCAATACCACCCACAGTTGATATACTCAGAATTCACAGAGCGTATCCAACGCGTGGTAACCCATTGTCTAGGTTTAGAATGATTTGTTATATGTTCATGACATTTCATGTCATCGAAGTGTTGTGTCGTTATTTTTTTTAGTTTAGTTTTTATTCTATGTTCATTTTGTACTTGGCGCCCAAGAAGGGTTTGTTTTATTCTATGTTCATTTTGTACCGGATATTTGGAATATTAGAAATATAAATGAAATATAGTCAAAAATTTTAGCCTTTTTACTTGTTCATGATATTTATTCCACTCTCATTATTTCATCATTTTGCTAAAATCTAAAGCAGATTATAATAACTCTTATCACATTTAAGAAATTCAACTTTTGTAACTACTAATAACAGTCACAAATTATCACTACAATCAAATTTTGTAACCGCTAATAACAGTTAAAAATATAAGATTCGTAACTGCTGTCAGTAGTTATAAATATTATATTCGTAACTGCTGAGAGCAGTTGCAATCAACAGTTACAAATTGGGGTCACCAGTCATAATGCCCTGTGACACCCCGTCTAATTAAACATCTGGTGATCAGGCCTTTATTAAATTAAAACAGGTTTCTCAAATGGTTCATTCTTAGCATCACTGTCGAAAACTTTTTAATTACTAATCACCTAAGTGAAAATTAGACCGGTGCCAAAATTTTATCTTTCTTAAATAGATAGATCAACCATGCGGAAAAACAGTAAAACAAATACCATGCTAAAACTCAAACCAACAAAGTATAAGTACAACAGCACAAGAGTATTACCGAGTAAACCATCGGCTAAAAATACCAAAAAATAATAGAACAACTACTAATCTGCAACTAACATCTGAGACTGATACCGGACTACAAGTCCATATATAGAATAGGTTGAGATCCTATATTAGATCTGAATGGGAGATATCGTCTAGTCAAATTCCTGTAAGCATCCACTGTGCTACAACTTCGAGTCCCTGGAATGAAATCATCATACACGGCATCCCTGTAGCTGGACACCTAAAAGGTTTTGAAAATATTTTATAGCAAGAGTTAGTACTCAAAACATTTTGAAAACATTTAGCAAGCATTTATCACAATATAAATGCGGTTATTGATTACACATGTTAGGTTCTCGTACACTCTCTTGAGTTTACTCACCCCTCATCTTTTGTGCACACCTAGCGTCCTACACTTAGCCCACCTAGTCATATCTTCCAAGCTAACTAGGACTAAGTAATCATCTGAACTTATCTACACTTAAGTTCTCGTACCGTCCACACAGTACATCCATTTCATTAACATCTCGCGAAGGTTAATTAATACTCAAGTAACATTCCACCTATGTTATGTTTCAAAACTTCTCATTTAGTTTCACTACTAAATTTCTACAATTATCACAATTTCTAACTTCCCACTTTTGTAATTAAGTTGCACTACTTAATTTACTAAATAGATATTCTTTATCTAATGTTTTGTTCGTAATTTAAGTTTCACTACTTAACTTACCAGTTCGGTATGTATTCGTTAAATACATAATATATATCAATCTACTAATACACAGAAGTAGAATATCATCAAGTATACATTTCACACACAATATATACTAAATATCAGTAATTACTATTTTGTCCTTTTTACACACGTAAGTACTCTTGGTTCGGAATGATTCATCGACCCCAAGTAAGAATTGGTTCGGAATGATACATCTACCCCAATTATTTATATACACAAATTAAGAATTGGTTCGGAATGATACATCGACCCCAATTATTTATATACACAAATTCTGGCCCAGACTCTTTCATCACGCCACCTGTACAAAGGTTTGGTTCGGCATTTTACATCGACCCCAAACATATAATAACCCTATGTTAGTTCGGAATATCTCATCGACCCTAAAATAGTAATTTAGGTATACTTCTCTTAACCTAAAAGTTCATACAATTCAGTAGTTACACGCCCGACCTATCAACCATGTTTGTACGTAATATTTTATTCTCTTATATATGTCTTACAATATTCGTTTTACGATTTATCTCATTAATCGCATTTATTGAGTATTCACACAACTCTAAGGGTCCTAGTTAACCCTCACATATAATTTCAGTAGTTATTACTTACCCTACTGGTCTATTACTTGAATTGACTTTACCTCGCCTCGTAACTCAATTCCAAATTTCCCGATGCTCTATTAAATCGGATTATTCTCGTCGGTCCATAGCCCAATCCCTACACCCAATGGCCTTATCGAACCTCAACAATATACCTACTGGTCTTATTCTCACTCCCATATAAGTATAATAAAAATCCTAGGATACCCATTCACTCCCGAAAATCATAGAAACCTTAACACGAAAAATTCGGAGAAAAACAGCTTACGTCGATCGATCGACTACTGGGTTCAATCGATCGACCTAGTCGATTGATCGACAATTCGAGATCGATCGATCGATCGAACAGGGACAGACACAGTTCGTCTTCTTCGTTAACCTCTTCCTACATTAACAAATCTCCAAACTACATTATAGTCCACTAAACTTCGACCCAATGATCCTAACATATTTCCACATATACTAGGACAATTTCTAACGTTTCAAATACATCAAAACCTCAATATATTTAAAGGAATTGTGGATTAAACCTAAGATTTCTTGAAAACCCTAACTATGGTGTTTTTCCCATAATTTCATTCAAAACCCAGATTTTATTCCGAAATACTCATCAAGTCAAATCAAAATATTATTCCTCTATATATGATACATCATTCTACATGCAATTCCTATCCCAACATGTATAAATATCATTATTTTCTTTCCAAAATATGAGTTTAACAAAATCATTCAAAAGACCATACACATGGGTATTATAACTTTATAATCTTTGTAATAAATAACTTGCCTTGATAGAGGGTTCCTGATTTCGTGATTGTTGATGATGTTTGATTGTTTTTCTCCTTCAATCCTCCTTCCCAACAAGTTTGTGGTGACAATCTCCTTTGAATCCTTCCCAATTCTTTCTTTTGCCTTGAGAATTTTTTCTCTCTTATCTCTAATGGCTATGGTGTGTTTTCATAGGTTTTCTAACCCTAACCCCTCTTTCATACGGCTGATAAAAGGCTCTCAAATTCGTAGGTCTCCTTACCATCTCATGTTAAAAGACCAAAACGCCCCCGAACGGTCTCGGTTTAGTCCAAAATTACCCCGAGACTCAACTAGTACCCCCGGGTATACAATTTTGACTAATTTGACCCTTCCAGACTCATCTGTGACCTCTAAATTATCATTTGAGTCACTTAAAAATATTACTCATTCTCACCCCAACACGGTCTACACGCGTTAAGTAACTATTTACCACTCGCACTAAGTAAATATAATGAGGCAATATAAATCGGTACCTATCTCTCGATTAATATTCCAAAATTACAATTTTTAATAAATCTTATTAAATTACTCATCTTACGTAATTTAAATTAAGCCGTATTTTCTCATTTAATTCTCCAATTTAATTAAACAGAATATTCAGAAATACGGGGTATTACATGCCCATAGGGGTTATAAAAATTTGTGACTGTTGTTAGGAGTTACAATATTTCCTTTGTCACCCCCTAAATTATGACGGTAAATAAAAGTTATAAACGTCATTTGTGACTGCTAACAACACTCACAAATCACCCATTTTGGTGTAGTATTTTCATGACGCCGTCAAGACGTGCAACTCCGTTGATTTTTTTTCTAACCAATCCACCTAATAAATAATAAATCTTTATTTTCAATTGAGGTGATATAAATTAAATGGACCCTTTTTGGCTTATTTATCTTTTTATTGCTTTTCATTTTTTCGGGCTCTTTTCAAACGGTGGCTTTCATGGCGTAAATAACTATTCACTCGCAGCCCTTTCCCGTGAACACTCATTATTTTTCTAATTTAATCCTCACGAGAAACGATTCTTAGATGCACTACTTTATTGTCAATTTTTATCGCATATGGTTCGTTTTAAAGACAGAATTGAGATGACAACACTCCAACCAATATGTGATAGACAAGTTCTATAATCAAATAAATTCGTGCATGTGTGCATTAAAGTCAATTATGAGTTAAACATATAGGTAGTAATCAACTAAAAACATCTTAATGACTCCACACATTGTAAAACACAAAAATGAAATGATGAAGCATATCAAAACACTATCTAATCTTCACATGGATATGGTATGAAATTATGACTCGATCATCCTAAATGTTCGTTCATACACGGTGTAAACAAAATACAAAAATCTTTTTGGATTTTTCCAAAATTTTATCAAAATAAATATTTTTGTATTTTTCAAAATTTACAAAAAAAAATCTAATCCAAAAAGTACACGTGTCATATCACTAGCAAACATACATCATGAAGCACAACTAGCGCTTGGCAAACAAGCAAACACAATCATCAATATGATATTGCAAGAGAAGAATCATGTGCGAGCATGTGAGAATAAACTAGTTTACCATCTAGCTCCTCTAAAAGTGATTTCCTAACCCAAATGGATGTGACACGTCGAATAAGGGTTTGGGGAACCACGGGTACACTAGACTTCAACTTCCCAAAACCTTTTCGAAGATCGAAACAAAAACGCCTAAGGTGACCTTTCCTACCACAATGTGAACATGTGTAAACGGAGGGAAAGGCACCTATGGGTTGACCTTTTCTAATGTCCTTGGGATTGGTTGACTCTCTATAATAAATAATGGTCCTGACTTTAATACTCGAAGCTTTTGAACATGACGAGCCACTACCATTACTACCAACACTACTCGAGTCTCACAAATCATTTTTAACTCCAAAAATTTTTACTCAAGTAAATAATTAGACTCTTCCAATTTTAGGGATTCCTTCTCTAAATTTTCAATTATTCCTAGAAGGTTATCACGTTCTCCCTTAAAATACGCACACAACTCACGTGCCACAAACTCATCGATTAAAATATTTTTATCCTCTTTGACACATACACAAATTCTAGAGCTTCTCAATTCCTCCAATTCTTTTTCTAAAAATAGGACTCTGTCATCACTCTACTTTTTGGACAATTTTGAAGCATTAAATTCACGTTCCAAAGAAACAAAATTTTTACGATAAAAATCTCTTTGATTTTGAACTGTTTGCAAAAGATCCATCGCGGATTTAAAACGAGATTTTTTTTTCAAAACTTCAATTCTTTTTGCAAATGTCAAATTCAAACTATTTAAATCGTCAAAACTTTGACTTATGCCAATAGGGGGGAACATCCGATTACATAAGTGCGCCATCGGAAAAATTGCGATTTTTCAAAAAACTAATTTTTCAAAAAAATTTCAATATCACACAATTTTTTGCAGAAAGCAGAATCAAACGTGATAAATTAGCGTAACTCGCTCTGATACCAATTTGTAAATGGGCAGTGTGATACTGATTTAAACAATTTCAAAATTTTCTAATTTAAACTTATTTAATTGGAGTAAATTTTTAAATCAATTTTATTCGGCCCTAAAACATGGAACTATGTGTGGATAAATCAAACAATCATAAATAAATTGTTGACACACAAATTTCAGGAAAAAAAATCTTTGGGGTAAAACCTTTTATTTCACAAATAGTACTCATAATGATTACAAGTGAAATATGCATTGGATTAACCGCAGTAAACACACATAGGCCGTAACCTAAATCAGCAGTGGAATTATGTAGCAACTCCACATGAACCGTAGTTCTGTTAGCCTAGGAACATTCACGAGCACTCCCTATTGACGCATAGTCAGTCATCCCAGTACCTCCCTCAAGTGGCACCTAATAAGCAGTAGGTTATACTCCCTATAAGAGAAACTCAAGCAAAGATGTATCTTAGGTTCCAAAACAATGCATTAAAAGACTGGGATGTTTAATGAATTGAAAACAAAGGATTTTAACCCTTAAACGAAGAAGACAAAGTGTTCTGCCGAATAACAGTTTGTGCAGAATGAAAAATGCCATGTCTTCTTAACGAAAACGGAGTGGTTTAACACGCTTTATATAAAAAACTTAAGGTGACGCATCGCTCGAATGAGGTGTAAAATCGCTCGAACGAAACCTCAATGTCGCTCCAATGACATCCTTATGTTGTTCGAACGACATACTGACGTCAGCGAAAAAAATAATTTTTTATTTCAATAAAAAACTCCGCCTCAACACTCCAAAAAATTCCGTTTAACAATAAATATTGCCTCAACACTTAGAAAATATTTTAAAAAAATATCCTAACTTTTTTAAATGAATCGTTAAGGGACTAAAACACGATCTCACCGAAATTAATCACGTGGAGGCTTTAACGCTGAAGAACCTTGATATTCGGATCAATCTTGATGTGTCTTCAAACTTGCACTTTTTCTTTGACGGTTTGTAGTTGTATACGACATACACTAATGTAAACAGGACTTATAAAATATGTCCTTACAATAGCAACAGGGGAGACGCCATATATGCTTGCGTTTGGAACTAAATCTATGATACCAGCTGAGCTCGGATTTGCCAACCCACAGGGTATTGACCTTTAATTTCCCAATCAGTGATCTAATGAGGCGACTAGATCTTGATATGCTGGAAGAAGTAAGGGATGATGCTGCCTTAAAAAATACTGCCTGCCAACAAAGAACTTCTCACTTCTACAATTAAAAGGTCAAGCCGACCAACTTAAAAGATGTAGATTATGTTTTTCAGAAGGTTATACAGAAGAGAAACAATCTTGAGGCTAATTGACACTGTCCCTGTTGTATTTCTGCAGTCATTCGACCAGGCACATACTAGATAGAAACTTTGGTGGGTGAAGAATTCAAAATCCTTGGAATGCCGAGCACCATTGAAAGTATTATTAGTAAATTGCAAGTTTTATATTTCATTTATTTTCAAGATGATTATGAATAAAATTGTTAGTTTCCATTATTTCAATTTTATTTTTAAGTTTTATTTTCGGGGTATAGAGATACATATCATATCCTCAGATCCAAAATCTCATTTCCAATCAATTACGATCAGGATAAAAAATCCTCAGCACTTGATAGGAAAAAATCAACAATTGAAGTAATAACCGACTAAGTCAAAAAAAAATTTCAATCCTCGGTATTTGGTCGACTATTAAAAATCCAAGTCAAAATAGGGTTAAAATCCTTAGCACTTGGCCCAAAATTTAGTGGTAAATATTCATTTTACCCAAATCAAGTCAAATGAAGGCATGTAAAAATTCCTAAATACAAGAATATTAACATATATTTCACATCGCTTAGTCACCACTGGTGACTAATGCTAAACTTAGGTCAATAAATCTAAGTGCATTAGTAGAACCTATGGCAGCACCAATGGTAACTGGTGTTAAACTTAGGTCCATAAATCTAAGTGCATTAGTAGAACTTATGGTAACACCACTGGTAACTGATACTAAAATTAGATAAATCTAAGTGTATTTGTCGAACCAATGGCACAAAAATTACAAGTTAACTAATTGATAGTCATAAGTTAATAAAAAATCAACATATTTTCTTCATATAAATTTTGTTACAATCAAATGTATTTCAAAATGAATTACAAGATAATTATTCCATTGGACGTTTCCCTTTAGCTTTGGAAGATGGTTGCACTTTTTTCATGCCAGCAGGAGGATCATCCAAAGTATATGGAGAATTAATAAAGTTGAAATCCTGAAGCATTCTTTTATTACTATTTCTCAGCATGTCCATCAAATGAGAAGGTCAAAATATTTTCAATTCATCATGCAACCCATAGTCCCCTAAATATTTTGATATCAAGCATTGGGGAATTGAGTCAACAGGAATCCAGCTTATGTCCAAATTGAATGGAGGATATTGACAGTCCAAAAAATTAGTATCATTCTAATACCATGGGTTACTATTCTGATCAACTATCAACAATGTCAAGTAATTGGTCCAACCCCATTTATAGCCTTCATGATGGCACTGAGTAAGATGATCATGAATATGGCCAAGAGCTTCATTGTAACCTTCCATCCACACCTCCCTGGGCTATTTATGGAATTGAAAGATTAACCTCTCAACCAGATGACAGAATTTCTTTAAGACATCGTCCTTCACTTTCAACTGGATAGACTGTTCGGCAATGGCTTTCTCCTTAGATTCTAACTTTACAAACAAGTCGATAATTGCTTGACTCTTAGACTTCAACTATGCAGTTTGGTCCGCTAATGATCTTTTAGTTCTAGTTTCCTCAATCATGGTTTGAAGTGCTCTTTGTTGTTTGGAAGATTGCCTAGACTTGGTTTTCTTTAAAGCATCAAGCTCCTCTACCATCCTTGAGTTCTCAGTCTCCAAAAATGATGCACCTTCATCAGCACCAGTGGAAGATCGCTGTTTTATGTGATCCAACTCATTTCTGAGCTTATTATTCTCCTCCTCAAGGAGTTTAACAATGTCCCTATCTTTATCAACCTCACGATTCAACAAAAATTCCTCCCCCCCAAAAGCATAAGCATATTTCTCCATTTTTTCCTCAAACCCCCAGGCTTCACTCAATGCTTGGTATTTATCTTCGTGGTTGGCATGCAGTAAAGCTTTAGCCTCATTATGTTTTGCTTGTAGTTCTTCGATTATTTCATAGTGTGCAACATTATTGGCAATAACTCAATCAAGAAGTAAGTTAACATAAATATAGGCATCGTTATCCTGATCAGACGCATCTACCCCGAGCAAGTTCATCAAGTCTATATCTGTTAAGTCCAAGTGACCAGCCTTGAAAATATTATTACAACATTTGAGTAGGTCATAATCATTAGAAGTTTCTCCATCTTATCCTTAAACTAAAAAGACATAATAATAATTGATCAACAAAAGAAGAAGACAGAGCAACAACAAACCATATGAAGAAAGAGATTCTTTCATTAATAAAGAGGAGGCATTACAATTACATCAAATGACAATCAAAAGAAGAATAAAATTGCCCAAAATATAAGAGACCAAGTAAATCTACACAATTTTCTTATCCATCTCTACAACAAGGATTTCTCAACCGGCAAGAGGAGCCCCAGAATCAATGGCCATAGAAGATTCCCCAGAACCAGTATCATCTTCAATCTCCTCCTCAAAGTTGGGAGGAGATCCTAGGTCATGCCCGAGAAAAAGTTCGGAGTCCTCAGGAGTGCCCACTTCTTTAAGTTCTGCCGACTAAACCTACTTAAAGAATTTCTTCTTGGCATAGCGGAACTGGGAAGAAGTAGCAGATATAGCCTTATCCCAGCCCTTGTTGAAAGAATTATCCTTAGTCTTCTTCCTCTTGGCGTTCTCAGAAGAAAGATCTTTGGACATCGTAGCCACTTAATCTTAGGTTACCTTTGCCCTGCGTTCAACTTCAGCAATAGCTGAGTTAGCAACCCCCAAAGAATTGTAATATTTTAATCGCGCTTCCTCGGTAGTCTTAATCTTCTCTTCCCAAGTCTTCTTCTCATTTTCCAGAGCCTCTTATGATTCTAGCAAAGAATTCCTAAGACCTTTAAAGGCCTTTTCCACCTCTTCAGGAGAGGAACGAAGTTGATCATCTTTCTCAAGCATTTGGTTGAAATCAACTAGGAACTATAAAGAGAAAGACATAGTTCGTATGAAAGGAAAATAGTATAAAGTACAAGTAATATCCGAGCAACTACAAAAGATAAAGAAATCTCACTAAGGCAATGCTATGAGAAACACTTTTAGATAACCTTGATCGAGGCATGCCATAAGCAACAGTTCTATGATCTGGGAGGGTGCCAGACTTGATCAATTTCCTAGCTAAGCTAGGACCCATGGACACAGATAGAACAACAACATAAGGAGCTTGATCGAGCAGCGCCTGTTAGTCGACAGGAGTAGTTTTTTCAACCTGCTTTTCAGCACAAACCCTCCTTAGTCTCTTCAAAAGGGATTCATCACCCTTGTCGGGTGGGTCTTTTTTCCAATATCACTTTTCTTTTCTGAAGCACCAATGCTAATGACAACAGAGTTATATTCCACAAGGTTGGGTATTTTTCTTTTACCCATGCTAGCAGCAAGAGGAAGCTCTGAGTCAAAAGATGAAGAAGTACCAACATCAAGTTCACCACCACCAGATGTAATGGCAGAGGAAGTAGAGATTGGAAATCTCTCCAAGCCTACGATATTAGAAGGGGTGGCAATCATTGGCCGAGCAACAAAAGAAGTTACAGAACTTCTATACTTCAGTAAGTATGAAATCAGCCTAGTATGCTCCTCGCCTATCTTTTGATGAATGCCCCATAAAAACTTGAGCTCGTCAAGCTTGATGTCACTTTGTTTAGGACGTTTCTTCTTCCTATCAACTGCAAGAAAATAAATAACAAATGTAAATTGGCATATCAATAGGTATTTTATCAGCATGAATACATAAAAATATGCTCATTACAACCTATGTCATGACCCTCTTAATGGCAACTTGGTCCATTATATACTTCACCCCTTTGAAGATGAATGTATTGTCATTCTTTACAATAACCCCATGATCAAAATAATCTTTATTGGAGTTAGGCAAATTGACGACTAAGTCTCTGTTGACAAACCTAGTTTTCAGATAACATGTATTGTCACTTGTGACCCACTTGTAACAGAACATGAGCTCAGGAATACTGATATGGATCCCGTGGATTTGTTTAAGCCTATGGATTCCATTAACTATTCTCCAAGTATTGGGGGCTATTCTAGCAAGTACAACATCAAAATATTGACAGAATTCTAAGCAAAAATGATTTGGGAGAAAAGTAAAGCCACACTCAGCTATGAATAAAGATGGATTCCAGTGACCCTCAGCTAAAGAAAAAACACCAACATGAGGAATGGGAAACTCTAAATCTACCCAATCTGGGATATTCCATTCCCTCCTAAATTTGTCTAAAGAGACAGCATGAACTATGTAAACCATGATTCAAGAAGAAGAAAAAAAGGAAAAGGAAAGAATTCATACAGAAACTTAAGGATTTAGTAAGAACTGTCAAGAGAGGAAGAACGACGGCAAACAAGCGCATAAGAACTCAGTAATGGTTGTTATAATTTCAAAAGTTGGGGTAAAGAAAAACCAGAAAGATTGCCTCCTTTTTATAGGTTTTTTTGAAAATAACGAACGTAATGATTAAATGTACCAACGATCGAAATTCTGACGGCTTCGCGGTATAGAAAGGGAAAAGTACCCATTTACCCCTAGGCGGTTCGCTAAAATTCAATTTTTTTGCAAAAATGCCATTCCCAAACAATAATAGTAAAATTTTACAAGTGTGGGAAGTCGACTTCCAACCAAGTATTATAAAAATAGCTCGAGTTATACCCTGGAGCAAATGCTCTATACTTTAATGTAAGCATTTAGCATAGAACATTGGGGGCCTCTGTTGATACAAAAAATTATCCATCTATGTGGACCATTTAGAAATAAACATTTATCCTCCTACGTGGCCTTAATCCCAGTTAGCTGATAATAGCCTAACAAGGAATGCCGACCAAATACTTTGAAGACCGACCAACAAGATCAGTAAAGGGTCAGCATATCAAGAGTCATATTACTCATATCTTGTACAACAAATTGTCACATACATTATGTAAGGATGTAAATGCTTAATATATAAATGCATTTCATCCCTTGACATTCCAACCCTTGACCTTCGGGTCATTATAAATACGTTGTACTCCTGTCATCAAAGGAAAACACACAAGCAAGCAAGCTATTGCAAAGATTAATACCATAACAGTAGGCGTATGCTTTGTTGCTTAGCTGAACCACTTTAAAATCTTGTGTTCTTCTCTTTTTATTTACATATTTTATCTGTGATTAAAGAATTAGATCTAGTTTAGTTTTTTACATCAACGGGCATTATTTTTATTTTAAAAAAATGACTATCCTAAAACCATAATAAAGACCATTTTTACTTAAAGGTGAAATTAGCATTTAAAAAAATAAGAGTCTTGCTGTGAGTCCAAAATAAGTCCCCCAAGGCCTCCCTCAAAAGTAATAATATTTTGTGCCCTGGCGGGACACATACCACAAGGCAATACTTAATAGGTAGGTAAGAGAAAAAGTGGAATCCACATAACTTTTGGGGGAGGCTTTGGTACCCATACCATTATTCAAAAAATAATCAACATAAAAAAATACAGACTACGTATAGAAAAATAAAGTCGAACGTCCTATATCGATAATAAACATTATTCTAAGTCCTTAAAGTGCATAATCTATTGATAAATATCATGTTATATTAAGACATTTTAATACTCAAAATATGGTGTTATTTTCATTTTTTTTATATCCTTCATACACTTGTTTTTCGTATATGTTTATTTGAAGAAATTATTAGTGGGTCTGATATTGTTACTCTATGTATTCTCATTTTCTTTAGAATTTTTTGCATATTGATATATTTATTCATAATTTCTACATCTTTAATCTACCACGTAATAGTGGGTTAAACATTAAGAGTTTAATGGGAGATCTTTTCTATGTTAGAATTATTTTTTATAATTCTCCATTATGTGCTCTTTAATTATATTAATTCTAAGAGTCACTTTGGTTAATGAAAGGGTACTCCAAATACCAATAGTCAGAAGGACTCTTGAGAATCTACCTTGATGGACGGTTGATATTAAGTGACTGGTGGAAATTTAGGTTCTGTCCCTGCCTATAAATAAGTGACTGATTTCCATCATTCCACACTATAGAAAGATAATATTATAAAATTATAAGAAATGGAGAGAAATCTAAATTCTCAATAAAAGTAAATTTTGAAATAGTGTTTTTCCATACTTGGAGATCTAACCGTTAGAATGCGTTGAAATTGGAGCATGTTCTTGCTACATACAAGATGAAGCTGTGTTCCAAAATTCATCCCGATCAGATATTGTTAAGGTTGACTGCTCTGTCAATATTTCTAATTGTTATAATTATGGATGTATGTTATTTTAACACCATTTATGTTCCGCATAATGCTTATATGTGATAATCATGAAGATCCATGATTTTTTTTATTAAGAACATTTGTATGTGAAAATTTAATCAAATTAATGTATTATTGATTAATATTATGGTGTTCTTAAAAATAATTTTACATTTTAAACTTGTTTTTTCCATTTTAGTAAAAAATTTCCTTCATAGAAATCCAATTGGCATGGCATACATATCTGTAGCTAAAAATATGTAACTTACTGATATTTTTGTTCTATATTTTTTTTTATCAAACATAGATTCTGTAGTAAAGTGTTAAATAAATTTAATCTTACAACCTATTTGATATTATTGGGGTAATACACGTGTTTTCTATATATTTACTAACATTTATTTCTTATATATTTTTCTTTCTTAAGATTTATATTATAATATTTATAAACTAGTCGTACATACATTGAGAACTAAGTATACTACTATTGAGAATCAATAAATCTATGCCGACTCAGAAGTGCGATAAAGATTTATGCGATATAGTGACACATCGTTCCCGCAATGGCTTATATATGGACTCCCAGTTAGATCCGGAAACGAGCCAATACAGTACAACACGTTTGTATATCGGGCAAAATGTATCGCGTTTGTGAGTCGACATAGAAGGACTCATTGAGAACACGTCCATTGATTTAATTCACCAACATGAACATTATTCAATGAAAATTTATTTCATCAATATTCATACATAAGCACAACCCATGACAGTTTCAAAACTAGTGAGATGCTACCAGAATTTGGAACAACCTTCAATCACATTACCAATACAGCTTAGATCAGAAAACCCTCCCCCGTATCCAAAACCACCCACATGATGAGCAGCAACAGAGGAATTACCATTAGAAACAACAGGTCTTTGATGGATTAATTTCTATTTTGTGAAAACAATCACACAAACAGGAACATTCATATTGAATTATCAAGAAATATAAATATTGATTTTGCGGAAGCGTACCTGAATCGATGACAGAAAGTTAAAATATTTGAGTCTGAGGTCTAATGCTCTTCCAGATCAACACTTTTATTTCCTCTCTAAATTTCTCTCTGACAATGGGAATCAGAAGATTGGTGTTGTGTGATCTGGGGACCATGACCCCTATTTATAACACAATCGTGTCTTTTCATATTTCGTATATTTCTATTTTAATCCATCATAAAAATAGAAATTACGCTTGTCTCTACACAATAAAACCCACTCTTTAATAATACATTAGTAAGGCCCCAAAACTTAAATTAATCACTTTAATTAGCCTACTTTTATTTAATAGCCTATAATTCATATTTATTATATATATAAGCCCACATATTAAATTTTACTCTAACAATCTCCTACTTGGGCTATATATATATATGTAACTTTATAAATTGGAATTATACTTTATGAGCTCATGAGTTTTAGCTATCAAAACTTTATGTATCTTAACAATCTTGTCCATTAATTGCACCAATATAGAATCAAAGCGATCGTCATTACATATTTCGTAAGTAGACCCATCAATGATCACATATATCAATGTAACTAATGACAAAGATCAAGTGTGGATGTGTAGCATGGAAATTTCATGCAATGTGATCTTAACATGCATATTTCCAACTGGTCCTCCTTAAACCTTAGTGAGATCAAACCATATAAAGTCAGAGTGAATATAAACTTAATACTTTACTGCAGTAAATAACCATACAATATCCATTAAATCAAATATGTCTATGAAAGCATATAAAATACAAACTCCCACTAAACTGACATATCCTGAAAAGAAATTACACCCATATGAGCAGTGTGCTCATGAAAGACCTTCGGTGGTAATCCCTTAGTCAGCGGATCCGCAATCATGGAGTTTGTTCCAATGTGCTCTATAGATATAAGTCCACTCTGAACTCTTTCTTTTACAACTAGGAACTTAATGTCAATAAACTTTGACTTCGTAGAACTCATGTTGTTGTTGGAATACAGTACTGCTAATTTATTGTCACAAAATAACTTAAGTGGTCTTTCAATGTCATCCACAATACGCAGCCTTGTAACAAAATTTTGCAACCATATTCCTTGATTGGACACCTCATAACAAGCTACAAACTCAGCTGCCATTGTGGAAGAAGCTATAATAGACTGCTTAACACACTTCCACGATACAGCACCTCCAGCAAGTAAGTAGATATAACCTGAAGGAGATTTCATGCTATCTTGGCATCCAGCAAAATCGGAGTAAGAATATCCGATGATCTCTAACTGTTCTGACTTCCGATTGGTGAGCATGTAGTTTTTTGTTCTCTGTGTAATACCCCGTAACTCTGCATAGTTAGGAAAATACATTTTTATTTAAATTACGTGAGTAGAGTAATTTAATGTGATAAAAATACGTTTTATTTAAATTACGTGAGTAGAGTAATTTAATGTGACACGTTTTAAATTAAATTACGTGAGTAGAGTAATTTAATGTGATGTAATGTTAATAAATATTAATATGACGATTAAAAATTTACTAAATGTGAGTAGTACATTTTTAATGTTGATATGTACGCCCTAGCGATGTATATGGACGTACCTGAGTTATCTCAACCGAGTGTCGCGCGTAGACAAAAATTGAAGATGAGATGAGACACATATTTTAAGAGACTCAAAAGATAATTTAGAGTTCATAGATGATTCCTAAAGGGTCGAATTAGTCAAAATAGTGTACCCGGGGGTACTAGTTGAGTGTCGGGTCATTTTCGGGCTAAATCGGGACCATTCGAGGGTATTTTGGTCTCTTTACATTTATGGGTGAGGAGACCTACGAATTTTAGAACCCTAAATCATATTATAAGAGTTAGAAGCTAGGGTTATAAAGGAAGGAAATACACCATAGCCATTAGAGAGAAGAGAGAAACAATTTCCTAAGGCAAAAGAAGGAAGGAGGGAGAATTCTAAGGAGATTTCACCACCAACTTGTTGGGAAGGAGGATTGAAGGATAAAAATCATCAATCATCAACAACAACCATGAAACCAGACCCTACAAATCATAACGCAAGTGATTATTTGCAAAATAAATTGAGTTATAATACCCATATATAAGCTTTATGAAGAACATGGTTTTTATGATATTTTTGGAAGTAAAACACTAGATTATGATCCATGATTGATAGGGATTTCATGTAGAACATTTTTAATCTCCAAATACTATGATATCATAGAAGACTTGATGATTAAATCGAACTAAAAATCTGGACTTATGAGGAAAAGATGGAAAGATGTATTTTTAGGGTTCTTGAATAATAAGAAGATTTTTAGTTAATTTGGAGAAAATTTATAATGATATTGATGTTTTAAATCTTTAGTAATCATCCCAGAATATGTAGGAATGATTAGAAATTGTTAGTTGAAAATATGGTGAATTATCATGAGAGATAGATAAATAAAAATGGTGAAACCAACATGAAGAAGACGATTTGGGTCTGTCACTGCTTGATCGATCGATCGGACCTTGAATGTCGATCGATCGAGCAGTCGATCGACCGACCATATCCCATCGATCGATCGACCCTGGCTGTACTTTAGAAAATTTTGTGGATAAATTTTCTTATAATTATCGTCGCTTAATGGGAACCTTAGTGATGATATTTTACCTATGAGGAGACTTAATAAATACCAGTAGGTGTAACGTTAGATTTCCTCATAAATGATTGAGTGGGAAATTTGGACAAATGGACCGACGGGAAGATAATCGATTGAGTCGTATGTCGAGAATGTGAGAATTTAGTTACGAAAAGAGTGAGAGAAAATTGCGGAAAAATAGAAGTAGGTTAAAGATAACTTAACTACTGAATCAAGGGAGGGGTAATTAGGACGCTTGGAGTTGAGTGAATACTCGAATAAATGCAATAGTGAAATAAATCGTAAATTAATGAGTACGGTGAATATCAATAAAATATATTACGTACAAGCATGATTTGATAGGTCCGGTGTGTACCTACTAAATTATATGAAATTTTGGGTTAAGAGAATTTTACCTAAATTAATTATGTTAGGGTCGATTAGACATTCCGAACTAACATAAAGTTATTATATGTTTGGGGTCGATGTAAAATGCCGAACCAAACCTTAAACTGGTGTCGCGATGAAAGACTCCCAAACCAGAATATGTGTATATATCTATTTATATAAATAGTTGGGGTCGATGGATCATTCCGAACCAACTCTCACTTGGGGTCGATGAATCATTCCGAACCAAGAGTCCTTTATGTGTGTCAAAAGGATATGTTTGTGATAACTAATATTTAATACATGATTGCGTGATAAAAGGTGTTCCATATGTATAATCTACTGACTTAGAATAGTAGATAGTGAGATGGATTGTAAATATCTTAGTAATAATGAAATAGCGTGATGTAATTATTACAAGAATAAGGATAACAAGAAGTGAATAAGTCATCTACGTTTATAGAACATGAAATATGGATTATTAAAATACTGTGAGTAGGTCATGGGGACTTAGTGAGGGGGTACATACAGGGGGTATCCTAATCTAGTTAATTGGGGTAGTACAACTAGGTAAACAAAGTACCCTCATTAGACATGTACTATAGAAGAGAGGTGAGGAAATTCAAGGGAGTGTGCGAAACCTTAATATGTGTAATCAATAACTCAATTGTGATAACTGCTTGCAAAATATTTTCAAATGTTTTGAGTACTAACTCTTGCTATATAAAATTTCTAAAAAAACCTATTAGGTGCCCAGCCACAGGGACACCCATCATGATTTTATTCCAGGGATTTGGGAGCTGCAGCACGTGTGGATGTTTCAGGGATTGTTTAGACGTTCCCTCTCTTTCAGTTCTAGTGCAGGATCTCAGTTTTAGTACTCTTAGTTGGGACATGTTTTCCAATCTTTACTTTTACAGTTATTCTGATTCTGGATTTTGAGTTGGTTTTGCTTGGCCATGATTTTCGGCAAGAATTTATCTGTATTCAGTTTTTTATGCGAATTGTTTTATTATTACTGAAATTGTATCGTTTTGTATGGGTTGTTTATTCTGCTTAAGGAAGATACAATTTGGCACTAGCTTAATTTCACGTAGGTGGTTAGTAACTTAAAAAGCTTTTGGTAGTGATGCTAAGAATGATCCGTTTAAGAAACCTATTTAACTTAAATTAAGGCTTAATCACCCAAGGTTTAATTAGGCGGGGTGTCACAGATGGTATCAGAGCATTTGGTTCTAGTATCTATAGGATCTGTACGGCTTACTGCGTTTCAGCGTAACGTTTTGTTGTATTAGAGACCTACTATTAGTACTGTTGATTCAATATCCGTTTTGCGTTATTGTACATCTACTCTTAAAATTTTTTATAAACTGTGTACTTATACAATTTGATCTTATTCTCAAATGCCACCGAGGAGGCAGCGAGCGGAGAGGGCTGAAGACAGAGATGAGGTGAGGGAGGCTCATCAGGAGCCATAGGTGCCGCTACCCCCACCCCCACCCGAGTTAATTTCCACTACTCAAGTTGCAGTGATAGTGGCTCAGGCAGTCGAGACAGCAATGAGGGCTATGGAAACTCATTTTCCTCAACCCCAAGTACCTCCTCTCGTAGCACCGATAGTTCAGGCCCCAGCAGGGCCATTTACTTGGCAGCGAGTCAGAGAGACATTTCAGAAAGGACATCCACCCGAGTTTCAGGGTAGTACCAATGTAGTGGAGGCGTGCAACCAGAAGAAAAATATCCAGCGCCACTTGGCATGCTAGAGTGCACTGAGGTACAGATACAAATGCTAGACACTTTTCGTCTGTCAGGAGTGGCCTTACAGTGGTGGGAGTCAGTTACTACCACCGAGGAAAGGGACACTTTGACAATTTCTGAGTTTTGGGTGCGGTTTGATCGCAAGTATTTTCCTCCAGCAGTAGAGTCAGAGATGAGGAAGAAATTCAGCGAAGTAGTTCAGGGTGATCGATCGGTTGCTGATTATGAGGAGGAGTTTACCCGCTTGGCTAACTTTGTGCCAAATGAGGTGAGCGATGAGGAGAGGAAGAAGTCAAAATTTATGGATGGCTTGACCTGGAGAATCAGACAGCATTTGATCGGTAATGCGGCATTGGTAACTTACACAGATGTCGTCAATGTCGTTCTACTACACTGCCAGGATCACCGCTTTCATGCAAAGGGAAACAAGAGAGGTGAGCCTAGCCAACCGGGCAAAGTAGGTGGAAGTAGTGACAGTAGCACACCACAATAGCAAACAGTGGGCCAGCTAGTGTAGGATTTCCGACAGGGGAACTCTGCCAAGAAGTTTAAGCATGGGAGGCATCACTTTAACAGACAGGGCCAGCAGGGTCCCCAGCAACCAGTTCCTCAGGGACGAGAGGACCAAGGGAACCAAGGTGGAGGATAACAACGTCAGGGCCAACAGGGCCAAGGTTAGAGGCAGTTTTAGGGTTAGTGTTTCACTTGTGGCCAACAGGGTCATAAGAGTAGAAATTTTCCACAGCAAGACAGGGCACAACAACAGGGTGCCCAACATGGGCAGCAGACTCTGTTAGCCCCAGCAGCGGAACAGGCCCCGCAGCCAGGCCAGATGCACTACGGACGTGTGTTCAACGTCCATGTCATTCCATTTCAGCCAGCACCTCCAGCACCGTCGACAGTCGCGGGTATATTTCCTATTCATGGACTTGAGGGTAGTATTTTGTTTTACATAGGGGTGACACATTCGTTTATTGCCACTAGATTTGCACAGGCAGCCGGCCTCTTAGCGACAGCTGACACTCATCTTGTGTGCGTGGAGTCACCGACGGGTAGTGGGTCCCTTATACATTCGATTTGTAAGGGTGTGGACATTATGGTCAGGAAATTGAGTCTATCGACGGACCTCCTAGTGCTGGATATAGAGGGATATGACGTCATCCTAGGCATGGATTGGTTAGCGCGTTATAGGGCAATGGTAGATTGCTATAAGAGGACTATCGTGTTTTCCATTTCGGGACAAGAGATGTTCCTTCTTGAAATGCCACTACCTGAGGGAGGATCGCGCACTCATTTATATTATATTGAGGAGGAGACCTCACATGGGGTTGTCGTTCCTCTGGACTCAATCCCAGTTGTGAGGGATTTCGAGGATGTCTTTCAGGAGATACGAGGGTTACCACCCAGCAGGGAGGTAGAGTTCGTTATTGACCTAGCGTCGGGGATGAGACCGATTGCCAGAGCACCATATCTCATGGATCCTTCGGAGATGCGAGAGCTGAGGGAACAGATTCAGCAGCTCTTAGGATAGGTCTTCATTCGATGAAATACATCGCCATGGGGTGCGCCTGTGTTATTTGTAAAGAAAATGTATGGTTCACTTCGTCTGTGTGTAGATTACAGGGAGCTGAACAAAGTGATGATATGTAATAAGTATCCGTTACCAAGGATTGATGACTTGTTTGATCAGTTGAGAGGGGCTGTGTACTTCTCAATGATCGATTTGAGGTCGGGTTACCACCAATTACGCATTCATGAAGAAGATGTACCTAAGACCGCTTTCCAGTAGCAGTACGGGTCATACGAGTTCAGGGTAATGCCGGTTGAACTCACTAATGCGCCTGTAGTATTCATGGATCTCACGAACAGGGTATTCAGGGAGTTTTTGGATCAGTTTGTGATTGTATTCATAGAAGACAATCTAATTTACTCCCGTACGGAGGAGGAACACACTGAACATTTACGAATGGTTCTACAGACATTGCGAGACCATCAGTTGTACGCCAAATTTGAGAAGTGTGGATTTTGGCTTCGGGAAGTTTAATTCCTAGGCCACGTTGTATCAAGCAGAGGCATTGATGTTGACCCAAGTAAGGTATCGACGGTGAGACAGTGGGGACAGCCCACGACACCGACCAAAATTCACAGTTTCTTGGGGTTGGTCGGCTATTATCGTCGCTTCATCAAGGGGTTCTAAAAAATTACCGGACCTTTGACGAACTTGACTCGGAAGGGAGTGCCCTTCATATGGAGTGACTGTTGTCAGTTAGCGTTTGATGAGCTAAAGGACAAGTTGACATCAGCACCCATTCTTGCCTTGCCTAGGAGTGAAATGGAGTACCGAGTCTATACTGATGCATCCTTACAGGGGCTTGGGGGGGTGTTACAGCAAGAAGAGAAAGCTATAGCTTATGCTTCCCAAAAGCTTAAGCCACATGATAAGAATTACCCCACTCATGACCTCGAGTTGGCAGCGGTCATTTTTGCATTGAGGATATGGAGACACTATCTTCTGGGCGAGCAGTTCACTCTATTCACGGATCATAAGTCACTTCAATATCTTTTCACTCAGGAGGATCTGAACATGAGGCAAAGGAGGTGGTTTGAATTCGTGAAGGATTACCAGTTTGATATACAGTATCATTCTGGTAAGGCTAATGTGGTAGCAGATGCGTTAAGCAGAAGACCTACCGGAGAGTTGGCAGAAATTTGGAAGGCGAAGTGGAGTGAAGTTTGACACGAGGATGAGATAACTAGAGCATACATGGCAGTTTTAGCTATCACTCCCGAGAGTGTTATGCGAGTAGTGAGGGCAAGGGCCGAGGACCCATTTTGTCAGGACAGAGTACGACAGTTACTGGCCGAGGGGGCAGAGTCCTACTCCATCAGCTCAGAGGGCGGACTACGATTTAATAGTAGGCTGATAGTACCCAAAGATGATGATTTGAGGCATGCCGTAATGACGGAGTCGCACGGGTCAAAATTTCGGTACACCCAGGTGGGGATAAAATGTACCAGGATATGCGACGACTATATTGGTGGTCAGGTATGAAACGAGACATTGCAGAATTTGTCTCAAAGTGTGTTACATGTCAGCTTGTAAAAGTCGACCATCAGAGACCTTCAGGAATACTACAACCACTGGAAATTCCCGTGTGGAAGTGGGAGAGTATCTCGATGGATTTTATTACTGGGTTACCAACATCACAGAAGGGTCACGACTCCATATGGGTGATAGTGGATCGACTGACTAAGGTAGCTCATTTCTTACCGGTTCGTACGGATTATGATACGATGCGGTACGCGCAACTATTCATTTCAGAGATCGTTAAGCTGCACGGGGTTCCTATCAATATTGTATCACATTTTTGGCAGAGCTTTCAGGAGGCCATGGGCACCGAATTATGGTTGAGTACGGCGTACCACCCATAGACGGACGGTCAGACTGAAAGGGTAAACCAGATGTTGGAGGATATGTTGAGTGTGTGTCCTAGATTTTGGGGGAGGTTGGGAGCCATACCTTCCTTTGGTGGAGTTTGCATATAATAACTCTTACCAGTTCACTATCGGTATGGCTCCATTTGAGGCACTTTATGGGAGGCCTTGTCGTTCGCCTGCCTGTTGGTTAGAGGTGGGGGATAACAAGCTATTGGGGCCAGAGATGATATAGGAGACTTCCTCCAAAATATAGTTGATTCGAGGACGTATTCGAATAGCTCAGGATAGGCAGAAGAGTTATGCTGACGTCGGTAGGAGACAAGTGGAACTAGAGGTGGGAGACCAAGTGTTAATTCGAGTATCTCCTATAAAAGGGATTATGAGGTTCGGCAAGAAAAGGAAGTTAGCACCGAGATATGTGGGGCCGTTTCCTATCATTGAGAGGGTGGGACCAGTAGCTTATAGATTGGGACTCCCTCAGCATCTTCAGTGAATACACGATGTATTCCATGTAGCGTCGCTGAAGAAATACAAGAGGAGTGAGAGAGCCTTCTGGCACATTCCACTGGAGGAGATCGATTTACAGCTAGATATCTCGGATGAAGAAAGACCTGTGGCTATACTGGATTATAGTGAGCACAAACTACGATCCAAGGTGGTACCCTTAGTGCGAGTATAGTGGGAACATCACAATATGGATGAGTCTACTTGGGAACGGGAGGAGGATATGCGAGAACAATATTCCGAATTATTCACCGCATGTATTTTTCTAAATTTCGAGGATGAAATTCCTTTTGTAAGAGGGGAAGTATGTAATACCTCGTAATTCTGCATAGTTAGGAAAATACATTTTTATTTAAATTACGTGAGGAGAGTAATTTAATGTGATAAAAATACGTTTTATTTAAATTACATGAGTAGAGTAATTTAATGTGACACGTTTTAAATTAAATTACGTGAGTAGAATAATTTAATGTGATGTAATCTTAATAAAGATTAATATGACGATTAAAAATTTACTAAATGTGAGTAGTAAATTTCTAATGTTGATATGTACGTCTTAGCGATATATATGGACGTACCTGAGTTTTCGCAACCGAGTGTCGCGCGTAGACAAAAATTAAAGATGAGATGAGAAACATATTTTAAGAGACTCAAAAGATAATTTAGAGTCCACAGATGATTTCAAAAGGGTCGAATTAGTCAAAATAGTGTACCCGGGGGTACTAGTTGAGTGTCGGGTCATTTTCGGGCTAAACCGGGACCATTCGAGGGCATTTTGGTCTCTTTACATTTATGGGTGAGGAGACCTACGAATTTTAGAACCCTAAATTAGATTATAAGAGTTAGAAGCTAGGGTTAGAAAGGAAGGAAATACACCATAGCCATTAGAGAGAAGAGAGAAACAATTTCCTAAGGCAAAAGAAGGAAGGAGAGAGAATTCTAAGGAGATTTCACCACCAACTTGTTGGGAAGGAGGATTGAAGGATAAAAATCATCAATCATCAACAACAACCATGAAACCAGACCCTACAAATCATAACGCAAGTGATTATTTGCAAAATAAATTGAGTTATAATACCCATATATAAGCTTTATGAAGAACATGGTTTTTATGATATTTTTGGAAGTAAAACACTTGATTATGATCCATGATTGATAGGAATTTCATGTAGAACGTTTTTAATCTCCAAATATTATGATATCATAGAAGACTTGATGATTAAATCGAACTAAAAATCTGGACTTATGAGGAAAAGATGGAAAGATGTATTTTTAGGGTTCTTGAATAATAAGAAGATTTTTAGTTAATTTGGACAATTTATAATGATATTGATGTTTTAAATCGTTAGTAATCATCCCAGAATATGTAGGAATGATTAGAAATCGTTAGTTACAAATATGGTGAATTATCATGAGAGATAGATAAATAAAAATGGTGAAACCCGCATGAAGAAGACGATTTGGGTCTGTCACTGCTTGATCGATCGATCGACGCTTGAATGTCGATCGATCGATCGCCCCTGGCTGTACTTTAGAAAATTTTGTGGATAAATTTACTTTTAATTACCGTCGCTTAATGGGAACCTTAGTGATGATATTTTACCTATGAGGAGACTTAATAAATACCAGTAGGTGTATCGTTAGATTTCCTCAAAAATGATTGAGTGGGAAATTTGGAGAAATGGACCGACGGGAAGATAATCGATTGGGTCGTATGTCGGGAATGTGAGAATTTAGTTATGGAAAGAGTGAGAGTAAATTCCGAAAAATACCATTAGGTTAAAGATAACTTAACTACTGAATCAAGGGAGGGGTAACTAGGACCCTTAGAGTTGCGTGAATACTCGAATAAATGCAATAGTGAAATAAATCATAAATTAATGAGTACGGTGAATATAAGTAAAATATATTACGTACGGGCATGATTTGATAGGTCGGGTGTGTACCTACTAAATTATATGAAATTTTGGGTTAAGAGAATTTTACCTAAATTAATTATGTTAGGGTTTATGAGACATTCCGAACTAACATAAAGTTATTACATGTTTGGGGTTGATGTAAAATGCCGAACCAAACCTTAAACTGGTGTCGCGATGAAAGACTCCCGAACCAGAATATGTGTATATACATATATTTATATATATAAATAGTTGGGGTCGATGGATCATTCCGAAGCAACTCTCACTTGGGGTCGATGAATCATTCCGAGCCAAGAGTCCTTTATGTGTGTCAAAAGGATATGTTAGTGATAACTAATATTTAATACATGATTGCGTGATAAAATGTGTTCCATATGTATAATCTACTGACTTCAAATAGTAGATAGTGAGATGGATTGCAAATATCTTAGTAATAATTAAATAGCGTGATGTAATTATTATTAGAATAAGGATAACAAGAAGTGAATAAGTCATCTACGTTTATAGAACATGAAATATGGATTATTAAAATACTGCGAGTAGGTCAGGGGGACTTAGTGAGGGGGTACATATAGGGGGTATCCTAATGTTGTTAACTGGGGTAGTACAACTAGGTAAACTAAGTACCCTCGTTAGACATGCACTATAGAAGAGAGGTGAGGAAATTCAAGGGAGTGTGCGAAACCTTAATATGTGTAATCAATAACTCAATTGTGATAACTGGTTGCAAAATATTTTCAAATGTTTTTAGTACTAACTCTTGCTATGTAAAATTTCTAAAAAAACCTTTTAGGTGCCCAGCCACAGGGACACCCAGCATGATTTCATTCCAGGGATTTGGGAGCTGCAGCACGTGTGGATGTTGCAGGGATTGTTTAGACGTTTCCTCTCTTTCAGTTCTAGTGCAGGATCTCAGTTTTAGTATTCTTAGTTGGGACATGTTGTTCAATCTTTACTTTTGCTGTTATTCTGATTCTAGATTTTGAGTTGGTTTTGCTTGGCCGTTGTTTTCGGCAAGAATTTATTTGTATTCAGTTATTTATGCGAATTATTTTATTATTACTGAAATTGTATCATTTTGTATGGGTTGTTTATTCTTCTTAAGGAAGATAAAATTTGGCACTAGCTTAATTTCACGTAGGTGGTTAGTAACTTAAAAATCTTTCGGCAGTGATGCTAAGAATGAACCATTTAAGAAACCTATTTAAACTAAATTAAGGATTGATCACCCAAGGTTTAATTAGGCGGGGTGTCACACTCTGTAAGTACCTCATGACTCGCTTGGCTGCTATCCAATGATCCTTTCGAGGATTACTTGAGTATCTTCCCAACATGCCTACAATGTATGCAATATCCAGATGCGTACATACTTGAGCATACATAAGACTTCCTACTGCTGACGCATATGGAATCTTTTGCATCTCCCGAATCTCAAAATCATTCTTGGGACATTGGTTGAGACTAAATTTATCTCCTTTAGCTACAGGGGTGTCACCTGGTTTACAATCATGCATGCCATTTCTTTTAAGAACTTTCTCGATATAGCTCTTTTGTGATAAACTAAGTGTACTCCGAGAGCGATCTCGGTGTATTTGTATACCCAACACAAAAGAAGCGTTACCAAGATCTTTCATCTCAAATTTCTTTGAAAGAAATCTCTTGGTTTCGTGCAACATACCTATATCATTAGTGGCAAGCAAAATGTCATCAACATATAAAACCAAGTAAATATGCTTACTCCCACTGAACTTGTAGTATATACAATCATCAACCAGATTCATCTCAAAACCAAACGAGATGATAACTTGATGAAACTTGTAATACCATTGACGAGAAGCTTGCTTAAGCCCATAAATTGATTTCTTTAATTTGCAAACTGTTTTCTTTGCATCTCCCGACATAAAGTTTTCTAGTTGCACCATATATATTGTTTCATCAATGTCACCATTGAGAAATGCAGTCTTAACATCCATCTGATGAAGCTCAAGGTCAAAGTGCACCATAAGTGCCATTATTATCCTAAAAGAGTCTTTCGATGAAACCGGAGAGAAAGTCTCTTTATCATCGATGCCTTTTTTCTGTGTAAAGCCTTTAACGACAAGACGGCCTTTGTACCAATGGGTTTTTTTATTTTACCTTCAGGTAATGGTACAAGATCCCAAACGTCATTGTCCTTCATGGACTTTATCTCCTCATTCATGGCATAAATCCACTCTTGAGATTTAGAACTTTCCATGGCTTGACGGAAGGTGATCGGATCATCTTCCACCGCACCAATGTCAAACTCTTGTTCTTGGAGAAATACAATGTAATCATCTGGCACAAAACTTCTTCTTTCTCTTGTGGATCTCCTTAATGGCATAGGTTCTGGAGGTGGTAGAGTTTGTTCTTATAGAATGGGAGATTCTTGGATATTGTTTTGATTAGGATCTGCTTCTTGAACAATGTCAGGAATTGGATCCTGATCAATATTAATAAAAGCTGTGGGAATATCAACATATTCCTCTTCAAAACCAAAATCCTTAACCTTATCCCCCTCGGCAAACTCAACATTCTCAAAGAACCGGGCATTTCCAGTCTAAAAAATTATTTTGGTAGTAGGATGATAAAATTTGTAACCCCTAGATCTTTCAGAGTATCCAACAAAATAGCAACTAATTATTCTACAATCCAATTTCTTTAGTTAGTACTCTATTAAAGATATACACTGCAGTCTTTAATGATTCACCCCAGAGTAAATATGGTATGTTAGAGTAACTGATCATACTCCTTATCATGTCTTTAAGCGTTATGTTTTTCCTTTCAGTAACACCATTCGTGCTTGGAGAACCTGGCATGGTGTACTGCGGGACGATGCCGCACTCCTCTAGGAATTTAGCAAATGGTCCTGGGCGTTGTTCACCTGAACCGTCATACCTACCGTAGTATTCACCACCACGATCAGACCTGACGCTTTTAATCCTTTTGCTGAGTTGATTTTCTTCAGCCTTGAATGACTTGAACACGTCCAGAGATTGGGACTTTTCATGGATGAGATAAAGGTAGCCATAACATGAAAAATCGTCTATGAATGTGATAAAATATTATTGACCGTTCCATGAAACCGTAGGGAATGGCCCACAAATATCTGTATGTATCAGTTCTAAGACGTCTGTAGCCCTATTAGCACCAGATCTCCTTATGTTTGTCTGTTTTCCCTTTATGCAATTTTTGCAAATTTTAAAATCTGAAAAAATCAAAGGAATCTAGAATTCCATCTGACACAAGTCTTTCAATTCTCCTTTGGGAGATGTGACCTAATCTCTTATGCCATAATGATGCAGAATTCTCATTGGTTAATTTTCTTTTAATACTTCAAGTACTTAATTGCAAGGTTTCATGATATGAAGCAATAGTATCAAGCGTATAAAGGTTATCTAGATAAGATAAAGAACCAGTACCAACCAAATTTGAATTATGAAGAAGACTAAATTTATTATTTCCAAAGGAACAAGTATAACCAAATTTGTCCAATACAGTAGTAGAAACCAAATTCCGCCTAAATGACGGTACGATAAATGTTTCATTCAAATCCAAATAAGTTCTAGACTTAAATAATAACCTAAATATCCCAATTGCTTCAACTTCAACCTTCTTTCCATCGCCCACAAAAATGTATCTTTCACCATCATTTGTCTTTCGGCAACTCAGGCAGCCCTTTATACACACACTGATGTGAGTGGTTGCACCAGAATCTATCCACCAAGTGTGTTTAGGTACCGAAGTCAAATTAACCTCAAAACAAACTAGGCTAAGAAGTGTACCTTTCTTGACACACCAAGGATGATAGTTGGTACATTGCTTCTTCCTATGTCCCGCAGCTCCACAGAAGAAACAACCATCAACAGTTTTTTCTTTATGTTGTTTCTTTGGATATGGAACCACTGCAGCTTCTTTATCCTTCTTTCTTTTCTTCCCCTTGTCCTTGGAAGTACTAGCCAAATGAGCACTTTCTGTCTTATCTTGCTTCAGTCTTTCCTCTTCTTGCACATAATGTGAGATGAGCTCATTAAGAGACCAAGTCTCCTTTTGGCAGTTGTAGCTCACCATAAATTGACTGAATTGTGTGGGAAGAGATATCAAAACCAAATGCATAAGAAAATCCTCAAAGAGTTCAAGCTTAAGTGCTCTTAACTTTGAAGCCAGATGAGACATTTCCATAATGTACTCCATAATGTTCCCATTACCTTTATATTTCATTGAGATTAGACGAGCCAAAAGTGTACTTGTTTCAGTTTTTTCATTTTTGGCAAATCTGTTCGTAATTTCTTCTAGGAACTCTTTGGCTGTCTTTATCGTTTTCGATATTGTTCCCCTGAATGCTTCTGGAATGGCCTTCTTTATGATCATCAAACACATGCGATTTGACTTCTCCCACCTTTCAAAGTCCTTTTTGTCATCAGAGGAACTTTTGTCCGTAAGAGGTGCAGGAGAAGGAACCCTTAATGCAAGGTCCAGATCCATGACACCGAGAACTATATGAAGGTTCTTTTGCCATGACTTAAAGTTTGTACCATTAAGCATGGGAATAGAATTAATGCTGGCAGTAATGTTGGAAGCAGAATTGATAGCTAAATCAGAGAACAATAAACAAATAAAACTAGCTCATATAAGTCTTAAATCAAAAATAAATTCAAATAAAGGACAAATCCCATTTTAAGATATCGGACACTCTATTAATATTTGATCTTTGGAAAAAAATATTAACTTGTAAGTGATATCTTGCCGTAATAATCAAACACTGATAATAAGAACATATTGAATAATAATTCTTCCTTTGGGCCGATTTATTATTCATATGTAAAATTAAATAATTATCACGTGCTTATTATTAAAGTGACACATGTAATTTTGTTAAAAAATAATCTTCCTTTGGGCCGATTAATATTCACATAAATTAAATGCACATAATTCTTTTTATATTTCGAAATAAAATTAATTTTGAACAAAAGAGGTCACTTTGGTGACATATTGTTTAAATTAATTTATCTCAAAATATATATATAAATACACCAAAATTTGAATTTAAATTTGTATATGGGTTCAAAACCCCTCTGGCTCCAGACTTGAAAGGTCATGGGTTCAAAACCTCTTGAGATCCTTCATAATTTTCATCATTTAAGAGGCTTAAATATGAAACACCAAGAGTCGAACCTTTAACCTTTCACTACCATCAAATCAACCGCTAGTCCAAATTTCATGAATTTTATATCGTTGGAATTGTAATGAAACGAGAATATTTCTGAATCCAAAAATTTTCTGAAATATTAAACCTTTTTGAAAAATTATTTACAGCCAAAAATTAATATCAATACCTTCCTAATATATTCTCAACAATTCAACATGAATTAGCTCTGATACCACATAATGGATTAATTTCTATTTTATGAAAACTATCACACAAACAGGAACATTCATATTGAATTATTAAGAAATATAAATATTGATTTTGCGAAAGCATACCTGAATCCATGACAGAAAGTTAAAATATCTGAGTCTGAGGTCTTATGCTCTTCCAGATCAACACTTTTATTTCCTCTCTAAATTTCTCTCTGATAATGGGAATCAGAAGATTGGTGTTGTGTGATCTGGGGACCATGACCCCTATTTATAACACAATCGTGTCTTTTCATAATTCGTATATTTCTACTTTAGCCCATCATAAAAATAGAAATTACGCTTGTCTCTACACAATAAAACCCACACTTTAATAATACATTAGTAAGCCCCCAAAACTTAAATTAATCACTTTAATTGACCTACTTTTATTTGATAGCCTATAATTCATATTTCTTTTATATATAAGCCCATATATTAAATTTTACACTAACAGTTTCATCTCAAAGTGATCAAAGACACTTACACCACTACTCCCACCAAAAATGGGAAATTTTTCATTAGCCACTTTCGACCAAAACCCGATCACTCACGTTCTTCTTGAGTTCCTCCATCGAATCTCTTACTTGTACAAGCTCGTCCAAATCAATCTTCTCAATCGGAGCTTCCCACCAAAACGGACTCTGGTTAGCCTTTCTCACACGATCAAGCGACTCACCCCATTTCTTCTCCATTTCTAATTCGTCAAAATCCGATTCAGCTCCGAGTTAAGTTCTTGAATGCTAGCGTTGTGGCAGCGAGCATCAAGGAGTTCGAGTGAGCTCAGCATTGGTCCTAACATCATAAAAAAAAATTATAAGTCACCATTGCGAAAATTGTAAATAGTCCTCTATTAAACATGTACAAAAATTGGGCATTAATTATACAATTAATAATAAACAATGGAACCATTTGTGTTATCTCATAGCCACTTCTCAATGAGTTGGATTAATTTGGTGGTTTCCCACTTAGAAACTTGTCGATGATGAATTCGACATTAGGGTGACCGAAGGTGAGACGACAACCGTAGCGATATCGACGCTGCAAAGGGTGGAGAGCTCGCTGGCCTTCTTGAGTAGCGTGCTACGTCGTTTTGAAAAGGTCATCAATATATGGTTCTTTATCTCGATTTTAAGCAACTTGGTCTTTTGATGACCCATGTTTGGTTTCTTTGACATAGCTAGAAAGAATTGGGTTTAATCTATATATTCTAGAATACGTTGAAGGTTAGAGACTAGAGTATACATATAGGAATTTATAGGAAATGTAAAAATATTTCCTACCAGAACTGGAAAATGCTAGTCATTTGAATGCTAAGATACATCAAGTGCAAATATGATTCGATGGACAAGTGAAACATTATTGTTTACAATTACAACTAATTTTCAAAATGGTTATCTGGTAGTAAAAGCTCGTTAAATATAGTAGTAAAAGTTATACACGGGGTGGGATAATCAAGATTTTATAGAAACACTTTCATACCCTAATAGCCTTTTCCTAAAACAAAAGGGTGAAGTTCTCTTACATAAGATGAACTCTAAAATAATGTGTATATATTGAATAAAGAAATTTCGAAGCAACGTAGTATTTTATGTACTCAGTTCTATGTTTGGTAAAGATACTTTTTCACCTATAGTAAGTAAAATAAAACCTCTGGATGCGTCTAATTTGAAATCATTCATAGTAATTATTATGGTGCCAAACAAGGGAGGGCGAGGAAAACTATTGGAAAGATTTTTTTTCTGAAATAAAAAAATAGATATTTATGCAATCAGTTTTGAACTAACACGAAGTTATTACTCATGGGTTGTCCCTTAGCGATTTTGGGTTATGTCATGACAACCTGATAAGACAAAATAATTGACGTGTCTGATTTGACATTCACCTCCTTCACCCGTTAAAATCCGTTAAGGATCGTGAAGATCCATTAATTAAAGTCACTGTTCTAAAAAATCCGTCTAGGATCCACCTAGGCTTGAGGCTTGGGAGAAACGTCCCGCCTTAAGTTTTTTACGCCTTATTCTTGGTAAAACACTTAAGGAACATTTTTTTTCGAAAAAAACACAATGATTTAGTGAAACGATATCGCCTTTTAAAGATTTTTTTTACAAATCGGACCATTAGCTCATCCAAAATAATCAAATAGTATTTTAATTTGCAAATATTCAAACATATTTTTATGATATGTATACTTTTAGTATTTTAATAGCCTTGTTATGGTTAAAAAATATTAAAATATATTGAGAAGGCCTAAACGCCTTTTCACGCCTAAGGCCCGCCTAGGCTTCTAAGGGTTAAGGCTTAGCCTCCACGCCTCGATCACGCCCCGCGTTTTTTAGAACCTTGATTAAAGTAAATAAAAAATATTGTTAGCTCTTATAAAGAGTTTATGTAGTTCAATGTAAATTTAGTCATATTAAATCTTACTAAATGAGAACTTTAGATATGTTAATGAATTAGTAGGCCTAATTTTGTTTAATATTATAGTAAAATTACAACCCATAATTAATGATCAACATTGTTTATTATTGTGAAATTTGGTTTGTTGATTATGTTAAAACTGTAGAGTGTACTTTTAATTTGAGAAATTTCAAAATAAAATAGTAGACTTTTAATTTGGTACTAACGATTTTGTGTGGTCATTGATTGTGTGAATTGAGTGATAAGGGTGGAGATTAGTATCCCATTGCTATTCATATTCCTATTAAATAGATACCATTAACAGATTGGTGTATAACTTTTTTCATAAATGTGTGGACATCTCTATCTCTATATACTCTAAAATGCAAAACAAGACATTTATAAGCATTTAAGACTCCTCCTCATTGAGAGTGTCCACGTGGCACTCTATATTTCAATAATAATATAAAATGCTTAACAAAATTTATTTCTCCTTTAGAATGAAAGTGTCCATGTGGACATCATTAACCGAGGCTATAATTTTTTTATAGGCAAATGCGCTACTATTAGTTTAATAAGTTTTAAGAGTGTTATCCCTCCCTATATCCAGATGTATTTACATGGATGTGATTTTTTATGTTGGCTTTTCAATATCTCAATCTCTCTCTTCGCCCTTTCATGGATCTTTCACTCACTTCTTTCCCGACCTTTCTCCACCCCTCTCTATCTCTATCCCCCAGCTGTTTACCCTTAACTTCAAAACCATAAATAAATATAACCTATTCACAGTTATAGTACCTACCTACAGCGAGTTAAGAAGGAAGAAGTGGATTCAACGGAGGAGATAGAGTTGAATCTTGAGTTATCTGTGGGGAGTAGATTTGGTGTTGATAAAAGTATGAGTAAGTTGGTGAGGCTTTGTCCATTGTTGTGCCTATACCAATTGTTAGAAATGAAGATGGGTTGTCGGTGGTGGCTCTGGAACCGAAGTATACCAGTTCGGTGAGGACATATTCACTTCTGGTGAAGACTGAGGATGCGTGGAGGAATAAAAATAAGATGCAGACGCTATGTCTAAGAGCACGAGGTCTCAGAAACAAAGGTTTTTGAGGAGTGAAAAAGATGGTGGTGGGTTTTCAGAAAGTTTGAGGCGGAGGATACAGAGAGAGATGTATATATAAGCAATGAATAAAGTTGGTTCATCAATGACACCACCGCCGTTTTGGTTACCTACATGGCGTGATGGTGCAATTGGGAAAGTAAAGGAAAATTATTTAGGGGGGATTGGGAAAGTTGTAATTTTCAAGTGTTTGTGCAACCGATGTCACACGGGTGACTAGAGTCGCAAGGTAGAATTTTTTTTCTTCAATTTTCCCTTTTTGATTTCTGCATATTTTTTCTACTTTTTGTATATTATTAGATCCATTTACGTATTAATATCTAAGTTATCCAATACATCTACTCTTGATCTCTTACAGCCTTTTTTTGTAGAAATATAAAGAACTATATGAGTATATTCTAATTTAATCACCAACAATTCTTTGTTTTCATATCAATATACACATAAAATTATATATGTATCTCATTTGAAAAACTTATTTGTTTTTTTAGATCTATTCAATATACAAATGGTCATGGTGGTCGATGTGTGGGTTAGCGATGGACTAATGGTGGCGATGATGCAAGACAACATAACGAGGTGGGTTGATTGGAATTAATTGTAGTGGTAAATGTATTGTTTATGACTGGATTTAATGGTGTTAAACAGGATTGTTCTTGGTGACAAATGGGGCGGTTAGTGTTCAATCTCTCTTCATATACATGTGGAATTTTATTTACATGTAGTGAGTTTATTTGTTCATACATTTTTTTTATTAATTTGACAAGTATTTGGTGTTTGATAAAATGTCTTCTATCAGGTTTTCTTTTATTATAAACTTACTAATGGTGTAATATTTGTCTAAATAAGTAAAAGTTGAATATCATCTCTTATAATTTGTTGCCTTTATTTTTTGAATAATCAATTACATTGACATCTTGTATGTAGAAGGCTAGGTATAATTTCTCATTAACAAGTCCTTAGAATGGACAAAACCCAACTGAAACACAATATGAAATGTCCCATGTAGCAGACTAGCTAGATATCTTTGGGGTATACTACTTAGGAGTTATGTGTTTGTGAGAAGTATTATGAGTTTTTAAGGGATTGGGGGAAATTTGGGTATTTCATGAAAAATAAATACGGGCAAAGTTCATAGTTCTTTCAAGTTTAGATCCGATGTAACGGTGACAATTCATGTTTTTTGGCCGACATAACACATATGGTATTTTAAACACAACACGACATAAGTTTTGACAAGAATAAGACACATATAAAACACGACATGACACTCACATGGTTCTTTAAACACAACACAATACAATTTCATATTTTTTTTATCTGACACGAATAAGATCCATATAAAACACGACACGACAAAATAATTTCTTAAGTTACACTTAATTAAACATAATGACATGATAACCTGATTAACATGACCAAACACGATAAAATGCGTAAAATTATTCAAAATTTTGACATGAACGTGACACGAAGTCATGTAAAAAAGACCCAACATGAAAATGATATATTTGTTAATTTTGAGCAAATTTTGTGTCACATTAGTGTTTCAATTTTATTGCCACCCCCAATCAAGAATTATTGACTTCCCGGTTCCATTTCTTTGTTTACTTCTGTAATTCTTTATCTTTTCATTAGCTAATATCTTGGTGTGAGGGTAGCTGTTAAAAAGATTAATTAAGTCCATATAAAATTTTCCTTCTCATGTAATTATTGATGTACATCTTGAATAAAATTATTATATATACTTTAAGTGTCACTACTATTACATTTGGTATGTAACACTTCTTCCTTATAGAGATGGCAAACATTAAATAATTTCACATTTTATTTTTTTTTAATTTTTTAAGCATAAAATTTATTACGTATTTATATTTGACTTAAATAGATATTTAGCAAAAGTTTTGATATATCCATTTTGTCGAGATGCAATTATGCTTCTTATTGTTGGATTTATATTTAATACTTATAAATTTTTTGATTTCATTTCACTTAAAAGATTTAGTATTGCCATTATTTTTTTTTTTAATTTCATTTAATTGGGAGAACTATAAATAAGTGTTTGTATCACATGAACTATATGTCGCCCGCGCATCACGCGGGGTTTAAAACAAGTGATGATTAAAACGTGAACATATAAGATACTAATAGTTTTCGTTTGGATATTATAAAGAAAATATTACAATTTCCAAGTTCTGTATTTTCATGTGGAATATACGTCAATGTTGGAAAGTATAGTACATAGATGCATCCAAATAACATTAATAATTTACATGGCTGAATTGTTTTCTAAACATTGTCAATAAAAAAAATTCCAAATTTAACAAAAACAACATTCTTAACCTATAGAGGGTCATTAGATTTGGGAAATATGAAGGTGAGGAACTATAGGTATAACACGTATTTACCTAGGTTTAGTTTTTTGGAAACTATTATTCAGGGAGTCACTTCACATTTTTATTTGTTTTATTCAACGCAATTAGAGTTGCCTCAGCCTCCTATGGGTGCATAATAATAATTCCACCATATACAATAATTTCACCACATAATAATAATAATAATAATACTCGTTGACCAATTTCATTGTTTAAAAGAAATCTTAATAGACAAAAGGGGTATATACCAAATAGTTCCTCGAACTTTTTTTATTACACATTTAGTCCAAGCGTTTTTATTTTGCACCAAAAAGTCCTTCACCATGCCAAAAAGACTTTACCATGCCGCTGGCGCAGATCTTTAAAGACAAGAGAATAAGGGACTTTTTGGTAAAAAATAAAAGGCTTGGACTAAATGTGTATTAAAAAATGTTTGAGGGACTTTTTGGTATTTGATCCTAGACAAAATTGTTGATTTTGACATGTAATGGTTAATTAAGTGGCTATTTTGACTCATGTTCATGTTGGATTTTATTATATTCAGGTCTAATCGAGTTCGAGTCTAACATTTGACTTTTTATCGGGTGAAAATTTTTATATTCAAACCCGATTTATTACCTTAGTGTGTTGTGTCTTGTTCACCCATTATTATCAATTTAGATAAGAATTATTACAAATCCTATACGGGTTGATATATTGTTCTGATAAGTTACTATTGATTGAGCGTATCATTAATCTATGCAAAAAATAAATATGATTTTTTAATTTGGGACAAATGGAGCATGTGATTCGATGAGATATGGACTTTATTGGTTTAGATGATTAATTTTACTAACAATTTTGCAATTCCACAAAAAGAAAGGTATATGTGAAAGAGGAAAAACAAAAAGAGTGGGAGAATATTATATTTGTTTTTTCAGAGATGGCACATCCATTGAACCATCTCCTTTGATTTTTACATTAATTATAATGGAAAATGCACATGTTTTATGAATTCATAACATTTTGGCTGTGGCGTGTTGTATTATGGGAAACTAAAACTGCGTTGAACATATTTTGTGGAATCTATATGTAGAGTTATCCCATGTTATTTCCCTATATATTTGTTTACACTACACCAAAACAGACAAATTGTCGTAGTCAATTGGTCACTGTCAAAACCGTGACCCACAATCAAAACTCATAATCAAACACGTGACCAAACCAAAGAGTGACACCAACAGATGATTGATCAAGGTTTTACACTGTAACAACATTGGTCACGACTCCGTTAATCCGTGTTTGACCTTGACTAATCCGTGAACCTTTAGGCATCAAATTTCCTATTAAAATTGCCACCTTGATGGTCACGATTTTGGACCGTAACCCACCCGTGACTAATACCACTGAATTATGATCACGATTTTGAATCGTGATCCCCAACCCTAGTTCAAAATAGTCACCTTCAATTGGTCATGGTCCACAACCGTGACCATTTCTCGATATTCCATTTGTCACAGTATGGGTCACGGTTTTGAATTGTAACCATTTTAAATCTATAAATTGGTCTCAAATCTACCCACCAATTACATTTATCTCTCAACTCTTGTTAAACCTCTCTCCCTCTCTCCACCAGCGATCTCTCCCCCTCTCCACTGACGATCTAAACCTCTCTCCACTAGCAACTTCCGCTAGGACCTATCTCTCTCCCCATTGGCGACTTATATACCGGGCTACATCTCTCTATATCTCTCTATACACCTTACATTCACCCCCAATTGTAAAAAATAGGGGTTACTCTCAATTTGACCTTCTAATTATAACCCTCAATCGAAACATGATCTTTATTTGATCCATTTGGAACTTACTTGCTTCTAAAACTTATTCATAACTAATATATCAACAAAATACATGCCTCTAACATACAGGCAACTCCATCCTCACACAAATCTTTAATTGAGTCGTCTCAACTAGAACCAACAGGAAAATCAACACTCTTTTCTTCAATTTCCACTCATTCAGGCATACTACTAATTATTTCTAACCAGCCTCCAACTCATATTCCATAACCACATGGTGAACCTACTCCTAAGTCTAGACACTAACATTATCATCACCCTAATCCCAAATGCTTTAACCACATAAATGAGCCTTTCCTAAATCTGAACGCAACACCAAATTCCACTCTCTAATTATAATTAATCCATAAATAAATTTATCATCAAAACCATTACATTTTTCTAAAACGCAGCAATCTATTGCCCTCTCTCTTACATGCATAAAATTTCATAAGGTCATTCGACTAGCCTAAATTTCCATCACAATCCATATTACCATAAGTAGAACGTAAAATTCATTAATATATCCAAAAATGGACTCAACAAGAAAGACATTCACTAACTTATGCCAGCAAGAGTCTTTAAGTTGCAGATTTTCCCCAAACAAGATAATTTTCCATAATAATCCTCACAACTATGGCGGACATCATTGCCCAACCTCTCGTTCCACACTTGACCATTAACTCTCAGCGGTTCTTACTCTCATGATTTCCTAAGCTCAAATACTCTTGAAGTCTTTCCAATGCTCGATGACTACGAACAATGTCAACACAGATTATCGCAACATAAGAGTACAAAATCCTATAACAGGATCTAGACTAATCGAAGAAAGCTCAGCAGAAAATGAAACGGACGCAACGCAGATCCTAAGGACATTAGAACTTAGATGCTCTGATACCAACTGTGACAACCGGTAATTTTCTACGATCGGTTGATCAGGCCGCACATGAAATACCAGGGGGGCGTCTAAATAATTTTTATATCATTCTCGGCATCAGCGTTAACTAAAAGCCATAGTAAATTAAAACCAACTCAATAAAGGATTCAATAAGAGATGATGAACAAAAATACTAAAATGTGAAAACTGAATCCACTATATAAAAACCTCTGATTACAATTGTTCAACTCAATAAAAAAGTGCCATAGAAACTTCCTCTAACTACCAAATCGTGATAAAATATAAATAGAGTATAAAAGTAACCCTTCCATGTAACTCTGAATATGCTGACAGCTATAATGAACGAGTGATTCCAACTCTGTGAATACCAAATTGGATCACCACAACCGCAAGTCTGATCGCTCAGTCCCATTAACCTGTTTATACAATAATAATAACAGGGGGAAAACATTTTATAATTTTGGTTAGTTCCCAAAAGTTGCAAGAATTAACTTTAAATACCAATAAATAATGATGCATTCAATTCACAATACTTGTCATTCATCAGCTCTCATATGCAATGAGTATCTCACCTCTCACCTAAGTGCAATACTACACATATCCCCACCAAAGGCCTAACTATTCTAGAATTCTAAATACCTAAACAATTAACCATTATTTGTTGCAAACAACAACCATGGAACACTATAAATAACCTAAATAGGATTTCACCAAAAGGTCCACACAAATATTTTTATTAATGTATTCATAGGTTCGTAAACATAATGCTCGGAATGCTTAAATATCTTTTAATTAATCAAATTATTATCCAATTATCAAAAGGAATAGGTCGCAACCATATACTCTGGACAAAGCAGTGTAACAAGACACACGTGTAAAAATACAACCCAAATACCTACTCCCACACTGTCATTCACAAGGGATATGCAAGTAAACCATATAAGGTACCTAACATGCCATAATGTTCATTATTAAAGTCTATCATTAGACTTCATTAATTCTTACATAATATAAACACACACACACACACACATGTGTGTGTGTGCATGTTTATACATATATAAAACATGAAGGCATTTATCCTCGGTGTTCACCTCATACTTTTATCGGCAAGTCTGGAGGAGTCCCTCACCTAATGGATTATAACAAAATACCCATAAATGGGGTGATCAAAAGGCAGCGTCGCCACCTACCCTGCACATACCCAAACATAGTAGATGTAACGGGTCATCCTGCTTCTCCTATCATGAAGCGGTGACCCTTAACAATATGATCTAAAATAATGACCTATATTGCGTCCTAGCACATCGCAGCTAGTGCGTGGTACTTAGTCCCGATGTCGGACACAACCCCAAACTAATAGATTCACCCCGGATACGTGTACGTCCCCACACAATATATATATATATATATATATATATATATAGGATAATGAATAAACTCAAGTGTACCCAACCATCTAGATTCCCACATCATTGGATCCTTATTTTAAATAGATTAACAATCTCTCAAAACCAAGTTAAACATATATATACAAATTGGATGTCGCGTACACTCCAACGTACCCCAAATCAATTGAATCCCTAAAATTGGATTATTTTTATGTTCTTAGGATCATCAACTCTAATCCATATTAAATTCGACTCCTAGTGTATTGCATCTCTAAACTATGAGTACATTCATCCCTATATATATACAAACACACACGCACACACACTTTCATAACGTACATATATGGTTCCTTATTTAATTACTTAATTAATTTCAAGGCTTATATCCTCCTATGTCCTGAATTAATTTCCCAAACGCTTTAACTCGTTACTCTCTAAGATCAATAAATACATACGACAATAGGATACCGCTCACTCGCGCTTTTACCCATTCTAACCAAATCCTAACACCAGATATAAGGGTAATAGCTCTAACCTACATTACAATCCTAAATATTAACAAAGTCTTATCCATCACTAAGTTAGGTGTATTAATCCTAGAGAAAGTCCCAACTATAAATGACCAAATCGAACTTTTGGTCTCACGCACCGTTTAGTAGAAAAATAATATCAAATCCAAAAAAAATAAGAAAATACGACATCAGTGCCCATGCCTTTGTATTTTGATTCTGTACAACTTGGGTAAATTTCCAAAGTCATTTGAATGAGAATGGCACCTTGTTCGAATGAGAAAAGGACCTCCTTTGAACGAGAAAGTCACTTCGTTCGAACGTTGTTCCAACGAGAAAGACGTTGTGCTTCGTCCCCAACTACAAAAATCAGCCACAAAACTCCCTAAAAAACTCCATTAAATCCCCATTAAAGCCTCCAGTCGAATCCCCATCATACCAGAACTCAAACTAACATCTAGGGGCAAGAATCCTAATAATTTGTAATCATAAACAACTATTCTTAACATAATTTCTATCAATGATTAAATTTACCCAAAATTTCTCAAGAACGATTTATAAATACCTAATATCTTTCAATTCTCAATTCATTAAACATGGATTCGATTAAAAAGTAACTGGAAAACATAACTGTGGATTTCGAGTAAAAAGTAACTTCAAACCATAATTTCCACTGGTTATTCAATGTCAATTTCGAGTTTTATCACAAAAGGCTTAACTTTCAAACTAAGATCAATTACTATTAATCATAACTAGTCCCAATCATAAACCATCATGTAAATCAATCTTTAACATAATTAAAACCCGAAATCGTATGAGAAAATTCTTGCCTTAGAAGATGAATGAAAGCTCCTCCATTGAGATTGTCTTCTTTGGCTCAATTCCCAACTTGTTAACTTCTCCCGAAAAGTTTTTGGCTGCAAGGTTAAATTAGAAATGGATAGTAAACGTAATTAGGTTGGCCTAGATTATAAATAACCCCTTAATCCTGTATCTGTAATACCCCGTACTTTTATGTCTTTTAATTTTAGGGATTTATTAAATTTAATTAGAGATATTAAATTAATATCAATCCAGAAAATCATTCAAATAATTACTAACTCTCATCACGCTAGTAATTATTTAAATGATTATGTAATACTCCGTGTTTTTATGTCTTTTAATTTTGGGGATTTATTAAATTTAATTTGATATATTAAATTAATATTAATCCGGAAAATCATTTAAATACTTACTAGCATGATGAGAGTTAGTAATTGTTTTTGTTATAAGTTACTTTATGGGTAAATTAAGGGGTGTAATTATGATTAGTAAAATTATCATGATAATTTAATTTGATAATTTTGAAAATTTATTGGGACGCACTTGTGTCGTGTCGGGATTAAATTTGGACTATTAAAAGTAAATAAATTATAAGTCACCCGTATGGTCATTTTAAGTGTGTCAATTTGTCCAGAAGGGTCTAGATAGTCAAAATAATGTACCCGGGGGTTTAGTTTGGGTCTCGGGGAGTTTTTAGGCTTAATTAACACCCCGGGAGGGCGTTTTAGGCATTTTGTATTTTTGGGCTTGGAAACCTATGAATTTTCTAGGTTATATCAGATGCTTAGGGTTGTCTTCTAGGGTTAACACAACCAAAAACAAAATACGGCCATGGAAAAGGAAAGGAAAAGCTTACCAAGGAGTTCTAGGCCAAGAATTCCTCCGTTGGCACCGCCGTCACCACCAAACGTTAGACCGCGCAACAAGGATCACAACCACACTGATTTCATCCACAAATCAGAAACAACAATTCCCAGGCAAGTATTTATCTTGCTTAATTTAGTTAATGCTTCATTCATATTAGTTTAGGGTTGATTATGATGAGTTTTTATAAAAGAAAACCTATGTTGGAGGTTAGAAATCGCATGTTGTAGAGATATAAACATCATTATGGAAATTCCCTTCACATGTAGAGGTTAAACCACAAATTTACATTGGGTTAGAAGTAGAAATTATGGAAAAATAATGAGAAGAACTAAGTTAAAGAAATTATTAGGGTTCATGAGATTTATATAGATTTTGGCCCTTTTAATTCATGATACTTGATGAAAACTCGCATGCCTTACGTAGAATATTGTTCATTTGGGTTTATAATGCTTGTGGTACGAATTTCTGGGAGTTTGGGAGTTAAAAACTTGGATTTGGATGATTTTGGATGATAATTCCCGTAACTGGTATTCTACAGTTTTCGCCATACCTGCTTGATCGATCGATCGACCCCTTTTTATCAATCGATCGACCCCTTCTGGAAAACTAGATTTTTCCTTATGTTGACTTAATCTGATTAAATGTGTAATAAATATTGATTAATGTTATTAGGACATAATGAAACATAAAAAGGACCAGTAGGGTTAAGGTAAACCCCGTTAAGTGGAACTTTAATGAAATGGGAAAATGAAGGGTAAACGGGGAAATATTCATACCTAAGAAATCTAACGTGCGTAGACTTAATAATCGCAATGTATAGGAGTTAGATTAGAAGGTAAGTGAGGGCCTACTAAAATTGTACTTAGGTAAAGAGAATACTTCGAGAGATGAGAAGTGAGTTGGAATAAATTAAATTTCGAAAATAAAATGAATAAGTCCATTATAAGAAATAATCGAATAAAAATGTACTAAGAATGGAATAATATAATGTTGGGCCGTGGGCGTACCTAACTTATGAATGTGAATAGTTATATATCTATATGACTCTGTGATTTATCATATATCTTACATACGTGTAAACAAATCATGCCCGCGCTACTTGCTATTGCTGAGGTTTTCGCACTGGGACAGTCTTATCTTGATGGGACCTTTATGGGGGATATTGACTCGTACCCTAGAACATAGGAATCCTTGGTACAGACTATCGGATTGATAGTCAGATGGTCTTAAGAGACGTGAGGGTATGTGCTGACCTCTTAGTGACTTGGAACTATGCTTCGCCTCAATTTGTGTTTGTTTGTATTAATACAGTTCGAGAGTGATTTCGAACTAGTATTTCCCTTAGTACGAGTGATACGGGGACTTGATAGCAGAGTATATCAGCACCATAAATATTATGTGGGGTGCCAGTAGTATACATAAATTATATGGGTAATTAATGTATATATATATAGTCTTGAAATTTGCAACTTCCTACCGAGGTTAAAAGAAGGTAATTAATGGATAAATATTCCGGTTTTATTATATATGGCTGAAATGTTGTGACACTGTTGAAAGACTTTTTAATTAAATAAGAGTTATGTGACAACCTGAAATTCCTGGAATTTAATTATCTTTGTCCTAGAAATTGTCGGCATGGAATCTAATGAGGAATTTAAATTAAGTTAATCTTTTGGGATTAATAGTGCGTTAGGGTGCACACTAGAAGAGAGGTGAGACTTTCTCAAGGGAGTGTCGTTACTAATATGTTGTTGCATTAGCCAGTAAACATTTTAAATACTTGCTAAACTAAAATTTTAAACGGTTTTACAATCGGGCTTTGACCCTTTACTGTTATCTCTCCTCTCTTGTATATATATATATATATATATATATATATATATATATATATATATTACAGGGGCCCACCCACAGGGGCGTCAGGCTTAGGATTCTCTAGATATGGAACGCGCTGCAGCTTTTGTGGGAGTTGCAGGCCTTGTGCTTAGACGACCTCATTATTGATTCTGTTTCTAGTTCTACTTTATCTAGTTGGGCATGTGTCGCCCCTTTTCATTATTTAGTTGGCTTTTGTGAGAGATTGTAATTCATTTACTTTCAGTAGTTTTAATTTGGAATTTGTTACTGTCAGAACGTTTTTCTTTGGTGTTTGAAGTTGGGATTTACTATTGATGGTTAAATTATTGAATGATTATTTACATCCTTACTATTATTGTGTGACTCTTAAACTGTTAATTATCAAAGGTTTTATAATTGGACTTAAATAAAAATGGGAATAAGGTTCAAAAGGTTTTGACACTTAGCTCAAATATTAGGGTGTTTAAATTGGAAAATTTATTTTACGACAGTGATGCTGAGAATGAACCAACCATACACCTTGATTATAATTTAATAAAGGATTGATCACCCGGTATTTAATTAGGCGGGGTGTCACAGGTGGTATCAGAGCATCAGGTTCTAGTGTCCTTTAGGATCTGTACGGTTATTTTCATTTCCAGCTTAGCGTCCTTGATATAGAGCCCAATTTTTAGGACTGTTGTATTCTTATATTTACTCTTATGTCTTCAGCTATTAAAGATTTGATAATAACTGTAGACTAATAAACTTCCTTCTCGTTTCAGATGCCTCCGAGACGTGCACTCCAAAACAGGGATGCCCAGGTCGAGCAGCCAGAAGCTCCAGTTCAGGGAATGATGAATGCAAACGAGGTAGGTGCTATTGTTGCTCAGTCAGTGAATGCCGCATTACCGGTAGTGCAACAGGCCCCACCCCAGATTCAAGCAGTGGCGCCAGTACCTGCACATCTTCCATCTGCATGGGATCGGGTTAGGGACGCCTTTCAGAAGGCGCATTCCCCTGAGTTCTCGGGTAGCTCAGATATCATCATTGTCAGCCAGTGGAAGAAAGATATCCAGAGGCATCTGCATATGTATGAGTGCACAGACGTGCAAAAACAGTTGTTGGCTTCCTTTAAGCTAGTGGGGACTGCTTTGCAGTGGTTGTAGTCCACCACCACCTTGGAGCAGAGGGATATTATCCCGATTCAGTCATTCTGGGAGCGGTTTGACAGCAAATATTTTTCATCCGCCATGCAAACTGAGATGAGGCGGAAGTTACTGAACTTGAAATAGGAGAATACGACTATTGCTGAGTATGAGGAGGAGTTCACGAGACTTCTCACTATAGTGCCAGATGAGGCACCCACTGAGGGGAAGAAGATACTGCTATTTGTTGATGGATTAGCCTGGAGGATCCGTCAGCACCTCATAGGCAATATATCCTTGAGTATCTACTCTGACGTACTCAACGCTGCCTTACTACATTGCCAGGATCACCGCTTCCATCTGCAGGGAAGCAAACATACAGGAGAGTCCAGCCAGCGGGTCAGGACAGGAGGAGGTAGTGCTGGTGGGGCACCAGCAGCCCAGGGGCAATCACGTCATCTTGAGCAGAATTCCCATCAGGGGGACTCTGCCAAGCGGTTACGATCATGTGACTCTAGGCAGCGATTTGGAGGATTTAAGCAGGGCCAGACTAATTAACAGGGCCAGCAAGGCCAACACCGTCAGCAGCAGGGTCAGCAGTAGGGCCAACAGGGACAATAGCGTTTTCATCATAAAAGAGAGGACAATAGCGTTTTAAGCAGGGCCAACCTAATCTCTCCTCTCTTGTATATATATATATATATATATATATATATATATATATTACAGGGGCCCAGCCACAGGGGCGTCAAGCTTAGGATTCTCTGGATATGGAACGCGCTGCAGCTTTTGTGGGAGTTGCAGGCCTTGTGCTTAGACGACCTCATTATTGATTCCGTTTCTAGTTCTACTTTATCTAGTTGGGCATGTGTCGCCCCTTTTCATTATTTAGTTGGCTTTTGTGAGATATTGTAATTAATTTACTTTCAGTAGTTTTAATTTGGGATTGGTTACTGTCAGAACGTTTTTCTTTGGTGTTTTGAAGTTGGGATTTACTATTGATGGTTAAATTCTTGAATGATTATTTACATCCTTACTATTATTGTGTGACTCTTAAACTGTTAATTATCAAAGGTTTTACAATTGGACTTAAATAAAAATGGGAATAAGGTTTAAATGGTTTTGACACTTAGCTTAAATATTAGGGTGTTTAAATTTGAAAATTTATTTTACGACAGTGATGCTGAGAATGAACCAACCATTCACCTTGATTATAATTTAATAAAGGATTGATCACCCGATATTTAATTAGGCGGGTTGTCACAGTATCTCCCCATAAGGTCAAAGTTTGGACTATTAAAATGCTACCCTAAATAGCCCAAAATCACTCCTAAGCGTATACATACCCCCTGGAAAATCAATTTAAAGTGATAAAAACATAAAAGGAGAACCATGTCACTCCAGAGTTCCCGTTTAACTGATAATACCCACAACTCACGGTAATATCTCATTGCATCAATAAAATGGCACACTTAATTATTTTATACGTACACAAAGCCAAAAATCATATAATCAATATCACAAATTAATTATTACTAATACATGTTACAAAAATTATGATGCATGCAATATAGGATTATCACCTAAATTATGCCAAATCATTATTACTAAGTCACACAAGTAATAATTAGTCACATTTATTAATATATTCTCACTTAATAATTAATAATTATAGTCCGCGAAAATACAGGTTATTACAAAATGGCGCCATTGTCGGCTTCTAAAGCGTTTGAGTTTGGCTCATTTTTTGGCAAAAGCGTTTTCATCACCAAAATTCCCTTGCCTCTTTCTTAAGTCAAAATGTGTTTAAAGACTTTTACATTTATTTCATTTGTATATATTTTTATTTTTTTAGAATGGTTGTGTTAGGCTATTAATGCCTTGGATTTATATATTTAAGATACATTTTAGACATTAATTTACCAGTAACAATTAATTAAAAAAACAAAAAAGGGAAATGGGACAAAATTGAGAGAGAGAATCATTGGAATGGATTGGAAGCCTCTCTATTTTGGGTCCGCAGGACTCCCGGGGTCGAGTGAATTTAGGAGAAACTTCCCCCTATCAACTTAACTCGATCTTCACTCCATGTTTGTAAAAATCGCAGGAGGTACATTTCTTTCTCCCTTGCAAATCTCCTATTAGCGAGTCAATTCATTAATTATCTATTTGATCCTATTTGACTTTAAGCGTTGTCTTACTTTCACTAGTTTTTGAATTAATTGTACTTAAGACCTAAACTCGGACATTCAAACGAGTTGGGATTTCATCACGCACTCAATCACTTAATCTTGTTAACCCATGCGATCACATAATTAAAATTGACCAACTAGCAAGCCAAGATGAGAACAATTTCAAAGGCGATGTATAAGACTCTGTGCTTTTCTCGCCCACTGATTAATTAAAATTTTACTACTCAATCACTTAATTGATGAAAAAAATTGGTTATCTTCTAGTTAGGACTTGTCCTCTGCTTGTATATGCCTAATTCAACTCTTTGGTAGTCAGTTTTAATATCCGTCCTATCTTGCTTCAAAGAGTCCATTTTTATCGCTTTTTTAAAAAAGCCAAAAAGATATTTCATTCCTTTTCTTGTATCCAAAAACCCAAAAATATTTTCCTTCCTTTTCGAAAAAATAAAAACCCCAAAAGACATTTTTTTCTCTACTAAAAAATACTCATGGGAGACATTAGTTTTCTTCCACATCAATCCCACCATGGTAGAAGAACGTCCTTTAAGGGACTACTTCGCCTCATTTCCATTGTCCCAAAGCATGTTCGAAGTTGAGCCCTAGTTCAAACTTCATAATCTACTTAGTGTCGGTAATTCTCTCACACAAACTGTTGATACTCTTGCATGTTCTATGAAACAATGCCACATTTCAAAACCCACAGTGATGAGTGTCAATGAGTATAATACTTCATCGTGCACAAATTGCCCTCCTATCGATTACTTATACCATGCGTACCCATTTCTTAATTATCAACCTAATTTTGCCGTGGAACAAGTGTATGCATTTGAAACTATTTGGGAACCCACTTCGTCATCGTATAATGAGACTTATAATCCCGAGTGGTGTGAGCAACCGAACTTCTCGTGGAGAAAATATCAACTTCCCACCCAATACGAATTCAAATAACATGTCGAGAATCCTTACAATTTCCAATAGTTGTCATAGCAACAATGTGCAACCCACTCCGATCACGACCCTCACTACACTGAACATAGTCAACACTACGTATCTTACGGAGGACCCCCTCCCATGTATCCATAACTTGACTCCACCCCACTTGAATCCCATGAGTATTCTCCATGTCCTAGTGTTAATAACGAATTGGTCCCATCTCAACTATACACCATTTCACCACCACAATCCACTTCTACTCTCGAAAGCATCTTGTAATAGTTCATCACTCAGCAAAAGCACACCACTCAGACTCAAAACAAATCCCTTAAACATGTTAAAAAATGCTTGAATCAACATGAGTCTGAGCGAGAGATGAATTTCCCTCTGAGTCAACCTATTGCTTATCCGACGGGGAATGGCAATGAGTTGGCCTCTAACATCGGTTTTGAGTGTGACCAACCGAATTACCTTGATAATCCCAAAAGTGAGACCACTATGTGGTTTGGGACCCAAGTTGATAATTGTGTTGACTTAGCCGTAGAATGTGAAACTGATCCACCCCTTAAAAATCCAAAACAAACCATATTTGAGGTTGCCCCACCCATCATATCCAAAAATAAGCTTGAGACTACACCTATTGAGCCCATTGTGCATGTCCCCGAGGTACCCCTTCTTATAGGTTAACTCCGGCAGTGTTGGCTAACGAATGCCTCCAGATTAAATCAGATATGGTTTTAACATATCTTGATATGGATCCTCTCTAGAAATGCGTGTCTCACTTTGAGTTTGATATTGATATTTATTCATATATCTCGAATCTTGATTCCTCGTTAAACACACACACCACAGATGGTGACCTATGGGTGGATAAGTTGACCACTCACTCCTTTAACACCTCACTCCCTCTTAAGAGTGTCCCTGAGGATCATTTTGCGCCTCATGAAGAGTGTGTGTCCCCAACTCTCGAGTTAGGTGAATCTCCCTCACCCATTATCCCACCCGACCCATCCATTGTTCCACCCGACCCACCATCATATTTAGAACTAATTCTCGTACCTCACCCATTTCCATGAACTTATATAGGTCCTCAGTTGCACCCACCCTCCACCCTTGATCTCCATGAGCCATTTCATGAGTTCTTCCTCCATCCCGCCATCCATGAGAGTGTTTGTGGTGACACTCTAGACTCACGAGACACATAGCTTGTATGCTGTGATAATTTTACTTTTTTCCACCTCATTGATATGTCATGACATGACCATTATCACCATCCATTTATAGAACGATCTTGTGATTTCCATGAGTCCCGTCCCACAGCAATTGTCAAACCATTACGCCTCCCTATCCAATTAGATAACCGTTCGTATAGGGACCTTATTTCCCTCACTTTTACGCTCAATGGGTCATGTGTGTACTCTAGTTATACCATATCCATTGCCCACCCTCCATATGGCATCACCTCCTCTCTCCTTTTGTCAACCGATGATTTGCATAGTGTTATGCACCTCCCCATATAAGTGCATTGACCATGTTGAACCAATCTTGCATGACGGACTTTTCAGTCTTATTTGGGGGGTGATTCTCATCACCCTCACTCTATTCCATCCTTGTCTCATAGTTCCTATATTTTAGGGGTGAGTACCTCTGTCTGAATATGTTAGAGTTATCCAGAGTCAGCCCGTTGTATCTTATTTAGGAGTATGAGCCTTATCCCATTTGGGAGTGGTGTTCTATCCCTCCCTCGACTCTGTATATATGATTTATAGACTTGTACATTTTGTCTTGTAAAATTTATTCATATTTCCCCTAATTTACATCTTGCGGTATAGTTTCATTAGAGGTTAACTATGGTAACCTATTTCCTGACTTATGGTTTTAAATTAAAATATAGTTTTAACATCGAGGATGATGTTCTCTTTGTTTGGGGGTGGGATATTTATCAAAATCATAACTTTCTTTGAAGCCTTTTATCATAAACAACATTTTTAAAACTCTTTTAAGTAGTTTTCATCTCATTTTTGACGTGATTTATCTACCATTCATCTTTTAGAAGTCTATGAATACTATTCTTTAAACTTGGAATCACATTTTAATCTTATAAGCTCCAGTAATACCTCTAAGGCATACTTGCACTATGAATTCATAAACTCGGCACCTTTTTCACACTTATCACATCATTGTTTCTTCTTAAAGAGAGGCTCGCATCTATCTCTACGTTCATCCATTAACAGACTAATTAAATATGACCAAATAAAAAAGGAGTTCTTGGATACACCCAGTTAAATAATTGATTCACCCCTATTTTGAGAAACCTTCACCTCACCCAACCAATTTTTATGAAATACATTCCACTCACCCACTAGGTCGGATGAGTTTTTCAATTGTTTTTCCAACCAAATTTGGATCAAAATTTTAATTTTTTTTCACTTCTTCTACATTTTTTATAAAAATTTAAGGCTTTTTTTTACATAACCACCACTTTATAATGATATATTTGACATAACCCTAGTATACTAATGTCTTAGACATAAATTTCAAAATCCTAACAGACTTCTAACCCATTCCACTCACCCATTAGGTCGGATGAGTTTTTCAATTGTCTTTCCAACCAAATTTGGATCAAAATTTTAATATTTTTTCCACTTCTACATTTTTTATAAAAATTCAAGGCTTTTTTTACGTAATCCCACTTTATAATGATATATTTGACATAACCCTAGTATAAAATTTATTAGACATAAATTTCAAAATCCTAACAGACTTCTAACTCCGTCAACTACCCTCTATTTGATAATTAGAGTTAACCACCAATAAAAATTTTGGACCGAAATACCTCATCTTCATCTCTCTAATAAACCCCTCCCAAAATTCTCCTCCCCCCACATCCACTATGACCCTCCCTTTCTCTACCCCACCAAATCCTCCCCCAACCATCATAAATACCAGTCTCTTCTATATCTCTACTAGACCGCCAATCTATGTACTCCAACAATAACAATCGCTGACAGGTCTAAAAAATAATTGCTAGAAAAATCCCAGTCAAAAAATCTTGAAAAAATTGCAACCTCTTCCCTTTTCTATACATGTTTGCCTATTTAACATTCTATCGATTGGACATAGGAATAAGTTGGTCCATCAGACCTGGGAATTTTTGGAGATTATTCTCTCTCTCTCTCTCTCTCTCTCTCTCTCTCCCCCCCCCCCCCCATTCTCTCTTGCTTGCTATCTCTCTCGCTCCTCTATTTTGCTATGTCAATCAATTTTATTTTTCTTTGAAATCAATTATTGGAATTTGATGTTAACGCTTTGAATGTGTTGGTGATGGTTGGTTTGGGTTTGATTAGTTGGTTGTGGTGTTTTATTTGAAGGTGTTAGTGATGTTTTGATTCTTTCTCCGAAATCATCTACGCATTTGGTCGACATCGAAAATGGTGTATTCTATCTACTAGAACCATGTCCACAATGTTCGACAACCAATTCAAACACCTTGCCTTGGTATAATAAAGGCCCCAGTAGGTGTGAAGCATGATAGAGTTTTCTTGTAGAGGTTTTGGAATTAAGTTGGGGTCTGGATACGAGGGAAATTAAGCTTCCTAGATTTCACCAGTGGGCTTTGCTGGGAGCAATGCTGGTAGAGAAATTCAGAGACATTTGGAATACGATGATAATGGTTTTCTATGGTTTGATTTGAGGAAGAATATGAATTAAGGGTATTTTTGTCCAAATATACCTGAGGGGTTATCTCTAATTACGAAATCATTATTTTTTTAATGGCAGAGAAAAGGTGTTTCGGAATTAGCGGTTATGTCAAATGAATTAGTAAGGTGGGGTTTATCTCATATAATGCATTATAAATGTGACACCCCGACTAATTAAATACCGGGTAGCTACTCCTTTATTAAATTAATTCAAAATGCCAAGTTGGTCCAGTTAATAGCATCACTGTCGAAAACATTTTTAAGATTACTAACCACCTAGTATTTAAAAAGTAAGTGCCAAATTTTAATTAAAGTTTGATTAACATGCAACAAGTGTAATAAAGAATAATAACACCATTCACCATAATGAAGTAAATAAAATAACCATCACATAACGTAAGTAAAGTCTGGAGGAAAAACTCCTCACTACAATCCCACAACTGAAATAAGTAAACCGAAAACTAAAACAGTACATGCCAAAGTCTGAAAACTGTAATGGAAATGTAACTCTAATAGAAATGGGCAACATGCCCTACAACTGAGAGATAATGAATCTGGAATCCAAGTGATAGAGGCGTCTACAAGCAAATCCCTGTAGCTTCCACAAACAGCTACAGCTCGTCACCAGAATGAGTATCCTATGCATGGTGTCCTTGTGGCTGGGCACCTAAAATGATTTTACAAAGAAAAATAGATTTGAAAAGCAAACGGGTCAGAGCCCGAATGTGGAGTTATATTTTAAAAACCTGCAAGTGCTTTAAAAACATTTAAAACATTAAATGCAAAGTACATGTTAGGACGTGCACTCACATGATGTTCTCACCTCTCGTCTAACTGTGCACTCCTAACGTAAGTACCCATCTATAACGACACAAACCACTAGCTAAGTACCATCATTTCTAGCTAGACTGTCATAGGTCCTACCCTTATTACTCGGTTCTATTAACATTATAACGCTCGTAATTAAGTAGGGGTTTAACGTAAACTCAGATGCTCAATATGCAATATATATCACTATCAGTTAACTGGTTATATTTCTCGAAACAATACCGTAATTATATTCACAACATTAACATGAAGATTCCCATTAATTAAGTGTATATTAATCACAACATAAATATACAATACAAGCACCCCGAGAACTAAGCTGTGGTGCACACATACTCTGCTATCCATCCCGGTACATCACGTACATAAGGATTACATATTCCGAATCTCTCAGGAATAGTTCACAGATAACAACATCACAAATAATGGAGGCGAACACAGTCACATCACATGGGTCACGCACATACCTACCCTCCCACGATTAGCGGACTTATTAATATCCCAATAAGTCTTTCTATGACCTATGTTCATCAAGGTAACCAGTCTAAATCCGGGCAACACAAGGATTAGAGGGCCCTAAGCGAACGCAAGCCTCCCGTGATAGCAAGTATGGTAGGTATGTCATACACACAATTCATATACCAATACTAAGTAAACATACGTCTTAGTAATCCCGTAGTTTAATTGTAGTACTATTCTCATTCTCGTACCAATATATAAGTTACACACTTTATACTATTCCGGTTTATAATCATACGCGCCATAATTTATTCTCACGTCGTAGCAGACACTCACGTCTCAACCCAAACCGTCCATTTAATTTAACTCTCGTATATAATTTCCTTCTCATAAATACCCAAAAGTCCCAATTCTATCATTACATCATCATTGGAATATTATCTATATCCTCGAATAAGTTTACGGGACTCCAAAAATCAAAACAGTCCAAAAAGGCCCAAACTGTCAACTCGTTAGAAGTCTCGTTCGAACGAGACTGTTCGAACGAGATTCCTCTGTCAACTCGTTAGAAGTCTCGTTCGAACGAGACTGTTCGAACGAGATTCCAGTTCGTTCGAACGAACTGTACCTTCTAACGATATCTCGTTCGAACGAGATTATCGAATGAAGTTCCCTTTCGTTAGAAGCGACTGGTCAATTCGTTAGAAGCTCGTTCGAACGAGTTCGTTCGAACGACCTGGGGAGGGGCTTCTAACGACCTGCCAGTTTCGTCCCAGATTTTCTAAATCTCGATTTTTCACCATTATAACTCCTCAAATCTCTTCTAAACTAAGTCCCAACAATCGTTTTAAGGTCTCTAAACAACCCTAAACATATTATAATCACATCCTAACACGTTTTGAAGGATTAATCCATCCCAACATCAACCGAATTTACAAATCTCTACACTTTTTCCCAATTTTTCAAGAACATGAACCCTAACTTTTTGAATCATGAATTAACCCAATATAAATCCGTTTTACTTTATTCCAATCACAAATATCATGAGAATACTCATCTACCTATCATTCTACATGCAATTCTCCTCAAGATTTTCAAGTTCTAAGTTCCAAACTACATGGGTTTTCATATTTCACCAAGAACAAACATAAAATTTGAATTATCTAACAAGGAAGTAACATTCTCTGAAATTAAATGGAATTAAGTCACTTGCCTTGATTCGATTTCTGATTTTGGTGTTGGTTTGGTGAAGATTTCTGCAGAATTTCTTCTCTTCTCCAAGCTTCTTCTCCAATGGTGGCTTAAGGTGGCTAGGGTTTTCTTTGGGAAAGTTGGAAACCTAAATGATAACCTCCGTAGCTTAAAGGGTTAATATGGGTTGGTTAGTGGGCTTAGTGGGTTAAATCCACATCAGATTAAGACTCCTAATTTTCGTCACTTTTAATTCCTCAAAATACAAAATTACCAAAATACCCTTTATGATGCCAGTATGGCCTAAAAATACCCCGGGACCCAACCTACACCCCCGGCTAGTGTTTTCTGACTAACTCGACCCTTCCGGACGCGTTGGCGCACTCAAAACGACCATACGGATAATAGAAATAAAATCACTTTTATAATTAAAATAATATACCATGACGCGGCGGTCACACGCGTCTCAACAAAATTCCCAAATTGCCATATATAAATCTCACGACAAATTTTTCATAATTCAATATTCATATAATGTCATATATGCACAATATAGTTAAATACCAACTCACATCTCGCTAGTATTTTACCCGGATTAATTTCCAATTAATACGCATTTAATTAGTTAATCCCAAAAATAAATATAGCCAAAAGTACGGGGTATTACATACTTCCCCCCTAATAACTGAATTTCGTCCCGAAATTCGAAACTAGAAAGTACCTTCTCAAAAACAACTCTGGATAACGTTCGCGCATCTCATCCTCGCGCTCCCATGTGGACTCCTCGACATTGTGATGTCGCCACTGAACACGCACTAACGGAACTATCTTTGACCGCAGTTTCCTCTCGCTTCGGTCCAAAATAGCAATCGGCCCCTTCTCGTAGGAGCTATCCGGCTGGAGATCGATGTCCTCCACAGCAATGTGAGAATGAGCCAAATTATCTCTAAGGTATTTCCTCAGCGAGGAAATATGGAACACATCGTGAATCCGATGCAAATGCTCCGGTAACCCAAGTCTATACGCAACCGGTCCGATTCGCTCAATAATGGGAAACGACCCCACATACCTCGGTGCCAACTTCCCCTTCTTCCCGAAACGCATAATCCCCTTCATAGGAGACACTCTGAGCAAAACCTGGTTCCTCACTTGGAACTCTCTGAAAAATCTCTTCGCATCAGCATAACTCTTCTGCCTGTCTTGAGCTACCCGAATGCGACTCCGAATCAACTCAATCCTTGCCGAAGTATCCTGAATCGCTTCCGGTCCAAGTAGTTTGTTGTCCCCCACTTCTAACCAACATGCTGGGGAACGACAAGGCCTACCGTACAATGCCTCAAACGGAGCCATGCCAATAGTGAACTGATAGGAGTTGTTATAAGCAACCTCCACCAGTGGTAGGTACTGCTCCCATCCACCCCCAAAGTCAATAATGCACATGCGTAGCATGTCCTCCAACATCTGATTTGTGCGCTCGGTCTGCCCATCGGTCTGCGGATGATAAGTTGTACTCAACCGCAATTCTGTGCCCATGGCCTCCTAGAAACTCTCCCAAAACCTCAAAACAAATATCTTGTCTCTGTCAGAGACGATATTTAGGGGCACACCGTGAAGTCTCACAATCTCTGAAATGAAGAGCTGGGCATACTGTCCCGTAGTGTAGTCAGTCCTTACGGGTAAAAAGTGAGCGACTTTGGACAACCTGTCCACAATTACCCAAACGGAGTCGTGACCCCTCTGCGACGTAGGCAACCCCGTGATAAAGTCCATGGATATGCTCTCCCACATCCACACCGGGACTTCCAACGGCTGTAGCAATCCTGCTGGTCTCTGATGATCCACTTTTACAAGCTGACAAGTGGTGCATCTCGAAACAAACTCAACGATATCTCTCTTCATACCGTTCCACCAATACTGGCGTCTCATGTCTTGGTACATTTTGTCCCCTCCGGGATGTACCGCAAACCGTGAGCCGTGCGACTCTGCCATCACCTCGTGTCGTAATTCATCCCCTTCCGGAACTACCAATCTCCCATTGAAGCGTAATCCCCCGTCTGAGCTAACGGTATAGGACTCGGCTCCCTCTGCTAGTAATCGAACTATCTGCTCCTGACAGAACGAGTCATTAGCCTGTGCCCGTACTACCTTCATGACAATCTACGATGTAACGGTCATCACAGACATAAAAGATCGGGCCACTGCATCCTGGTGTCCCAATTCCTTCCACTTAGCCTTCCACACCTCTGCCACCTCATCTGCTGGCCTACGGCTCAACGCGTCTGCTACCACGTTAGCCTTTCCCGGGTGGTACTGGATGTCGAACTGGTAGTCCTTCACAAACTCAAGCCACCTAAGCTGCCGCATATTCAACTCTTTCTGCGTGAACAGGTTCTGTAGGGACTTGTGGTCCGTGAACAGTTGGAACTTCTCCCCCAAAAGATAGTGCCTCCAAATCCGTAGGGCAAATACCACTGCCGGCAACTCCAAATCATGCGTGGGTTAATTCTTCTCATGGGTCTTAAGCTTACGGGAAGCATAATCTATGGCCTGTCTCTCCTGCTACAATACACCTCCAAGCCCTTGCAAAGACGCATCGGTGTAAACCAAATACTCAACTCCCGGTCTCGGCAATGCTAACACAGGTGCTGAGGTCAATTTGTCCTTCAATTCATCGAATGCCAACTAACAGGCATCACTCCAGATGTATGGCACACCCTTACGAGTCAGATGTGTCAAAGGACCTGCTATCTCCGAGAAACCCCGAATAAACCTCCTGTAGTATCCTGCTAGACCCAAGAAACTACGAATTTCCGTTGGTGTCGTGGGCTGTCCCCACTCCCTCACCACTGATACCTTCCCCGGATCAACAGATATTCCCTCGTCGGAAATAATGTGTCCCAAAAACTGGACCTCCTTCAGCCAAAACCCGCATTTCTCATATTTTGCATACAACTCGTTCTGACGAAGTGTCTGCAAAACCTGCCTCAAATGCTCGGCGTGCTCCTCCTCTGTTTGAGAGTAAACCAGAATGTCATCAATGAAGACAATGACAAACTGATCTAGGAAATCCCTGAACACTCTGTTCATCAAGTCCATAAACACCGCTGGAGCGTTGGTCAAGCCGAAAGGCATAACCCGAAACTCGTAAGAACCATATCTCGATAAGAACGCAGTCTTCGAGACACCCTCCTCCCTGATACGCAACTGATGGTATCCCGATCTCAAATCAATCTTCGAGAAGAAAGAAGCTCCTCTCAACTGGTCGAATAAGTCATCGATTCGAGGCAACGGATACTTATTCCGTATCGTGACCTTATTTAACTCTCGGTAGTCCACACACAATCTCAGTGAACCGTCCCTCTTCTTCACAAACAAAACTGGAGCGCCCCAAGGTGAGGTACTCCTGCAAATAAAGCCCTGACCTAACAGCTGCTCTATCTGACCCCGTAACTCCCTCATCTCAGCTGGAGCCATACGGTACGGTGCGCGTGCTATAGGTCTCGTACCCGGTAGCAAATCTATAACAAAGTCTATCTCTTGACTGGGGGGTAGGCCTGGTATCTCCTGAAACACATTCGAATACTCCCTAACTACTGGGATAGAATCTAAAGGAATCACTACCTCCTTAGAGGTATCCTCCTCAATGTAATACAGATGAGCGGTCGATCCTCCCTCTGGGCGAGGCATCGCCACTACAAACATCTCTTGCCCCGGAATGGCAAAAATAATGTTCCCGCTGAAGCAATCAATCATGGCCCTATAAGCTACGAGCCAATCCTTACCGATAATCACATCGTGAATATGCATATCTAATACTAACATGTCTACAGGTAATACCAAACCACCAATCTCTACCCCCACACCCCGGCATATAAAGAAAATAAGTGACCCACTCCCCAATGGTGAGTCGACACACGTCACTGTGATCTCTACCGTAGCTAACAATCCTAAATCTTTCGCAAAGTGTGTAGCTATAAAACAGTGTGTAGCCCCCGTATCAAATAATACCCGACCCATAGTGCCATGGATAGGAAACGTACCCTCAATCGCGAGCGGTGCCTGTGGAACTGCAGCCTGGTGGACGTTGTAGACACGTCCATACTGTAGCTGCCCCTGCTGGGCTGGGACTGCTGGAATGGGTGGCAATGCTGCCATCTGTGGCGGTGCGGGAAGAGCGGCGGGAAACATAGGCCTCTGTGGCTCCTGGCGAGCACCCTGCTGCTGCTGTGGGGCTCTGCCCCTATCAGGACAATCCTGTCGCTTATGGCCAGTCTTGCCACAAATAAAACACTTCCCTGGGAAGTTGCCTCCTCTCTTCCCCTGCTGTTCCCCGGCCCTGGTGGCCGTTACCGTTCCTCCCATGGCCGTGCTGGCCCTGGTGAAACTGCTGTCCATTCTGCCCCTGTTGGCCCTGATGGCCGTTTGGACCTTGATGGCCCTGACGGAAACCTCCTTGTCCCTGTCTGTAGTTCCCTGACCGAAACCTCTTATTATCCCCCTGCTGGGAGCCCTGCTCATTCTGTCTCTGCCACTGATCAGATTGTGCCCCGCTGGCACCATGTCCTCCAGTCCTGCCCTGATGGCTAAACTCCCCCGACCTCTTGCCCTCGGCCATATGAAAACGGTGGTCCTGGCAGTGTAACAATGCAGCGTTAACCACATCAGAATACGTGGCCAACGAAAGGTTCCCTAACAGATGCTGACGGATCCTCCATGTTAACCCGTCCGTGAACTTCTCAATCTTCTTCTTCTCTGTTGGTATCTCATCTGGAACGATATTCAACAGATTCGTGAACTCGGCCTCATACTCGGCCACAGTCTTACCCTCCTGCTTAAGACTCATCAATTTCCTCCTCATTTTCGTGTGAACAGCTGATGGAAAGTACTTGCGGTCAAACCGCACCCAGAAGTCCTGAATAGTGAGAGTATCCCTCTCCTCCATGGTGGTAATAGACTCCCACCACTGTAGCGCAGATCCAACTAGCTTGAAAGTAGCTAGCACCTGCTTCTGGACGTCCGTGCACTCATACATCCTTAAGTGCCTCTGCATATCCTTCCTCCACTGGCTCGAGACTACCACATCTGAGCTACCTGCAAACTCTGGCGGATGCGCTTTCTGAAAAGCGTCACGTACACGCTCCCAAGCATACGGGAATGCATTTTCCTGTACTGGCGCGGCAACCGGCGCCTGAGGTGGTGCCTGCTGAACAACGGCAATTGCGGCATTTACCACTTGGGCTACTATAGCTGCAACCTCAGCGGCGTTCATCATGCCCTGAACTAGAGCTGGCTGGGGTTCGGGCGTTGCATCCCTGGGAACTCGTCATGCACGTCGTGGAGGCATCTGAAATAAGAACAAAGTTTATAAGTTCGCTGTTTATAAACTTAAGATAGCTGAAGAACGAAGCATACACAAAAAGAGTACAACAGTCCTAAAATATAGGGCTCTATATCAAAGAAACTTAGCGGAAACATAATAAGTCGTCAGATCCTAAAGGACACTAGAACCTGATGCTCTGATACCACCTGTGACGCCCCGACTAATTAAATACCGGGTAGCTACTCCTTTATTAAATTAATTCAAAATGCCAAGTTGGTCCAGTTAATAGCATCACTGTCGAAAACATTTTTAAGATTACTAACCACCTAGTATTTAAAAAGTAAGTGCCAAATTTTAATTAAAGTCTGATTAACATGCAACAAGTGTAATAAAGAATAATAACACCATTCACCATAATGAAGTAAATAGAATAACCATCACATAACGTAAATAAAGTCTGGAGGAAAAACTCCTCACTACAATCCCACAACTGAAATAAGTAAACCGAAAACTAAAACAGTACATGCCAAAGTCTGAAAACTGTAATGGAAATGTAACTCTAATAGAAATGGGCAACATGCCCAACAACTGAGAGATAATGAATCTGGAATCCAAGTGATAGAGGCGTCTACAAGCAAATCCCTGTAGCTTCCACAAACAGCTACAGCTCGTCACCAGAATGAGTATCCTATGCATGGTGTCCTTGTGGCTGGGCACCTAAAATGATTTTACAAAGAAAAATAGATTTGAAAAGCAAACGGGTCAGAGCCCGAATGTGGAGTTATATTTTAAAAACCTGCAAGTGCTTTAAAAACATTTAAAACATTAAATGCAAAGTACATGTTAGGACGTGCACTCACATGATGTTCTCACCTCTCGTCTAACTGTGCACTCCTAACGTAAGTACCCATCTATAACGACACAAACCACTAGCTAAGTACCATCATTTCTAGCTAGACTGTCATAGGTCCTACCCTTATTACTCGGTTCTATTAACATTATAACGCTCGTAATTAAGTAGGGGTTTAACGTAAACTCAGATGCTCAATATGCAATATATATCACTATCAGTTAACTGGTTATATTTCTCGAAACAATACCGTAATTATATTCACAACATTAACATGAAGATTCCCATTAATTAAGTGTATATTAATCACAACATAAATATACAATACAAGCACCCCGAGAACTAAGCTGTGGTGCACACATACTCTGCTATCCATCCCGGTACATCACGTACATAAGGATTACATATTCCGAATCTCTCAGGAATAGTTCACAGATAACAACATCATAAATAATGGAGGCGAACACAGTCACATCACATGGGTCACGCACATACCTACGCTCCCACAATCAGCGGACTTATTAATATCCCAATAAGTCTTTCTATGACCTATGTTCATCAAGGTAACCAGTCTAAATCAGGGCAACACAAGGATTAGAGGGCCCTAAGCGAACGCAAACCTCCTGTGATAGCAAGTATGGTAGGTATGTCATACACACAATTCATATACCAATACTAAGTAAACACACGTCTTAGTAATCCCGTAGTTTAATTTTAGTACTATTCTCATTCTCGTACCAATATATAAGTTACACACTTTATACTATTCCGGTTTATAATCATACGCGCCATAATTTATTCTCACGTCGTAGTAGACACTCACGTCTCAACCCAAACCGTCCATTTAATTTAACTCTCGTATATAATTTCCTTCTCATAAATACCCAAAAGTCCCAATTCTATCATTACATCATCATCGGAATGTTATCTATATCCTCGAATAAGTTTACGGGACTCCAAAAATCAAAACAGTCCAAAAAGGCCCAAACTGTCAACTCGTTAGAAGTCTCGTTCGAACGAGACTGTTCGAATGAGATTCCTCTGTCAACTCGTTAGAAGTCTCGTTCGAACGAGACTGTTCGAACGAGATTCCAGTTCGTTCGAACGAACTGTACTTTCTAATGATATCTCGTTCGAACGAGATTATCGAACGAAGTTCCCTTTCATTAGAAGCGACTGGTCAATTCGTTAGAAGCTCGTTCGAACGAGTTCGTTCGAACGACCTGGGGAGGGGCTTCTAACGACCTGCCAGTTTCGTCCCAGATTTTCTAAATCTCGATTTTTCACCATTATAACTCCTCAAATCTCTTCTAAATTAAGTCCCAACAATCGTTTTAAGGTCTCTAAACAACCCTAAACATATTATAATCACATCCTAACACGTTTTGAAGGATTAATCCATCCTAACATCAACCGAATTTACAAATCTCTACACTTTTTCCCAATTTTTCAAGAACATGAACCCTAACTTTTTGAATCATGAATTAACCCAATATAAATCCGTTTTACTTTCTTCCAATCACAAATATCATGAGAATACTCATCTACCTATCATTCTACATGCAATTCTCCTCAAGATTTTCAAGTTCTAAGTTCCAAACTACATGGGTTTTCATATTTCACCAAGAACAAACATAAAATTTGAATTATCTAACATGGAAGGAACATTCTCTGAAATTAAATGGAATTAAGTCACTTGCCTTGATTCGATTTCTGATTTTGGTGTTGGTTTGGTGAAGATTTCTGCAGAATTTCTTCTCTTCTCCAAGCTTCTTCTCCAATGGTGGCTTAAGGTGGCTAGGGTTTTCTTTGGGAAAGTTGGAAACCTAAATGATAACCTCCGTAGCTTAAAGGGTTAATATGGGTTGGTTAGTGGGCTTAGTGGGTTAAATCCACATCAGATTAAGACTCCTAATTTTCGTCACTTTTAATTCCTCAAAATACAAAATTACCAAAATACCCTTTATGATGCTGGTATGGCCTAAAAATACCCCGAGACCCAACCTACACCCCCGGCTAGTGTTTTCTGACTAACTCGGCCCTTCCGAACGCGTTGGCGCACTCAAAACGACCATACAGATAATAGAAATAAAAATCACTTTTATAATTAAAATAATATACCATGACGCGGCGGTCACACGCGTCTCAACAAAATTCCCAAATTGCCGTATATAAATCTCACGACAAATTTTTCATAATTCAATATTCATATAACATCATATATGCACAATATAGTTAAATACCAACTCACATCTCGCTAGTATTTTACCCGGATTAATTTCCAATTAATATGCATTTAATTAATTAATCCCAAAAATAAATATAGCCAAAAGTACGGGGTATTACAATAAATTGGGGATTAAGTCAAGAAAACCTAAAATTTAAATCATCCAACTAGTTGGATTTCAACTTATACATAATTCTCAAATCACATTCATTTTAAAACTTTAATATTTTCAGGTTCATGCATATTGATGTTTAAATTTTGATAAGATATTTAGAGGTTGATCTTAACTTTAATTATCCGAACTTATAATCACCTATAAAAAAATAAAGATAAAGAATTTAGAAGGTGCAAGAGACACAAAAGTTTTACGTGGTTCAGTTGTGGGAATAGTCCTACATCCACGGATAAAGTTGGTTAGGTTTTGTATTGCTATCTATGGGATACAATTACGATGTATGATTATGTTGCCAAAAATTGACCCTTAGCTAGAGGAAATGGGACATATATATAGTGAGTAGGAACCTAAATGGTGGGATGCCTTTATAGATTTAGTCCTTTACACCTTTACATAATAATATACAACTGGGCGCCTTTTCACATGCATGTATGTAGCGACTGTTGAATATCCCACGTGTGGCTTTTCATTTGTTTAAGACTGTAATATTTTCACCTTTTTCTTTCTTAATATGGTTTTCATGATTGACAAAGGGTCTTTGGAGGAATTTAGGGAGAAAAGAAAGATTCCTGATTGGGTAACATTAGAAATGGTATCAGGGCCAGTGGATGTGTGTGCCTTAGATGAGGATCATTGGTTGCCCCTAATTTTTATAGATGACTGTATAATCACCTTGCCCCCCAACAATTTATTTCTAGAATTTGTTAATATTTTGATGTGGTCCCTGCTAAGGTAGCCCCTAATAGTTGGAGGGTAGTAAATGGGGTCAATTGTCTTAACTATTTATGCAACACCCATATACGAATAAAGGAATTAATGTAGTGATATAAGTGAGGAACCACTGGAGACAATACTTACTAATTGAAGAATCGTCAGGCCAATAGGGCTTTAGTATCTAATTTGTCTAATTCCAATAAAGATTATGGGGTCATGGTAAAGAACTTCCAATAATCCCCTCTTCCCGAAGGGGTAAGATACAATGGTCTCAGATGCCCCTAGGAAGGGCATTGCATAGGTCGGTGCCTCAAATTACTTCTGTTTCTTTTATGCCTATTTTCTATTTGTTGATATGCCAACTAATATGTTGTGCCTTTTCGTAGAGAAAAGGAAAAAAGATTGTTATGGTATCAAAAAATATCACAATGAAGAATTTACGTAAGATAATCACAATCAGGTAAGAAAGCGTATAATCGCACACACAACACAACTATGTACGTGGTTCGACAACTTGCCTACATCCATGGAGAGGTCTATTGTTTTATTAAGTATCTCTCAATATGTTTGTTTACATTCCCTTATGCCCCAGGCCAGGGGTTAGAATTTATAGATGTAGAACTACCGATATGAAAATAACTCCATGATGTCCACGATAAACCATGAATCCCTTGAATATCTCTACGAGATTCTTGGGGGTAGACTTGGTCATGCCTGGATCGATTATGTACCTTTATTCCACGATTTGTTTCGAACACCATTTTAGACATGCTAGGCTTGGTCGGCTACTCTCGTGGGTTGAAAATAAAATGGGTCTCCACAATTTCCCCTAAAATATTTGGGCTACCACTTGGGCCAATGGATTTTAAATGAGTCTGAGGATTCTGCAATGGCATGCTCGTAATTTGTTAAATTAAGAGGGATGCGCTTGTATTTTTGCAAGAAATTGAAGCGCTAAATCTTTTTCGAGAAGTGTGGACTATCATTTGAGTGCCTGAACTTAGTTGTTTGGCAAAACTTAATCATCAGTTCATCTTGTTTACTCATATCGTGCTCTTTAAGCTCCACTTTTTTTATCTCGTTCTTCAAAATCAAGGTTCTCCCAGCTTCCCAAGCTTTATTTCCATCTCGTAAGTTTTATCTTTTCTTTTCATTCTGGTTTTCATCTGTTATGAATCATTCTTCTACTGTAGCTAAGGTTTTAGTGCTTTTCTCATGGCGATGATTGATAACAAGTCTTTGCCTGAATTTAGAAAATTTTATAATATTGATGATTGGGTAGACATGGAGTGCACCTCAGTCCCTCAAAATGTTCGTGATCTGGAAGATGGTCACTAGATTCATGTTTCTTTTAGTTTTCCAAGGGGATTTAATGTTTCCCCCTAACCCTCTGTTTTTAGACTTTTTTAAATACTTCGACATAGTTCCTACCCAATGTTCTCCAAATGTGTGCAAGATTTTTAATGGAGTTCATAGGATAAACTAGCTCTATGGTACTAACTTAAGACTAGCTGAGATTTGCTACTGTTATACTTTCTCTCACACAAGTGGGTATCTTTTGTATTTGAATGCAAGAAGTCCTGATAGGGGATTGGTTATGAATCTACCTGATTCCCATAAAGATTATTGGTCTGAATGCTTCATCACCTGAAATTGGAGACCTCGGATCCCTACTTTTGGGGAGGAGTACATAGGTTGTTATCACCATATCTTTTTCCATTATTTGTTTGTTTGTCCTTGTATGTTCTTCGTCTGATGCTTCTACCTTTTCCTTTACAACAAAGGCTAAAAACCAGGAACCTGCTCTTCACAAAATTCGAGCTGCTAGACTTTTAAAAGCTTGGAGCATAAGGGACGCTATTGCTGAGGGTGAACATCCTCGATCAGCTACTTTTTTTTAGAGTATAAGAATACTACTTCCATCTTCATCGCTCGTCCGGTAGATACGATTTCTCACCTGGACATTCCAAAATAAGAGGTTGGTGGTGCTTTTGAACCCATTGAATTAGAGGATAAGGAGGATAGCAGTTCAGAAGCGGGTTTGGTAGAAAGTAGTGAAGGGGGAAGTGAAGAAGGTAGTGAAGGAGAGAGCAACGAGGAAGGGTCTAGCGAGAAATAAATGACTCCGCCAAGGAGAAGGAACTAGATTCAGGATAATGATGATGACTTATTGTATAATAGGGTGAAATTTCTGAAGTAGAAAGATAGGGATTCCATTGGTGGTTCCCGGACAAGAAATTTAGAGAGGGAGGTGGATAAACAAAAGAGAGAAAAGGAGGAAAAGTGATAGAGAGAGAAATAGAGAGGAGGAAAGGAGGAAAGGAGAAAGGCCCAGGCCTCAAAGGCCTCAATAGTGACTTCTATTGTTGCTGTCGAGGGGGACTCGGTGGCTGTTGTCCCTATCTTTACCCTTTGCTACTAGAAAAAGCAGTGCTCGCAGCTGACCGCGAGCGATCAACGAGCATAAGACCAGACCAGTTAGCCCTTAAGTCTGCTAAGGGGATTTCTTTGGTGAGTCCTTTTCCCTCAATATTCTTCATTCTTCGTTTCTTAAAATATCTCATTCTAACTGGTGTTTCTTTTGATTTGAAGATTTTTCTGACTATACTGTGTTGCTCCACGGTCGGTTTGATCTGTAGAGGAAAAATACGGAGTTGGACAAAGATCTATAGTCTTCTGAGAAGGCTCTGGCTAAAACTCAAGCTACCTTTGACTAGGAGAGTGCAAAGTCATCGAAGGAGTCTGTAACATCCCGCGCGTCCGAAAAGAGACACGCGGCGTGCTACGACGATAAAACAAAACTAAAACCATCAAGAATGAGTATAGAGCATCTAAATTTCCACAATTTAAGTATATAAAATCCAATAATTCTTGCATTTCCAAAATAAGGATTACAATAATGTTTCTCTCAAAATACACAAATATCCAACTATAATTATACCACCAATTATACAACAAAGTAAATCTTCCAATCCATGCTCTAAAATAAATCTCCAAATTAGCCCATAGCGTATCAATCCACGCTAACCTGCCAACTAAAAGAAAATACGGGAAAGTACACAATATGACAGGAATAGATGCTCAAAAATAAATAGCACGATGAATAAATCCCAATAATACAAATCCTCATATACAAATTAAATGCAATATGCAAGCATTATATCAATATTAATTTCTCAATAACACATCAATGAGTCACCTGGCCTCACCTCACCTCCCCTAGGCATCTCAAAGACATATACCGATTTGTGGGACTATTGTCGGGTGCCCATTATCCGTTCCATATTAAAATCTCATGACAAGATACTCAAATCATAATATAATATATCATAATGAATCAATATAATAGAGTCCAATAATTTTTAGATTTCAAAAGAATATCACAATTCAACATGAGTGCAATCGACACAGAAAAATAAACGGAATACTCTCGAGAGAATTTAGGAGCATATTATGTAAGTTTCATAGCTAAAAATCATTGCATGAATCCCCACATAAATTCAGCCTCAAAATCTGATCGCACCATCACGTTCCTCTTGCAAAAATAATCAAATCATATTATAGCCCCACCACAAGATATCCCCTAATAGTCCTATTTTAAAACCCCAAAAAAATCAGATCTAAAAATTATTCAAATCGCTAATCCGACTTCATATTTGGATTCTACACGAAACATTGAATCAGGTATGTGTTTTGAGTTTTTCTTGAGTCTCATCCAAATGTACTCAAAAAAAAGATCTAAACCTTCCAAATTGGCTCTTCTCATTCCACTCGTTTTTGCTTCTTTGGATTTCATTTTTGGCCTCTCTTTTTCATCTATCTTTCCTTATAATCACCCATAATATTTTTTATATAACCCCTCTCTCAAACCCTAGCTTGGAGCCTAAGGTAACGTATATTACTATATTATCCTTTAATTCAAAATTATCAACTTTACATATTTAAACCATTACAAAATGTCCAAACGTCAATTAAATTTGAATTTAAATATTCGATTCATTTTAAATAAAAATAAATATAATATCAATATCCCGATTAATAAAATAATAATATTATTAAAATTATAAACCATATTCATAAATAAAGCCCTCAAAATTACAGGGTATTACATACTTCCCCCTTTGAAAAGGAATTTTGTCCTCGGAATTCGACGAAACCTAACACTCAAAATAAAATGCTACTCGATTATATTTCACAAAATCACATACAAAAGTCCTCAAAATTTTCTATCTCCAAAGAAAACATGTCTAACCCGCATGCTAGAACAAAAACCCAAGACCCGAGGATTGTCTTATACCTAAGCTCTGATACTATCTGTAACACCCCGCGCTCCCATAGAGACACGCGGCGTGCTATTACGATAAAACTAAACTAAAACCATCAAGAATAAGTATAGAGCATCTAAATTTCCACAATTTAAGTATATAAAATTCAATAATTCTTACATTTCCAAAATAAGGATTACAATAATGTTTCTCTCAAAATACACAAATCTCCAATTATAATTATACCATTAATTATAGAACAAAGTAAATCTTCCAATCCATGCTCTAAAATAAATCTCCAAATTATCCCATAGCGTCTCAATCATCCACACTAACTTGCCAACTAAAAGAAAATACAGGGGTACACAATATAACAGGAATAGAGCTCAAAAATAAATAGCACGATGAATAAACCTCAACAATACAAATCCGCATATATAAATCAAATGCAATACTCAAGCATTATATAAATATTAATTTCTCAACAACACATCAATGAGTCACCTGGCCTAACCTCACCTCCCCTAGGCATCTCAAAGCCATATACCGATTCGTGGGACTATTGGCGAGTGCCCATTCTCCGTGCCATATTAAAATCTCATGACCCGACGCTCAAATCACAATATAATATATCATAATGAATCAATATAATAGATTCCAATAATTTTCAGATTTCAAATGAATATCACAATTCAACATGAGTGCAATCGACACAGAAAAATAAATGGAATACTCTCGAGAGAGTTTAGGAGCATATTGTGTAAGTCCCGTAACCGTAACTAAAAATCATTGCATGAATCACCACATAAATTCAGCCTCAAAATCTGATTGCACCATCACGTTTTTCTGGTAAAAATAATCAAATCATGTTCTACCCTAACACGAGATAACTTCAAATAGTCCTATTTTAATAACCCAAAAAATCAGATCAAAAAATTATTCGAATCGCCAATCCGACTTCATATTTGGATTCTACATGAAAAATTGAATCAGGTACGAGTTTTGGGTTTTTCTTGAATCCCATCCGAATATACTCAAAAAGAAGATCTAAACATTTCAAATTTTCTCTTCTCATTCCACTCGTTTTTGCCTCTTTGGATTTCATTTTTGGCCTTTGTTTTTCATCTCCCTTTCCTTATAATCATCCATAATATTCCTTATATAACCCCTCTCTCAAACCCTAACTAGGAGCCTAAGCTAGCGCATATTACTATATTGTCCTTTGATTCAAAATTATCAACTTTACATATTTAAACCATTACGAAATGTCCAAACGTCAATTAAATTTGAATTTAAATATTCGATTCATTTTAAATAAAAATAAATCTAATATCAATATCCCGATTAATAAAATAATAATATTATTAAAATTTTATACCATATTCATAAATAAAGCCCTCAAAATTACGGGGTACTACATACTTCCCTCCTTGAAAAGGAATTTTGTCCACGAAATTCGACGAAACCTAACACTAAAAATAAAATGCTACCCGATTCTATTTCCCAAAATCACATACAAAAGTCCTTAAAATTTTCTATCTCCAAAGAAAACATGTCTAACCCGCATGCTAGACCCAAAACCTAAGACCCGAGGATTATCGTATACTTAAGCTCTGATATCATCTGTAACACCCCGCACGATCGTAGAGACACGCGGTGTGCTACTACGATAAAACTAAACTAAAACCATCAAGAATGAGTATAGAGCCTCTAATTTTCCACAATTTAAGTATATAAAATCCAATAATTCTTACATTTCCAAAATAAGGATTACAATAATATTTCTCTTAAAATACATAAATCTCCAATTATAATTATACCACCAATTATACAACAAAGTAGATCTTCCAATCCATGCTCTAAAATAAATCTCCAAATTAGACCATAGAATCTCAATCCATGCTAACCTGCTAACTAAAAGAAAATACGGGGAAGTACACAATATGAAAGGAATAGATGCTCAAAAATAAATAGCACGATGAATAAATCACAATAATACAAATCCTCATATATAAATCAAATGTAATACTCGAGCATTATATCAATATTAATTTATCAACAACACATCAATGAGTCACCAGACCTTACCTCACCTCCCCTAGGCATCTCAAAACCATATACTGATTCGTGGGACTATTGGCGGGTGCCCATTCTCCGTGCCATATTAAAATATCACGACACGATGCTTAAATCACAATATAATATATCATAATGAATCAATATAATAGATTCCAATAATTTTTAGATTTCAAATGAATATCACAATTAAATATGAGTGCAATCGACACAAAAAACAAACGGAATAGTCTCAAGAGAATTTAGGAGCATATTGTGTAAGTCCCGTACCTAAAAATCATTGCATGAATCCGCACTTAAATTCAACCTCAAAATATGATCGCACCACCACGTTCCTCTTGCAAAAATAATTAAATAACGTTCTAGCCCCAACACGAGATAACCCCAAATAGTTCGATTTTAAAAACCCTGAAACATTATATCCAAAAATTATTCGAATTGCCAATCCGACTTCAGATTTAGATTCTACACGAAAAATTGAGTCAGGTATGTGTTTTGAGTTTTTCTTAAATCTCATCCGAATGAAAGAAGATCTAAACATTCCAAATTGGCTCTTCTCATTCCACTCATTTTGCCTCTTTAGATTTCGTTTTTGGCCTCTCTTTTTCATCTCCCTTTCCTTATGATCATCCATAATATTTCTTATATAAGCCCTCTATCAAACCCTAGCTTGGATCCTAAGCTAACACATATTACTATATTGTCCTTTAATTCAAAATTATCAACTTTACATATTTAAACCATTACAAAATGTCCAAAAGTCAATTAAATTTGAATTTAAATACACTACACCAAATCTGACTTATTGTCATGGTCATTGACCTTGACAAGTTTGAATTGTCAAGGTCAATGACCGTGACAATTCGGGGCGAGATAACTTTTTTTGTCACGGACGTGTCACGGTCATTGACCGTGACAAGTTCGTTAGAATCGTCACGGTCCCTGACCGTGACAAAGCCTTGACCCTTTTTAAAAAAATTGTCATGGTCATTGACTGTGACAAGTCCGTGATAAAAGTTATCAAGGACTTGTCATGGTCAATGACCGTGACAATTCTGGGTAGAATTTAAAAAAAATCTGCTGGGTAGTATGGCCACTGCCACTGCCTAGCAGTATATTTGTACCTGTTATAGCAACATCAAATATCCAAATAAACTAAAGATAATGTAAATATATATTCAAAATAGAAACAATATACATGACGATATAATCCATAATATAATTCAAATGTACCAACTTAAAAATAATGTCACTACATGTCTGGGGTAAATGTGAGGAGATGAGTAGGCCACACGATATACGAATTGACACACCCACTAATATACATCGTGACACATTGTTCGCGCAACCATAATAGAGAGTTCTCCTTCCCGGGTATTACATGCGTGACGAGCACTTTGGACTCGATCTCTTGAAACTCACGTCCATGAACTATTCCACCCTGGACAATATTTGAGTCCCTCAACCCCCGCCCTATCCGCTGGCCATCAAATACGTCCAATATGAACATGCTCGGCCAACCATGTGTCGACATCGGTCTGTTGAAGGGCGCCAAATAGGGAAGTGGATCATCGAAGTATGCACATGTCGGTGATGAAGCAGCGAGGTCCACATCCTCGTCATCCTGCACCTCGTCCTCCCTCACCTCCTCCTCCACCACCTTATCCTTCCCTTTCCCCTTACGATCTCCTTCCAACATACGCTTCATGAATGAGTACATATCTTGGACCTTCGCCTCCAAACGGGACAGCTTCGCGTCATGTGAATTCACCGTTCGAGCCAACCCGGTGTCGCTCGTCTCTAATCCGATGATCCTAGATTTGGCCACCCGCGAGCTCACCCCCTTGTCCTCCCCTTGCGATCAGAGCCAAGCACTTGCCTGAGTGCGTCTGTGGACAAAGATGCCTTATCGACATCAGACTGCGACTCATGCACTTCCTTAAGCTTTGCCTGAAACGACAAAAAGCACATGATTAGTAAAATAAGTAAACTAAAAAATTATAACATAATTAACAAAAAGTAAACTGTCGGATTACTTACAATCGTGGCCGCGACGCTCGGGGACACCTCCTTGTCCTTCCCCTTCTTCGTTCGAAGAGCCACATAAGTAACGAGCCTACGTGGCTTACCCCCAAGGCCACTCCCTACCCCCTGAAATAAAATAAAGTAAAATTAGTATCGGCCCCGCAAAGTAAAATAATGCTTAATAATATATCTCTGTAGTTATAGAAAAAATAAATTTTACCTTCATCCTATGCTCCACCTCGGCGTAAGACGTCTGGACGGAGTAGTGCAAGTCCGTCTTTTTTGCCCGATTTTCCCTCCCCAATTGGCGAGATGCCAATTCTCGCTCCCCGATCTCATTTTCAATGAACTTTTGCCATTGTGCCAATGAGATCGGCTCCTTCGGTGGGATGAATTCACGCCATTGGATAATGGACTCTCGTGTTTTACCAAAGTACCGTGCCCGCATATTTTTCTTCCACGTCTTATGTTGCTCCCTCAACTTCTCCAAGACGGAATCGCGTAGCTTTGGATCCAAGTTGAATTGTTCCTGTCCAACAAATACAATGTTAGTTGAGAATAAATATAAATATAAATATAAAATGAAATTGAAATCGAAATTGAAATTGAAATATTCATATAAATATAAATATATTACCTATAGTGCCGCCCAAACAGCTAACTTGAGCTCATATGGCACCTCCTTCCAGCTCATAAACCCCGGGCCGATAACCGTCTTTAGCAGCTCGAGGGATCTCGCTAATAGCTCTGACTTGTTCTCGATGGTAATCCCAAATTTTCCATATTTGGGGAGACTAGGAGCCGATGAGCCCTCGTCGCCTCCACTACCACCAAGCCCAGACGACATCATCATAACCAGCATCATCATCCTCGCCTTAAGACCTGAAAGAGACATTTGCTGTAAAAAAATGTTATTAGTATAGATAAAAAAAAATTAGAAGAAGACATGCAAATATGTACAATTACTACAAATAAAAATGGGCACTAATTATTAATTTACTTTCATACACCCCCTCCCCCACCACACATACGCACGCGTACACGCACACCCCCACCACACCCCCATCACAATTAAAGCTATACAATTATTTACATTGCCCCACCACACACACCCACACACCCACCACACCCCCTGCCCCCTCCCCCCACCACACACACACGCACATACTATATATATATTGTTCGATATACAAAGTAATTTTCAAAAAAAGTTGAAAAATCCCACACCCATATGGAAAATAATCCAGTGGTCATGCCACTTTTAAAACTAACCAACCCAACATTTACTAAACAAAATAATCCAACAGCAATGTCAACAACAAATGTGTATCCCGTACTTCTTCTAATTCATCTACTCAATTAATTCATTTCATCAATTCAACTAACAATTAAAGTATACAATTATTAATTTACTAATTTACAATGAGGGTCAATCCTACTTTCATATGAAATGGGCACTAATTATTAATTTACTTTCATCTAAAATTATACAATTAAAATTACATTTGAAGCTATACAATTTATTAATTAATGCCATACAATTGTTTAGATTGCCCCACCACAAACACACACACACACACCACACCACCCCCTGCCCCCTCCCCCCGCCACACAGACACGCACATACTATATATATATTGTTTGATATACAAAGTAATTTTCAAAAAAAGTTGAAAAATTCCACCCCCATATGCATAATAATCCAGTGGTCATGCCACTTTTAAAACTAACCAACCCAATATTTACTAAACAAAATAATCCAACAGTAATGAGGGGCAATCCAAAATGTGTATCCCGTACTCCTTCAAATTCATCTACTCAATTAATTCATTTCATCAATTAAACTAACAATTAAAGTATACAATTATTAATTTACAATGAGGGGCAATCCTACTTTCATATGAAATGGGCACTAATTATTAATTTTCTTTCATCTAAAACTATACAACTAAAATTACAATTAAAGCTATACAATTTATTAATTAAAGCTATACAATTGTTTAGAATGCCCCACCACACACACACTCACACACACCACACCCCCACCCCCTGCCCCCCTCCCCCCGCCACACACACACACACTTACTATATATATATTGTTCGATATACAAAGTAATTTTCAAAAAAAGTTGAAAAATCCCACCCCCATATGGACAATAATCCAGTGGTCATGCCACTTTTAAAACTAACCAACCCAACATTTACTACACAAAATAATCCAACAGCAATGTCAACAACAAATGTGTATCCCGTACTCATTCTAATTCATCTACTCAATTAATTCATTTCATCAATTAAACTAACAATTAAAGTATACAATTATTAATTTACTAATTTACAATGAGGGGCAATCCTACTTTCATATGAAATGGGCACTAATTATTAATTTACTTTCATCTAAAACTATACAATTAAAGCTATACAATTGTTTAGATTGCCCCACCACACACACACACACACCACACCCCCACCACCACCACCCCACCCCCTGCCCCCTCCCCCCGCCACACACACACACGCACATACTATATATATATTGTTCGATATACAAAGTAATTTTTTTTAAAAGTTGAAAAATCCCATCCCCATATGGACAATAATCCAGTGGTCATGCCACACACACACACACACACCTTCACACACACACACCCCACCCCCTGCCCACCTCCCCCCATCCAACCACCACCACACCTACACACACACACACACATGTACACACATCCCACCCCCCTCCCCCACGACACACCACCACACACATATATACACATACATATGCACACATATATATACACACATACACACACATATAGAAATGAAAGAGAAAGAGAGGAAAAAAACATACCTTAGAGAGAGAGAGAGATCTGAAATCGCTTAGAGAGAGTGAGAGAGAGAGAGAGAGAGAGAGAGAGAGAGAGAGAGAGAGAGGAAAAACCAAAAATCAGTGGAAAAAAAGAAGCCTAGGGCTTATTTTACTGACGACATTGTCACGATCGAGTCAAGGTCCTTGACCGTGACAATTATTTTAAGAATTGTCACGATCATTGACCGTGACAATTCTTTGTCACGGTCATTGACCGTGACACAAAACGCGTGTTTGTTGTCACGGTCAATGATCGTGACAAGGGTGGACGACTGAAAGGTGACAATTTGGCCATTTTGGTGTAGTGATATTCGATTCATTTTAAATAAAAATAAATGTAATATCAATATCCCGATTAATAAAATAATAATATTACTAAAATTATATGCCATATTCATAAATTACGGGGTATTACAGAGTCGTCTAAACATCGAGAGGCCTATAGTGTCCTGGTTGTAGATAAGCTGGCAGTGGCGAAGGTAAATAAGGAGCTGGCCGCAAAGGTGGGCAAGATGGAAGGGGAAGCGATAACTGTTTAGGAGAGCGAATATAATGAAGGTTGGGAGGCGGCGTATGATGATGCTGAGCGCCAAATCAAAACAAGAAAGGTTAGGATCAAGCCTTAACTCCTACAGGAGTTACTGCTAACTCTCCCCATTCTCCCAACATCATCCGGGTCGTAATCCCATGGAGGTCAAGGTACCCGCAGATGCTCAGACTGGTATAGAGCCCATTGTTCCTGCTGTAGGAGCTTCCCCAAGTGCCGGTGTGGGTGAGGTTTCCATCGACCAAGCTTCTGACAAGGGGAAAAGTCCCTCGACGTTTGACAAGGTTGAGGCCTCCTTAAGTCCTGCTGGGAATTTTATGTTGTGTTCTTGTTTAATTCAAAATGTTGTACCTTTAATTTTCCTCCCTTCCTCTGTAGTGTCCTGTGCCTTTTTTGATTGAATGAAAAGCAAAATTTTTGTTTCATTACTAATTCTTATTGTTTTTATTGCCTGTAGCCCAATAATTTAGATGATTATATTCCTGTTAACTCCCATCTAGGCTTTATTCTTGGTCCGAACATAAGCGCTCAAGCGCGCCGAGCTTTTGTAAATATTTGTAAATCCCTCAGGGTGAGAAACAAGGATTATAAAGATCAATCCGAGGTAGTTGTTAAACTTAAGGATAGGCTCGAGGAGATAGAGAAAATTGACGCCTCTGTGCAGGAGAAAATGGACGCCTTGAAGGCAAAGCTTCAGGATGTGTCTGAAGTCAATCAGGAAGGGGAGTTGTTACAGAGAGGGAATGATGCTATGAGAAGAGAAATTGCTCTTTTTAAGGAAAACACTCCATCTGGTCTCCCTCTTATGCTACGAGGATCCTCTTAGTCATCTGCTAAGATTGCTCAAGCTGACAATCAAGCTTCTCGGAGGGAGATTGTTGAGCTAAAAGAAGATGTTCGGTGAGGTTAAGTGATCACTATTGGTCTTCAAAGGGATGTCACGCGATTAAGACATTTGTTCTGAAGGGGTCCTCGACAGGTCTGGGCTAATGGTTACGATCAAGGTTGGACAGATTCCCCGATAAGACTGAAAGAGTCCAAAGGCCTTGCATTTGCTAGAGGATGGCTAAGTTCTCTTAAATAATTTAAAGTTCCTAAGGAATTCGCCTTTCGGTATAAGTATAAAAATGTTCACCCATCCAGTGGGTAAAATCCCTTATCGAGGGATGACCGTTGGATCCCAATAGATGCCATTCATGTACAGCTCCTGGAGCCATGCCCAGAGGGCGCCAAAGAAAACTTAGTTCCCATCCTGATGATGGTCGAAGAGCTCGAGTGGCGGACTATCTTGCTCGTCATCCTGGACCATCGTAGGTCCTTAAGTATTTCTTGGTTTGTTGATGTAAATGTAATCATATGATTTTTAATAAAAGATGCAACTGGTTATTTATGTTTTGAGCATGTACTGGCTAAACATGTGTTAACTTTGTTTGTTGATTTCCCACCATCACTGTTTGACCAAAAATACTTGATAGATCAAAACATAGTATGAATGATCAGTACAAAAGTTTTAATCATTTGGGGATTTTTAATCGACTAAATGATGTTGAGTTTTTGTTATCTCGTGTTTGAACATTCTCCCAGTCCAATATGCCTTAGCCATATCATTCTTTCCACTTTACCTCTTAGGTCGTGTCGTCACACTTCCTTAGGACTAAGTAGGACGATAGCGAGAATACACCTGGTTAATAGGACATTCACCCAAGCAGTATTTTTCAACCAACCTAAGTTAACGACCAATCTGAGTTTGCTTTATTATCTAAGGATCCCCTGTAGGTCTTTTATTATTGTCAGAGCAACCCGACAGACCAATTGCATTTTCAACAAAGGCTTGAGAAAGGTTTATTATAAACCATGCTTCATATATTTTAGGTTTCCTTGATTGAAACAGGTCTAGCACACTATTGTAATCATAAGAGCTTTGTTTATTTTTGGCATGTGATTCCTTGACTGGAGCAAGTTGATTAACTTGTTGTAATCCAGGAGTGCAGTTAAGCTTTAAGGGAAGTATATTGCTTTGGAAATTTGCGTACTGAGGTGATATTAAGAGATATTAAATAACTAAAACATTCAGAATACGCGGGGCAATCGACCTTTATTGATTAAGATGGTAAATAAAAGGAAACATCAGTTTGTAAATGAAAATTTGTCTAAACCAATGATGCTAAAAATAAATGATATAAAAGTATAACTTCTTAAAGTTGGATGCATTCAAGGCCCTTGGTATCCCCCTGCCCTCCAGCGTTTCCAAGTGATATGCTCATTGTAGGTCATCCCTTATTATCTAAAAGGTCCTTCCTAATTTAGTCCCAATTTTTCGTCTAATGGTCTTACATCACTACCGAGTACTTTCCTCAGGACATAATCCCCTATTAGAAATATCCTCGGACTGACTTTTTAGTTGTATTATTTAGCTAGTTGTGGTTGGTAGGATGCCAACTTAACTAGTGCCAATTCTCGTCGCTCATCAGCTAAGTCAAGTTCAGTGAGTAATGCTTCATCATTGAGACCTTGGTCGACTAAGGTGGTTCTCATAGTAAGGAGTCCTGCTTCTAATGGGATGACTGCCTACATCCCATAAGCGAGCACAAAGGGGGTTTCTCCTGTTGCTCATTTTGGAGTTGTACGATAAGCCCATAAAACGTTGGGTAGTTAGTCTACCCAAGAAACTTTGGCTCTTTCCAGTCATTTTTTCAGTCCATCGATCATTGTCTTGTTGAAAGCTTCAGCTTGCTTGTTGCTTTAAGGATATGCCACAGAACTAAAGTGATGTTTGATGTCATGCTCGTCGCAAAAGCCTTAAAAGAAGATATTTTTGAACTACATGTAGTTGTCAGTAACAACCATACTTGGCATCCCAAAGTGAGTAATGATTTTTTTCCATATGAACCTTGTCATATCAGAATTTTGGATGTTTGTGAGTGGTTCTTCCTCTACCCATTTGGTGAAGTAGTCAGTGTCGACCAATAGATACTTCTAATTTCCAGATGCGACGGGAAGTGGCCCTATAATATCAAAACCCCACTGGGAAAAAGGCCATGGGCTGGTTAAAGACTTACGGTTGCTAACCAGTTGGTGGACCATAGGGGAGTGCTTCTGGAATTTTTCACACTTGTGAACATAAATTCCAGCATCCTTCTGCATGTACGACCACTAGTATGCTTCCTTAATTGCTCAGAAAGACAACGATCTTCCTCTTGTATGACTCCCCCAAATACCTTCATGAAGTTCACTAAGAACCTGCTTGACATCTTCTCGGTGAATGCACTGGAGATAGGGGCTAGTAAAAGACTTTTTGTAGATTTTTCCTTCGGGAGATAAGTGAAAGCGAGCAGCCTTGACTCTTATCTGGTGCACCGAATTCTTATTGTCTGGTAGAGTGTTGCTCCCTAAATAGGTTATGACGGGATCCATCTAATTGGGTGCCCTTTTTATGTGGAGGACTTTCTCGGCTAGGACTGATAGGCTGATGCTCGGATGTGCGAGGAATTCTATCTGAATGATTCTCTTTAACACGGATTCAATGGCATAACTTAGAGATGCTAAGGCCTCGATGTGACTCTTCTGCCCCTGGGAAAGTGTTGGACGCTAACTCTATCAAAATTGTTCATAAGTCCCCTTACAACAGCGAGGTAAGCTGCCATTCTCTCATCCTTCACGTTGAAATCTTCGCTTATTTGATTGGACACCAGCTTTGAGTCGATAAATACCTGAAGGCATTTTGCCCGCAACAGTTATGATTTACGCAGTCAAGCGATCAGAACTTCATATTCCTCATCGTTATTGAAGGCTTTAAATCCTAGCCTTATCCTCTGCTCGAGCACGATATTCTCAGGAGTAACCAATACAATGCCGATCCCTCCCCCTGGAATTAGAGGCTCCATTAATGGAAAGGGTCCAGTCGTAAGATCTTGCTTTGTCTTCTGTTAGTTGAGTAGTCTCTAACTGGTTAGTAGGTTGGTTCCTTATGAATTCAGTGATGAAATTAGCTAAAATTTGCCCCTTAATTGTTGTTCTTGGTTGAAATTGTATATCAAATCTTCCAATCTCGACTGACCACTTTGACAATTGGCCGGAGAGGTCAGTTTTCATTAGAATAAATTTGAGGGGATGCGAGGTGATCAAGATGATGGAATGAGCCTCAAAATAGTGCTTCATCTTCCTCCAGGATACCACTATGGCACATGCAATCTTCTCTAAGGGCAGATAACTTTGCTCGGTATCCAGAAGTGTCTTGCTTGTATAGTAAATCGAATGTTGGCCTCCTTCCTTCTCGCATATCAATGCGGAGCTTATAGTGTGGTCTGACAGGGCAAGGTAGAGGTACAAGGTATCACCTTGACATGGAATCACCAGCAAGGGTGACTTTCTAAGGTAATACTTGAGTTCTTCCAGGGCCTTAGAGTAGTCCTCATTCCATACTAGGCCCTTGTCTTTCTTCAACAGTTGGAAGAACGGTCGATAGCGCTTCAAAGACTTGGAGATGAAGTGATTGAGTGCGATGAAAATGCGGGTGAGCTTCTGTATATCATTTATTATCTGAGGGGATTGGACCCTTCGGATGACGTCGATTTAATCAGGGTTTTCTTTGATCCCTCTTTCGCTGAACAAATATCTCAAGAACTTACCTGATTGGACGCCAAATGATCACTTACGTGCGTTGAGTTTCATTCGGTATTTCATGACGATCTCAAAGGTTACCGCTAGATCTGAGAGATGGTCTCCCTTGAGTTTACTCTTGACGAGCATATCATCAATATACACTTACATTGTTTCACACATTTATTTATTGAACGTCCCGGTGACCATCCGCTGATAAGTCGCTCCTGCATTCTTGAGGCGAACGACATGACCTTGTAACAATATAACCCAATAGGGGTTATGAATGAGGTCTTATCTTGATCTATCTCGTAGTGTTGGATCTAATGGTATATAGAGTAAGCGTTTAAAAAGCTCATTCTTTCATGCATCGCGGTGGTGCCGACCAGTTGATCTATCTTTAGGAGGGAAAAAATATCTCTCAGACAAGCCCTGTTGAGGTCAGTAAAATCAATACATACTCTCTAGCTTTCGTTGATTTTGGGCACTATGACTGGGTTGGAAAGAGATTTGGGGGACTGAACTTCCAGAATAGAACCTTCATCGAGTAATTTTCTGACCTCTTTCTCCACTGCTTTTGCCTTTTCGAGTGCTTTTCGGTGAGACTTCTAGGTGACTGGTTTAAAAGCTATGTTGACGTGCAGTCGATGGCATGCAATAGTGGAATCTATCGCAGGAATATCATACGGATCCCAAGCAGAGATATCTAGATTGCTTCAAAGGAACGTAGTTAGCGCTTTCTTTTCGCGGTTGGTGAGAGAGGCGCCAATCAAAAACTTCCTTTCAGTTGAGTTGTTTTTAGTTGTAACTTCTTCTAGGTATTCAACAACCCTTTTTACGAGGTGGATCTTGGTTTCCTCCACCTCCAGTTGGACGTACCGTAATTACTATTTAGATGGTAGTACCCCCTTATGTTCTTCCTCCTAGACTTTCTTCTAGTCTTTCTTCTTCTCTTATTTGGGGCGGATGGCTACGATGAAGCATTTTCTAGCCATTGAATTTTGACCACCCTCAATATGTAATGAACTTGAGTTTCTAATGATATGAGGATGGTAAGACCCTCGTGGAATGGATCCAGCCCTATCCTAGGATAGCGTGATAGGGAGACTCTATATCTACCATAAGAAAATCTATCATCTTTAAAATATTGGCTTCCCTGACTGGTAGGACTATCTTTCCCAGTGGTATGGTTATCTTTCCTGCAAAGCCGACCAATGTGATGGTGGCCTCCTTGAGGCCGGTGATATTTAACTTCAATTTGTGGAACAACTCTAGGTACATCACTTCGGATGAGCTACCTTGGTCGACGAGCAACCTGTCGATGTCCTAGTTAGCTATCATGAGTGTGATGACAAATGCATCATGATGTGGGTTCTTACCCCAACTAAATAATCTTCAATAAACACAATGTGTTTGTTGTAGTCGACGTCTTCTGGTCACCGACGTTTCCCGACCTGAGTCTTGGCGGGATCTATCTAAAAATCTTACATATTGAAGTAAGCTTTTTAACTTCCATGTGAACATCGTTTCCTTGTACTTGTTTGAGGTCTTATGCCGCATGAATTACTGCTAACTTGTACCCCAAATCTTCTTCGAGGACATTATCCGACTTCGGGTCTCCATTTTCTATGATCTTGTCTGTTTTCTTATCTATGAACTCGTTGAGATAACCAGCCTGGGCCAACTCCTCTAGATGAGACTTGAGTGCTTTGCAGTGTTCAGTCCTGTGACCGCCCTCTTTATGGAATACACACCTTAATGCGTTGTTCCTCTTTGTTGGGTCTCCTCCCATCTTCTTGGGCCATTTGATAAATGGCTCATCTTTGATTGTGGTGAGGATTTTGTATATCAGTTCCTTTAAGACTGTGTTAACAACCTAGAACACTTTCGAGGGGTCATTCTTGTTTCCATTTTTGGATCCATTCTTGCTTCCTTTCTTTTGAGAGTCATTCTTCTCTGTCCCTTATTTGTCTTCGCACGAACATTTTCGCCTACATTAAGATGAACTACATCTTCGACTTTGGCATATTTTTTAATACGGGCCATTAGGTTGTCGATGTAATTAGCCTCCTTCTTAGTTAGGTATTGGTGCAGTAAAAAAGTTCTCGGCAGACCAATCTTGAAGGATGTAAGGATATTTTTGTCATGTCCGATATATTATATTTATGTATGTCGTACGCCACTACAGTTGGCACGTCTCTACACGATCTCACACGACGGCCTCAATCTGAATTATGGGAATCAAGCATTCATCATCTCCATCATGTGTCCCACATCTGCCTCAATGACTTCACATTCCATAATTTTAGGGACTTAATGCAAGTGGTCCGCAAGAGAAGTCAAAATAGTGAAAAAAGGCACGATATGGAAGTTCAAGAGAATTTTGGTAATATTATAATCACTGTCCGGAGGTCCGATCAACTGGAAAGTTGTAGAGCTCACCGCAACGAAGACACTGGAAGAAACGACACCCCAATTCGAGCTACGGTGAAGAAGTTATGGCCTTTTTGAAAATGGATAAAATTCCAAGCAAAATCCTTGGAAAAATTCTAAGTGTTTAAGCCCCATTTCCAGCGAATTTTCGCGAACCGAAAGCAAAAGCAATTTGGGGGGCGAACCGGTTCGCGGTACACCCGAACCGATTCTAGGTACCTGTACGCTGGCAGAGTTTCAAAAAATTTAAACTCTTTTTGGTTTCCTTATGAAAACCAACTTCGGGGGAGGTATTTCATAAGACTTTGAGAGACGATTTTGTGAGTCCAGATACATCTAGTCTTCATATTTTTAAGTCCCAAGACTCATGTTTTGATTCACACATCTTTGCCAAACCTTTGTGAATCCGTTTTCAACCCAAGAACACAACCTTGTGTTTGTTCAACCCTTGTGGAGAAGACCGTCCTTCTTCTTCATTGCTGCCCTCCTGGAAAGGGAAAGTTCTAGCCTTCGACATCAGAAATGATGCCTGCGGGTATTTCTGTGTCACTGTATTTTCATTGTAATCCGTGTAACCGTATCTTATAAAATTATAGTGAAAATAAAAGGTTTTTCCCCTTGGGGGATTTTTCCTCACATGTGTGTGTTTGAATGTTCTTGCATGATTTTATCATCTTTAATCACACCTAGATGCATGTTTAGGACTTATTTGATAAAAATTGAGTTTAATTAAATAATCTCTTTATTTGAAGGCATGCACACTCTTTCAAAGGACACAATGACTACCTGCTCCGAGCAGTCCTCAATTTCGTTACAAACCTCTTAATACCTCTTGGAATACTCCCTGAGGTTCTCATGTGGCCTTTTCTTGTTTGTGAGGAGTGCATACATCCGTTTGGGGTGGATGTTGCTGGTTATGAAGCGAGTTATGAACAATTCAGCTAGAGCCTTAAAGCTCCTGATGGACCTGTGTGGTAGCCTCTCGAACCACTTATGTGCCACATCGTTCATACTAGAAGATGTGACACATCAATGTATCGTTATGGCTCCACAAGGTCATGGCATGCATATACTGTCGTACATGGTCGATGGGGTAAGTTTTCCCATCATAAATTTTAAAACTGAGGATTGTTAATTTCTTGGGGGCTCTTCTTCTTCCATTTCCCTTAAAAATAGGGAATTTATTTGGGTGTTAAGATCTCTTATGACTAGCTCTCATGTAGATCTGGCTCCTCGGTGGGCTGAATGTTAATCGATCTCCCTTTGGACCAAATTCTTGATTTCATCATCCTATCGACCAGAACTCCTATGGCGTCGATCTTATTGTAGTCCTTCTGATCGACCATACTCTAACCTATTCCTCTCAGATCTTTCTTGGTCGCACCTAGGGCTCCTTCCTCACCTATGAGATTTACTTACCTGAAGGCTAAGAGTCCGATCATGGTGTCGCCTTGTGTTCCTGTGGAGATCTCTCTCCATTCTTTCCAGTCGCCTTTTCAGGCGAGCATTTTCTTCTTCCTAGTGATGCGTGTCTTATTCTTGCTCTCGAAGTCTAGACTCATAGGCATCGACCGACCTGGAATTCTACGTGAACCTAGGTAGTCCATAACTTTCTTTAGAAGGTTTCATTTCTTGGCATAGCCTTGGATTTGGTTGGCGAATCTCAGACCTCACCCTAGGAGGGGTAGATTCTTCCTGAACGTCACTGACTTGAGGGATGTCGCTACTGTGGTGAGACATTGCAGTCTTTTAGTTAGTGATTATTCTCGTAGGAATAACAATCACTTCCCACAGACGACGCTAATTGTGGTATAAAATATCATAATAAAGAATTTACGAAAGACAATCACAATCAAGCAAGAAAGCATACAATCGCGCACACAACACAACTATGTACGTGGTTTGGCAACTTGCCTACGTTCGCGGAGAGGTCTACTATTTTATTTGGTATCTCTCAATATGCTTGGTTACATTCCCCTATGCCCCGAGCCAGGGGTTATAATTTATAGATGTAGAACTATCATTATGAAAATAACTCCATGATGCCTACGATAAACCATGAATCCCTTTAATATCTCTACGAGATTCTTGGGGATGGACTTGGTCATATCCTGGATTGACTATATATATTTATTCCACGATTTGGGCTGAGCACCATTTTAGACCTGTTGGGCTTGGTCGGCTACTCTCATGGGTTGAAAATAAAATGGGTCCCCATAATTATCCTTCTTATTTAGAGGTGAACTATGAGTAGCTGAAGTTTATATGGTCTATCCAGGAAATAATTGGATAAGATCATCCCTAGTCGGCCTCTGTTTTATTGGACTACAGGAGATCTATTTCTCCCTTTATAGCTCCGCCTACGAAAGACATTCCCGTAGCCCCCATATATTTACAAAGCTTTGCCTCATCCATTTTTACATTTAAGTCTCCTTTTGAAGAATGAGATATTATTCTAGGAGGAACTTCTTCCTCTTTTAAATCTTTTGACTTAGCTGCAATATCGATTACCTCTTCATCCCCCATCAATATTATGAAAATAAAAATCCTAAATTTGATGTCTGAAGCCATGTCCCCCCACCTGTTGAGAGCAAGAAGATTACTGGTGAAGGATCCAAAATTCCAGTGGTTGTTACCACATAGGAGATTAAGAACACTGAATTTAATTTAAGAGATTAAAAAGAGGTCATGATATCCAGCATGAATTGGCACAATAGACCTAGGCCGACCATACCTCTGCTGCATCTGCCTCTGTGGTAGTGAACCCTCATTTGGCCAGGGTTTTTATCCATTCTAGAGTGTTTCTCGTGGATAGGTAGGTAACTGCTCCCATATCTGGGGCTAGACTGTTGGAGAGGGCCAATTCAAATTTAGCTATCGTAATTCTGTACACAAGCCTGGCATCTTTAATTTTTGCTCTCCCTAATGATTTCTAATGATTGCCTTATGTTTATATTATTTGCATTTTTTGGTTAACTGTGACTAGTTGCTAATAAGGGATGAACAATTTAGGGAATCATCCGGGGATGTTGAATATGCCTTTAAAGGCTTGAAGGGTTCTTTGAATTCCATGAAGGAGTCCCATAAAAAGTACTTGGAAATATGTCCAGGTTTCTTAAGTACTATCGAGAAACAAAAGAAGGATGCTAAGAAGGCGGTTACTGATTCTGCCTTGTAGATTATTGAGGAAAATAGGACGTTGCATGAACTGAAAGTCATGGTGAAGAAAGGAAAAGAAGATGCCTTCACTAGGGGATAGGATAAAGATTTTTTTTACTTGTACCCTCCAGATTGAGTACATAAATAAGGTTGCCTTCAAGGATGGATGGACATTATCTTTAAAGTAGGCTGGCATTGCTATCGACTCTGAACTCTTCCAGCAACACAATCTCGTCATTCCTCCAAGCATTAAAGAAGAGATGGAGTATGAGGAAAGCACTAGTGAGATTTCAATTATTCTAGAAGTTTCTCTAGTATCAGACCCTTAAGTAGAGGAGGAGGCCCATGGCAAGGAGAAGGTGCAACTTCTTGGTTGGCTGACATTTTATCTTTACTTTTGTAATGTTTGATTCACTTTTTGTAATCCGAAACTAGATCCTATGAGATGTACCCTTTATTTTAAATAATAATAAAGCTTTGTATTAGACTTTCATATTTTTCTCCAGAACTTGTTGATAAATTATTGCGCTTATAACCGTGTCTTCTAGTTTAAATCTAGGAGAAATGCCATTGCAACTGTCAAAAGATATTTGTACAAAAGAAGTGTTCAGTTGTTTGGCATCTTGCATAAGGAATTTAATGGAGACAAGTTGGAGTAGTTTCTCAGCTTGGATGCTTCAAACCAAGTGATGGAAGCCATTTGTCATCTTCACAGACTCTTTGACAAGGAAAAGGCAAGTAATGCTGCTTATTATGAAATGATTGAGAAAATGCAAGAGGATCACAAGGCTTATCTCGCTAGCCTTCATGCAGATTATGAAGAAAAGTATAACGTGTTGAGCACTGAACATGGGTTTGACAAAAAGCCTCCAAGATATCTCTTCGACCTTTCGAAAGAAAGTATCCCCATTGAATCGTGAAGTAAGTGCTCGGGAGATGGCTAACCTATTACATAAGGAAAATAATGCCCTTAGGAATGAACTGGAGATCCTAAAAAAGTCCTTGGGGTTTCTAAGATGAAAGTGCCTCCTTCTTGGAACAAGAGAATTCCAGGTTGATGGAAGAACTATAAATTTTGGAGAAAGCTAAGTCCGGTAAATCATCTAAACAAATTGTGGTTGCTCGACGAACTGTTGAGGAGAAGAGGACCAAGAAAACCTTAGCCGATCAGGGAGCCTTAATTAAGAATAAGGATGTGACTATTATGAAACTCAATAATGGGGTTTATTGTGTAACTTTCCATTTCCACACGCAACCCAAGGTAGTTTGGATGGATGGCTATGATGAATCCTTAACGTAGTTAGGAGATGAGTTAGAGTAAGCCCGACAGAAAGATCATAAATGGGTTGGCTCAATGCGTTAACAATTATGAAGGTTCATAAAATAGACCAATTATGGTACTGGCACAATCCATATGTGTTGGATTACCCTAATGCTCTATTCAGAATTGATGCTAATTGTATCCTACTGATACCATTCCTCAGATCTTGGTTAGAAAATATTTGGGTGATTTTGGATTACATGATGAAGGCACTTACGTTCGTGCACAAAATCTGGAGAATAGGAAGAGGTCAAGTGTTCATGACAAGCTAAGAGACTTGAGTTCTACTATTCCACCTTACGCTCTTGATATTCCTCCTAATGGGATGGAAAAAGCTCAAGGAAAATGTTTTCTCGAATGAGGATTGTTTGTCTCTTGCCCTTGTATTGGTCTTATACTGTTTAATATTGGTTTATAATAATCCTTTGGGACCCTTTGAATGAAAGGTATTTGTTGACAAACACATGTTAATTATGTATTTGAAATTTATTTAACACCTATGTGTCCAGCCAAATAATCTGTTTAACTTGGTTTATGTTTTAGAATAAACCTAAGTTGTCTGTCCTTAGGTTTTACTAATGCACTTAGGTTTGTCAAAAAGAATCTTTTTCATTTTTAAATTAAGTGTTTCGCATTAATTACCATTGGCGACCAAATGTTTTAGGATCTTTCCTCAATTTAATTTGGTCCGGTGAAACTCCTTGTTCTTGACTTTAGGTGTCATACAAAAAGTTTTTTTGAGAACAGGGAACTTCTCGTTTGTGGAACTTCTTGTCTGTGACTTGTGAAAGATGAAGCCATACATGATTCATGATTTTCCAAGCATGAGTTTTTTCTTTTTGCTTTGCACTCATGCTTGGTTGTTGTCTGAGATGATTGTCATATCTTATTCTTGAAAAAAATCATTAAAATGAAGCTGAAATGATAACAAACCATGCACTTTCTTATTTAAATGAGCACAATTGTTACATAACTACTGGTAATACTTTATGAGATGCTCAATATTCCAGGGGTTCTTAAATTTACTACAAGCAAACTACCTTTTTATGACACTTTGAAAAATAACTATACGACAGTTTTACACAAATTGTCATTAAAAGTATAATACTATTATTTACATGACATATTAGTTACGAATTGTCATTATATATTTATTAATGTTAATATACATGACAATTTAAATATAAGAGTCATATAAAATTCTACATATTATTGTATATGTGGTAAGATAACATATATGACTCTTTTTACCTTAAAATTTGTAGTTCCGTGCCAATAAGGAAAAAGAGGCAGAAGTCTTTCCCCCCAAACACGTCGAGACTTCCTCCCCCATAGTCAATGCTAACGTAAATCGTTTCACCCCATCTCTCCTTCCCACAAAACCATAGCCCTAACCCATCAGGTACTCTTCTCATTCTCTCTTTCACACACACATCCGCACACACGCACACGCAAGAAGATGCACCTATTCAGTTTGTTCAAGTATTTTTTATTCAATTTTGATTATTCATTTTTTAGATTTACATCATTTTTAGCTTAAGCTTGAGTGTGTTGTTTGAAAAAATTATTAATTTTGGGGCTTTTAAGAGCATATTAGTACGTAAACAAAATGATGATCTTAAATTTTTAGTGATTGGTTGGATTAATTTATTGAGATAGTTGGAGTTAATTTAGATATGTTGTCACTGGTTGATGTGAAATTTCATATGAATGTGCTGAATAATCGTGTTGTGTTGCTCTGGTTTAAAATATAATTTGTGAGCACTAATAAATTTAAAACGAGAATGCTTAATCAATCACATGTCATCATAATTGGGTTGTCTTGGTAAAGTAAGTTATCATGTCAAACATTATCACTCTACTTTTTTTGTGGTTGTATGTTTTTTGTTCAAATTTAAGGTTATCCATGTTATTATTATTAGGACTCTTATAATGAGTGACATATGTTACACGCATGAAAATTTTGGATTATATTATGAGTTAAGTTGGATGGCAATCACATTTTTATTACTAATAATTCTAATCTTAATAGGAACACTTTAAGATATGGGAATAAATATGTCATGGATGTCTACATAGATTATCACACGAGTACTTAATAAGTGTTTTTGATTGATTCTTTACATAGGGAACCAAACTTAGATCTTAAACTCTATATTGAAGTTCATAAGATATCTGTTGCAAGATCCATCTAAATCTATTAAAATGAAGGTTGAATGCTCTTTAATACTATTTTATTTCCACATTATTTATATGCACAAACTTATCGTAACTTCATTGTCTTAGTTAGATGAAAGAGTTGACTCAGAAGGATTCATATCAAACTCATGAGATCAAAGAACTTTAACATGAGTTCATTTAGGCTTATATTCTATGATTTGGAACTTTGGGACGTCAACATTATTCTATGATTTGAAGCTTTGGGACGTCAACACTATTTTGCAAGGTATCATATTGTTCTTTTAGGCCCTAAATGCATAGTTCATCCATGATATTGAACCTATAACTCACCGAATTTATGGAGGCAGTAAACTCTAAAGTCATAGTTGATCCATGTGTTTATATGTTGAACAATAGTTGTTTGAATTTGTTGGGGAATTTTTTTTCCTAAGTTTTTGTATTATTTGATTAAGGGATTCCCAAGAGAGTAGCACTCCACATTTTGCTCTATGACCTCACTGAAATTGGGTTGTTTGGTAAAAAGATTCTGGAAGATGAATTGGTTTTAAAGATCATATCATTATCAGATATAGTTAAAAGCATTGGGAAATGATCAGAGGTAGTTTTGTTAAGGTGTTCCTCTTTGAATGTACTAACTGATTGTTGTTAAGGAGACTATGTTGGTATCACATACCATCCTTAACCATCTTCTTCATAGGGGTACAAGGATTTTTATTGTGCATCATATATCCAATTTCATCTCATATAACCATTTTCCTTCTTCCTTTAAGGTTTATTTTGTCCTTGTGGTCATATTGACCTTTCTCACCCTAGTTGGAAGCAAACTATGGAAGATGACGTATAAGATTTGCAATTGAATCACGCTAAAGACCGCATTCCTAAACCTATCGGTGTCGTATTGTTGATTTTAGTTAAGTTTTCACAATAAAATAAATTTTCATAACATTGCTAGCAGGTTAAGATTGTAAGTTAAGACGTGTCTAGTTGCTAAGGGGTTTGTGCAGATATATAACCTTTGACTATATTGTGAATTTGTCTCATGTAGCCAAGTTCAACTTAATGAGTATTATTATTGTTGTTTGATGTAAATCTTAATTCGTTGATTGGACTTTTCATCAACTTGATGTCAACCTATGAAGCATGAATTCTTCAAAACACCCATCACACCCTCACCCGCACTAAATTGTCATATCTCGTGCCTTATTTTCCTGGATTTCCATCACCCATACCCCGTTACCACACCCAAAACCTGTTGTATAAGTGTTTCATAGATGTCAACAATGCCTACTCCAAAGGAATCTTACTTGAGAACTTTACATGGCTTAAACCACTGGTTGATCCCAATGGAGAGTGTGGATTATCTTAATAAGTCTATATATGGATTCACACCTATCAGATGACGCTTCATTTGATAAATATACATTGATTATTTTCGTGGCATGATTAGAAATTAGGAAATATTTGTCACATGTTAGGTATTGAGATAGCAAGAAGAGAGAAATGATTTTCCTTATCCTAGAGAAATAACATTCTTTACAACCTCAGAGATATAGGTTACCTGGAGTACATATGGAAGATCCAAATTGCGTGCTCCTCTATCGATATTCTAGATATCTTTGTATAAGAGGTACCTACTCTCCATCAAATAGAATATATACCACCGGGTATTGTACTTTGATGGGGAGCCTTGTAGCCAGAGGTTGAGTACCATGCTATGGCTATATCGTTGAGGACTCTCTTGCAAGAACTTGGGATCTCTGTGCAAGACCCAACTTTTCTTTACTATGATAAGATAGGACAATAAGAAAGTTAGTCACATTGCTACCAACTGTCTTACCCGAGAAGACAAAATATTGAAGTGAACTGTCATTTTATCTGCTACAAAGTATCTATAAAAAAGACGGCAACTCCATATATGTCATCTAAAAATCACCTTGAAGACGCCTTCACTTAAGCCCCTACCTAGCATTCCATTAACCTATTTGCAGCAAGTTGGAGTAATTGATGTCCACTTTCCAGCTTGAGGGGGAGTCTAGTGATTATAGGAATGTCAAAATCTCATGGATTACAACAATCATGTTAAGTTTAGATATAAAATACTCGATTTTTCTCTATATTTATCTAGTAACACCGTCCTTAGTGATCCTGGTTGTATTAGCATTCTCTAAATTTTTCTCTTTCTATTTCTTACGTATTGTGCACATATTCTAAAAATCAACCAAGGCACTCTCGAATGACAGTGGTATGTAATGTGTCAAAATCGGCTTAGGCACTCCTGAATAGATGCAGCTTTATGGGTCGCTTTTGGACCCACGCCAAGTCTCGGGGCAATCCAGTTGGAATATAGGTATGATGTTAGCCAAAAAGTTATAAATCAGTTGGATAAAAGATATATATCCAAAAATCTTTGAATTTTAACGAGAACAAATAAAATTGGTAATATTATATTTCTATATAAAGCCTTAAAATCACCCGCTTAGACAATTGACAATATTATATTTCTTCCATGATGAATTTTAATTTCTCCTTCGTCAATATTTATGTTAGTAAGTAAACTTTATATCCCAAGAAGATAACTTCAATTCCCACTAAATGTTCGATGCTAAGGAATTCAGAGGCTTACTGGAACAACTTCATCAAGAATGTTTACGTCCAAGATAGGAGGGATCATATCATTACCAATTCCTTAGATCCTAATTAGACCTTCTACATAACAATATGCAAAGTATCCAATTAGAAAACAGAAAACAATTGATGCGAAAAATATGGCTCTCATCGAAAAAGATTGAATACAAACACAAACATTTACACACGCGCGTGCGCGCGCGCGCACACACACACACATCTATATAATAAAGTATAAAACTTATGTATGTCACAAGTTTGGCTCATGATGTCATCTTTATGAATTTTTTTGCATTATCTATTTTACCCCTTACAAATTTGGATTCCCCCTCTTTTAACACACTCTAATTTATTTGCCCCCTTTTTTCAAAATTAAAAAACAAGGGTGTAATGGTATTATACCATTTTGGTCAAACTTTTCTTACTCACTCCCTCCTCTCACTATTTGTCCCCGACATTCTATCTTCTTTTTCTTCGACTTCTCTCCCTCTCTCTCTTTTAATGTGTGACCTAATTTCTTTTTTGTTTGGGTTTTATAGGTAATGTCTCTCTCTCTTTCACTATTCTTTTCCATTTTTCATTTTTTCCAGTAGTATTTCTTATTTGTAATTTTACGATTTTATGGTTTTCTAAATGCATGATTTGGTGGATATATTAATTTCTAAATGCACGATTTGATGAGTATTTAATTTGAGGTTAATTATTTTGTTATTTTTTATCTGTGTATGAGATGGTGCTCTATTTCAGGTTGGATTATTTAGATAACTTTCCATTTCATCATTTTTATCAGCTCCAGGTACGTGATTCAACATGTGTGTATCGTTTTTGCATGTCTATTAATATACAAAATTCTATATTTTTGTTATTGTGATGTTTGTGTTTGGTAGATGGTTGTATTTTTTGGTGATGGTTTCATGCGGTTCTCTCCCAGTGCTTTATTTTTCCTTATGATACAACTTAGATACAAGATCCATTTGAAGTTGTATCTATTGTATAAGAAATGTGGGTTCGGGGAATTGGTAGACTTTAGTTTGTGTGTTATTATGTAAAAGTTGTTGAAAATAGCCATCAAAAGACATCAGTTGTCTTTGTAAAAGTTGTATCACTGTTTCGACTAAAATACTATGTTGTTGTCTCCCACTAAAATTAACACTGCAGATTGAAATGATTTTTTTACAGCCCTCATATGATGTAATATATTGCTGTAACTAAATGTTAGGTTTGTTTGGATTTTTAATATAAATATGGATTCATGTTTGTGCAATTAATAATCAACTATTTTATTGTGAGCCCGTCTTCGTGGAAAATTAAAGTTCTTTAGAGTGTTTATAATTAATTACCTTTCACTTTGGTTTAGATTGTGAACATGTGGTGTTTCAAGTTTTAGATATGTACATTTTCAGCCATTACAGTTTGTTTTCTTTTGGTTGATGATATTTTAATTAGTTGTTTAAATTTAGAATAGTCTATCTGTGCAATCCTTTTTACCAAGTTTGTATTTTAAGTGCGTCATTCTTTAAACTTTGTTGAGTTTATGATGATTTTGCAAACTAGATATGTACGGAATACTTCTTGAGCCGCATTTCTATATAACAGATAATGGTAGATCTTGGACTATGCAAGGTAATTGGTTTTTGTTCATCAATCATTTTTGCTTAACAGACCTAAACACATTCGGAGTGGAGAATTATATGCACAATGACCTTCATCAATCAATTTCTCTTAACAGGCCTAAGGTAAGTTGACTTGGTCGCTTAATAGCCCTAAGGTAAGTGGCCAAGTTGTACTCGCAATCCTCTTATTTAAATGCCGATAAGGTTTATGAAATTATGACATTAAGAGTATTGGACACGTGACTTTTGGTTTGACGATAAACCTATAAGGGTCGTATGTAACGATATCGGTAGTTTTTCAAAAATGCGGTGATGTAAAAGCTTATTAATGTTGATGAATAATTCCAAGTTTTTTTAGTATTGATGTGTAACTTATATTTTCTTAAGTAGGTCTCACTATATGCATTACTTTGGTGTTATGTTGGCTCAATTTCTTTGTTAGTTCAGGTTTTTCAATGTCCTTTTCCTTGATTTAGCGATTGATTTACCTTTTCGACACACACAAACACCCACATATATTGAGGTGCATATGATAAATCATGGGTTTAAATACTTTGCAAATGAATGTTTTCACTCCTTTTACTTTTACTTTTTCTTTTAACATGATTTGAGTTTATTACTCAACAATGGGTGAAATATTCTCTAATTATATTTGAAATGGAAGGAGCCCTGTGTCAAAAAAAGCATGACACTAACACGACCTATTATGTTATTTTCTTGCCAATTTTGCGTTGTTTCCTTACGTATTATATTGTCAATTCTATATTTACTACCCCTACTAATATATCAAAAAAAGTTCATATGTTTTTATTTTCTATGTCTTGCTTACTTCAATTATGTCATTTAATGGTTGTATCACTTTTGACTCACAAGTTTGTGTTTCAGTGCAAGTTTATTCATCGACACACTAAATTAAAGGCACACTAAGTGAAGTATTTAGGTAGAACTTTTGTTCGTTTAGATCTTCGGATCGTGTATATTATAGGAATGTGATATATGAATCTTTTGATCACATTAAACAATTTATTTAATCCTTATGAGGATCATATTGTACGGGCTTTAAAATGAGCCTAAATTGAGTATTGAAACTTGAATTAACATGTTTTCTTTCTACATTTGGCATATTTGAAAGTAAAAGTGTCAGTGACATGAATTTGTTTAGTAATATTCACAGTGTTCATTTTGATTTTTTGATGTATTGTTTGGGTAAGTAATTATCGTCTTTTTTCTAGGATTGTTGGGGGTGGTTTGTATGAGATCTCCAAGGAGCAGTTTATTATAGCTGTTGTAATTGACATCATAGCACCAAAATTTGGAACTGATCCTATGGGAGAGATTATTTCATTTCAAAAGGAGGAATCAGTACATGTGGAATCCATTGGCATCCCTTTATCTATCAAGGAATAGTGTCATCACCTACTTCCTTCCAAATAGATCATTACTATAGCGCTTGCAAGAATCCATTTGTGTTCCTATCACATGTGATTCCGATGATACTGAATACACCACCTTCATCCAGATTATCCATAAATGGACTGTAAGAGTCAAATCGAGATCGAGAACAGAGGATGAGTCATGTTTTGAGGATGTCAACCAATCGGTTTCTCAACAACTGTTCAAGGCAACTAACAAAATTCAAGACAATAAAGAACAAATTTTTTGTAATAAATTCTGATGGATAATGACTTGAGCTGATGCTAGGGCACAAGACAACATCAAATCCTATAGACACCATTGACATTCGAAGATTTTTCAGACCTTAATTGTTCTCAGATCGTCTCCAATAGTTATGTAGAATTTGTAAATTTGAGGTGTAAAGTAAGTTTCCCTTTTCCAATTTATTTGTTCAAAACTTTATATAAGAGGGACGTTGACATTCAATATAGTTTATCTTACTGTGTTTCCACACTGTTGAAATTGACCCATCCATCTTTTATATACAGTGGCCTCCAAATGAGATATTTCACGTACTTTGTTTTTTAACTTTTAGTTATTTGATTGCTGCTTTTTGGTTGCAGATCAGTTGGCAAAGAAAGGGAGTCAATAGTGGTATGTGAAGTTGGGAAATGATTCGGACCATATTGATAAGCATTGCGTGAAGATATTACTGTTTCTTAGTCCAATTTTCTTTATTTGAATAGTTAAGATCTTCAAGTTCTCGGGATTTCAGGGGTCTATTGTTTTGTTAGCGAGCTTAGTGTTAATCCAGTAGGCTCAATTTATTTACCTTTATGGTTTTCACTTTATGGAAACGATCAGGTATCTATTCCGCTGAAGTGTAATATGCACATTTTTAACTTTATGGTTTGTATATGTATATTTATATTTTTTTTCATTTACTATTGTACACTCAATCAGGTAGATTTCACTTAAGATGGTCGTTGAACTAAATTGTGGTTATCGTTTCTTTTTAGTTATTCATGGATATTGCAACTACTTTGATGATCTGAGAACAATTAAGGTCCGAAAAATCGGTTGCTGGTACCATTGACACACAATTCGATTTACATATTCTACATGACTAGATCTGAAATCCTAACTCATAGATATGAAAAAAGTAGGGGAGAAAGTCAATCAAATTGTTCTCATATCATCTCAGATCATTTGATTGTCAAATCGAAATCCTAACTCATAGATCTGAAAAATATAGTCCATTTTCGATGTGCAGTTATGTCAATGAGACTACGCAAAATATAGTCCATTTTTTATTAGAGGAAGAGCTAGAACATGGAAACCGAGAAGTGAAATAGCTACATCAACTCTAACTAACGGTTGTGTTGATATAATTAAAATACAATATGGTCTTACAAATATAAACACCATAAAACAAAATCCAGATCTAATATCAAGTTACCACATAGGCAAAGGATTAAACTAGGACAAATAGTGATAGCAACTGCAGAGAGATCCATCTTGGTTAATTTATCTTTATCAAGTGCTTCCTATAATACCTGAAATCAGAGACAAAATATGGTCAGTGTTCATCAACAATATTAGGACATTAGGAAGTGTTTGAAACGGCACAAAAGGCAAATTATAGGAAATAAATATGGACTACATAATGTTGACGTCTTACTTGACATGATAATGATCTACTTGATTTTACTATGATTTCTTAGTTATTTGTTGTAATACATCTTCATATTTAAATTTAACTACATAACGATCCATATAATCCTCTTATATGATTTTTTGAGAGGTCGTTGTACATAATGGAAGAAGTTATACGTCATTGTGAATAACACCTAATATGTAATATGAAGTGGATCTCCATCAGTAGTATCACCTTCTGCAGTATCACCTTCTGTACGTTCACCTTCTGTACATTCACTTAATACGCCTTATGTACGTTCACTCAATACACCAAATTTTGGCTAACATAAATTTTGTAATCCAAATTGTCACTTTAGGACCTTACAACACCATGATAAAAATCAGTTATAGTTTGTTCTCTCTGTCCATACACTTTTTTTATAATTCATTTTTTGGGTGCATTTGGTTTAGCATTTAAGGTGTCAAACCCAAAATGGTTTAGACTTTTAGAAATTCTTTCAAATAATAACTATTTTTACTATTTTGGTGTTATTTCTATTGCCTATTTTTGTGGTCTGATTTATAGAGTTCTAACATTTTTTTATTTGTATATGTTTGTTCTTGATTTGTTATAGTGTGTACATTAATGGTTGACTAAACTACTATTTTCTTATCATTGATTGTTTTTTATTGATTTTGCAGATTTTCAAAAGTTCATGCTTGGGCTTTCTGCGTCTAAATCAGAGACCAACTGGCTTCACCATATGTTGTACCTCTATGATTCAAGCATATTTCAATAAAGAATTAATGATTCTTACCATATGCTGCAAACAGAGCCATTGGTTCAGGACATGGTTGTCCCAATATCATCTGATAAAGTTGTGTGAGATGCTATATTGAACAACATGGCAGTTCAAGATTTCAACGGATCACTCAACACATGTAAAGAGGAAAGTCCTGGGGAGGGATCTAATAAAGAATGAGATGTAACCATGTTCTCCAACTTCCAGAATGCTTTCACATGATGCCATTACAGAGAAATACGATAAATGCTAAAGCAATTAAGGTTAAGTTAACAAGTAACTTATTAGTATTGAAATTGATCGGGTTGATCGTTATTTTGTTGTTATCGTGTTAGCTTTCCCAAATATCATCGTGGTTTTTTAAAGAAGTTGATTTTTCAAGTTTGTTTAATGAATTTGGACTTCTTAATATAGTATAATTGATTATTAGCACACAAGCAGGATGGACATTTCAATATACAAAGGAGATTATGTCCATTTTTTTTAATTGATACTTTGTTAATTTGAGGCGCAATGTGAATTTGATTGATGAATTTAGACTATTTGAACGATATTGGACTATTTTTTATTTGTTAATCAGGGTTTTTAGTCATATAAATAAAATAGATTATGTCCAATTTATTTAAAATTACATTTTGTTTTGTTGGCAACCAAAATTTTTGCCTTGTTGCAATTACGTACTTTTGAAATTTTTTGTTGTTTTGCGATTATCAGCGTGCCTTCAGGCACGGGCATACCCTAGTGTATGTGTGTGTGTGTGTGTATATATATAGAGAGAGAGAGGCTCCTCTACACGCTAAGTTTGCACTCGTCCTAGCGCACACCAATTTTTTTGAAATATTAAAATAACTATTTTTCATCTAATTATTTTATATCACATTTACGCATTTCAACGAACCCATGTAAAAAAATATCTAAAAAAATATTTTTTGCTATTTTTAAAAAATCGGTCAAACTTTCGCAACTTTTAAAGTACTTAAAAGCAACGAAAGTTTGACCGATTTTTTAAAAATAGGAAAAAAAATGTTTTTTGAGCTCAATTTTTTTATATGGATTCCTTTAAATGTTTAAATATCACAAAAAACAAGTCAAGTCAAAAATATTTGTCTTACTATTTTAAAATAATGGTGTGCAAACTTAGTGTGCATATGAGTCTCTCTCTCTCTCTCTCTCTCTCTATATATATATATATATATATATATATATATATATATATATATATATATATATATATATATATATATATTATGCTCTTGTGAATGTGGACTGGGCATGTGTCACCAAACGGTGTGCCTAGACTTTACCGCCTAAATTATAGGCACACTCTCTCTCTTTTCTGGGCTCACCACCAGGTGACACATGTCCGGTCTGCATTATTAAAATGCGAACTAGTCCGCGCAAGAGCATGACTGTATATATATATATATATATATATATATATATATATATATATATATATATATATATGTGTGTGTGTGTGTGTGTGTGTGTGTGTGTGTGTGGAGCCATGGTTTTTGAAAAATATCTTCACTTTTTATGCATGACATTTTCAAAATGCAGGCATGATATTTTTTTCCATTCGTGCCCATGCATGAAATGCCATGCTAAAAGTGTTTTTTTTTATAAAATGAGTTTTAAATATCATGCGTCTTTATTGTATAATTTTTTTATTAAACATTTAAAAAAATATATATTTTCAAAAAATAAATTTATTTATTTTCTTTACTTTTTTTTCTTAAAAGTGTTTTTTTTAAATGGCGGGTATCACGGGGGCAAATTTATCATCGTGCCCTCGGCACGGGCATTTGCTAGTATATAATTTAGGAGCATGATTTTTGAAATCTCAAATGTAAAAGAACAATAATGGTTGAGATTCTCTTAGAAAAAATAAAGGGCTCAGATCTCATCTCAATTTTTAACATCCCGCCTAAAATGTTTTGATATCCCACCTAAACCCACGCCATTTTCTACTTTAGTTTGAATGGGGTACACACTTACCAAGAGAGGCTGATGCCCCTTCCTCCATCATCATACTACCTCTTCCCCTTTTCCATTATGCAAATAAAGAAACCTAAGGTAATCTCTCTCTCTCTCTCTCTTTATCTATCTATTTATCTATATATCTACCTCTATCTATCTATCTATCTCTCTATCTTCCATTATGAACTCATGATGTATTATCTCAACTCCATCTTTACTAAACTCATTTTCAGAATCACCAATTCAAGATCGATCATGAGTTGAGAGGTTTAAATAAGTTTTTTGGATTTCAAACCCCCAGACCCTAATTGTTTGAGAGTTTCAAATAAGGATCTAAGATTGTCTCATTTTTGTCTCATCTCAGCTATATTGTTTTCTTTTTTTTTTCAATTCTAATATTCTTTTCATCTCATTATAGATTTCGTCTGTGTGTATTGATTTGGATGATGATTTACAGTTTAACATATGTTTGTTTTGTAAAACAAAGTTAACAGTATGGACCTATTTATATGAATATACTTTGCTTTTTGTGTTTTGGAATCATTTTAGGTTAAATCCATGATAGCTTTGATGGATTCATAGTTTATTATTGGTACAAATTTTGTTGAAGTTCTATGTTAACATATATTTTTTTGAAACTTCTCTTTTAAGTCTATCCTCTATTTTTTTTAATTATGACCGTCATTTTCAAAATTATAAAATAATAATTACAATTTTACGGGATTTGTACATTAGACATCATATGTGATGGTGACACTGCAAAAAAATGGTTGGATAATTAGTCGCCATAAATTTTGGTATATTGGCTCAGAGGTTATGTGTTTTTGGTTGTAATTATGGAGAATGCCATGGTTATTTAGGCTAAAAACAACCTCTTTATCAGTAATTTCTATTTTAGCACAAAGCTAGGCAAATGGGTGGCTCACTCATTAAGTGTCCATCAAAAGGCGGATTAAACGACAAGGAAGTTGTCACCTGATTTAATACCGAGAAGTTGGAAGTGGTTGACTATGATGAGAAGATCGAGATCATGGCCATTGTGAGTGGTTTACTACATGGGAAGGTATACTGAGTGCTAGCTAAAGAGTCGTCGAACACGACGGTTGAGCTCCTGGATAAGGAAGGAAAAATTATAAGTGCCGAGGAGGATATGGAAGCAAAATAATCAAGCCATTCTATGTCCGATGCTGGCAAGAGCTCGAAAAAGAAGGAAAGGTCTAAGGACACCAAGAAGTCGGTGAAGATTAAAAAGTACGATGAGTATACCCCCTCACTGTAGGTGTGAACCATATCCTCAATGAGATTCATGGAAGTAGTGACCAAAAATGTTCGGGTAAATTGAAGGCTCTAATGAATCCGAGGGATAAAAGAAATTACTGCAAATTCCACAAGGATCAGGACTACGACACTAAAAATTACTTAGCCTTGAATAAAGAGTTGAGGCCATGATCAAATGAGGCAAAAAAGTAAAGTATGTTGACAAAGGTGTTCGATTAAATAGATGGGATGAGAAGAAGCACCCATGAGATGATTTAAGTCTCCTTACAAAATGGTTAATAAGAAGAAATAAGGTCGAGATGAGGACTCAGATGATGAAAGTGATCCATATTTGCCTAAAAGCTTAAAGAGCCAGTGAAACAAGTTAACATGATTTCTTTCAGATGTCAATTTATATCTAGAGGTAACACTAGTACTAGAAATGAACAAGACGAGAGGAAAGCCTACCTCAACGAGGTGAAGGAAGGTGCTGATTTCAGAGAGATCAATATGGCCAATGTCATGGCGACTCATCCTCAAAAGATAAATAAGGCTCATATAATTGTAGGTGTTTCAAAATATAATTTGTCTAGTGCTCTTAATCCATATGATAACCCTCTGTTCATCACCATGATTCTCATGGAAGCAGAGTATAGATAATTCTAGTAGATAAAGGCAGCCTAAGATGTGTTGTTCTATTGTTATTTCAAGAAACAAAGTTTAAAAGACAAGAAGATGGATGCGTACCATAGGGCCCTTATTTGTTTTTCAAGAAAGAAATCGTTCCCCTTGAGAAAAATAGAGTTAGAGGTTGTCATCATCACATAACCTACTTGTCTAACATATATAATACATTTCTTCATCCTAGACAAGAACGTTAACTCAACTTTTCTTCATCCTAGATCAGAAAATGAACTTTACCTATAATATTATCTTTGATAGGGTCGGCTTGAAAAATTTTTAAGATGTGCCTTCCACTGTTCATTAATGCCTAAAATTCCTTATAAGCTGTGGAGTTAGAGTGGGAAGAGGAAATTAAGTGGAAGCTAAGTGGAGTTAGAGTGCTACTACATATGGATAGGTTAAGAAGAACATAAGAAATTAAGAACTACTTAATAGATCGAGACTTTAGATCCTCGAACTGAAGATAACTTGGTCACGTGTGAGGTTATGGAGCATGTTGAACCAGTGATTCTGGATAACGAGCACCCAAAGAGGATAATCCAGATTGGCTCATCATTAGATCATATCCTCAAGAAGGAATTGGATGATTTTATAAGGCATACTAGGAATGTATTTTCTTGGAGTCATGAGGACATACCGGGGATTGATATAGATTTGATAACATCTACCTTGCCTCGTGGGGAGTTCACTTGATCAACCCCCTCATATTCATCCTCTTCTTAATCAGGATTGAAGAACATTCCTCATGCATACTCTCATTCTCAGCTTTCTATACTCTATTAAGCTCCAGCCCTTTGAGATCTGCGTACGTCTTCTCGCTATCTTTTCATTTCTTTAGATCTTGAGTGGTTGCTTCATCATATTCTACCACCATATCAACTGCTAAATATTCAAGATTTTCCCTTTTGGCCAGTTATTAAATCAAATTTAAGCTAGATTAGTGATAGTACTGGAGAAAGCCCTGCAGCGTATTTCATCTGCTATAGAATGGATATCCGAAGCGGCCTGGTATTGTGACGTTGGCAAAAATTGAGCGTTCGTGTAGATACATCAATCATTGTTATCGTCTTTCGATCGCAATGTAAAAATTCTAAGCTCTAACTACACTTAATTAAAGTAGTTTGGGTATCAAAAATCCACAGGGAATGTTTGATAGACTTTAATTGATTTAATAAATCTAAAATAAAAGTATAGAATGTGATGATGGTTTAAAAGGGGGAAAAGGGGAAAAAGAGTAATTATGCTAATAAAATGAGATTAGGACAACATCCCCGTCATGGGCTAAACAACGCATATTAAGGATTTTGGTTTGAAAATATTTAGTCGATCATATTCAATTAATAATAAACATCAAACATGAAGAAAATTAATTCAACAATGAAAGATTAAACATTTCATCGAGAATGGTCACACATGGATTAAATTCGAAATATCTCTATAAATACTAACGTTGCATCACAAAGAAAGTTAAATGCCTAATATTCCAACTTTAATACACGAGATTTCAATTAAATGCGTTTTTACCCAAAACCTAGATTTCAAAACTCGACACCCATTAATGGAGAAAATATGACCCCAACCCTTAAGCTAGGTAATAAACATGGCAAGAACAATAAAACAACTAATTAACTAATGGAAACAACTAATTAACGAACAAAAACTAAATAACAAAGCAAGAAAGATAATTAACACAACAAGAAATAAACAATGAAAGCTTGGATTAATGAAAGAGACAATGAATAGTGTACTTACAAACCCATTTGGGTGAATCCGTAGGAGCTAGAGAAGTTCCACCCAAAGTCCCCTCCAAAACCTCTTCTATAACCTAAAAACTAAATAAAACAAGATAAAAAATAACTATAAATAAGACATCTTCAAATATAACAAAAACCCACTTATATAGTAAGTGGTAAAAAAATAAATGGAAAAGAAATGATTTGTCCCAAAAATCAAGAAAGAGTTCCCTGAGAAAATGGTCATAACATGCTCATTAGGACTCGAATTAATGAACCGTTAGAGTCCATGCGAATCTGACCTAAAGGGATACAACTTTCGTGAAGAGTTTGGGCGTGAAGGTTGAATGCTGAAATGCCCCTAAATTTGCGTACTATAATAAAAACTTCCCAAATAGAACCAATTTCACCACTAAGCACCATAATACCTACAAAAACTCAATTATGCCTCACAAAACATGTAAACATATAAAATATAGGTACTCTGGTTAACGAGAATAAATATAGGAATTAAAGTACCCAATGGGGCTAAAATGCATAAGTAAAAAGGGCAAATAAATATAATATTCAAGCCGAATCACACCCCCTAACTTACACATTGCTATTCCCTAGCAATGAAATACAAAGCAAGAAGAACTACAAGTAAACCTCGAGATAGGAGATATGTACAAAAGAGATAAAAATCCATTTTCGCGGGTGAACGATTTCATTTAACATATGCAATAAGTTGTTAAACCCCTAGGTTACCCTAGTGGACGAGTGTTATCTCATGTGGGTTTAAAGGATGAAACTCACAAACATCAACTTTCCTCAAAATATGCCCAACCAACCAATATGCCAAGATAAACAACAAATAGATATTTCAACCTATTATTAACAAAGCAACAAATAATTTTGCCCCATAATCCAAAACTATTAACATTGAAAGAATAACTATATGGAATTAAAACCTCAAATGTGAGTGGTGTGCGTGCACATGCAAAAGCTTTGATTCGATTAAAATTCATATAGCCTGGATAAAAATTATAGCATGCTTTCATTCAATCCTCTCCGAACATTACACTCAACGAATAGAAGCACTCAGAAAGAGAGGTAATACACGGGATATGCGGTCATAAAGAGTAAATGTAACTGGAAACTAGGTCGTGCACATGTCATCAATGAAGAAAGCTATATATAAAATAAAACTTTGCAATCTCAATGAAAGGATGTCATCATTAAAGAGGTGAAATGCATTGTCATTCATTATCGCAATTATTTAAACTTTTGAATTGCATTCACCTTAGGATCACATAGGACTTTAGAGGGTTGTAATATAGGTTTGGGTTTAAGGTTATGAGAGTAAGGGTATATGTATGGATTCAAAGGTGTTTGGGGATAAAACATTTGGGATAACGAAAAATTGTGAGAAATTTCAAAATTTCAAAATGATTTCCATAACAAGCATTGGATATAACAATGGAAAGCGACTAAGGTTATTAAACATTATATACAATATGTACAAACTTTCTCTTTATTTTGTTTTCTTCTTTTTCTCTTCTTTCTTTTTGTTTTGCTTTCTTTTCGCTTTTTCACCTTTTCTTTTCTTTTTCCCTTCTTTCTTACTCTTCACTTGCTTAATTGCAACCACATAACAATAACATCATTTGATATCAAGTATCATTCCAAACAAAGGTATGAAAGGTAATGTGTATGGTTTATAACTCCAATTCGGAGTTGGTGATGGAATTTTCGATTTTGAAAAGAAGGATTATCATAGAGGCTCAAAGGGGTTGACTAGGGACAGAGATATGGTGAGGTCAAGGTCAATATATGTGATATAACAAATAGGGCCTATGATCCTTTCCTAAAATTTACGCAATTCTCATGTCAAAACAACTTTAAAAATCATGCACAAGTAACACATTTCATATATGAACTCAATTAATGAACTATCAATGAAAGAATGGTGAAATTATCAACAAATTTAATGTTTTCAAGAAGGAAAGAGTAATGTATAAACACTTGCAAATGAAGAAAATCACAAAGCTCACTCGGTTTAATTGTACACAGAGAAACTAATAGATACCAATTTATAATTCTCCTACAAAATCATTTATTTAGTATGCTCAAGTGCTCATGGGTTTTCAAGGTTTAATTAATGCCCTTATTCCTAATATTCAATCATTTGAGGACTAAAGTTTAATAACACGAAAGAAATAGAAAATGCAGTATTGAAATAGCAATTGGATAGGGAAATTATTAAATTTATCATAAGAAATTAAGGCAAGATGCCCAAGAAAAAGAAAAGAAATAAATAAAACAATAATTTAAAATTTTGGATTTTTTATTTTTTATTATTTGTTATTTTTAATTTTTTTATATTGAAAAAATATAATTAATATATATACACATGGCTCGCGATGATATAATAGAAATTAATATATATAACTTGAATTTCACATTGTCCTCAATATAATTAAAGATACTATGAAAAAGAGAGGAATATAAATAAATCACCTCAATTTGGAGCGATCCCCGAGGCAGTCAATGTGAGCCATATAAAAATCAAAGAAGAAAAAAAATATTTGCACAAAAATTAAGTTAAAAGAAATTATGTCATAAGTCACAATAATCTAGAGGGGCAGAAGTGCAAATACTAAATAAATTGATAGTGAATATTTGATTTTATAAAAATGGAGGGTCACACGAATCAAAATTCAATAAATAACCAACAACTACATTATCGTTTCCAATCTCATAATTTCACAAAACAACTTAATACAATATAATACTAATAGAAAGAAAGAAAATAAATATAAAGAAAATTTCCCATTACAACAGCAATACTAAAAAACCGGGACCACTAGCAGATCCCGGCGCATATCATCACCCCCCTCACCATAACTTCGTATGACGTTCGCCTCCCTTTCACCACCACGAATCTCGCATAAAAAATACACGCCAAATCCTCATTGATATTACCATTTGTGAAGAGGAAATGAACCCAATTGTGGCTATGCAAGATGACTTGCGCCACCTCGGGTACATGATCAAGGTTCCACACAGAATGGTAGGCGAACGACCTCTGTTGAGTCTAAAAATACGCATAAAATCACTCATTTTCCCTTTCACAACGGAACCCCTCGAGACCCCGGGAGGGCACACACTTGGTCGAATCATACATTTTGATTTCGGTCATTTCAACCTACAAAATAATAATTAGGCAAGAAAAAATTTGAAAAGCACAATTAAAAGTTAGTCGTTGAACGAGTTGAAATGGTGTGTACAAGTGCGCGAAACCGGGTGAAGGCATACCGGTGATAAAATGTGCCGAGGTGCAACAACAACTGATACACAAGTGTATGCTAAACATCTAGAAAAAAAAATTTGTTTAGGCATTTTAGCAAACATTTGGTGTGAACATTGTGGTATTAGGGTGTGTAAGTTCCATTTGAACCAACACGAGCCCCATTCATGAACAAGCACAAGAATGCAACAACAATTTGTGTTCATGAATGGATATCAACAATAAAAATGCATTAATCAAGTTAGAACAACAACTACGACACGCCCAACATAAAAAAACTTCGCAAATTGTTAAAATGTGCATAACACCCTACAATCATGAGAATTAACAACCAAAAACACTAAATATACAAGATAACTAGGAGGAATTTGATACCTTGATGTGTAAAAATAGGTGAAATTGATTGAAGTTTCTGTATTATTAGGGTGGGAAAAAAAGGGACACGAAGTGGGTAAGGCAGTAGAGGAGGGTGTGGGATATGCAAGAGTTGTAATAGAAGTTAAACACAAAAAAAGCCATAAACTTGCTACCCTCAGTCAACCGCGGGTGGGAGCCTAGTCGACCGTGCATTCTAAATTAGCCTTGGATATGAGATAATGTGGAGGGGAATGGGGGACCGATCGACCGCGTCTTGGAAATCAGTCGATCGGGTTTTCGGATTTAGCCTTATACCTATAACAGAGCCGAAGGAACATCAACCGGTCGATTAGGGGTTAGGGGCCAGTCGACCGATGCCTTGATTCGCTGAACACTGCTGATCCCCTTTTTTCAAGCAAGACCTGCTTCTTTTTTTTTATCCAATACCTACTTTATTTTGTTAACCAAGACCTCCTTCGTTTCTTTTTTGTAAATCCTACTCCTATTTTGGTTTTGCAAGCATCAGCAACCACATGGTGGTAATGGTAAATAAAAAATAATGGGGTTGTTAAAAATTAAAAGAAATAAATAAAAACTATATATCACTATATGAATAATATATATATATATATATACACACACACACACTTAATGTTAATATAAGGATGAAATAAGTATGTACACTACAATATTAATAAGGATGAAATAAGTATGTACACTACAATGTTAATATAAGGATGAAATAAGTATGTGGATATATGTACACATACTTATTTCATCCTTATATTAATATTAAGTGTGTGTGCATATATATATATATATACACAATAGAAATGCTAATATGAGAATGAAATTTACAATGGGTGACACACACACACATAAATAAAAAAAAAATATATGCAAAGAAGTGAGTATGAGTGTGTGAAAAATGAAGAAAAAGTTTTGGTGAGTTAATGTGTTCAGTTTTTTAACAACTGCATGTCTGGGATGCACCATTTCCGTAAATTCAAGTTCGTTGAACCTACGAAAAAGTGATAGAACCAAGCATACACAATAAAGAAAGAAAAATTTAACTAATTACACTTAAAGCTATACTAAAATAATAAAAAAAACAATTAACTATGTACAACCTAAATTTCAATTACTCAATTAACTATACAGAAGGAGTTGAAATTTTTGAGAGTTCTCCCAAACAATGATTTGAGTTTGAGGGATAATTGGCGGTCCCTCAATTGAGTTCATTCCTTCCAAAAAATAAAAATTATGTTTAAAAAACGTAAGGTATGTGCATGGAGAAAGAAAATAACCATCATCTATTAAAAGTTTGAGGAGGAGGATGGTGGGTTTGGATGTTAAGGGTGACAATCACCTCCCCAAGGTTTTTCAATTGGAAGGGGAGGTGGGGCAAGTGCAAGAGAATAGCCCATGAGATGAAACATCTCAAAGTAACATTTATGTTCAAGAATTTGGTCAAAGTCCTTAAGACTTTCAACCGATTCTTGTGATAAATTTAATGGTTCAATAATAGTGGGGAAACAAGGAGGTGAAAGACCATCAAAAGTTCTTGAATAACTCTTATTTATTTCTTCCTTAAAAAGGGTGGAGGTGAAATGCAAGTTTCAACCTCAACCGGGCTTTGTGGAGAAGAAATGATCTCATCGAGTTTAAGACCAAACTTTAAGACTCTCAGATTGGTCATTCAATTCCTTGAAAGCTAACTGATGATCAAACCAACAAGAAGACATAATATCATCTTGGGAGGTTTTCACATAGCTAGAGGATTCCCCGCTTCCCAAAGTTTCTACCCAAGGCGATGAGGGATTACTTATAAATTCCTGAATTTCAGCTCAATACATTCATTTTTAAGAATTTGTAGGCACTCTCGCATAGTCTTGGGAGTGTAACTTGGAAAACTATTCTCATAAAAATTAAGGTTATCTAAAGAATTATAGCAAGAAATTTCAAATTAGGCAATTCAAAAACGCGACAAGCGCCAAAATTTGAAGATTCTTGAAACAATTTAGCACAAGTAAAACAGAAATGCAAAACAAAGAATACAAATACAAAGAAAAAATATTAAAAAATAATAAAATAATTATAATATATAACAAATAATCCCCGACAAGAACGCTAATTTGATGTTGGCAAAAATTGAGCGTCTGTGTAGATAAGCCAATCATTGTTATCGGCTTTCTACCGCAATGGAAAAAACTTAAACTTTAACTACACTCAACTGGAGTATAGCGATTAGTCCGGGTATCAAAAATCCACCTGGGATGCTTGATAGACTTTAATTGATTTATTACTTCTAAAATAAAAGTATAAAAGATGATGATGGTTTAAAAGGGGAAAATAGTAATTACGCTAATTAAAACTCAACAAGATTAATAAAATGAGATTAGGATCACATCCTCTCCATGGGTTAAACAATGCGTATTAAGGATTTTGATTCGAAGACATTTAACCGGACATATTCAATTAATTATAAACATCAAACATGTAGAAAATTAATTCAACAATGAACGATTAAACATTTAATAAAAAATGATCACACATGGATTAAATTTGGAATATCGCTATAAATACTAATGTTGCGTGACAAAGAAAGTTAAATGCCAAATATTCCAAATTTAATACATGAGATTTCAATTAAATGCGTTTTTACCCAAAACCTAAAGTTCAAAGCTCGACACCCATTAATGGCGAAAATGTGACCCCAACCCTTAAGCTAGGTAATAAACATGGCAACTACAATAAAACAACTAATTAACTAATGGAAACAACTAATTAACCAACAAAAACAAGAAGGCTAATTAACACAATAAGAAATAAATAATGGAAGCTTTGATTAATGAAAGAGATGATGAATAGTATACGTATAAATCCATTTAGGTGAACCCCTAAGAGAGAGAGAAGGTCCACCCAAAATACCATCCAAACCCTCTTCTCTCACCTAAGAACTAAATAAAACAAGATAAAAAATAAATAAATTAAGATGTCATTAAACACAACAAAAACCCACTTATATAGTAAGTGGTAAAAGAAATAAATGGAAAAGAAATGATTTGTCCCAAAAACCAAGAAAGAGCTCCCCGGGAAAATGGTCATAGCATGCTCGTTAGGAACTGGATTAATGAACCATTAGAGGCCACGTGAAGCCAACTCAAAGGGCTATCATGAAGAGTTTGGGCACAAAGCTTGAACGCTGAAATGACTAAAATGCCCTTGAAGTTGTGTACTCCATTGAAAACTTCTGGAATAGCACAAATTGCATCGTTAAGCACCATCATACCTCCAAAAGCTCAATTATGCATCGCATAACATGTAAACATATAAAACAGAGGTATTTTGATTAACGAGCATATATATAAAAATTAAAGTACCCGAGGAGACTAAAATGCATAATTAAAGATGGTAAATAAGTGCAATATTCGAGCCGAATCATACTGTTTCACATGCAACATAGGATTCGATTTCCCATTGTACTTACGAGTGATGATGATCATCTTGAATTTAGTGGGTGTTGGATAGCCCAATACTGCAGCTATGATTGGTGATCCTTGAAGAAAACCCCTCTGGAAAGAGTTCTTTGTCTTTATAATCTCGCCCAGACGATCTTCTAGTTATTGGATTGACTCTTTCCATGGTTGTTCTTCCTGCCCGACATTCATTGTAATTGGCTTTTGAGCTCGGCCTAAACTTTCAGTTGAGCTTTATTCTTTATAGATCTGCTAAGCTTTAGATATCCTCTTAAACTTGGCCGAACCTGGCCGAGCCTTCAACCCTATTAGTCTCAGTTCTTCTAGATTCTTCTATGTACTTCCTCGACTCTCTAATATTATTGTATTGATGGTCCCTCGCAGATCTTGGACCTAGTCGATTAAAGGTTGACCTGCTATTGAGCCTTTCAAAAATGCTTTGATGGTTCATAAAGTAAGTTTCTTCATCGTCATATCTAACCGATCTGATGGTAGACATTTCCCTTGAATGATAGGACCTATCTTCCTCTCCTAATCCAGAGTATTTGGAACTCTGCCTTCGCATTCCAAACCCAAATCCAAACGTCTTGGGTTCTCTACATCTCGATCATGGTACGTCTGCCTTCTATCCCTGCGTGGGGCTAGATGATAGGACCTACGTCCTGATCTGATGGTGGGCATTGCCCCTTGACAATAGGACCTATCATACCATTCTGATTGAAATTATTTAAACCTTTTACCTTATCCTTTCAAACCCAAGTCCAAATTTCTTGGGTTCTTTACAAGTATATCATGATGCGCCTAACCATTATCCATCTGTGGGACTAGAGGCGACACCTCTCGCCTTCTATCAGATTTTTCACCCCTTACTGCGGTAAAAGGGTTCATCGCAAGTTTATTTTTCCTTACCAAAATAATATGCATTAGCTTCTTAACGCTCTCTAGCATGGCCTCTTGGCCTCTAGCCAAGCTTTTTAATATCCCCTATAGGTGGCCCATACCCATAGGTATAGAGGTCCGAATCCCCTCTCCAGTATGACTGCTTTCGAGATGTTTTGCCATTGTTCACAGGTTTTGTAAAAAAAAGAGTGTCGAAATACCAAAAATAGAGTATAATAATGGAGATAGCAGAAAATGCAAAAAAGAAAATTTAAAGAAGGAGAAAAGTAGATTCGACGGTGGATTCAATGAATCAAAGAGAATTGAAATTAAATTATAGATTAATATAATCCAACACAATGAAACACAAATGAATTGGAATTTGATTCATTAGTTTTTGAAAACTAGGTATCCTCGAGTTTAAAAAATCAATAATGGTGGAAAGAAACAAATGGCTTGTCGATTCTCACAGACGGTGCTAATTTGTTAGTGTCTAAAACTAGTATACTGGTTTAATCTTAGTAAGAGTACACTAATTATAAACAATAACGGATAAGAGATAAGAAACACATAAAGGCTAATATAGAGTAAACTATGGACATAGAGGGTAGAAAGAGAAAGGATCTATACCTAAGTGGTTTGGACCAAGGAGGTACCTACATCCACATGTGCAAGTGTAGATTGTACTGATTCAGTAGACAAAGTCGTGGGAATGTTAAATACAGCTCTCAAGTTCACTCTTGATTTTGACAGCATAACAGTATGGTAAACATATCTTAATCCCCACAAAGTGAGAGTGTGTGCGTGTTATTTGTAGTCTATTAGAAGAGGGATAATAGAGAGTGGCATGTGTCAAGTCTTTACAGGTTAGGCAGGTACACACTTTACATGGAAGTGGAAGAATAATCAAAAAATTTATTATAAGCACGTGAGGGAGTATTTTCATATATCCCCCACTTGTATATACTGCTTATGTCATCCAATCACACGGTATATGCTTGCTTGGACAGAGTTATCTAAGAGTGTTAACTTATTATGAGTTAGCTAAGCTAAACTGACTGACTGTGATGCTGCGGCCGACCAGATTGTCTGGTCGACCATATTTGTAAGTGAGTCGAATTCATTTATATGTGAGATGACTCCATGCATTATCTTCTGATTGGTCCACAAGGTGATCCATATTTACGGTATAACAATTGTCAATGTTTATCCCAACACTTTCATGAGCACTAGAACCTCCACCACAAGATTCATTATCTTCCGTATCGAAATCCTCATTGTCTTCCACTAAATGAACTTCGTAAGCATCATTTATTAGATCATCTAACATATTATTCTCTACGGTATCGTCCAATCCTTCAACCAATACCTTACTTGATGATTGTAGTGGAGGTTTTTTGGGGACAAAAGGACAATGTATTTCCCAATGAGAAACCCATAGTCGGTAATCGTCTTCTATACCCCATTTAAGTCGATGTAATTCAATTGTTTTCCACTCAAACACCTTACCATTTCTATAATGTTTGCAAGGATAAGAGAATTATTCATCATTGAGACACTTACTTGCAAATTTTACAAACTCATTAGGACCATTACGATACATATTCCCAAGTCTATTTGTCTTACCCATACACTTTTTGTATAGAGGATAAACCATAATAGGTTGGAGGAATCGTTGCCTATGGTGTTTTCACAAGTTCATTTATCCTCATGGTGTCGTTAAATCATGAGTTAAATCGGACACAAGCACAATATAATTATCAACTTATCATGTTTAAATAATAATGTGGAAACACTAAGCCACGCATACATACTAATTTTTTTATAATTATACTGTGTAACCTAACTGCACCGCATTTCAAAACCCATATACATCTAAAGAATATTAGAAAATATTGGTGAACGTTCATTGTGTTCTTTGCCAATTTCACCCAAAACCCCTCAAAATCCTTCACATTTTTAAATAAACCCCTAAATTAATATTTTTAACCAATTACATTTACAACAGACAAACACATTATATTCAAGCCCAAACAAATATAAAAGTACAATATTCACATTGTAATAAATAATGCTTTAAATGTTCAAACCTAAGTTTTGCACAAATTGTTTCTAACAATATCAAATCCATAAATATAAATACAACTATTTTATAATAAACGAACACATTATATTCAGGCCCAAACAAATATCAAAGCCAAATATTCACATTGTAATAAAGAATGGTTTGAATGTTCAAACATAGATTTTGCACAATTTATTTCAAACACTATAAAAGACATACGTGTAAATACAACTATGTTACAACAAAAAATCACATTATATTCAAGTCCAAATAAATATCAAAATCAAATATAAATATTATAATAAAAAATGGTTTGAATGTTCGAACCTAGGTTTTGCACAAATTGTTTCTAAAAATATCACAGCCATACATGCAAATATAACTACTTTACAACAAACAAATACATACATTGAAGCTTAAATAAATATCAAAGTCAAATTTTCATATTGTAACAAAGAATGAAAATGTTTTTAGAAACATGACATATGTGCACGATATGTGTGTGGGTGTGATCAAATTTGATAGGAAAATGAAATGCATACAAACGTGACATATGTGCACGATGAATTTCGTACACTCCTAACGAATGAACTCAAAATCTTCCTTTGTTGAAAAATGGAAATAAGAGACATTGAATCAACAAATCAAAGCTCAAAGTGATTGCCACACCAATAACGTCCAAAACTATTTCATGCTTTTTCAGGACTTTCAAGGAAGTGCAAACCCGTTTATAGTCTCCAACCAAACTCCCTCAAATTTATATTTTCTTTTAGAGGTAATCTAAATTCTCAAACTTTGGAGAATTGATGGTGAAAACTAATGGCCTATAGATGGCATAAACTGCTTTTTATTGCCTTTAATTTTTTTCGGGATCTTCTAACCTCTTTGGACCCCGGATAATAAAATTTATCAATTTTTTAGGTCCTTTTTAATGGTGGATTAGAATCGCAAAGGCTAAATGAACCTTTCACAGCCCTTCCCCATTTTCAATTAAACACACAGTCTCACCAAAAACGGTTTTTACATGCATTCCAATCTTGTCAAGTTTTATCGCATATGGTTAGTTGTATAGACAGAATTGAGATGGAAACACTCAAGCCAATATGTGATAGACAAGTACAATAATCAAATAAAGCCGTGCATGTGTGCCATAAAGGAGATAGGAGTCAAACATGTAGAAAGATATCACTAAATACATCTCAGAGACTGCAAACAGTGTAAAGCACATGAATGAAATGATGTAGCGTCTAAAACCTCTATCAAACAGTCACATGGATAAATGGAATGAAATTGTGACTCGACTATCTTAAATGCTCATCCATAAAATAAAATACAAAAATCTTTTTGTGCTTTTCTAAAATTTTTGTAAAAAGAAAATATTTTTGGATTTTTCAAAAAAAATTTATAAAAAGAAATAAAAAACTGTACAACAAAGCAATAATACATATAACACAAACTAGCAATAGGAAGCATATGATATGAACATGAAGATGCATCCTATCCTAGACACGGACCAATCCCTTAGTCAACTGTGCAAATCCCCAAAGACTTCCTAAGACTCTCAAATCTAAGGGCGTTTAAAGGTTTCGTGAAAATATCAGCTAAGTGACAGTCGGTGGGTATGAAACTCAGGGATACGACTTTCTCCTCAACTAACTGACGTATAAAGTGCTCACGTATCCTGATGTGCTTTGTGCGCCAATATTGGACTGGATTGCGTGATATGTGTATCGCACTCATGTTATCACAGTAAATAGTCATGGTGTCCTGTGAGATCCCATAATCCTCCAACATTTTCTTCATCCACAAGAGTTGCGTGAAATAACTCCCGACGGCAATGTACTCAGCCTCGGCAGTGGACAAAGAGATGGAATTTTATTTCTTGCTCAGCTAGGAGACAAGAGTAGAACCAAAATAGAAACACCCACTAGAAGTTCTTCTACAACCATCTACATTTCCGGCCCAATCGGCATCCGAATAGGCGAATAAACGGTCATTGGTATCAAAGGAATACCAAATACCATATGAGAGAGTCCCACTCACGTATTTGATAATACGTTTTAGAGCGAGTAAGTGTGACTCTTTCGGGGACTCCTGATATCGCCTACAGACTCCAACACTAAAGGCTATGTAGGGACGATTGGCAGTCAAGTAGAGAAGATTACCTATTATACTCCAATACAAGGTTTGCTCTACGTCCTTGCCTGAAGTGTCCTTACTAAGCTTGATAGAAGTACTCATAGGTGTATGTGCATGCTTAGCAGAATCTAAACCAAATTTCTTCACTAGGTCTCTAGCATACTTGGATTGGGAGATGAACATCCCATCCTCTAGCTGATGAACCTGGAGACCAAGGAAGAAATAAGCTCACCTACCATGCTCATCTCAAACTCACTTTTCATCTCCTCCTCAAAGTGGTGAGCATGCTGGGAGCACGTGGATCCGAAGACTATGTCATCCACATAGACCTGGGCATCCAAAATAGCACCGTCATCTCTCCTGATGAACAACGTCATATCAACTCCCCCTCTCTTGAAGCCATGGGCTAAGAGATAGGAAGTAAGCCTTTCGTACCAAGCATGGGGTGCTTGCTTCAAACCATACAAGGCTTTCCTCAGATAATAGACGTGCTCAGGGTGCTTAGGGTCTTCAAACCCTTTTGGTTGTTCCACGTAAACCTCCTCCTATAGAATGCCATTTAGGAAGGCACTCTTGACATCCATCTGATATAACTTAAAGTGCATATGACATGCAATGGCGAGTAGTAAGCGGGCGGACTCAAGCCTCACAACTGGAGAAAATATCTCCCCAAAGTCTACACCTTCTATCTGTGTAGCCTTGAGTGACCAACCTAGATTTATTTATGATTATGGTACCATTTTCATCCATTTTATTCTTGAAAATCCATCTGGTACCTATCATATTAGTCTCACTAGGTTGGGGAACAAGTTCCCAGACATTTTTTTTTTAAATTGAGGCAACTCATCTTCCATCGCAGATATCCAGTGTTCATCCTTGAGTGCTTCTTTGTAGTTCTTGGGCTCGACTTTGGACGTGTAGCATAAAATGGCTAACAACGTTCTCTAGATGAGCACAAGTCTTAACCCCTAGAGTGGGATTACCAACAATGGCATAAGGGTCATAACTCTTGTGAACCCAAGTAGGTGTGCCCCCTAACACAGGAGTAGGGTACACAGAGTGTGGGTGAGGAACAAGTAAATCACTGCCAGAAAAGTCCTCATCCTCACACTGAAGGTTAGGATCAATAACCGTAGGAGGTTCGTCATCTTGCACGATGACGTTTATTGATTCCATAACCTTATAGCTCTTCAGGTTAAAAACCCGGTATGCTCTACTATTCGATGAATATCCTAACAGTATTCCCTTGTCGCTTCGGGACTCAAACTTTTCTAATTGCTCTATATCCCGTAGGATATAGCATTTACTCCCAAAAATAAGGAAACATTCAAGGTTGGGTTTCTTGCCAGTCCACAATTCATAAGGCATCTTAAGTGGGTGTGGACGCAGGTAAACCCTATTCACCATGTGGCATGCAGTAGACACTGTCTCTGCCCAAAATCTCCTAGAAACCTTACGACCTAGAAGCATAGATCTAGCCATTTCCTGGATCGTCCTATTCTTTCTCTCAACAATCCCATTTTGCTGAGGAGTCTTCATAGAAGAAAACTCATATTTGATCCCAATGCTATCACAGTAATGATCTACCTTTTCTTCCTTAAATTCAGTGTCGTTGTCACTACATATCCTGTTAATAGTGACTCCATGTTGATTTTGCAGGACACGACACTTGGTCGTTAAAAATTCTACAATATCTAATTTCTCCCTTAGAAAACCTACAATCGAATATCTGGAGAAATAGTCTACCATCACGAGGATATACCTCTTACCACCCAAACTCTCAGTACGAGTATGACCCATAAGATCCATGTGAATCAGCCCAAATACTCGGGAGGTGGTAATGGAATGCAACTTCCTATGGGGGCTCCGAATTTGCTTTCCCAACTGACATGGTCCACAAATCGTGGAAGTTGACTTTCCAAGAGATGGTAAGCCACGTACTAGGTCCTTTTGGCTAAACGAGTCAAATCTCTAATGTTTACGTAACCTAGATGTTGGTACCACAAATCCATAGGAGTGATCGTGGAGCTCTTGCAGACAAGTGAGGAAGTGGGCTCAGTCCCATAGAAATTATCTTTTGTCCTCACCCCTCGCACTAAAAGTTTACCGGCTTGATTATAGACATTACATGCGTCCCGATCAAACTTTACGGCAAAGTCAGCGTCGCACAGTTGGATAATGTTGAGAAGGTTTTCTTTCAAACCTTTGATGTACAAAACATTCTCTAGCTTAGGAAATCCTGGTAACTCTACAGTACCACGTCCTACAATACTAGACTTTCTCCAATCTCCAAAGGTGACTCTACCATCCTGATAATCCTCAAGAGAGGTAAAAAATAAGGCATCACCTGTCATATGTCTGGAGCACCCACTATCAAAATACCACTGTGAGGTATTATGTCCTTTGAGAGAGACATGAACAACAGAGGCCTTTTTATCTTTCTTAGGTCCCCAAGAAGTGGTGACCTTTGTTTACCTTTGTTGTTGTTGGTTTTAGCCGGAATATGAGAAGTATTCACTGACGGCAAAGACATCCGTCAGAATTCCTCCATCAAACTCTGTGATGTGGCAGCTAAAAACTCAACTCGCTCTCTCAGACTGGTAAAATCATCAGTATGCTGTGGTGGAGCAGTAGTATGTCGTGTCCAACCCATACTATAGCAAAACTCCCTGAGGTGGCCTTTTCTTTTGCAATATGTACAAAAGAACACAGTCAAAGGCGGACCTTGGTTTGCTTTTCTTGGTCGAACTCTCCGTCGAGGTTTTTAACGATGGCCATAAGGAGTCTTAGTAAATTCAGGAACTGGTCCAGGTGCAATTTGAGACCTGGAAGCAGCATCATAACCTATTCCTTGCCTATCACCAAAACCTAAAGCAGGGCCGAGAAGCATCTTTCCTATCTTCCCAGATCTGTCCTCGATTTGTACCTTGACTTCCCGTGCTCTCTCCACATCATGACTAAGTTGGGTTACAAGGGCTTCAAGTTTCTTTTGAGTCTCCACGGAGGAATGGAGCTCACTCGTAAGACTAGCCACTTGTTCAGTCAAGTCCCCTCTCGCTTTCTCAAAATAACTCTCTCTTTCTCTAAACAAGCTCTCTCTTTCTCTAAACAAACTCTCTTTCTCAACACAGGCAGAATCTCTCTCTTTCGCTTTTCTTAAGTCTTCCTCTAAGGCAGTGATCCTAAGAACTAACGCTTTGTTATGCTTTTTAGTTTTAAAGGACTCAGAATATAGTTCGGCGTAGGCGCGTTGAATATCACTCTCGCTCTCACTTGTGTAATCCTCCCCCTCACTCACATCGCTCTCACTGTCGAGGTGTCCCTGCAAAGCAGCATCCTCATAGTCGTGAGGAGCACTAGAAGTTCTCACATGACTAGCCATGAATGCGGTGAAGTTACAATCATGCGATGACTCGTCTCCAAAATCCACCGACTCGACCTCACTGTCGTCACTAAGGGTATCATTAAGGACAACTTTGCCCTTTTCTCTTTTTAGCCTAGTATCACACTCAAAATCTCTATGACCCCTACCGTTGCACTCAAAGCATCTCTCACTTTCTTTCTTAGGAGGATCTTCAAAAACATTTCCATTTTTCTTTTTCTCAAACTTCTTTTTATCTTTAAAATTGCCATTTTCTTGAATTTGAGAATTCTTTTGAAATTTTTAGCAAAAAGGGCCAAATTATCTAAGTCAAAATCACACTCAGAATCCAACGTATTTGTCTCTCTTTTTCTAGATGACTCTCCCCTCTTTCTTGCCGACCCCTCACTCTTTCTCTCCTGGGCATTAAGTGCAATTGCCTTATCTTTAGACTTGACGAATTTAGAAAACATGTTTATTTCATACGTTTGCAAGTCTCCTACAAGTTCCTCCAATTTAAGCGTATTTAAATTACCCATAGAATTTAGCACAGTGACTTTAGGGATAAAACCCTTAGGCAAGGATATAAGAATCTTTTTAACAACTCTAGCATTAGGAATATGTTCACCAAGATTAAAGCTTGTGTTAACAATATCAGACAGTCTAGCATAAAATTCATCAAAACATTCAGATTCAAGCATGGTGATTATTTCAAATTGAGTTGTTAAATTTTGCAGTTTAGACTCTTTCACAGCATTAGTACCTTCATGGGTAAGTTGCAAAACATCCCACGCCTCTTTTGATGTGGTGCACGTCATTATGTGTTTGAACTCATCAGGTGTGACAGATCCAAATAGCACTTAATCCCTTAGAATTAAAAGATGACCATTTAAATTCTTCTTCAGTCCATGTAGTGTCAAGTTTTAAACTAATCACGTTATTAACAGTGATGGAGGTAGGTGTCCACCCTCTTTCAACCAAAATCCAGACACGTTCATCAATGGCTTTTAATGCAGATCTCATGCGGGCTTTCCAATATGCATAGTTTGTCCCGTCAAAAATTGGCATTTTATTATATAACTTCTCCATTATGAACACACTCGTTTTCAAAAATCAATTTTTCAGAAAATTGATATCTTAGAAAAATTTTGCGGAAAATTACACGGTAAAATTATGTACCTGGCTCTGATACCCATTTGAAAGAGTGCGCGTGCATCCAAGTAGAGATATTATTTAATTAAACTCCGTTTTATCAGTTAAGTCCTAAACATGCAGCTATATGTGGTAGAACAAGGCGATGAAACATGCAAGAACATTCAAACACACACATTTGAGGAAAAATCCCCCAAAGGGGCAAAACCATTTATTTTCATTATAATATTGTAACATTTAATTTATTGGATTACAATGAACATACAGTGACACAGAATTACCCGCGGCGTCGAATCTGTAGTCGACGGCTGGAACTTTCCCTTTCCAAGAGGGCACAATGAAGAAGAAGGAAGGTCTTCTCCACAAGGGTATGAACAGACACACGATTGTGTTCTTGGGTTGCAAACAGATTCACAAGGGTTTGAAAAGTTGTGTGAATCGAAACATGAGTCTTGGGACTCACAAAGGTGAAGACTTAGAGTATTTAGGACTCTGAAAATCGTCTATGAAAGTCTTGCTAAACAAATCCCCGAAGTTAGTTTGTAAAAGAAAACCTGGGCCAAACAATGTCTGAACACGATCTCCTAGATTTTATCTCAGGCGGATCGGTCCTCTTCTGATCCAGACCGGTCCGAGGTCGGATCGGTTCTTTTTTTAATAGGGCTTCTTCGGTTTGTAATCAGTTTGGGGTTTACTGGTTTGAGGCAAATAGTGGATCGGTCTGACTTGAGGTGGATCGGTTCATTTTTAAAATGGGCGGACCGGTCCGATATCCCAGAAAAATGATTCCAAGGATAAGATGATTTGATACTCGGATTCGTTGATGTAGATGTGATCTTTAGTTTCTTCAACGAATGTAACGGCTTGCGACATAAAAATTGATAATGGATAAAAATGTCCTTACAGTGTGTGTGTGTGTGTGTGTGTGTATGTTTGCGCCCGCGCGCGTATGCGTGTAAATGATACCTTTTGAGTGAATATAAATAGTAGATTTTTTAACTGGGAGAGAGGGGGAGCCAAGTTGATGAGAGAGAGGAAGGAAAGTGAAATGTTTTAGGTGAAAAAAATAGTTTTAGTGGGTTGTTACCGATAGAATTATCACATCGTGACAAGGCACATATAGTTTTATCATATATTTGGACTATGACAACACAATGCTATTTAAACGTCACAATCCACCAACAAAAACACCAATTTACAACTCACTCAAAAAGATATCCACAAGCAAGAAAGTTTCCAAAAGAGAAAGCAGAATAAACCGAAGAAACCCATAATATATGGAAAATAGAGTGAAATGTACCTAAATATCATGGAAATCAAGAATAAATTGAAAAATGGAGGATGTAGACCACGATGACTGAACGAAGAAGGGAGAAGTAACCGAAAGTGGTGGAAAATGATAAGGATTTAGCTGAAAGTTTAAAAACATAAAGAACGGTGAGAAATCTCTCTCTCTCTCTTGGAGTGCAGTAAAAGTTTAGGAGTGTTGAAAAGTTTTAAATGATTAAAATCTCGACTTAAATACTCTTTAACAAGTTAAAAAGTACATAGAGTGGTCTGGCTATATGTATAAATCGTAAAGTAGGTCACACAAAAAAACAAAATCTATTTAGTCCAAATTTCATCTTGTATAATTGGGTGAATCAAAAAACGAATGATATTGAAACTAAATTTAAGCCAAACAAACCACAAACTGAAGATAGGAGAATAGGTAAATCTCTTTCAGGAAAAACCTATATTATAGCACTGTCACATCTAGGTACTACAGAATGACATCCACAGACTTAGAAAACTTAGAGGTCCATTAAGTAACGCTTTAATGTCTTCCTTCCAAGTTGTTGAAATAAGCGATGCATATCTAATAATGCCTTTAGCAAGCTCCACTTGCCTCGGTTCCACCGAACAACCTCAGGAAATCCTATTCCTATCTTTAGCAGTGAAGAATTAATTTTATATGGTTATGAACATGACTTTTTTTCATGCTTTGATAAAATGATATCAAATCATCCAATAGGGTTGGATTTAAAAAATAAAATAGTTTGATCACAAAAAGATCTCTAAAAGTATTGGTTTTAAATGCAGGTATGCATCTCTATATAGAGGGGGGGATCTCAAGAGATACGCATAAAAGATTGCAGTTGAAATCAGGTAAAAAATAATTTTTCATAGCCTTGTTCAAACGAATGTATGTCTCATTTGAACGAAGTAGCCTATATCATTCAATCACTCGTCAAAATATTGATCCAACGAGATTCCAAAAACTACCAAAAGTTGCAATAATTGATCTCGTTTGATTGAAGTTTGAAGTTGTTCTAACGATGTAAAATCACTCGTTCGAACCACATCCAATGTCATTCTAATGACTTTGCAAAATTTTCAAAAAATAATAAAAAATATTTTGGAAAAATATTTTAACTTTTGAAATAATTTTAAAATAACCCTAAAAAAAATTCACAGATCAACCTCATATATCTTCTCCGATAAATGTAGTGACGATCAATCTTCGATTGTTGCATTCGATCATTAACTCATCTTCACTTGAATTCTTGAGAATGTACATGATGGTGAAGTGGGGTGTAATGGAATATGAGAAACTTGAAAATATGAGAATTATAAATCTTTCTCTTAAAAAAACTCTCCCTTTGGCGATTCTTGTAATGACCCCACTTTTATATGCTCATATGTATATAGTTTGTTTTTACACTCATGTTTTACTTATTATCTTATAGATGTTGTATTATTAGATATGTGGTATTATTGGCTATCAATATAAAAAACCCCATTTTTCAAAATGAAGGATCAACTCTAAATTGGATCAAATCAAAGTCTTATGACATATCTTAAGGTAAATAATAAGTTTTGGGGTAGAAAATATAATTTTATGGAACTTAAGGGACTAAAATAAAAATATAAAAAGGGTTATTTTGTAAATAAAATATTTTCAAGGACCTCTAAGAAATATTAAAAATATATAGTGTGAAATTACCAAAATACCCTTCATGTGTAAAATGACCCTTATACCCTTATCACCTTTTTACCACGTGCTGGTCACCTCCACCTTACACATGTCGTCTTTAGAGAGAAAGCTAAAACACTTGTCCTCATTTGGTGATATTAACACCGCAAGACCATTCTGGCACGCGACACCTCGGCGTTAAATCACCACTCCAAAAAGCTTAGTCATTAGACACGTGTCAACACCGTAATATCCCTGGAAACCTATAAATAAGGCCTTAGGGTTCATTTGATACTCACACCAATTACTTGAGAATTATAGTAAGAAAGAGTGCTAGAAAGCATAGGAAATATCTTAAGAAGGAGTTCTATAATTTCGAAGAAAGAATTCATTTCGTAGGTATGATTTTATTTAAATGTTATAATGCATATTTATAGTTTTAATTTCGTACTTTATAGCTTTACTTAGTAGTTATGATGGGAAAATACACTAAAGGCTCCACTAATCAAAGATTAAAATTTGGAAACAATCTAAATTGATTTTATTTTCAAAATATGTCAACTTGTTTGAAAATATATATACACTTTTCAAAATCATTTTTGTAAGTAATTGCTCATTATTATAGAATCTCATTTAAGTAATTCCAAAGTCAGTCCCGGTGAAATTCTGTCTAGATGAGATGGTATTTAAGTGGTGCCCCTGTGACCCTCCATCTCTACTGCGAATAAATCCGAAAATGTTCTGTCTAGATGAGATGGTATTTAAGTGGTGCCCCTGTGACCCTCCATCTCTACTGGGAATCGACTGATTAGGAAGAACTATGAATTTAATTTTTTAAATACGATGAATGAATATTAAAAATTGAGAAAATGGTTTTAGTAACCTTTTACAGCAAGTTATTTTAGGATTAAAATAAAATATTTAGAATTGGGTTTATTTAGAGTACGTAATTAAACCTTTATTATATTTATTAGATTAACGTGTGATCCAAAACTCAATATCTGTATTTTTGAGCCCCTATTTTAGGTGAGTACTCTATGCAATTTCTTGTGCATTTTGACTATATTATATAATGCAAACTATGTATATTTTGTGAAATGCTTTTGTTCTCAAAATACATCTGATATTGATGATTCCGTCATTTGTTATTTGTGTATATCTCTCGATATAAACATCTTATTTGAATTCTGAAATTTTTTATTCAGCCTGTGGAAACTCTCTTACTATTTTGGCCTTGACTACCGGGTGAAAATATTTGGGTGGTACTTTCCCAGCTGGTTTATCGCTGGTGTGCCCTAAACAAGGCGTTGTTCCAGAAATCATGATTATCTGTCTGTGATGTTACCGGGTGGAAACATTTGGTAACACTATCTGTCTGGGTATTAGAGCATACATGGCCACTAAAACTGAATAATTGACATATGCTCAATTGTTTTATCTTCTCTGTTCTGAACTGTTTATTCTATATATATATATATATATATATATATATATATTGTCATTTACTTTATATATATTACTTGAAATCCCTATCTCTATGTATATACCTTCTATTCTAAATTGAATAGGTATCAATTTTCTGAAAAACTCTGGAATGTCTGGAGATTGAATCTCATTTGGCTTTTAGCTGATGTTATATAAATAACCATTTTTTAGGAAATAATTAAGCTCGTGGATGAAAGTAAAAGGACTATGTTGAAGATTTTAGCCTTTAGAGCTCCATTTGTTACATTAAGTAGGAGTTTGTTTTATTAGATAGAGCATGTTTGGCTCTTTAATTAAAAGGTTTAAAATTTTGTCTTAAGTTGTAACTCATTGTCACTTTTAAAATAAATTAAGTTTCCTTTAGAAAGATCTTATGACGTAATCCCTTTAATTTCAGTATTTTACGATTCATAACCATATGATTGTATTTCCGTTGCACTTATTAAGGAAACAACTTAAGTTAAAATATATGTTGCCTTGGTGGCATGTCAAGACATTCATCCCCTACTACTAATTTGGCTCGGGGACGTGACAATTCTGGTACAAAATACAAATTGAAAACAATAAACCCTAAAACAAGTACAACTAATGTACCTCCTAAGCTTGAAAAGGAAAGGACGCTTGTGACATTGTCTTACACTAAAAATCTTCATCGTGTACTCCGGGAAATCATCAAGGCGGAAAACACCAATACACATAAATCAAAAGAAATACAGTGACACATGGATTTTAAAGAAAATACAAAAACTACCCCTCATTATGTTCTCCCCCTTTTTATCCCTAATAGACAAAGGGTTAGAAACTAATCCTAAAATGTTAGTATCGCGAGAATCCAAATATGATATACCAGCACAAAGAATAAATAATGAAGCATATGCGATGAAACTTCAACAAAGAAACAAAATATTTTTGAAATGTTTTAATATTTTTGAGTATATAAATATACATATAAATACAAATACAAACAGTCGCACCGTGGAGTAGCACGAACATATCCAAATCATAAAAATGGAATGAGATTATGTGAACTCAGTGCACGAAAAAATCAACTTAGGCATACATAGAAAAGGTGCATCAAGTCAAAGAGATATTCCTAAAGAAATAACTCAATTAAATCTTTGATGTAAAATTGTTAAACAAAATGAAATTGACTCAATTCATACAAAATGTCAAGAATTTCAATGCTTCTCAAATCAATAATGCCAAACTATTCAATGTTTTTGAAGAAATTTTATTATGCAAACCCACTGATCTGGAACTTTGTAAGGACATTATTTCATTGTCATGTTTACATTATTGTATGTCGTATACTGCTACAACCATCGAAGAATTATTCAAGTTCAATCATGCGTCAAGATGGATCCGAATATCAACGTTCATCGACAAAGAAGCCTCCCCAAGATTAATTTTGGTAAGGTTGTGTTTAAGTACCTTAATGGTTCATTATAAGTGTTGGGATAATTTTTCTAAAATATTTTCAAATACTTGAGGCGTTGTTTTTTGTCAAAGAATTTTTTCCAAGTGTTGAGGTGGAGTTTTTAAAGAAATAAAAATTTTATTTTCTTTAAATGTCATTCGAGCGACAGGCAGAGGTCGTTCAAGCGACATTGCCTTATAGCGCAAAGCTCGTTCAAGAGACATGACGATCTCGTTTGAGCGAGTTTCTAACTCAAATTTTCTATATAAAGCGTGTTAAATCACTATGTTTTCATTAAGAAGACTTGATGTATTTCTTTCTGCATAAACTGCAAGCAGTAGGTTACCTTCGTCTTCTTCATTTAAGTGTTTAATCCTTTTTGTTCTCAATTCACAAAACATCCCAATTTTTCAGTTAATTGTATTGGAATCCAAGATTCAACTTTGGTGAAGTTACTTATTTGTGGAGTGTTATCTTTACGGCTGACTACGATTGCATGTCAATTGGGAGTGCTCGTGGGTGTTCGTGACTGAATTAGGACTGCATGTTCTTGTGGGCTACTGTAGTTGCTCCATTGCTGACTCTAGGATTCATGTCTATGTGAGTATCTGCGCGATATTTATTACGGATTTCATTGTGTATGTAAGTTATGATTTACTATTCATAGTGAAATAAAAGGTTTTACCTGAAAGGGTTTTTTTCCTAAAATCTGTGTGTCTGTAATTTTGTTTGTGATGGTTTGATTTCACTCACATAGTTATATATTTTAGGATTGAATTAAATTGTCTTAAAAATTGACTCTAAATAAATAAGTTTACAATTGGAATTTGTGAATTTGATTAAGTCAGTATCACATGGCATTCTCAAACCGGTATCAGAGAGGGTTTCTCTAATTTATCGAGTGATCCTGTTTTCCGCAAAAGTTTTGTGATATTGATTGTTTTTGAAAATCTAATTTTGAAAAATCGCAATGTTTTCGAATGAAAACTTATATAATTGGTTGCCAATTTTTTACGAGTCTAATTATGCTTACTGGAAAGCCCGCATGAAATCTCATTTAAAAGCAATTGACGAGCGCGTTTGGGTAGTTTGTGAAATAGTTTTGACTCCTCCCACTGTCACCGCAAATAATATCACTAGTTTAAAACCCGTGGCAGACTAGACTAACAATGAGTTTAGGTGGAGCACTTTTAATTCACGTGGGTTGATGCAATTTCTGGTCCCGTCACTCCTGAGGAGTTCCGACGTATTATGACGTTCACCACATCGAAAAAAGCATGGGATAGTTTACAACTTACGTACGAAGGCACAAATGCGATCAAAGAGTCTAAAATTCAAAATTTAACTACTCAATTTGAAATAATTACCATGCTTTATTTTGAGTGTTTTGACGACTTTTATGCATGTTTATTAGACATTGTCAACACCATTTTCAATCTTGGTGAGCACAAACCTTATGCACGAGTGGTTAAAAAGATTTTGAGATTGCTGCCAAAACGTTTTATCTCTAAAGTGATTGTTTTTATTTCCTTAGGCAATTTGAGCAATTTAAAATTAGAAGAGATTGAAGGAGATCTCCATACATATGAAATTGACATGTTCCGTGACACTATCAAGCCTAAGGATAGAAGGATAGAACTTAGATCCCATTATAGGAAGGGAGAGGAAGTGTCCAAGAGAGAGAAGAAAAAGAAAGTGAAATTTTATGAGTTCCACTCTAAGGGTGAGGTTTATTTTGATATGGTCATTCTTACGAAAGTTTTTAAAAAGTTTCTTAATTTTTCCAAAGAAAATTCTTCCAATAAAAGATTTTTTGAGAAAAATAAAAAGAAAGATGTGTCCAAAGAGAGTAGTGAGAAAGAGAGTGACAAAGAGATAGGGGAAGAGGAGAGATGTTTTGAGTGCGACGGTAGAGGGCATAAGTTGTTTGAGTGTCCCACTAGGCTAAAGAGAAAGGGAAAGAAAATTTCCATGCCAACCACTCTTAGCGATAGTGAGGAAGAGGTGAAGGATTCCGGGGATGAATCTTCACATCGGAAGTTTGTTGCCTTTTTAGCTAGTCACGTGAGCAAACCTAGCTTCTCCCACGACGATCAGGATACTTGTGCACGTGAGATCCCCGAGGAGGATGATAGTTTGAATTTTTTGAGTGAGGGCGATAGTGAGTGTGAAAGGGAAGATAAAAGTGACATCCAAATTGCGTTTAGAGATTTTTACGCCGAGACCTTAAAGCCTAAGACGTTGAATAAGGAGCTAGGTCTTAGGGTGCGAGATTTGGGGAGCGAGATTGAGAGTTTGAGGTTGTTTAAGGCGAAAGTAAGTCAACTCGAGAAGGTGAAGGTTTCTTTGAGTGAATAGCTTATTGCTTTAGATCGAGAAAAGAGTGATTTGATAAACACGGTGTTTAATCTGATGACACGTGTATCCCAACTCGAGAGTGATCTCGAACATGCCCGGGAGGTCAAAGTTCCTTTAGAGAACGCATCTAAGAAAGTTAGAAAGATGGTTATCAATCCCATTTTAGGTGTTGTTGAGATACTAGGAATAGGTCATGACGGTACGTCGACTTCCAACATTGCACCCAAGCCGGTTCTCGAGTTTGTGATTGATCCATATGTCTCTCAACCTAATGCACTTAGGCGTCCCATTACCGAGAGGAGAGTGAGTCCTAGACGTTATGTGAGAGGTGTTCCTAGGCCCGTGTATGTTTGTTCACACTTTAAGAAGCGAGGACACCTCAGGGAGTTCTATTTTAAATTGGATAATGTGTCACGTTTTTCTACTACATGTGTTACCATGACACATGCACCCACACATGATAATTTGGATGTTCTGTATGATTACATAAGAGAGTTTGCACATATTTGGGAATAAGTAAAGTTTTTGGTTAAAACTTCACACGCTTTGGTGAATGTTTTTCATAGGATGTCACCACCTTTGGAAAACTCCACCACACCTAACAGTTGAGGTTTAGACTTTTTTTCTAGCATAGGATTATTTTCATGATGATAATTTTTACCTATTGCTAGTATGTACCATGTTTGTATTTATGTTTTCCATTTTTGATATATCTTTTAAAAAAATTAAAAAAGCGAAAAATATTTTATTTTGATAAATTTTTTGGAAATAGACAAAAATATTTTTGTATTTTGTTTTGCACCATTTATGAATGGACATTTAGGATGATTGATTCACAATTTCATTCCATATCCATGTGATTATTTGATAATATTTTGATATGCGTTATCATTTCATTTATGTTCTTTACAATGTTTGGAGTCATTGAGATGTGATTAGTTGTTACTACCTACATGTTTGACTCATGATTTCCTTTATTGCACATGTGAACGGATTTGTTTGACTATTGTTCTTGTTTATCACATATTGGTTGATGTATTTTCATCTTAATTCCGTCTTTAAAATAACCCAAATGGGATAAAACTTGATAATAAAAGTAGTGCATGTAAAAACCGTTGTCGTGAGTTTGTGTGATTTATTTCAAAAATGGGGAAGAGCTACGAAAGGTACTCATTTATCCTTTACGATTAATTTTCCATTTAATCGTACCTAGAAAATTCATGGAACAAAAATATAAGCCAAGGTCCAAAGAGGTTGAAAAGAGCCCGAAAAAATTTAAAGGCAATAAAAAGAAAAATATACCAAAAGCGGGCCAATTTATTTTGTTTCATCACCTCAAAAGAAAAGTAAAAGGCATTATGATTTATAAGGCAGTTTGGATGGAATATAAAATGGGTTTTCACGTCCTTGAAATGTCATGAAAAAACGTTACCTGGTTTGAGGCGTTATTGGTGTGAAAATCATGTCTCACTTTGATTTGTCGATTTGATTAAGACGATGTCATCTAAATTCTCATTTTCGACACCTAAGGACGATTTTGATGTTCATTCATTAGGAGTACACATATTAATCGTGAACATTTGTTATGTTTGATTGCATTGATTTGCCTATCGGATATGTTCACACCCATTCATTTTGTTCCTATGATTTGGTTATCTTAGTGTAAATTCATGGTGTGTGATTTTTTTAAAAAAATTATTTTATTCTTGAAAAAATTGAAAATAAAAAATAGTTTGTGGATGCCTTTGAGGATTCCTTTACATGACCTTAGTTTGATCCATGTTTGCTATGCATATTTATCGTGACACTCCATGTTTATTTTGTTTATTCTTTTTCTTGTCTATTTAGGACAAATAAAAGGGGGGAAACGAATTATGATTTTATGGGGGAGTTTAACATTATGGGGGAGATTTGAAATATGATATTTGTTATTATGTTATGTTTATCTCATTTTAAACTCGATACGTCACGAAGTTATTTTCTTTGTCTCATGTGTGTAGGTACAAAGATTGATGATCATAAGTTGCACACCCTGATGAGAAAAGCGTAAAGATTTGAAGATTTGATGTTGAAGATTTTTTAAGAAAGTTTCAGACTTGCATTTTTTATACCTTTTCAATTTGGGGTTCATGGGAAGGTATTAGATTTGTATAGGCATTTTGATTTGATAATTCGAATGTTTTTATTTTGTACCGGCATAGACATAGGGGCAGATTTGTAAGGACATTATTTTATTATCTTTTATACATTATTGTGTGTCGTATACCGCTACAACCGTTGAAGACTTATTCAAGTTCAATCATGCATCAAGACGGATCCGAATATCAACGGTCTTCAACAAAGACGCCTCCGAAGATTAACTTTGGTAAGGTTGTGTTTAAGTACCTTAAAGATTCATTATAAGTGTTGGGATAATTTTTCTAAAATATTTCCAAACACTTTATGCCTTGTTTTTCGTTAAAGAATTTTTTCCAAGTGTTGAGGCGGAGTTTTTAACGAAATAAAAATTTTATTTTTTTAACAGTCGTTCGAGCGACAGACAAAGGATATTCAAGCGATATTACCTTGTCGCGCGAAGCTCGTTCAAGCGACACATGGCATCGTTTGAGCGATATGACGATCTCATTTGAGCGAGTTTCCGACTTCAACTTTCCTTTATAAAGTGTGTTAAATCACTACTTTTTCATTGAGAAGACCTGGCATATTTCTTTCTACATAAACTGCAAACAACTGATTACCTTTGTCTTCTTCATTTAAGGGTTTAATCCTTTTTGTTTTCAATTCACAAAACATCCCAATTTTTTCGTGAATTATTTTGGAACCCAAGATTCAATTTTGGTGAAGTTATTTCTTTGTGGAATGTTATCTCTACATCTGACTACGACTACAGGTCGTTAGGAGTGCTCGTGGTTGTTCCTGGCTGAATTGGGACAGTGTGTCCTTGTGGGCTGCTGCAGTTACTCCATTACTGACTCTAGGCTACGTGTCTATGTGAGTATCTGCGCGATATTTCATTGTGTATGTTAGTTACGATTTATTATTCATAGTGAAATAAAAGGTTTTATCAGAATGGTTTTTTTTCCTGAAATCTGTGTATCAGCAATTTTATTTGTGATGGTTTGATTCCACTCACGTAGTTACATGTTTCAGGGTTGAATTAAATTTGTTTAAAAATTGACTCTAATTAAATAAGTTTACAATTGGAGTTTGAGAATTTGATTAAATCATTATCACACGGCATTCCCAAACTTATAGCACCCTCAAAAATCTCACATTTGAATCATAAACTCTCAAATTTTAATAAGGAATCATATATCTCATGTGAATGACGCATCAATGAAATAGAAAAAAATTTACCTTGGCATTTTTGTTTTTACGTGACAAAATCATATTTAAGGCTCTTTTCAATGGTGTCTTTTAATGTAAACAAGACTGCTTCTTTTGTAGCCCCTTTTGATCGTTTAAATAAAAAATTAAAACTTTTTGAGAAAAGAAATTTAGGCAATGGGTCGTACATGCACAATTAGTTCTTAGTATATTTGGTTAGTTATTAAGCACGATTGAAATGAGAATATAATATTCGACATATGACAAGTAAGTACAATGTTAAAAAATTCATGCATGTGTGCAATAAAGGCGATATAAGGAGTCTGGCATAGAGGAAGCAATCATCGAAGAACAATGAAATGTTAAACATGCATTTTTAAATAAACAAAAGAAATGTAGCCAAGTATTATAACACCATGAGAATGTCACATGAAAGGATGGAATGTAATTGTGATTCCAACATCTTAAATGTGCATCCATATAAGGTGTAAAACAAAATACAAAAATCTTTTCATTTTTTGAAATGTTTATCAAAAACAAAATATTCTTAAAATGTTTTTAAAAAAAACACTTTCCAAAGAAGAGAAAATCTTTTTCGATTTTTCAAATTCTAATCATAAGAATAAAATTTAGTAATGTGTACATATGATAGCAATATGAAAATCGCCATATACAAAAAACAATAACTAAACTCAATTCATGGCACAAATACCCAAAGACTTCCTAAGATCCTCAAATATAAGTGCATCTAAAGGTTTAGTGAAAATGTCTACCAATTGACATTCGATACTCAAAAAACACAAAGAAACGATCTTTTCCTGAACTAAATCACGACGTGCTCACGAATCTTAACAAGCATCGTACGAGAATGTTGGACCAGATTATGGGAAATATGGATTACACTCACATTATCGTAAGAAATAGTCATTGCGCCTTGAGTAATCCCATAATCTTCCAACATTTGTTTCATGCATAAGAGTTATGTGAAACGACTCCCGACGGCTATGTACACAACCTCCGTCATGGATAAATAAATGAAGTTTTGCTTCTTACTCAACTAAGATAAAAGAAAACTACTAAAGTAAAAAGCATCTACCTAATGTGGTTTTACAAACATCAACATTCCCGGCCCAATTGACATTTGAATAAGCTGACAAAGGATCATCACAGTCAAATGAATTCCAAATACCATAGGAAAGAGTGATACTCACATATTTAATGGAACGTTTAAGTGCAAGCAAGTGTGAATATTTTGGGGATGCTTGATAATGAGCAAAAACTCCAATAATAAAGGTTAAATCGGGACAACTAGTGGTCAAGTAGAGGATACTAACCATCATACTCCTAGAGAGTGTTTGTTAAATCGGGACAACTAGTGGTCAAGTAGAGGATATATATATATTACATTCTCGAGTCTACGCACCTGGATACCTAAGAAGAAAGTGAGTTCACTAACCATGATCATCTCAAACTTACTATTAATTTCTCCCTCAAAAGTGCGAGCATGTTAGATAAACGTGGATCCAAAGACTATGTTGTCCATATAGACTTGGGAAACAAATATAGTGCCACCCTATCTCCTATAAAAAAATGTCATGTCAAGTCCCCCTCTCTTGAATCCATGAGGTAAGAGATAAGAAGTTAGCCTTTTATACCAAGCATGGGGTGCTTGCTTCAAACCATAAAAGGCATTCTTTAAATAAAAGACGTGTCCCATGGGCTTTGGGTCTTCAAACCCCCTTTTTTGTTCCACGTAAACCTCCTCCTGAAGAATGCCATTAAGGAATGCACTCTTGATATCCACTTGATATATCTTAAATCGTAGATGATATGTTATGATGAGTAGTAAAAGGACAGACTCGAGCCTAATAACATGAGTGAATGTATTATCAAAGTCTACATCCTCATGAAACCTTCAGCGAATAACCTAGCCTTATTGTGAACAATGGTACCATTCTTACCCATATTACTCTTATACACCCACGTGGTACCATTAACATTAGTCTCTCTAGTTCGGGGGACTAATTCCCATACATGGTTCTTTCGAAATTAAAGAAACTCATATTGCATAGCACATACCCAATGCTCATACTTGAGTGCTTCCTTCACATTATTGGTATCTATTGTGGAAGTGTAGTAAAAGTAGCTACCCACAATCTCTAGTTGAGCGCGAGTCTTGAAACCTAGTGTCAGATCAATAAGCATTTCGGAAGAGTCATGAATCCTTCAAACCGAAGAGAGTGGATCCTCTATATGAAGAAAAAAGTCCACAGTGGTGGTGTGGGGAACAATGGGATCATCATTGGAGGTGCATTGTTCTCATACATAGGGACGAGATCAATAAACGTAACTGATATATCTCTAATCATGACATTTATAGATTTTGTGACCTTAGAGATTTTAAGGTTAAACACCTTATAGGCTCTACTATATGACGAATACCCTAAAAGTATTCCTTTATCTATTCTAAAGTTGAACTTCCACTTCGTCGCTTCAAAAGTCGAACTTCTATAAGTGCTCTCTATCTCTAAGGATATATCAAGGACTCCCTAAAACTCAAAAATGCAATAGGTTTGGTTTATTCCCTATCTACAACTTATATGGAGTGTGAAGTGTGTATCGACGAATATAGACCTTAATCATCATGTGGCATGTGGTGTTAACCACCTCCTACCCAAAACATCTATGCGCATTCCTATAAAGAAGCATGAATCTACACATCTCTTGAATTGTTCTATTCTTCCTCTCAACAATCCCATTTTATTGAGAAGTACGAATAATCAAAAACTCATATTTGATGTTGACTTCACTATAAAGTTTATAAACTATGAATTCTTTAAATTTAGTGCCATTATCATTATGAATAAGATTAACAGTGGCACCATGTTGATTATGAAGAACATAACACTTGGTTATTAGGAACTCAACAACATTGTACTTTAATCTAAGAAATCCAATGATAGAGAATCTCGATAAGTCAACAACTATCACTAGAATATACTTCTTAACACCAATAATTTGTGTACGCTTGGGATCCATAAGATCTATGTGTATCAACTCTAAAACACAGGAGGTGGTAATTGTATTCAAATTCCTAGAGGGAATCTTATTTTTTTCCCTTGGTGGTAAGGACCATAAATCGAGGAAGTTGGTTTTCCAAGCGATGCTAAGGCATGAACTAAGTCTTTCTTGACTAATCTCTCAAGATCTCTAAAATATATGTGACCTAGTCTTTGATGCTAAAGGTCTACGGTGGAGACTTTAACATTATTTCACACTATAGAGGGATTGGGAATGATACCGTAGCAATTGCCAGTAGTACTCAAACATTATCTCAAAGTTGGTTATACTTATTAAGTTCACTTTCAACCTTTCAACATACAACACATTATCTAGATTAGGAAAGTAGGTTATCACCGCACAGCCTCATCTTAATATGTTAGACCTACTCCTATCTATAAAGGTGACTTTTCCCTCTTTGCGATCCACAAGGTTAGTAAAATATGACTTATCATTGGTCATGTGCCTAGAGAAATTACTATAAAAATACCATTGAGTAGTATCTTTAACCTTAATATAAACTTGAACGACAAGGGATTTTTCTTTATGTTTCGAAACCCAACTTATCGTAACCTTTCACTTTCCCTTATCATTGTTGGCGTCAGTCATTCTATTGGAAGTTTTCTCAAACGGCATAGACATCCTTTGAAATTATTCCATTAAACTCTTGGAAGTTATGAATAGAAAATCATCTTGATCTCTAAGACTATCAAAGTCACTTATAGTGGTGTGTCGGAGCATGTGCGTGAGAGACTTTTACTAGCTTATAGAAAAATTTCTTAAGGTGACCTATTCATTTTAAATGGGTACAAACATATATATTTTTAAGGTCTACCTTGGTTAAAACGCCTAAGATAAGTTCTCCTTAATGGGTTTGGTCGAGACCCATACAAATCCATTATAAACTTGGGAGCCAATTCGAGTTCGTTATGGAAAGTGGATGCACCGTTGTAACCTATCCTTTGACTCTACTTAAAACCTAACGCAATATCGAGAAATATCTTTTCAACCTTCTTAGATGTGTCCTCTAAAGTAACTTTGACCAACCGGGCTTGTTATAGATGTTTCTCGAGTTAGAATATACCGGGTTCTAGTTTCTCACTAGTCTCCAATGATGCTTGAAGATCTCTCGTAAGACTAATAACTTTGTTTCTTAAGTCACTCTTTTCGTTTCCTACCGAAACTAACTTATCACTCAAAGAAATCCTAATTGAGGTATCCATCTCCCTCGAAGCTTTCAACTCCTTTTCTAAACATAACACCCTAAGAGCCAAATTTTTATTATTGTTTGTTATTTTTAATGACTCGGTGTGAAGCTTAGCGTAAGTGTGTTGGATGCCACGCTCTCCTTCACTTAAATCATTACCCTCACTCTCTCTAGAATGGTTTAACACATTATCGAGGCTATCATATTTTGAAAAGTTCTCATTGGCGTGAAACGTACTTAAAGTGCTAACGTGACTAGCCATAAATGCGATGAAGTTACGTCCATGAGGTGATTCGTCCTCGAAATCAACCAACTCAACATCACTATCGCTTAGAGTGGCATTACAAGCAGTTTTTTATTTTGCCCTATCTCTTAAGCCTAGTGGCACACTCATGGGCTTTGTGACCCTTCCCCTCACACCCAAATCATCTCTCCAAATCTTTCTTAGGGTACTCTTCTATATCTTTTCTTCGATTATTCTTAAAAATATTCTTGCCCGCTTAAAAAAAATTCTTTATCAAAACTTTTATCTTCCACTTCGGAATATTTTGATTTTTCAATTTGAATAACTTTTTGAATTTTTTAGCAAACAAGGAAAGATCATCTAGATTGAATTCAAATCGAAGTCAAAAACCTCGTATTTTTTCTTTGATTGAGTTTTTAAAGAGATTTCGTTTTTCTTTTTCTTTTGGAATTTGGGGAACATGTCTATTTCGTACGTTTAAAATTCACCTACGAGCTCTTATAGCCTAAGAATCTCTAGAATTTAGAAAGAATTAAGGAACTTGACTTTCGCACTAAAATGAGACGGGAAAGACTTTAGAATTATCTTAGCAACCCTTGTTTCCGGAATGACCTCACACAAATTACAGCTAGAATTCACATTATCAAATAGGCATGCATAAAATTCATTAAAATTTTCAAATTCAATCATGCTAATCGCAATGTTCTAAAAGGCGTGCCTAGGCACGAGGCTTGGGAGAAATGTCCCGCCTTAAGTTTTTTACGCCTTGTTCTTGATAAAATCCTTACGCCGTACTTTTTTTAAAACAACTATGCTTTAGTAAAACGATATCACCCTTTAAAGACTTTTTTACAAATTTGACTAATATCTCATCCAAAATAATCAAATAGTATTTTAATTAGCATATATTCAGACATATTTTTAATATATATATCTACAATTTCAGTACTTTTAATTGCCTTGTTATGGTTAAAAATATTAAAATATATTATAAAAAAGACCTAAACACCTTTTTACGCCTAAGGCCCGCCTAAACTTCTAAGGCTTAAGGCTTGGCCTCCACGCCTTGGTCACGCCGTGTGTTTTTTAGAACTTTGGCTAAAAGTCTCAAATTGTGTTGTGAGGTTTTGAAGGTTTGAAGTTTTCAAATCATTGGTACCCTCATGTGTGAATTGGAGGATGTCTAAAAACCTCCTTAGACGTGGTACACGTCATGATACAGCGAAATTCGCCAAGAGTGACAACACCAAAAATCGCATTTAATCCCCGAGGTTTAAAGTTACTCCATCTAAAATCATACTCACAAAAAATGGCGACTCGCTTCAAGACTAATGACATTTTCATTAGTCATAGTGGGAGGAGTTCACCTCGTTTCAACAATAAGCCATACGCTCGTCGAACGATTTTAAAGACAATCTCATTAGAATTTTCCAATAGGCGTAATTAGAGCGATCAAACATAGGTGCTCTATTGTACTATTTATCCATATAACCACTAGCATTCATCTAAGTAACTTATAGAAACAAGATCTGATACCAATTTCAAAAATGTGTAGAGTGGCCCGGTTATATGTATAAGTCATAAAGTAGGTAACACATAAAATAAAATCAATTTAGTTCAAATTTTATCTTGATTAAATTGGGTGAACCTAAACATGCAAGATAAAACTAAATTGAAGTAAAAAAACACAAACATAAGGTATGAGATGGGAAAAAATACCTTGTCTAGTAAAACCTTTATATTAGTACTGTTATAACTAGGTGTTACAAAACGACATCTAAAGACTAACAAAACTTAGATCTACACTAAGTGATGCAGTGATGTCTTCCTTCCAATTTGTTAACAACAAGCGATCTATATCCAACAACGACATCCACTTGCTTCGGTGTTCACCAATCAACCCAAGAAACTTTATTCCTTTCTTCAGTAAGGGGTATCGATTTGTAAAACAAAAGAACATGATCACAAAAATAACTTTGAAATGATTGGTTTAAAATAAAGGTCCGCATTTTTATATATAGGGATAAAAATCACTAAGTGATATACATAAAAGATTGCATTTGAAATCAAGTAAAAAATAATTTTTCGTGGCCTCATTCGAACGAAGATACATCTCATTCGAACGAAGTACCCTATCTCGTTCGAACACTTATTAAACAACTGATCTAACGAGATTCTAGAGACTGCCAAAAGTTATAAAAATTGATCTCGTTCGAACAAAGTTCAAAGGTATTTTAACGAGGTTAAAGCACTGGTTAAAATGATACCCAATGTCGTTCTAACGACTTTGCAAAATTTTTAAAAAACATTAAAAAATATTTTGAAAAAAATATTTTAAATTTTCAAACGCTTTTAAAATACCCCTAAATAAAAATATTACACAAAATTAACCTCATTCTTCGATAAATGTAGTGACAATCAATCTTTGATTGTTGTATTCAATCACTAACACGTCTTCACTTGAAGTCTTGAGAATATATATGATGGTGAAGTGGGATATAACGGGATAAGCCAAACTTAAAAACATAACGAGCATTCTAAATCATGATCCTACACAAGTAATGATTACTTTTAGGGAAAGTGTGATACAATCTCCCTTGGAAAATGTTTGATGGTTAAAAACTGAGTGCGTACTTTTGAAAGCGCGCACACAGTAATAATGACATGTGAATAACACGTGGCGGACCACCAACCAAGCATTCTCAAATTGAGTAAGACAGTGTGCTCGAATGGAGACGAGGCCGAAAGTCCAGCCAATGACAGTTCTTAGTAAAAACTTCACTTAGTAAAATCTCTTAGCATATCCCTAGAAGGCAAAACTCTCAAAGAAATCTGCTACACAACCAAGATGCAAGTAAAGTCTTAAGGGCTAATATTGTACCCAAAATATTATAGGAACTGTGGACTAACCAGAGATCAACACCTGACATCGAAGGTATACCAACCTGGTACACTACATACAAGAGGAGCCGAGGAAATACATTTAGGTCGACTCGACATATACTTGATAGACCTAAGTAACTCTGTTTGTTAAAATCATTTAGGAAGGCATGCACCTCGTGAATGGGTGATTTCAATAGCCAAATACATGTTCAACAGAAGAAAATATGCACATATTCTTTCACATGTGCAAATAACTAACTTTTGATCTATAAAGGTGAGACATGTGTCCCTCTCTTCTCTCACCTCTAGTGGATTATAAATAGCAACACATGAACCTTGTGTGAGGTATAAGACTTTAAAGTACTATTATGCTACCCAATTATAGAAAAAACTTCAAATCTTGTAACTAGTGTGCTTTTATGGTGATACGTAGTAAAGTAATATATAAATATACACTTGTGGACGTTAGCACCAAGTAGGGCCGAACCACGTAAAAGCGGGTCTCCCTCTTTCTCTCTTTGCACTTTATTTCATTTAATGTTAATATTTTTGTATTATGTCTCTTAACTGGTTTATCTGCTACTTATTGGTATCATTTAGTTAAGATTTAGTCCATACCAATTCTAGTGATGGAAGATATATTAAATGTTTTCTAGTACTTTATAAGATTCTTAATGTTTTTAGATTGATTTCCCAATAGTTTTTTAAAATATTATAATTTTTTGGGTTTTCAAAAGTTTTTTGCAATTCATAACTTTTCTGAATACCGCCTGAGTAATTTCCCCGTGAAAATATAATATTACTCGTCTACATGAAACATTGATATAATTTATTATGTTACATCATTATTTTGCATCAAAAAAATATATTTTTTTATGTGAAAAAATATTAAGGTTTATAATCATTACATAGTACAATATTTTATTACAGTGATATTATCTGATGTATGATTTGAGAATATATTTGGGACTCATAGCATTACTTTATGAGTATTTATAGATCTTAAGTACTTTTTCTTTCGATTATTGATATGTTTTAACATATAAGGAGCACATTCATTATCTAAGGAAATAAAGTGAGGCAGTTATGAGTTCTTACATAATTGGATATATTTTTTCTTAACATGGGATCTAAAACTATCGAAATAAGACTAGAGTCATTTTACATTGGCTCAGTGTTTTGATTCATTTTTTATGACACACTAATGTGTCGTATATGTATTACTTCGAGTCTGGTATCCATTGAGTATTACATGACACATCACTATGTTGCACAAAATTAATTGAAATACTAACTCGACTTAAAAATACTCTCATACTAAAGGCTTGAAAAAACTAGGGAGGACAAGTATTTAGTCTTATTTTTATAAATATATTTGTAATAAATTAAGAGTTGTTGTTTTTAGTTTTAGTCCTGATGTAAAACACCATGGGACGCATGTCATTGTTTGCAGAAATGAAGAGCAGAAGTTTTAGGCAGTTATGGGATGGTTATTAATGGTAATGGAATTTAATACAATTTAAAAAATAAATCGGATCCCAATAAATCTGTAACAAATGGATTAAATCCTCAATCTCTAAAAAAACTAGGGTAAATTACCTAAATGGGCCCTAATGTTTGTTAAATGTTTCTATTCATCCCTAATGTATTTTTTTTATCTTGTTTCATTTAATGTTTATTCCTTGTTTCTAATTAGCCCTCCATTTAAAAAAGTGGTAAAATTGTTGGATTTCACCTAATTTACCTATTTGTCCCTACTTGAATGTAATGCCCCGTATTTTTCTTGAATAAATAAAACAATTTTTTTAAATAAACTAAAATTGATGGAAATTTAATATAATCGGTGAATTTAATTTATTAATTGCGAACAAGTAATTTTTATTATGTCATAATCATGTGAGATTGATTTTTATGTGAATAATTACAATGGAAAATAATTGAATAGGTAGTAGATAATTAATGTATGATGTGTGACTCAATTATAAATATAATTATGGAATAAAAATAATTAGGTCGCATTCCCGGAATCTATATGGGCTCATTTAAGTGTTTTAAACCTTTAGAAATGGTCCCGGGGTATAGGTATAAAAGTTAAAAAATTATTGGTCTAGTTTAACTATGGGTTTGGGCCCATTTGGGGGTCCAAAATTGGGGAAATAAGCTCAACTCAGAATTTGGGACTAATATAAGATTAATGTAACAACCCTTGACTTTGGAGACCCAGAAATTAAATTTTTGGGAAAATTAAATTTAATTGAATTGGAGAATTTAAAATTTGGGAATTGAAGTCCAAAAATAGAGAACATTTCAAAGTATTTCGGATGATGATTTTGAGGGTACCATCGATCCAAGAAGGGTCGAGATAGTCAAAATGACTGTCATTGGGTTTTATTTCGGCTCCGAAATGTTTTTAAGTCAGTTTGACTCGAATTGGAGTAAACGAGTCATTTAAAGTGTGTATTAACATTTAAAATGGGGACTTATATTTTAAGGTTTAAGAGGCTTACGGATTAAGCCATTCTCATTTGAGAGAAATAGAGAATAAGCCCTAAAGGGAGAAAAGAAGAAGAAGAAGAAGAAGAAGAAGAAGAAGAAGAAGAAGAAGAAGAAGAAGAAGAAGAAGAAGAAGAAGGAAGAGAGAGAGGAAGAAAACTTGGGGATTTCCGGCCCAAACGCGACATCGAGGACGATACAACCTCTAAAAATCTGAGGCAAGTGTTTAATCTTGCTAAATAAGTCATTTATGTATTTGATTTCATAATTTGTGGGTAAAAGAAATGGTTTTTGGGTATAAATATCAAATCCTAGATTTTTGGGTTTAATCTTGAAATAAATGTTTAAATATGGGTTTAATAGTGTAGAAATGGTTGGGATCAACTTTGGGTTGATTTAATGGCTTAGAATCATGTTGTGATAAAGATTTGGAGGTTAGAATAGAAATTTTAGGGTTTTAATTTCGTGGGTTCAATGAAGAAGATGAACCCTTCAAATTCTGCAGACTCGAATCGATTCGCCCCTTAAGAGAATCAATTCGGCTTAGGCAAATTGGCAGGTCTGCATTGACCGAATCGATTCAGACCCAAGGTGAATTGATTCGGCCTGAGACAGAAGCCCAGGTCTTTGGACCCGAATCGATTCGCCTTGGAGGCCGAATCGATTCGAAAACAGGGCATTTTGAGGAATTGTCTCTAGAATGATTTCCAACCCTTTTTGGTTGGGTTTATTGATTTGGGGCCTTCTCTTATGATGTAATAGATATATTTTGGAGACATATAAGGGGTTTCTCACATATTATGATTTTGGGGACTTCTTGGAACAATTTGGGGAAAAATATATCCATGTATGCATTCGAGTTGTGTATAGAGATTGTGGGGAAACCTCATTAGGGTTGGGAATCCTAATTATAGATCAAAGTAAGTGTAGATATGATGTGAGGTTAAGAACTCTTAGAGAGAGTTGCGAGGGTATGTTGTGAAATTCTAGGCCGACATTTATATCGAATCCTTATAAAGATAGGATATTATTAAGATACAATTTTGGGGCCCAATGAAAGAGAGTGGTCGCATATCCTTAGTAATGATAAAATTTAAGGAATAAATCAGAGAGGCGTTAGACTAGGGGATTCATAAGAGTGATTGAACCATAGTCAAAATCGAGAGCGATGGGATCATATTACCAACTAGAGTAGAGTGTGTAAATCTAGTTGGGGTAGTTGTTGTTTATCGGTGTGTGATTTACAACGGGTATTTTCTCTAAGTAATGGGATCATGTGATGAATGTAAGATTGAGCTTGAGGCTTATATACTATTGGTTATGTGTATACCAATAGTCGAAATTATTACTAGATTCATCAATGTGCTCTCGGATATAGATGGGATGTATAGTGTTGGTTTTATGCACTAAACTTTGGGTGATAACCCTAATGTTGGATATATACATGTATCTTTGGGAGACTATTCATCATAGGAAAAATGGATGAATATGCTTCAAGTGAGGGATTGTATTCACATATCGAGGTAAATTAAATGAGTTTGTGGTGACGGCTTGTATATTGAGGATTATATATACCTATAGCCAAGTTTATATATCTTATACATATGAACGAGAATTAGTTTGTATATATAGATATACGGATATGTGAATATATGTATATATATCTGTATGGATATGAATATATGGATATATTTATGTTTTGGATATACATGATATGAATATCTAAACCTTATGTGATGGTTTAATATTTTATCATATGATGGGATCATATGGATGTGTATATATTGTGCATGTGAACAATATATATACTTATGTGGTTAAGCATACTCCGCTCATGCTATCATTGGGAAGTTTTCGCGCAGAGGGTGAGCATTCCGTCTCGAGGAGTAGGGTGTGGATATTCCCCAGGTCATAGTTGTCCATGGTGTTATTATGTGATATGCATTTATTTTTGGGTGGGATGTGGTGGGTATGTCTCGTCTCATTGACCGGTTAGGAGCTATGATCGCTTCCCAGGACGTCGTGTGTGTGTGTATGGCCCCGATGTCGGTGATATTGAGTCCGGCCGTGGTCCCCAGGATGGTATGTGAGTAATGCCCTGGAAGATGATAGCATGGTGTAGTTTATCGACGATATATATAGTCGTGTATATTATGTGCATGGCCATTGTACATCAAATGTGATATGTACACTTGGTCATGGGAATGGATGATGGTATATATATATATATGGTTAGAATAAATACCTATATATATATATTTATATATCCTATAGGTGAAAGGATATGGAATTTTCATAGAGTACATCTCGGATGATTATGGTGTACTAGATTATTGAGGGTTGATGTATCGCATTTAAGGAATATTTCGGTTACATCATCCCAAGGATGTTATTGGAGATTTTGAGATTGTTCTTATATGGAAATCTAAATTTAGTATTTGTAGTAGTATAATATTATATGTATGGCATAATGGATCTCTAGGATCGACATTGTCAAGGATTAGTGTAACGGGGCGTTTCCTTGTTTGGATTTCGCTTTGCGAGACGCCCCACGCACGAAACGTAGTGCAATGTTGAGATTGGAGAGAAGTTTTGTAAAATAATAATTTTTGTATGCATGTTATTTAGAAATTAAATTATATGATTCAATCCAAATGTATATGGGTAACGTATTAAGAATTATAATTGATTAAATTATAAACCGGAATCCATTAAGACTAGTATGGCATACATGTTGGTAAAATAATCAAGTATGATTAGAAAGGGTTGGATTCTTGGGTATGCTAGGAAGGCGGGTATTGGGGGTATAGGCTATGCCTATGGTAAGTTAGGTTGTCCGTATAGGTGGGGTAACTTAATTAAGATTTAAGGATGCGAATAGATGCGTGCCATTAGATGAGAGGTGAGTTGGGGTTTCACGAGACTGCGATTCCACTTTAATTATGAAATAAGTGCATTGATATTTATTATGCACGGTTAACACACTTGCTTAATATTTTCACAACTCGGGCTCTGACCCGTTTACTTTTCTCTCCTGCATGTGTGTATATATATATATATATATATATATATATATATATATATATATATATATATATATATATATACTATTACAGGTGTCTTACCGCATGGATGCCGGATGACCTTCTATCCAGAGTCTTGGGAGCCGTGACAACTGCGGACCGTTACGGGATGTAGAATGTAGTCGCTTCCTACTTCTTTACAAATCTAGGTAGGATTCATGTTGTATATCGGGTTTGCACCCAAGGGATATTAATAAATGTTTATATTTATTCCAATTCAGTTATTGTATTGTCTATGACCCGACAGCTTATTCGGGTTTATTTTTTTGTGGTATATTCAGTTGTAGTTACTCATTTCATTTTATTCAAGCATTTCATTTATCATAGTTCTTGTATGCATCTTTCTTTTCTTTGTTAGTAGCTTATAGTGTTGGTTTGTTGTCTGTTATATGTTTTATTTAAATTTTAACATCTCGCTTACATGATATCGGGTAGTTAGTCTATATTATATTTGAACCGACAGTTGGTGTTGAGACTGAGCCATCTAAAACTCCTGATTTAATGTAGTATAGAGTTGGCCACCCGTTATTATTTTGAGCGGGGTGTTACAATTAAAGGGAGATTAATACCCCCCCCCCCCCAAACACACACACACTTAATAAAATACATAACCCTACCAACCCCACCTCAAGAGAGAAGGGAAACAAAGGCCAAAAAGGAGAAGACACAAGAGATTCAAGGGAAATTCACCAACCGTATGTCCATGCAATAATTTTCTTCCTTAATTTAACATTCAATGTTCTTCTTGATTCATCATAGTAAACCCCGTGTGATATCTGGAATTTATTTTGTAATTTGGTGATTAAATGGTAAGATTTAATCTTATGCATGTAGAGGACTAATTGGAACATAGGTGGTTAACCCATAAATCTAAGATAATTGAAATCTTGAATTGGATGATAGATGCCTTAGCATGTTGGATTCACATGTAGGTATTTTGATATATTTTTAAGATCTGGAAATTTAGTGACTTTGAACCCATGTGGTACGCCCCAAATCTGATTTGAATATAGTTGAAATTATGGTAGAAAATCTGGGCTACGGGTCTTGAGCCATTCATGTAAATTCTAGGATTTGGAGAAATAATTGGATGTTATTACATCAAATTAATTATTCTAAGATGAGAAACTAAGTAGTAGACACTTGTTCATAAGTTTGTGAAAAGGAATAAACAATTAGAACGGATCTCAGGAAGAAATCAAGAAATTCTATAATAGAAAAACGTAGCAGATATGGGCTTCTGCCCAGGTCCAAATCCATTCACCCATGAAGGTGATCCGATTCGGCTGGGTGAATCGATTCCGCCTAGGAGGCGAATTAATTCAGCCCCTGGGGAAGGTTGAGTTGGTACTAGGGATGAATCCGGGGTATTTGTATAAAACCATGTGAGTTGGTGGGATGGTGTTTGGGTTAACGATGAATTTATTGAAAATGCTAATGCGACACATATATTAATTAGGAAATTATATTTAACTAGATGGTTTAATAATATTTTAAAGAAGAAGGAATTAATAATTAACTAGATGGTCAATTACTAATGGGTGAATATTTATGAGTAATCATCTGGGATACCTTAGGTAATCATAGAGTAATTATCTATGCATATTATATGAGAATAATATGCATTTATAGTTATTTATGTGGACATACCAATGTTCGTGGACGGTCCTATCGATTTGGGATTTTGCATGTTCGGGCCTGTAGCACACATCGGCATAGGTGGGCTAGATGTCAGGTAGGTCATTATTATAGGTACTGCTAGTAGCGCCATCTACGAGAGGCAAGTGTAGATGTTGCTATCCTTTGTCACCATCGGGTATGGGCCGGGAACTAGTGTATTGCATATGGACCGCCCCAATTATATGTATTTTGTGATGTCTGATTACATAAGAGATTCCTTCGGACTTACCGATAGAGAACGAACGAGACACCACTGGTAGATGCCTTTGAGTGTCACATATATGAAAGGACATATATATAATTACCCGAATTAATTGAGATTGATAAATTTGTCTAGGAATGTAGAGAGTAAATTATAGACCCTTACTATATTGTGCATAATAGATGTTTATGTCACCTTCACGAGATATATGAGACTGGGATACCTTGGACATTGATAATTTGAATGTAGATAGTTTTGTTTTATCATGTTGACTATAGTTAATGTATTTGATATTAAATCGGCACAGTTGTCATTTATTATGTCGGGACTTGTTTGATACGGGTATTATCACACTTAGATAAGAGTTGAGATATTAATTATGCGATCGATGATGGGGGATATTCACTTTAAATCGACTGTATTTGTTGCATTTTAAATTAAATAAGTTAATTCCTGCAACTCTACGGTGCTGACCCAAATTTAAATGTTTTCTCCTCCCCTCCCCCCCGATGCTCCTAGACAGGGATAGCAGGACGATTGACAAATTAGCCTTTTAGTATCCTTCTTGCTCATTAGATATTCCAGACTTGTTGATTCTAGTTTAGGTGTTACTTCACTTCAATTTATTTATTTTATTTGGGATTTTTGTATGGGCATAAGCCCGGGGTTTATTTACTTCATGTTGGTTTGAGATATTTAAAGTTATGTTGGATTTCCCATACACTTAGTTCTTAGTTGGATTTTATTATCGGTTTGGATACTAATTCAAACTCAATTATGAGTTTTCAATATATGTTTATATGGTTTGATGCTGAGAATGGTATTAATTGCAAAACAAGCCCCATCTTCAGCGTATCGTGTTTGGCTAACCTTTAAGTGAGAAGATGTGGGTTATTACAATTGGTACAAAGCATCTAGTTTCTAGTTTCCTTAAAATATGTGTTGCGTTCAATACATTATGTGTTATGTCTTTTTATATGTATATCTTATGCTTAGGGTTCATTGTATTCTTGTGATTTGTACTAATTCGAACCTTATTTTATTTCTGATGGAGAACGGATGGAGGGGTACACCTAGGCATGTATTCATACCTGCTACAGAGGATGAGGCTCAGTCGGAGCAATAGTAGCAACCTCAGGCCCCACCAGCCCCACGGTTGATTAATCTAGCAGAGATCACGATAATTATGACCCGAGCAATTTCCACTACCATAACAACCATGATCTGGCACTTTCCACCACTAAAGGCTCAAGAACAGCCACCACCACAACAGGTGGCCGTACCAACCCAGGCACCGAGGTTAGTTTGGGACAGGGCTAGGGAGGCCTTCGTAAAGGGACAACCTCCAGAGTTGTCAAGCAGTCCAGGCATTCTATTGGCAAAAAGGTGGAGGAAAGATATTCAGAGATATTTACGGATGGCAGAGCGTACATCAGTGCAGAAGAAAATGTTAGCTTCATTTTGACTTATGGTGTCTCACTCCAATGGTGGGAGTCGATCACATCGGTTGCAGAGAGGGTATCTTGACAATTGATGAGTTCTGGGAGAGGTTTAAGGAGAAATATTTTCCCCCGGCTATGCAGTCTGTGTAAGGACACAAGTCTCCCATTGAGTCTTAATGTAGTGTTGGCTCCAGTTCGGACCAAAACGTTTGAGTCATAGGATAGTCTTCTTGTGTATCCTTCAAGCCTATGACATGTTAAAGTTGAAGACGTTGTGGCCTATTTATCAAGATAACATCATTGTCGGTTTACATGTGCCTCATTTCACGTCATCAACTTAGTTACAATCTCTCCTAAGGTATGAATGCATTATATATATATATATATATATATATATATATATATATATATATATATATATATATATGTATGTATATAGGAGCTTGGCACATTTTTTTAAATGGGTGTAATTTTATTTTAAACTAAAGTTTATTTTCAGAACGTTATTATAGAACTTTGAATAAAAAGTTTTTGGGCTTAAAATGAATTTTGAGTCACTTCGTTCGATATTATCGTTCGAATGAGTTTTTCGTTCAAACGAGAATTTCGTTCGAATGAGTTTGCCAATGAATTTTCCCTTTTGGCCACTGGAACCTCGTTAGAAGGTCGTTCGAACGAGACTTTGTTCGAACGAAAATCTCGTTTGAATGAGATTTTCGAGGGAAATTTTTTTGGTAGTTTTTCTCCATTATCCCACTCTTTTGTTCCCACTAACTTTTGCCAGAATTAATATGTGCGGGAACCAACATTGAAAAAGTAACTTTTTCATCTTCTGCAATCTCTAGAGAGAATTTGTGAGATCTTAATTCCTCTATGAAAAAGTTCATGTTTTGAGTATTTGCTTAAGAAAAATTTCATGAAAAAGTTCATTTTTTTACACCCATAAAATTATTTTGTTTACAATTCCAAGTATTTCCTCATATATATAATATTTTCTTGGAGTTGCTTGGCACCATTGGTTCATCTCTACCACAAGAAGGAGAAGTTTGGATTTTTCTTCTATTTACCATAAAAGAAGAAGTTTGGTTTTGGTTGCGGCATTCTCATACGGTGAAAGGTACCGTGTGTGGTAGATGGGTTCCTAAAGCTTCATTGGTGGATTCCAAGGTTCCAGTGGATTTCAGAATTGTCGACTAAGCAAAGGTCAGTACAAGAAGACTCATCAGGGGCTTGAAGGGAGTCGAGTTGAGTAAGTCATTTGTCATGTACTGGTAAAATTCCATACTTAGTGGACTTAAGGCTAGGGTCGTCCAAGGTTTTTTCCCGTTGTGGGTTTTTTCTCGTACATCGCGGCGTAGTGGTTGTGAATTTATTTTATGTCGCAAATCGCCTAGAACGCATGCTTAGGATTAAAAGAAAAAATATGGTTTAATTCACTCCTCTAGTTTAACTTGGTGCTAAAATAAGTTTGGGTGAAACTTAAGTTGATTGAACTCAAGTCACTAATTTATATTTGCTAAAATTTGGTTTGGCCTAATTTGGTAATATAGACAATATTGTGTAGGCAAATTTTAGGGCTCGTGTTAAATTAATTTTGGGCTAAAAGAAAATTTCTCGTAGTGAACTTCACGTGTTTGTTTTGTTTGTGAGAATATCCTAATACTGGTTTGTGTGAATTGTGTGTGTGTGTGTGTGTGTGTGTGTGTGTGTGTGTGTGTGTGTGTGTGTTCACCATAATTCACTAATTTAAATTTAATTTTAATTTTGTTTTTAGAAATTAAAATTTGTGTTTAATTTAATTTTTCATCTTTTTAAAAAAAAGAAAATCAAATGAAATTTTGAAAAGTTAAATTCTTGTGTTGAACCATTTTTATTCCGCATTAAAGGAAATTGATTTTTAAAGTGAAAGTTTTAAAATTGGGGGTCATCATTCCCAACAAGTGGTATCAGAGCATTGATTTAGAAAAACTCCATTTTAAGATTGGTATCAGAGCTGGAACGCTAATTTACTGCGTAAAGGTCCTTTTAAATATTTTTGGTTAAAAATGGATTTTCCCCATTTTCAAAATTTCCTATTTTCGATGATTCTAATTACGCATATTGGAAAGCACGTATGCGTTCGACACTTAGGTCTCTAGATGAAAGGGTTTGGTTGTGAGTCGTTAACCGGAGGTCCCCACCCACACATTTGATAGACAATGAGCGTGTTCCCAAACCAACAAATAGACGGAGTGAGAATGAATTTAAACTTGCAAATTTTAATTCCCGAGGTTTATATGCCTTGTTTAGCACTGTCACACCGAATGAATTTCGATACATGATGACGTGTGAAACCCCTAAAAAAGTTTGGGATATATTACAACTCACTCACAAGGGAACTAGTGTCGTAAAAGCTTCTAAACTCCAAAACTTTACCACTCAATTTGAAACCATCAAAATGAATGAAAAAGAAACATTTGATGAATTTTATGCTAGACTTTTCGATATAGTTAATTCATCTTTTAATTTGGGAGAAAATACCCGACGACCGAGTAGTAAAGAAAATTTTAAGGTCCCTACCCGATAGATTTATTCCTATGGTGACCGTATTTAATTCTTTACCCACTTTAGCCTCTACGAAATTAGAAGAGCTCGTAGGTGATTTACAAACCTATGAAGTAGACATGTTTCCCTCCAAAACTGAAAAGAAAATACATAAGGGCGTTACTTTGAAAGCCCGAAAGGAGGAAAAACAAGTCGTAGAGAGTGAAAGTGATATTGACTCGGAAGATATTGCTATGTTTGCTAGGAAGTTTCATAAATTTCTTAAATTTAACAAAGATAAATTTAAAAATTATTTTAAGAAATTGGAAAAATCTAAGCATGACAAAGCCGAAAAGATCCCTAAAACTTTTAATGAAAATTTAAATAGGGACGGGTCAAATAGGTGTTATGGTTGTGAAGGTTATGGTCATAGGTATTTTGAGTGCCCCACTAAACTAAGGAGAGAGGGTAAGCAACCAATTTCCTATAATGCAACCCTTAGTGATAGTGATAAGGAAGAGGGGCCCACTTCCCCCCATTGAGTGCAACTTTGTCTCATTCATGGCTAATCATGTGAGCACCGATAATGAATCTTCCCATGAAGATATACAAATACATGACACTTCCAAGGCCTTTGTTTGTGAAGCTAAAAAAGATGATGATATTGAGAGTGGAGAAGAAAGAGAGAGTGAAAGTGAAAATGAGGTTGATGTGAATGAGCTTCAATTTGCATTTTAAGAATTATATGAAGAATATATTAAATTAAAAAGAGAAAATTTGAAGTTAGAAGAGACTTTAAAGGAGTGTTCCAAGGTTGTTGATGAGAAGGCGTTAGTTGATGTCCTTAGGACACAAGAGAGAGCTCTTCGAGAGAAGCTTAAATATGTAGAAGGCGAGAGAGATAGCCTTAAGGGCTTAATGGAATCCTTGAAAATGAGCTTCTCACAATTGAGGAGCGCAATATTTTATTAGAGTCTCACATTTTAGATTTAGAAAATAAATTAAAAGACTCTATTAAAGTCAAATTTGATTTGGAGTGTCGTTCAGAGAAATTAGATAAAATCTTAGGAACGGTCCAAATTAAAAATGACACGTGTGGTTTAGGCTTTGATACTTGTAATTGAGAACACACTATATATTGACTCACTTGAGTCTGCATATATAGTATTTCCAACTAATTTGGATATATAGACAAAATAGGTTAGTATAGTTTGGGAACTCCATCTTCTCAAAGGTACATGCTACAAGAAGAAATTCAGTCCAAGAGAATCTTTAAAGGGATGTAAACTCTAACCCTAAAACCATAAATAGGGCACTTGCACAGCATCCTACATATTACATATGTGCTTGAATGGTTTATCATCACTTGAAATCATTTTAAAATCAATTTATTACCAAATAAATCATTTTATATAATTTTAAATGATTTTTGAATTACTTAAAAAGTGGTTTTAAAAGTTTTGTGAGTTAAAATGGAATTTCAGAAATTTGAATTCTTTGCTAATTGTTTGGCTGGGTAGAATTCGAAAATGCTGAAGACTTTGGGGCGTGCTTTGTAATTAGTTTCATACGCGTGTCTCAACTTAATCCTGTGCATACACGTGTTGGTTTCGAAGCGGCTGGATTTGTGTTTTCTTATACTCACATTTTGCATATTCAATCTCAGCCCTTGGATTGTTTTAATCAACGTACTGCATGCAATCGTTTTCAATCCTTGTGATCCTAGGCTTACCCAATCATTGACCTCATAACCCACCGCCTGAGTTAAACCGTTATATCAAAGTCCAACCAATTAGACTTGATCTCAGCCGTTGGATTGAGGCTGATGTTCTCGATCCTTCTTCGCCTAGTATAAAAGGAGACCAAGTCTTAGCAATTTCAGACTTTTGCCATTTCGTTAAACCAGAGAAAAAAGAGAGAGTAGAGAGAAGAGAGAGAAGGTAGAAGAGAGAAGAAAAAATAGAGGGATAGAAAGGAAACCTTAGTTTCTTCGTAGATCCAAACCTCAGTGAGATTTCTCCCTAACCAAACACCAAGACCTAAAAGTCACATACATCAGAAAACCCACCTTTTGAGAGTTAGATCTTTATAGAGTTTCTGTGTTGTTGGTTTTGTGTTCTTCATTTGAAGACCTCTTCAAAATACGTTGATTCTCTTAGAACTCGTCTGTAAGGAAGAGTTAACTTTCATTATTGAAACTGAGTCTTTCTAAAAGAGAACATCTCACGCATATTTTATGTTTTCTTTTTAAATCTATTTTCTTAGATCTATTTTTTTTTCAACAAGTTTTTGAAATAAAAGACTTCTGTTTTCAAAAATAAGATTTCAGAGCAAGTGAGTTGTGTGTTTCTGAGTTTTATTTCATAATTTATGAAATACTAGTGCTCAAAAATAAAAGAAGTATCAAATAACTCATACTAAAGTTTTTAGGAGTATAGATCTGAAAATAAGTTTTATATATCAAAACTTGTTGAACCAATCCTTGCATGTTAAGTTTGAATCTGATTTGTTAAAGTAGACTTCTAGTCTAGTTGGATCTGCAATTGGAGGTTTACAATTTCAAAAATATTTTCAAAATGCATAAATTGTATAAGACCTTGAACCGTCTTTTGAGAAATGTATCCTTGAGATCTGTGGTTATATTAAAGATCAAGAAGTCTTTGCTTGAGAAATCAAGATTCATAAATAACTTTCATATTAGAACGGTTGTAATTTGTTAGGAAAGTTTGTATAAATCTTGAGAGGGTGAGTTTTATGTTTGCATGTAAGAACACATCACAAACACTATCTCACACGAACACTTAGACACTGTGGTTCTGTTTGAGAATATTTTACTTGAAAGTGTTACTGGAATCTTAATCCAAAGAGAAGGAAATCAAGGAAAAGACAAAGAATCAGCAAGAAAGGATCAAGTTCAGAATACCTTTGGAGTGGAGAATCTCGTGTAGGTACATTCTGAACTTAGGTTAGGATCTTTTTGGTTTGCTTAAGTGTTGTAACCTGATTTTTATTCTAGTGGATTTTTTGTTTTGATCCGTAGAGGGGGCCGTGGATGTTTCCCTTATTTAAGGGTTTTACCACGTTAAAAATTCATGTGTCTATTTATGTGAATGTTCTTAATTTTTATTGTGATTGGGACTGCATGGTAAAGATAGTAGATGCTTATTAAAAACTAAACTTAAGGTAATCAACTATCGAATTTAATCCATACATTCAGAAAAAGATTTTACAACACATCTTGTGTTTTTCGAAAAGAATTTTGTCCAATAAGTTTGTTCGGAGTTTACTCAACTTATAATAATTTGTTATTAATCTAGTAAACAAAAGGCTTTTAGTATTAAGGCTGTTTTTCAATTGGTATCAGAGCAGGAACACCGTTTGTGATCCTGAAACTTGAGAAATTGTTTTCAAAATTTATTTTTGAATATCTCTGAGTATGGAAGGAAAATTTGAGAAGTTAGGTAACCTATCCAGACCACCATTATTTAATGGAAACAATTTTTCGTACTGGAAAGTGCGAATGACTTCTTTCATTCAAGGAACCCTGGGTGATGAAGTCTGGGAAATGATTGAAACAGGGTATGAACATCCTACTAAACCTACCTCTGCTACTGATCCAACAAGGATTAAGAAACTTGTCAGTGAATTTACTAAGGAAGAGAAGAAAATGTCTCTTGATAATAACAAAGGAAAGAATGCCATCTTTATGTCCATTAATGAACATGAATTCAAAAGAATATCCATGTGTTCTACTTCTAAATAAGCATGGGACACCTTAGTCATTGCTCACGAGGGTGATGATCGTGTCAAAGATGTAAAAACCCAAATGCTTTTTCAGCAATACAACACCCTGATTATAAATTACACGAATCCTTTAACGATTTCTACATAAGGTTAACTGATATTTTTACAAAACTTCATGCAAATGGTATAACCTACAATAGAAAAGAAATTGTGTCAAAGATTCTTAGGTCATTTCCATCTAAACTTAACAACAAGATATATGCTATTGAGGAAATGAATGACCCTAATATGACTCCTGAACTACTTAGCAGTAAACTTAGGATTGTTGAATCGGAATTGGACTTTAAAAAATTATTAACCAGACAGACCAGTAGAGCCTCTAATTCTAATGTTGTGTTTTCATCCAAATTACCAGTGACTAAATTAAACCCTATAGATTATGACACTGACTGAAAACTGTGATTTAGAAAACCTCGACAATGAAATTCTCTCATGAGTAAGCATTTCAAAAAGATTTTGAAATTCAGGAATGATGTAGCCTTTAAACAAGGCAAATCAAATTATCAAGGTAATCAATCTCACAGACCTCATGACAGAGACAATACCAAACACACTTATGACAATAGGAGGAACTATGACCCCAATAGACATAAACCTAACATAAAAGATGTTAAATGTCACCGTTGTGGGAAACTTGGTCACTATGCTCATAAATGTCTAGCTAGTTTTAATAACAATAACAAGGCTAATATGTGTAAGATATAGGACGACTCTCGTGATTCTGATGAGGATGAAACTGAGTCAACCCAGATGAATGAGAACTGCATGTATTTCTTTGCTAAGATAATATATAATGATGATGCATGCTTGTCTGTTCATGAACTTACTATGCATGTTGATGTTGTTAATGATATTGATGATAACTCTGTTCCTATTACTGGTGAAAGATTGCGTGTGAGTCAAAGTGAGAATGTTGATGACGAATTAAACGTGTGCATGAGTAAAGAACCTATCCAAATCATAGGGGGCAATTCACACGATGCACATAGTGAGTCTGATGATGATCTGCCCGATCTACATGAATTGTACACTAAAACGGTTAAGAAGATTGCTCTCCTAGAGAAAATGATAAAAACCTTAAGTGACCGTATAGAATTGCATAACCAAACCATTAGGAAGAGCACTGAAGATTATACTTCCCAATGTGTTGCTCATGAGACTGAGATTGAGAATTACAACTTGAAAATAAACTCTTTGATTCAAAAGAACCATGAATTTGAACAAAAATACAAGGCAACCCTTATTCAACTAGAAGAGTCAAAGCAAAAGGTTTGAAATATTTTTAAAAAATGTCAACATTTTGAAACACAAACCAAGACTTCTGAAAAAATTGTTGCTGGAAGTAAATTTGACTCTGAAGATAAGTTTGGCCAAGGTTTTGGAGAAATAGTGCACAAAAGTAAGACCAAAGTTTCTCCTGAAATGTTGCTTTTGTAAAACAAGGTCAAACTTCTCAAAATGTTCAAAAAGGTGAACCTAGTCTCAACGTCTCTCAAACAACACATAGTCAATACAATCAACAGTTGAAACAAAACCATCAAACTAAATATGCTTGTCCTTTTGTCAGAAACCTAAATCTAATGATAACTGTACTACTGTACCTAATAGATCCAAGCCTATTTTCAAAGACTTTAATAAGAAAGTCAAGTCATATACCAAACATTATTGTTCCTATTGCTATATCTTTGGACATACTCTAGATGAATGTTTCCAAAAAAGGACATACACTCCTACCTACCAGAACTTTAACTATTCTAGGAAATCCAGAATTCACTACAAAAAAAACTTCTTTTTACTACGATAGTCCAACCGTCTTAAAAAGTCATCTAGCCGTCTCAAAAGCCTTTTGTTATGCCATTTGAGACGGCAAAGGAGCGTAGTATTAGACCCCCATTTTAAAAGCTTTTTGAGACGGCAACAGCTATCTCAAAAGTTCTTTTGAGACGGGAAATACGCCATCTCAAAAGGTCATTGCTTATAGAACCCTTTCGAGACTTTTAAAGTTTTTTTTAGAGACAACAGCATACGTCCCCAAAGAGTTTTTTGAGACGATAACTTAACCATCTTAAAAAGTCTCCATTTATGGAACCCTTTTGAGATGGCAAAGAAGCAATCTTTAATAATTTTGGCACCCAAATTATAATTTCATCCATTCCATAATATACTCTATATAATTATAAACAAAACCTCTTAAAAATAATATGACATATTGTGCATCCCATTTCAACATATAACATACAATTTTTCATTCAATTATAATTAAAAAGTTCATACAAAGAAAAAATACACAATTTAAACATTGTGTCCAACATAGATCTCTCTATACAATTTCACTTATCTCATTAGAAAAAAATACATAAAAAATCATCTATCCCTAACATAAAATGATGTACGCAAAGTAAACTCACAATCTTCAAGCATACGACCTCCAGCAAAACGACTCAAATATCTTGCCTTGTCCACAAAAGGTTTTCACCTGCAATAAATTTATTAAGTGTCAGTTACCTTAAACAAAGAAGTAATTTTTTTTAATAGTTCCTATAGGTGACAATCTTTAGAAACCTTATCAAATTTGTATATGTTCGTATTATTTACTTTTACAAATACTTAATATTTTTTTAAAAATTCGGCAAAATCTCATTTATTTATTCATGAAAACCAACCTGTTTAAACATAAAAATTAACTCAAAAACGACAGAAATAGCCACAACTTTCTAAATAACTAATATAAATAAAAATACACATTACGATTCCTTTTACCGCTGGACAACATAATGAACAAAATTTAACTTGAATATGTCTCACCCCTACTTGTGGTTGAGAGCAAGATTAAAGAGGAATTAAGCAACAAGGTCTTTGTTCGAGAGAATAGATGCAAAAGCTTTAACGGTAAAAGGCTCAAGTATACGTATAACAAGTCCACGTGGGATAGTAAACTCCTGCAACAAATGGGATACAAAACGCAATTAGCTATGGTTCTGAAAAAGTCAACAAACATTAACTTGATTTAGATACTTGGACAATACTTGTTTAAAACCCAATACAAAAACCAGCTCCAAAGATGTCATGATTATATAAATACTAGTATATGCCCGTTCCTGAAGGCACATCGAAAATTTTCCAAAATACATAATCACAAAACGGCAAAAAACTTCAAAGTAGGTAATCATAAAACGGCAAAAAAAATTCAAAGTAAACAATTGCAAAATGGCGAAAATTCCGTTCCCCAACAGAACATAGTGCGATCAAAAGTATTTAATGTTTGGAACTGAAATGCAAATTTGCAAATTTGATTACACCATTGAACGCAATGTTTGGAACTGAAATGCGAATAATGAAAAAAGTTTGATAAAAATTCTTACGATGAGTTATAGCATTTAAAATTTGAGTAAAAACAAACACAAACCATTGAACAATTTCATCGTCTCTATGAAATGACACCATGGAGGCGATGTTATCATTTAAACACCTAAGATGTTATCATTTAAACATCTAAGTACACCGTGATCATATAAACATAAAACATATCATCAAATTATTTATAAAGAAAATTCGTTAATAGAACACTAACGAAATAGGAACTTTTTTTTAACTATATTAACAAAAATCAAATTGGGGATCACTAATATTATCTTAAGAAACAATACATTAATCTAATATCAATGTTTGTACGAAAAACATAAGAAAACAAAATTGTAATGAAAGTATTTTTTTATTAAAATTCCTTTCTCGAATGTCACCATACAATTGAGTAGACAAAACGTAAAGCATAGTATGGAAAAACTCACATTGAAACAGTTAAGCATCCTATGATCTTTATATCCAAAACAGTTGAGCAGTATAAGCGCCTTGCATAAAGAAAATGGTTTAGGCAGTCTATTCAAAATTCAAAAACCAACTAATGTTCATTCCTTCACTACGCACGTGGTTTAAGGACCTATAACGGAGCAAATGCGGGTTGAATATTGTTGGTCTACGTGAGATTACCCTGCCTCAGTTGCAATCAGTGGTTCCTACTTTGTATGCCTCTTCTAATTAATAGAGCGTCGAGGTATTTCTTTTTAAACTAGTAGCTGAAATACCCACCCTCCACTTCACTTCACTTCAATTGTCAAAAAACAGGAGTATGATTTGAAAACGACACCTATTAAAAAAATTGTAATGCAAATTGTTAGAACCTTAATAATAATAAAAAAGACGAAGTAAAAATTAAATTACTAAAATATTTACAATAAAGTGCACGTTTTTTTAAAAGCTAAAATCAGTCTTTTGTCATTAGTTCTGGAAAAATTCACCAACAAACACACATTTTAGTACAGATTTAAATAACGCAACAAGATTCTTGTTTGTAATATACCAAACTCCAAATCAAGAGCTGGACATCCATAGCTGGATGATTGATGGTCTCGAACAACTTGACGCATCGCGTCAGATCAGAAGTGGCCCAGTGGGTCCACTGAGGGAGGCTGGACCACCGCTATCAGGGAGAACCAAGTTCTCAAGGTGGGAATGGATAGGATGAGGAGTATGGTTTTGGAGCTCGAGAAGGAGTGCTCAAATATGAGGCAGGAGATCCAGAAGGAGTGCTCGAGCAACGTTTTGGAACTACAGGAAAGAATTAGTTAGAAAATTAAAATCACATAAATAAATAGAATACGAAAAGATATTCAAATCTGTTATAGGCTCGTATAGCTTGTATATCTGCTCGTAAATCTTCTTTTTGCACCTAAGGTATGGATTACTTCCTTGTAGTGCTTAAATGACATAAGATGCTTAAAATGAAAAGCAAAACAGAGTAGTAAAGACAAATCAGTTACCAAAGGAGAGACTGAGAATGCTGTTTTGGTGAACTGCACGCCATCATTTTCAAATCCGAAGCAAAACTACAAATGCGGCTGGATGTGGAAGAAAATGGAGAGACTAATAATGCTATTTCATAACTTAAATAGAGGTCCAAACAAGTAATGAAACACCAATCAACACAGGGAACTATATTATTGTTTATCTGAAATTAACATTCTGCACAAAACTTGGGCATAAGTCTTTGGAAATGCACAATCTGCATAAAACTTTATCATGACAGTAAACAAAGTGAACTATAACCAGCCTTTAACAACCATATTCATCCATAGACAAACATACCTAGAGTTAAATGAGACTTCATTCCAAAATCTAACCAAAATATTTTAATATTTACACATTACAAAAAGCAAAAAAGAAGATAAAAACGACCGACACAACCCAAACAGATACAAAAATACAAAATTTGAATATCTTAATTTAGGCGTTAACATTCCCATCGGACGCAAGCAAGACATTGGTGGATAACTTACTCCTATTTTCTCTCGAAATCTTTATAAGTCTGTTATGTGAAGCTTCCACGTGTTCGGTTCATGTGAAGCTTCTGTGGTAAGATTTTACCTCGACCTCATGATAATCAACTCCGGTACGTTGGTTGTGACACCCGCATCGGGGCCATACATTGCCAATCTACCTTTTCATCTCTCCTGAACAAACTCTCTAAGCTCTCGGGTACAACCAATGTTTGCGTAAAGTACCCAAATAATATCACTTCTCTGCCCCAAATCTAAGATACCCATTAAATCGTTTAATACATAACCCATCAATCATTTATACAGAACCTGCAATGAATTAGTCACACAACTGATTCTTATTTTAGGTTAAGGAGAATACAATAAGAACACAATCACATAACTGATTCTTATTTTAACATGTAAATTCAACTATGAATTATAGGAAATAATAGCATTATTCTTCAACCATATTCAAAACATAAATTCTTAACTTGTAGAACAAGCATCGTAAGATCCTAAGTTTTAACTAACATCTTAAATGAAAAGAAGTATAGCTCAATCACATATGCATCTAAATGTTAGCAATAGTAACTTGTACTGTTCTTGTACATCTGACAGAGATAACCAGCTTATGTCAAACATCCTTGGATTCATATATAGCAGTAGCATATATGCATATATGTAGAAACCACATATATGCATATATGCAGCTGCTATATATGTTGCGTATATGCATATAGGCAACATATATAGCAGCAGCATATATGCTGTTGATACCAAAATTAGTATGCTGATATGGACGAATAATACGAAGACACGTGTCAATCTACGTGGCACAATAGCAACGAGGAAGTTCATTTCCCCGACCAACTCATGTTCTCTCCGAGCAACAAGGATACACCGAGGAACTCCAGCACTCCGAGGAACTCCAGCGCTCCGAGGAACTCTTGAGTAACGAGCAATTAAGGCGGTCCGAGCTGCATCTCGGCCCCAGCATTGATTGCCAGATAATCAACAGTTCAACTATTCATTGAATGCTTATCATCTTGACGCACACACTGCATTAAATGTATTACCCTTTCATATGTATATCATTTAATGTATCACCCTTTCAGAAGATAGCCTCAAGGCTATAAATACATTGTACAACCCTCATTCAAAAGGGACCAGAATTTCTTGATAGAACTTGTAATCGAGAATCCCCAAACACTCAGCAATAACATAACAGTGGACGTAGGCCATTCATATAAGGCTGAACCACTTTAAAAATCTTTGTCTCATTTTATTTATCTGTGATTGAATAATTAGAGCAATCTAATTTTTTACATCAACAGATTGGCGCCGTCTGTGGGAAGCGGCTATTGTTATCGTTTTTCACCAAAAATCATTCATCATCAATGGCAGATAATTCGGAATCCAGCAATCGAAACGCTGGAAATACTGGAAATCCTCCAAATCCCTCTGCACCTCCAGATCTGGCTGGAATTATGACAAATCTGGCTCAAGGACAAAACGCCATCCAGGAAACAATGCCGCAACTCATACAAACCCTTCATGGCGGTGCACCTGCACATTCGGGACAACGAAGTGGTCAGAGGCAAACCTATTTACTTTCTTCACGATCCAGGCGTTCAGAGGCGTATCGTAATGAGGAATCTGATGATTTCTCTTATCAACCTGGGCAAACTTCATCAATACGGGCCACAGATACTGAGCAACGTGTTACTCTCTCTCCAGAGAGGACCAGTGCCATGGAAAGACTGAGCAGGGCGTCTCCTTTCAGTCGATTAGGCCCTAGGAGGAATAGGAGTCCACTTAAAGCCATGTCGAGGAGTTTTCGACAGCCATCAAATCTAAGAGAAGGATCAACACAATCACGACCAGTTGCTCGTCAAGATAGATCTCAGGAAGCTACTTCAGAACAATCAATTGCTCAAACTAATAGGCCCGAGGAAGGAAATGATGCGTGGAAAGGGTCCATTCAGCGGTTGGAGGATAGATTGGGAGAAATGGCTAAAGCAAAGAACCCCCTACAACGAACTTTTGTTCGAGGGACACCTTTTGTACAGGCCATTGTGGATTTTCCTACACCATTGAAATTTAAAGCACCCGTGGTGACTCCCAAATATGATGGAAAGACAGATCCTGTTCTTCACATAGAGCAATATCAAGTTGCTGCCGACATTTATGTTGTCCCTGACGAGATGAGATGCAGAGCATTATCAGGAACTCTTACTAGATCTGCCCAGATATGGTACAACAATCTTCCTCGGGGTAAGATTTCAACTTTCTTTCAGTTGGCCGAGTTGTTTATTGGCAATTTCTGTTTTGGAGCAAAGCCAGTAAAATGAGTAGCACACTTGTTAAGTGTTAGACAAAAACCTGGTGAGAGTACTAGAGATTACATAACTCGTTTCAATAACGAGAAGCTGGAAGTCATAGATTATGAAGAAAAGACAGCAATCACTGCCTTGATGAGTGGGTTGTTGCCTAATAAGTTGTATTACACTTTGGCCAAAGATCCACCTACAACTATGTCAGAGTTAATGTCAAAAGTGGCCAAAATCATGAATGTCGAGGAGGCTATGGCCGCGAAGAACAATATGGATAAAGAAACCAAGGTGGAAGTCGACAAATCTAAGAAGAAAGAGCATAAGGGCAATGGTGGTGATAAGTATTCCAAGAATAATAGGTCGTCATGGGAAGTTCTGAAAAAATTCGATAATTATACTCCTTTGAAAATGGGTATTAATCATGTCTTGGAAGAAATCAAGAATAACGAGGAAGTAAAGTGGCCGAAGAAACTGAGGTCAGACCCTGACTCGAGGAACAGGGAGAAATATTGCGAGTTCCATAAAGATCATGGTCATATGACCAAAAATTATATAGCTCTTCAGAACGAGATTTAATCACTCATCCGAAGAGGAAAGCTAGCAAAATATGTTGATCGGGGAGGTGAAAGAAGAAATAATGACCGAACTAGGGAGAGGTCTAGATCTCCTCATCGAGCAGAGGAGAAAAAGAAGAGAGACCATGAAGATGATCCAGAGGATGACCCCGATCTTCCCAAGAAGCCAAGGCAGCCAGAACGAGAGGTATTTTCCATACATTTTGGGTCATTTGATTGTAATGTTATTACAGGAGGAGATACAGGAGGAGGAGACCTTACTGCAGAGAGAAAGTCTTACCTCGGAGAGGCTCAAGCTTGCTCATACATTCAGCAAATAAATTTGGCTGAGGAGGATCGCCCGAGGAAGGTAAACAAAGAGAAGCTGGTCATTGGCTTTTCAAAAAACGACCTGGCAGGTGTTCTTTACCCTCACGATGACCCTTTGGTGACCAAAATGAGGATGAAAGAAGTAATGATTTCATGGGTTCTGGTAGATAATGGTAGTTCGGCAGACTTCATGTACTACTCATGCTTTGACAGTTTAAATTTGAAATTATATCAATTGGAACCTTATCACAGACCCCTCCTGGGTTTTGCTGGCAAGAAAGTTTTTCCACTTGGGACGATCAAGTTGGATATATTCATTGGAACTTGGCCTGCTTGTCGGACAGAAAGAATACGCTTCTTTGTGATGGATAAGAACGTGCAGTCAGATTACAACATCATCATGGGAAGAGTTGGTTTGAAGAAGTTCGAAGTAGTTCCATCTACAGTACATCAGTGCTTAAAATTCCCAACAAACTTCGGAGTAGGAGTTGTGAAAGGTGATCAAAAAGTAGCTCGGGAATGCTATTATTCATCTGCCGAGCAAGAGGAGCTTGAAGAGTCAAGGAAAAAGACTACTACTTACCAGGTGGAAGAAGGTACAGAAATTGAAACTCTTGATCCCAGAGATGAATCCCAACTTGTAAAAGGACAGGTAGTGGAATCTACAGAAAATGTTATTCTGGACGACGAGCATCCTGAACGAGTAACCCAGATAGGTTCGTCGTTGGATATTTCGATAAAACAGGAGTTCATAACTTTCTTGCGAAACAGGAAGAAAACTTTTGCATGGAGTCATGAAGACATGCTAGGGATGGATCCAAACTTCTTATGTCATGAGCTCAATGTGAATAAGGAGATCAAGCCTGTAAAGCAGAGAAGAAGAGTATTTAGTCCCGAGAAGAATAAAGTTATACACGAGGAGGTCGAGAAGCTCCAGAAAGCCCAATTTATTGAAGATGTAAAGTATCCAGACTGGTTAACAAATGTGGTGATGGTAAAGAAGAAAAACAATAAATGGAGAATGTGTGTTGATTTCACCAATCTCAACAAGGCATGCCCAAAGGATCACTTTCCATTGCCCAGAATTGATCAACTAGTAGATGCTACTTCGGGACACGAGCTGCTCAGCTTCATGGATGCTTACTCTGGTTACAACCAAATCAAAAGGAAACCTGAAGACAGGGAAAGTACTTCTTTTATTACCCCTAGGGGAAATTACTGTTATAATGTTATGCCTTTTGGTTTGAAAAATGCAGGAGCGACATACCAGCGGCTGATGAACAAAGTTTTCGCCGAACAAATCAGCTGCAATATGGAAGTCTATGTCGATGATATGCTGACAAAGAGCAGGAAAGCTGCTGATCATCTATTTAATTTGAGTCAGACTTTTGATCAACTGGATAAATACCAAATGAAGCTCAACCCGACGAAGTGCGCATTTGGAGTACGAGAAGGAATGTTCCTCGGGTACATCGTCAACCAGCGAGGCATTGAAGAAAATCCAGAAAAGATCAAAGCTCTTTTAGGGTTGCGATCTCCAACAACAAAGAAAGAAGTACAGAGTCTTACGGGACGAGTTGCAGCGCTCAACAGATTTGTATCTCGAGCAACTGATAGATGCCTCCCATTCTTTAAAACACTTCGAAAAACTTTCGAGTGGAATGATGAATGTGAAAAAGGCTTTCAAGACTTGAAGAAATACTTGGGAGCACCTCCACTGTTGTCCAGGCCAGTAATGGGAGAAAAGTTGTACTTGTACCTGGCAGTATCAGAGAATTCAGTCAGCTCGGCATTGATCAGATTGGAAAATGGAGTCCAGAAGCCAATTTACTACACAAGTAAGGCTTTCCGAGGTGCAGAGATCAGGTACCCAAAGCTAGAAAAACTAGCATTGGCATTAATTGAAGCAAGTAGAAGAATGAGGCCATATTTCCAGGCCCATGCCATCGTCGTATATACCGACATGCCATTGAGACAAGCCCTTCATAAGCCAGAAAAATCAGGGAGACTGATGTACTGGGCAATAGAGCTCGGTGAATATGATATTGTGTATGAACCCAGATCATTATTGAAATGGCAAGCTCTGGCAGATTTTATAGCAGAGTTTACATATCCTGATACCCCCGAGGAACAAAAATTGCTCGCTGACCAACCTGTGGATGTTACAGGATCAACAGACATAAGTCCATACCAACTCCGGTTGGTAAAAGGGCTTATGGATGTAGAAAGATCATCAAATTCAAACCCAGACCAACTCCGGTTGGTAAAAGGACGAGAAGAGATGGTTGACGAGGAGCGAAAATTACCAGGGGAGGATGAAAGAAAACAGCAGATATTTCACCAAGGAACTCTATCAGATAAGAAATTTGAAGATGAGTTACCTACATGGAGATTGTATGTAGATGGGTCATCTTGCACAGCAGGTAGTGGAGCAGGGATTGTTTTGAAAACCCCAGACGAGATTGACATGGAATATGCCTTGCGATTCCAATTCAAAGCCTCCAATAATGAGGCTGAGTATGAGTCCTTGATAGCAGGTCTTAATTTAGCAAAGATTATGGAAGCACAACAAGTAATGGTATTCAGTGATTCTCAATTAATTGTGAATCAGATGATGGGAACATATGCAGTTAAAGGAGAATTAATGGTCAAGTATCATGCAAGGGTGATGGAGTTGTTGGCAGAATTTGATGCCATTCAGTTGATCAGAATACCCAGAATAGAAAATGCACAAGCAGATGCACTGGCCCGACTAGCATCAGCTACTCGTACCGAGATGCGAAAAACGATACCAATTGAAGTATTAGAAAGTCGGAGCATAGATGAAGACCTGAAGATGAATGTTATTACCCTTGATTTAGGACCATCTTGGATGGTTCCCATCAGGGCGTATATTGAGGAGGGAGAATTGCCGGAGGATAAGCTCACTGCAAAGAAATTGAAGTTTAAAGTTGCTCGGTATGTACTAACTAATGGTGTTTTGTATAGAAGAGGAATTATGGTAGGTTTGCAGAGATGTGTACATCCCTCCGAGGTGAAAGAATTGATTGAAGAGATCCATGAAGGGTCATGTGGAGCCCATGTAGCAGGTCGGACACTTTTGCAAAGAGTGATGACGCAGGGATATTAATGGCCGATGATGAGGGCTGATTGTATAGCATATGCCAAGAAATGTGACAAGTGCCAACATTTTTCCTCCATTCGACGAACTCCACAAGCATTGTTGACACCCATAACTTCTCCTTGGCCATTTGCCATGTGAGGAATTGATTTGGTTGGACCACTGCCAACGACCCGAGGAATATTTAAGTACCTCGTTGTTGCAGTGGATTATTTTACTAAGTGGGTTGAAGCTGAGCCACTTATTGATATGACATACGAGAAGGTGTACCAGTTTATTTGGAAGAATATCATATGCCGATATGGTCTCCCTCATGCCTTCATTACAGACCATGGAACACAATTTGATAATGAGCAGTTTGCCGCCTATTGTCATCAGTCAAACATTTTGAAGACTCATTCAGCACCAGGCCATCCTCAAAGCAATGGACAGACTGAAGTGACGAACAGAACATTACTAAATGGTTTGAAGAAGAGGCTAAGTAAGGCTAAAGCTAATTGGATTAATGAGCTACAGTCAGTATTGTGGGCTTACCGAACAACTCCCCGAACAGCAACTGGAGAATCACCATATATGCTGGCATTTGGAAGTGAAGCTGTAATACCTGCCGAGTTGGGTCTTCCAACACATAGAGTGCTGAACTTCAATTCCCCAGTCAGCGACTTAATGAGAAGATTGGATTTAGATATGCTCGAGGAGGTTAGAGAAGAGGCAGCTATTAGGAATGTTGCTTACCAACAACGAACAGCTCTGTTCTATAACAAGAGGGTGAAGAAATGTGACTTAAAAGAAGGAGATTATGTGCTAAAGAAAGTCATTCAGAAGCACAATAAATTGGAAGCAAACTGGCATGGACCTTACCGAGTTACAGAGGTTGTTCGACCAGGAACTTATCGCATAGCAACTCTAGAAGGAGAGGAATTTAAGAATGCATGGAATGCTGAACACCTACGCAAGTATTATCAATGATGTAAAATGTAAAGCAGTTTCATCAATATGAATAAAACGATGATGTTTCACCATCCTCTTTCTTTTTATTGAAATTTTTTTGGGGAATACTAGTTTTTCGGGGAATACTAGTGTACAACACTACGTTGTTCAGCAATTTATGGCAACACTGATAGTTCAAACCCATGACCAACTCCGGTTGGTAAAAGGGCGAGAACAAACTATACTCCTTTGGTTAGGAGGTGTACACTAGCGTGACCAACTCAGGTTGGTAAAAGAACTAGTGGACATGATAGTTCAAACCCACGACCAACTCCGGTTGGTAAAAGGGCGAGAACAAACTATACTCCTTTGTTTAGGAGGCGTACACTAGCGTGACCAACTCAGGTTGGTAAAAGAACTAGTGGACATGATAGTTCAAACCCACGACCAACTCTGGTTGGTAAAATGGCAAGAACAAACTATACTCCTTTGGTTAGAAGGCGTACACTAGCGTGACCAACTCAGGTTGGTAAAAGAACTAGTGGACATGATAGTTCAAACCCACGACCAACTCCGGTTGGTAAAAGGGCGAGAACAAACTATACTCCTTTGGTTAGGAGGCGTACACTAGCGTGACCAACTCAGGATGGTAAAAGAACTAGTGGACATGATAGTTCAAACCCACGACCAACTCTGGTTGGTAAAAGTGAGAGAACAAACTATACTCCTTTGGTTAGGAGGCGTACACTAGCGTGACCAACTCAGGTTGGTAAAAGGACTAGTGGATATGATAGTTCAAACCCATGACCAACTCCGGTTGGTAAAAGGGCGAGAACAAACTATACTCCTTTGGTTAGGAGGCGTACACTAGCGTGACCAACTCAGGTTGGTAAAAGAACTAGTGGACATGATAGTTCAAACCCACGACCAACTCCGGTTGGTAAAAGGGCGAGAACACGAGACTCTTAAAAAGGCCAATCTCGGTTGGTTAGGAAACAAAATATGCTCTCAAATTCCAACTTATATTGGTCGGGAAGTAAGATTATTACAAAAAGTTCCTCGAAGAACAAAATATTCCAAACTGAACCAAGTATTGTTGGTCGGGGATAAAAAACCACTAATTGTAGTTGGTCGACGAGGAAAATTTATTGACCTTAGTTGGTCGGACATATTTTATGAAAAAGACAAAAATTTACCAGGTATGGTTAGTCGGGGATAAACTCTCATTAACCATAGTTGATCGACAAACACAATTTAACAACCTTGGTTGCATGGAAATTTTTTTAAACATTCTTATATACCCATTACTTTATTATTAAGTGATTGAGTAACATTACTGATACTTGTAACTTTTTATTACTAAGTTGGTTGATGAACAGCACAAAATTGTTATCTTTTTAACAGATACATATGCATAAATATAACGTGTTTGACAAGCACAAGACAATAGCAATACAGATTTGCAAACACAAAATGAAAGTCTTTCATTAAAACTCAAAATAAATTACAAGTTACATATGTGTACTAACTGTTATATAGAAAATTCCTATTCTATTGGTTTTTTTCCTTCAGCTTTCGATACAAGTTCCTCGCCAGCAGGCGGATCATTTAAAGTCTGAGGAGAGTTAATGAAGTTCAAGTCCTTCAGCATTCTAACATTCATTATTGAAGGTGTGTCCAATAGATGCTCAGGATGAGATACTTCGATCTGAGAATGAAGACTGTAGTCACCGAGGTATTGTGCAATTAAGCTCCGAGGAATGGCACGAGCTGGAATCCATTCCATGTCCAAATTGAACGGTGGCACAGGCAATTCAAATACCCCAGGATAATAATAATCCCACAAAAATGTCCCTGTTCGAGTTTCAACACGCATAAGGCATTCAACCATCCTTGTTTATAGCCCTCATTATTGGCATTCTGGATACGAGCATCTAAATGGAATAGTGCCTCGTTGTACCCAGCCATCCAAAATTCCCTGGGTTGTTTATGGAATTGGAAAGTTAGTCTCTCCAATTGCTCGTGAAGGTTTTTGATAAAAATGTCCTTATTATCTAAAGTAGACTTCGTCGCAGTAAGTTGATCCTCCAAAGTTTGGGATTTCTTGGACATTTCAGACAAAGCCCGATCTTTTGCATTCAATTGGAACGCTTGAGTTTCCAATGTTGACTGAGTACGAGCTTCTTCAACATTACGACGAAGAGTTCTTGATCGACCTCAAGCAGGTGGAGTATTTTGTTCCTCGACAATCTCCTGAGTAACTCTTCCTCTCCCACGAGAACCTCTTCCTCGCCCCCGAGCAGCAGTAGAGGTACTGGACCTTCTCAAGGTGTCCAATTCTTGCCTTAATTTGTCATTTTCAACCTCTAAGAAGGAAAATCCCTCATCAGTTACTGGGATTATCGTTGTTGAAGAGGAGGCTGCAGACTTATATTGTGCCATCTCTTTTTGCAAATTATTATTCTCTTGCTCTAGCAGCTCGGCAATCTGTCTACAAGCTTCAACTTCACCCTTTATGGTTCTCTCCCTAACATCGTACCCATCAAGGATCTTTTTGTGGCCTGTCTCGGCAGAAAGCTGTTGATATCTCTTCCCATACCCCTCATGCAACAGGGCAGTTGATTCCTTATACTGATTTTGAAGATCTTCTAAGGTACATTGAAGATCCTCTATCATTTCGTAATAGGCCACGTTATTGGCTACAACTCGATCAAGTAAATCCTTCAAGTGCTGATATGCCTCCACTGCCTGCTCTGAAACACCATGGCCAAGGATGTCGGTAACTTCTGATGCACTTAGGTTTGTGTGGCCAGCTTTATAATATTCATGGCATTGCTGCATCAGCTTTGTATCATTGGCAGATAGTAATTCCATTCTAGTTATAAACTAGTAAAAAAGAGAGGGCAAGAGTTAATAAAAGAAGCAGACAAAGCATCAACAATGTAGAGAAACAAAAAAGGTGATTTTTATTACATCATCAAAGAGAGTACAACATTCAGAATACCAAGTACAAGTAAAAGAAAAATAAAAGAGAATACCGAACAACTTCACACCTTTTCCTTGTCTCCCATGACTTTCTCGGGAGGCTGGGACGAGGAGCTTGGTTGCTCGGTGGGAGCAATAATCTAGTCGGCTGGAGTTGGGATTTGTTCAGGAGGAGCAGGCAAAGAAGAAATCTCCTCAGCAGATGTCTGGTTGGGTTGCGTAGCAAGGACTTGATCACCCACTATCAGTGAAGACTCCTCGGATGTAGCTTCATCCTCTTCTTCATCTTCAATAGCTGGAGGAGGACCGGGAAGATGTTGTTGAAATAGTTTAGAGTCCTCGCTCACCTTCAATTCTTGCAAGGCAGCAACCCAACCATCTCGGAAGTATTTCAAACTCCCATACTGCACCTGAGCCATCATTGCAGCTACCCCCATATCCCATCCTTTGTCCCATTCGGTTCGAAAGGATTTTTTAACAGCCACTTTTCTCTTCATTTTCTCCGAGGAGAGCTTCTCGGATAGAAGATCCTCGGTGGCTTTCAATTTGTCCTCCACCTCCTCCGTCTGGCGATTTACTTCTCGCAGAAGGGACAGCTCTTCCTCGGCCGATTTCAATTCTCAAGCTCCCCAAAACTTGTGAGCTTCTCGGCATAGTTTTTATTCTCTCTCTCCAGGTCCTTCACCTTATTTCCTAATTGCACTTTCTCTGCCTCAGACGCACTCAACTTCTTCTCCCATTCACCCTTATCCTCGTCGTATCTTTGACGGGATTCCTTCAGAGATTGGGCCAAACCCAGAAAGGCATCCTCCACTCCAGACGAGGATCTAGAAGCCTTGAGTGCTTCATCTTTCTTAACTATGGTGTTAAAGCAACTCACCATCTGAAAAAGAAGGTAATGATAAGTCAGTGCCGAGATACATATATTAATTGAAAGAAAGAAAAATTCAAGGTAAGAAAAACTTACTGAAACGATATGACGAGTAGCTAGGGATGTCAGCATATCCCTGGACATGTTTTCTTCAATTCCTTGGACTTCAGGAATAGTCCAATTATTTACCGAGCTCATTGCAGAACTCGGGGGAATAATGGTTGGAACACTAGCTCCACTAGCTTGGAGCTGGGGAATGGCTTCAGAAAAACTGACCGAGGAGGATTTCCTCAGTCTCCTCGGTGTCTTTTCAACAACCTCAACCAAAGAAGAACTTTTGGTTGGAGAGATGGTGATTACTTCCACAGGTGCATCCTTCTGCACAGGAGCCACTGGGGGCTTCTCGACAGCCTTCTAAGTAGCAACAAAAGGGGCAGCATCCACTTTCTTTGTCCCCTGTGGGACATCAGCCATGTTTCTCTTTCCATCTCCAGTAGAGGAGGTCTCCTCGAAGATAGCAGGAACTCTTCTTTTTCCCATCTTCTGACTCAGAGGAATGTGAGAGTCTGGTGAAGAATCTTCAGAAGCTGGCAACGGGTCACTAATGCTAACAACAGGACGAGCAGTAAAGGAGGAAGTATAGCTCCTGTACTGCAGCAAGTATGAAGCAGACCTGACGTGTTCGTCTGCAACCTTCTGATGCAAACTCCAGATATGTTTCAAGTGCTTTATATTAACTTCTGATCCTTTAGGAGTTTTTCTCTTGCTGTCAACTGCAAACAGAAACATATTGAAATGTCAATCATACATTTTTTCAAACATAATGAAATCATAATTTCAGAAATAAAATAAAATGAAAATAACCTATCCCATTGCCATATGGAGGGCATTTGGGACCTTCATATACTTCGTCTCCAACTAGAGGGGCATGTTGCCAATTTTTTATAACTACCCCATTTTCAAAATAATCCATGTTAGCATCAGGGAGGTTGACTACTAGAGCCCTATTCAAAAATCTAATTTTTAAATAATAAACATCGTCTAGAATAGCCCATCTATAACAGTACATAATCTCAGGAATTCCTATACGAGTTCCATGAGTTTGATTTAACCTATGCACCCCATTAACTATTCTCCATGTATTGGGGGCTATTTTTGCAGGAACAACATCGAAGTGATGACAGAACTCTAAACATAAAGGGTTTGGTGGAAAAGAAAATCCACATTCAGCAATAAAGAGGCTGGGGAACCAATGTCCCTCAGCCAAACAAAAATAATTTGAAGGTTCAGAAAGATCCTCCAAAGTTACCCAAGAAGGAATAGAGAAATCAGAATGAAACTTCTCAAGAGATTCAATAATATAAACCATGATGAATAAAAGAAGAAGGAAGAAGAGCTTACAGGGAAAAAAGGAGATCTGTTGATAAAGACAAGGACGAACGCACAAGAGAAAGAAAGGCTATGGAAAACTCGAAAGCAAAAAACTGGAAAAGGTAGAAGACGGTGTGATTACCTAAGAAGTTTAAATACCTTGCCTTGGGAAACGGCGAAAGAAATGATTACAGAAAGGAAACTATTACGCTACCGGCGGCTAAAAGGACAAAAAATGCACGAAGATCGAAGCGCTTTTAAAAATGCAAAAAGGCGGATTCTGCGAATTTGGAAGGAAATTTAAAAGAAAAAGATCCTAAAACCCAGGAAGGTCATTTAATATTGCCATATACCGAGAAAGAATGTTCCATACTCCTCAAAGTTCGAAATATGAAACATTGGGGGCTTCTGTTGATACCAAAATTAGTATGCCGATATGGACGAATAATACGAAGACACGTGTCAATCTACGTGGCACAATAGCAATGAGGAAGTTCATTTCCCCAACCAACTCATGTTCTCTCCGAGCAACAAGGATACACCGAGGAACTCCAGCACTCCGAGGAACTCCAGCGCTCCGAGGAACTCTTGAGTAACGAGCAATTAAGACGGTCCGAGATGCATCTCGGCCCCAGCATTGATTGCCAGATAATCAACAGTTCAACTATTCATTGAATGCTTATCATCTTGACGCACACGCTGCATTAAATGTATTACCCTTTCATATGTATATCATTTAATGTATCACCCTTTCAGAAGATAGCCTCAAGGCTATAAATACATTGTACAACCCTCATTCAAAAGGGACCGGAATTTCTTGATAGAACTTGTAATCGAGAATTCCCAAACACTCAGCAATAACATAACAGTGGACGTAGGCCATTCATATAAGGCTGAACCACTTTAAAAATCTTTGTCTCATTTTATTTATCTGTGATTGAATAATTATAGCAATCTAATTTTTTACATCAACATATGCATATATGCAGCAACCACATATATGCATATATGCTGTTGTATACATGTATATATGCATAGGTTTCTAATTTTCACTACAGATCAATTGGTATCTTTAGAGCTGAAGGATGAAAAAATTAAGTTTACATGTATTTCCCTTTCACTCCCTACAATAAACCAATAAATATATATCAAAAAAATTAAATTCTAATTCAATTGTCTACCTCTGTTCACTGAAATATTCCTCTTGTTGATCATGGCCTATTTGTTTGATTTAGTATTTCCTATATAGTAATTTGTTGTTTCTGTAATATGATGGAATTCGATGTTCATATATCCATAAAATAAGAATTATTCATTCAGCAATACAATACAAGAGATGAAGTTCAGAATCTGTAGAAAGAACAAACAAAAGAACGACATTATGGTGAGCAACCCTTACTATGTAATGCTCTAAGAGAAATAGCAATGCTCTAAGAGAAAATGGTGTAACTAGACAGCGTAGATGTGGACCCCAATGGCAATGAGAAAGATGGTAATGAGTCCAAACTCCACCACCTTGTTTCATCCCGATAGTTGACTGGAGATAACTATAAAACTTGGAGCAGAGCGATGCATATGGATCTCACAGTGAAGAAAAAATTAGGCTTTATCGATGGTACATTTCTTTGATCTTTAACTACTGATTTGATTTTCAATTCTTGGTCTTATCATGGATTTTAAATGTTTTGAATAAGGAAATTGCAGATACTTGTCTTTATTTGATTCTTCTAATGAGGTTTGGGGAGATTTTCATGATTTGCTTTATTAAAGTAATGGACCTAGAATTTTTTAGATTCGTAAACATCTGCACGGTCTTTCTCAAGGTTCTTCTGATGTCATTTCTTACTATTCTAGAATCAAAATTCTTTGTGATGAGCTCAAATATTTTAGACCAGTCTCTGATTGGAATTGTGGAGGAATGAAGTCTTGTATGTATTATCAGCATCAAGAATATGTTATTCAATTTTTTATGGTATTGAATGAGTCTTAGGCTCAGGTTCGAGCTCAGATTCTTATTCTTGATCCTTTACCTAACATCAACAAAGTTTCAGATTCTTATGTTTTGGGAACTAGTTCAATGTCTCCAAGTGTTTCAATTGCTAGTACTTCAATGTCTAAGAGATCACTCACTTTGGACTTTCTAGTCACACAATTAAAAAATGATATAAGCTACATGGATATCCACCTAGATTTAAGTTCAAATAAAAAATACACGAAATAAATCTTTTGTTAAACAAGACATATTTGTAATGTTAGAGCTTTATCTTCTCTGTTTTTTTCTTCAAAAGTCTCTGTTATGAACACTTTGGATCCTTTCTCAATGTTAGCAATTAATCAAATTTCTCAGCTCATAACTCAATCAAGGTTCTACTGTTGGTGGATGTCATTCAATCGGCCCTTTAGTTTCACATTTCACTGGTATAGCTTCCTTGTCTTCTCAACTTCAATCGAATTATATTCATGTTAATACTTAGATTTTGAATATTATAGGGCAAACAAGCTGCTTTGAATTTGGTAGTATTAGAAGTGCATCACTTGAACATACTTCTTCCTGATCATTTCCCTATGGTGCTTCTTCTCAAAAACTCTTTAAATATGACCCCAAAGTCCTATAAATTTTAAAAACTCTTCTTAAATTATCATGATATCCAAGTTATGGTGGCCCAAGCTTAGAACTCAACAAATACAAACTCTAGATTAAGCACAATCCCAGAAAGTGAGGAGATCAAAGAAGTAGTGAAGCAATTGAACCTAAATAGTTGTCCTAGCTTAGATGGTTTTCATGGTTATTTATTTAAGAATTTTTGGAATATCATTGAAATAGATGTTATAGTTGCATTATAAAGTTTCTTCCTAGAACCTATGATCTCTAATTGGCAGGACTCAAAAGAAAGTTAAATTTTGATGATGGTTTAACAAATTGTTCAAGCAGGATCTGAGCATTCTAGAGACATGGGATTCAAGTTTCTCCTGTTAGAATTCATGCTCATATTCTCACCCCTGAAATTGCAATTGCATTTTTATCTTCTCGTGTTCTTATCTCTAGAGTGTATGCTAAATGCAAAAGAATGGAAAGGAGATAAATTTAGAAAGATTTAAGATGTGGATAGAGGAGTAGCCTATGATATTAGGGAATCCCTAGCTGAAGGTAGTCTCCATAATGCCTGTTAGATTGGTACTAGGTTCACTTGGACCAGCAGGAGAGCTTGGGCCAGACTGGATAGGGTGTGCACAAAAATATAGTGGCAATACTCGTTCACTTCAACTGTGGTCAATCATTTTAATAGGATAAAATTAGACCATAGCCCTTTACTACTGGAACTTAAAACCTGTATTGACATCTTATGAAAATCCTTCAGATTTATAAATGTTTGGACCATATATAATGGCTTCTACAAAGTTGTTGAAGAGAATTAGGCTCAAGACATGCCTGGGAACCTTATTCAACTTGTTTGCAAAAAATTCATAGGGCTTAAAAGCTAAAAGTTACCTTACTATAAAGGAAGACTTTTGGAGACATAAATCAAAAGAGAAGTGGCTTAACCATGGGGAAAGGAAGACATAGTTTTATCACGTTTTATCTAAATCTTGAAGGCAATAGTTGATTGGTCATAAGAAAAATATATGAGTAATCTGGAGGATATTATGTATTTTGGTTATATAGATATTTTATTTCCCCTTACAGTGTATTCTTTTACTATATATAAGAATTAATCCCCAAAGACTGAATTGAAGAAAGTCCTTTTATTAAAAAAAATCTTTATGGTATCAAAACAGTAAGAATTTTCCTTCAAACCACAGAATCTTGAATCACCATGGCGGTATCATCTATTTCCATTGCCTCAAAATATCCTTATCCCTCGTATAACAGTTTCAACTGCTGAAGATGCAAGTGAACACATAATTGGTGCAAATATAGATTTTATTTCTTGGAGAAGGTATGATAGACTTCTCCGACGATGAATTATGAGAAATTTGTTTGAAGGACTTTCGGGACTAGCTGTTGGTCTCAATACTTAATAAGAAGTTTAGACAAACACAACTACTAATGAAAAGAAGGCCCGCTACTGCAGGATCATGAAACGATGAAGCTATTTCACAATTCAAATGATTCTTGAAATCCAAACCAGAACATGGGATCCATTGGAGAATGTTCACTACGCTCATACGATAATTAGAATTCTTACAAAAAGGGGAAAAACGGACATAATAACTTCCCATCAAAGCATAAAGAGTTATCACAATCTAAACTACAAGACAAACATAACTGCTAATGAAAAGAAGGCCCTTGCGTCGATGATAATGAAATGCAAGGAAATCATTACTCGACTAACAAGATATATTTTCCTCGTGAATTGATGATTAGTCTCCAAATTGATAATGCTGGTGAGGATCCGAAGCATGTCGAGGGCTCTTGTATAAAGGATGAAGACTAGCAAGAACTCCCTTAAACCTCAAACATAATTATAGATGGTGATAGCAAGGCTATGTGATTCTATTATTTATACTACATTTGAACTTTTGTAATCTTATTTCGAAAATGTGAATGAAAAGAACTATTTTCCTTTTATCATCATCTTGTCATTGGTCTGAATAATTTCTTTATTTTATACTTGTGTTTTGTTAAGAATAAATTTGGATTTTTTATTTTAAATTTTGCTATATTTTGATGAAACTATAGCATCCTCAACCCCCATTTTTTAACCACAACACTTACTTTATATCTTCCCAAACTAATTCAAACTCTTCGCATAATTAGAGTTAATGATGAGAGCCTTAGGGTTATTAGAAAGTGCCTAGGTTAGGGTCCTTATATCTCAGTTGAGCTAAGGGTAAAGGCCTTAAGCTCTGAAATCATTTTGAATTCAGGGTTATTGGACCTCAAAACCTTTTGAGATAGGGATAAAAGCTCTAAAATTTTGAATTCATTTTAAGGTAAGGGTTATTGGACCTCAAAACCTTTTGAGATGAGAAAAAATCCTTATATTTGACATTTTTATTTAAGTTTAGAGTTATCAATCCCTAGAACCTTTTGAGATAAACATAAAACCCTTTAAATCTAACAAATTCGAGTTCTAGGTCATTGAACCTCAAAACATTTTGAGGACCAGACCTAAAATCTTTGATGTTTTAAGTTGGCTGTCATTGGAACTCGGAACCTTTTGAGATAAGTATAAAAACTAAAAATCTAATTTTTATTTTAAGTCCAGGGTCCTTCAAACTTTAAACCTTTTGAGCTAAATCTAAAATCCTTATAACTAACAAAATTTTGTGCTTTAGTGTGATTAGTCCTTGTGGCCTTTTATAACTAAGGGTTATGTCCTTATAATTCCTAGCATATTATAAAGATCAATGTATTGGATCTGAAAGATTTTGCTCAGGGTCATAGGGACGCACGATTGAAGTCAAATCAAGTCTTAAGTCCATAGAATTTTTGGGAAGTTTTAGGTTCAAGATCAATGGATCTCAGAATCTATAGAGCTAACAATTAAATCCTTACAACTCTTAAAACATTTGAGCTAAGGGTAATTAGAACGCAGGACTTTAAATCCAAGTATTAACCGTAATTAGAACGCAAAACATTTGGCCTTGCCTTTATCCGATAGAGGTGGTAACTATGGCTTTTTCACTCCGAAAACCTACGATTCACACTCTCATAAACACCAACATATATAACTGGTTCAAAGTATGTGAAAATTGTGCTTACAAACTGTAAAGGAGTAGATATAGATATTTATTTATTGGAGATTACATATTAGTGTTCATATTACATATTTATACATTAGTAAGATTTACTAGTACGTCACCTTCGATGAACTGTCCATGCTTCATAGTTCCCAACACTTAGTTATTTAAATGTTAAGATTTACTATTTGATTTGGTGTGTTCAATAACAATGGCATTTTTTTTATGATGACGCACGTGGGTATTAATTTGATCCATCATATATACTACAAATTAAATAATAATAGAATAATAATCAAATTAATGGCATAACCTCCTTCCAAAGGACATGAATTAGATGAGCAACTATAAACAAACATATCAATAATCTAACTAAAACTGAAACAAACTAGTAAACAAATATTCTGATATGTTAATCTAAAAATTATACTACAACAACCAATTGACAATCCAGGTTTTCAATTGGCTCACCCTCAACCTCCTATCACCACTAGAAATGAATCCAAAATTTCAATTGGCTCTCGCCCTCATCTTCATATCACCATTACAAATCATATGTAAAAAAAATAATGATATAGATAAATAATTAAGAATTATAATTACCTCTTATCTGTGTCAATTCAATGTTGGAACTTGAATGTCCTGGATTAGCTACTTCATATCAAGCAAGTAGTAGCTTCCTATCAAACAATCATAAACGAAACACAGTGTATCAAGGATGAAGCCAAATATGAAAAATAAATATTTTTTTTCGCACAAATTATGATAAATGTTTATATATTGTGAACCATTCGACAAATTATACTCTTAGTGATTACTGAGTCACGAGTTGTAACTTTACAACCGACTTCACCTCACTTGACATAAATGTTAAAATAGTTATCCTTCATAAAGTTGCAAGTTGTAACTTTACACACTCACTTCACCTAACGGTATAAAAAAAGTTGAAATAACGTGATTACATTATTAGTGAGCTTTAAAGAAACCTTGACACATCTAATTGAGATGTACTATTTGCAAATGATTAGAGAAGTAGATCCCTCTAAAAACTCACATTTAAATAAATAAGTTTATGTAACCAAATCGATAGTTATAAACATATTAGTAATTAACACATGTAATAAAAATGGTTTATCTTCTACTCCACATAAATTCACGATGTAGTGCCGAGAACAATATTTGTTAGTGCATAAACATTGGAAACTAAAGTGAAATTATTTCCTATTATAGAAGCATGTAGGATTTAACCCAACACGTAATGTATACATAGATAACTTGATTGTAGATTTTGAAAAATAAATATGTGCTAATATTTTTTTAAAGGTAATTGCCCATAGTTGTAATCTTTATGTCAAATCTATTCAAGAACAAATTGATACATATTAACATATAAGTAATTAATTATATATACAAGCATCAATTTTGAAGAAAAAATAAATATTGATGATCGTATATATAGGGCTTAAAACATGGTACAATAATGATAATCGTATCTGCGACTCTGATGTCCGAGTTCAAGCTTAGAAATATAGGTATTTTGACAAATTATACCTTTGTCACAAGATCCATGAAATATCTAAAATCGCCCAAAGAAGTAATTAGGAAAAATTAGAGAAGTATATAAATACATAGAGAGAGAGACGTGAAAAATATACCTTGCTCGGGTTTTGCAGTTCGACTTGATACGAATAGCTAGGGTGAGGGAGGATGAGGTCGGTGGCTAGGGTTGAGCGCGGGGTAGAGGGATTTGGTCAGGATGAAGAAATGACGGGGTGGAGGGTTTTGGTTCTTTTCCTTTTCCTTTTGTTTTGTTAAACTAAGGTTCCGTTTCATAGAAAACTGGGAAAATGCAAATGATTTCAGGACATTTGATTCTAGGGCAAACAATTCCAAGGCAAATGAATATTTTCTAACTTGTGTCTGTTTGATATAAGTTGGAAAATCATCAATTTTTCACATTTTCTATCAAACGCAAAAGCTGAAAAATATATATAAATGTAGAAAATTTGTTTACGGAATATATACATATAATAAATATATATTATTAAATATACAAAATATATGAATATATATTATAATTTACGGAATATATATATTCCGCAAATAATATAATATATATTCATATACTTTGTATATTTAATATATGAATATATGAATATATATTATATTATTTGACGAATATATATATATTTCGGAAATAATATAATATATATTCATATATTTTGTATATATATTCATAATAATTTTTATATTATTAAATGTATATAATATATAATAATATATATTTAGTATGTATAATAATAATAATTTTTATATTATTAAATGTAAAAAATCTATTAAATGTACAAAATCTATGAAAATATAATATATTATTCACGGAATATATGAATATATATTATATACTAAATATATATTATTTACAGAATATATACATAAATATATATTTACATATATACAGAATATTATATTCTGTATATATTATTTACAGAATATATACATACATATATATTATATTCTGTATATATATAATATGTATATATACTGAATATATATTATTTACAGAATATATACATATATAATATGAATATATACATATATATTATGTATTTATATACATATATAATATGAATATATACATATATATTATGTATTTATGAATATATATGTATATTATATTATTTACAGAATATATACATATATAATATGAATATATACATATATATTATGTATTTATGAATATATACATATATATATATATATATATATATATATATATATATATATGGAATATATATGATATATATGTATATATTTTGTAAATAATATATATTAAATATATGAAATATACAAAATATATAAATATAAAGAATATACGAAATCTACAAAATTTATGAAATATAAATATATATTAAAATATATGAATTATATAAATGTACAAAATATATAAATATATATAAATATACGAAATATACGTGATATACATATATGTGCTAAAATATATAAAATATACGAATATATATTAAAATATACGAAATATACGTAATATACGTAATATACATATATGTGCTAAAATATATAAAATATACGAATATATATTAAGATATACGAAATATATATATTTATATATTTATTAATAATATATATTTATATATTTATTAAATATATAGAGTTATAAAAAAAATTGTTTTAAGTGATTTGCCACCCAAAGGTGGCAAACAAAAACCTGACCCCCCCCCCCCCCCCAAAGAATTGAATTCCACCCTAGGGTGGCAAATTGTGTTTAAGGGGTGTTGTACACAGAAAACAAATTCCAGGATAAATTAAGGCTATCAAACAGTCTAAAAGCTGGAAAATACCATAATTTTTCAACTTTTGGGAATTTGCATTGGAATTTTTGTGCTATCAAACGGACCCTAATAGAAAAGAAAGAGCGAGCGCGCGCAGGACTGAAAATTGATAGAGGGGGGAAACGAATTGTTTTTAGCCGTCTCATTTGACATGTCTTTTGAGACGGGCACTATTTTACTCTCTTTTAATAGTATTTTTTTGAAATGGATAATAAAAATAGTCTTAAAAAGAGTAGTTTTTAAGACGGTTAATTTTACCCGTCTCAAAAAGTGAGTTTTAAAGACCAAAAATTTTGCTGTCTCAAAAGCTTCCGTCTTAAAAGGTACTTTTTTTTGTTGTGATACTTATATACTTCCTAGATGTGACACCCTGCCTAATTAATTACCGGGTGATCAGTCCTTTATTAAATTAAAATCAAGGTGAACAGTTGGTTCATTCTTAGCATCACTGTTGCAAAATAAAATTTCCAATTTAAACACCATAAATAATTAAGCTAAGTGTCAAAACCATTTAAAGTCTTATATACATTTTATTTAAATTCCAATATGAAAACCTTTTTAATAACCAACAATTTAAGAATCACACAAATAAGGATGACAATTACCACACAAGAATTAAACCATCTAGATAAACCAAACCAAGTTATGAACTATAAATGAAATCATCCTGACAAGAGTTAACTCCCAAATAGTACCAAATACTGGAAATAACATAAACATAAATCTCTGACAAATCCAAACGGGATAGAAAATCGAGCGACACATGCCCTAACTATGAAAAACTAAAATAGAAACTGAATCAATGAAGAGGTCGTCTAAGCAAGAGCCTGCAACTTCCACATAAGCTGCAGCATGTCCAATCCAAAGAACCTAAGCATGACGCCCTTGTGGCTAGGCACCTATAATATATATATATATATATATATATATATATATATATATATATATATATATATATATATATATATATATATATATATATAGGCAAGAGCCTGCAACTTCCACTTAAGCTGCAGCATGTCCAATCCAAATAACCTAAGCATGACGCCCCTGTGGCTGGGCACCTGTAATACATATATACACAAGAGAGAGAAGATGATAGAAAATGGGTCAGAGCCCGAGTGTAAAACAGTTTAAAATAGTTTAGCAAGTATTTATAATGCTTACCGGCTAATGTAACAACCATGTTAATATGAGACACTCTCTTGAGAATTATCACCGCTCATCTAGTGTGCACGCCTACCGTACTAATAAACTCGTAAGTTTACCTAACTTATTTTTCCACAAAGTTTTATCCCGAGAAGTAGAAGGATATGATATTTAGTTTTTGAAAATCATTCGCTTCGAGATTTATTACGTTTCTTAGAGCAACAACGTACCATTACAAAGTTCCCAAACACTTATTATAAAGTTTGAGTATTTATTCATTACTTAACTACTTATATGCACATTAGAAAGTTTCCATATATAAGTATATATAAATATCAGTCAGTCATTTATTATATATACTATCGGCACCCCACATAAATTCTATGGTGCTGGCATACTCTTCTACTAAGTCCCCGTATCACTCGTACTAAGGGAAATACTAGTTTGAAATCACTCTCGAACTGTATTAACATAATACACACAAAATGGAGGCGAAGCATAGTTCCAAGTCACTAACAGGTCAGCACATGCCCCTCACGTCTCTTAGGACCGTCTGACTATCATTCTCAGATAATTTGTACCAAGGAATCCAATGTTCTAGGATACAAGTCAATATCCCCCATAAAGGTCCCATCGAGATAAGACTGTCCCGACGTGGCAACCCCCGTGATAACAAGTAGCGCGGGTATGATTATTTTCAAATAAAGTATTTAATATAAGTACACGGTCACACGGCTATATAGATACACAATTTCCAATAAGGTTCGCCCACGAGCCATAACTATTATTAACTGTATTTAGTACAATTTTACCCAATTATCTCGCGTAAGGGATTCATCTCTTTTATTCCCACTTATAATTTATTTCATACTTACTTCTCATCTCTTGAAGTATAAGAATCAATTGTGGAGGGTTAGAGAGGGAGTGAAAAAAATTATACCTATTCACACACACACCCCACCCCACCCCAACCCCTACCCCCTCCACCACCCCCTCCACCACCACACACCACCACACACACACACACACACCACCCTACCCCACCCCCTGCCCCCCTCCACCACCCCCTCCCCCCTCCCCCAAAACACACCACCACACACACACACACACACACCGCACCCCACCCCACCCCCTGCCCCCTCCACCACCTCCTCCCCCACCCCGCCCCACCCCCTGCCCCTCTTCACCACCCCCACCCCCACCCTGCCCCACCCCCCACACACGCACACACATACACACATATATATATACACATACACACATAAATATACACACAGATATATATATAAATGGAAGAGAGAGAGAGAGAGAGAGAGAGAGAGAGAGAGAGAGAGAGAGAAATTGGACCTGAAATTAGAGAGAGAGAGAGAGAGAGAGAGAGAGAGAGAGAGAGAGATCAGCGTCAAGAGAGAGAGAGAGAGAGGGGGAGGGAACAGTGGGAGGGAAAAAGAAGGGGGAAAGGGTTTTTGCTGGAAAAGTTGTCACGGTCGTGTCAAGGTCATTAACCGTGACAATTAAATTTGTCACGGCCTTGTCACGGTCATTGACCGTGACAATTAGTTGTGACGATCGTGTCAAGGTCAATGACCGTGACATAAAACGCGTATTTTTTTGTCACGATCAATGACCTTGACAAGGCTGGCCGGCTGAAAGGTGACAATTTGCCCATTTTGGTGTAGTGGTAGGTCTTCTCCCTCCGAGACCACTAATCTCCCATTAAATCTCAAACCCCCATCATAACTCACTTAATAGGATTCTTCTCCCTCAGCTAAGAGTTGTACAATTTGCTCCTGGAAAAATGAATTCGCTGCTTGTTCCTGTATCACCTTCATTGGGATCTCGGGTGTGATTATCATAACAGATATAAAGGAACGCGCTACCGCATCCTGGTGTCCCAACTCTTTCCACTTCACTCTCCACACTTCCTCTACGTCTCCTTTAGGTCCATGACTTAACGCATTAGCAACCACTTTAGCCTTCCCCGGATGATACTGTATCTCGAACTGGTAGTCTTTCACAAACTCCAACCATCTGCGCTGACGCATGTTCAACTCTCGCTGAGTGAACAAGTAATGCAGTGACTTATGGTCTGTGAACAAGCAAAACTTCTCCCCCAATAAGTAATGTCTCCAAATCCGTAGTGAAAATATGACCACTTCTATCTCTAGTCGTGGGTGGGGTAATTCCTCTCGTGCAGCTTAAGCTTGCTGGAGGCAAAAACTATAGCCTTCTCCTCCTGCTCAAGTAATTCCCCAAGTCCCCATAAAGAGGCGTCAGTGTACACTAGGTACTCCACTCCCGGCTTGGTAAAAGCAAGAATTGGCGTCGAAGTCAACTTATCTTTCAGCTCATCAAAAGCCAATTAACAAGTATCATCCCAAACATACAGAATTACCTTACGAGTCAGATTCATCAATGGACCCGCTATCTTAAAAAATCCTCGGATGAACCTCCTGTAGTACCCGGATAACCCTAAAAAACTATGCATCTCTGTTGGTGTTGTGGGATGTCCCCACTCCCTCACTACCGTCACTTTGCTCGGGTCAACTGGTATCCTAATTCCGACACAACATGCCCCAAAAACTGTACCTTTCGTAACCAGAATCCCCACTTCTCATACTTAGCATACAGCTGATGCTCTCGTAGAGTCTGAAGAACCTGCCTCAAGTGCTCGGCATGCTCCTCCTCGGTGTGTGAATAAATCAGGATGTCATCTATGAAGACAATGACAAACTGATCCAAGAACTCTCTGAACACTCGGTTCATCAAGTCCATGAATACGACTGGAGCATTTGTCACCCCAAACGGCATGACTCTGAACTCAAAGGATCCATATCTCGTCAGATGGTATCCCGATCTCAAATCTATCTTTGAAAAGAAGGTTTCTCCTCTCAACTGGTCTAACAGGTCATCGATGCGAGGCAACGGATATTTATTCCGTAGCGTGACCTTATTCAGCTCCCGGTAATCCATGCATAACCTCAGTGAACCGTCTCTTTTCTTCACAAATAACACCGGAGCGCCCCAAGATGAGGTGATCCTACGAATGAAGCCCTGACCTAGAAGCTGCTCTATCTAATCCCGTAACTCCCACATCTCCGCTGGAGACATACAGTACGGTGCACGTGCTATCGATCGAGTGCCCGATATTAAGTTTATGACAAAATCTATCTCTCGACTGGAGGGTAGGCCCGGTATCTCCTAAAATACATCTGAAAACTCACGAACGACTGGAATTGAATCTAGGGGAATCACAATTTCCTTAGAGGTATCCTCCTCTACGTAGTACAAATGGGTGGAAAATCCTCCCTCTGAGCGAGGCATCACCACCAAAAACATCTCTTGCCCCCGAGATGGAAAAAACAATACTCCTACCGAAACAATCTATTGTGGCTCTGTACGCGGCGAGCCAATCTATGCCAATAATAACATCGTGCTCATGCATCTTTAAGACTAACATGTCTGCCGATAAAGTCAATCTACCAATCTCGATCCCTACACCCCGACATATAAAGAAAATCAAAGATCCATTCCCCAGTGGTGAGTATACGCATGTCACAGTGCTCTCTTCCGTGTCTAATAACCCTAAGGCCCATGTAAAATGAGTAGCTATAAAATATTATGATGCCCTAGTATCAAATAAAACCTGACCCATAGTGCCATGGATAGGAATCGTACCCTCAAGTGTGGGTGGTGCCTGAGGTGCTATTGCCTGGTGGACGTTATAAACACATCTTTACTGCAATTGCCCCTACTGAATTGGGGCTGCTGGGATGGCTGGTAGGGCTGACACCTGAGCTGGCGCTGGGAGGGCGGTTGGAAAGAGCGACCTCTGCGATTCATTATGGGAACCCTGCTGTTGTGGGGCCCTATCCCCCTCTGGGCAATCCTTGCGCCTATGGCCATTCTTTCCACATCTGAAACACCTGCACCTGAAGTTACCTCCCCTGTGCCCCTGCTGACCACGTCCCTGTTGGTCGTTACTACCCCACTGCTGGCCCTGCTGAAAATGATGTTGGCCCTGCTGACACTGTTGCTGACGGTGTTGGCCCTGCTGACCCTGCCTAAATCCCCCGAATCCCTTTCTGGAATCACCTTATCGAAATCGCTTGGAAGGTTCCCCCTAATGGGAACTCTGCTCACTCTGATGGGTCTATCCCTGGGCTACTGGTGCCCCACCAGTACTACTGCCCCTATCATGTCCTACTGGCCGAACTCCCCTGCTCGTTTGCTCCTCTGCTAATGGAAGCGGTGATCCTGGCAGTACAACAAAGCAGCGTTGAGTACGTCAGTGTAAGTAATCATGATAGATTGCTTATGAGGTGTTGTCGGATCCTCCAGGTCAATCCATCTACGAACAACAGTATCTTCTTCTCCTCAGTGGGTGCCTCATTCGGCACTATAGTGAGAAGTCTGGTGAAATCTTCCTTGTACTCAGCAATGGTCATACTCTCCTTCTTAAGATTCAGTAACCTCCTCCTCATCTCAATCTTCACGGCGGATAGAAAGTACTTGCGGTCAAACCGCGCCCAAAATGACTGAATCGTGATGTTGTCCCTCTCATCCAGGGTGGTGGTGGACTCCCACCACTACAAAGCGGCCCCCACTAGCTTGAAGGAAGATAACAACTATTTCTTCATGTCGGTGCACTCATACATGCACATATGCCTCTGGATATCCTTCTTCCATTGGCTGGAGACAACTATGTCCGAGCTACCCGAGAACTCCGAGGGATGCACCTTCTGAAAGGCATCCCTAACCCTCTCCCATGCAGTGGGAAGCTGTACCGGTACTGGCGCTACTGCCTGAACCTGGGGTGGAGCCTGCTGCACTACCACTAATGAGGCATTCACCACCTGAGCAACAATGGTGGCTATTTCAGTTGCGTTCATCATTCCCTGAGCCGGAGTTGCTGGTTGCTCGGGCTGGGCATTCTTGTCTCAAGGTGCGCATCTCGGAGGCATCTGGAATAAGAAGGAAGTTTATTCGTCTAAAGTTATTATCAAATATCAAATAGCTGAAGACGTAAGCGTAAATACAAGAATACAACAGTCCTAAAATAGGCCTCTAAATCAAAGACGTTAGGCTGGAAGCGAAATAAGCCGTACAGATCCTAAAGGACACTAGAACCTGATGCTTTGATACCACCTGTGACACCCCGCCTAATTAAATACCGGGTGATCAGTCCTTTATTAAAGTAAAATCAAGGTGAATGGTTGTTTCATTCTTAGCATCACTGTCGTAAAATAAAATTTTCATTTTAAACACCCTAAATAATTAAGCTAAGTGTCAAAACAATTTAAAGTCTTATTTACATTTTATTTAAATTCCAATATTAAAACCTTTTTAATAACCAACAGTTTAAGAATCACATAAATAAGGATAACAATTACCATACAAGAATTAAACCATCTAGATAAACCAAACCAAGTTATGAACTATAAATGAAATCATCCTGACAAGAGTTAACTCCCAAAGAGTACCAAATACTGGAAATAATATAAACATAAATCTCTGACAAATCCAAACGGGATAGGAAATCGGGGGGCACATGCCCTAACTATGAAAAACTAAAATAGAAACTGAATAATTGAAGAGGTCGTCTAAGCAAGAGCCTACAACTTCCACATAAGTTGCAGCACATCCAATCCAAAGAACCGAAGCATGACGCCCCAGTGGCTGGGTAGCTCTAATATACATATATATACACACACACACACACACACAAGAGAGAGGGAAGATGACAGAAAATGGGTCAGAGCCCGAGTGTACAACAGTTTAAAATAGTTTAGCAAGTATTTAAAAGGTTTACTTGCTAAAGTAAAAACCATGTTAGTATGTGACACTCTCTTGAGAATTCTTACCTCTCATCTAGTGTGCACGCCTACCGTACTACTAAACTCATAAGTTTATCTAACTTATTTTTCCATAAAGTTTTATCCCGAGAAGTAGAAAGGTTATGATATTTAGTTTTTGAAAATCAATCTCTTGGAGATTTATTATGTGGCTTAGAGCAACACCGTACTGTTACAAAGTTCCCAAACACTTATTATAGAGTTGGAGTATTTATTCATTACTTAACTACTTATACGCACAGTAGAAAATTTCCATATACAAGTATATATAAATATCAGTCACTCATATATTATATATACTATCGGCACCACACATAAATTCTATGGTGTTGGCATACTCTGCTATCAAGTCCCCGTATCACTCGTACTAAGGGAAATACTAGTTCGGAATCACTCTCGAACTGTATTAACACAATACACACAAAATGGAGGCGAAGCATAGTTCCAAGTCACTAAGAGGTCAGCACATACCCCTCACGTCTCTTAGGACCGTCTGACTATCATTCTTAGATAGTTTGTACCAAGGAATCCAAAGTTCTAGGATACAAGTCAATATCCCCCATAAAGGTCCCATCGAGATAAGACTGTCCCGGCGTGGCAACCCCCGTGATAGCAAGTAGCGCGGGTATGATTATTTGCAAATAAAGTATTTAATATAAGTACACGGTCACACGGCTATATATAGATACACAATTTCCAATAAGGTTCGCCCACGACCCATAATTATTATTAACCGTATTTAATACAATTTTACCCAATTATCTCGCGTAAGGGATTCATCTATTTTATTCCCACTTATAATTTATTTCATACTTACTTCTCATCTCTCGATGTATTCTCTCTTGCTAAATACAAATTTCAGTAGGTATACCCTCTCTAACCTTCTGGTCTAAGTCTTTCACGAGTCCCTCGATTCATTAACGAACTTACACACAAACTCTAATGTGTACCGAAATTCCCTACTGAAATTTCATTCAACGGAGTCTATTTAGACCTTACTGGTCCTCCTCACGACCCATTATACTCTATAAATAATAATCAAGGGTTCCTATGTATTTAAACCAGATTAAATAAAAAGGGGGAAAATTTGCAGTTTTCCAGGAGGGGTCGATCGATCGAGGAAAGGGGTTCGATCGATCGATCAAGCAGTTCTTGCCCAAAAACTGCAATTTTAACCTACAAGTTTCATCTTCCAAATTACTCCAAAACGCCATTAACGATTCTCAAACTTCCAAACAACATTACTACTAGCTACATATACATGATTTCCTACGTGAAACATGTCCAAATTCATCAAAGGTATTGAATTAACGCGGTAAATCATCATATTTAACAAGAACCCTAATTTTTTTTTATAAAACTTTCATTCTTTTAATTATTTTTCCAGATTTCTTGATTCTAAACAGATACAAATTCGTGGGTTATCCTCTACATATGATTGGGATTGATATGCCCCAAGTGTGACCTCGGCTCGGAGACACCAACCTCAGCCGAGATCATGGCCGACATTAGACAAGCCTTGGGCATGCGGTATCAGCCCTCAACCATAGCAAGGTCGGCCCAGGCTGACGCTACCACCAGCCTCTTGAAGGGACATCGCACGCATCACAAGGATCAGCAGCACTCTCGTATACCTGGGAATGGTAACCTCGGCCATATGTAGGCCGAGCTCGCAAGAAGCCTTTTTACCGATGTCATCATCATCAAGATATCAGTTAATGCTCCAAACAAACCGGCTCAACCTCGGCTCAGGCCGACCTTATCCATTGTCTCGGCTAGGATTAAGCCGAGGCCTCTATGGCTCATCTCGGATTGAACGAGCAACTAGACTTATTAACCTCGGCCTCTCCCTGGACGAGGTCATGCACCAAGCACGGTAGCCGAGCTTCTGTTGACATTTGGATAAGGGCACATGGACACATATCAGTTATAATAAGATTATTCCCCACACGTGGGGAGAATATTTCATCATCATTCTTTACATTTGACAGTGACAGGTGGCTTCCCCATATTGGTGAAGCAAACACACACATGCACATTACATGCATGGGGGGTACATTACACCCCCTAGGTACTATATATAGAGGTTATCCTCTACCTTTCAAAGGATCTAAAAAAATACAACCCTAGATGAAACTCTGTCTAGATACACAGTAGAGAGAAAAATCTTGAGAGATTGTATCCATGGCCATCAGTACCTTATTACAGTGAGGTTATTCACACACACAGTGGACGTAGGCCAATTTAGGCTGAACCACTTATATTCTGGTGCTCTCTCCTCTTATCCTCATCTTATTCTCTTACCTTTTACATAACTATGCTGTCATTGTTGTTCTTAGATTGAGCTTGAAAACACCTTATCTGGTGGTGCTAATTCTAGCATCATCATTTTGGCGTCGTATGTGGGAACGAGAGAAGCTATCTCTTCCTCTTCTTCAGCTTATCCTCAGCGGAGACTCTAGTGGTGAACCAGGCACCACCCCTTGCGTGGAACTGCTTCACCATTGAAAGAGGTCCTTTGAGGTACTAAGCTCATCCGCTACTCAAGCTCTATAGTGTTAATATATGGCACCAGAATTACGACCGCCTCTTCCGCCACCTGGAGGTGGAGGGCCTAGTTCCAGTCAGGCGCCGCCCCAGTCCGAAATGGCGGAGGTAGCTACATCCTTGAGGTCTTTAGATGCAACACAACAAGCTATGCAGGAGAAATTTGCACAACTCAGCCAAACTATGATGAGGCAACCTGGAGTCTCACCAGATATGGTCACTTCGGCGGCTGTTCAGCCTCATCCAGATGCCAGGGGACCACCCCAGGCACCAATGAAGGACTAGCCTGCACCTCAGCGGAGAAGGGACATTGCTGACCCTAGGTGCTTACGCCTGGGGAGGCAAAGAAACCCTTGCCCAGAGGACAGGTATGACGATCTAGAGGCGGAAGAGGCCCGGAAGACTGCTGGGAGCCGTATGAGGTGTCGAATAATATAGTGTGACCTCTTTCGTAAAGTCAAGGTTGTGTCAACCGAAGAGGTGAAGAGGCTCAGCAAAGACGGTCAGCGTTTGATCGGTTGAGCAGAGTGTCAGCCTTTGAGATATTGGGCCCAGTGAATGACCTAAGACAGAGATTGTCGAGATCGAGGAGCGCAGCAGGCTCTCAGAGAGGAAACAGGCAGGGTCGTCCAGACCAAGGCCGACACTGTGAAAGAAGAGGCAGGGAACAGGAAGAGGTCAACAACTGACGTGCCGCGATAGGGGAACCCTCGATCCATCCGATGGAGGTGGCTGGGGACAACCTCGGCCAGGTCGATGGCAGAAGACCGTGGAATGACTCTATCCAGCGCCTTGAGGAGAAGATAGGAGACCTCATTAAAAGCAGGGGCCCATTACAAAGGGGTTACTCAGAGGGCTCTCCATTTGTGGCTAGGATAGTGGGCTTCCCAACCCCAGCTAAGTTCAAGCCTCCTACAGTGTCTCCCAAGTATGATGGCAGCACTAACCCTGTACATCACATCGAGATGTATCAGTCGACAGTAGACATCTACTCGATACCCGATGAGATGAAGTGTAGGGCCTTCTCTGGGACCTTAACAGGGGCAGCACACAGCTGGTTCACCTCCCTTCCGAAGAACTAAATTAAGAACTTCAAAGGCTTGGCTGAACGATTCATCTATAACTTGTGCTTTAGGGTGAGACCTCAAAAGAAGACTACTCACCTGCTGTATGTCAAGAGGGGCAAGGATGAGAGTCTAAGAGACTATATAGCGAGATTCAATAAAGAGAAGTTGGAGGTCAAAGATTATGAAGAGAACATAGCCATGACCGCCCTCATAGGGGGTCTACAGAAAGGGAAGCTGTTGTGGAAACTTGCGAAAGACCCCCCTAGGTCTATGGCGGAGCTCCTGGCAACCGCAGGGAAAGTGATGAATGCGGAAGAGGCAATGGCCGCCAAGTATGAGGATGAGAACCGCGGTGGCAGTGGAAAGTCCCAAAATAAGAAAGATGGGAAGAAGAGGTCGGGTGATGATAAGTTCGCTCACTATACTCCTCTAACTGTAAGCTGCGAGCACATCCTCAACGAGATTAAGAATGACAGAATTTTGAGATGGCCAGAGAAACTGAAAGCCCCACCACACAAGAGGAACAAAAACCTATGGTGCGAGTTCCAACAGGATCATGGCCATGTCAGGGACAGATGCTTCTCCTTGAAGGATGAGATTGAAAAGATGCTAAAATTTGGAAAGTTGAGGAAGTATGTGGACGGTAAGGCTCCTAAGGGTGGAAGAGATGACCCTAGGAAAAGGAGAAATGACAGATGCCATGACAATGTCCCGGCCAGAAGAGACGATGATTCAGAAGGTGATGATGAAGACGATTCGGATCTTCCACCGAAAGATGACAACACCCCGGTGAAGAGGGTTAGTATGATCTCGTTTGGTATTGACACCATATGCGGAGGATTTGCAGGAGGTAGCTCTGAAGTAGCTGATAGGAAGGCTCACGTAGCAGAGGCCAGATCAGTGGCCAAGCTTGAAGTTGTGAATCTAACGTCTTTCGATACAGTGCAGAAGAGGAAGAAAGTAGACATGGACACCCTTGTAGTTGGGTTCTCCAAACCTGACTTCAAGGGTATCTTAGCCCCCATGATGACCCTCTGGTTATAACAACAAGGGTGCATGGGTGCGAGGTGCATAGGATCCTCGTAGACGGGGGGAGCTCGGCGGACGTGATGTTTTGGCCTTGCTTCAAGAGCTTAGGTCTTAGCAGAGCAAGGCTGGTACCCTATCATCACCCATTGATAGGCTTCAGTGGCGAAAAGGTCCACCCCTTGGGCATGTATGAGATGGACATACGGATGGGTGATGAGTGGCCTAAGAGGTTGACTGTTGATACCAAATTTAATCTACCGATGTGGACCAATCCTATGAAGACACGTGGCTATCTACATGGAAACTACAAACACTTCCGAGGAACCCACACGCCCCGAGGAATAAGACTACAACAAGGAAGACTAGTTCCCCGAGGAACACTGCTTATCCGAGGAACTCACATGCTCCGAGGAAATCATACGCTCCGAGGAATAAACCTCTCCGAGGAACTCTTGAATACCAAGAAGCTCAGGCGGTCCGAGCTGCATCTCGAACAAAGCATTAATAGCTAGATAACCAATAGTTCAACTGATTCATTAAATGCTTATCATTCAGACGCACACGCAAAGAGGGCATTAAATGTATTACCCTTTCATATGTATATCATTTAATGTATTACCCATTTACATTACAGCCTCAGGGCTATAAATACATTGTACAATCCTCATTGTAAGGGGACGGAATCCAGAATGGAATTTCTTGTAATCGAGAACTCCCAAACACTCAGCAATAAAACAACAGTGGACGTAGGCCATTCTTATAAGGCTGAACCACTTTAAAATCTTTTGTCTCATTTATTTATCTGTGATTGAATTATTAGAGTACCAATAATGTGGCTTACTACGAAATGATCGAGGATCTCTAAGGCACCCTTGAAGACCTTCAGCTTCAATATAAAGAATCCACTGCCTTGTTGCATGAGAGTTATGAGAAAAAGTGCAAGCTGATCGTTGCTGACAAGGGCTACGAGAAGCTTTTTGCTGGGTATGATGTAAGGGAAAGAACTTTGAAGGGTGAGGTCGAGGAGTGCAGGCATATTGCCAAGTTGCTGGAGCAAGAGAACAACAACTTGCAAAAAGAGCTATCACAATTGAAGTCTGCAGCTTCTTCTTCATTGCGTGGTTAGCAATTTTTGGAGATAGCAAATTTTAGGTGATATTCGTGATAGGCATCTAGATTAGATGTGAGGAAATTATTTTTGGAGACGAAATTATTTTTGGAGATTGTTGGCCTGATTTTTGAGAGTTAGGCATTCGGCGAATTTCGAGGGCGAAATTCCATTGTTAGTGAGGAAGTGTAATAACCCGCGTAATTTTGGGTTATTTTAATTAATTTTTGGAAAATGGAGGAAAATAAAGTTTTTGATAAAACTATTTTTATTGCTCAAATATGTTGGTTATTATTTTTAAGGGCGAGAATTTCAAATGGTTTCGAAATCGGAGTTAAAACGGATTTTGATTTTAAAATGTTTTTAACTCTTGGAGTTGTTTTGACTTCCAACTCTTCATTTCTTTGCCTTATTTAAAGGAGTCTTTTGGATTCCAACTCTTCATTTCTTTGCATTATAAAAGGGAGTCGTGGTCAACCTTTTTAACCTACTTTTGGCACAAATTTTGGCAGCAAATATATTTTATATTCCTCTTCTTTTTATATATACTTTGGCCCTTAAGATTTGTGAGTTCCAACCTTAGATTAGAGGGGTTCTTGGGGCTATTTTTTTGGAGGTTCTTGGAGGAGATTTTGTAGATCTTTTGTGTTGATCTTGAGGATGTGATCATTGGTTTCTCATCATGGTTTGAGGTATGGGGTTTTACACAATATGCTCCTTAAATCTCGCGAGTGTCATTCTCTTTGAATTCTTGTTAATTGAACTCATATTTGAATTGATAAATTCATTGAAATCTGGAAAATAATTGTTGAAATTATTTTGATTCATGTGGTATCATTATATTGTTGATGAGCACGTTGTCATGAGATTTTAATATGGCACGGATGTTGGCACCCGCCAAAATTCCTGTTTCCCGGGCTATGGCTTGATAAAGCATATACGGATGTGGTGAGGCCTGGTGACCCAGTTAAAGTGTTGTTGAGAAATTATATTGATAAATGCTTTGAGATTTTCATTATGATTTGAATATTTGTACTCGTGTTGTTACATTTTATTCGTTGCTAATCCGTATTTGTTGAGCATAATTCCTGTCATATTGCGTACTTCCCCATATTTTCTTTTAGTGGCAGGTTAGCGCGGATTTTGGGGCGCTATGGAGATTGATTTTAGCAAGTATTGTTTGGGAAAGATTTATATTATTTTGATGTATAGAGCTTTGGAGATTTGTATTTTATTTTCGAGTTAGTTGTTGTATGTAATTCGAGAGATTTGGTATTTAATTTGAAGAGATTGAGATTTGTAGTTTCTCTTTTATTGTTGTGGGACTTAGATGCTCTATACCTTGTCACTTTTGGATTTATTTTATCGCATTAGCACTACATGGCAACTACAAACACTTTCGAGGAACCCACTCGCTCCGAGGAACAAGATTGCAACGAGGAAGACTAGTTCCCCGAGGAACACTGCTTACTCCGAGGAACTCATACGCTCCGAGGAACAATGCCTCTCCGAGGAACTCTTAAATACCGAGAAGCTTAGGCGGTCCGAGCAACTCGTGGCGATCCGAGTTGCACCTCGAAGCAGGATACCAACAGTTTAAATGCTCATTAAATGCTTATCATTTGGACGCGCACGCAAAGAGGGCATTAAATGTATTAACCTTTCATATGTATATCATTTAATGTAGTACCCTTTCACATTACAGCCTCAGGGCTATAAATACATTGTACAATCCTCATTGGAAGGGACCCCCAGACCGGAATTTCTTGAGATAACGTGTAATCGAGAATTCCCATACAAACAGCAATACCAAAACAGTGGACGTAGGCCATTCTTATAAGGCTGAACCACTTTAAAATCGTTTGTCTCATTTATTTATCTGTGATTGAATTATTAGAGTGATCTAATTTTTTACATCAACACTTTCCAAGAAGATAAATTTTTTCGTCATGGAAGAGAACGTATTTTCGGCCTATAACCTCATCATAGGAAGGGTGTCCCTTAAAGAGTTTGAAGCTGTGCCGTCGACGGTCCATCAGATGCTAAAATTCCCGACTCCTTATGGGGTAGGGGAAGTGAAAGGTGACCAGACCACAGTGCGAGAATGTTGCTTTAACTCGGCAGAAGAGAGAGAGGCCCATAAGAGGGAAACCACCACTTATAGCATTGATACACTTGACCCAAGAGATGAGACAAAATTGAAGAAGGGAGAGGCCGCGGAAGAGGTAGAATCCATCATCCTCAATGAGGACGAGCCGGAAAAAAGCGTCCAGGTCGGTAAAGCCCTAAAGGCAGAAATCAAGGAAGAGCTGATAAACTTCCTCAGGAGGAGACAGAGTGTCTTTACATGGAGTCACGCAGACATGCCCGACATCGACCCTGAAGTTATAAGTCACAAGCTCAACATGACCAAAGATGCCAGGCCAATCAAACAGAGACGAAGAGTCTATTCGAGGGAGAAGTACGATGTCATCCGAGAAGAGGTCAAAAAATTGGAAGAGGCTGAGTTTATAAGAGAAGTCACATATCCGGAATGGTTATCAAATGCAGTCATCGTGCCCAAGGCCGATGGGAAGTGGAGAATGTGTGTTGATTTCACTGACCTGAACAGATCTTGTCCAAAAGACAGCCATCCCTTACCTCGGATAGATCATATGGTGGATGCTACGGCGGGGCATGAGCTCATGAGCTTCATGGACGCGTATTCAGGCTATAACCAGATCTTCATAGATGCTGAAGACTCAGAGAAGACAACCTTCATTACCGATAAAGGGACGTACTGTTACAAAGTGATGCCCTTCGGCCTGAAAAATGCAGGGGCAACATACCAACGTCTTGTTAATAAGAGATTTGAAAAGCAAATAGGTAAGACTATGGAGGTGTATGTAGATGATATGCTAACAAAGAGCTTGAAAGCTTGCACTCATGTAACGGATCTCGAGAAGACCTTCGACATTATGGACTCATACAGAATGAAACTCAACCCCGCGAAGTGTGTCTTCGGAGTAGGAACTGGGAAGTTCCTAGGATTTATCGTCAACCAGAGAGGGATTGAAGCGAACCCTAAAAAAATCAAGGCTTTGCTTGACATGAAGACACCGAGGAGTATCAAAGATGTTCAAAGACTTACGGGGAGAGTGGCTGCCCTTAACAGGTTTGTTTCTAGGGCAACAGACAAGTGCCTTCCATTTTTTAAGGTGCTGAGAAAGGCCTTCCAATGGGACGAAGAGTGCGATAAATCCTTCAACCAACTCAAGTCTTATTTAGGGTCTCCCTTATTGCTATCTCGGCCTGTAGTAGGGGAGAAACTGTACGTGTATCTGGCAGTCTCCGAATCAGCCATCAGTGCAGCCATAATACGGGAAGACGCTGGGATCCAAAGGCATGTATATTTCAACAGTAAGGCCCTTCAGGGGGCCGAACAAAATTACCCTCGCATGGAAAAGCTAGTTTACGCCCTGATACATGCTTCGAGGAAGATGAAGCCTTACTTCCAAGCCCACTCCATGGCTGTCCTCACTGACTCCCCACTAAGATAGGTCCTACATAAACCTGAGAAGTCCTGGAGCTTGATGGCATGGGCCATTGAGTTGGGGGAGTACGATCTTACCTACCAACCTAGGACGGCCATCAAAGGGCAAGCCCTCGTAGACTTTGTCGCTGAGTTCACATGGGAAGAGGCTGAGGCAGAGAATGGCCTAGAGAGTGTTGAAAATTGTGGTGTCTTCCAAAATTTGGAAGAGACGACACCAAACATCTTCCAAGATCAGGAAGAGATCGCATCAAACGGGGCCAGGAACCGAGTTACGGAGAACGAGGAAGATCGGTACCTCTTCAAAAAAGGAGTCATGACAGAAGGGGTCTTCTCATCGGGTACAGATATTTGGAGCCTTTTTGTTGATGGCTCTTCCTGCGATAATGGAAGCGGCGCAGGGTTGATACTCTCAGCTCCAGATGGTGCCAACATTGAATACGCTTTGAGATTCAACTTCCGAGCTTCTAACAATGAGTCCGAGTATGAGGCCATGATAGCAAGTCTCTCATTAGCAAAGACTCTTCACGTAAAGCGACTCCTACTCCACAGCGACTCAAGGTTAGTTGTCAATCATGTACTGGGAATCTATGAGGCCAGAGATGAAAGGGTGGCCAAATATCTGAAAAGGGTGAGAACGATGTTAGAACATTTTGAAGAGGCAAGACTGAAGAGAGTGCCTCGACAAAGTAACAGCCACGCAGATGCATTGGCGAGGTTGACCTCGATAACGAAGACAGATGTAAGAAGGACCATTCCGATCGAGGTCTTGGGGAAGGCAACCATTGAGCAAGAAGAGGTATGTAACCCTTGTCACAATTTGAACTTAGGAGACTCATGGATGGACCCCCTCTTCAGATATATCAGAGAGGGAGAGCTACCTGAATCCAAGTTAGAGAGGCAAAAATTGAGATATAAGGCTGCCAAGTTCTCGGTAGTAGGAGACGTCCTGTACAAGAAAGGATTCCTGCTACCTCTCCTCAGATGTGTGCACCCCACGAAAGTTCCCCGGATCTTACAGGAAATTCATGAGGGTTCTTTCTCTAGCCACATTGGGGGAAGACCCTTGGCCAAAAGAATCATCACACAAGGGTACTGGTGGCCAACCTTGTCCAAGGACACTGCGGCCTATGTGAGGAAATGTGATAAATGTCAAAGATTCGCCGCTATCCCTCATTAACCTCATTAGCCTATGACGTCAATCACTTCTCCATGGCCATTTGCAGTATGGGGAATTGACTTAGTAGGACCCCTGCCAAGAGCTGGTAATAATTATAGATTCTTGATAGTTACCATAGACTACTTTTCAAAGTGGGTGGAGGCAGAGCCGATGATAATGATTACAGAGCAGAAGACCTTCCAATTTATTTGGAGGAATATTATATACAGATACGGCCTCCCAAACACTTTCATCTCGGACAATGGGACCCAGTTCAAGAACTCCTCTTTAGAAAAGTATTGCCTAAGAGTGGGAATAAAGCAGTTTTTCTCATCTCCTGGCCGACCTTAGGCAAATGATCAGACCGAGGTCACAAATAGAACAATTCTCGATGGAATCAAGATGAGGTTAGAAGATGCGAAGGGAAGATGGACTGAAGAGGTCTACGCTGTGTTATGGGCCTACAGAACCACGACAAGGACACCGACGGGAGAAACCCCGTTCATGTTGGCACATGGCTCAGAGGCCATCATACCAACGGAAGTAGGAATCCCAACTCATAGGATTCAGACCTATGACCCTGATAATAATAGGCAAGAGAGGAGGCTAGACCTAAATCTTATCGAAGAAAGAAGAGAGGACGCGGAGGTCAGACAAGCAGCCTACCAACAGAGGGCAGCGAAATTCTACAACCAGAGGGTGAAGTCAAGACCCATGCAGTGGGAGACATAGTGCTAAAGAAGACCTTACAGAAAGCAAACAAACTCCACCCAAACTGGAACGGTCCCTACAAAGTGACAGAAGAGGTTGTGCCTGGCACTTACAGGCTAGAAAATCTAGAAGGAGAACCTTTCGCTAATCCATGGAATGCTGATCACCTAAAGAAGTATTACATATGATATTGCATAAAGTTGTGTAAATGTACCATCTTGTCATGAAGAGGTTATTAATAAAAGATCAGTTCCCATGGTGGTCTTTGCTTCATTTTGCACTTATGTCAAAAATTTATGGGGATAACATCTTAGGTGATGACCTCAGACCTTCATAACACCATTCAGTGGTGATGAGGTCTGAGCTCAGACACCATAATGGGATGACCTCAGACCCTTAACATCATTAATTTGGTGAGATTAATGAGGATAACATCTTAGGTGATGACCTCAGACCTTCATAACACCATTCAGTGGTGACGAGGTCTGAGCTCAGACACCATAATGGGATGACCTCAGACCCTTAACATCATTAATTTGGTGAGATTAATGAGGATAACATCTTAGGTGATGACCTCAGACCCTTATAACACCATTCAGTGGTGACGAGGTCTGAGCTCAGACACCGTAATGGGATGACCTCAGACCCTTAACATCATTAATTTGGTGAGATTAATTATGGGGATAACACCTTAGGTGATGACCTCAGACCCTTAACATCATTAATTTGGTGAGATTAATGAGGATAACATCTTAGGTGATGACCTCAGACCCTTATAACACCATTCAGTGGTGACAAGGTCTGAGCTCAGACACCGTAATGGGATGACCTCAGACCCTTAACATCATTAATTTGGTGAGATTAATTATTGGGATAACATCTTAGGTGATGACCTCAGACCCTTAACATCATTAATTTGGTGAGATTAATGAGGATAACATCTTAGGTGATGACCTCAGACCCTTATAACACCATTCAGTGGTGACGAGGTCTGAGGTCAGACACCATAATAGGATGACCTCAGACCCTTAACATCATTAATTTGGTGAGATTAATTATGGGGATAACACCTTGGGTGATGACCTCAGACCTTCATAACACCATTCAGTGGTGACGAGGTCTGAGCTCAGACACCATAAAGGGATGACCTCAGACCCTTAACATCATTAATTTGGTGAGATTAATTATGAGGACAACATCTTAGGTGATTACCTCAGACCTTCATAACACCATTCAGTGGTGACGAGGTCTGAGCGCAGACACCATAATGAGATGTCCTCAGGCCATTAACATCATTAATTTGGTGAGATTAATTATGGGGATAAAACCTTGGGTGATGGCCTCAGACCATCATAATACCATTCAATGGTGACGAGGTCTGAGCTCAGACTACTAATTTGGTTTAAGCAGACACCATTGCAACAAGACCAAGAGTTAAAATATCACATGACATTCAATAAAGAAAAAGAAGATGATCCTTCTCAGAGAATAACACAATCAGAAATTATAAATATTCAAGGATTACAAACAAGCTTCACAATGTCAGGGGTTACAAACAAATATTCAGAGATTCTCTTTAAGGGTTTGAGGGAGGAATGCTGGTGTCTTTGGTTTGGTTAAGCTGGACGACGTTGGTCACCTCGACAACGTCATTATGGTGGTCTGCCCCTCCAACCTCTGTGCCGTCCAACGTGGCAGTCTCGGCAGGCGCGGCAGCCTCCTCCTCAACCTCCTGAAGGGCCTGGGCAAGCTGAGGATTAGCAAAGCCAAGGCCTATAAAGTCAGAGGCTTTCAAAGTGCCAGCCTCCTTCTCCTTAACAGCCGCCCACTTGGTAGTAGCCTTGATACCTCTCTCGAGGTATTCAAAGCCCAAGCCCATAAACTCATCAGAACTTTTGTACTCAGTTATTATCCCCTCAGAGGCATCATCGAGGGATGCCTTCACGGCCGAGATTACCTTTTGCTACAGAACATCGTCCTTGGCCTTCATAGCCACAGCATGGTCCTTGTTAAGCCGAGAGATGTCCCTATCCAACCCCTTCACCTTCTTGTCAGACTCACCCAACTCAGACTTTAGGCGGTCAATTTTTACGTTCAAAGTACTTTGGACCTTCTCGGCCCCTTGACCCTTCAGGATGAGGGGCAACTTCCTCAGAGTCCAATTAGAGAGGTGGTGCATAGCTGTGAGGCCCTGAAAATTTTGTGATCATGAATGAGTCAAAGACAAATCATAGGTTACACTTAGAAATTATAAAGAAATATGAGGTCATACCTGAATGGATCTGTGGATGCCGAACTCAACCAGCAAGGGAGTATCAAGTGACCGGAAGAAATGCTTGTCGGCCTCGGTCATTGTAGAGCCAAAGGCATCTAGGGCCTGCAAACTATGGGCGACGATGCTGTCAGTAATCTTTAACTGCTCTAGACGAGCCGATAAGGCGTCTGCTGAAGAGATGGGGATGGCAGTATCAACACTCTTTTTCTTCTGCCTCTAATCCTCAGGGGCATGGTCAGTTGGAGCCCTCTTCTTTGTGGCTTGGGGCTTTGAGGCAGAAGGAGCTGGGGGAGGAGCATTAAGGCCTGCTTTCTTTAAAAGTCTCGTCAAACTAGGTGCAGCCATTTCCCAGAGTTCGTCTGAGATATCCTTTGGGCGCTCTGCAAAAATTAATAAATCTGAGTTAGAAGATCAGACATAAATAAACTCAGAGGTTCAACTTCAAATAGAAAGCGCTTACCAAGCTCGGAAAGAGGACTTCCACCTAGACCTGTCTCAGAGAGGTAGTGGGGGGTCATCAAGTGTTCGAACTTAACCAACATACCATGTATCCCCCGATCTTGAACGGCTTTCACCTTCTGAAGGTTTTGCGGGCTCAGGCCAGGGTCGGCCCTCGCCGACATTGTGACCTTACCCCACCTCAGGGTCATCCTCGGCTCTAGATTGGACGAGGGAGCACATGGGCCAAATTCCCATGGTCCAGAAGAAAAAAAGTATCAAGGCTTCCAGTTATGGTTGGAAGTCTGAGTTATTTGAAGCATATTTTTTTCAGGTTTCCGAGCTACAAAATGATAGTAGCTCGGATGATTTTTGGCTGAGGAAGGGAAATAGCAACCTTTAAAAACCTGAACTGGGAGGTCTGAGTGGTGGACAACCTTCCATAAGACTATGGCCCCTATTATGACCCTCCAAGCATTAGGGGATAGTTGAGAGGGGGCCAAATTGATATAGGAAAGGATAGATTTGATAATGGGATGGATGGGCAGATGAAACCCCAACTTGAACATCTGCTTGTACAAGTAGATCTCTCCGTCTCGGCCATGAAAATCCCTCTCTTCCCTCAGAGGTCTTCTTAGCTTTATGGAGGGACTAATGGAGTACAGATAACTGAAGCAAAGGAGGTCTACCTCAGTTACAGTACTCTCAATCTCGGCCGCCTCAGAGATGTCGACATCACTTTCAACATCATCATCATCTGGCTCAACGTCGGCCAGAGCAGATGTTGATGGGTTACTCGGGAACCTCTGAACGAACTCGGCACTAGTGAAGGCCGACAGAGGAATGGCGTCAAGTGGTGGTGGAATGGCCACACTCGGCTCAATAATCTCAACATCTGAAGAAGAGGCCGAGGTGCAAGAGTTATTATGAGATGAGGCTCGGTTGGAGACCTCGGCCTGATCAGGGGCCTGATCTTCCCGAATTGAGAAGTCCATGGCTCCTGGAAGGAATCCACAGACATGGTGGAAGACTCAGACTCAGACATTGGTATAGGATCGACAGGAACCTCTGCCTGATTGAAAGACTCCGAGGGATCAGGATATATCACCTTCAGGGGTGGTGGAAAGATGGGTCTAATAGGGAATTCTTGTGACCTACGAGCCTCCTCCTGTGCTCTTTCTATTTGTCTGATTTTTTCTAAAGTCTTCTCCCTAAGGGAGGGGAACTCCTCAAGAAGTTGGTATAGGGGTCTGAGCATCAGAGGCAGACACTACACTTGGGGAGACTTCCTAAACTACAAACAAGATTGGATAATAAAATAAAGGTGTCTAAAGATCAAATTACCCAAACCTAACAAGAACAGTTCGCCTGGAACTATGGTGGACTCACCGGAAAACTCAGAATCTCATCGGAAAACACAAATAGAAAGGAAAAAGCAGAGAAAATGGAGGCAAATGAGGGGAAGAAGATACCTGAAGATGAAACGACAAGGGAAAGCGAAGAAAACTCGAGAAAACACCACCAAAGACCTCTGCAGAGGAATCGCGAAGAGTCCCTTTAGAGAGAGAAATCGTTGGAGTGTAATTGTGCAGGAGAGAGAATTGAGGATGGAGGAAAAAATGAGGGTTCAAAACCCTTAAATATTCAGGTACGATTCCCAAGGCTCATCATTGCCTTGGGATCCCCAAAGGCGACTGACAACACATGTTTGCCAAGCAAGCCATACTTCAACACTGGACAAGTGTCAAACAAATATTGGCTCATATTAGAAAGGCCTCGGAGATGCGTAAATCCCACGGTCACCTGCTCTCACATGTAGCTAAGGGCTGGGGGTGATTGATATGCCCCAAGTGTGACCTCGGCTCGGAGACACCAACCTCGTCCGAGATCATGGCCGACACTGGACAAGCCTTGGGCATGCGGCATCAGCCCTCGGCCATAGCAAGGTCGGCCTAGGCCGACGCTACCACCAACCTCTTGAAGGGACATCGCACGCATCACAAGGATCAGCAGCACTCTCTTATACCTGGGAATGGTAACCTCAGACATATGTAGGCCGAGCTCGCAAGAAGCCTTTTTACCAATGTCATCATCATGAAGATATCAGTTAATGCTCCAAACACACCAGCTCAACCTCGGCTTAGGCCGACCTTGTCCATTATCTCGGCTAGGATTAAGCCGAGGCCCCTATGGCTCATCTCGGATTGAACGAGCAACTAGACTTGTTAACCTCGGCCTCTCCCTGGACGAGGTCATGCACCAAGCACGATAGCTGAGCTTCTGTTGACATTTCGATAAGGGCACGTGGACACATATCAGTTATAATAAGATTATTCCCCACACGTGGGGAGAATATTTCATCATCATTCTCTACATGTGACAGTGACAGCTGGCTTCCCCATATTGGTGAGGCAAACACACACATGCACATTACATACATGGGGGGTACATTACACCCCCTAGGTACTATATATAGAGGTTATCCTCTACCTTGTAAAGGATCCAAAAAAATACAACCCTAGCTGAAACTCTGTCTAGATACACAGTAGAGAGAGAAAGCTTGAGAGATTGTATCCATGGCCATCAGTGCCTTATTACAGTGAGGTTATTCACACACACAGTGGACGTAGGCCAATTTAGGCTGAACCACTTATATTTTGGTGCTCTCTTCTCTTTTCCTCATCTCATTCTCTTACCTTTTACATAACTATGCTGCCATTGTTGTTCATAGATTGAGCTTGAAAACACCTTATCTGGTGGTGCTAATTCTAGCATCATCAGGGATGTCCAAAATATATCTATTTCCACCAAGACATGTGATTAAATCCTCAAATTCTTTTATGAAACATGTGTATACAATCCTAATCTAACACGGTTGAAACAATAACTAAAAGAAAAGCAAGATAGATACTTGCCTGGAAATTCAAGGGTTTTATTTATGGATGAAAAAGGTATGGTTGTGTTCCTCTTCATGCGATCTACGTTTTGGTGGTAGTGGCGGTGTAAACGGATGAGTTCTTGGCCTTGGATTGCTTGGAAAGCTTCCTACCTTCTTCTCTAATGGCCGTTCTTAAGTTTTGTGATTGTTAACCCTAAAATCCCAACTCAAATGGCTGATATACCTTAGGGAAATTCGTGGGTTTAATTACCCAAAAATACAAAATGTCTAAAATACCCTCCCGAGATGCTAATTAGGCCTAAAAATGCCCAGAGGCCCAAACTAAACCCTCGGGTAGACTTTTCTGACTATCTCGACCCTTTTGAACACATTGGCACGCTCGAAATGATCATACAGGTGACTTATAATATTTTCACTTTTATAATAATAATTTAATCCTTACACGACACAGGCGTGTCCCGACTTAATTTTCATAATTGCCATTTTATTCACTCGTGATAATTTTAATAAAATCAATCTTATATATTAATTTACTCATCTAGTAATATTCAACAAATTCTCAATAATTACTAATCTCGTCACGCTAGTAAATATTTAAAAATAATTTTCGGATTAATATTAAATTAACATCTCAATTTAAATTTAATAAATCCCCAAATTAAAAGCCATAAAAATTCGGGGTATTACACTAGACAGACCACAAACAACTCTAACTCTAAAAAGAAAAAGGGAGGGTCCAAGACTAAGAAGAAATCATTTATAATGACCCCTCAAAACTTTTCAAAGTCAAAAGGCAACAAAAATTTGAAAACTAAGCCTATTTGGATTTGAAAAGACGATTTATTTCCCCAGCTCAAGTGCAACATTGTCATTGCTTCTTTAAAGGAACAATGCACTTAAATTGGATGGTATTTAGATTCCGGATGTTCTAAACATATGATCGGGGATGAAACAAAATTGAAAAACAAGACAGACTTCCTTAGAGGTAGTGTCATGTTTGGAGATCATGTTTCTTCTTTGATCATAGGTAAGGGAACATTGAGTGAGAAAGGGCTTCTTGAACTAAATGATGTTTTATTACTTAAAGGCCTTAAAGCCAATCTCTTAAGTATATCACAATTTTATGACTCCAATCACTCAGTTACCTTTTCTAAAAATGATTACAAAATTATAGATGAAAAGGGCAATTGTATTTTGACAGGAAACAGAACCCTGGAAAACTGTTACAGTGTAATTCCTAATTCTGAGTTTTGCAAAATTTCCATATTAGAGGATTCTGATCTTTGGCACAATATATTAGGACACACAAATTGTGATAACCTTAGAAGATTGAGTTCCCAAGAGATAGTTAGAGGCTTACCAAAAATTAAAAATTCGTTTAATCCTGCATGTGGACCTTGTCAGGAAGGAAAAATAAGTAAATCCCCACATAAGAAAGTTAAAGATGTCCTCACCACTATTCCCCTAGAACTTGTCCACATGGACCTCATGGGTCCCTCTAGAACTGTTAGTTTATGTGGAAACTCACACATCCTAGTCATAGTAGATGACTATACGAGATATACATCGGTAGCTTTTATGAAGCATAAATCAGAAGAGATAAGGAGTGGGAATTATCCTTATCACATCAGAAGACACGATCATTGAGTAAGGAATTATATTGGGCTTTGAAGCCTCCAATAGCGAAGCCGAATATGAAGCGTTGATAGCTGGCCTATGCAAGGCTCATTTATTGGGGGTAAAAGGGCTCAAACTGTTTGGCGATTCTAAATTGGCATCCATCCAAGTCAGTGGGGATTCAATGCAAAGGATAATAGTATGGATGCCTACCTTATTGTGACACACGAGCTTATAGAAACGTTCGAAGAATTCCACATCCAACAGTTACCCTAGGGATGAAACAGTCATGCTGACGCCTTAGTAACCCTAAGCTCAGTAGTGGACTCTAACCTCAAAGGAACAATCGAAGTGGAGTTTCTTATTAAGCCCAGCATTAACAAGATGATCATCACTGAGCATATTCTCACTATTGAAAAGGTCCTATATAGATGGATACAATCGTTGCATACTTACAGGATGAGATGCTGTCAGTCGACAAAAGGTTGATTCAGCAAATAATAGTGAAGGCTTCTCGCTTTAATCTGGGTCCATAAGCAAAACTTTACAAAGATCTTTCATAGGTCCTTATCGCCATTACGTCCACCCAAAAGACGTCAAACAAGTTCTTTATGATCTTCACGTTGGGATTTGTAGGAGTCACGCAAGAGGAAGATCCATGGAATTTTAAGCGATCAAGAAGGCTAGTTGTGGCCATATATGCAAAAAAATGCGAGTATTCATGTTCAGAAGTGTGAGAATTTATCTCCCATGGTTCATTAACCAACTAAAGATTTAAGGCCTTTGACTAACCCGTGTCTATTTACACAATGGGGATTAGATATCATAGGACCATTACCTACCCAACCTGGAAATCGTGAGTATTTATTTGTCGGCATAGACTACTTCACCAAGTGGGTAGAGGTAGAACCACTGGACAACATAAGAGATGACAAAATGATAAGGTTCATCTGGATAAATATCATAACATGATTTGGGGTACTAAGAACCATCGTCACTGATAATGGCACACAGTTCGAGAGTGTCCCTTTTTAGAATTTTTACGATGAATATGGAATCAAGCACCACTTCATCTTGGTAGCATACCCTCAAAGAAACGATCAAGAAGAATGTTTCAGCAAAATAATGATTAATGGGATTAAGAAGAGGCTAGAAAGAGTGAAAGGTGCTTGGGTGGATGAGCTTCATAGTGTTCTTTGGGGATATCGTACCACAACCAGAACTACAAGAACAACCTTTACACTCACTTATGGATTCGACGCTATTATACCACTTGAAGCTGGTCTCCCGACTGTGAAAACTAGAGTGGCCGACAAAGGACTGAACGATGATACTCTCTGTGCTAAAATTTACCTAGAAGATGAACGATGAGGGCAAGTCGTGATTAAGCTAGCCTCATACTGGCATCAATTGGTGAGGCAGGATAACAAAATGGTCAATTCGATGAACTTCCATGTAGGAGATTACGTCCTAAGGAAATTTCTCTGCCTCCACTATTTCCAAAGGCCATCGAACGATAAATTGGGGCCCAATTGGGAAGGACCTTTCAAGATGGTTAGAGATGATCTTCAAGGATCCTATCACTTGGAAACAATGGAGGACAGAGAGATAAGAAGGGCATGAAATGTGGCCAGTCTCAAGAAATTCTACTTTTAGTCTCCTTATATTTCAGCACATTTAGTTTTCTCAAATTTTCATTTCAAACTTATGTTGCTCGCGGTTTCTATTTACTTTGTGAATAAAGGAAGGAAATTTCTTCTATATCATGTTCAAATCTCTTAATATAATTTGAGTAATCAACATTATATCCTATGTAACTGGATCACAATTGGTTTTTAATCCTGGAAAGTCGTTGAACATACGGTCATATGATCAGACTTTAATTTAATTACAATGACAGTATTGCTTATTACAATTAAAACTTAAGTCAACAGGTCCTGTCATAACCAATATAGGAGACCTCATAACTTGCTCCAGTAAGATAGAATCCCTACGGTAGATCCCTACGTAATTAGCCAACTTTGGTTGGTCAACTAAAATCCTGAACGGGTGGATTGCCCATAAACCAGGTGCATTTTTTCCACGTATTTCCTAGTCCTAAGGGAGTGTGACGACATGAGCTAAAAGTTAAGGAGGATGGAATAACACATGCAAAGGCATATTGGACTGGAAAAATGCAACAACTGTTGATATTGATTTTTTTTACTCAGTAAAAGACCAGAATACAGGAAGTATCAACTGCACTATAAAATTACAAAAATTATAAGAAATACATAGCAATTTATGGTCGAGGAGACATAAATTGTTCTATTTCCCTCCTCCGCCTATCATCGAGATTGGGAGCATATTCATCCTCATTATCATGATCCACCAGGTAGTCATTGACCAGTTAATAAGGGATGGCATCCAAGGGATCCCACTCCTCGTCTTTTTTAAAGGGAGGTCGACGGTATGCTAGACAATCCACTTGGTACATGTAACACAATAGGGACTCATTCGGTTCTTTGAGCACCTTCAGGGCGCTCAAACACTCGTGATTATATAAAACATCCTGGGCTTCGTACAAATGAATGGGGTATCTTGCTAGCCTTCATCATAACCTATTGACCATGCAGCTCAAGGGCCCATTCTGAACAAGTACTCAAAATTTTTCACATCACGTTGCAGTCCAATAATAATGACATTACTCCTCTAGAAATTTTCCTCTAACATAAAAAGATTCTTCTTCAAACCATCATTCTTAGACTGAAGCAAGGTATCAACCACACCTACATCCTTTCTCTCTACATATGGGACTTCAGATCGGCTATGTCCTTATACATCAAGGAACTCATGTCCTCCAAGTCTTAAAGGTTGTCCTTCAACTTCGTGATTGGGGTATACTGGTCCTTATATGCTTCGATTCTCGCCTTCAATGCTTTACAGGCCTTCAAGAACACTCGATGACCTTTCTCACTCATATCTCATCCAATCAACTTATCAATATTTTTAAAAGAGTAAGTCTCCTCGGTAATAAACTATAAATGAATATAGCAAACAAGAAATAATGGAAGATAACTCAATAAAAGAGAACAAATTTTTTTATTAATAACAAAAAGGGTAAGTAGAATCATTACAGTCCAATGAAAAAGAAAGAAAAAAGTACAATGCCTTATCAAAAAAGGAAATAAAATCCTAAGATCTAAAGTCTTCACTTCTTCATATGTTCTTCTATATCAACTTATTTCCCTTTGGATGCCCCCTCCTTATCTTGAGTCACCACGACCTCTGTTTTTTTAGTACAAGGGAGGGTGGAAGGCTCCTCATCAATAGTAGGAGGAGGACCTAGCCCATGCCTCCTAAATAGCTCAGACTTAGAAGGGACACTCTAGCTTCCACCAATGCTCTGTCCCACCCTTTCTTTAAGCTCTCCTTTCGAGCATAGGCGATCTGGATTCTGGCATTTTTCTACTCCCCATTATAGCCTTGCTCAAAGCTAACGTCCTTAAGGGTAAGAATTTTCTCTACCTCCTTGGTCAACAAATTTCTTTACCTACAGGAGGCTATTATCAGAGTTAAAAGAGGCCATAGTTAATGCAATGGTATCATTTCCTTCTTATAAGCCTCCTTGGCCTTATCCAGGGCCTCCTTTTACTTCCTTAGAGCCTCAGAAAAATGTTTATTCTTCCTAAACTATTCAGCATGACCATCCAGAAGAGTAGTAAAATCCACCACAAACTTCAAAATAGAAATGATGTAAGTATTGGGGTAAACCACATCTTGAAATGACAAGGAAAGGAGAAAAGATAACACTTATCAAGGTAAGAGTTTGGGAAGCCCACAGAGATAGCTAGTTGGGGTCCAACATCATCGAACACTCATGATCTCCAGCGAGCACTGCCCCCTCAATAGGTTGGGAGTAAGAGATGGTTTAAAGGCCACATTGTTGGCCTAGGGAGTATAAAAGAGGGAAGAATGAGTGATGCTCTTTGCCAAGGAATCCATGTCCTTCTTCTGCTTCTCTTCCCCTCTCTTTCTCTCCTTCTCTCCCCTCCTCTTTTATTATTCTTTCTTATCCTTGGCCATTAAACTAGGTCTACCAGTACTGCGAGAATACCCCTCGACCTTTTTTAGGGCCTTGACCCTGGCAGAAAGTTGAACTTAGTCATCATCATCTTCAATCAGCAAAAGCTTGCTATTATGGCAATCCATGTGATCTTCTTCTTCTTAAGAGGAAGACTCAACATCCACTGGCTTAAAGGAGGAGGAAGTTTCCTCGTATGAGAGAGGAATTTTTTGGATATCATCCACCAGACGAGAAACAAAACTAGTGGTGGCATTGGTGTAGTCAATCTGATAGGCTTCTGATCGAGGATTTTCACCATTGTGTAATCTATCCTTGATTTCCCAAACCTTTAAAAGGTCAGTAGCCTTGATGTGATGGAGAGATGGATCCTTGTTTTTATTTTGAGTTGCACAAAAATAAATGAAGTACAAATTAGCAAGCGGGACAAGAAAATGGAACAAAAAATCAACAATGAAAAAAGAAAGATGAATGGAGACTTATGTGATCTTCCCCTCAATCAAGGAATAAATGACCTATGTACTTCTTGCCCTAAGGGAAGGGCAGATGCTGCCAGTTCTTAGCAATAAAACCCTGATCCCATTATCCCTTATTGGAATTAGGGAGTTCACCACCATTGTCCTATTGGCCTTCATCGCCTTTAGGTAGTGAAGACCATCATAGGTGTGCGACCAAACGTAGTTGAATATAATTTATGGGATCCCTAAGTTGGTGCCATAAATCTCCTTAATCCTGTGCACCCTATTGATAATTCTTTAGGTATTAGAGGCACGCTGGGTAGGAACGACTTCAAAGTAGTAAAAAAAAATTAAAAATGGGCAGTTTGGAGAAATATTAAACCCCCTTGTACTATAGTGAGGGTATGAATCCAATGCCCCTCATCCATGTCCCTGAAATCTTTGGGCATGGGGTCACAGTCAATTTCCACCTAAGCATGAATGGAGTATGTTTTCCTAAACTCATTAATGCTTTTTCCATGGAGAGTAGCCATTGACGATAGAGATACAAACACTAAAAAGTAAAGAAGGAAAATTGTGAATGAAAAGAGCAGGAAAGAAGGACTTGGAGAAAAGGAAGAATGCAAGGAAGCTCAATGAAATTGGAAGGAAAAGGACAGCTCTTACTGAATTTACGAATAATAAAACTCGAAAATGAAAAAGTGACATTTTAAAGTGGTAGAAATTCATTTGAAACCTTGTGCGTAATCATGGGGTACAACTCTCAAAGAGGATTTTAGCGCTTCGGATCGCATCCCAGACCAACGTACCCCCATAACTTCAGGGTTATTACAAATTTACCATGTTGATCACCACTAATTTTTCTCGGACAAGCGTACCCTTAGCATTTCATGGATATTATACAACTGCCATGACAGTTCTAACAATATTAGGTCTTGGGCTTACAGTAAGGATAAAATCTACTGTACCAATAAGTCTCAACCCAGAAAATTTAGGGTCCATTATGGGGATTAAAATGAGTCACTATGCCCATTCGTGATTTCTCCCGACTAGCTCAGTAAGAGACAGGATGTGTCCAGCCCAACTCAAATGGTTAATTTCACAAAAGTGTTTAACATGTGATTAAATACCTCTTGATAATCTCAAATTGGTTGCCAATAATCTTGGAGGTATATTCAGGGACACCTCACGAGCTACATGTAACGCCCCATATTTTTGGAAATATTTAAATTACACGTGTGCTCATAATTTAATTGATTTATAAAATTTAAAGAGAATTAAATAAATATTAATTAGCAAAAATTGAAAGAATATTTATTTGTTATTATATTTATTTGTGGATAAGTAAATGAAATTGTATTGTTTTATATTATGTTGTATGTGGGTAAAAGCGACGGGTTGACAGGATCTTATTCGAAACGCGTACGTGGGTTCATGTAAGGAATAAGATGAAAATTGATGCTAGGTGACTCGAATGGTGATTTCGAGTGCATGGATGATCCGGTATGGGTCAAGATAGTTAAAATTATGTACCCGGTGGTTACAATCAGGTTTCGGGGACTTTTTAAACTATACAGGACCCATACATGGGTATTCGGGTCATTTTAATGTTACTAGTTAACCTAATTTCGGGATTAGTGAAATATTAAGTGTTTTTGGATGAGGGAGTCAGCCCAATTGATCATTCTAATAACTTAGTCTTGAGAGAGAGGCAAAAGATGAGGTATAAAACTTAAGAGGAGAATGAAGAAGGCAACCCAAGGAGGGAATTGGCAATTTTCAGGCTAGGATTCTTGGGCAAGGAAGATCTGCAAAGAAGGATTCAGACCCTATGATAATCTAAGGCAAGTGTTTAACTTTTTTTGATATTATATTTGTGTTTTTAGTTGATATTATAGTTCGTGACATAAATATGAATTTTTGGGTGGGTTCGTGTGTAAAAATGTGAATTTTGTGAATAAAATTAGAGGAGAATAATTGGTTAATGATCCCATGTAGAATGTGAGATTTATTCATTTAGAAAAGTGTGATCTTGAATGATTAGTATAAGGTTTGATTGAATCTTAAAGATAAATTAAGTACATGTATAATTCTTCATTAACGATGTTGAATCCCATGAATTTAGATTTTATTGGGTGAATTCGAATGTGAAAATAAGTGTAATTATGTATAGAATTGATAAAAACTATGAATTTTGCATTAGATTTGTGATTTATATGGTATTGTTGATGGGAAGATGATGAATCCCACCTAAAAAAAGGGTTACAACATCAATATCGTTAGAAGCTTGTCCGAACGAGTTGAGATTTTTGTTCGAACGAGGTTGGTATTTTGTTCGAATGACTCGTGGGTTTTGTTCATGGAGATAGATCTTTTTGTTACGAATACGTGGTCACCACTTTCATATTTTTTTAGTCTTTTTTTAATTAGTTCTAATTTTTCTCTCGAAGGGTGTTCGAGACCAAAATCTTTAGTTGGAAATCAAATCCGGGTATGGGTGAAAGGGTGTTTAGGGTGAAAAACATCCGGGTTATGATTAATAAAATCGTGTTGGGATTTCAGAAAGAGTTAGGTTACGAGCCGATTTGAGATAGGCTTAATATCCAGAATAAAATATAAATTTGATATATATATATATATATAAAAGTAAGTTACTACTTATGAATTTGGGAGTTGGATTTAGACTCTGAGATTATAGGCTAGTGCTACGAGTGACATGCACGGTTAGTCAGTTTTATTATGTGAAAATATCCATATGTATGATATGTATGTGAAACATACCCATCCCAACGGATATGCTATCGACAGAGGTTGCGCGCCATGGGAGGGCACTCTGGCGAATCTCAGTGGTGGTAGTACCGTTCTCCATGGTCATAGGTCTGTGCATGCCCACACTTTGCAGGGTTGGATTCCCTTGGATTAATGTGGTATGGTTATGACCAGGGTCTTAAGTTCATGCCTGCCTCTGGTTTTCATTTTCATTTTGGGTTCGGTGGTGAGATTCCGACCAGGTTGCTCAGGTTATGGTGGACATTCTTGGAGCTTGATAGCATGCCCGTGATTTCGCATCCAATGACTTATTACTCTTAGTGATTGTGGTTATACATATATTATGAGTGTTATATATGTAGGTATACTTAATTTGATTTGTGTATTTGTATATATATATATATATATATATATATATATATATATATATATATATATATATATACTGGCTAATTAAAAGATATTATGAACAATACATTTAAGGTTTCCGGCAGGATAGCTCGGGGATGCTGTGTGAAAATACATATATAAAAGTGAAGAAAATTATATATGGGCATAAGACACTAAAGTGTAAACATTGAATTAATAACGAGTGAAAGTTATTTGAAATGACTTGATTTTATTATAATCAAGAATTAAAATTATAAGGCAAATGTGAAGCCTAACTGAAAATTTAAAGTGAATAAAGTTACGCGTGATACCGGGTAAAGTATGGGACTAAGATTGGTTCTGAGGTACTAGTTAGGCTAGGTAGCATAACTAGGGTGTTTAAAATACATGTGTTAGGTCCGCGCTTAGATGAGGTGTGAGGTGTATTTCATGGGAGTGCAACACTAGTATAGTTATGAAATAATATAATGCATATTTATTATTGTATTTTAAACACTTGCTAAATATTTTTAAAAGGTTTTGGGCTCTATCCCGATCCAAAATTTTTTCAAAAACTTTTAGGTGTTCAGCCAAAGGGGCGTCCGACTTAACCATTCTTCTAGTGAGACGATGTTACAACAGTTATGGATGCCTGTAGGGATTGATTATACGCCTCTATCCTTGAGATCTAGATAGGAGGTATTTCAGAGTTATTCTAGAAATGTGGCCTCGTTACTTAGTATTTATTTTATTCAAACATTTTTCTTCCAGTTAGTCACAGTGAGTGATTTTATTATTTGCAAGGTTAATTTTGTGAATGGAAATGTTATGTAAGTAATTAAAGTTCTAAAATTCTGACACCGGTCTTAATAGGTTATTAGTCATCAAAATGTTTCAAACAATGATGCTCAGAATGAACAAGTTGAGACTTTTGTTCTATTTTAGTAAAGGACTGATCATTCGTGATTGAAATAGGCGGTGTGTCACATATAGTATGAGAGCATCAGGTTCTAGTGTCTTTAAGATTTGTGCCGTTTTATGTTTTTAATGTTGCTTTCTCATTGATGTAGATCCCTATGCTTAGGACTGTCGATTCATATAGTGATTTACATTATCCTGCTTTTATGTAGAATAAAAGAGAATCTTATTCAAGTTCATGTGGGTTTCGAAGACGAATAGGATAAGGATGACCAACGAAGTCCGTTAGGAGGACCGCGGGAGGTAAGGCTCAGCTAGAGCCATAGAGTATTATGGGAATGGTGACCACAGTAGAAGTCACCACTATTATTGCTCAGGCAGTTAACGTTGTGATGACTGCCAGGGCGTAGTAGCTTCCCCAAGCATTACCACAGTAAATGGTGGCACCAATTCAGACTCGCCCAGAGCAGTTAGTATAAGAGGGAGTTAGAGGGGCCTTTCATAAGGTCCATCCATCGGAGTTTTAGGGAAATGCAGATGCTTTATTAGTTAGCTTGTGGAAGGAGGACATCCAAAGGCATTTGCATATGGTTGAGTACAGTGACACTCAAAAAATAAATTTTGGCAACTTTTAAGCTCGTATGAGTGACATTGCAGTTGTAGGAGTGAGTTACCACGTCTAAGGAGAGAGACACCATGACTATCAGGTATTTTAGGTGCTATTTGATCGTAAGTCCATTCATATGATGTCTAAATAGAGATATGGAGGAAATTTCTAAGCTTATCATAGGAGGGCTGAACAGTGACCGAGTATGGAGAAAAATTTACTTGTTTAGCAAACTTTGTGCCCGACGAGGTGGATACGGAGGAGAAAAGAGACCTTAAGTACGATGATTTACTCACGAGTATAAATTGCCAACACTTTTTGAGAATCCAGCTTGGACGACTTGTGCATATGGATTTAATTCTTTACATTTACAATATCAATATAAATGCTTTTGTATGAAGGGATCAAGATATTTAGAGAGTTTAGCTAATAATGAAAGACTGGAGGTATCGGTGCTAGTGGGCCACTACAGGGGGATACCCAATAGGGGGACCTGTCTAAGGGATTCAGTTCAAAGGAATTCTGACTAGGTGACGGTGAACCTAGTCAGGGCCAACAACATGTTCCTTAGGGATAGCAGGGACAATGGAACCACAGGAGTATGGACATCAGGGTTGTGGCCACCAAGGCCGGAGATCAGTATAACCTAAACATGGCCAGTAGATCCAGAGATAAGGTGATTAAAGAGGGAGGTGTTTTACATGTGAAGCATAGGGTCATATGCATCGAACTTATCTGCCACGAGCAAGAGGACATAAGCAGGATGCCCAATTGGGGCAACCGTAGCCGTAGTTATTGGGTTAGTTTAGACGGGAGTATTATGTATAGTAACTAGCAAAACAGTCAGTGCCATTAATAATTAGAAGTATGAATTTTATCCTTGGGTAAATAAGGTAAGTTTTATATGACATAGGTGCATTACAGCAACTTTGGTCAGCACTAGATTCACAGATGAAATGCGTTTAGTGGATGTGTCGTTAGTATCATTATTGTGTGTTTATATTTATCGTTGAGTAGCGGAGATATTTTTGCTCCCATCTACAGGGGAGCGAGTGTGTACATTGAGAGGATATGTTTTGTATATCTACTTGTTTCATAGATATATAATATGCAAGTATGATGTTATCCTGGGTATGGAGTAGTTAGCAATGGTTCCAGCGATAATGGACTCTTACGATAAGGCTATTTTGTTCGCTGTTCCAATGCAGGATGTGTTGTTTTGCATTGTCTCTTCCTGAAAGAGGGTCGAGCCCGCGTATAAATTATATTGCAGGGGAGACTTAGGAGAGTATAGTAGTATCATTATATTCGATACCGATGCGTAGGGACTTTACTGATGAGATTCAGGGGATATTGGGTTTACCGTAGAGCTGAGAGCTTGAGCTCCTTATTAATTTAACGTTGAGGACTTGGTGATAGTGAGAGCACTAGTTGGATGACCACTTTAGCGATGTGGGAGTAGACGATTAGACTTATACATCTAGGGACATGATAGAGAGTGTCCCAATTATTTGCTTTGGGCCTAAAGATCTCAATGACTGATAATCCTAGGTAGTCGTGTATCGGGAGGGTTCCTTGCTTGGATTTCGCTTTCAAGACGCCCCATGTATGAAACGTAGTAAGTTTCGAGAGGTGGATAAAATATTGGTCATTAGGGCATGGGTTTAGTACTTTATTTATTGCACATGTATGTAGATAACACTTTGATTTGAGAGATATTTTATGGTTTAAGGCCAATAGAGCCAGGTATGTTGTGCTGGAAGCACTGTGGCACATTTTCACCACTAGTGGATTGGTGGGGGCAATCTCGAGGATAATTAAGCCACGATTAGTAGGTTAATCGAGTATACCCTTACTGTATAGACATTTCGAGCATGCAGGGATGGGTTTAACATAAATATGTTACGTTTCTTATAATTGTGCAGATATGCACTGGATATAAGGTGTATGGGTGCCCTGGTTAGTTTGATTTTCATTATCATCTGAGATAAGGGAATATGGGAATAAATGTGTTGAGTCATATCCTATAAGGAAGTTAGGAACAACGTGGAAAAGGAAGATAGACTAAACATCATTTGAGGACGAAAATAGTCCAATTATATACAACAAGGAGAGCTATCAGATCCGAGATGGGTTGAAGGACTCCAGAGACACAAGTGAAGGATATCTCTTACCAAGGGAGGATCTGAAAGTTTTGGAAATTAGAGAACACTCAGTCATGTCTTGAGGATGGTTTGTGCAAAAATAGTATATCAATGTTACCAGACAAGAAAGACCCGCAAAGTGTGCAATTGTGGAGCGGACAAATGGGTCACAATTTCTGGCATACTCGAGGAAGAGGAGTAAAATGTACCATATAAAGTGGGATACAGAGCATGTGGATCAGTGGGGATCGAGAAATAATGAAGTTGTCTCTGAGTGCACCACTTGTTAGAGGGGTGGATGTTGCTCTGAGGAAATCAAACATAAATTTTGCAATAATTTATGAGTGAAGGAATGGCTAGGACTAATAGAGTTAATTATTGGTGCACCAACATCATGAAAATGTCAACATTTCCTTTGGGCTTGTGAATTGGGTTGACCAAGATGGAGCAGTTATTAATAATTTAGGTGAATTACACTATGGAATAGTGTACCCGTCGCTCGTCATGGGAGTAATGTGATTTGAAAAGAAGGGAAGTTGGCACATAGGGAAGCGGGGACTTTTCCCTGTATTGAGATGATAGATCCAGTAGTGTATAGGCTCGTCTTATTAGGGTATTTTTAGCAGTTTCACGATAGTTTGCATATCGTCATCCAGGTGAGACCTTAAGAAATGATGTATCATACCAGTATAAAATAATTTGAACAGACTTATTGTTATTTTAGAGCTGTATTGACTAGGCCTTCGATCAGATAGTACCGTTACTGGGTGTATAATGGAGGCACCATAATATTTCCATGAGTTGATTTTGGGTATGTGGGAATGTCTTTCAGGTAATAATCCGAAGTTATAAGTACCAGTCATATCCGAATTTCAGGATTAAATTCCTTTATAAGTGGGAGAGTATGTAACACCCCGTATTTTTGGGAATAATTTAAAGAGAATTAAAAAATATTAATTATAGAAAATTAGAATAGTATTTATGTGTTATTATATTTAATTGTGTGATAAGTAAAACAAATTGTATTATTTTATATTACGTTGTATGTGGGTAAAATCGACGAATTGACATGATCTTATTCAAAATGACCGTGTGGGTCGTATTGGGAATAAGATGTTAAATTGATGATAGCTAACTCAGATAGTGATTTCGAGTGCACGGATGATCCAGGATGGGTCGATATAGTTAGAATTTGGTACCCGGGGGTTGTAATTGGGTTTCTAGAACTTTATAAGCAATAAAGGCCCCATACGGGGGTATTTGGCTCATTTCAATGTTACGAGTTAACCTAATTTCGAGATTAGGGGAATATTAAGGATGCCCAATTGATCATTCTAATCATCTAGGCTTAAGAGAGAGGTAAAAGAGAAGTGATAAAACTCAAGAGAATAATCAAGAAGGTAACTCGGGAAGGAAATTGGCAATTTTCAGGATATAATTCTTGGGCAAGGAAGATCTACAAAGTAGGATTTATACCCTATGATAATCAAAGGAAAATGTTTAACTTGCTTTGATATTATATTCGTGTTTTTAGTTCATATTATAGTTGGTGACATATATATGAATTTTTGGGTGGATTCATGTGTAAAAATCTGAATTTTGTGAATCAAATTAGAGGAGAATAATTGGTTATTGATCCTATGTCGAATTTGAGATTTATTCATGTAGAAAAGTGTGATTTTTAATTATTAGGATAAGGTTTGATTCAATCTTGAAGTCAAATTAAGGACGTGTATAATTCTTGATTAACGATGTTGAATCTCAGGAATTTAGATTTTTATCGGGTGAATTCGAATGTGAAAATAAGTGTAATCATGTTTAAAATTGATAAAAAAACTAAGAAGTTTAGGTTAGATTGGTGATATATATGGTATTGTTGATGGGAAGATGATGAATACGCCTAAGAAATAGGGTTACAATATCAATCTCATTAGAAGGTCGTTCTAATGAGTTGAGATTCTCCTTCGAACGAGATTTGTATTCCATTCGAATGACCCGTGGGTTTCATTCATGAGATATATCTTTTCGTTACGAACGCGTGGCCACCAGTTTCATATTTTTCTGATTTGTTTTGAATTAGTTATGAATTTTCTACAAAAGGGTGTTCGAGACCGAAATCTTTCATTGGAAATAAAATTTAGGTATGGGTGCACGGGTGTTTTAGGGTGAAAAATACTCGGGTTATGATTTAGGGTGAAAATTACTCGAATTGGAATTTCAGAAAGACTTAGGTTATTGGCCGGTTTGAGATAGGCTTAGTGTCTAGAATAAAATATAAATATGATATATATTAATAAGTAAGTGACTACTTATGAATTTGGGAGTGGATATTAGACTTGGAGATTATAGGCTAGTGCTACGAGTGACATGCATGGTTAGCCAATTTTATTTTATATATATGAGGGTACAGACACAGTATATATATATATATATATATATATGTGTGTGTGTGTGTGTGTGTGTGTGTGTGTGTGTGTGAAAATATATGTTATGATATTTATGTGAAATATACCCATCCTGGATAATATATTATCGGTGGGGGTTGCGCGCCGTGGGAGGGCACTCTGGAGAATCTCAGTAGAGGTAGTACCATTCCCCAGGATCATAGGTCTGTGCATGCCCACACTATGTGGAGTAGGAGTCCCGTGGTCTAATGTGGTATGGTTATGACCACGAAATTAAGGCCATGACCGCCTCCATTTTTTGTTTTCATTTTGGGTTTGGTGTTGAGATTCCAACCCGGTTGCTTAGGTTGTGGTGGACATTCCTAGAGCTTGATAGTATGCTGGTGATTTCGGATCTAGTGAGTTATTACTCTTAGGGATTGCGATTATACATATATAGTGAGCGATATATATGTTGTTGTGCTTGATTTAATTTTTGTATTAGTATATATATGTGTGTATACATATGTACACATATATATGGGCGAATTAAAAGATATTATGAACAATAAATTTATAGCTTTCGTGACGACGGCTTGGGGATGTTGTGCATAAATACATATATAAAAGTGAAGAAAATTATGTATGGGCATAAGACACTAAAATGTTAACATTAAATTAATAACTAGTTAAAGTTATTTAAAATGAATTGATTTGAGTATAATTGTACAGCGAATGTGTAGGATAACTGAGAATTTAAAGTGAATAAAGTTACGTGGGATAACGTGTAGAGTATGTCACTAAGATTAGTGCTGAGGTACTAGTTAGACTGGGTAGTGTAACTAGGGTGTTTAAAATACATGCGTTAGATGAAAACTTATATGAGGGGTGAGTGGTATTTCATAGGAGCGCGACACCAGTTTAATTATGAAATATTACAATGCATATTTATTAATGTATTTTAAAAACTTGCTAAATATTTTTAAAAAGTTTTTGTCTCTGGCCCGTTTCAAAATATTTTCAACAACGTTTAGATGTTCAGCCATAGGGATGCTAGCTTAACCATTCTTCTAGTCAGACGATGTTATAGCAGTTGTGGATGCTTGCAAGGATTGATTAAAAGCCTCTATCCTTGAAATCTAGATGTGAGGTATTTCAGAGTTATTCCGGGCATGTGTCCCCGTTACTTAGTATTTATTTTATTCAGATATTTTCCTTTCTGTTAGTTGAATAATTGTATTATGACCTTTCATCAAGAATTATCGATTAATTTATTTATGTCAGTGAGTCAGTTTATTATCTGCATGGTTAATTATGTGAATGAAAATCTTATTTAAATAAAAAAAAGTTTTAAAACTTTAACACCAGGCCTAATAGGTTATGAGTAATTAAAATGTTTCTGACAGTGCTGCTAAGAATGAACCAAATGAGACTCCTATTTTATGTTAGAAAAGGACTGATCACCCGTGATTGAAATAGGCGAGGTGTCACGCTGCATTCAAGTCGGAAGAGTTTCTTTTATAACTCAACCTCTTAAACATTACTGTAAATGTAAAAGCTCACCCCAGGGTCAAGGGATGAAACTTTGTAATCTTGAGAGACAGACTAATAAAATACAGTGACCTTTATGTGGACGTAGGCAAATTGTCGAACCACTTATATTTTGTGTTATTATGTGAGATTGATTTACTTTCTTCATTTATTCATTTTTTTGGTATTATTCATTGTGATTATTCTTGCACAAACATATATTGTTAAAATAAGTCAAACTTGTAAATCACTATTTTATCACATTGATGCTAGGATTAACTTTTTCTTGAATTTTGATTAAGGCTAATATTACCGTCATTTTGCTAATAAAATCTAATTTGTGTAGTCCCTTTATACACACACGTTCTCTTAGTTGGTATCATATCTAGACCTCATTTTTATTAAGTTTAATCACCTAGAGGTAGATATTTTGTGTTTAGAAATGGCTTTGGGGTTTGATATTTTTAAGTATTTTCCTAATAGCTCGTCTGATACTTCGTCTCCTGCACTTTATTCTCAGCCCAAATTTACTTATCATCCTTCATTCGAAAATAAATATGAATTTAGTGATGATATTGAGTTCTTGACTCATGTTTCCAATATAATAAATTATAAAAAGAGTCTTTTAGACCTTTTAAATAGAATAAGTTATTATCCTTCAAACTCAAAGAATATAAAAAGAAGAACCATGTTTTAGACCTTAAACCATTCAATCTATACTTGATCAAAGATTAAGTTGTTACGAGAAGGGTCCCCATCCGTTGATTTTAATTCAATAAAAGTTTTAAAATAAGAAAATTTATATTTATTTTTAATGAGCTTGCACTTGTAAAAGATGAAAATAAATTTTTGTGTATATTATAAGCCCAATGTCCTTTCCGTTTTATATTTCTTTTTTAGATTTTTTCGACCCTTTGGATGAGTTAAATGATAAGAATATTATTTCAAAAGAATAGGATGAAAATTTTATCAATTTTGTAGAAGAGAAAAATGTTCTCCTAAATCTCTTGAAAAATGGGTCTTCTTTTACGTGAAGAGTCCAAAAATATTTGGGTAAAAAAGAAGTTAAAAGTCATCTAAACAATTTGATCTTGCCCAGAGAAAAGAATTGATTTAAAGGAAATATCACAAAACTTAAGGATATTACTTTAGTGCTAACCCAAAAAGTATATGATAAAAGAGGGTTATATTTTAATAAGTTTAATGTTTTGGCTTCCACTAATGAAACAATTTTTATAAAATCATCTTCTCAAAGTAAAATAAGAAAGTTAAAAAACTTCCTTTGAAAATTGAAGATAAAAAGGAAAACGTTGTAACTAATTTTTAAAAGAAAGATGCACTTGTTCATCCCAAGTCTAGATACTGGTGAAGAAAGATCTTTGCAAACTAGTGACCGGATAACAAAATTTGTGTACTTAGTCATAAAAGACATAAAAAGAAATTCATTTTTTCTCATTGTCATAAAAAAGGTCTCATGAAATATTTTTGTTACAAGTTGATGAAAGTTCAACATTTTGAAAAGGTTGTTCCCAAGCCCAAAACCCAAATGACAAAATCAAACCGTTTAAATGTGATCGATGTCCCAAAGTTGGTCATTTGAGAAAATTTTACCTTTTACTCAAGCCGAAATTGACTTTGTAGCTTGGTAATAATGGTAAGAATTTTGTGGGGAAAAACAACGGTAAAAAAAATTAATTCTAGAAAATTTTCACCTAAAACCGTTGAAAGACAAATGTTAATTAAAAATAGTCAAAAAGGTTCATATAACGTGGGAAAAGGAAATAGAGAAAAAGAAAAAAATATTTCTAATGCCCCATTTGAACCTAAGGATCCTCGTGTGAGTCATGTATGGGCTAGGGAGAACAGTTCAAATGAAATTGAAGTTGAAACTCAAAGGATTTTTAAAATGGTTATTTCTGCCTCTAAAAGCTAGAGGTTGTTTCACTTTTCATCAGAGCCACCTTAGCAAGACATTGTCCTATATCATGTGATAGTTATGTAATTATGTTTCATGTGTGAGTTTATATTTCATATTTATCATTTTTTACAACTTATATATGATATGTTTATCTTCTTGATTTGTTCTTATTTGTTGAATAAATTGGAAAGATTTTATTTTTTAGAATACTTTATTTTGGATTTCCAAAGATATTAGGATTGTCACATCTATTTTATATTTTATTTGAACCATGTATGTTATGATTTTATGCATGTTAAATGTATTTTCATTTTACCTTTGATATCTATTCTTTTCATTCGTTTATTGTCCTTGGATTTTACCTAGTCTTGTACTTAGGATTTACATGATCTCTTAACCTTAACCTTATTTTTCTCTACATTGATTATCCTATGATTTCATTATTTTTTTATAATTTGATCTTGTTGGAAAATGTTGAGAATTATGTGCATCATCTGTATCTTTTAATCATATACCATAATCTTTTTTTTATCGTACATATCTTTCACGAAAAAATTCAAAAAGATTCTTGGTACAATGATTTTTTTCCTTTTGCATGATATACTCCATGACACATTGAGTTCATGCCACTTTATGAGTAATGTCATACATTTTAGATCTTCTAAAAAGCATTTATAGTGTCAAAAGACTTCTGAAAGATTGTCTAACTTCTATATGTGTACATGAGTATTTTTCGTTCATGATTCGGAGAATGTTGAAAAAGCGTATGCTATATATAAAAAAACTCAAGAGTGACGATGGTTAGAGATATAACTTTGATGATGTTACCTTTGAAAATTGGAAATAGTGTCCCATCTTAGTGGTTGAGTGAAATCCCAAATAATTTGAACATATAAATGTCTCAAAGATTTAACATATATCTAAAATTGTGTAACACCAAAGATATAAGATAAAAAAAGTTTTAAGCAATTACTAATTGAGGGGGAAAGTTCCGTTAAAAATGATCCTAAATTGGTTATTGGAGTTTCACTTGAGTCTAAGATTTACATTGTTTATTTTATTATTCATTATCTTAATTGAACTTGAGCATGGACCTTTCTCACAATGGTGTTCATTTATTTTGCATAAATCGATATATGATCTATTATTTTTGGTTAAGACTATCATCATGTTGTTATCCTCTTATGGATAATATTTTCTTGATTATGAACATTGTATTCGAACTTTAATAAGTGTGATAATATTGACTATTTTTACTTATGAAAAATGGGTATTAATGTTGTTCTCTTATTGCATAAATGTTTGTTATACCATGTAAAACCCTTTTATTTGAGATAAATTCCTTGAATCTAAAATTTATATAATTTGCTTTGCATTTTATTCTTTTTACCTATGCAGTATATCCTGCAAGTTTCCTAAAAATATCTAATTAAAAATGCATGATTGGGGATATCACCTTTTGTTAAGTGATAAATTTTATTGATACATATCAGCACATATATAGTCATTAATTGGATTTAAACTTTATGTTGTTTACACATGTTTTAGTGTAAACTGTGTTAACATCGACTTTGGTATTTAAACACAAACTTCTATATATGTTGATATCATAGTTTGCATTAGGATAAATATGCTACATTATTCAAATGTGATTGATCTTATTTGAGGATGCAAGATTTAAGTGTATTTTCTCTTAGTATATCATATATCCTTGGTGGTTATTACTTATGTGTAATACCCCGTGATTTTAGGACTGCGAATTTAAATTTTTGGGAGAAATAAAATTGATTTAAATCGGAGAATTTTATATTTGGCAATTGAGGTCTAAAAAGTGAGGACGTTATAAAGTATTTCGAATGATGAATCTGAGTGTGTGGTTGTTTTCGGATGGGTCGATATAGTCAAAATGACTGTCCTTGGGTTTTATTTAGGATTTAGAATCTTTTTAAGTTAGTTTGACTCGAATTGGAGTAAACGAGTCATTTAAAGTGTGTATTATCATTTAAAATTGGGATTTAGGTTTTAAAGGCATAAGAAGCTTACGAAATTAGCCTATCTCATTTGTGAGAAAGAGAGAGAGAACTAGAGAGAGATGAAGAAGAAGAAAGAAAGAAGAGAGAGGAGAAAGATTGGAGATTTTCGACCAATCTGCGATCTAGAGGACGATTCAACCCCTACAATTTTGAGGCAAGTGTTTAATCTTGCTAAATAATTAATTTGTGTATTTTATTTCATAATTTGTGGACAAAAGAATTGAATTTTGGGTTATATGACAAAACTTAAATTTTTGGGTAAAAATCTTGTAATTAAGGTCATATAAATTGTTGGGTAGTTATATGATGCGTTTTAAGGTTAGAGGATGAAGATTGAAGGTTGGTAAATGATATATGGGGATTTTGGAAATTTTGGGTTTAGAGAAATATAGCCATTTTCATAACTTTCTGAACAAGCCGAATCGATTCGCCCCTAGCGAATCGATTCGCCCCTAGCGAATCGATTCGCTATGTTGCAGAACCTACAGGTCTTTAGGGCCGAATCAATTCGCCCCTCGCGAATCGATTCGGTATGTAGCAGACTTACAGGTCTCTTTAGATTGAATCGATTCGCTTGGACCAAATCGATTCGCTATCGGGACCGAATCGATTCGGAGAGGCCGAATTGATTCGAAAATAGGGCAGTTTTGAGAAATTTTCCGAGAGTGAGTTTTACTCCATTTCGGTTGGGTTTCTCGATTTGGAACTTTTATATATGATGCGAGAGTTACGTTTTGGGGATTTATTGAGGGTTTCTCACATGATATGATCGTGGGGACGTATCGAAATAGTTTGGGAACATATATATGTATTAGAGATTGTAGTATCGATATAGTGGGAAGTTTCATTAGGGATGGGAGTCCCATTTGGAGTTTAAAAAGTGAGTTAACATAGGATGTAAGGTGAAGGACTTTTCGAGGAAGTTGTGAAGATATGGTGAGAGATTTTTATGCCGAATTTTGTGTCGAATCCTTTTAGTGATAGGGTTTTATTTAGATATTACGGGTAGACCAACGAGAGAGAGGTCGAATATCCTTAGTGACGATGAATTTGGGGATTAAATCAAAATTGCGGTATTGTTATGGGTTTACTTGAGTAAACGAACTGAGATCTTAGTTCAAAAGGATTAAAAAGATTATCGAGTATTAGTTAGGTTTACTTATAGACGAGATAATTATTATACATCGGTGGGCATCCGGAGGTGGATGGTGTGTGTATAGGGATTGATACATACGTTTGATTTTGAGATAGTGTCCTTAATATTGGATATAATGGGAGACTATTTATATCATAGGTGATTGGATGTATATGTTTCAAGTGAGGGATCGTGTAAGGAAACTGCATTGCTTAGGTATGCGTTATAACAAGGTTGACTATTACAAGAGTTGTATATTTATCACCAGCTTCTTTACTTTATGAATAATGATTGGAGATAGGGTATACATATATGTAGAGATATAGATATATTGAATGGGTATATATATGGTACGAATGTATATTTCTTGTGTGATGATTTATACATATGATGTGATTACATGTATATATATTTGTGGTGTGAATGATATATATACTTATTGTGTGAGCATACCCGGCACATGTTATCATGGGAGGTTGCGCGATGTGGGTGAGGCCCCTGGCTTGAGGAGCAGGGTACGTATAGTCCCCAGGTCATAGTCGTCCATTATTATTTGTGTGATTTTATTTTGGGGGTGAGAAGTCTTGGGTATGATTCGTTCTCACTTTTCGGTTAGGAACTATGACCGCTTCCCATACGTTAGGATTGATTTTGTTACCATGGCGGTGTGATAATAGTCCGATATGTGCTAACCCGGGAGAAAGTGAGTAATTCCTGGAAGATGATAGCATGGTGCAGTATTTTATATCCTATAACCGTTTAGGTTATGAGTATTGCAAAGTGTGCATTATATGTGTTATGTATATGTGGTTATAAGATTGAATGATTGGGTATATATATATATAGGTGAAGGTGGTATGAATTTTCTAAGATGTACATCTAGTGTGATTTTGGGTGTACTAGTTTATCGAGGTCGAACTATCGTAATTAGAGACAATTGCTGATATAGCAACCCCAAGGATTTAAATAGAGATTCTAATTGTGTACTTAGAGATAATATTCAATAATTAAGTAGTTGCAGTTATAGGATATGTGTGGAGGACATAATGGATCCCTATGATCAACATTGTCAAGGAGTAGTGTATCGGGGGGGTTCCTTATTTGGATTTCGCTTCGCGAGACGTCCCACGCATGAAACGTAGTGCAAGGTTGGGAGTAGGGAGAAGTTTTGTCCTTAATAATTGTGTGTATGTTATTTAGTGAGAGAAGTTTTATAAAAGTAGGATGTAATGTGTGCTTATTCTGTCGTTAAGGATTTTCATAAGTTATATATTAAATTGGATCAATTCTAGTAAGGGCATATGTGTGTGCTTATGTGATTTATATATATACATATAGTTTGGGTGTAAACTTAAGGTATGATAGGATGGGAGGATTTTGGATTACCCGTAGAAGATATCGGGTAGATACACTTAAGTTTATGTACATACGTTTAGGTGAGCGCTTTAGTTGAGGGGTGAGTTTGAGAGTTCCAAGGGAGTGCGACTCCACTTTATTTATGAAATTGTGCATTTATAATTATTATGCACTGTTATACACTTGCTATAAACATTTTTACACCTCGGGCTCTGAACCGTTTATTGCTCTCTCTTGCTATATATGTGTATATATTGTATCACAGGTGTCCCACCGCAAGGATACCGAGGATGTTATTCTATCTAGTATCTTAGGAGCCATAGTAGATGCGGACTGTTGCGGTATTTTGTTATAGTTGCTTTATACCATTTGTAAATCTAGATAGGATTCATTTTGGTGTATCGGGTTTATACTCTAAAGTTACTTTTATCATTTTTATACTTCTCTCCTCTGGATTGTTGTATTATCTGTTACCCGACAGCATATTCGGGTATAATTCTTTTATTTGCACTTGTTACATTTTATATGAGTACATCCTTTCCTAGTTATGCGTGAGTGCATTTCTTTTGTCTTACTTGTTAGTTGCTTTATTGTTGGCATGTCGTTTTTCATATGTTTTTTTATTTTTTGGCATCCGCTTTTTATGGTATTGGGTAGCTAGTAGATGTTAATTTTAGTATCGACAGTTGATGCTAAGAGTGATCCATTTGAGATTCCTGTTTTAATTTAGTATAGGGCTGGCCATCCGTTATTATTTTAAGTGTGGTGTCACATCATGTTTTTACTTATGCTTCATCATTGGATTTTGAGAACATATTTATTTGATATTTACCTTGTCACATCTTTATGTATCTAGAAATTAGTTTTACATAACATAAGTGTCAAGAATGATATGTAATTCGGTTGATATTAACCTCTTTTGCTTCCTATGCTCATAACTCACATGTGCCTTACATTTTGTTTAATTATATAGTGAGTGTTCCCTCGTAAAATCATGATGATGGTTTCTATATATTTGGCTTTCAATGTCATTATTTGATCTTATGCGCCTTTATATTTTATATGATATGATTCATATCTTATATTACTCATGTTTCTTATTATGTGAGCCTAATATGTCCTTCGTATCTTAAACTCATGTTCTATCATCATCCCATATAGTTTTGTTCCTTATGTCAATTTTCTTATATTTCTTTACCATTTCATCTACCATTGAAAGAGAAAGTGGCAAAAAGGGAGACAAGACGTGTTTAAGAAAGAAAGATATTGTGACTAAAGAAATTTAGTCATAAGTAAGGAAGATGAAACATTTTGTTGTATTGATATATTAGAAAGAGTTGTAATGGTGATCAATAGATTAGTGTGAATTTGGTAACATATACATTTGGTCATGCTTTTGACTAAATCGTCTTTAATGCCTTATATATATTGGTATTATAAAATCATATCGTAGATTAACTTCCATATTTATAATGAGATATATTAATTATAATCCTTAAATTATTTCTACTAAATTCACTTTTCTAAATAATTATTCATTATGTTAAAAATTATGCTAGATCTTGATTATATTGTCCTTTCCTTTGTCCATTCCATGACAAATGGGGGAGAATGATTCTCCTTCACTACACCAATTCATGAAAATGGTCAAGACCTGTGGGTCACGGCCCTAGTCCATGACCACTTGGTCATGAACTTTGGTCGTGACCATATCCACCTTTGGTGTGATAATATCCATAACCCATTGTGACCATGGATGCTCTTGGAATTGTTCATGGACCAAATTACAGACAACTGTGGGTCATGCACCTGGGCCGTGATCATGTCGTGACCATCTTGGTGCCAAATTCATACCAAAATTCCCTCCAAGCTTAGTCACAGATGGGTCACGGCCTTAGTTCGTGACCATTTTCATGATGAAGGACACAACCCAGCAACAGTGGGTCACAGTTGGGGGTCGTGACCATCTCAAGGCATGGGTCATGGATGGAGGTCATGATCAGTCTCTCCCCTATATGTGTCACGATGTGATGGGGCATTATTTTAAAGGGTCGCGGTAGTGGGTCACGGCCTAGAACCATGACCATGTTTCTTGATTTAAAACACCAACAACCCCATATTTCTTTCCCCTCGATTGATTTCGGCAGCAGCACCGCCCTAGGCAATTTTTGGTGCGATTTTGTGCGATTTGTGTTCGATTTTGATTTCGGCCTATATGTGATACAAAACCCTAGTTATTTTTATATATTTTTGTGGATTTATTATTATATGTGTGTGTATTTGTGTATATATGTGTGTATGTGTGCATGTGTATGTATATATTTTTGTTTACATGTATATATGTATGTGTGTGTGTGTGTGTATGTGTGTAACTATGAATACTTTGTATTGCTTGCAATACACCATAGACATTGTATTAAGGGCTAGTTTCTTGACAAAATATTATTCAAAACCCAAGACATTAAATTTTTGCCATGAACTTTTTTGACAAAATATAATTGAATGGATTTTTTTGACAATGTATTACGGGTTATATGCCTTTCATTACATTGTATTAGGGGTTATATGCATGCTGTGATTTTTTAACAGTAACTCCTACTATGTTGTGTTCGTGAAACAATTAAGACTTGCATTAGTCGTCTTATTGTGGATTATATGTGTGTCATGATATTGTATTGGTGGTTATATGCATGTCATGATTTTTTTAACAAAATATAATTAAATGGATTTTTTGACATTGTATTGTGGGTTATATGTGTGTCGTGATTTTTTTTTGAAAAAATATAATTAAATGGATTTGTTTTACATTGTACTAGGGGTTATATGCATGTCTTGATTTTTTAAAAGTAACTCCTATACTGTTGTGTTCATGTGGAAATTAAGACTCATGTCAATCGTCTTATCGTGTCTTGTCATAGTTTTATTCATGTCTTACTTGTATTCTCGTGTATATTCCAGTACACCTTTAAACCCATCATGGCTCATGCAGGTCACCTTCCATTTGGTGTTCGGTCATAAATTGTTGTTGGTGTTTATGCTGAATTTATCTTGAATTAGTGTTGGACTATTTGTATATGTATTTGTTTTATTGCACAAAAATTTGGGTGCGCCAAATAAATTATTTTCACAAAGTCATTTTCCAAGTTGTGCACCAAGTGTTGGACAAAATTCCCGACCTAATTTTTCATGTCATATAATTGAATTCTTATACCAATGCTAAACATACAAATTATCAGTAAATTTTTTCAATTCTCTACTTCTCTACTTTAAATATTAATCGCAAACACGTGTGAACATTAATAACTTTGTCGTTTATGAATTTATCATGTATAAAATGAGAAATGACTTTATTATAGTGAGATATTGTGATTACGGACATGTGTTTTATAACGTAGATGATATACACAGTACGGGATAATTATTGGTTGTTGGATAGTATGTTGGATTTCTTGGATTAGTAATACACACTAAGGGTTGAAACAAATTTGAGGATAGGACATGAATTCGAAAATAGTCACACATAAGCTTGAAAATGCGTCACGCGGGTCGAGCACCCCCAGCGGTACCTAAACGGCATCGTGAGTGGCAAGAACACCTCTTGCACTTCAAACGTAATACGTAACAACCTATAGTACAGTGGCGGAACTCCCGGTTTGAGGACAGGACACGAATTCAAAAACAGACAAACTTAGGCTTGAAAACGCGTTGCGGAGGATGGGCACCCCAAGTGGAACCCAAACGGAATAGCGAGTGACACAAACACCTCATGCACGTCCAACCTAACACGTAGCAACCAGTCGCGCAACTGTGGGACTCCCGGCTTGAGGATAGTACCCAAACAGGGATACAACAATAGGCAGACTTAGGATATAAAATGTGTCGGGGGGGACCCCTAGTGAAACTCAAATGGAACCGCAAGTGGCACAAACACCTCGTGCGCATCCAAAATAACACATAGCAATTGGATGTACGACTGTAGGAATCCCAATTTGAGGATAGGACACAAATTTGAAAAAACAAATGCTTTGGCATGAAAACGTGCCACGGGGAGCGAGTTCCCCCCAGTGGAACCCAAATGGCACCACGAGTGGCACAAACATCTCGTGCACATCCAACGTATCACGTAGCAATCGGTCGTACAGACGCAAGACTCCCAGTTTGAGGATAGGACACGAATTCAAAAAAATCATACTTAGACTTGAAAATGTGTCGCGGAGGGGCAGGCCCCCAACTGACACCGCAAGTGGCACAAATGCCTCTTGTACATCCAACATAATACATAGCAATCAGTTGCGCAGCCATGGGACTCCCGTTTTGAGAATAGGACCCAAATACAAATTCAAAAATAGGCACACTTAGGCTTGAAAACGTGTCGTGTGGGGCACAATCAGCAAAAAAGAAATTGTCACTATAAGAGAAAATTCAACAAAGTTGTTCCTTGGGTTCCAAAACAATTCACAAAAGTATTTGGTATTTTTGTGAATCGAAAAAAAAAAGTGCTTAAACCCTAAATGAAAATACAAAAAGTTCTGAACTTTGTAGTTTTAGTGTATCAAAATAACTGAGGTCTTCTCAAGAAATAAGGACTCATAACACATGTATTTTTAAAAAAATTGAGTCGATGGGGTCGTTCGAACGACATCAAAATGTTGCTTGATGCCTACATCATATGACCTTATAATGATAGTAAAAACATGAAACACTGTGACGTCTTTAGATAAAAGTATCTCGCGAGCCTTCGCGCGACATTGGAAGTCACTTGAAGCTGTCGTTCGAGCGACAACTCCTTGTTATTTGAACGACATATGAATATCATTTGAGCGACCAAAGCGAAAAATCTTTTTAAAAAAAAACTCCACTTGAAGGTCATAGAAAAATTATTTTGACTCAACAAAACACCTTAGGTTGATAAAAACATTTTGTAAAAAATATCCCATCACTTAAATGAAAAATTAAGGAACTTTAAACTCAACCTTACCAAAATCAATCTTGTAGAGGCATGTTGTTGAAGAACTTCGATATTCGGATCCATATTGATGAACATATGAACTTGTACTTTCTTCGACGGTTGTATCGGTATACGACATGCTCACATGTAAACAACGGACATGAGAAAAATGTCCTTACAAATCTCCCCCTATGTCAATGCCGGTACAAAATAAAAATATCCGAATTATGTAAAAAATGACCTATACAAATCTACCCTCCCATGAACCCAAAAGTTGAAAGATAAAATGTGCAAGTCTTCAAACTTTCTTCATAATCTTCAACAAACTCTTTTGCTTTCCTTGCGCTTCTTTTGTGTGCGTTCCAAAAGATCATCAAATTCCTACACACTATAAACAAAGAAAATATCTTCATGACGTATTGAGTTTGGAATGATATAAAAATAAATCAAATTTATAATCAAATATTCCACATAATACAAACTCCCCCATAAAATCATAATTCGTTTTCCCCCTTTTTATTTGTCCGAGATAGACAAGGAAAAGAATAAACCAAACTGAACATGAAGTGCCACGACAATCATAGAAAATAAGGATCAAATGCGCTCATGCAAGGAAATACTCAAAGGTATCCATAAATTATTTTTATTTTTCTATTTTTTGAAGCAAAAATAATTTACAAAAGCATCACACACCATGAATTTACCCTAATATAACCAAATCGCGAAAATGGAATGAATGAGTGTGAACAAATTTGATAGGAAAATCAATGCTATCAAACATAATATATGTGCACGATGAATATGGATACTCCTAACGAATGATCTCAAAATCGTCCTTAAGTGTAAAAGTGTTGAATTTAAATGATATCGACTCAATCTAATCAAAGTCTAAAATGATTCCCACACCAATAGCGTCTAATTCTATGTAATGCTTTTTCAAGACTTTATTAGGACGTGCAAACCCGTTGTTTTATTTCCATCCAAACTCCTTCATAAGTAATAAAAAAAATTAAATTTTCTAATGAGGTTCTAAATTATCTCCTTAGAGGAATCCTATTGGCTCCTTTTTGGCATAATTTTCTTTTTATTGCCTTAATTTTTTCTTCAACCTCTTTTCAAATGGTGGCTTTCACAATGTGATTATTATTCACTCACATCCCTTTCCCGTGGTCACTCACTATCTTTTCAAATTTTAAACAAATTTCTCACGGGAAATGATTCTTACATGCACTACTTTCATTGTCTAGTTTTATAGCATTTGGTTCGTTTTAAAGACAGGATTGAGATGGAAACACTACGACCAATATGCTATAGATAAATACAATAATCAAACAAATCCGTGCACATGTGCAATACAAGAGATCATGAGTCAAACATGCAAGTAGTAACAACTAATCAGATCTCAATTCCTCCAATCATTGTAAAGCACAAAATAAAATGATGACACGTATCAAAACACTATCAAATAGTCACATGGATATGGAATGAAATTATGACTTGGTTATCCTAAATGTCCATTCATATATGGTGTAAAACAAAATACAAAAATCTTTTCGATTTTTAAATATTTTATCAAAATAAAATCCTTTTAGCTTTTAAATTTTTATTCCACAAAATAGAAAATCTTTTTGAATTTTTCAAAAAAAATTTAAAAACAAAATTCGTTTTAGTTATTCAAAAAAATATATCAAAAATGAAAAATAACTACAACAGTGGTACACATCATAACACTAGAAAATATGTATCATAAAATACGACTAGTGTATGACAAACATCCAACAAGATCAACCAAAAGATATAACATGAAGAGCATCTCGTGCAAGCAAACGAGAGTCATCAACCATAAGTCCTAAAGCTTCTAAATTCGATTTTATAACCCAAATCGATGTGTAACGACATATGGGGGCTTTGGGAAACAGTGTGACTCTACTATTAAACTTCCTAGGAGAATTTTGAAGCCTATAACAAAAACTCTTAAGGTGACCTTTTCGACCGCAATGTGTGCACATGTAAATATGGCGGTGAAGATTAACTAAAGGTACTCTCCTAACATTCCTAGGTGGCTCTCTCGTAAAGATCCTAGGTGGATCTCTCCTCAAATTCCAAGGTGGTTCTCTCCTAATGTTCCAAGGAGGCTCTCTCATGTGCACGATCTTGGCTTTGAGAATGGGAGAACCATGATTATCAAATCCAATACCACACTTATCGTCCTTGATTTGGAAGGTACCTAACATTTTATCTAGCTTCTCTGACCTAGATTCCAAATCAAACTTCACCTTACTCGAATATATCATTTTTTTCTCAAGCTCACCTATCCTAGACTCGAGTAAATGCATAGACTCCTCAAACTCTAGAAGCTCCTTTTTCATAGCCTCCATCAACCATCGAAGACTAGCCCTTTCTCCCTTGACATATTATATCTTCTCTATAAGAGTTTTCTCATGTGCCCTAAGCTCCTCAACTAAAACATCATTATTATTCTCTAAGGCATTTTCTTTCAACTGAGCTTTTAAGTTTAAATTAGCCTTTTTTTTAATTTTCACAACTTTTACATACAATTTATTGAAGGTAGATTGCAAGTCACGCTCATTCACTCGTACATCTTCACACCCATCACACTCACTTTCTTGGGTTTTACTACTAGTGGCTGTGAGAGAGTCATGTATATAAGTATCGCCATCACTCTCATGACTATCCATAAAGGCAAAAAGGACTCGGTTATTGGCATAAACATTTTCTTCTTCAGGGTCACTATCACAAAGGGTAGGAACATGTTTTATCGGTCTCTCCTTCCTTAGATTAAGGGGACACTCAGCTAACCTATGGCCAAACCCCTCATAGCAAGAACATCTCTTAGAATCATTTTTTTAATAACAGTCTTAAATGTCAATTTCATATGTGATTTCCAAATAGACTCGCTAGACAATTGTGATATAAAATCATCAAACCCTCCGAAAGACATACCTAAATACACGGGATCACTTAACATAATAAAATAGTGAAAAATTAGGATCACGTGATAAATTAGTGTAACCCACTCTGATACCAATTTGAGAAGGCTCTTTTGTGTGTGCTTTAGGTAAAGACAGATTTTGCCAAAATTTCACAATTTTATTAAGTACCAAATATGAGAACCAATTTTCTTAAACCCAATTTTATCTTGTTTATCCTAAAACATGCATCTAAGTGATTCAACATATATAAACAAATAAAGCATGTAGGGAAAAAATCCCTTTCGGGTCAAAACCTTTATTTCACTATAAAACTTTTAGATCACAACTTACAAAATTACAATATAATCTACAAAGAATCTACCTCAGCAAATCCTCATAGACCATAGCCTAAATCAGCAATGGACTCTGACAAGACCCCACAAGAACCACAGCTCCTCCAGCAAAGAACACCCTCGAGAATCCTTAATGACCACAGCCATCGTCAACTAGCATCTCCCTCAAGAACTACCCAATCAGCCATAGAGAAATCGTCTCTACGAGAGAAACTTCAACAAAGTTATGCCTTGGGTTCCAAAATAATTCACTAAAGTATTTGGGATTTTTTGAATTGAAAAACAAAGTGTTTAAACCCTAAATGAGAAGACAAAAAATTATGCAGTTTGCATTTTTGGTGTATCAAAATAATTCAGGTCTTCTCAAGAGACAAAGACGCATAAAGCAGGTATTTATAAAAAATTTGAGCCAACGGGGTCGTTTGAACGACATTGGCATATAGTTTGATGCCTGCATCGCGTGATCTTCTAACGATGGTAAAAACATAAAACACTGTGATTTCGTTAGATGAAACTATCTCGCAAGCTTCTCGCGACCCTTCGCGCGACATTGCAAGTCGCTTGAAGCTGTCGTTCGAGTGACAACTTCTTGTCATTTGAATGACATATGAATATCGTTTGAACGACCAGAGAAAAACATCTTTTTCTAAAAAAACTCTGCCTATAGGTGTTAGAAAAATTATTTTGGCTCAATAAAATGCCTCAGGTTGATAAAACTATTTTGTAAAAAATATCACATCACTTAAATGAAACATTAAGGAACTTTAAAATCAGCCTTACCAAAATCAATCTTGTAGAGGTGTGTTGTTGAAGAACTTCGATATTCGTATTTGTCTAGATAAATATATGAACATGTACTTTCTTCGACGGTTGTAGCGGTATACGACATACTCAAATGTAAACAACGGATCCGGACATGAGAAAAATGTCCTTCATGATGGGATGGGCACCCCAGCGGCACCCAAATGGAACCACGAGTGACACAAACAGCTCATGTGAGTCCAATGAAACACGTAGCAACCGATCGCGCAGCCGCGGGACTCTCGATTTGAGGATATGACACAAATTCAAAAATAGGCACACTTAGGCTTGAAAACGTGCTGGGGGGAACACCCAGCGAAACCTAAATGACATCGCGAGTGGAAAGAACACCTCATGCATGTCTAACGTAGCACCTAGCAACTGGTCGTGTAGTTGCGGGACTCCTGATTTCATAATAGGACAAAATTTGAAAACAGGCACACTTTGGCTTGAAAGCGTGCCGCTGAGGGCGGGCACCCCCAGCAAAACCCAAAAGGCACTGCAAGTTTTATGAACACCTCGTGTGCATCCAACGTAACACGTAACAACCGATTATATAGCCGCAGGACTGCTGGTTTGAGGATAGGACAGGAATTCGAAAAAATACACACTTAGCCTTGAAAAAATGCCATGGGGGGTGGGCACTCCCGACAGAACTCAAACGGCACCTCAAGTGACATGAACACTTCATGCGCATCCAACATAACATGTAGCAACCAGCCGCACAGTCATAAAACTATTGGTTTGAGGACATGACTCAAACACGAAATCGAAAACAATTGCACTTAGGCTTGAAAACATCCCGTGGGGAGCCGGGGGGAAAGGTGGGGGCGAACACTGATGATGGGACCCAAAAGGTACCACAAGTTACACGAACACCTCATGCGTGTACAACATAACATGTAGCAACCGACCATGCAGGCACGAAACTCCCATTTTGAAGATAGGACCCAAGCACGAATTACAAAACATGCACCCTTACGCTTGAAAACGTGATGCGGGGGAGCACCCCTAGTAGCACCCAAACGGCGGCATGAGTGGCATGAGAAAGTCGTGCACAGCCAACATGATACATAAACTATTCGTGTAGCCGCGGGACTCTCGGTTCGAGGATAGAACCAAAACATGAATTCAAAATATAGGTGCATGTTGGCTTGAAACGTGCCACAAGGGGGGAGCACCCCCCAATAGTACCTAAATAGCACCACAGGTGGCACGAACACCTTATGTGCATCCAACATAATACGTAACAACTTCCCCACAGCCACAGAACTCCCGATTTGAGTATAGGACCCAAACATAAAATCACAATTAGGCTTAAAAACATACTAGAGGTGGACACCCCCGATGGCACCCAAACGACACCGTGAGTGGCACGAACACCTTGTACGCATCCAAAGTAACACGAAAAAATAAGCTACACTGCCTTGGAACTCCCGGTTTGAGGATAGGACACAAATTTGAAAACATGCATACTTAGGATTGAAAACGTGCCGTGGTGGGGTGAGCACCACTAGCGGAACCCAAACGGAACCGCGAGTGACACGAACACCTCTTGTGCATCCAACGTAGCACATAGAAACTGGTCACATAGCCACGAGACTCCTAGTTTGAGGATAGGACACGAATTTGAAAACAGACACACTTAGTCTTGAAAACATATCGCGGGGGATGGGAACCCCCAGCGGCACCCAAACGGTAATGCGAGTGACACGAACACCTATTGCGTGTCCAATGTAACACATAGCAACTGCCCGCACAGCTGCAGGAGTCCCAATTTGAGGATATGACCCAAACACGAATTTAAAAACAAGCATTGGGAGGGGAAATACCCTCGACGGCACCCAAATGGCACCCCAAGTGGAACCAATAATTCATTCGCATCCAACATAACACATAGCAACCGACCATGCAACCACGGGACTCCTGTTTTGAGTAAAGGACCCAAACAAGAATTCAAAAATAGCCACACTTAGGCTTGAAAACGTGCAGCATTGGGGGAGCACCTCCAGCGGCACCCAAATGGAACGAGAACCTCATGCGTGTCTAACATGATACGTAGAAACCATCTGTGTGGCTGCAGAACTCCCGATTTGAGGATAGGACCCAAACACCAATTCTAAAATAGGCGCACTTAGGCTTGAAAACGTGCCACGAAGGGGGTGAGCACCCCAGCGGCATCCAAACGGTACTGTGAGTGACACGAATACCTCGTGCATGTCCAATGTAATACGTAACAAATGGTTGCACAGACGTAAAACTCCCGATTTGAGGATAGGACCCAACACAAATTCGAAAACAAGCACACCTAGGCTTGAAACATGCCGTGGGAGGGGGGAGGGGCACCCCCAGCGGCACCCAAACGGCACCATGAGTGGCACAAACAAGTCATGCATGTCCAACGTAACACGTAGAAATTCACCACACAGTCGCAGGACTCCTAGTTTAAGGATAGGACACGAATTTGAAAATATGCACACTTAAGCTTGAAAACGTGCCGTGGAGGTGGGGAGGATGGGCACCCCCAGCGGGACCCAAATGACACCGAAAGTGGTACGAACACCTCGTGGGCGTCCAATAACACGTAGTAACTGGATGCACAGCTACTGCTCTCCCGGTTTGAGGATAGGACCCATACACGAACTCGAAAACAGACACACTTAGGCTTCAAAACTTCCCGGAGGGTGAGGTAACCCCTAGCATCACCTAAACAAAACCACGAATGCGCGCTAACACCTCATGCATGTCCAACATAACACATTCCAATCGGTTGCACAGTCGTAGGACTCCTTGTTTGAGGATATGAACCACACATGAATTCAAAAACAGACACACTTAAGCTTATAAACATCTCGGGGGGGGGGGGGGGGGGGGGGAGGGCACTGTAACACCCCGTATTTTTGTATAGTTAATATTTAATTAATTCGGGAATTTTAAATTACTGGTGTGTTGTAATTTTAATTGAATTAATTATGGCAATATATATTTAAATATTAATCGGGGAGTGAATGGTTAATGTTTAGGAAATTTATTTACTAAGTGAATAGTAATAATTTAATTACGTCATTTCGGGTATTAATGACGGGGTATGCACTTATCTCAACCGGGAGTCGGTATAGACTAAATGGGGTGTGAGATAAGGATTTTATAAATTAATTCAGATGCTAATTCTGAGTGCGCGGTTGAGTCCGGATGGGTCGAGATAGTCAGAAAAGAGTACCCGGGGGTAGTAATTGGGTCTTGGGGTATTTTTGGGCATAGCCGGGCCCACTCGGGGTTAGTTGGGCCACTTTAATTAAGCCCATTAGGTGAAAAACGGGATTAAGAGTTTTTAACCTAGTTGGGAGATTAAGAAATGGCAGCCAACATAACTCTAAACCTAGGGTTTGAGAGGGGATTTGGGAGAAAGCAAATCAAGAGCGAATTGGAGGTTATTGGTGCCAAATTAAGGGACATCAACAACGGATCAGACACTACGAACACTTACAGGCAAGTGGTTAACTGTTGTGATTTCTAAAAGTTTGATAATCAATTCATATCATAGTGATGTGTGTATGAAAATTCGTTTTGGGTGTGTCACCAAAATCTAAATTGGGTTTTTTGCAAATTTATATATTTTAATGAGATTAAAGGGGAGATTGATCGTGTTTATGATTCTAGAATGTAGAGGACTGAATCAGATGTTAAAACCAGTAAGAGTAGATGATTAATTGCTGTTAAAATAAATGAAATTCGGATTGGGGATTTGAAACCCGGATAATAACCAAATCGGGAAAAAGTAAGAAATCGTGAGATTTAATTTCAGTTTGATGTTCTATAAGGTACTTTGATCCTATTCTTATGTAGAAATAGGGTTGATTGGGCTTGGGTTAGTCCAGGGGAAAGAATGAAAGTTTAAGGTTTTCGTTAATGGTGGGACTGCTTCTTGGAGAAGACGAAGTCAGGGACGATCGATCGATCGACCCAGGGGTTCGATCGATCGATGATTCGGAATTCTGGGCAGTTCGCCCAGTTTGTATATAAGGGGAAAATTAATTAGAAATTTAATTCCCAAACATTAATTAGTGATAAATAAATATGAAACAAATACTCCTAGCAATTATGGGAGAAAGTAATTGGGACTAGGATGAATTTACGTGGGGCATTTAATGGATGAATTTGAGAGATTTCATTCCAAAATAGTGAGGTACGGATCAAGTGAGTGAATCCGGGTATATTGGTCATGCGACCCCAAGGTAGTGAATTAAGTTTGGAGATAAACTAATTAATTTTGAGTCGGGATATAGACTCGGGAGATACTTAATTATGGACCAAGTGGGCGAGTCTGCATATGTTGGTAATTATAGGTAAATATAATTGGGAAATTATGGAGATAAATGTGTGACACATTGTGGGCGGAAAATATGGGAAAGAAATTATGAGATGTAAAAATGGACCGAGTGAGTGAGTCCGGGTATGTTGGTTATGTGACACCAAAGTATTAAATTTATTTTTGAGAGAGAGTAATTAATTTGGAGTCGGAACATAGACTCGGGAAATATTAAGATACGGGCCAAGTAAGTGAGTCCGGGGATAATGGTTGGGTGACACCAAGTTATTAAATTAATAAATGCGTTAATTAATTTAGTTAGAGTCGGATTGTAGACTCGGGTAATATTAAATTAATAAGAGTGATAATTAATTTAATAAGAGTCGGATTGTAGACTCGGGTAGTATTAAATTAATAAGTGTATTAATTAATTTAATTAGAGTCGGTTTGTAGACTTGGGTAGGATTAAATTAATAAGGGTGTTAATTAATTTAATTAAAGTCGGTTTGTAGACTCGGGTATGATTAAATTAATGGGTGGGATAATTAGTTTAATCAGAATCGGATTGTAGACTCGTGAATGGTACTTATCAATTAATGTGATAATTAATTATATTAGAGTCGGACCACAGACTCGGAATTTGGGTTAATTAATTAATATGTAAATTAATTGTATTAGAGTCGAACCACAGACTCGGATTGGTATTAAATTAATATGTGTGTTAATTAATTTAATTAGAGTCGGGCGATAGACTCGGGGAGGTATTAAATTAAAATGTGTGATAATTAATTTAAGGAGAGTCGGACCATAGACTCGGGGAAAGTATTATATTAATTGAGGTGTGAATTAATTATATTAGAGTCGGACCATAGACTCGGGAAGAGGATAAGTTATTAAGTGAGAAAATTAATTACATTGAGTCGGGCCACAGACTCAGGAAATTACAGGCAGTGTATGGGATTTTGAGTACATGGTAAAGCCGGGGTTATTAATATATATATACGGTGTAGTGATAGTATATATATACGTATATGTATTGTGTGTGACATTAAATTACAGGCAGTGTACGGGAATTACAGGCAGTGTACGGGATTTTGAGTATACGGTAAAATCGGGGTTCATAATATATATATATACGGGTAGTGATAGTATATATATATGTGTATATATTGTGTGTGATAGTAAATATCAGTGACTGGATATTTATTCAATTTAAATACTCTAATTCTATCAAGGGAGGTTGCGCGATGTGGGTGAATCCCCTAGCTTGAGGAGTAGGGCGAGTATATCCCCAGGTCACAGCGTCGGGCATATATGGGTGAGGGATTTATCTCACTTTCAGGGAAGGAATATGACCACCTCCACTTCGTTTATATTTTGGTCCAAGTTGGTGAGCGATTCCAACTTGGGGAAACTAGGTTTTGTGAGCACACTCCTAGTGAGATAGCATTTTAGAGGGAATCATCCGGTGAGGGTATACTCGGAAGGATGGATACACGTATTATATATGTGTGGATGTTAGTAAAGGTACGTATAATATGGTAGTAAATATTATATGTAGGTGAATAATATAGTGTGTGATGTATTTACCTTATATAACTCGGGCTACAGTTATATGCTGTTAATTAATGAGAAATTAATTAAGTTAATCATTTGTGGGAATAATACAGTGTGTGATGTATGTACTTTATATAACTTGTGACACGGTTATATGCTGCTATTTAAGAGGAAATAAATTAAGTTAATTGTGAAATAACTTATAATTCAAGAATCATTATACTCGGGTTAGAGTAGCATGGCAAGGGAAGGTTATACCAGGACTAGTTGGACGGGGTAGTACAACTAGGTGGGGTTAAAGTAACCGGTAGGTGTGCACAATAGTGGAGGGGTGAGAATGTCCTCAAGGGAGTGCGACACTAACTTAAATATGAAGCGCATTCATGCATTTTAAATTACTGCAGTTAATTCACTTGCTAAATATTTTCAAAATGTTTTGGGTTCTAACCCTTGCTATAAAAACTATTTTCAAAACCTTTTAGGTGTCCAGCCACAGGGACGCCAGGATTGATATTCTATTCCAGGGACACGGAGTTGCGGCATATGTGGATGTTAGTAGGAGTTTGGATTAGACGCATCATTCATTCATTCCTAGAGTAGGAATCTTGTATCAGTTTCAGTTTTATTTAGGGCTTGTCGCCCAGACTTCTCGGTACAGTTTTCAAGTGTATTTTATTCAAGTGTTGAATATTTGTATTGGATTATTTTCTTTGGTGGCCGGTGATTTATTCGGCAAGTTGTGTAATTATGATTCAGTTTATTTTCATTCAGTTGAGTGAATGGTTTATATTTTAATTCCGCATGTATTGTTTTGTTTAATTAAAAAGTTAAAATTGGCACCAGTTTTTGGAATACTAGGTGATTAGTAAGTTTTAAAAAGTTTTCGACAGTGATGCTAAGGATGATCCAACTGGGATTCCTGTTTTAATTTGGTATAGGACTGATCACCCGGTATTTTATTAAGTGGGGTGTCACAGATGGTATCAGAGCATCAGGTTCTAGTGTCCTTAGGATCTGTGCGGCTTTTCACGTTTCAGCTTAGCAATCTTTGATATATAGCCCTATCATAGGATTTTTGTATTCTCATATGTATGCGCATATACGTTCCTCTGCGAAATTTATATTTGAGAGTGAACTCATACAATTCGATTCTCATTCCAGATGACGCCCAGGAGGGAGAGAACAGTTAGGGAAGCAAGGGGAGATGAGACGGGGGAGGCTCGTTAGGAGCAAGAGCTACCACAGCAACGGACATAGATGATTTTGGCAGCATAGGTCACTGAAATAGTGGCACAGGCAGTTGGAGCAACGGTGGTCACAACGACAAGGTACTTTCCACGGAATCAGCCACAAGTGTTAGTGGCGTCGGATGTTCAGACTCGCGCAGGGTCGTCGGGGTGGAAACAATAAAGAGAGATTATTTTAGTGGGAACCCACCAGAGTTGCGAGGAGGTTCAGTTGTAGTACTAGAGTGTCAAGGAAGAGAGGTATCCAGCGTCACCTACGCATGGCAGATTGCGATGGGGTGCGAAAGTAAATGCTAACCACTTTTAGTTAGTGGGAGCGGTGCTACAGTGGTGGGAGTCGATAACCACAGTTGAGGAAAGGGACACACTAGCTACTGCAGAGTTTTGGGTGCGGTTCGACCGCAAGTATTTTCCTTCAGCGGTTGAGACCGAAATGAGGAGAAAATTTTGTGAGGAGACTCAAGGGAGACCGTTCAGTGGTCGATTACGAGGAAGATTTCACTCGTTGGCAAATTTTGTACCGGATGAGGTAAGCGAGGAAAATAGAAAGAAAGCAAAGTTTATGGATGGGTTAGTCTGGAGAATCAGACAACATTTAATTGATAATTCCGCATTAGTAGGTTATACTGATGTTATTAACGTAACACTCTGGCACTGTTGGGAATATTGCTTCCACGCGAAAGGAAGCGGGAAGGGAGTGGGGATTAACCAGTCAGATGAGGCAGAAGGGAATAATACCAGTGGGGTATCCCAGCAGCAGACTGGGGGAGATCAGGGGCAGGATTTTTGGCAAGGAAATCATGCCAAACGATCTAGAACTGGAGGCTATTGGCGGGATGGCCAGGAATTCCAACAAGGTTGGCATGGAAGGGATCAGTGGCAGGGTGAACATATTAGAAAGTGTTTCGTTTGTGGGAAAAGAGAGACACATGAAGAGATATTCCCTTAAGCGAGACAGGGGTCAACTACAGGACGAGGTCCTGGATGTACAGCCACTAAAGCAAGTCACGGGTGCATTCGGGCAGGGAGAAGCTGCTCCGAAAATCGAGAACCAGCCGTTGCAGCTGGAGTATAGAAGTAATTATTTTACCCTAGGGGCATGGGGTATATTGTTGAGTGACAAAGAGGATGTCACAGTATAAGACTTATTTTTCATTAGAGTTCGCAGGTGAGTCGAACTTAGTGGGTGCGTTGGCGATAGCAGCCATAGCATGTGGGAAAACTTTCCGTAGGGTAGAGGAGTTCCTTAGTGTTCTTCATGGGAGAGTGGAGGCGTACACTGAGTGATTGGTTGAATTATGCGAGGAATTACTACTTTCGAGAATTATGGGAGTAGGGTTGATAATACTTTTTAAACATCGGCTGGATAGCGATGGAATTTAACTATTGTGGATAGTGGAGTTAAATTTTGGTGTCTGTGACACCAGAGTATGGTTGGTACTAGGTGTCACCGGAGAGGGCTTATAGCCTATATATATGTGGATATATATGTTGTATTGCGTGATACGATGGCACATAGTGAGGTTTTGTGTTCTCACATTTTATCCCGGTAAGTGGGGATGTTTACTGAAGTGAACCAGGGTGGTTAAATTGATTTTTGAGCAAAGAGAGATAGCTCGGGATTTATTTTGCGCAAGAACTAGTGGTAGTAAGGGCGCGGTATTATGTTGTCTTTGGTAACATAATGGTAAGCGTATATTCTTTTGTGTTGAGGGATAAGTATTTATGGGGAGATAGTTGGACGTAGCATGGGTTGAGTACCCGGGCAGTAATTATATATGTGTATATATATATATATATATATATATATATATATATATATATGTGTAATATGACTACGGGTTCGAAGTTATATTACGGGTTACGACTAGCATAGTCGGGTAACTTTCGTGCGATAGAGTGCGGGGATAGGGTGTATGGGCACCCGGGTTAATTAAGAGAAATTTTGTGCGGTTAAGCACGGGTATAGAGTATATGGGCGCCCTGACAAGGTTTAAATGCATGCTTGTGTAACGTATGGTTAGATGCGAATGTGATGGATATAGCGAGCTTGGAGGCACATGATTAGTGAATAATATGTGAATATTGGAACACTAAGCTTATCTTAATTTCGAGGACGAAATTCCTTTGTAAGGGGGGGAGTATGTAGCACCCCGTATTTTTGTATAGTTAATATTTAATTAATTCGAGAATTTTAAATTACTGGTGTGTTGTAATTTTAATTGAATTAATTATGGCAATATATATATTTAAATATTAATCGGGGAGCGAATGGTTAATGTTTAGGAAATTTATTTACTAAGTGAATAGTAATAATTTAATTACGTCATTTCGGGTATTAATGACGGGGTATGCACTTATCTCAACCGGGAGTCGGTATAGACTAAATGGGGTGTGAGATAAGGATTTTATAAATTAATTCAGATGCCAATTCTGAGTGCGCGGTTGAGTCCGGATGGGTCGAGATAGTCAGAAAAGAGTACCCGGGGGTAGTAATTGGGTCTTGGGGTATTTTTGGGCATAGTCGGGCCCACACGGGGTGAGTTGGGCCACTTTAATTAAGCCCATTAGGTGAAAAACGGGATTAAGGGTTTTTAACCTAGTTGGGAGATTAAGAAATGGCAGCCAACATAACTCTAAACCTAGGGTTTGAGAGGGGATTTGGGGGAAAGCAAATCAAGAGCAAATTGGAGGTTATTGGTGCCAAATTAAGGGACATCAACAACGGATCAGACACTACGAACACTTACAGGCAAGTGGTTAACTGTTGTGATTTCTAAAAGTTTGATAATCAATTCATATCATAGTGATGTGTGTATGAAAATTCGTTTTGGGTGTGTCACCAAAATCTAAATTGGGTTTTTGCAAATTTATATGCTTTAATGAGATTAAAGGGGAGATTGATCGTGTTTATGATTCTAGAATGTAGTGGACTGAATCAGATGTTAAAACCAGTAAGAGTAGATGATTAATTACTGTTAAAATAAATGAAATTCGGATTGGGGATTTGAAACCCGGATAATAACCAAATCGGGAAAAATTAAGAAATCGTGAGATTTAATTTTAGTTTGATGTTCTATAAGGTACTTTGATCCTATTCTTATGTAGAAATAGGGTTGATTGGGCTTGGGTTAGTCCAGGGGAAAGAATGAAAGTTTAAGGTTTTCGTTAATGGTGGGACTGCTTCTTGGAGAAGACGAAGTTAGGGACGATCGATCGATCGACCCATGGGTTCGATCGATCGATGATTCGGAATTCTGGGCAGTTCGCCCAGTTTGTATATAAGGGGAAAATTAATTAGAAATTTAATTCCCAAACATTAATTAGTGATAAATAAATATGAAACAAATATTCCTAGCAATTATGGGAGAAAGTAATTGGGACTAGGATGAATTTATGTGGGGCATTTAATGGATGAATTTGAGAGATTTCATTCCAAAATAGTGAGGTACGGATCAAGTGAGTGAATCCGGGTATATTGGTCATGCGACCCCAAGGTAGTGAATTAAGTTTGGAGATAAACTAATTAATTTTGAGTCGGGATATAGACTCGGGAGATACTTAATTATGGACCAAGTGGGCGAGTCTGCATATGTTGGTAATTATAGGTAAATATAATTGGGAAATTATGGAGATAAATGTGTGACACATTGTGGGCGAAAAATATGGGAAAGAAATTATGAGATGTAAAAATGGACCGAGTGAGTGAGTCCGGGTATGTTGGTTATGTGACACCAAAGTATTAAATTTATTTTTGAGAGAGAGTAATTAATTTGGAGTCGGAACATAGACTCGGAAAATATTAAGATACGGGCCAAGTAAGTGAGTCCGGGGATAATGGTTGGGTGACACCAAGTTATTAAATTAATAAATGCGTTAATTAATTTAGTTAGAGTCGGATTGTAGACTCGGGTAATATTAAATTAATAAGAGTGATAATTAATTTAATAAGAGTCGGATTGTAGACTCGGGTAGTATTAAATTAATAAGTGTATTAATTAATTTAATTAGAGTCGGTTTGTAGACTCGGGTATGATTAAATTAATAAGGGTGTTAATTAATTTAATTAAAGTCGGTTTGTAGACTCGGGTATGATTAAATTAATGGGTGGGATAATTAGTTTAATCAGAATCGGATTGTAGACTCGTGAAGGGTACTTATCAATTAATATGATAATTAATTATATTAGAGTCGGACCACAGACTCGGAATTTGGGTTAATTAATTAATGTGTAAATTAATTGTATTAGAGTCGAATCACAGACTCGGATTGGTATTAAATTAATATGTGTGTTAATTAATTTAATTAGAGTCGGGCGATAGACTCGGGGAGGTATTAAATTAAAATGTGTGATAATTAATTTAAGGAGAGTCGGACCATAGACTCGGGGAAAGTATTATATTAATTGAGGTGTGAATTAATTATATTAGAGTCGGACCATAGACTCGGGAAGAGGATAAGTTATTAAGTGAGAAAATTAATTACATTGAGTCGGGCCACAGACTCAGGAAATTACAGGCAGTGTATGGGATTTTGAGTACATGGTAAAGCCGGGGTTATTAATATATATATACGGTGTAGTGATAGTATATATATACGTATATGTATTGTGTGTGACATTAAATTACAGGCAGTGTACGGGAATTACAGGCAGTGTACGGGATTTTGAGTACACAATAAAATCGGGGTTCATAATATATATATATATATATATATATACGGGTAGTGATAGTATATATATATGTGTATATATTGTGTGTGATAGTAAATATCAGTGACTAGATATTTATTCAATTTAAATACTCTAATGCTATCAAGGGAGGTTGCGGGATGTGGGTGAATCCCCTAGCTTGAGGAGTAGGGCGAGTATATCCCCAGGTCATAGCGTCCGGTATATATGGGTGAGGGATTTATCTCACTTTCAGGGAAGGAATATGACCGCCTCCACTTCGTTTATATTTTGGTCCAAGTTGGTGAGAGATTCCAACTTGGGGAAACTAGGTTTTGTGAGCACACTCCTAGTGAGATAGCATTTTAGAGGGAATCATCCGGTGAGGGTATACTCGGAAGGATGGATACACGTATTATATATGTGTGGATGTTAGTAAAGGTACGTATAATATGGTAGTAAATATTATATGTAGGTGAATAATACAGTGTGTGATGTATTTACCTTATATAACTCGGGTTACAGTTATATGCTGTTAATTAATGAGAAATTAATTAAGTTAATCATTTGTGGGAATAATACAGTGTGTGATGTATGTACTTTATATAACTTGTGGCACGGTTATATGCTGCTATTTAAGAGGAAATAAATTAAGTTAATTGTGAAATAACTTATAATTCAAGAATCATTATACTCGGGTTAGAGTAGCATGGCAAGGGAAGGTTATACCAGGACTAGTTGGACGGGGTAGTACAACTAGGTGGGGTTAAGGTAACCGGTAGGTGTGCACAATAGTGGAGGGGTGAGAATGTCCTCAAGGGAGTGCGACAATAACTTAAATATGAAGCGCATTCATGCATTTTAAATTAATGCAGTTAATTCACTTGCTAAATAGTTTCAAAATGTTTTGGGTTCTAACCCTTGCTATAAAAACTATTTTCAAAACCTTTTAGGTGTCCAGCCACAGGGACGCCAGGATTGATATTCTATTCTAGGGACACGGAGCTGCGGCATATGTGGATGTTAGCAGGAGTTTCGATTAGACGCATCATTCATTCATTCCTAGAGTAGGAATCTTGTATCAGTTTCAGTTTTATTTAGGGCTTGTTGATTAGGCATAAATTCTTCATATTTATCCCCTTAATTTCGGTATTTTTATGATCCCGTGCGGTGTAAATTGATTGGATTTGTCTCATATTTATTATACTAACCCTTTTTGGCAAGAATTTTGTATTTTGTGTATCTTCTATGTATTTTACAGATATTTCATGCAAGTTAGTGCCAAAGAGAACTCAAAATAGTGAAAGAAACCAAGAATCGGGGAGTTGAAGGGCATTCTCGTAATTTTGCAGCCTTAGTCCGGAAGTGGGTCCAACTAGAAAGTTTAAGAGCTTTCAATCACAAGAACACTGGAAAAAACGGCACCTCAATCCGAGTTACGGTGAAGAAGTTATGCCCATTTGAAGTTGACAAGAAATTCAAGGAAAAAAGCTGTTAGACCCAAACCGAACTGAAGTCGAGAAAAAAACCGGTCGGCCCATTTTGTCACGCACCAGATCCGTTACTACATTAGTCACGCTCCAGATCCGTTACTAAATTAGTCACGCTTTCTAAGTGTGACAAATTGGCAGATACGGGATTTTTATTTTGTGCTTATCTTTTAGCCAAAAGAGTTTTATGTTTTGGGGACTCTTCTAAACGACCCTTAGCCTATATATTTAGTCATTAGGACTCTTTTTATTCAAATTTCATTCATGTAAAAGCTCCATAACAAATAGGAACATCAAGGGATTATATTGCTTCAAGATTTCATTGTTTCGGGTTTGTTTTTCACGTTTTAATTCAAGATTCTTGTTATTGTTCTTGCATGCGTATTTTTCGTAGTTGATTCAATTCATTGCTGCGTTCATAATATATATTTACATGTTTAAATCTAGTTTCATCATGAATTCATACACATGCAACGTTATTATTTCATGCATTAGTCCATTTAACATGTCCGGCTAGGTTTTAAAGGTTGGGATGCATGAACCCAACCTGATGTGTTAGTGCATGTGTATAACGTCAATCCGATGAATTTAATGATTAATTTTGATCGTATCGCGTAATTTCATAATAATTGTGGATCTTTATATCTCGTTTGCCCCGGGGTACTCGTGATGATTTAGAGTACAATTTGAGTGTAATTACCGCGATACCGATTTACTCATCCTCAGATTAGGTATGACGCGGGCTTGAACCTCGTATACATAATACTTGGGAGTACTAAATTCCGGGTTTGAATTAATCGGATAAATTTATGATTGACGTTGTCACTACACTACACTAGGGTTGGGGGATTGTATTCCCATCCTGTTTTCTCATCATTTAGGTCCAAAAAAAAATTTTGATTCAACTCTTCATTCCTCATTTAGATAATTTAGTAGTTGCATATTTCATCATAATTTCATAATTGCATTTAGTTTAATCAATCCCAAAAACCAAAAATCAATCTTTTCATTCCTTCTTAGAGTCATCGTTAGGATTCTTCCGTCTTATCCCGTCATCACAACTTCGTTGTCCTTTTTCCCTGAGGATCGATACCTGACTTGTCGGATTATTACTTGAACGACAGGCTTGCACTTGAGCCTAGAGAGTACACACTTTAGAGACACATTCTGAGTCGTGTCAAGTTTTTGGCGCCGTTGCCGGGGAACTAGGTAGACTTAGGATTAGATCGAGTTAATCCAAAACTGTGATTAAAAAAAAAAATTAAAAAAAAATTAAAAAAATCCAAAAAGATTCACAATTGCCATCTCTCCTGAGCTTAATGCAAAATTCTGAAACCACTTCCACACCTCATAATACTCCAACCAATATTCACGAAAACCCTATCGTGGAGTATAACCCAGACAGTCCCCACACCCCAAACGTCCCACAGTTCTGGATCCCACCCCCCACACCGTCACACTCAATCTCTAGCAACACTCCTTTCTCCTTCGTAGGACACACTTCGAGCACACCTAGTGAGAGCACCGAATCGTCAAGTGAGAGAGAGATGTCGCAACATAGCAATGCACCTACCGGTGAGGACGAGCCTCCGTACCCCTCGTTGAGAGAATTCTTATATCCCGAGGGCACTGTCACTCTGGGATGCATTATACTCCCGTATAATGCCGGGCAGTTTCGTTTCAAAAATGGGATGATCCAGACGCTACCACATTATCACGGTATGGATTCTGAAAAGCCATACCTCCACATAAGGGAATTTGAGGACGTGTGTGATACTCTCAACGATCAAACCTGCACACAAGAGGTAATCCGCCTCAAACTCTTCCCCTTCTCGCTTAAAGATAAAGCTAAAGCTTGGCTATGGTCTTTACCTCCAAGCTCGATTCCATCCTGGAATGAGCTACAGTCTAAATTTCTCAAGAAATTCTTCCCAACACATCGAACAATCTCTATAAAGGCTCAAATTCAAGCATTCGGGCAACAAGAAAATGAGCCATTCCATCGATGTTATGAACGTTTCAACGAGTTAGTGGCTTCATGCCTCCATCATGGATTCGATCCATCGCAAATCATCTCCTTTATCTATAATGGGTTGAATCTCAATTCTAAACAGCTTGTTGAAACCATGGGAAGTGGTCCATTTGTCGATCTAGATGCCCATGACGCTGATCTGCACATGAGGTATGTCGCCGAGACTACCCAATCCTGGGATACCTCTGATCCGAAAGCTCAAAACCGAAATCGACAAACCACCACTGCTCCGTCGGCGTCCGGTCTATTCCACGTAGATAAGAATTCTATGTCGGACTGTCGGTTGGACACCATTGAGAAAGGACTGCGAGACTTATGTGAGGTAGTTGGATCTATCAAAAATCCTATCGTAACGGTATGTGCGATTTGTGAGGCGGGACATTCAACTGAGGAGTGTCCGACGATACCCGCCTACAAAGTAATGTTGCAAGAGCAAGTTAGTGGGATAGGAGGCTTTAAGGGTAATTTCGGTGCCCCGCACGGGAATTCATACAACCCTTCGTGGAAAAACCATCCCGGTTTTAGCTACGGGCAACAACATGCCGCAATGAACCCTCCTTCGCATGTTGCCCCTCCTCCTCCACAACAATTTCAACAAGCTCCACACATGCAAGGACATGTGCAAGCACCACCACCTCACGGAAATTATATCCCGCCACAGCGGAGAACTCTCGAGGATACTGTGAATCAATTCATCGCAAGCCAGACCGCAAACAATGCCAAATATGATTGTCTAATTGGCGACATAAATGCGACTCTGTCACAAATACAATCCTCATTGAGTGTTCAAGAGAAGGGCAAGTTTCCTGCCCAGGGCCAAAGACCTCTCCAAGGTCAAACTAGTGTTAGCTCGACACCCCACGACCATCCTGAGCAATGTAGCGCAATCACCACTCTACGTAGTGGGAGGGTAGTTGACTTGTCACCTCCCCCACGAGACATACTTAAAGACAAGGAGATTTCGCCCGGCACGAAAGAGGCCGAAGATTTCCCCTTGAATGAAGGTGATAAAGAACACACTAGTGAGCCCGAGGTAGTAGCGAAACCCCCCACCGCGGCACCATTTCCTCAAAGGCTAATTCCCGCCCAAAAGCGGACCCCACGTGATGAAGTGCTAGACGTGCTTAAGCAAGTAAAGCTAAACTTGCCCTTCCTTGATGCCATAAAGCAAATTCCAGCTTATGCAAAAGTCATCAAAGATTTGTTGACGGTAAAAAGGAAGATGAAAGTAAAGAAGAATGTCTTCCTAGCACAGAACGTGAGCTCCATCCTACTCAATGAGCTCCCTCCTAAATTCAAAGATCCCGGTGCACCCACCATTTCCTGCATCATTGGAGAGAACAAAATTGAAAAAGCCTTACTTGACTTGGGAGCAAGTGTAAACATACTCCCTTACTCCATTTATAGGCAACTTGACTTGGGCGACCTCAAGCCCACAAAGGTCACTCTCCAACTAGCGGATTGAACCGTGAAGATTCCACGAGGCATAATTGAGGACGTGATCGTCCAAGTTGACACCTTCTACTTTCCGGTAGATTTTATCATTTGGGACACGGAGCCCTCCTTTACCTCAAGCAACCATGTTCCTATCATCCTTGGGCGCCCATTTTTAGCTACGGCTAACGCAATCATCAATTCTCGGAATGGGGGAATGCAACTCACTTTTGGGAACATGACTTTAGAGACCAACATCTTCCATATCACCCAACAGACAGGGGAAGAAGATGATCTTCACGCGGTGAGCTTTATAGACGAGATCGTAGGGGAGTACTTTGAGGAAAATGATTGTGGAAAGGCCCTAGGGTCCTGCTTAGTGTCGAGCCATGAGAGTGAGGGGTCCCACAAGAGAGAGCCGTTAGGGATGTGCCCTATTTCATCAAGTAATAGTGGTAGTTGTGACAATGAGAGAAAAGTGGGGGAGAGGTGTGTAGTGACCGCAATTGAAAGAGAGAGAGAGGGGTTAGAAGAGAGAAAACTGGTGGAGTTGGAGATCGAGCAAGTAAGAGAGGACGTAGGCACCACGAGAGAGAGCGATCTAGGGGACATGAGCATGGAAGAATTTGAAAAAGAATTCGGTCTGGTGGATGAGAGCCTACATGAGAGCCTTAACGACGAAGTTCAAACTCTATTGGATTCATTTAGACACCTAGAAGAAAGCGAATGGAAAGATAAACTCAATGAATTTCTTCTTTGTGATCATCCACCCGTACCACTAGAGGTCCCGAAGGCGAGTGAGGAGAAAAATTGTGGTTCATCTGACTTAGAGCCCGACCCATGCATCCTAAAAATTGAAAGAGACCTAGGTGTTCCCTCCGAGTCAGTCCACGCAGACCACGCTTTGAGCCAGCATCACGAGGATCCCTTTCCAGTTAGTCACGACGAGTCTCCCAGTCTATCCTTTATCTATGGGCGAGGTCTCAACTTGTTCCGATTGCTGGAATATAATCCTAGGACGGGAGTGACAAGGAGAGCATCGACCCCCGTAAGTGGGGTCGGGTGAGTTTGTGGAGAGATGAGAGGTCGTCGCACCCCCGACGCGTATGGGGTGAATTTTGTTGTATTTTTGAGTCATGCATGAGTGTCATATAGTGTCTTGTTGCATTTTTCACATTTGTTTGTTTTATTTTTCCGCACTTATTATTCCCTTTGAGTTAGATTTTCTTCCTTTTTGCTTGAGGACAATGCAAAAGTCTAAGTTAGGGGGGGTCACAAGTGCGTATTTCTAAAACTTCACAAATTTTCCAAAATGCCCAGAAATTTCCAAAAAAATCATAAAATTTTGAAAAATCCAAAAATATTTTTGTTCAAAATAAATAAAAGTTGGAATTCAAATTTTTCAAAAATATCATTAAAAGTCAAATTGAAGTCTCAAGTTGTAAAAATTCAACATACACAAAGCCGAAATGGACTAAAGATGGAAATTGTGCGAAAATTGACGACTTAACGAATAAGTGTGGAGATTAACAAACCCGGTGAGATTCGAGCCTATCACTTTTTGTGAGTTTTTAAATCAATCCGAGTTAATTGTTAACTCAAAGTTCTTTTCAGCGCCTAATAAGTTGTCAAGGATCTCAATTCTTTCATTTTGATCGGTTTTAAAAAAATGTGTGCAATATTGCCTTGAAAAACGTGCCAAATTAGTCTCTAAACTTAAATTCACCTCGAAACGCATATGGTAACGCAATTGGCAATTCGGACAATGAAATAGGCCATCGTTTGTCACCCCAAAAATATTGGACAGAAAAAGTAGCGAAAAATTACCCTTTTGCAACCCAAATTGAGCCGAATAATTTGCCCTTTCGTTTGACAACCCGAAAAACCCAAAATAGCTGGAATTGTGAAAAAAAAAATCAACATTTAAGTCCGAAAAGTGCAACAAAAAGGGCAAGAAAAAAAATATAGCAAGAAAAGAAAAGAAATGAGAAAAAAAAAAGAAAAAGAAAAAAAAATGAGCAATAGCCCGGAAAATGCACAAATGGACATCACGAATGACTTTTCCAATTCTAACCTTCCATACCTCCTTCATTTTACCCAAAGCAACCTTCAACCCGAAAAAGTCCTAACCGAGTCCAAATTGCAAAAATTGATTACCGCGTGGAGAGTTAAGACACCAAAAGATAATATGAGAGGTTAGGTGCGCGAAATAGTGGCAATGTTCCCGTTTTGAAAATCGTAATCCGTTGAAGAGATCCTTTCACCATAAAATTTCCGTCTTTCTAATTGTATGCGTGAATTTGCTTCCATTACATGTACTCTTTATATCACGCATACCGAGAGAATATCCATAATCCGAGAGATTCGTTTGTGAGAGAGTTCCGTGAGAAATTGAAATCAAAACGAACTTTCGAATAAGTAACGTAATGATCAATCAGTGGAAATTGGCGGTTATATTTCTGGCTACGCACACACACACTACGGTTTAAGACTCGTAAATATGACTTGATGATGACTATTTTCTGGAAAAGTTTGAATTGCACAATTTTTGCATATTTTGAATTTTCTTTGAGTCGAATTTTGTGGGTATATTCACTGCAAACCCTCACGAGACACAACTCGTCCTACTAGGGTAACCTAGAGGTTTAAAGGCTTGTTGCATGCGCTAAATGCAATCGCTTGCCCGCGAAAGAGGTGCTCTATCCCAATAAAGTTTTTGAAGGGTCCTTAACTCATACTCTCATTCTTTTACATTGCTCGGGACGCGCAAAGTTCTAAGTTAGGGGGGTTTGATTAGGCATAAATTCTTCATATTTATCCCCTTAATTTCGGTATTTTTATGATCCCGTGCGGTGTAAATAGATTGGATTTGTCTCATATTTATGATACTAACCCTTTTTGGCAAGTATTTCGTATTTTTTGTATCTTCTATGTATTTTTACAGATATTTCATGCAAGTTAGTGCCAAAGAGAACTCAAAATAGTGAAAGAAACCAAGAATCGGGGAGTTGAAGGGCATTCTCGTAATTTTGCAGCCTTAGTCCGGAAGTGGGGCCAACTAGAAAGTTGAATAGCTTTCAATTACAAGAACACTAGAAAAAACGGCACCTCAATCCGAGTTACGGTGAAGAAGTTATGCCCATTTGAAGTTGAGAAGAAATTCAAGGAAAAAAGCTGTTAGACCCAAACCGAACCGAAGCCGAGAAAAAACCGGTCCGCCCATTTGTCACGCACCAGATCCGTTACTAAATTAGTCACGCTCCAGATCCGTTACTAAATTAGTCACGCTTTCTAAGTGTGACAAATTGGCAGATACGGGATTTTTATTTTGTGCTTATCTTTTAGCCAAAAGAGTTTTATGTTTTGGGGACTCTTCTAAACGACCCTTAGCCTATATATTTAGACATTAGGACTCTTTTTACTCAGATTTCATTCATGTAAAAGCTCCATAACAAATAGGAACATCAAGGGATTATATTGCTTCAAGATTTCATTGTTTCAGGTTTGTTTTTCACGTTTTAATTCAAGATTTTTGTTATTGTTCTTGCATGCGTATTTTCCGTAGTTGATTCAATTCATTGCTGCGTTCATAATATATATTTACATGTTTAAATCTAGTTTCATCATGAATTCATACACATGCAACGTTATTATTTCATGCATTAGTCCATTTAACATGTCCGGCTAGGTTTTAAAGGTTGGGATGCATGAACCCAACCTGATGTGTTAGTGCATGTGTATAACGTCAATCCGATGAATTTAATGATTAATTTTGATCGTATCGCGTAATTTCATAATAATTGTGGATCTTTATATCTCGTTTGCCCCGGGGTACTCGTGATGATTTAGAGTACAATTTGAGTGTAATTACCGCGATACCGATTTACTCATCCTCAGATTAGGTATGACGCGGGCTTGAACCTCGTATACATAATACTTGGGAGTACTAAATTCCAGGTTTGAATTAATCGGATAAAGTTATGATTGACGTTGTCACTACACTACACTAGGGTTGGGGGATTGTATTCCCATCCTGTTTTCTCATCATTTAGGTCCAAAAAAAAATTTTGATTCAACTCTTCATTCCTCATTTAGATAATTTAGTAGTTGCATATTTCATCATAATTTCATAATTGCATTTAGTTTAATCAATCCCAAAAACCAAAAATCAATCTTTTCATTCCTTCTTAGAGTCATCGTTAGGATTCTTCCGTCTTATCCCGTCGTCACAACTTCGTTGTCCTTTTTCCCTGAGGATCGATACCTGACTTGTCGGATTATTACTTGAACGACAGGCTTGCACTTGAGCCTAGAGAGTACACACTTTAGAGACACATTATGAGTCATGTCACTTGTCGCCCAGACTTCTCGGTACAGTTTTCAAGTGTATTTTATTCAGGTGTTGAATATTTGTATTGGATTATTTTCTTTGGTGACCGGTGATTTATTCGGCAAGTTGTGTAATTATGATTCAGTTTATTTTCATTCAGTTGTGTGAATGGTTTATATTTTAATTCCGCATGTATTATTTTGTTTAATTAAAAAGTTAAAATTGGCACCAGTTTTTGGAATACTAGGTGGTTAGTAAGTTTTAAAAAAATTTCGACAGTGATGCTAAGGATGATCCAACTGGGATTCCTGTTTTAATTTGGTATAGGACTGATCACCCGGTATTTTATTAAGCGGGGTGTCACAGGCACCTCCGATGGAACCCAAATGGAATCGCGAGTGGCACTAACACCTCATGCGTGTCAAATATAACACATAACAATCGGACACGCAGCCACGGGACTTCCGATTTGAGAATAGCACATTAACTCAAAACAAGCACACTTAGGCTTGAAAACGTGCCGCGGTGGGGCGGCCATCCCCAGGACTATCCAAACAACACCACGAGTGGCACAAATACCTCTTTTGCGTCTTACGTAACATGTAGAAATCAGTCTCACATCCACAGAACTCTCGGTTTGAGGATAAGACTCAAATTCAAAAATAGGCACACTTAGTCTAGATAACGTGTCGGGGGGGAAGCCCAGCGGAAACCAAATGGCACCGCGTGTGGCAAAAACACATCGTGCACATCCAATGTAATACGTAGTAATTTTCCATGCAGCCATGGGACACCCGGTTTGCATCTAGGACCCAAACACGAATTCATAAACGGACACACTTAGGCTTGAAAACGTGTCGCGGTGGGCAAGCACCCCCAGCGGCACCCAAACGGCATCGCGAGGCGTACAAACAGCTCGTGTGCATCCAACATAACACATAGCAACCGATTGTATAGCCGTGGGAATTCTGGTATGAGGATAGGACATGAATTCAAACACAAGCACACTTAGGCTTGAATACATGCCACGAGGGGAAGTCACCCACATGTCATCCATACGGCACCGTGAGTGGCACAAACACCTCGTGCACATCCAATGCAACACGAAGGAATTGGTCACACAGTCGTGAGACTCCCAGCATGAGGATAAGACACGAATTCCAAAATAGACACACTTAGGCTCAAAAACGTGCCACGGGCACCCCCAGCTACACCCAAAGGGCACCCCTAGTGCCACATACACCTCATGTGCATCCAACGTAACATGTACCAATCGTCCGTGCAACCGTAGGACTCCTACTTTGAAGATAGGATACAAATTAGAAAACAGGCACACTTAGGATTAAAATTGTGCTTGGATGGGACCGCGAGTGGAACGAACACCTTGTGCGCACCCAATGTAACACGCAGAAACCGTTCGCACAGCTTCAGGACTCCCGTTTTGAGGATTGGACCAAGACATGAATTTAATAATCTCTCAATTTAAGCCCATTTATGTATCCAAAAATCCTCCATAAAGTTGTGAGTTTTCCACCACAACTAAACAATGAAATTAACTTAATTGAAGTAGTTGAAGCCGCATAATTGAAAAGTAGAGCTCCAAATAAAGTGACTCAAAGAAAACAGTGTCATCTCCTAAGAAATTACTACATTGTATTAGTAATAAGATTTTCAAGAATTTACTACTAGTGAAAATATTATGCTTCCTTCATCCCAAATTAAGATTCCGCTATTTGTTCTGGGTTGTTCCAAATTAAGGTCCCATGTTCCTTTCAACTTGGATTTAATAAAAAAAGATCGTAAATGAGAAGAAAAATTTTCAACAAAATTCTAAATATCATTATTTATTTTGATGACCTAAAATCAAGACCATTACAATTTTCTTTGAACAATGATACACTTACCTCAAAATTATCGAAAATGCGCTTTAAGGGTTTGAACCCTGACAGGACCCACACCAGAGTACAGACCATTAAAGCACATTTTTGGTAATTTTGGGGTAAGTCTAACATTTTTCATTTTTAATAGTGATAATCAGTGAGGCTCTCCAACATATATTATTAAATTAAACATATTTAAAAAAATATAAATTTTTAAAAATACCAAACAAAATTTTTTTTTTGGAGATATGGTATATATATGGGAAACATAGTTAGGAGATCATATACAAAATATTTCATCAAAAAATTCAATCTGAATGTAGGTGAAATGAATGGGGGTGTATATGTGTATTTTTGTACTGTTCAAACTTTTGATCATCACGTAACTCACTTTCGGATTGAATTTTTTGATGAAATTTTTGTACATAATCTCCTCAATATGAAGATCATCTACGGTTAAGAAATTACATATATATTTTGTATTTTTCAAAATTGGTATATTCTTTAGGCTTGTTTAATGAGATATGTTGGAGCGCCTCGGTTCAGAAATAATAATGTTCTTCATTAGATTAAAGTATTTAGTCCGATATAATATTCCTAATTTTACTACCAATCTAAAAATACCTAAACTATATCAACTAACAACACAACATCCCTATACAAATACAAACATTCCTATATAAAATTCCACATTTTTCATACTTCCTCACGAGGGAACAACAAATGGAATGAAGCACATTTTATGGTGACTCTTTTAACTTAAAATAGTCTTATGAGAAAGCCTATTGAGGGAGGCAGTAAATAAGAACATAAGCTGAAATGGAGAATTTAAGAGTTTTTTTCTAACAACAAAGGAATAAAAATATTTTTCTTTTCCTAACAACCAATCACAACATTGGTGAAGGTTGAGAATTGCTGATGCAAAGGGTTTTCTAGATAATAATGGTTGCCCAAACTCAAACACTAGTTTTCAGATTGTAAATTATAGGAGAAGCCCATTGAGGGGGACATTAAGACTGAAATGGAGAATTTAAGAGTTTTTTTAGTTTCGTTTTGTTTTAAAATTTTATTTTAAAAATATATAATTCATAAAATAATGCTGCCTTAAATATATATGGGAGCATGCTACACGTTAAAAGATTGCGTCTCGAGATCGCTATTTTTACATAAAATCAATTTTAAGCTGCATTTTCCATATGTAAAAAAGCACGTATGAGAAGTGCAATTTTTAGAATAGAATATTTTGACATACATTTTCCATAATGCAATACTCCGAGTGCTTTTTGCACTTTACCCCTAAGACTTTTTAGTCATGCGAATTACCGTTATCTTGTATATCAAAATACCATACGCCGATATATTCGCGGTAGTTTTTAATGATTAGGTAACGATGGTTAGTTGATGATGACCATATGCATTAAATGTCGACTCTCTCTCTCTCATGCACACACACATGCAAACGTTACATAATATCAAGATTTGTATATTTTGGAGTGTTGTAATTTGTTGTATTTTATAGAGATTTTGAACAAATTCTAATCATTTGTTGTAATTATTTACTTTATATTCTTGGAATTTGTAAAAAAAAAACACCGGTTATTAAAATACTTACTTAGTAATCGAGATTGGTAAAAAAAAATTAAATATAATTTGAAATGGGAAAATTAAAACACAAGTCGAGAATTAACTAATATTATAAACTTTTGCATGATCGTATTTCCTTCAAATTATGTAGCAAACTTTAGAACATATAAAGCTATATCAAATCAAATTGTATGAAAATTATTGACGCACGATCAAAAAACCTAATAACCTAACAAAAACTCCCACTTGATAATCAAAATAATAAACATAGAGATAGAAAAATGACTCACGGATAATATCACCAACATAAAAGGTTTGATTAGCAGCCCGTTCCTGATAATTAACATTGTCAGTCCAGCTAAGAGAGTCCTCAACCTTGTAAAAAGCTGCATTAGAAAATTAGAGTGAAGAAAAATTAACCAGCATGATGATCAACACATTCACAAACAAACCCATGTTTCTTTTGGTAATGTTAGATGAGAGAAAATGAAATTGAAAGGCTCGAATGTAAGTTTCACTTTTTATAAGTGCGAGTTGTTTGGACTCTTAGCAAAGACCTTTCTATTAGAAAATTGTCTATCGTATAAACGCAATTTCTAGTTTTGTAAAAAAATTCATGGAAAAAGAAAATTAGAAATCAAGATGAACACTGAAAATAGAAAACATAAAATAATATAATTTAGCTACGTATATTCATATCTTTACACGAACCGGTATCTAATAGAGCCGAGTGCTTTTAAAAAACATTATTGCACATGTGTGTGCGGTTTTACGTTGATTTGAAATATATCAAAATCCACATATATATTTACCAATGAGAACCGTTTATGAAGGATCAAGAAACACAATACAAACTACAAAGAAAAATAAAAAATAACACACTCACACTCATACATTGTCCAAAATATGCGCAAATGCTACAAATTTTGTGTTATTGCTTTTTAAAAGATTAAATCCCAACAAAAATTCTCAAACATTTGGAAATAGTAAATTATTAATAATCATACGCACCATACTACTTTAAGATGCGTTAAAGTGCCTAAAGACATGTTCTTATTGTAATTTTATACTAGATATGTATCCCATAATCTTACTTACCAAAATATAATGAAGTTAAATGGCCAAAAATCACGCTAATTTTCAATTGATTTTCGATAACCTTTATATACACACATGAGTATATATATATATAAAGGCTACAATAAGAGGTACAATAACAACCATAGCTAACCCGAGCTCAAACAAAAAATACATTGGGGACGCTTCACTTGGAGAAGGCATAGGTAGTATATCCACGGGAACTTGAGGGGGAGGAGATGGAGATGGAGATGGAGCTGGGGATGGAGATGGAGATAGAGCCGTCGAACCTTGAGAAGAGGGTAAAGCAGGTGGACTTAAAGATGGAGCTATTGGAGTTGTCGAAGATTCATTAACCACATTGATGTCCACCTTTTGTCCAGTTGGGCAATGACCCCGCCCCCCACAAATGAAGTAATGGTGGCCAGTATCATTGAAAGTGATCGAGTCATTTCCTGATTTGTATGTGACGTGCATGTGGGCCGACGCGACACATGATTCATACACATCTTGTCGAACTTGAATCACATTGTGGAGTTGCGTGTACTGAAAAACTGTTCACAACATTAAATGACATTTATTAGTTAGGGAGAAACTAATGGAATAAATAATCACTTCCTATCTAAACACATTATTTTTAGCATATTATGTAATATAGATAACTTTTGAAGCCGTCTATGGAACTAATTAAAAACCTCATTTGGTTCAATAATGTGGTAAAAGAACTAACTCCTCTCAATCAAATAATAATATGATTCAATAATCTCTCGAATTATGCACATTTATTTATCCAAAAATCCTCCATAAAGTTATGATTTTGCCACGACAACACAACAAGAAATAAACTTAATTGAAGTAGTTGAAGCCGCATAATTGAAACGTAGAGCGCCATATAAAGTGACTCAAAGAAAACAGTGTCATCTCCTAAGAAATTACTACATTGTATTAGTAATAAGATTTTCAATAATTTACTACTAGTGAAAATATTATGCTTCCTCCATCACAAATTAAGATTTCGCTATTTTTTCTAAGTTGTTCCAAATTAAGGTCCCATGTTCCTTTCAACTTGGATTTAATAAAAAAAAGATCGTAAATGAGAGGAAAAATTTTCAACAAAATTCTAAATATCAACATTTATTTTGATGACCACAAATCAAGACCGTTACAATTTTCTTAGAACAATGATACACTTATCCCAAAATTATCGAAAATACGCTTTAAGGGTTTGAACCCTGGCGGTACCCACACCAGAGTACAAGCCCTTAAAGCACATTTTTGGTAATTTTGGGGTAAGTCTAACATTTTTCATTTTTTGATAGTGATAATCAGTGAGGCTCTCCAACATATATTATTAAATTAAACATATTTAAAAAAATATAAATTTTTAAAAATACCAAAAAAACTATTTTGCAGATATGGTATATATATAAGAAACATAGTTAGGAGATCATGTACAAAATATTTCATCTAAAAATTCAATCTGAATGTAGGTGAAATGAAATGGGGGTGTATATGTGTATTTTTGTACTGTTCAAACTTTCAATCATCACGTCACTCACTTTCGGATTGAATTTTTTGATGAAATTTTTGTACATAATCTCCTCGATATGAAGATCATCTATGGTTAAGAAAATATATATATATTTTGTATTTTTCAAAATTGGTATATTCTTTAGGCTTGTTGATAACTCTTAGATTTGTATTCCTTCGGATATGGATTTGGCATGTCGCTGCGGTCAAACTTCGAGTGTCAAAATTCCTGGAATTACCTACAAAACTTGTTAAAAATTCTGTATCGTGGCAAATTCGGGTATCAATCCAATTTCTAGCATTGAAACTGTAATCGTGAAAACTTGCAATTCCAATTTTTATTAAAAAACTTTTTGTGTTTTTAAAATTTTTACTTGTTTTTTTTTCTTTTTATATTTTAAAAACAATTTTTCAAGGGAGAGAACGAAATTTATTCAACTAAAATGACGATGAAAATTTAGAAACTAATCTAGTTTAGAATTTATGAGAAGAAACAAGAGGTGGAATTACACCACGTAGTCAAATTAATTTAAAGTCATAATCATTCAATTGAAAAGTTCGAAATAGTATTTAATTTAAAATTTAACTCTCGGTACAATCCTAAAGTCAATTTTATCTTTTTCAGCAATTAAATCGGGAATAGTCACAACATAAAAAAAATAGCATTCTCCCATTAATTTATTAACTCTCGTTACATAAATTAATATGTGATTTTTCCCAATTTAATTAAAATTTGTACGAATCTTTGAATTTTATACACAGAATTAATATTTTAATTTAAGAATAATACTTATCTCTAAGTAAAATCAACAAATCAAATATTAATTTGTACCATTAATTTATTAACTCTCGTTACATAAATTAATATGTGATTTTTCCCAATTTAATTAGCCTAGAACAAATCAACGAACAATTATTCAAATAAAACAACTCAACATACGCGTTTCATCCCACCTCTTGAATGGGGTGTTTAGCCAGACATGATTACAATTTCAGCACAAACACCATTAACAAAGAAGAAACTAAAGAGAAAAAGAATAAAATACGATACGCAATAATTTTTTTTGGTCAATTGTGTACATGTATAAGCGTCCCAAACTTATCACAAAATCTGACTGAATTACAAAACTAAAAATAAAAAGTGAACCTACATATTTTTTTAGACCTAAAACTGTATTTTTTTCTTTTTCTGTCTAACTATTTTTCTACCCTTTTTTTTCTTTTTCTGTCTCTCCGTTCTCTCTCTGTATGTGTGTTCCTCTTTTTTTGTGCTGAGAGAGTCTTCTTCTTATAAGCTGCCATCCCCTTCTTTTAAGATCCCCATGATTTTTGTTTTGGTTGAAGATTTTGTGGGATTTTGGTTTTGTCTTGGGATTATGTCCGATTTTTAAGGGATTTGAGATGGGTATTTGGGTCGGATAAGCTTGCAGGTTCAGGTTATGGGTTGAGTTGGAGCTCCGGGTTTACAGGTCGGGATGGGTTTTCTGTTTTCCAGGCACTGGATGGAGGGTTGAGGGGTGCTCGGGCAGTGGGTTTCGCACGCCGGAGATAGGAAAGACGGTCCGGGTTAAGGGTTCCAGAACCGGAGGTAGGTAGTTTTGGCACCGGAGAAAGGTCGGGTTAGGCTGGGCTAGCGATCTCAGCGGCGACTGGATTCGGGTAAGGGTCACCGGCGTTTGGGCTGTTGGTCAGAGGTACGCCGCCGTCGTGGATTTTCTGCCGGATTGGGGGACTGCTCCGGCGGCTAAGGTTCAGGCGGGTTTAGATGGGGACGGTGGGTATGGTTTGGACATATCCGAGACTGATGTTTGGGGTTTGTTGTGGTAGGAGAAAGTGATTGGGTGATTTAGTTATGGAGTTTGGAGAGAGGAGAGAGAGTGGTGGAAGGTTGAAGATGGGTTGGGTGGTGATTATGTGTAGTAAGGGTGTAAGGGATATGGTGGGGATGAGGGTGTGTGTAGGATATTTGTGTGTGTGTTTGGACCCAATTAAAATAATAAAAATAACTAAAATCCTAAAAAAATAAAATTAGTAAAAACTAAAAATACAACTTCTAATCTATAAAGAAAATAAAATAAATAAAACTAAAAACCTAATAAAAATATAGAAACTAAAGATATAAAAAAAATATATATAATAAAAATAAAAATAAAAATAAACTCCTAAAAATTAATCTTAAGAAAATAAGATAAAATAAATTAAAAACTAAAACTAAAAACTAATAAAATAAAATAAAATTATACTAAATAAAAAGAAATAGAAAAATAGTTTATAAATTCTAGAAATTCTAAATAAATTTAAAATAAATCCTAAAAATAAAAATGACTCAAACTAAAAGTCTAAAAAAAATAAAAAATAAAAAACATAAACTAAACACACATCGGGCTCGGGGAATGGATTGGGCGCGATCTAGGTGTAGATTTGGTTCGGGACAAGGTTCGGGATATCGAAACACATCGGGTCAAGCTCAGAATGGACTTCTCACTTCACGGTTTCTTTGGATTTCTTCGATGCACGTTTTTGACCGCTTATGCTTTGCAATTGCCTGGATTTAACATTATTTGTACTGAAACTGCGTATTGACCAGAGAAATAAACAAATACGAACATAAGGTCAATTTTAATTAAAATGAGTGACTAAAATGCATTTATTAGGGATATAAAATAGACACTTTTGGGTGCTTATCACTTGTTTAATGAGATATGTTGGAGCGCCTAGGTGCAGAAATAATAATGTTCTTTATAGGATTAAAGTATCTAGTCCGCTATAATATTCCTAATTTTACTACCAATCTAAAAATACCTAAACTATATCAACTAACAACACAACATCCTTATACAAATACAAAGATTCCTATATAAAATTCCACATTTTTCATACTTCCTCACGAGGGAACAACAAATGGAATGAAGCACATTTTTTGGTGACTCTTTTAACTTGAAATAGTCTTATGAGAAAGCCTATTGAGGGAGGCAGTAAATAATAACATAAGCTGAAATGGAGAATTTAAGAGTTTTTTCTAACAACAAAGGAATAAAAATCTTTTTCTTTTCCTAACAACCAATCACAACATTGGTGAAGGTTGAGAATTGCTGATGCAAAGGGTTTTCTAGATAATAATGGTTGCCCAAAGTCAAACACTAGTTTTCAGATTGTAAATTATAGGAGAAGCCCACTGAGGGAGGCATTAGGACTTAAATGGAGAATTTAAGAGTTTTTTTTGCTTCGTTTTGTTTCAAAATTTTATTTTAAAAATATATAATTCATAAAATAATGCTTCCTTAAATATATATGGGAGAATGCTACACGTTAAAAGATTGCGTCTCGAGATCGCTATTTTTACATAAAATCAATTTTAAGCTTCATTTTCCAAATGTAAAAAAAACACATATGAGAAGTGCAATTTTTGGAATAGAATATTTTGACATACATTTTTAATAGTGCAATACTCCGAGTGATTTTTGCACTTTACCCCTCAGACTTTTTAGTCATGCGAATGACCGTTATTTTGTATATCAAAATGCCATACGCCGATATATTCGTGGTAGTTTTTTACGATTAGGTAACGATGGTTAGTTGATGATGACCATATGCATTAAATGTCGACTCTCTCTCTCTCATGCACACACACATGGACGCACACATACACACGTTACATAATATCAAGATTTGTATATCACGGATAAACGCATTTTCTAGTTTTGTAAAAAAATTCCTGGAAAAAGAAAATTAGAAATCAAGATGAACACTGAAAATAGAAAACATAAAATAATATAATTTAGCTACGTACAATCATATCTTTACACGAACCGGTATCTAATAGAGCCGAGTGCTTTTAAAAAACATTATTGCACATGTGTGTGCGGTTTTACGTTGATTTGAAATATATCAAAAGCCACATATATATTTACCAATGAGAACCGTTTATGAAGGATCAAGAAACACAATACAAACTACAAAGAAAAATAAAAAATAACATACTCACACTCATACATTGTCCAAAATATGCGCAAATGCTACAAATTTTGTGTTATTGCATTTTAAAAGATTAAATCCCAACAAAAATGCTCAAACATTTGGAAATTGTAAATTATCAATAATCATAAGCACCATACTACTTTAAGATGCATCAAAGTGCCTCAAGACATGTTCTTATTGTAATTTTATAGTAGATATGTCTCCCATAATCTTACTTACCATAATATATTGAAGGTAAATGGGCAAAAATCACGCTGATTTTCAATGATTTTCGATAACCTTTATATACACACATGAGTATATATATAAAGGCTACAAAAACAGATACAATAACAACTATAGCTAACCCGAGCTTATACAAAAAATACGTTGGGGACGCTTCACTTGGAGAAGGCGTAGGTATTATATCCACGGGAACTTGAGGGGGAGGAGATGGAGATGGAGATGGAGCTGGGGATGGAGATGGAGCTGGGGATGGAGATGGAGATGGAGCTGGGGATGGGGATGGAGATGGAGCCGTCGAACCTTGAGAAGAGGGTAAAGCAGATGGACTTAAAGATGGAGCTATCGGAGTTGTCGAAGATTCATTAACCACATTGATGTCCACCTTTTGTCCAGCTAGGCAATGACCCCGGCCCCCACAAATGAAGTAATGGTGGCCAGTATCATTGAGAGTGATCGAGTCATTTCCGGATTTGTATGTGACGAGCATGGGGACTGACGTGGCACATAATTCATACACATCTTGTGGAACTTGAATCACGTTGTGGAGTTGCGTGTACTGAAAAACTGTTCACAACATTAAATGACATTTATTAGTTAGGGTGAAACTAATGGAATAAATAATCACTTCCTATCTAAACATACTATTTTTAGCATAATATGTAGTATAGATAACTTTTGAAGCCGTCTATGGAACTAATTAAAAATCTCATTTGGTTCAATAATGTGGTAAACGAACTAACTCCTCTCAATCAAATAATAATCTGATTTAATAATCTCTCAAATTATGCACATTTATGTATCCAAAAATCCTCCATAAAGTTGTGATTTTTTCATGACAACTACAAAGAAATCAACTTAATTGAAGTAGTTGAAGCTGCATAATTGAAAAGTAGAGCTCCATATAAAGTGACTCAAAGAAAACAGTGTCATCTCCTAAGAAATTACTACATTGTATTAGTAATAAGATTTTCAAGAATTTACTACTAGTGAAAATATTATGCTTCCTCCATCCCAAATTAAGATTCCGCTATTTTTTCTTGGTTATTCCAAATTAAGGTCCCATGTTCCTTTCAACTTGGATTTAATAAAAAAAAGATCGTAAATGAGAAGAAAAATTTTCAACAAAATTCTAAATATCAATATTTATTTTGATGACCACAAATCAAGACCGTTACAATTTTCTTAAAACAATGATACACTTATCCCAAAATTACCGAAAATACGCTTTAAGGGTTTGAACCCTGGCGGTACCCACACCATAATACAAGCCCTTAAAGCACATTTTCGGTAATTTTGGGGTAAGTCTAACATTTTTCATTTTTTATAGTGATAAAAAGTGAGACTCTCCAACATATATTATTAAATTAAACATACCTGAAAATATATAAATTTTTAAAAATACCAAAAAAAATATTTTGGTAATATATGAGAAACATACTAAGGAGATCATCAATAAAATATTTCATCAAAAAATTCAATCTGAATGTAGGTGAAATGAAATGGGCGTGTATATGTGTATTTATTTACTGTTCAAACTTTTGATCATCACGTAACTCACTTTCGGATTGAACTTTTTGTACATAATCTCCTCGATATGAAGATCATCTATGGTTCAGAAATAATATATATTTGTTGTATTTTTCAAAATTGGTATATTCTTTAGGATTGTTTAATGAGATATGTTGGAGCGCCTTGGTGCAGGAATAATAATGTTCTTTATAGGATTAAAGTATCTAGTCCACTATAATATTTCTAATTTTACTACCAATCTAAAAATATATAGATTGTATCAACTAACAACACAACATCCCTAAATACATATACAAAGATTCTTATATAAAATTTCATATTTTTCGTACTTCCTCATGTGGGAACAACAAATGGAATGAAGCACATTGTTTGGTGATTTTTATAACTTAAAAGAGTCATATGAGAAAGCCTATTGAGGGAGACATTAAATAATAACATAAGACTGAAATGGAGAATTTATATGTTTTTTTCTAACAACAAAGGAATAAAAATCTTTTTTCTTTTCCTAACAACAAGTCTCAACATTGGTGAAGGTTGAGAATTCCTGATGCAAAGGATTTTCTAGATAATAATGGTTGCCCAAAGTTAAACACTAGTTTTCAAATTGTAAATTATAGGAGAAGCCCACTAAGGGAGACATTAAAGGATAACATAAGACTGAAGTGGACAATTTAAGAGTTTTTTTTTTCGTTTTGCTTTAAAATTTTATTTTAAAAATATATATTTGATAAAATAATGCTTCGTTAAATATATATGGGAGAATGCTACACGTTAAAAGATTGCGTCTCGATATCGCTATTTTTACATAAAATCAATTTTAAGCTGCATTAAATTAAATGCACCTACCAAAAGTAAAAAAACACGTATGAGAAGTGCAATTTTTAGAATAGAATATTTTCACACACATTTTTATTAGTGCAATACTCCGAGTGCTTTTTGCACTTTACCCCTCAGACTTTTTATTCATGCGAATTATCGTTATTTTGTATATCAAAATACCATACACCGATTCACGGTAGATTTTGACGATTAGGTACCGATGGTTAATTGATGATGACCAAATGCATTAAATGTCGACTCTCCCCCCCCCCACCCCACCCCCCACCCCACCCCCCCCCCCCACACACACACACATGCACGCACACATACACACGTTACATAATATCAAAATTTGTATATTTTGGAGAGTTGTAAATTGTTGTATTTTGTAGAGATTTTGAACAAATTCTAATCATTTGTTGTAATTATTTATTTTGTATTCTTGGAATTTGTTAAAAAAAACACCGGCTATTTTGTTAGAGTTTGTTTGCAGTAAAAGATTTTGTTGGAAGTTTTTGTCATGGATTTCCTGGCCAAAAAGAGAAGATCGAAGAGAGGGAGTTAAGGGTGAAGTTGTAATGTTTATTTTTTTTTAAATAAGTAGATTGACAGACATCTATTCATCTCACCAACTCTCAAATTCGGGGCCAATCCCCAAATATTGAAACATGGGATGTTAAATTCTAAGCATAAATATATATATATATATATATATATATATATTCTTGGGGGGGGGGGGGGGGGGGGAGGGGGGAGGATAGTCCAACTAACTAATATTTTAATTACAGTTATATATAGGTTTAAAATGAAAATTCGAACATTAATTTGATGGTGGAGATGAAGGTGCCTTGTTTGATTAGAAGTGTGGAATTTTGAAAATCACAAATAACATGACGACAAATTGTGAATATTGTTGCGTTATGTTGTTATCTGAGAATGATTTTGACTTGTATTATACCAATAATTATCGAAACACGAATAAGATACAACCTCATTTTTTCACAAACGCAACTTATCTAAAACATGATATGGCAAGATTAACATGATTGACATATTAACCACAACGTGATACAAAAACACGACAAACGTCAAGAATTCATTCGTATTTCGTGTTGTGTGCATAACGTAGTACGATGTGACACAATTCATCGTCGAGTTTGACAAATACATCTTATTTACATAAGATATTTCCTTATATAAGTTCTATCAAAATATTTTTTTTCTCAATAGGTCATATTTATAAATATAGTGAATATTCCTTACATGTTTACAAATAGGACTTATTGGAGCAAAAAATTCATGGGTCCTGTTAGTGTTAAAAAAAACATATTGTAGGATCTATTGATAGATCTTGGGGGGGGGGGGGGGGGGGGGGATAGGGGAACATTATCGAATAGCGCCTTTTGATGAGAGATATGAACAAGAAGCTTCGAGAAAACTTGTGTTTTCTGAATTATATGAAGCCAGTAGGCAAACAGCGAATCCATGGGTATTTGAACTCGAGTATCCTGGAAATAACATAATCCCTCCCAAATAAAAAAAATTGAAATTTTCCTTATTATACTTGCATTTTCTTAAGATTTTTATTAATTATAGGATTTTTTCCCTCAATTTTTTTTGAAAAATATTAAGAGTTACCACCCCAATGAAAATAAAGAACTACTTGCCATATCTATGTAAATATATAATCAAACGTCAATATTTGGATGTTATTTATGAGAAAATTTACAATTCTCATACGTATATATGTACAAAGAACAAGAATTTATACATATTATTATTAATTTTTATTCTTCGTATTAAAAAAATAATTAACTAAAAAAATTGATTAGTGTTAACGCACGCTTTTGCCGTGTTTGATTAGAGGTGTGCAACAAGGGTTGAATTTGAAAATGACAAATAGCACGACGAAAAAGTGTGAATATTTTGTAGCGTTATGCTATTGTCTGAGAATGATTTTTGAATTATATTTTGACGCTAAAAGCACACCAATAATTATAGAAACACATATAAGATACCACCTCATTTTTCACAAACACGACTTATCTAAAACATGATATGACTGGATTAACACGATTTACATATTAAACAAAAGATGATACAAAAACACGACAAAAGTCAAGAATTCATTAGGATTTCATGTTGTGTACACAACATAGTATGACATGACACGATTCATGGCCAAGCTTGACATATAAATTATATTTGCATAAAACATTTCATAATATAGGTTTATCAAAACATTCTTCTCAATAGATCATATTTATACATATAGTGAATATTCACTATATATTTATAAATATGACCAATTAGAGAAAAAAACAATCATGGGGCCTACCGCTGGACAATGATGGATCTAAAAGGGGGCGACGCCCCCCCCAAAAAAAATAATGAAATTTTCCTTATTATGTCTGCATTTTTTAAAGAATTTTATGAAATTATAGGATTTTTCTCCCCTCAATTTTTTTTGCAAAATATGAAGAGTCGTCACCCCAATTAAACTAAAGAATTACTTGGCATATCTACGTAAATTTATAGTCAAAAGTTAATAATTGGACGTTATTTATGACAAAATTTACAATTCTTAGACCTATATATGTACAAAGAACATCTATTTATACAATTTGTTATTAATTTTTATTTTTTGTATTAAAAAATTAATAGTTAACCGAAAAAATTTGTTAGTGTTCACGCATGCTTTCGCCCCCAAATGTCCAATTCCTGGATCCGTTTGTGGTAGTACCTATTAAACTACTTACTTAATAAGCGAGATTGGTAAAAAAAACCTTAAATATAATTGGAAATAGGAAAATTAAAACACAAGTCGAGAATTAACTAATATTATAAACTTTAGCATGATCGTATTTCCTTCAAATTATGTAACAAACTTAAGAACATATAAAGCTAAATCAAATGAAATTGAATCGAAGTGTATGAAATTATATAACCCAACAAAAACTCCCACTTGATAATCAAAATAATAAACATAGAGATAGAAGAATGACTCACGGATAATATCACCAACATGGAAGGTTTTGGTAGCCGCCCATTCTTGATAATTAACATTGTCAGTCCAACCATGAGAGTCCCCGACCTTATAAAAAGCTGCATTAGAAAATTGGAGTGACGAAAAATTAACTATCATGATGATCAACACATTCACAAACAAACCCATGTTTTTTTTGGGTAGTTTTAGATGAGAGAAAATAAAATTGAAAGACACAGAATGTAAATTCCACTTTTTATAAATGTGTATTGTTTACCTACGAGACCTTTCAATTCTAGCATTAAAAAGGATGGTTCACCAAGGGACCTTTTCATTTACCTACGAGAGAGAATTTTGAGACCTTTCAATTCATACATGCTACTCAAATTCAATTATTCCTCCACGTGGTGTTAATTCGTGATATCTCATGCGTGTGGTTTGTGTGGGTTCCTTACACGTGGTGTTCCTTTGAGATACTTTTTAATGTATCATTTTTGTTCACATTCATTTCCTTTGAGAGTTTTAGGAGCAACAATAATTACAAGTTGTAATTTACAACTGTAATTACGATGGTTAATTACAGCCCCTCACTGGTAATGATTTTGAGATTCTCTTTTTTTTTTTGTTATTGTTTATTGTTGATATTCTGTGCATTAAATTGATGTGCACAAGCATTTTTTGTTAGAAATATTGTAAAAAAAAATAATTTATTATGTTATTGTTTCTACCCTAATATAATTTTTAATATGTCCAAAGGCCATTTTTTTATTTTGATTATTATAATTGAAATTTATCATTGACACATGATAAGTACTTATAGTTCATTACATTTTAACGTATTTAATTTTTTTATGCATTATATTATCATCAGCTATATAAATTTTTATTGTTGAAGCGTCTTTAAATAATTTTCTCTCTTTTCCCGTGCATCACACGGGTTTACAACTAGTATACTCTAAAATGCATAACAACTTCTTAAACGCTACTTTGCTAAGGATATTATTTTTTATTTATTTTTTTCAAAAATGAGGTTGGTTTTTTCAAAAGTGAGGTTGGGCAAAAATCTGGGCGGGTATCTTTTTAACGCCTAATCTGGGCGAGTATCATTTTAATGCCCAAAACTATTGGGGCCTACTTACACATTGCGTATCGGCCTTCTACATTTGCATCCTCTCAACATTTTCTCTCACCTAAAACTGAACAATATCCTACCCACTGTGAGACATAAAAGTCTAAAACTACACACTTAAACATCCCACTACAGCTAGCCTTAGAAAGAACGTTTTTTTTCTCTTTTAGAAATGTGTGCTGTTTGGACTTACGAAGACCTTTCAATTGTATACATGGTTAAGACGGTTCACCAAGGGACCTTAATTTGATTCCTTTCCATTAATTATTTAATCCTCACTCTCGTCTCTTAATTAGCCTCCCACCACCATTTAACTACGAGAGAGAATTTTGAGAACTAAAAATCTTATATTCTTCTCTAAAATGCACTAAAAGGATCTTTCAATTTTCGTAAACAACGAAGCTGTCCACGTGGTTGTAGATAATCTCCTCTCTCTTAGCATTTCTTCCGTCCAACCTATTCATCTTTTTCATTTACTCCATATGTGCCCCTCTCCCTTCCCAATCTTAATAACCTATTTTTTTATTGATCCTATTTTTAACCTATTTTTAGTGGTATAAACAATCAAATGAAACAATTTTAGTGATTAAACATAAATTAACCTATTTATAATTGGTACTTCAGGTGCCTACAATGTTGAATACGCCACAACCCGAGCTTATGATTGGCAGCGCTCAAGTACAGGGGTCATGAGACCATTCTTAACTTTCCAGTAATTTCTAAATACAATTTAAAATGGGTATAGCTATTCACACTCCAAAAAATCTTCAAACACTCCATTTTGTTTTCAAATAAAAGTTAAAACTCTTATACCCTTATGAATAATTCTTTCCATTTTTCTCATTCACAAAAAGATATAAACCTCTTTTTTACCCCAAAAATTATATACATAATTTAAAAAAAATGAACTATTAAAAAACAAGGACTGTAAAAAAAATAATGTAATTCAAAAAAATGAACTATTATAAAAAAAGCAAAAACCTCTTTTTCACCCCAAAATTATTTTGTTTAAACAAACAAGAACACGACTCAGTTAAAAAGAGACACGACACGTGACAAAAAAATTTCTCCACCTAAAACAACCACCACCCAAATAAAAACAATAAGACACAATTTTTTTTTTACCGAACACAAAAACGATCAACTAAAAATGTTGTCCGACATGAAATCTAATTTTTATTTGGCTAATACAAATGCAATACAAATAATAGTGACACAAAACAATACGAAATGCCACAAACTTTAAAAGAAAATAAGACATGAACACGACCTAGTTAAAACGCGACATGTCATAAAATATTATTTTTTCACCTAACACGAACATTACTCAAATTAAAAATATAAAATAAGCTTAAAAAAACTTTAATAATTAGATTATGTTAAAAAGGCACCATAAATAGAAAAATGGAATAAACAGTTTTTGAATTTTAAACGAAAAAAAAATGTCAATATTTTATTTTATCTAACACGAACACAGTCTACTTAAAATACAACACGATAAGACATGGATTCTCATTGTTTACCTAACACGACCCAAATAAATATGACAATATATTAAATCTTATTTTTTAATCTAACATGAACATGATCTAATTTTTGTTTATGAAACAGTTTTTTATAAAAAAAAAAACGTTTTTTAATAAAATTGTTTGTGATAAAAATTATTTTTATTAAAACAGTTTAAAAGGGTTTAAACTGTTTTAAAAAAAATACAGTTTTAAAACAGTTTTGCATTTTTAATAAAAACAATTTAAAACTGCAAACAGTTTTAAAAAAATACAATTTAAAACTGTTTTAAAAGAAATAAAGTTTTAAAATTGTTTTGCATTTTTAATAAAAAACAATTTAAAACTGTAAACAGATTAAAAAAATACAATTTAAAACTGTTTTTAAAAAATACAATTTTAAAACTGTTTTACATTTTCAATAAAAAACAGTTTTAAAAATGTTTAATAAAATACAGTTTTAAGACTGTTTTACATTTTTAATAAAACATCGTTCTTAGTAAGAGGCTGTTTTTTAATTAAAACTGATTTTTATTGAAGTTGTATTTTATTAAAACCATTTTTTTAATAAAAGACTGTTTTTTTTCTTTATTAAAACTGTTTTATAATTATAAAAAAAAAACAGATTTGAAGGACTACATTGGCCAAAACAGTTTTGAAATGTTTTTTTTAAACAGTTGTGAAAAGTAAAAAAAATTAAAACAGATTTTTATTTAAAACAATTTTTTATAAAAACATATTTTTTTTATTAAAAATAAAATTTTTAGTTGTTTTTCAAATACATTTGTTTTAATTGGGGACAAAAAAGTAGAAATTTAAATTTTGTAAATTTAAGGGTATAATTGACATTTGGTTAGAAAATGGAGTGTTAGAAGAATTCTTTGGAGTGCCAATAGCTACTCCCTTTAAAATTCATTCCAATAATTTCTTCATCTGATAAGATACATGGAACGAATAATATTTTACATGTAGTTGATAATGTACCAAGAGGACCTGAACGAAATGGAGAGTCAATTCAGGGAGGAATACATGGGGTAAATTAGGAGGTAAAATTAGTTCCTTAATAATATGTGTTGTTGTTAGTGGTGTCAATTTTAATTTAATCTCGCCTATTATAATACATTATGTAGCAAACATTAACCTATTAGTAAAATAATGTACAGTAGTCTCTCAAAAAGTCAATACGCGCACGGAGCGTGCTATATTACGTTTTATGTGTTGTGTGGTCTTGATCCTGAGTTTCACAAATGAATCTAAGCTTTTAGTTTAATCCACAAAACGAAAGTTGACGTCAAGTATTTTTCGAAATGCCTAAACAAAGTATTCTTCTTTAAGTTTGCAGGTTATATGTTTGACGAAAGGGCTATATAAGCACTTTACCTATTAGTGTGTTACTAAATTGGTGCAAAATTACTATCACAATAAACTTGTCCGCGCATCGCGCGGGTTTACACCTAGTTAACATTAAAAAGCATTACATTAACCAAATGAATATTAGGCACTTATCAAAAAGTATAATGTAAGGCCTATTAAACTATTACATTTTAGTGCATTGCACAAATGTGTCATATTTGTGAGTGCGCATAGAATGCCTCTTTGGTAATTAACCAAAAAATTTTTTTTAAAAAATCTAAAAACTATTCTAATGTTACAAATTAGGGTCCTTGTATGACCACTCAAAATTGAGACTAAAAAATCGCGACTCACTGACATGGTGCATCGCGATTGGTTAGTATCACTTGCGCGGATCCAGGTTCATAAAGAATTAACCAATAATAGCACGCCATGTCAACGAGAATCCCAATTTTAACTCCCAACCAAGACTCAACCTCAAAATTTTCTACAAATTACCGACTCCTTCAAGATTTACATGCATTGCGTCACGCGTAAGTTTTGTTGAACGTGGCAGCGTATAATAAACGGCATGGAAACGTGTTTAAGATAGGTAGTTCCAATTTTGTCCCTTGCAATTAATTGTAAAGATATAGGGGTTACTAATTTTACTTGTAACTTCTAACGGCAAACATGGGACAAGGTGAGGAGTTGAAGATTATAAGTGAACCCAAAGTGGAGATTCAGGTATGTGTAATTTTACAACCCACGTGAAAGTTAATTTCTACCTTCATGCGTTTATTTGGTACCATATGACAATCATAAGTTAAAGTTTATTATGTCACACTTAGGTTTTTAAATATTTATGTTTTAGTTGGTATATCGTACTAGTAATGACAGCAAAATCATACGAAATTAGTCCCAATTTGCACTTGAAAAAGTGGAACATGTGGGTGTTTGATTTTGTAACTTTGTATCAAACACCCATGCGTAATATGTCCCGTTGATTAATCCAAGGAAATTTCTATTTGTATGTAGAATTCGTATTTACATAATTGTGAATTTATATATACAAGTAGCGTGTCGTGCCCGTATTGATCCGTGTTTTGAGACGTGTCCTGCCTTTAATGGTTCGTATTAAACGCAAACCAATATAGACATGATATGTCAGTCTCTACATGATAAGTAATTCTGTACATACGATTTTGTACTAGGATTTGGGCACTTGACTATACTTCAATAATTGCCTCTCTTTTCCCCCGAATGCTGATTTATTTCATTTCGATAATATTATAATATAAAAGTTAAGTGGCAAAAAATATTAAATGAATTATATATATGGAATAATTCTTTGGCTAAATTCTACTTCGACAAATGACAATTGGAAAGTCGTCCGCAAGCGAACGCGTTCAAGAAATCGTAGGGCTTAAATGCTTTTTAAATTGTGTTTTAGTTTGTTATTTCTTTTTTGCAAGATTTCTTCTTTAGCGCTTGTAAGTTCCCTTGGAGAGGCTTTTTTCCCCCTATTAATAAAATATTTTCTTTAATAAAAAAAATTGTCTTGTAGAAGTCCACGCTAGTGACATAACAAGTGGACCTAATAGTAAATTATTCTCAAATGTTTAAAAATTGTCTATAAGGGACCTAATTGTAAATTTCCCCCAAAAAAATTATCTATCAAATAAACGCATTTTTTAGTTTTCTAAAAAATTTCATGAAAAAGGAAAATTAGAAATCAAGATGAAGACTAAAAATAGAAAACATAAAATAATGTAATTTAGCTACGTACAATCATATCTTGACATGAACTGGTATCTAATAGAGCCGAGTGCCTTTAAAAACATTATTGCACATGTGTGTGCGGTTTTACGTTGATTTGAAATATATCAAAAGCCACATATATATTTACCAATGAGAACCCTTTATGAATCATCAATAAACAAAATAAAAACTACCAAGAAAAATAAAAAATAACACACTCACACTTATACATCGTCCAAAATATGCGCAAATGCTTCAAATTTTGTGTTATTGCATTTTAAAAGATTAAATCCCAACAAAAATGCTCAAACATTTGGAAATAGTAAATTATCAATAATCATACGCACCATATTACTTTAAGATGCGTCAAAGTGCCTCAAGACATGTTCTTATTGTAATTTTATAGTAGATATGTCTCCCATAATCTTATTTACCAAAATATAATGAAGTTAAATGGACAAAAATCACGCTCATTTTCAATTTATTTTCAATAACCTTTATATACACACATTAGTATATATATAAAGGCTAGAATTAGAGCTGCAATATAAACCATAGCTGCAATAACAACCATAGCTAACCCGAGGTTAAACAAAAAACATATTGGGGACGCTTCACTTGGAGAAGTCGTAGGTAGTATATCCACGGGAACTTGAGGGGGAGGAGATGGAGATGGAGATGGAGATGGAGATGGAGATGGAGATGTCGAACCTTGAGAAGAGGATAAAGCAAGTGGACTTAAAGATGGAGCTATCGGAGTTGTCGAAGATTCATTAACCACATTGATGTCCACCTTTTGTCCAGCTGGGCAATGACCCTGGCCCCCACAAATGAAGTAATGGTGGCCAATATCATTGAGAGTGATCGAGTCATTTCCTAATTTGTATGTGACGTGCATGGGGGTCGACGCGACACAGGATTCATGGAACTTGTATCACGTAGTGGAGTTGCGTGTACTGAAAAACTGTTCACAACATTAAATGACATTTATTAGTTACGGTTCAACTAATGGCAGAAATAATTATTTCCTATCTAAACATATTATTTTTAGCATATTATGTAGTATAGAAAACTTTTGAAGCCGTCTATGGAACTAATTAAAAATCTCATTTAGTTCAATAATGTGGTAAAAGAACTAACTCCTCTTAATCAAATAATAATCTGATTTAATAATCTCTCAAATTATGCACATTTATGTATCCAAAAATCCTCCATAAAGTTATAATTTTGCCACGACAATTACACAATGAAATCAAATTAATTGAAGTAGCTGACGCCGCATAATTGAAAAGTAGAGCTCCATATAAAGTGTCTCAAAGAAAACAATGTCATGTTCTAAGAAATTACTACATTGTATTAGTAATAAGATTTTCAAGAATTTACTAGTATTGAAAATATTATGCTTCCTCCATCCCAAATTAATATTATACCAATAATTATTGAAACACAAATAAGATACAACCTCATTTTATCACAAACGCAACTTATCTAAAACATGATATGACAGGACTAACATTATTGACATATTAACCACAACGTGATACACGACAAAAGTCAAGAATTCATTCGTATTTCGTGTTGCGTGCATAACGTAGTGCGACGTGACATAATTCATCGTCGAGTTTGACAAATACATCTTATTTACATAAGATATTTCCTTATTTAAGTTCTATCAAAATATTTTTTTTCTCAATTGGTCGTATTTGTCAATATAGTGAATATTCCTTACATGTTTACAAATAGGACTTACTGGAGCAAAAAAATTCACAGGTCCTGTTAGAGTTAAAAAAAACATATTATAGGATCTAGTGATAGATCTTGGGGGGGGGGACATTATCGAATAGCGCCTTTTGATGAGAGATATGAACAAGAAGCTTCGAGAAAACTTGTGTTTTCTGAATTATATGAAGCCAGTAGGCAAACAACGAATCCATGGGCATTTGCACTCGAGTATCATGGAAAAAATATAATCCCTCCCAAATAAAAAAATTTGAAATTTTCTTTATTATACTTGCATTTTCTTAAGATTTTTATTAATTATAGGATTTTTTCCCTCACTTTTTTTTGAAAAAGATTAAGAGTCATCAACCCAATGAAAATAAAGAACTACGTGCCATATATATGTAAATATATAATCAAAAGTCAATATTTGGATGATATTTATGAGAAAATTTACAATTCTCATACGTATGTATGTACAAAGAACAGAAATTTATGCATTTTATTAGTAATTTTTATTCTTCGTATTAAAAAAATAAATAATTAAATAAAAAAATTGATTAGTGTTCACGCACGCTTTCGCCGTGTTTTTTTAGAGGTGTGCAACAAGAACTGAATTTTGAAAATGACAAATAGCACAACAAAAAAGTGTGAATATATTGTAGCGTTACGCTATTGTCTGAGAATTATTTTTGAATTATATTTTGATCCTAAAAGCACACCAATAATTTTAGAAACACATATAAGATACCATCTCATTTTTCACAAACACCTTTTATCTAAAACATGATAAGACTGGATTAACATGATTGACATATTAAACAAAACATGATACAAAAACACGACAAAAGTCAAGTGTTCATTAGGATTTCGTGTTGTGTACACAACATAGTATGACATGACACGATTCATGGCCGAGCTTGACATATAAATCATATTTGCATAAAAAAATTCCTAATATAGGTTTTATCAAAACATTCTTCTCAATAGATAATATTTATACATATAGTGAATATTCATATAAATATTATAAACTTTAGCATGATCGTATTTACTTCAAATTATGTAGCAAACTTAAGAACATATAAAGCTATATCAAATCAAATTGAATCAAACTATATGAAAATTTTTGGCGCACGATCAAAAAACCTAATAACCCAACAAAAACTACCACTTGATAATCAAAATAATAAACATAGAGATAGAAGAATGACTCACGGATAATATCACCAACATGGAAGGTTTTATTAGCCGCCCATTATTGATAATTAACATTGTCAGTCCAACCAAGAGAGTCCCCGACCTTATAAAAAGCTGCATTAGAAAATTGGAGTGACGAAAAATTAACTAGCATAATGATTAACACATTCACAAACAAACCAATATTTTTTTTGGGTAATTTTAGATGAGAGAAAATAAAATTGAAAGACACGAATGTAAGTTCCACTTTTTATAAGTGTGTTGTTTGGACTTAGAAAGACCTTTCAATTCTATAGATAACAAAGACTGGTTCACCAATGGACCTTTCATTTACCTACGAGAGAGAATTTTGAGACCTTTCAGTTCATACAGGCTACCCAAATTCAATTATTCCTCCACTTGGTGTTCATTCGTGTGATATCTGATGCGTTTGGTTTTGGTCTGAGTGGTTTGATATCCTGGATCAGGCTTTTTCGAGTTTTGTTTTGGGCCTTTTCTTGTAATGGGTTGATATGTGTTGGGCTACTTTTGTCGCTTTGTTCCGGTTTGGCTTTTGAGACTGTTTTCAGTTTTGTTGTTCTTGTGTTTGTAGCGTTTGGGTTGTTTTACTCTGTTTAATGTATCAAAATTAAAGGGAAGAATTAAGTAAAAGGAAAAAGAAATTGCAGCATTCATTTCCTTTGATAGTATTAGGAGTAACAGTAATTACAAGATGTAATTTACAGCCCCTCACTGGTAATGATTTTGAGATTCTCTTTTTTTTTTGTTGTTGTTTATTGTTGATATTCTCTTTTTTTTTGTTTATTGTTGATATTCTCTTTTTATTCTATCTGTGCGTCAAATTGGTGTGCACAAGCATTTCTTTTGTTAAAAATTCTTCACTGTTTTTTATTTAGTATTGTAATAAAGCTATGGATTAAGAATCTACAAAGAAGGAAAAATACACCACCACTCACTTTATTATTGTCATTTGTAATGAAACTTTTGATAAAATATTGTGAAAAAAATTATTTTATTATGTTGTTGTTTTCTACCCTAATATTTTAATATGTTCAAAGGCCATTTTTTTTATTTTGATTATTATAACTGAAATTTATCATTGACACATGATAAGTACATATAGTTCATTACATTTTAACATATTTAATTTTTTTATGAATTATATTATTATCAGCTATATAAATTTTTATTTTTCAAGCGTCTTTAAAAAAATTTCTCTCTTTGCCCATGCATCGCACGGGTTTACAACTAGTATACTCTAAAATGCATAACATCTTCTGAAACGCTGCTTTGATAAGGATATGTCCACGTCGTCAAACAATCAACTCCCAAAAATCCCTTAATATCTATTCACGTTTGCCAAATAATGACCCATTACACATGTTCACATTCTGTTAATGAGAAACCTTTCATTACCATTTTTTTACTATTCGAATACTCTCTATGCCCATGAATCATACGTTGCAATACAGTAAGTTTCTTTATTTTTTTGCTTCATACATAATCAATGTTCTTAGTTTGTGATTTTTTTTTGTTAAAAGTCATTAGACATAAAGGTTTTTTCTCTTTTTATAACTAGCTCAAAACCTTTTTCTCTTTCTACACAATTATACAATGTAGAAAATAATCCAAACTTTTTCTTCATTACTCAAAGATAGCAATCCAAAAAATTAGCAGCACCGTTTTTTATCTTTCTATAACTAACTAAAAAACTTCTTAAAAACTAGACACTTCCAAGCATCCCTCTAATTATCAACCAAATATAAACTCTTTTGCATTAAGGTATATATCACCCTCTCTACCTACGTGTTACCGGTATGTTAATTTCCTATTCTCCTCTCTTATTTGCCTCCACTGAAAATCAGTACCCTTTTTTTTATAGTGATACATCATGCATGGTCATTTTTTTCGTTAATAAAAGTGTGTATATGTAGTTGGTTATATTCTGTCTTTATATTTAAAATGTTAAATTAAAAGAGAGGGCACATAATCATGCTTTTAGTTTCAAGTCAAACTATAGGATCGAGAGTACGTTAATTTTTACAAATCATGCATGGTCATTTTTTTTTCTTAAGAAAAGTGGGTACATGTAGTTGGTGGTATTCTGTGTTTCGGTTTGAAATGTAAATTCAAACAAAGGGCACATAATCATGCTTTTAGTTTCAAGACAAACCATAGGATGGAGAGTACGTTAATATTTACAAATATCATCTGTGTTAGATAAAATGTAAATGGTTGCACTCAGTCATTGATGCTATATAAAGATATACAAATGCATTTTTTTTTTTGGATTAACTATGGAGCATACAGAATCGCAGGTTGAATATAATGAAAGAATATATATATATATATATATATATATATATATATATATAGAGAGAGAGAGAGAGAGAGGTAAATAAATCCTGTGTTTTTAATTTATTTGTATTGTTACGAGTTTTAGTCTTTTTTTTACGAACAATGGTGTTTAAGTTTATCTATATACTTTATGGATTTGTTAGTATTTGTTCTGAAGGCGAGTTTACTATATATCAGTGGGTTTATGGTTTTGTATGTATCTACGTTAGTTTTTTTTGTAGAGCCAAAACAATGCTATATATACCAGTGGGTTGGTTTGTTCATATCAGTGGGTTTATAGTTTTGTGTATATTCAAACAAGATGTGGAGGGGAAAATTTTCACTTTCCAAATTGAAATCAACCCATACAGCCTCGAAACTTAAAAAGGATCCTTTACGGTTGTGACCACATACAAGATTGATGATGATAATGATGATCCACGGATCAAAAGGATGATAACATTTGAACAGTTACTCATACAATATATCTAAGTATATATGTGATGTCGTGCATCGCACGGGTTGCATACTAGTCTGGATAAATTGCCAATGTGTTTCAATTTTTATTAATGTTAAGAAATAACAAATGTCATTTTTATTTGTAGATGGTTAGAATGTTATAAATTGTTAGACAAGCCCCCTTTTGATAAAATTCCCTCTCTAATTTTTTTCATCCCAAAATGTTGTTATTCCCGTGCATTCATTTCATTACCGTTTGACATTCTGTTTGGTTGAGTAAACACACAGAATTGTGTCCGATGAGATTTTACATTGTTGTGCTACTTGTTTAATCCGAAAATCCGTTATATCTTGGGAGACAATCATTCATTGACCTTAAGTACTTAGAGGGAATAAATTTGCCTTAAAGACACTATTGAATGACATAACTGGTTCAAATTAAGAGTCCATATATGTTTTTTATACAAATTAGAATACACTCGATTAATGACTAAAATGAATATTTATTCACTATATTGTTTGGTTTGGTGACTAATCAGTTATTTATTCGCTTTTGAATAATTTGTGCATTCAAGATAGGTGTTCATTTACCAATTGCTTTGGTTTGTCTCCGTCCATTCTTACTTTCTTCAAATTAGTTACTTAATAATATGTGTTTTTGTAACTAGTGTCAATTTTAATTTAATCTCACCTATTATAATACATTATGTAGCGAACATTCACCCATTAGTAAAATAATGTACAAAAGTCTCTCAAAAAGTCAGTACGCGCATGGAGCATATTATATTACGTTTTACGTGTTGTGTGGTCTTGATCCTCAGTTTCATAAATGAACTTAAGCTTTTAGTTTAATTCACAAAACGAAAGTTAAATAGTGGACATCAAGTATCTGTTGAAATGTATAAATAAAGTATGCTTCTTTAAGTTTGCAGGTTATATGTTTGACGAAAGGGCAATATAAGCACTTTTACCTATTAGTGTGTTACTAAATTGGTGCAAAATTACTATCACAATAGACTTGCTCGCGCATCGCGTGGGTTTACACCTAGTTGATATGATATTGGCACGGTCTTTTGTAAGGTTTTTAAAAACGTGGGGCGTGATCGAGGCGTGGAGGTCAAGCCTGAAACCTTAGAAGCCTAGGCGGGCCTTAGGCGTAAAAAGGCGTTTAGGCCTTTTTAATATTTTTTAATATTTTTTAACCATAACAAGGCTATTAAAATACTAAAATTGTACATATCATAAAAATATGTCTGAATATATGCAAATTAAAATACTATTTGATTATTTTGGATGAGATAATGGTCCGGTTAGTAAAAAAATTCTATAAAAGGCGATATCATTTCACTAAAGCATTGTTGTTTTTAGAAAAAAGTGCGCCTTAAGGGTTTTACCAAGAATAAGGCGTAAAAAACTTAAGGAGAGACGTTCCTCCCAAGCCTTAAGCCTTTAGCGGATTTTTTAAAACAGTGGTCTTTTGTGTTTGGTTCTGGGTTTTTAGACCCGTAATCGTATCATATCATGTTCGTATCTAATTTATGTCACGAGATTGATCCGATAAGGACACGATAGTGATTCAATTAACAACACGATATAGACCCTATGTAGGCCTATTATCGACCTTATATTTTTTTTTAATTTCTCACTAACTAGTCTTAACGTGTCCAATCGTGTCATGTCGAATCTATTCACGTTCAATCGAATCGTATTTACTTATCGTGTCTTGTCATGTTTTTAACGTGTCTGCGTTCGGATTATGGAAAAAACACGCTATCGTATCAAGTCGTGTTCGAGAGTCCGTTGGATTCTTATCGTGTCGGCCACACGACCCGTTGACCCAGGTTAAGGAAATGATTTAATCGTTCTTTTTCTTTTGTCTATATCTCTCATATAATTTAATAATAATTTACCTTTTTTTCTAAGTTTATATATTTTTTTAATAAATTTGTTCAAGTTGAAAATGTATTTAAAGAACGTGTCCAAAGTCTAGAGAGTGAAGGGTTTTTTAGTACATAAAATCACAAAAAATATAGCTAATATTACATATAATGTAATCTGATATGATAAAAATTCTAATATGACATAAATATATTTAATATTGACTGAGTTGTTTCTAAAATGACAAATAAATCTTTTAGGTAATTAGGAATAGTACACTATGTTATACTAGTTTGACACTAAATTATATAAAAGAAGTGGATTCTTTATATAAAATTACATTAAAAAATTTATATATAATCCTAAAAAGTAGCTATACCAATGAGTGAAAAACACACAAGGTGAAAAAAAAATTACATAGTATAAATAATGGGTGATTATTGATTATTTGAAATGGTTGTGGCACTCTTGTCTCTATGTATATATATATATATATATATATATATATATATATATATATATAGAGAGAGAGAGAGAGAGAGAGAGTCCGGCTCTCATGCGGATCGCTCTATGCGAATTAGTATGCGGATTGGCTAATGTCCAAATAAGTCTTAGGACCGCGTTTGTCTTTTATGGACCACCTAGGGACCACCTTCTCTTTCTAAGGTTTCTGGGAATATAAATTTCTACCCCAATGATTTCTAAGGTCTTTTAAGCTTATTTTAAATCCTAATTAATCTGGAAGTCTAAGTGTAGAAGTTTCAGGGCTACTGCTACTTCTTAAGCTTCTTCCGTCACTATCGTACTGGAGTTCTGAAGAGCGAGGATTATCTATATAAATAGTTTATTCAGGGAGTCTAGAAATTGCAAGAGGTTTTGATGGGAAATATTCTAGTCTTAAATACCTTATACGGTATCGTGGGTTTATTTGTCTAGTCTATTTATATATTTGAAAGTACTACCTGCGTATATTAAAGCAGAATCTATAAGTTCTTTATCTTTAGTGTCTATAAGAATCCAATATTGGATTTCTTTAGTTAAGTCTAAATTTGTTTGATTAACAAATTCTAAAAAGTCTTTAGTGATTTGTAGGCTCATATAAGTTTTTTTTAAAACAATAATATGTAAAATAGTTAAGGGTTTGGTTCGAGTTATACCTTCCTTTTGATCTGCAATATCTTTATCTTCCTTCCTTCTTCTCTTCAGCCTTGCTACTATTCTTCTCCGGTCTCGGCCTCCTACAACTCTCTCTTTATGTGTCGCACCTCAATCCACTATTTTGGCATTGAACCTGTTTCCTGCCTGTACGCCTAATGCCCACCTGGCTAACGGCTCAGGGCTAATCGCACCTGACGGCGGTTCACCAGCATAACACCTTGTATGTTACACCAGAGGTTCCACACAATTGTCCTCTATGAACAGAAAGTTGGAGACAATTTGGAAAATAATAACAACTCAACATATGAGATTTCTGGAAAAGAAAATACTTTTATTGCATTTCATAAGTAAATACAACTCTCCCCTCTCCCCTAACTATGAGAGGTTTACTCACTCATGTACATATTACTTACTACAAGCTTACTCTCTCTCTAACTACTGGAAGTCTAACTACTGATCACTCTCTAACAACTGATCACTCTCTAACTACTGATCACTCTCTAACAACTGATATCTAACAACGCAACCTTAACGTCCCTTTTATAGCACAAGGGAGCATACATATGACCTACTACTGGAGGCTAAAAGCTAACCGGTTAATGGAAAAACAAATAATTAAAGTCTTTAGCCTTATCTCTTCATAAAGTAATCCGTCTTCTTTTGACAGGTCTACGTCTGAATGGGACCGTCTGGTGGCCATGGCCCATAAGTCTGTCGTCTTGTGATAATGCAAAAGAATCAAATAGCAAATGTCTTCATCTTTTTATTAGTCTGGTGGCCCATGTGGGGCAGGGATTTTTTTGCTTTATGGAAAGCATAGTCTAGGCAAATGAGTCTTCCGTCTTCAATAATTTATCCACTACTGAGGGGCCCTTCTTTGTCGTGTCTGTGTCTTCTTCTGCCTTGTCCGGTCCTAGGAGGACATTATTGAAAAATTCGTCAATGAGGCCCACAGTTCTATAGCTAGTTGGCAAAGCTATCTCTACCAACTCCTTAGCTTCTTTCTTGAGCCTTCCATTGAATGGCTCATCGGCTTGGATTATTAGGTCTTCTTTATAGTAAGCAATGTACCATCTGTCTTCACCTGTTAATAATTCCATGATTTCTATTATCTCCATGGCTTGAACAATCTGGATCTTGGACTTATCAACAAATAAATCTTTAGTCTCGTCTTCTGATAAAATCTCAACGTCTTCGAATATATAATTGGAAAATCTAATAAGTCTAAATCCTTCAACTCTCATTCCTCTACAGGAACTTGGAGCAATATGATAGATTCTAGTAAATAGAGGAAGGAAGTCTTCTACCTTCTTGACGTGCTCATGGACTATTTTACCAAGAGCAACATAGTCTTCAATATCTTTTATCTGAACGAGTCCAATGAACCCGTGGTCTGCAAGAGTTATACGAGCCATGTCTGATTTTCCAAAAAGATATATTTTTGGAACGTCTTTGAAGAAACCTTTGATCATTAAGGCATCTCCATTTATTTCTGATAATAACATATTAAAATGATCAATAATGTTATTAGTTTCTTTTTTAAAGTCTTCTGCTAATAGGAGATTATGATGACCAAATGGTATAATAATCTTAATCTTAAAGTCTTTTTCTGATAACAGAAATCAATAGGTCTAGTTTTGGAAGTTTCTCCAGGAATCTGAGCATAAGTCTGAGTCTGAGGTCTAGGCACAGCATTACCACTGAGCTGGGTAACTGCAAGTCTTTGAGTCCTCATGAATCTGGAAATGGGTACCAAATTTTGTTTGAACTCAATCCATAGTCTATTCTTCATATTCCACCATATGGCATTTATAGTTTTTTCGTCTTCTGAAAATTCTTATCTAAATTTGATCAAGTCTGGGTATCTTTGATCGGGTCTATATTGGTGAAAGTACATCTTCCCAATGAGTCTATTTTGAGCGATAATCTCTAGTCTGGAGGAACCAAAATATCATCAAAGTTCTCTAGGATTGGTCTTTCTTGAAAGTCTTGAATATGAGTTTGTCTTTGCGTTACACCAGCATTTGGTCTTATGCGTCTAAGATAGTCTGCAACATCTTCCCTGTTCAGTCTATTCGTTTCAGAGGAACTCATGTCTTCTAGGTCTTTTGTTTGTAACATAAAACATTAAATTATAGTAGTGTTAGCAAACATTGGCTCTCTTGATATAATATCTGTAATGGTATTTTTACTTCCCTTAATATGTATAACAGAGAAGTCATAACCATTAAGCAATTGTTTCCATCTAATTAGTCTATTAGTCCTTGATTTGGACAAATCTAAATCTCTAAATTTTACTGCAAAAATGTTTAGGTCTAAAGAATAGCATATATTTTTCTATGGCCCTTACTATGGTAAAAACTTCTTTTTCATGGGCAGTATATCTTGTTTTTGGGTCTGTAAAGGTTCCAAAACTATGTCTACAAAGTTTCTTCTTTTTTGTCTGATGATCAATGGCAAGGTATATTACTCCCCATTGTTTATCAGAGGCATCTGTTTCTACTATAAATTGGTCTTCTGCATTAGGCAGTTTGTGACAACCCGCTATCCGAAATAAGGGGTGGCCAGTCCGATACCCCGAAAAAACGGGAATCATGGATAGATATCATTCTCAGCATCACAACAACATAAGGAGTATACGGAATAACCACACTATATTCCAGAAAACGGGTTATCAAAATTTTTAGTTTGTAATTTAAAGAAAGCATTTTCAACAACCCATAATAGAAAAGAGGGTGGAAACTCCCACAGGCATATACATATAGACCAATAATAATAAAGAAAGTACCGAATGAAACATCGGTCAATAGAATTTACACAATTCACATTAAGTCTCAGGTGTTACATAATACATTCATTATACAATTACAACCATTTGGGAAACACGCCCGAATAAAGATTTAACATAGCTAGAAACAAAAATGGAGGCGTCTACACAAAATATCCCATGAAACCAGCAAAATGTCACGGCTCCTTGAAAGACTCAGGGGTAGGACGGTCATTACGGGCGACCTTGCGGCGGAACACCTGAACGGATAATATATACATATACAACAAGAAAGAAGAACCGATCAGAGGCCGGTTATAAATGATCACCAGATAAATGACAAGTATGACAAGAATGCAATAATTAAGCATGGATGATGAAGATGATATTCTAGCATGCTAACATCATGTAAGGAACTAAAGCAGTTAAATGGTTATTAAAGTGAAATTCAATTATATAAGGGAAAATAAGTAATCATAAGCCTTTTTCATCTTTCATAATTTTCCTTTTATCTCCTTTCCATTCCTTATCAGGAATACAATTATTATCATGTGCTCTTTATGGCACTTATCTCAATAGTATGCTCTTTGTGGCATATACTTTGCTCTTTATGGAATTAGTGTTCCATTGAGTCCAACTCGATAATAGAATAGTTATAAACATATATATATAACGATTCTAAGACCGCCCGTCCGGATTTCACCACTGTGCGCGCCCCTAAATAACCATCATCTTCCAGGGCCTACATAAGATAACCTGGGATCCAATCGAAATGTCGGGAAGCGGCCATATGCCTGCGGGGTAGTCAAGACCACACCCGGAATCTCCTACCCATCGTAGAAAAATATAAAACAAGCGCTCATATGGCCTAGGACTATATCCACCCTGCATTCATTAGACAGGGGGCTTCACCTCACGCTCGGACTTACCTTAAGATGGTATTTAGAGAGGTGTGTAATATCCATTTTATTAATTTCCATTACATGATTTAGTAAATTATCATTTACCTTATCCATTTTACATTTTATCAAATGCATTATGGTTGCGTACTTCCCACCATCATAACAACCTCGAAGGATATTTAAACTCCCTTAGTTATTTCTCCCAGATGTCCCTTTTTGGACTTTATACAAACCATCAAGTAAGGTCTAGTTCGCATTTACTCCTAAAGTCTCCAAATTCGACCTTAAGATTTCCTAAATTCTTATAAAACTACACGACAGAAGTAATGCCTAAACATTTCTTTAAACTCCCCCCCCCCCCTGAAATGAACCCCTTCGAGTCTAGGGTGTTGACCCAACTCAACTAATACTCTAAGACCCTATATTTATTTCATTTAAGAAGGTTCCTAAGTTCCTATGAAAAGAAAAGATTTAAAGAATGAAAGTAAAATGTTTGGGAAGAAAACAAGGGACCGGTCGACCGGCCCCAATACCGCGGTCGACCGCGTCTCAAGATTTGGCCTAAGCAGAAAAGCAGAAAGTTTATTTCGGTAGGACCGATTGACCGGTCAGGGACCGCGGTCGACTGCGCCATAATTTTAAGCCTTTGAAAGAAATGCAGTGTACCCTCTCCCGAAGACCCGGTCGACCGGTCTGAGAACTGCGGTCGACCGGTCTCTGCAGACCTAGACCAAGACTTCTTATTTCAAGCTAATCCCAAAGCCAACTCATTTATTATCACCTACACAACATAAATGCTACTACTACCACCACCATCAATAAACATTCAACTATTCTTCAATGATTCAAAACCAACCAACATACAAACCCTAAACTAGTAAACCATAATCCATACACCATTCTCACACAAATCATTTATCTTAAGCCATAAATAGCAAGTAGTAAACTTGCCTCAATTCAGCAATTGCAGATTTTCTTGGTGTAGGAGCAAGAATCCCTCTCAAATCTTCAATCTCTTTTCTTTCTCTCTACTCTTTCTCTTCCTCTCTCTAGCTCTCTAGGTTTAGGAAATACAATTAGGTGAATAGTGACTTACCCAATACATAAGTCGTGCCTTTAGTCAAAAATCCCAACTTAATTAATCGATATCGTGATAAAATAATACGCAACTGCATATTTAAGGCATATTCAGTCAAAAATGCCCAAAACCTCAAAATACAATATGGGACATTATTTGACTATCTTGCACGTTCCGGACTCAACTACGGCCTCCAAATTATCATTTGGATATTTTATAATTCATTTTAAGTCCCGGTCTCATTATTAAGCCAAATATCATTTTAATTCTCATGATATTATAAAACATAACATGGTCATAATTATCTATAATTACGGTAAACATGCAACCTCATAGAAAATATTACTTTTCCTCATTAAGTTAGTACTCAATTCATAACCCAACATTTTATATCTAATTACCATAACTAGTAAATAAATATAAAATATGTTCTCATAAGCGAGGGTTATTACATACTCCCCCCCTTATGAGGGAATTTTGTCCCCAAAATTCAAACGTACCTTATAAGAAGAGATGAGGATATCTCTCCCGCATGTTATCCTCACGTTCCCATGTTGATTCTTTCGCATTGTGATAACTCCATTGGACTCTCACCAAGGGCACCACACGAAACCTTAACCTGCGCTCCCCATACTCAAGAATAGCAACCGGTTGTTCTTCATATGAAACATCAGGTTGCAACTCAATATCCTCAAAAGGGATGTGCCAAAGGGCACCCTCGCATCTCTTATACTTCTTCAAAGAGGAGACATGGAAGACATCATGGATTTGTTGCAAAGGCTCCGGCAAGGCAAGTTGACACGCCACGGGACCAACTTTTGCAATAACTGGGAAGGGTACAACAAAACGCGGCGCAAGTTTCCCTTTCTTTCCGAAACACTTAATGCCCTTCATTGGTGACACTCGCACCAGGACTTGGTCTCCAATCTCCAATTCCAAATGTCTCCTACCCGCATCAGCATAGCTTTTTTGACGGTCTGGAGCTATCCAAATGAGATTTCGAATGAGTTCTATCTTTGAAGAAGTGTCCTGGATCATTTCAGGTCCAAGGAATTTGTTATCGCCCACTTCCATCCAACAAGCGGGCGACCTACATGGCCGACCATACAGAGCTTCATAAGGTGCCATTCCAATAGTAAATTGGTATGATTTGTTGTAAGAAAACTCAACCAATGGGAGGTATTGTTCCCAACCGCCCTTGAAATCAAGCATGCACATTCGAAGCATATCCTCCAACATCTAGTTTACCCTCTCAGTTTGAACATCTGTTTGAGGATGATAGGAAGAGCTTAACTTCAACTCAGTCCCCAACGCCTCTTGGAAACTTCGCCAAAAGTGGGACAAAAATATCTTATCTCGATCGGAAACAATATTTAAAGGTACCCCGTGAAGTCTAACGATCTCCTCGATGAACAGTTGGGCATATCGAGCGGTATCATAATCCGTACGCACCGGCAAGAAGTGTGCCGATTTAGTCAAGCGATCGAGAATTACCCAAATCGAATCATGACCCCTCTGTGATCTAGGCAATCTCGTAATGAAGTCCATCGAAATGCTTTCCCATTTCCATACTGGAATCTCCAACGGTTGCAACAAACCTGTCGTCCTTTGATGGTCGATTTTAACCAACTGACAAGTAGTGCATTGGGATACAAACTCTGAGATATCCCTCTTCATGCCGGGCCACCAATACTGACGGCGCATGTCTTGGTACATCTTGTCCCCAGATTCCGCCATCACCCCTCGTCTCAAGTCCCCTTCTTCAGGAACAATAAGTCTTCCATGGAAGAGTAGTCCACCTTCAGAACCAATCGAGTATGACTCCGCTCCCTCGAACAACAGTTGGTGTATATGGTCTTTGCAACCCTTATCTCTTCCCTAGCCTTCCATAATTCTTTCCACAATCGTAGGAGTAACGGTCATCACGGATATGAATGCTCTTACCACCGCATCCTCCTGACTGAGATCTTTCCACTTAGTTTTCCACACATCAGCTAAGTCTCCCTCGGGCTTCCTACTCAAGGCATCCGCTACTACATTCGCCTTTCCAGGATGATAATGGATATCAAATTGGTAGTCTCTCACGAACTCCAACCAACGACGCTGACGCATATTCAATTCCTTTTGTGAAAATAAATATTGCAGCGATTTATGGTCCGTGAAAAGACTAAACTTTTCCCCCAAGAGATAATGCCTCCGTATCTTCAAGGCAAAGACAACTGCGGAAAACTCTAAGTCATGCACCGGATAGTTCCTTTCGTGAGGCTTCAACTTACGAGAAGCGTAATTAATAGCTTGTCTTTCTTGCTGAAGAACACCTCCTAACCCCTGAAGAGATGCATCGGTGAAGACTAGATATTCCAATCCCAGTTTTGGCAATGCAAGGACTGGAGCCGAAGTCAAATTATCTTTGAGCTCATCAAATGCAGCCTGACAAGAATTGTCCCAAACAAATCTCACTCCCTTTCGGGTCAAATTCGTCAACGGGCTAGCGATTTTTGAAAAACCCTTAATAAATCGACGATAATAACCCGCTAAGCCCAGAAAACTACGAACCTCAGTAGGTGTCATGGGCTGACCCCACTCTCTCACCGCAATCACCTTGCTAGGATCCACAGATACACCCTAGGATGACACCACATGACCCAGAAATTGAACTTCCTTCAACCAAAAGCTACACTTCTCAAACTTTGCATACAGTTTGTGATCCCTTAATCTCTGCAGGACCAACCGTAAGTGAGTAGCATGGTCAGACTCTGTTTGAGAATAGACTAGGATGTCATCGATGAATACAATAACAAACTGGTCAAGGAAATCCCGAAACACCCTGTTCATAAGATCCATAAATACAGTGGGAGCATTGGTTAGTCCAAAAGGCATAACCAAGAATTCATAGGATCTATAACGGGTCAGAAATGCAGTCTTGGATACATCTTGCTCCCGTATCCTCAATTGATGATACCCCGTCCTCAAATCGATTTTGGAGAAGTATGATGCTCCCCTAAGTTGCTCAAACAAATCATAGATGCGAGGCAAAGGGTATTTATTCCGGATGGTGACTTTATTCAACTCCCTATAGTCCACGCATAACCGAAGAGAACCGTCTCTTTTCTTCACAAACAATACCGGAGCACCCCATGGCGACGTGATACGCCTAATAAACCCCTGATCCAAAAGCTGCTGAATTTGATCTCTTAACTCCCTAATCTCCACAAGAGCCATTCGATATGGAGCTTTAGCAATCGGTCGAGTCCCCGGCATTAAATCAATCACAAACTCTATCTCCCGACTTGGAGGCAATCACGGTATTTCCCGAAAAACATCTTCAAAGTCTTTAACAATCGGAAGAGAATTTAGGGGAACCACTACATCTCTAGATGCATCTTCCACAATATAATATAAATAAGCACTCGTACTCCCTTCCATACAAGGCATAACAACCAAGAACATTTCTTGTCCTGGAACTGTGAAAACTATACTTTTCCCGTAACAATTTACTATCGCACGGTATTTCACTAGCCAATCCATACCCAATATTACGTCATACCTGACCATGTCAAGGATGAGTAAATCGGCCCCAAAGGACAAATTACGAAGATTAATCCCTATGTTTTTACAAACAAAGAAAATCAATGAACCATCACCCATGGAGGATTCAACACTAGTGAAAGTACTCTCAGCAGACTTTATCAAATCTGTAGTTTGAGCAAAACTCCTAGAAATGAAAGAGTGTGTAGCACCCGTATCAAATAGTACTCGACCCATATGCCCTGGATGAGAAACTTACCCTCGATCGCTGGCGGTGCCAGAGGGGCTGGGGGAAGCATAGCCTCCTGAATATGGTAGACCCGTCCATATTGTAGTTGCCCCTGCTGAGGAGGAGCAATCGAATTTGGTGCCTCGGGTGGAAACTGTACATACGGTTGTTATGGAGCCCTAGGAAGATGCCCTCCAACCAGCTGTGGACACGACCTCTTATAATGGCTCAACACCCCGCATTGAAAGCATTTATTAGCCGCATTCTCATAATTCCTACCTTGATTGTTTCTGAACTTCCCCGCACCTCGGCCCTATTGGCCCCTACCTCCATTTCCACCTATGCCTCCCTGTTGTTGTTGTCCGCCTTGACCCGGCCTGCTATTATTATTTCCACCAGCATTAAACCCACCAAAACGTTGGCGTTTAGACAAATCCCCTTGCTGGGGATCCCTCTCTCTGCTTATTCCCCGAGGATTGGGACGAAGAAGATGTTCCCCCTCTGATCCCATTACCTCCCGGTTTTCCCACCTGCCCCATCGCTGCAGCCTTCTTATTATTTTGCACAAATAACCTATGCTCTTGACAGTGAAGTAGGGCAGCATTCATCACATCCCCGAAGGTCAGTAAAGCCAGGTTTCTAAGAAAATGTTGTTTTATTCGCCAATGTAAACCTCCTACAAATTTGGATATTCTCTTTGCTTTTGGAGTCACTTCATCCGGCACAAAACTAGCTAGTCGGGTGAACTCCTCTTCATACTCGGCAACCGATCTCTCCCCTTGTACTAAATCTTGAAGCTTCCTCTGCATCTCCCTTTGAACTGCGGGATGGAAAAACTTTTCATCAAACAAAGCCCAAAAATTAGTGATCGACATTGTATCCCTTTGTTCGGGCGTAGTCATTGACTCCCACCAGTGTAAGGACGATCCGACAAGCTTAAAGGTAACGAGGATCTTCTTTTTCTCCTCACTACATTCCACCATTCTAAGATGGCGATGCATGTCCTTCTTCCACTGGTTTGCCCTTATCACGTCCGAACCTCCATCGAATTCTGGGGGATGACCCTTTAGGAAAGACTCTCTTACCCGTTCCCACTGAGAAGGTCCCGTAGGAACTAGAGCTTCTTATCCCCTCGCTTGAGCTTGTGTTATTTGTTGTACCACTGCAGTCATCACTGCATTAACAGCTTGAGCCACGATATTTGCCACATCAGCAGCACTGATATTCCCCGGTGGCGGTGAGGACCAACCTCATCCTCAACAACCCTATTGCGTCTAGCGGGACGCCCTCTCTTAGGCGGCATATGAGATAGAGAAAAGATAGAGTTAGAATATTATCTAAAATAATCTATCTAGAAGAAGATCTCATACATAAGCAACAAAATAATCCTAACATTAAGTTCTACATCAAAGAATGCTACGGTAGAACGTGAAAAGTCCGCATAGATCCTAAAGACTCTAGAACCTGATGCTCTAATACCATCTGTGACAATCCGCTATTCAAAATAAGCGGTGGCCATCCCGATACCCCTAAAAAATAGGAATCATGGATAGATATCATTATCAGCATCACAACAACATAAGGAGTATACGGAACAATCACACTATATTCCAGAAAACGGGTTATCAAAATTTTTAGTTTTTAATTTAAAGAAAGCATTTTCAACAACCCATAATAGAAAAGAGGGTGGAAACTCCCACAGGCATATACATATAGACCAACAATAATAAAGAAAGGACCGAATGAAACATCGGTCAATAGAATTTACACAATTCACATTAACTCTCAGGTGTTACATAATACATTCATTATACAATTACAACCATTTGGGCAACACGCTCGAATAAAGATTGAACATAGCTAGAAACAAAAATGGAGACGTCTACACAAAATATCCCGTGAAACTCGCAAAATGTCAAGGCTCCTTGAAAGACTCAGGGGTAGGACGGTCATTACGGGCAACCTTGCGGCGGAACACCTGAACGGTTAATATATACATATACAACAAGAAAGAAGAACCGTTCAGAGGCCGGTTATATATGATCACCAGATAAATGACAAGTATGACAAGAATGCAATAATTAAGCATGGATGATGAAGATGATATTCTAGCATGCTAACATCATGTAAGGAACTAAAGCAGTTAAATGGTTATTAAAGTCAAATTCAATTATATAAGGGAAAATAAGTAATCATAAGCCCTTTTCATCTTTCATAATTTTCCTTTTATCTCCTTTCCATTCCTTATCAGGAATACAATTATTATCATGTGCTCTTTATGGCACTTATCTCAATAGTATGCTCTTTTTGGCATATACTTTGCTCTTGATGGCATTAGTGTTCCATCGAGTCCAACTCGATAATAGAATAGTTATAAACATATATATATAACTATTCTAAGACCGCCCGTCCGGCTTTCCCCACTGTGCGCGCCCCTAAATAACCATCATCTTCCATGGCCTACATAAGATAACCTGGGATCCTATCGAAACATCGGGAAGCGTCCATATGCCTGCGGGGTAGTCAAGACCACACCCGGAATCTCCTACCCATCACAGAAAAATATAAAACAAGCGCTCATATGGTCTAGGACTATATCGACCCTGCATTCATTAGCCAGGGGGCTTCACCTCACGCTCGGACTTCCCTTAAGATGGTATTTAGAGAGGTGTGTAATATCCATTTTATTAATTTCCATTACATGATTTAGTAAATTATCATTTACCTTATCCATTTTACATTTTATCAAATGCATTATGGTTGCGTACTTCCCATCATCATAACAACCTCGAAGGATATTTAAACTCCCTTAGTTATTTCTCCCAGATGTCCCTTTTTGGACTTTATACAAACCATCAAGTAAGATCTAGTTCGCATTTACACCTAAATTCTCCAAATTCGACCTTAAGATTTCATAAATTCTTATAAAACTACACGACAGAAGTAATGCCTAAACATTTCTTTAAACTCCCCCCCCCCCCCTTGAAATGAACCCTAGATGAACCCCTTCGAGTCTAGGGTGTCGACCCAACTCAACTAATACTCTAAGACCCTATATTTACTTCATTTAAGAAGGTCCCTAAGTTCCTATGAAAAGAAAAGATTTAAAGAATGAAAGTAAAATGTTTGGGAAGAAAACAGGGGACCGGTCGACCGGCCCCAATACCGCGGTCGACCGCGTCTCAAGATTTGGCCTAAGAAGAAAAGCAGAAAGTTTATTTCGGTAGGACCGATCGACCGGTCAGGGACCGCGGTCGACCGCGCCATAATTTTAAGCCTTTGAAGAAATGCAGTGTACAATATGGCACATTATTTGACTATCTTGCACGTTCTGGACTCAACTACGGCCTCCAAATTACCATTTGGATATTTTATAATTCATTTTAAGTCCCGGTCTCATTATTAAGCCAAATATCATTTTAATTCTCATGATATTATAAAACATAACATGGCCATAATTATCTATAATTACGGTAAACATGCAACCTCATAGAAAATATTAACTTTTCCTCATTAAGTTAGTACTCAATTCATAACCCAACATTTTATATCTAATTACCATAACTAGTAAATAAATATAAAATATGTTCTCATAAGTGAGGGTTATTACACAGTTCAAGTAAAGGAATATTCTTGACTGCATCTTTAATTTGTCTTTTGACTTCGAAATCATCTTTAGTCTAATAGAAGGGATTGATTTTGTCTGTTCCTTTTAATTTGGCAGTTAAACTTTGTCTTTTTGAAGTAAGGTCTTTAATAAAGTCTGCAGCACAATTGAGCAATCCTAAAAATGATTGTAATTGTTTTCTATCTTTAAGTTGGTTTGGAAACTCAAGAATCTTTTTGGTTATGTGTTCTGCCAAGGATAATTTTCTTTATTAATATTCATTCCCACAAAGTCTATCTCAGTTTGAAATAATTGCATTTTAGTTTCGAATATAACAATACCATGTATGTCTAATTCTAAAATAATCTTTTTAAGATGATTTACATGCTCTATCTCAGTCTGACTGGCTACAAGAATATCATCTATGTAAACAAGACAAAATTTTGAATAAGGTCTAAATATATTATCCATTATTATTTGGAAAACTTGAAGAGCATTCAAGTATCCAAATGGCATTACTAGCCATTCGTATTTTCCTTTTGGCACACTAAAGGATGTCCAAGTAATACTGTCTGGATGCATCTTAATTTGCCAAAAGCCTAATTTGCAATCAAACTTACTGAATATAATTCTATCTTCAATTAGATTAATCAAATTATTCTTGTCTGGTATCTTATAAGAATCAAATTCGCAATTCTTATTTAATTGTCTATAATCTATAATCATACGTCTTTTTCCTCTTTTACGTTCAGATTCATTTTGAACATAGAAGGCAAGGCTATTATGTCTACTTTTACTTTCTCTAATAATGCCTAACTTAAGCATTTCGCCTATGTCTTTTTTAAATTCTTCCATATCTTCTTGTAAATATCCTTTCTTTTAGGTTCCACCATTAATAGTGGCGTCTGGGTTAATAGGGATGATTTCACAATAACTTTGGTCTTTATTCGAACACTTACATTCTTTTTGTAAGTACTTAGTAATTTCTAAGGCTTTTTATTGGGTGGTAGGTCTAGGTCCACCATGGTCAACTGAAGAATTCTAATGTTTTAGGGGTCTATAATTGGGTTTGACTTACATAAGGTCAAAGCCAGTCTTGTGATCTATTAGAGGGGCTTTAATATTAAATTCCTATGTATCACTAATTAATATCTTATTGTTGTACTGTGTATAAGGATGATATTTACTAATAAAGTCTTGTCCTAAAATAATGTTTCCTGTGAAACTAGGACGAGGGTCAATTATCCAAAACCGATGATTAACGATTTTGTTGGTCTGATTTCCTAATTTAAAATAAATAGGAATAGTCTGGAAATATAAGGTAAATGGATCTCCATTAGCCACTTTACCATAGATTTCTTGAGTACTTTCTAAAAAATACTCTTCAGAGAAGGCATTAGCCTTGCAAATACTCTGAGAGAATCCTGTATCTATAAAAGCTGAAAGTATTTTAGGATAGTCTTTGTGTTTAACATATAATTCTACAAAACAAGCATGTGGGAAATTCCTAAATTGTTCTTTTCTAAAATAGATATTCCTTTTTGAGGTTTATCTATAAAATCTAAGGGTATTTGTTCTTCTGAACTACTATCAGAATGGTATTCTTCTAAATCATAGGAAATTCCCTTTCCTTTGAAGCCTTCATTTTCTTTCAATCTTTTGGCTATATTTCCATTAATTTCTTGATAATATGTTTTAATGTCCAAGTCTATTTGAGCGTCATACTGGCTAGTATAAATTTCTCTAAATCTAGTTCTCCAACAGTCTTCATGGTAGTGTAATTGACAAAAAACACAAACCATAAATAATTATGTTTCTATAATCTCAAATCATTCTACGCATCTAAAGTCTTTCTTGATACATTTCATTTCAAATGTGCAATAATGTCTTTCATCAAAGTAGCATCTAGGTATATAGGTTAGTAACTCAGGATTACTAATTGTCCATCTTTTCTTTAAGAATGGGCTTAATATGCACTTATACCAAGCTTCTTCAAAGTCTATATATTCATTATCTAAATCGTATTTATTAGTCTGCATCATATACAAGTCTAAAGTATCCTAAGAGTCTTCGTACTCATCATTATCACTATTATAATCTTTCGAGTCACTATCTGTATATGCACTATAGACACTAGTATTGTCATCATCTTCTATGTCTGATATTTCTATAGCATATAGAATATCTAACTCTTCTTGATCTGCATAATCTAATATTGTATTAATAATCTTAATACTTACTTTATCTTTCTTATTAGGGCAGTCTTTAGCAAAGTATCCTTCTTTGCCATAAGTCCAACATTCTTTAGTGGCAGTCTTAGATTGAGCTACATCTTTTTCTTTCCTATAATTAGGAACCTTCTTATACTTACTAGTGTTCTTCTTAAATTATCTTATTTGGTTAAATATATTCTTCTTAGTCTTAGGATTCTTTTCTCTAAAGGTAGTAGATTGTCTAAATAAATATTTCTTTGGAAATCCTAAAGGTCTAATCTTAAACTTCCTATGTTTTCATTATAATTTCTTCTTAAATTTCTTAGATTCACTACCACATCCCCATTGGATTGGAGCGATGTCTCTTTCATCTTTGATTGGAGGGATCTGCTTGAAAGTCTCTTCTATAAATTTTCCTTGAGTTATATCACGCCTCTTAGATATGATATAGTCTTTGGCAAAATTTATTCCTTCACTAAGGGAGTTCTTCTTAACTCCAGCTACTCCTGGCCAATTCTTATATTCATTAATTAGGATTTGTCCTATGGCATGTATCTTTCTAAAGTATTCATCTTTTAAGGTCTCTCCAAATTCTTTAATTTGGTAATATAGCTGCTCATAATTATTGCTATATTCATTTATCTTATCTAGTTTGCAAATGCTAAGGAGGGCTAACTTAGTTTTTGTTAGGTCTTTTTCATTGATTTGAGATAGATGTCCAGCTCCAATGAATTCTGATGTGAACAATTGAATATATTCTTCAATTGATATTTCTTTAAAGTTTTCTTTCATCTTCTCAACTTTTGCTAAGGAATCCTCATCTGTAGGCTTTCTTAAACTATCTAAGTAATCTTTTGCAATACCTCTAATGGATTGCTCAGCGTATTGCTTACATGAACTTGCATCCCATTGCTCATTAGATGCAAAACACATGTTCATCTGGTTACGATATTCATCTAAGGCCTTCTTCCTATCTTGAACATTGTCTAGGTTAAGGTATATACCTACTGTATTTATGGTTTTGCTTGCCATAGTCTTAACAGGAGTGAAATTCTTATGACTAGTTGGAAAGTCTTTTATATAATGAGGTTTAGTCTTAACTACGGTGCTTGAGTATATAGGAATATTTTTTCCTATTGGTTTACTAAAAAGTCTAGGAGCATTTTCTAGCCTACTACTACTTCCTATCTCTTGTTTACTAGTATCTATTTGTGTAGCTGGCATTAATCTTTGTTCTCCTTCTTCTATTAGTCTTAAGTTTCTAAGAAGTTCCTTATTGTTCTTAGATTCTTTTAATTTTAATATGCGGTCTTAGGCTATCATATTAAATCTTTCTCTTTCTTGAAATCTAACCGAATGACTTTTCTTAAGGTGATCTTTAAATGTCTTCATATCCAAGTCTGAGGGTTCATGTCCAAAGTTTTAGATCCTAGATTTTTCTTTAATTAAATCTTTTTGTTCAAACGATCTTCTAAGTCTAATTATCGGGGCGTGTCTTAGTAAACTAGCACTAGTCTTACTACTGCATTCTCCTTCTGAAAGATCATTAATTATGGCTTCTCCCATATTCCTAAATCTAATTTCTTCGGTCTGAATATTCTTATTGACAATCTTAAGAGGACCAAACTGGATGGTAACATTTCCAGTGACTTCTTCTTGATTAATAAACAATGGTTTATTTTGTATAGTCTTAGTTTCTTAAAATTCTGGCAATTTCCAGAGGGTCTTAGCTTTTTCTTTCATAGGTCCAGTAATCCTAATACTGTAAGTATGATTGTAGTCTAAAGCATTGGTTCTAACTAAGATTTCTTCATTAAGTCTACAGCTAGGAATTCCCGAATGCATTCCTTCATAAGGAAATTGGGAGAACTTCACATAGCTTTGGAATTCTATATTTATATTAGCGTCTGGAATAATATAGTCTTCATAGCCACTAGCATATAAGATTAACTTAAAATGTTTGGATGTGTCTACGGTTACTGTAAATGCTGGAATGATATTAAAGTATACTATCTTATCTGACATTTCTAATTGGGTTATCCTAATAAGGCTGTAAGGACATTTTTCACATGTCCGAAATGTTTCATTTATTTATGTCGTACGCCGCTACATTTGGCACGTCTCCTCACGATCTCACATGACGGCCTCTATCCGAATTCCGGGAATCAATCATGCATTATCTCCACTAATATGTCCCACATCTGCCTCAATGACTTCACGTTCCAAGATTTTAGGGACTTAATGCAAGTGGTACGCAAGGGAAGTCAAAACAGTAAAAAAAAGGCACAATAGGAGAGTTCAAGGGCATTTTCGTAATTTCACATCCATAGTTCGGAGGTCTGGTCAACTATAAAGTTGAAGATCTTGCCGCAACGAAGATACTGGAAAAAACGGCACCTCAATCCGAGCTACGGTGAAGGAGTTATGACCTTTTGAAGATAGAAAAAATTCCTTAAAGAATGCTGTTTTTTTTTTTACGCTGGATAGAATTTTAGAGTTTTAAGAACGTGGGACTCTTCATATTTTTTCCTATAAATACCAACTTCGGGGGAGTTGTTTTGAAATACTTTAGGAGACAAATTTGAGAGTCCAAATACACCTAGTCTTCATATTCTTGAGTCCCAAGACTCATATTTTGATTCACACATCATTGCCAAACCTTTGTGAATCCTTTAAGCAACCCAAGAACACAACTTTGGTTTGTTCAACCCTTGTGGAGGAGACCGTTCTTCTTTTTCATTGCAGCCCTACTGGAAAGGGATAATTCCAGCCGCGACTACAGAATCCGATACCCGAGGGTAATTCTTAGTCAACTTGTATTTTCATTGTAATCTGATTGTAAGCCGTTCTCTTACAAATTATAGTGAAAATAAATGGTTTTGCCCCAAAGGGGGATTTTTCCTTAATTGCATGTGTTTGAATGTTCTTGCGTAGATTATCAATTTATTCAATCACATACTGCTGCATGTTTAGGGTTTGTTTGTGTTAAAAGGGTTTTATATATAACTTGATCATTTGAACGCGAGCACACACGTTTCTCAAATTGGTATCAGAGCAGGTTACGCTAATCTATCGCGTATTCCTTTTTTTTTCCGCAAAATTTTTCTAAGATATCAATTTTTTGAAAAAATTGATTTTTGAAAAAGTGCGTGTTCAAATGGAGAAGTCATATTATAAAATGCCTATTTTTGACGGGACAAATTATGCTTATTGGATAGCCCGTATGAGGTCGGCTTTAAAAGCCATGGATGAACGTGTCTGGATTTTGGTTGAACGATGGTGGACTCCTCCCACCGTGACTGTTGATAATGTGACCAACTTGAAACCTGACATTTCTTGGTCTGATGAAGAAATTAAATGGTTATCTTTTAGTTCTAAGGGTCTAAGTGCTATTTCTGGGTCTGTCACACCTGATGAGTTCAAACGCATAATGACATGTACCACGTCAAAAGAGGCATGGGATGTTTTACAACTCACCCATGAAGGAACTAATGCTGTGAAAGAGTCTAAGTTGTAAAACTTGACAACTCAATTTGAAACAATCACCATGCATGATTCTGAATGCTTTGATGAATTTTATGCTAGACTTTCTGACATTGTGAATACTAGTTTTAATCTTGGTGAACAAATTCCGAATGCTAGAGTTGTTAAAAAGATTCTTCGTTCTTTACCTAAGCGTTTTATCCCTAAAGTCACTGTGCTAAATTCTATGGGTAATTTAAATACGCTAAAATTGGAAGAACTTGTAGGAGATTTGCAAACTTATGAAATTGATATGTTCCCTAAAAATGCTAAATCTAAAGATAAGGGAATTGCTCTTAAAGCCCAATAGAGAAGGAATGAGGGGTCAGCTAGAAAGAGGGTAGAGTCATCTAGAAAGAGAGAGACTGACACGTCAGATTCTGAGTGCGATTTTGACTTAGATGATTTGGCTCTTTTCGCAAAAAATTTCAAGAGGATTCTCAAATTTAAGAAAAATGGCAATTTTAAAGATAAAAAGAAATTTGAGAAAAATAAGTTTGAAAAGAAAAATGAAAAAGTTTCCAAAAATCCTTCTCTTAAAGAAAGTGAGAGATGTTTTGAGTGTGATGGTAGGGGTCATAGAGCTTTTGAGTGTGCCAATCGTCTGAATAGAGAGAAATGGAAAGCTGTCCTTAATGCTACCCTTAGTGACGACAGTGAGGTCGAGACGGTGGATTCTGGAGATGAGTCACCGCATGAGTGTAACTTCACCGCATTCATGGCCAGCCAAGTGAGCACTCCTAGTTCTCCTCACGACGATGAGGATGATGCTTCACAGGGACACCTCGATAGTGAGATCGATGTGAGTGAGGGGGAGGATGACACAAGTGAGAGCGAGAGTGATATACAACACGCCTACGCTGAGTTATATTCTGAGTCTTTTAAAACTAAAAAGCGTAACAAAGCGTTAGTTCTTAAGATCACTTGCCTAGAGGAAGATTTAAGGAAAGCGAGAGAAAGAGAGTTCTCCACCTGCACCGCCCTGAGAGAGAGAGAATCTACCTGTGTCGAGAATGAGAATTTGTTTAGAGAGAGAGAGAGTACTCTAGAGAAAGAGAGAGGGGACTTGATCAAGCAAGTGGCTAGTCTTACGAGTCAGCTCCATTCCTCCGTGGAGACTCGAAAGAAACTTGAAGCCCTTGTTCCAGCTGACTCATGATCTTGAGAAAGCACGGGAAGTCAAGGTAAAATCGAGGACAGATATGGGAAGATGGGAAAGATGCTCCTCGGCCCCACTTTAGGTTTTGGTGATCGTCAAGGAATTGGATATGATGGTGCCTCCACGTCCCAAATTACACCTGGACCAGTTCCTGAGTTTACTACAACTCCTTATGGTCACCGTAAAAAATCTCGAAGGAGAGTTCGACCAAGAAAAGCAAACCAAGGTCCGCCTTTGACTGAGCTCTTTTGTACTTATTGCAAAAGAAAAGGCCACCTTAGGGAAACTTGCTATAGTATGGGTCGGACACGACGTACTACTGCTCCACCACGACATACTGATGAGTTTTCTAGTCTGAGAGAGCGAGTTGAGTTCTTAGCTGCCACGACTCAGAGTTTGATAAAAGAATTTCGACGGATGTCTTCGCCGTTAGTGAATGCTTCTTACACTCCAGCTAAAACCAACAAAGGCAAACAAAAGGTCATCTCTGCTTGGGTGCCTAAGAAAGATAAAAAGGCCTTTGTTGTTCATGTTGCTCTCAAAGCACATAATACCTCACAGTGGTATTTTGATAGTGGGTGCTCCAGACACATGACAGGTGATGCCTCATTTTTTACTACTCTTGAGGATTATCAAGATGGCAGAGTCACCTTTGGAGATGGGAGTAAGTCTAGCATTATAGGACGAGGTACTATCGAGTTACCTGGTTTTCCTAAGCTAGAAAATGTTTTGTACGTCAAAGGTTTGAAAGCAAACCTTCTCAGCATTAGCCAGCTGTGCGACACTAACTTTGCAGTAAAGTTTGACCGGGACGCGTGTAAAGTCTACAATCAAGCCGGTAAACTTTTGATGCAAGGGGTGAGGACCGAGGATAATTGCTATGGGACTGAGCCCACATCCTCACTTGTCTGCAACAGCGCCACGATCACTCCTATGGATCTGTGGCACCAACGTCTAGGTCACGTGAACGTTAGAGATCTCAATCGTTTATCTAAAAAGGACCTAGTACGTGGCTTACCATCTCTTGGAAAGTCAACTTCGACCGTTTGTGGACCCTGTCAGTTGGGAAAACAAATTCGTAGTCCTCATAGGAAGTTACATTCCATTACCACCTCTCGTGTTCTGGAGTTGATTCACATGGATCTTATGGGTCCCACTCGTACTGAGAGTCTAGGTGGTAAGAGGTACATCCTCGTGATGGTAGATGATTTCTCCAGATACTCCATTGTAGGTTTTTTGAGAGAGAAATCCGATACTGTAGATTTCTTAACGACCAAGTGTCGTGTCCTGCAAAATCAACACAGTGTCACTATTAACAGAATACGTAGTGACAACGGCACTGAATTCAAGGAAGCAAAGGTGGATTTGTACTGTGATAGCCTTGGGATCAAACATGAGTTTTCTGCTGTGAGAACTCCTCAGCAAAATGGGATTGTTGAGAGAAAGAATAGAACGATCCAAGAGATGGCTAGATCTATGCTTCTAGGTCGTAAAGTTTCTAGGAGATTTTGGGCAGAGGCAGTGTCTACTGCATGCCACACGGTGAATAGGGTGTATCTGCGTCCACACACACTTCACACTCCTTATGAGTTGTGGACTGGCAAGAAGCCCAACCTGGCATATTTCCGTGTCTTTGGGAGTAAATGCTATATCCTACGGGATAGAGAGCAATTAGGAAAGTTCGACTCTCGAAGTGACGAGGGAATATTTCTAGGATATTCATTGAATAGCAGAGCATACCGGGTTTTTAACCTGAAGAGCTCTAAGATTATGGAATCAATAAACGTCACCGTGCAAGATGACGAACCTCCGACGGTTATTGATCCTAACCTTCAGTGTGAGGATGAGGATTGTTCTGACAGTGATTTACCTATTCCTCTCTCACACTCTGTGGACCCTACTCCTGTGTTAGGGGACACACCTGCTTGGGTTCGCAAGAGTCATGACCCTTCTGCCATTGTTGGTGATCCCACTCTAGGGGTCAAGACTCGTGCTCAGCTAGAGAACGTTGTTAGCCATCTTTGCTACACGTCCAAAGTCGAGCCCAAGAACCATAAAGAAGCACTCAAGGATGAACACTGGAAATCTGCTATGCAGGATGAGTTGCTTCAGTTTAAAAAGAATGATGTCTGGGAACTTGTCCCTCGACCTAGTGAGATTAATGTGATAGGTACCCGGTGGATTTTTAAGAACAAAATGGATGAAAATGGTACCATAATCCGAAATAAGGCTAGGTTGGTCGCTCAAGGCTACACACAGATAGAGGGTGTAGACTTTGGGGAGACATTTGCTCCTGTTGCGAGGCTTGAGTCCGTCCGTCTTCTGCTCGCTATCGCATGTCATCTGCGCTTCAAGGTGTATCAGATGGATGTCAAGAGTGCCTTTTTGAATGGTATTCTACAGGAGGAGGTTTATGTGGAACAACCAAAAGGGTTTGAAGACCCTCATCACCCTGAGCACGTCTACTATCTGAGGAAAGCCTTGTATGGTTTGAAGCAAGCACCCCGTGCTTGGTACGAGAGGCTTACTTCTTATCTCTTAGCTCGTGGCTTCAAGAGAGGGGGAGTAGATATGACGTTGTTTGTCAGGAGAGATGACGGTGATATTTTGGTTGCCCAGGTCTATGTGGACGACATAGTCTTTGGATCCACATGCTCCCAGCATGCTCACCACTTTGAGGAGGAGATGAAAAGTGAGTTTGAGATGAGCATGGTTGGTGAGCTTACATTCTTCCTTGGTCTCCAGGTTCGTCAGCTAGAGGATGGGATGTTCATCTCCCAATCCAAGTATGCTAGAGACCTAGTGAAGAAATTTGGTTTAGACTCCGCTAAGCATGCACGTACACCTATGAGTACCACTACCAAGCTTAGTAAGGACACTTCAGGCAAGGACGTAGAGCAAACCTTATATCGGAGTATGATAGGTAGTCTCCTCTACTTGACTGCCAGTCATCCCGACATCGCCTTTAGTGTTGGAGTCTGTGCGCGTTATCAGGCATCCCCAAAAGAGTCACATTTACTTGCTCTAAAACGTATTATTAAATACGTAAGTGGGACTCTCTCATACGGGATTTGGTATTCCTTTGATACCGATGACCGTCTGTCCGCCTACTAGGATGCCGATTGGGCTGGGGATGTAGATGGATGTAGGAGCAGTTCTGGTGGGTGTTTCTATTTTGGTTCTGCTCTTGTCTCCTGGCTGAGCAAGAAGCAAAATTCCATCTCTTTGTCCACTGCGGAGGCTGAGTACATAGCCGCCGGGAGTTGTTGCACACAACTCTTGTGGATGAAGCAAATGCTGGAGGATTATGGGATATCATAGGACACCATGACCATTTCCTGTGATAACACGAGCGCGATACACATATCCCGCAATCCAGTTCAGCATTCGCGCACAAAACACATCAGGATACGTGAGCACTTTATTCGTCAGTTAGTTGAAGAGAAAGTTGTATCCCTGAGTTTTGTTCCTACCGACCGTCAGTTAGCCGATATTTTCACGAAACCTTTAGATGCCCTTAGATTTGAGAGTCTTAGGAAATCTTTAGGGATTTGCACAGTTGACTGAGGGGTTGGTCTATGTCTAGAATATGATGCTTCTTCATGTTCATATCATATGCTTCCTATTGCTAGTCTGTTTTATATGTACCATTACTTTGTTGTACAGCTTTGTTTTATTCTTTTTGCTTTTTATATTTCTTTTGAAAAAAATACAAAAAGATTTTCCTTTAAGAAAAATTTTGAGAAAAGCACAAAAAGATTTTATTTTTCCAAATTTTTGAAAAAAATCCAAAAAGATTTTGTATTTTTCTTCTTTTATGGATGAGCATGTAAGATAGCCAAGTCACAACTTCATTCCATTTATCCATGTGACTGTTTGATAGAGATTTGAGAGGCTACATCATTTCATCCATGTGCTTTACATTGATTGGAGTCTTTGAGATGTAATTAGTGATATCTTCCTACATGTTTGACTCCTATATCCTTTATTGCACACATGCACGGCTATATTTGATTATTGCACTTGTCTATCTCATGTTGGCTTGCGTGTTTTCATCTCAATCCTGTCTATACAATGTACAATATGCGATAAAACTTGATAAGATTGGAATGCATGTAAAAACCGTTTTGGTGAGACTGTGTGTTTTTGTATAACGGGGAGGGGCTGCGAAAGGTAATCATCTATCCTTTGCGCAAAAGCCACCGTTAAAAAGGACCTAAAAAATTGAGGAATTTTAATATCCGAGGTCCAAAGAGGTTAAAAGAGCCCGAAAAAATTTAAAGGCAATAAAAAGCAATTCATGCCAAATATGGGCCACTTAGGTTTCACCATCAATTCTCCAAAGTTTGAGAATTTAGAATGTCCTATTCAATACAATATCTGAGGGAGTTTGGTTGGAGAATCTAAACGGGTTTGCACTTCCTTGAAAGTCCTGAAAAAGCATAAAATCATTTTGGACGTTATTGGTGTGAAAATCATTTTGAGCTTTGATTTGTTGATTTGATTGAGTCAATATCTTATACTGTCACTCTTTTACACCAAAGGAAGCATTTGAGTTCATTCGCTAGGAATATCCAATATTCATCGTGCACATATGTCATGTTTGTATGCATTGATTTTTCTATCGAATTTGATCACACCACTTCATTTACGCTATCATTGACTTGGTTGCTTTCTATTTATTCATGGTGTGTTTTTATCCTAGTGACACCCCGCACTTGCTTATTTGATTTATTTCTCTAATTTGTCCATTTGGGGACATCATAAAAAGGGGGAGAAAGAATTATCATATTATGGGGGAGTTTGAATTCTGGGGGAGTTTTTGAGATGTTGCTTATATTTTTATCATATATTGATATCCATGTTATCTCATTTCAAACTCGATATGTCACGTGGTATTTGCTTTGTCTCATGTGTGTAGGCATGAAGATTGCAGATCTATATGTTGCACACCCTGATGAGAAAAGTTTTGAGATTCCTGAAGAATTAAAGAACAAACGATGAAGACTATTCATTTGTACCTTTTCCAGTTTTGGGTTCATGGGAGGGTAGATTTGTGTAGGCAATTTCATATTTGATAATTCGGATTTTTTATGTATGTACCGGCATAGACATAGGGGGAGATTTGTAAGGACATTTTTCACATGTCCGAAATGTTTCATTTATTTATGTCGTACGCCGCTACATTTGGCACGTCTCCTCACGATCTCACATGACGGCCTCTATCCGAATTCCGGGAATCAAGCATGCATTATCTCCACTAATATGTCCCACATCTGCCTCAATGACTTCACGTTCCAAGATTTTAGGGACTTAATGCAAGTGGTACGCAAGGGAAGTCAAAATAGTAAAAAAAAGGCACAATAGGAGAGTTCAAGGGCATTTTCGTAATTTCACATCCATAGTTCGGAGGTCTGGTCAACTAGAAAGTTGAAGATCTTGCCGCAACGAAGATACTGGAAAAAACAGCACCTCAATCCGAGCTACGGTGAAGGAGTTATGACCTTTTGAAGATAGAGAAAATTCCTTAAAGAATGCTATTTTTTTTGTACGCTGGATAGAATTTTAGAGTTTTAAGAACGTGGGACTCTTCATATTTTTTCCTATAAATACCAACTTCGGGGGAGTTGTTTTGCAAGACTTTAGGAGACGAATTTGAGAGTCCAAATACACCTAGTCTTCATATTCTTGAGTCCCAAGACTCATATTTTGATTCACACATCATTGCCAAACCTTTGTGAATCCTTTAAGCAACCCAAGAACACAACTTTGGTTTGTTCAACCCTTGTGGAGGAGACCGTTCTTCTTCTTCATTGCAGCCCTACTGGAAAGGGATAATTCCAGCCGCGACTACAGAATCCGATACCCGAGGGTAATTCTTAGTCAACTTGTATTTTCATTGTAATCCGATTGTAAGCCGTTCTCTTACAAATTATAGTGAAAATAAATGGTTTTGCCCCTGAGGGGGATTTTTCCTTAATTGCATGTGTTTGAATGTTCTTGCGTAGATTATCAATTTATTCAATAACATACTGCTGCATGTTTAGGGTTTGTTTGTGTTAAAAGGGTTTTATATATAACTTGATCATTTGAACGCGAGCACACACGTTTCTCAAAGGCTTTTCTCAAAATCTTTCCATCTTTTGTCTACTAAACAACATAATATGTTGATATTATTCTGAGGTCTACGTAATCCTTCGATTCTTACTTGAAAGAGTCCAAAGGTTAGGAATTGAAACTTCCTATCAGTTCCTCTAGATCTAAGCCATTCTGAGTCAAATACTTGGAGCTCAGTATAGTATTTGTTTAACACATGATTCCTATAATGGTAAGTCATGTTATAATTAGGAGTCTTAGGAGTGGCACCTTCTTTAAACAAGTCTATGTATCTAACGGCTGGAAGTTGTCCAATATGAATGGAATCTTTAACAGTCTTCCCGTCAACTTTACCCCATTCTTTCCATTGGAAAGGATTGGTGAAATTTCTTTCTTTCCACCATGTCCTAACATTGGAGGATGAATCCTTAAGTCTTTGGAGCATATGATTACTCTGTCCAATATTTGGGATAGAACTAACTATCTTACTAGTCTTATCTAATCCGTCATTTATGACTCGTCTACCTATGGTATTCCTTTCTCTAGTTTCTATAGGAGGAGATTCTCTAAATTTACAGGTGGTTACCTATTTTTGTTCAAGTCTTTTTTCAATTCTGTCTAAGAAGTCTGAATAATCTTTTTGTCTTTTTATTTGACTAAGGATTTCTTTTCTAAAATTCTTATTCTCTTTTCTAGTCTTCTCAGAGGTTTCTTCACTATGTCTAGCTAGAGAATTAACTAGGTATTTTGCAACATTTGTAATATAGTCTTTTATTTCATTATCTTTTTCTTATTGTTGTATGGTTCTAACTTCTATAGATTCTACGATTTTTTCTATTTTATCTAAACGAGTTAGAATAAAAGGTGAGTATATTTCTGCTTGGGAAGGCTTATTTTATTCAACGTTAATTCCATTTATAATTTCTTTGTATTTTTTTTCTACTTGGGCCATGTCTAGTCTAAGTTCATTAATAATACAATCCATTTTGGATAGGTTATGTCTTTCCATATTATTAAGGTAATTTGCTAAATTTTGTTGGAATTTAACAAAGTCTGTATAGAAGGTGGTTAATCCTTATGTCTTAGCTTTTAAGTCTAAATGCAGGTCTTTAACAAAGCTATTGTTATAGTCTTGGGTAGCTGCTATGGATGTAGAAATTAAATTTAATCTTTCTAATATGAGTCTAGTTACTTTAGCCGTGTTGGCAATCTCATTTTCATTTATCTTATAATAAAATCTATCATCATTTATCTTTTCTAAAATTCTTTGATAAAAGTCTGATAAAGTCTGAATGGAGAGGTCTCTTGGTACCTCATTCCAGTCTCATCTAACTATAACTATCTAATATAGGGAGCTTGTTCTTTAGTAAGTTTAATCAACTCACTGTTTTGATTTTTAGTTAAGGTTTTAATTTCTAAAATGTCTTTGTTAAGGACTTCTATATGATTAGTCTTAATATTTATTTCTTGTAAAACATGGACAAGGTCTATTGGGATTTGGTTATCTATTTCTAGTAGTCTTTTAGAGATATTTTTTATCTCTGTTTCTAGGGTTTGAGTGTCTTTTATTAATTGTCTTAATATAAGGAGTATACACTTATTTTGGTTTATTATACTATTAATAGCACTAGCAGTAACTTGTCTACTGTCTGCGTGTTTGGCTGGGATGTGTTCAATGTGTGAACAACCGTCTATGTGAGAGGTTAAACAACCTACTGGGTCTAAATCACTTATAGGTATGGGATGGTAGTCTGGGTTGGTTCCAAAAATATCTTTGTAAATGCGAGGGATAAATTTCAAGGGCATTAAAGTCTTTTTACTTTTAGTCTAAAAGGAACGTCTTATGGCTCTGATACCAGAATTAGGGTTTGATCGGAATTTGGTGAGTTTCTAAATTTCTTAAGGTCTTGATACCAATTTGGGTCTAAACTATAAATCTTTTAAATATCTAGTCTTAAATTAAGGTTTTAATATAAGACAAGAGGGGAACCATCTGAAGAAAATAACAAAATGTCTTTAGGGACCACGAGGGGACCACGTAAGGAAGAGGACAAAGTCCGCACCGGGTGCGCACGGTTTGGTTCACACCTGAGACTATCCCTATATATATATATATATATATATATATATATATATGGATATATATATATACACACACGTTAAACTTAATTGTGTATATATTATACTTATAAAAAATGTTATAAGAGTACAAATATGCTCAGAAGATTTATAGGATTAGGTTGTCGTATCCCATTCCAAAACATATTTACTCATAGTCTAAATTGTCCTGAAAAGCTTCATGTTTAAGACTACAAGACCGAACTTCTTCGTCTTCAGTCGAAAAGCTACCTCATGCCATGACCAATGAGATTAGCGCTTTAGGATGAAAGTAAAGGACTTAAAATTACTTAGTTTCACCACCTTTATTTTGACATAACTTAAATGAAATTTTCTTAAATTGAAAATTGTATTAAAACTTGTGTGTCAGTTGTTTTGGATAATCTAAACAAATACACTATGCAATATACTTTTCTTATAGAAAAACTATGTTCATAAAAATTACATTCTTATGTATATATTTCAAGTACCAATGTTCTTGGTTGAGGACAAACATAGTTAGAGTGTTTGCCAAAATATTTTCAAAACGAAAATACTCATTCAAAATCTTTGGACAATGTCGCGACTAGCCACGCCATGGAAAAAATCTCTCTCGTTGTAGCAAAGGTTTCTTGTTGGTGCTTTGGTCCATGTCCAAATCTTTCGCTTCTACTGCGACTTGGGTTATCGCAGTAGATTCACCCCAGTGAGGAATATCCTCATTGCAGCGATACTCCAGATTTGGTAATGGATTTGTGTTTAGCTCGTTCTAAAATTAATTATGTCATGATGGGGTGATCACATATGAGTGGCAAAAAGGGTTGTTAGTAATGGATTATTTCATAATTATTTTCAAGTAAATCATGATATCTTAATATTTTTCACGTTTAAAATACACTTTTGATATTGTCTTTATAGTTAAATACAAAATTGATTCTGAAGTTTGGAATGGTTTTCAATTTTGGATAAATAGTTTCAATTATTGCAGTGTTAACCCTGAAGTATTTAAAGTGCGCATTATTAATACTCCGTTAAACCGTCATCATAATTTCGTGTTCCAATATAGAAATATTTGTTAATTAATTCTAAGAGTGGATGTTATTTATGTTAAAAATTATTTTACTATAAAAATCATATATATACACGACTCGCTCTCCCATATTTATACATTAAGAAATCAAAATATTCAAAATATGGTTACACTTTTGATATTGTCTTTAGAGTTCAATACAAAATTAATTCTGAAGTTTGGAATGGTTTTTAATTTTAAATCAATTGTTTAAATTATTGGAGCGTTAGCCCTAAAGTATTTAAAGTGTGCAATGTTAATACTCCGTTTAACTGTCATCATAATTTCACGACCAACATAAAAATATTTGTTAATTAATTCTAAGTGGATGATATCTATGTCAATAATTCATTTGCTGTAAAAGTCATATTTATATATTAAGAAATGAAAATATTCAAAATATGGTTACTCAGGAGACTATATTTTCCTTAAACATATCATGACATGAAACTATATCTAATAGAGCCCAATCCTTTTAAAAAACATTGTTGCACATGCGTGATAAACTATATCTAATAGAGCCAAGTGCCATAAATATGTTTACCTGTGTTAAACTTTTATGAAGGATCAAGAAACCTCGTACATACTATAAAGAAAAATAAAAAATAACACACACATTCATACAATGTTCAAAATTTGCCCAAATGATATTTACTATTTTAACTTGAAAAAGTTAAATAATGTTCAAAATATTCGAAGTATTTATGGTGTGGCCCGGACTTTACGAATCTCTCTTACAGTTCGTGGTAAAGATTTTTGAAGAACAAGAGGGTACTACTTATCTGTCATCTTCAATGTTCAAGGTTTAGCGCTCAGGACGAGCTTTTTGAAGAAGGGGAGAAAGACATGAATTGGGATATATATATATATATATATATATATATATATATATATATATATATATATATATATATTATCCGATTTATTTACAAGTAGATAAATATTATGATTTATCTTTATTTAGTTACCGATTTTGATTAGGTTATTTAGTTACCTTTTTAACTTGGAGACTTGCTCTCACAGTTTAGAATTACCTATAAATAAGGCCTTTGGCCATTCTTGTAATCATTTTTTTTATTATTTAGATTTGAGAGAAAACATAGTTTGATTATTATTTTTGTTCGTATGTGTTCATGTGTGTGTCAATTCCGCCGCGCTTCACATCAGATCCAAAAAGGGAAAAGACATAAATGAGAGAAGAAGCATTACTTACGAATCGGGGCGGAGCTGGTGTCATACCCGCAGTCGACTGGCGTGCGATTCAAACTCTTCGACCCTTTGAAGAATCTATGCTCTATGGCTCGTGATGCATCTCCTCATGAGCGAGTCGCTGAATATTGTTATGTAGTGTGCACCAACTGCCTACTAAATGACTAACCAGCCCTCTAAATGGCTCGAGGTAAAATGGGTACACATCTCCATTGTCATTCAAACCCGTATAAATCAACCACTTTTAAGCAATGTTTGAAGAGGGGTGAGGCAGATTTGAGGTGTTGTGCTCTAGTGAGGCGATGCATAAATCACAGAATTAGTGTAGTAGCATTACGAAATCACCAAAATATTATAAAAATACTAATATAATCACAAAAATGTTGTATAGTGGCCTCGTTTTAAAAATAATCATAGTAATTATAACTAACATAATAACATTTTAGCAATGTAGTATTACCATGTCATCGCCCAAAAGGTTAATAATCAATGTCGCTAATAAAAAATATTGTATCATCACGAAACAATCACAACGAAGTCGCATCAACTAGCGAAAAACTTATACATTGCTCAATAATGAGGCCAAAAGCAATTGTTGGATCATATTCATTATGATAAGTAATACTCACAAATGATATTTTTAAAAACATATAATAGACATTAGTCCTAATTGGATAACCAGTTATCAATTATATTCTTAAATAAAAGAGGTAAGGAGACTATTTGCAAGTGCATACCTTGCCTTGGAATTGGTACATTGTGCTCCCCCTTCCATAATTTTTTCTTTAGCTTTATTTTTTAGGCTGATTTGTTGAGCATATCTATAATCTGTCATCCAATTGTGTTCACATATATTCATCCGATGTCAATGTCTATATGTTATAGGCTCCAGGGGCGGAAGCCAGGATTTGCTAAGGGGGGCAAAGTTTAATATTACCATTTTTCAATAATTAAGGATCGAAGTCTTATATTATTACATTTGAATGCAATATTTTGTATATAGAAAATGTTTGTATTTTTATTATAAAAGGTGAAAAGGAGTTCATTTCCCTCTGATAGAGCAGGTAACTCTAGCCCTATTAGGTTCATAGCTGGTTAACTTAATCTTGCATGCAGTAGATGAAAGAAACAATCATGTACATAAATGTGGGAACAACTACACAAAATTGAGACCAATAAGCATGGGGGGAGTTCACTCAAGAGATCAATACTCGATATATACTTGTGTATAGAGGATCAAACCAATCTAATACACAATAATAACATTAAGCTACTTTTGGGTTTTGAAAAAAAATATGTTTCCTCTAGAACTTTAGCTTCCATAAAGATCATGGCTCGGTTCTGAAGTTAAGTGTTCTTAAGTGTTAATTCTTAACTTCTATTGTTGCTTAGTATATAACCTGTTTGTAGCATGAGAAATCGTGTTTTTTCCTCCTTATATCTTTTACAGAAATGCTAGGCCAACACAGAGTTTTGACAGAGAATGGTGTGACACAGTGACGTGTCGCACCAAAATTGGGTATTGCCTTACGGATGTGGGTCCGCGCCAGCGACACTAGCCAATATCGATGCGACACGTCACTGTGTCGCACCAAATATGTCGCAAAACTGTGTCGGTATAAAAGGACTCTATCTTTTAAGCTTCTTGTCTACTTTTTTTTGTCTCTCTTCCTTGGTCAGTCAAATACTCCATATTTGTCTTTTGATTTTTTATTTAGAGAGTTGGAGTTTATTTTTTTTTATTGAAAATGTATATAAGGGTCCGTTTGATACAAAAGCGGGCAAATAGAGAGCATGGCTAATTTTTCCACAATAAAATTTGCCATGGCAAAATTTGTGAGGGCAAATCCTATAATTTGCTACATACGGTTGTTTGATAGGATTAATTTTCTAGGTGACAAAAGTTGGTTGTTTGATAGCATTAATGGAAAATAAAAACAAAAAACAGTTTAGAACGAAAATACAGTTTATGAATAAAAACAGTTTTTAATAAAATAAAAAGCTTTAACAAAAAAATAGTTTTTTGAGGAAAAAAATTAACAAAAACAAAAATGTTTTAACAAAAAATACAGTTTTAACTGAAAAAACATTTATTTAGAAAAACAGTTTTTAACAATAAAACCACTTTGAACAAAAAAAAACAGTTTAGAAGGATTTTTTTTTTAAAGAAAAACAGTTGTAACAAAAAAAACAATTTCAATGAAAACAAAACAGTTTTTAACAAAATAAAAACGGTTTTAACAAACAAACAAACAGTTTTTAAAAAAAAGATTTTAACAAAATAAATTTTTTTAACGGAAAAACAGTTTTTAACAACAAAAAAAGGAGTTTTTAAGGAAAAAACGTTTGTTTTAAAAAAATTAGAGCTTTACCTTTTCTTTTTTAAAAGAATAATGTTAGAGCACCAAGACTTTAAATAACTAGTTGTGCCCACGTGCGTTGCACGTGTTTGTGAGTCCAGATATTCTTCTTTGCTTTGAATTAATATGAATTATGTAAAATTAAAAATCTAAAGCATCACAAAATATTTTTTTGTAAGACTTTGGATAATAACTATGTTTAATTGAAAGAAAAGGATATTGTATTTATCAATCTTGGATAACACCAATCTTTAATCGAAAAGAAAAAGAAAATGTCTTGGTCAGATATGTTGTTTTTGACGTTTGTTTGGATGCGAAGGTTCTTCTTCCTCTTCAATTTTGTGAGCGACGAAACGTGCCAGCTTTTGATCTAATTCTTTAATTGACTTTCCTTTAATATAGAATCTGTATAATTTTCCAATGCATGTGTATAGCTTTTGAATATATTGTGAGTACAAAATTCCCTGTGGAGTAAAAGAATAGATATGAATATTAAGTATATTTTTTTAGTATTGAACGTATTGAATTTACGAATGAGTTTAAACTGGTAAAAAAATTATATTACCTTATCTTTAGAAGCAATGAATGTCGGAATATTGCACCCAATGAAAGATTTTTCTTCGTTGAACATTGTCACTGATGCTCTTTCGTCGTCGTCTTGGACCACAAGTTGAAGTAAGTACCTTACGTTTGTTTTTATAATGTGTAAGTAAAGGTATGTGTATGATGAGTTATTTAAATTAAAATTCATAGATTATTAATTTTTTTAACTTATTTTGTAATTTCCATTTGAGGAACCACAATTTAAGCATGTTCCATTTTCGTTAGCAACGGTGAGCTTCTTGTTGCAAACATTGCAAGCATTATACCATGGGTTTTCTTTGATTCTGACCTCCATAATCATCGCAACGAAAGAACATAAAAGATTATGTAGAATGTGAAAATATTTGTATGTTACGTTATGGTAATGAAAATGTTAGACATTTAAAGGTGATTCATAATAAATTAAGTATTACCTCATTTGTTGATGCAACTCCATTTATAATATCACGAATAGAAACCTTGTATGCATTCATGATTATTTTTTGGGGCGGCGAACTAAATTTCTTGAAATTTGGGGATGTTAATGAGCTCTTCAACCTGTAGGTTACATTTTGTCAATATATTTGTTTAATGTAGAAACTGAAGTGTTTGTGAAAAGAAAATCAAAGCATTATTTTAACTCGATAGCCTGTATGATACCAGGGTTAATCTGAATTGTAATCTTTGATATGCTACTTAAGCTATATTCGCCTGTTAAGAATAAATTTATGAAATTGGAATTAGTAGGAACTATATTCGTTGTTGCTTGAACTCCAAAAGAATATTTTACCTTCGTAAGATAAAAGTTTATCTTGAGAAACAACTATTAAAGGATATGCGACTGATAAGCTACTTAATTGCTATCCTTCATTCTCTGCTAAGTCTCCCCATAAACTGAAATTCATTGACTGGAATCTGTGATAAGTAATAAATTATAACATAAAATAGTATATTAAGTAATGTGAAATAAATTTACATACATAAAAGTATATTTTTAATATAATGAAAAGTTAAATTTTAGGATTCATACTTTGTATCTCGGAGAGTTATATCGCGTAAAATCACTTTTGCCGAGTTGGATGCTTTTGTAACGGTCCTCATTGGTTTCACATTTATGATAAAAGATATCACATCTGTGTGTTTGAGAATTAGAAATAAGATAAAATAATGAGTTAGCTATCACAGCATTTGGGATGAAGACAGCGAGGCAGCTCACGCGTGGCAGCTCAAGTAAGGCAGCTTGGCGTGGCAACTCATAATTTAGCTTGTTGATTACTTAGTCATATTGTATCTCTGTGTATATTAGCTATGATCTATAACGATTGTAATGATGTAATGAGAATAGTGAATCTGTGTGAGGTCGAACGGTACTCGCGAGAGGCCAGGCTTGGCAGGGCCTTGGAGAGCTTTCATGCTCTATCGAACGACCTCACCGTGGGAACTTTAGAGGGACTTGGTTAGGAGGATTGAGAAGTAAGGCACCGTTGGGGCTTGTCCTGACCATCTTAGATACACCTGGTAAAACACCGAAGGACCCCGACCGTGGAACCTCAAGCGGAGCAGCTTGGAGTTCCATCAGGCGTTGAGTTATGAACCAAACAGCCCTCTACTTAATGTCACATCTATTGTAGGTGATGTCACTAGCTAGCTAAACAAATGTTAGACTTACACTTTAGTAAACCACCGTGGTATTTGGGGCTGTCAAGCAGTTGGTGAGCCACCTCTGCGATAATAGCCCCCTCACACACAGTGGTTAGGCAAAAAGGCATGTCTTGGCATTTAATATTTATGACGTGGAGACAACTAGTGCATCAGGCATTTAATGTTGTGACATAAAGTATGAGGGATGTCTTTCACAGTCTTTAATGACTGAGTTGCCTCAAGGGTGGTGTGGGGGGCTATTTAAGGACCCCAACCACCTTTGAGGAGAGGATGATCTTTTAACAGTTCAGGAGTTATTGCTAAGAGAATTAACATCAGGGAGAGTTATTGTAAACCAGAGGGGTTTGCTTACCCGCCATTATTATTTATTACGAAGATTTTAATGCTTGACAGATCCTTAAAGGTATTTGGTGTGTTTATACCTGCCTACCGAGGTGTATCTAGGGTGATTACCTCTCTCTCCCTCTAGCTAAGATACTTCTGAGTTTCATTATTACCTTCTGAGTTATACATGAGAGATTTGAGAGTTTAAACCGAGTTCATCTTCATTAGGCTTGTGTTAGCATGTTCTATCACTAATCCAAAGTCTTTGGATAATTAACTTATCATTACCATACTCAAAAGGGGTTACGCCTCCATTTATAATCTAAAGTACCCTCTTACATTTGGCGACTCTGCTAGGGAGGCATTCTCATAGGTAAGGAGTATGGCGCAAGATAATGCTACTCGAAGACTCAACTTTGATGATATTCAACATAATGAAGAACAGGCCGCAAGAGAGCAAGAGGTCCTAAGGGATGGGGCTCCTCGAGTAGACGTACCTCCGGTTCTGACGACGTCGGGCATTTCAAGGACGACACAACCTTCCACGAGTGCGGGGTTATGACCCACTCAGATCGTTCTCCTCATGAGAAAGTTTCATGAGTTTTTACAAACTCCAGTAGCTTCAACTATGCTGGGAGGATTGAAGGCTAATGCTTTCGTAACACCAAGGGTAGCTCCAATGGCCTCACCAGGTAAAGGTGTTGCGGGAACAATCCCAGTAAGCACAACCTCTATTGTGAATCTAGTAGTGGGAACCTCAGGAGTTTCAAACGCACCATCGGTAACGTTCGTTTCAGTTGCAACGGGCACTCAGCCCGTGGCCCCGCTGCTGGTTGCCCCAATAGCATCGCCCATGGAGGAAATGAGAAAAGAGATGCAGAAAGAGATGTTGAAGTTTATGCAAGCTTCCTCGCAATCTGCTAGTGAGGTGGCTTCGGTTTATGATGACTTTCGAACACCTTATCCTCAGGAGTACAACGATGAGCCTTACCCAAAGGACTATATTCCCCCTATCTTTGAAAAATATACAGGGAAAGGTGGGAACCTGAATGAGCATATTAAGCATTTTGTTGAACACTTGAGAGCGCATTGTGATAATAAGAATCTTAGGCTGAGGGAGTTTTCCAAATCCCTAACCGATAAGGCATACACCTGGTACTCCCATTTGACTCCCAACAGCGTTTCTACGTGGGAGGAGATGTATGTATTGTTTGTCCAAAAGTTCTTTCTGGTAGAAGATGAGTTCACCTTGACCCAACTTGGTAGGGAGAAGCAAAGACCTGGGGAAGAAGTGGTGGCCTATGTTCAAAGGTTCAGGGAAAGCTCCCTCGATGTAAGGAAGGAGGCCAAAGAATCCAAGTTATTGCAGATTTGTGCTGAGAGACTGCTTCCTGAATACATCTGCCATCTTATCAATGAGACGCGTGAGGAGACTTTTGCGGAATTCTTGAAAGTGGCAAGAAACATCTCTTTGGTGGTGCGACCCAATCCGGTGGTAGTGCCCATGATGTTCAGGTAACTGCAACCCGTGGGGGGGAGGTCTTAGCCCCCACGGGTAGGGTAAACCAAGGGGAAAGATAGGGGCAAAGCACTGAAGAGGGATAACAAGAGGAAGTTCGAAAGAGACAGGGAAGATCCACCACCATTGCCTTGTACGATGGAAGAAGCTGTCAGCTATTACAATGCAATCGTCCAAGGGGGGACGGTCTATAAGCCAAAGAATGTCCCCATCGAAGAGCCCGATGCGGCAACGAAGGCGAATCCAAGGTATTGCCAGGTGCATCGGAGGATCCAGCATCCGATAGAAAGTTGCTTCACACTAAGAATAATTATTAACAAATACATGAAGGTATGGATATTGCAAATCCCTCCGCAGGACGTCAATAACAACCCACTACCAGTACATGGGGCTAATCTCGTGGTGGCCTATGATGAAGAAGCAGAGAAAAGAGATAGGGATGAGTATGAGGAAGATTTGGAGATTTGCACCAAGGGAATGGCTAATGTCGTGTTAGATTACGATGAAGCAAGCTCTAAGGATGTGGAGGATGTACATGGTGTCGAAGGTGAAGAGGTAGACCCAACCCTAGAATATTGGGCAGTTTCAAAATCCTCGAAGTTCACTTGGTTCTTCAAATAAGTGGGGATCCCAAAGGTTATTCTCTCAGATAACGGGACGCCCTTCGTCAATTCAGAAGTAACAATGCTCACAGACAAGTACTCCATTATTCATCATACTTCAACGGTGGCATACCCAAAGGAAAACGGTCAAGCCGAAGCGACTAACAAAACGTTGGTTAATATTATGGCTAAAGTGATGGAGAACTTCCCAGGATCGTGGTACGACAAGATACCAGTTGTGTTATGGGCCTATCGAACAACCAAGAGGAAACCCACAGGGTACACTCCGTTATCGCTTGTTTATGGGGCGGAGGCAATCCTTCCAGTGGAGTTAGAAGTTCCCTCTAATCGATATGCCTTGCGAAGTAGCATGCTTCCTCAGAATAGACACGTGTAGTTGGAAGCATTAGACGAACACAGAGATAATGCGATGCAACACTTTCAAATGTATACAAAATAGCTCTCTAGGGCATATGATAACTTGGAAAGACCCAGGAAGTTCGTGGAAGGAGACCTCATTTTGAAAGCAGCGGTAAAGCACATCAGGGGGCTTCCTCTACCAAAGTTTGCATCCAATTGAGAGGGACCTTTTTTTGTAAAAGAAGCTCATGACTCAGGTTATTGTTTAATTTCTAAGATGGAGGAAGATAAGCCATTCAAGATTAACAATAAATGACTGAAGGTTTATCATGTATAGATAATTAAGTTTGAACCGTTGTTGTAAATAGTTGTTGTTATGAATATATAAGTTTTAGTTATGACTTGAACAGAGTGAAAGAGTTGTAGAAATGTAGAAATTTATAACATGCAAAAGCAGTCGTAACACATAGATGAATTGGAAAACATACATTTTTCATTCATTCATAAACGATGGAGCATTATAAAATTGGGAGTTACTGCCCAAGAATTACATAAAAAGAAGCAAAAGGAAGATATATAAAAAAGTTTATTAGCCTAATAGGAACCATAGATCTGAAGAAGAGAAAAAATCTCCAGGAACGCCCGAAGAAGCTGTGGTGCAAGACTGTTGGGCGTTGATGGAAACCTCCAACCTCGTTTGCACTTGTGTACGTTCGATGAGGAGTTTTTCTCATTTCAGCTTGACCAGATGCAAAGCTTCTTCGTCATCCTCTACCTCCTTATCAATTTCTTCTAGAAGGGGTGTTAGTTCGGCCAATCTAGCTTCCCCAGACCGTTGGTCCAGCTGATGTTTTTGTAATAATTCCCTTTTCCTGATCAGTTGTTGGCTCTTCAAGGTTTTTAAATACGTTATAAGCCAGTTAAAATGGAAACCATCACGACCCAACTCTCTTAAATAGCTAAGAAATTGATTAAGGAGGGGTCTCATAATGGTCGCAGTGGGAGTACTGGCAATTTCTGCAACAACGGTAGCCATGCCTTGCAGCTTATAACTCATAACAGAGATGTTGGAATGTAGGCAATCTACCGTGAAGGTTTCAGGATGATGGTTCGTAAGTTTCTCGATCACTAAATGATGGGTGGCGGGCATTTGGGGAGAATGTTGAAGCACCATCAGGCAGAAGGCATGAGGAGCCAAATCAGGCAGCTCGTACCCGGTTTCACTCTCTGCTGCAGCACCAGTCATGGAACCTTGGTCAGCATGGCCAGAATCTTCCGAGACGGCAGGTTACCGATGGGGGTGAGCCAACAGGCGAAAGAATGGGTGGAGAAGTCTCCCATGCAACCTGAGAAAAAGTAATAAGTATATGAAAAATCTTAACAAGCGTTTTCGTTGTTAAGTCACCGTTATAGGTGGAGTTTATGAAAAATTTTAACAAGTGTTTTCATTGTTAAGTCACCGTTATAGGTGGAGTTTATGAAAAATCTTAACAAGTGTTTTCATTGTTAAGTCATCGTTATAGGTGGAGTTTATGAAAAACCTTAACAAGCATTTTCGTTGTTAAGTCACCGTTATAGGTGGAGCATTTTCGTTGTTAAGTCACTGTTATAGGTGGAGTTTATGAAAAACTTTGACAAGAATTTTCGTTGTTAAGTCGCCGTTATAGGTGGAGTTTATGAAAAAATCTTAACAAGCGTTTTCGTTGTTAAGTCACCGTTATAGGTGGAGTTTATGAAAAAACTTAACAAGCGTTTTCGTTGTTAAGTCACCGCTATAGGTGGAGTTCATGGAAAATCTTAACAAGCGTTTACAATGTTAAGTCACCATTATAGGTGGAGTTCATGGAAAATCTTAACAAGCGTTTTCGTTGTTAAGTCACCGTTATAGGGGAAGTTTGCGAAAATTCTTTGACAAAATGCAGAGAATTAAGAAAATACCTCAGTCACAGCAGGGGAAAGAACGGGAGTCACCATAGCAGCCATAGGGGCAGGAACCCTTGGAGGCGGTCTCATTACCTCAGAAGACACAATGGGATCCCTGGTTGCAAAAGCCTCAACGGCAGGCAAAACTCCCTCAGTAACATAAGGGACCAGAGCCAGCATGGGTTGTTCATCGGGAGAAGATGATGGACTCCCAAATGAGGCCCCAACGGGGGTGGGTGCAGAAAAACCACCACGAGGGGAAGAAGCACCAACCTTAGCCTTATACGTAGGCGGACCATCAAGAGAAGGTGGAGAAAGGTTGGGAGAAAGCTGCAACATGAAGTTAAGTGTTAAAAAGGAGGAATAAGTACAGAAAAATGGAGAAATACCTCTAGGTGTTACTTACCTCGATTATGGCACTGAAAAGGGTAATTGCGGTCAGAGGTCTCGTCAGCATCATTGGAAGAAGAATGTTAGCTAACAACGAGGACACTTCAACCTAGGGCAACTAACATCTCAAGGTTTAGCACGATAAATGAAAAATGGGGTGAAAGAGAAAGGACGTCAGACCAAACAAGTTATAGACAAAATCTTACCTCGGGGCCACTTTCGGCAGCTGGAACGATGGGATGAAGAACCTCGGGGGGAGGAGATAAATCAAAAGAGATTGGGAGAGTTGTCTCTGGTTGTGAAGAGACGTCCACAGATTCAACAGCATCACACCCCCCCATAGCAGCATCCCTCGCACGTTGTGAGGCCGAATGGCGGGAGTAAGTAAGCCCCGTCATAGGGGAACGGGGAGGAGTCACATCGATTCGAGAAACACTGAAATGTCCCCCCACGAAAGGGCTCATGGGAGGACTAGGGGGATTGGGCCTTTCTCCTTTGCCCCCTACACCACAGTTATCAAGAAAAAAAATAATAAGCAAATGCAGCTTGCCTTAAGCAATGAGAAAATGAGAATAAAACACGTATACATACCTCAGATGCGGAAGGAGAACGAGAAGATATAACCATGGGCGAAGAAGGAGGAGAGGCAGCAACAGAGGGGGAAGGAGAAGGATGCACCTCAGGAGTTTGTTTCCTCTGAGACTTGGTACCCAGAGTCTTCTTCCTTGTCCCCGCTGCACCAGTAACTTTTTCTCCTCCTTGATGTTGGCTTCATGGGATCAACCACGATTGTGGAAAAGGCAACCGAAGGAGGAACGACGACAGAGCGCCATTGAAACTCAGCGTTTATTCGATCTAGCTCAGTCTGATCTTCCCTCCTTAACCTCTCGGCCACTTTTGCGGACATGGGAGGGGGAACGGAGGCTATAGGGAGGGCTGCCATGGGAGCCTTGGACTTAGAATTTGGTCTCGATGTTGAGGATATTATGCTTTTGGCCTTCTTTGATTTCTTGGCAGGTGGTTGAGAAGGCCCTTCACCAGTTGCAGCTTCGGTTGAGGGGGTAGTTTCTTTAGGGGTTGCAACGATTTTGGGTTTGGACGTGGCAGTAGGGATCATGGAACAAAGGGGAGGAAACTCGGTGGGAAGTACCTTGGGAGTTTTACTTAGAGGGAAATCCATCCCTAGAACGGAGTTGCCCTTTAACCCCAGCTCCAACACAGAAAAGGAAAGAACTGGAGGATACACTGGATCTCCTTCGATGAACTCAGCAATATCAGCCAATTATTTCGGCCAGTACCGTGTAGTAAACAGAGGGATCACGTCCCCTCGCCTTTTATTATTGGGAATGGGGACTCGCCCGATCATTGCAAAACTTATCCCCCACGCAGCAGTAGAAGAAAACAGGGAACATGCCTCGCTGAAGGAAATCTTGGGGTTTGACGCGAGGAGCCCCCTGATCAAAACCAAATTGGCGGCTGCATCTATTGGAATTGTAGTGCTCGCTAGTATATCCCCATTCGGTGTAAGAAGGAAGATACCCAGGTGAAAATAGAAGGACCACGGCTAGTAAGGGATCTTTAATATCTACACCTATCTCCACTACTCTGGATTCATGCTGAAAAAAGTCATAATTATGAACGAAGATGTCCTCTTCGTAAGGCCTCATCACGAAGTTCTCAAAACACTTAATCACAGAGATCAAATCCTTTCGGCTCAGTCTCTTATGATAAAGATAAGAGCGTGGGGGCAGAATTATTTCCCTAGAAAGAGGGCAGTTGATCTTGGCCGATACGACAGGGAAACGAACATAGAGGAAGCTCCTCAGAAGGACACAGTTGGCAAAATTGGCCAAGTTATAATAACCAAGAGATCATTCCATATCAAAGAGAGTCCTATCGAGCCATGTATAGAGAGATCCCAAGGCGATTGCAGCCAGAGGAAGCTTGGTACCCCGGGCCAAACGAAGGGATATATTGATAAGGTCCCTTTGGGGCTGATCGTTGGGTTTCACCAGTAGAAGAAAACGAGAAAGAATGACAAGGATATAAAAAGGAAGTTCCAGCGATGTACCTTGAATAGAGGCACCTCCATAAGAACTACCTTAAGTAGAATCCTTGAAGAAATAATTGATAAGTGGGGAGAAAGTGGCCTTGTTCGATGAACCAATGCAGCTTCGGCATATACGGTCCAGCTCTAAACGATCGGCAGCCTCTTGGGCATCTAGATCCTCATCGGTATAGGGCTCATGGCCCATTGCTTCAAGGACCAAGAGCTCGCACACGTCTTCCAATGTTACGGTGAACTCGCCCCACGCAGCGATGAACGTATGAGTAGTAACGCTCCAGCGGGACACCGAATGGGAAGAGCAGCATTATTCTTGAAGAGAGTGAACTCACCAAACCACTTAGCCTGTTGAAGCCCTATTTTGGTGAGCGTGTCGGTATGGGAACTCTGTATATGGGAGTTCCAGGCGGCAAAGTGAGCAGGAGACCCCCCAGGCGCTTCAAACTCGACGTGGGACCACGGGAAATCCCCTTGCTCCAAGCGATATCTGGGAGTGCCCTCGGGAGGAAGAAATCCCCACTCAGCAGAATCTTCGTCTTCATCACCCAACATTAGAGGGTCAAACTTAAAAGAGAAATGGACAGTCTTACATGCACTAGCAAAATCATCATCTTGTCCAAAAATAGGCGATCGACGGTAAAACTTCAATTGTTCCTGGCGGGCAACATTTGGGGTGGTGGCAGCAATAGGGGTCGCAGGAGGAGCACCAGTGGCAGGTACGGTGAGGTTGCTTGAGGACGTCATGACAGATAATGATGAAATAACATAAAATCTTCGAGCAAGAGAGGTTTGAGAATGAGAATGGAGGAGCACGACCACACGTGGTGGTGTAAAAGATCAGAGGGGAGGAAGGTAGGTAACGGCTCAGCAACAATGGAGTTCTCACAGACTTTCTCTCTCTAAGGCAAATAGAATCTTGAAGAAGATGAAGGCAAAGTAAAAGAACAATAGGTTAAGTGTTTGAATATATCCGTTTGAAATTTCTGAATTTTCCTTTTAAGTTTCCCACCATCGCACGTGCAAGGCCCCCATAATCATTTCAAATTGACACGTGGCACTTCACGAAGTGCTTTGGCAGTTGAAAAGACAACGCCACGTCATTAATGAAGGGATGCATGGGGGAGAGAAAATGTTTCCTTCTCATGTTTGAGTGTTGGCACCATAATTTTTTGGTCAGGCATATCCAATACACTCCTAACAAAGAAGATGTCCCAAAGGTTCAAAAAAGGTTATTAGGTCTGTTGGGAGAATTGCAAATATTCAAGCTACAATAGTTGAGACTCAGCATAAGGAAAAAGTGGTGATGTCCCTCAACCCAAGCATCAACACACTCCAGCGCTTCAGCTCAGGCACATCGGGGAGAATTTTATTTTCCTTGGGACTCCAACGCTCCGGTCCTAAATGAAAGAAAAGAGGCAAGAATTTTTTTTTACCCAAAGAAGGTCCATCGGATTGAAAAATTTTCGTGCAGAAATTTCTTATTCCCACAACAAATCCCTCCACGAAGGGGCAAATGTAGAGGGGGCTTGGAGGTAATCCTGAGATTAGGGATAATCCACCCATTAGCAACAGCGTTTGGGATTAAGACAACGAGGCAGCTCAAGCGTGGCAGCTCAAGCGAGGCAGCTTGTCGTGGCAACTCATACTTTAGCTTGTTGATTACTTAGTCATATTGTATCTCTGTGTATATTGGCTATGAGCTATAACGATTGTAATGATGTAATGAGAATAGTGAATCTGTGTGAGGTCGAACGGTACTCCCGAGAGGCCAGGCTTGGCGAGGCCTGGGAGAGCTTTTATGCTCTATCGAACGACCTCACCGTGGGAACTTTAGAGGGACTTGGTTTGGAGGATTGAGAAGTAAGGCACCGTTGGGTCTTGTACTGACCAACTTAGATACACTTGGTAAAACACCGAAGGACCCTGACCGTGGAACCTGAGGCGGAGCAGCTTGGAGTTCCATCGAGCATTGAGTTATGAACCAAGCAGCCCTCTACTTAATGTCACATCTATTGTAGGTGATGTCACTAGCCAGCTAAACAAATGTCAGACTTACACTTGAGTAAACCACCGTGGTATTTGGGGCTGTCAGGCAGTTGGTGAGTCACCTCTGCGACAATAGCCCCCTAACACATAGTGGTTAGGCAAAAAGGCATGTCTTGGCATTTAATGTTTATGACGTGGAGACAACTAGTGCATCAGGCATTTAATGTTGTGACATAAAGTATGAGGGATGTCTTTCATAGTCTTTAATGACTGAGTTGCCTCAGGGGTGGTGTGGGGGTCTATTTAAGGACCCCAACCACCTTTGAGGAGAGGATGATCTTTTAAGAGTTCAGGAGTTATTACTAAGAGAATACACATCAGGGAGAATTATTGTAAACCAGAGGGGTTTGCTCACCCGCCATTGTTATTTATTACGAAGCTTTTAATGCTTTGACAAATCCTTAAAGGTATTTGGTGTGTTTATACATGCCTACCGAGGTGTATCTAGGGTGCTTACCTCTCTCTCCCTCTAACTACTTCTGAGTTTCATTAGTACCTTCTGAGTTATACACGAAAGATTTGAGAGTTTAAACCGAGTTCATCTTCATTAGGCTTGTGTTGGCATGTTCTATCACTAATCTAAAGTCTTGGGCTAATTAACTTGTCATTACCATACTCAAAAGGGGTTACGCCTCCATTTATAATCTAAAGTACCCTCTTACAAAAATTATATTACCTTATCTTTAGAAGCAATGAATGTCGGAATGTTGCACCCAATGAAAGATTTGGCTTCGTTGAACATTGTCACTGATGCTCTTTCGTTGTCTTCTTAGACCACAAGTTGAAGTAAGTACAGTACGTTTGTTTTTATAATGTGTAAGTAAAGGTATGTGTATGATGAGTTATTTAAATTAAAATTCATAGATTATTAATTTTTTTAACTTATTGTGTAATTTCCATTTGAGGAACCACAATTTAAGCATGTTCCATTTCCGTTAGCAATAGTGAGCTTCTTGTTGCAAACATTGCAAGCGTTATACCATGGGTTTTCTTTGATTCTGACCTCCATAATCATGGCAACGAAAGAACATAAAAGATTATGTAGAATGTGAAAATATTTTTATGTTACGTTATGGTAATGAAAATGTTAGACATGTAAAGGTGATTCATAATAAATTAAGTATTACCTCATTTGTTGACGCTACTCCATTTATAATATCACGAATAGAAACCTTGCATGCATTCATGATTATTTTTTGTGGCGGCGAACTAAATTTCTTGAAATTTGGGGATGTTAATGAGCTCTTCAACCTGTAGGTTACATTTTGTCAATATATTTATGTAATGTAGAAACTAAAGTGTTTGTGAAAAGAAAATCAAAGCATTATTTTAACTCAATAGCCTGTATGATATCAGGGTTAATCTGAATTGTAATCTTTGATATGCTACTTAAGCTATATTGGCCTGTTAAGAATAAATTGATGAAATTGGAATTAGTAGGACCTATATTCGTTGTTGCTTGAAGTGCAAAAGAATATTTTACCTTCGTAAGATGAAAGTTTAGCTTGAGAAACAACTATTAAAGGATATTCGACTGATAAGCTACTTAATTGCTATCCTTCATTCTCTGCTAAGTCTCCCCATAAAGTGAAATTCATTGACTGGAATCTGTGATAAGTAATAAATTATAACATAAAATAGTATATTAAGCAATGTGAAATAAATTTACATACATAAAAGTATATTTTTAATATAATGAAAAGTTAAATTTTAGGATTCATACTTTGTATCTCGGAGAGTGATATCGTGTAAAATCACTTTTGCCGAGTTGGATGTTTTTGTAATGGTCCTCATTGGTTTCACATTTATGATAAAGCTACCACATCTGTATGTTTGAGAATGAGAAATAAGATAAAATAATGAGTTTTTATAAATGTATGAGCAAAACTTTTGTACTAATAATTACCATAGGTTTTCTCTTCATCTTTCCGTGCGAGTAGATCTTCAAAGGAGATGAATTTATAGAACGTTGACGAGAATATGAAATAATGATCTCGTTGAACGACCTCAATGTATTTATTTAAGGACAACTCGATTTTGTCGTGAACGGTTGAGTAAGCATCATTAACTCCCTTTACCATACCATTAGTGAGGGAATATTATTTATGACTTTCAAGAAGACCTTCTAGTCGATTTTGTCATGAACGATTGAGTAAGCATCATTAATGCCCTTTACCATACCATTAGTGAGGGAATATTATTTCTACCTTTCAAGAAGACCTTTTAGTATTTTAATAGGGACAAACTCCTAGTGCGCAAGGTGTAAAATGTGAATTGTTTACTATAAACGGTTATGCTCTCTTCGATGGTTTGACGCGGTGGGATGCGAAATTAAGGGTAACATCCATTATATAAAAGATTTATCACTTATCAAATATTAAATCCACTGATATTGGTATTTTTATTTTATATATAGAGTATTGAGATGATAGTCAATTCGCCGACCTCTTAGGTGTAAGGATGTATTATCCATTGTGTGCCTATGTATAAGTTTGAAAAAGGAAAATGAAGCTCTCTCTTTTCAGTTATGTTTCAGTTGGGTAGATTTTAACCCATGTGGTGGGTGAATAGAAGACCTTTGACGCATACCTAAAACAACTAAATGGTGAAGGGCTCCTTGGTCCTTGTCAATTTTAGAAGCGGTTTGACATCTCATAGCTCAAACTTTAATGGTGGGATCGAAAATACCAGACCTACAATTGGGATCAACCATATTGCAGGTTCACCTAAGCAATTTCAAGGCTAATCAACCAGCAAAGTAGCACCTACTTTACTCCCGTGTTTGTATGACACTAAAGGTTGTAGTAGGGTTAGGGTCCAAAAGAAAATGACAATGGTCAGAGGATGAATTTGTTAAACGAAAAACTTAGTTAAAGGGAAATTTAAATTCCAGAGATCATTGGACAAACACCTATTAAGTCTTTACCTAATATGGTTCAGAAGACCTTGTTTAAGGGCGTAATAGAAGACTGATGCTTATTTAATTGGTGAGGTAAAAAATACGAAGAGGGATTTGGGTTTACCACGTGTTGGTTGGGTGTAGTCAGTTGTGTGGTTGTTAGACAGATATCCCTTACATCAGTACCACTAACCGACAAGTGTCTAGTGACACTGAAAGAAGCTAATGTTTGTGAAGTGATAAATTCATTAGGAAAAGGGCTTGGCCAAAATATCAGCCTTAATTTTTTAGGGTTTTTTAGCAGTTAGTCTCGTTTACTATGTGTAGTTAAATAGGTCTATCATCTTTTTTTTTCTCCAATAGGTCCCATTAAAAAAGATTTTTTCTCCAATAAGTCTTGTTTGTAAACATATAGTGAATATTCACTACATGTATAAGTAGGACTTATTGGGAAAAAATATTATAGGACCTATTAGAAAATGTCTTATGTAAATAGGACTTCTTTGTCAAGCTCCCGTTTTTTTATTAGTGCTTAATAAAACGTGTGAGTCCATCTCAACATGGACTGGGAATTTAAGACTGAAATGGAGAATTTAAGAGTTTTTTTCTTCGTTTTCTTTTAAAATTTTATTTTAAAAATATATATTTCATAAAATAATGCTTCCTTAAATATATATGGGATAATGCTACACGTTAAAAGATTGCGTCTCGAGATCGCTATTTTTACATAAAATTAATTTTAAGCTGCATTTTCCAAATGTAAAAAAACACGTATGAGAAGTACAATTTTTAGAATAGCATATTTTGACATACATTTTTAATAGTGCAATACTCCAAGTGCTTTTTGCACTTTACCCCTCAGACTTTTTAGTCGTGTGAATTACCGTTATTTTGTATATCAAAATACCATACGCCGATATATTCGCGGTAGTTTTTTACGATTAGGTAAAGATGGTTAGTTGATGACGACCATATGCATTAAATATCTCTCTCTATATCTCTCTCTCTCTCTCTCTCTCTCTCTCTCTCTCTCTCTTATGCACACACACATACACATGTTACATAATATAAAGATTTGTATATTTTGGAGTGTTGTAATTTGTTATATTTTGTAGAGATTTTGAACAAATTCTAATCATTTGTTGTAATTATTTACTTTGTATTCTTGGAATTTGTTAAAAAAAACACCGGCTATTAAACTACATACTTAGTAAGTGAGATTGGTAAAAAAAACTTAAATAAAATTTAAATGGGAAAATTAAAACACAAGTCGAGAATTAATTAATATTATAAACTTTAGCATGATCGTATTTCCTTCAAATTATGTAGCAAACTTTAGAACATATAAAGCTATATCAAATCAAATTGTATGAAAATTGCTGACGCACGTTCAAAAAACCTAATAACCTAACAAAAACTCCCGCTTGATAATCAAAATAATAAACATAGAGATGAAAAATGGCCCACGGATAATATCACCAACATGAAAGGTTTTATTAGCAGCCCATTCTTGATAATTAACATTGTCAGTCCAACCAAGAGAGTCCCCAACCTTGTAAAAAGATGCATTAGAAAATTGGAGTGAAGAAAAGTTAACCAGCATGATGATCAACACATTCACAAACAAACCTATGTTTTTTTTAATGTTAGATGAGAGAAAATGAAATTGAAAGGCTCAAATGTAAGTTTCACTTTTTATAAGTGCGAGTTGTTTGGACTCTTAGCAAAGAACTTTCAATTAGAAAATTGTCTATCGTATAAACGCATTTTCTAGTTTTGTAAAAAAATTTATGGAAAAAGAAAATTAGAAATCAAGATGAACACTGAAAATAGAAAACATAAAATAATATAATTTAGCTATGTACAATCATATCTTTACACGAACCGATATCTAATAGAGCCGAGTGCTTTTAAAAAACATTACTGCACATGTGTGTGCGGTTTTACGTTGATTTGAAATATATCAAAAGCCACATATATATTTACCAATGAGAACCCTTTATGAAGCATCAATAAACATAATAAAAACTACCAAGAAAAATAAAAAATAACACACTCACACTTATACATCGTCCAAAATATGTGCAAATGCTTTAAATTTTGTGTTATTGCATTTTAAAAGATTAAATCCCAACAAAAATGCTCAAACATTTGGAAATAGTAAATTATCAGTAATCATACGCACCATATTACTTTAAGATGCGTCAAAGTGCCTCAAGACATGTTCTTATTGTATTTTTATAGTAGATATGTCTACCCTAATCTTACTTACCAAAATATAATGAAGTTGAATGGACAAAAATCACACTAATTTTCAATTGATTTTCGATAACCTTTATATACACACATCAGTATATATATAAAGGCTACAATAAGAGGTATAATAACAACAATAGCTAACCCGATCTCAAACAAAAAAAACATTGGGGCCGCTTCACTTGGAGAAGGCGTAAGTAGTATATCCACGGGAACTTGAGGGGGGGGGGGGAGATGAAGATGGAGCTGGGGATGGAGATGGAGCCGTTGAACCATGAGAAGAGGGTAAAGCAGGTGGACTTCAAGATGGAGCTATTGGAGTTATCGAAGATTCATTAACCGCATTGATGTCCACCATTTGTAGAGATGGGCAATGACCCCGACCCCCACAAATGAAGTAATGGTGGCCAGTATCATTGAGAGTGATCTAGTCATTTCCTGATTTGTATGTGACGTGCATGGGGGCCGACGCGACACATGATTCACACACATCTTGTGGAACTTGAATCATGTTGTGGAGTTGCGTGTACTGAAAAACTGTTCACGACATTAAATGACATTTATTAGTTAGGGTGAAACTAATGGAATAAATAATCACTTCCTATCTAAACATATTATTTTTAGCATATTATGTAGTATAGATAACTTTTGAAGCCGTTTATGGAACTAATTAAAAATCTCATTTGGTTCAATAATATGGTAAACGAACTAACTCCTCTCAATCAAATAATAATATGATTTAATAATCTCTCAAATTATGCATATTTATGTATCCAAAAATCCTCCATAAAGTTATGATTTTACCACGACAACTACACAAGAAATCAACTTAATTGAAGTAGTTGAAGCCGCATAATTGAAAAGTAGAGCTCCATATAAATTGACTCAAAGAAAACAATGTCATCTCCTAAGAAATTACTACATTGTATTAGTAATAAGATTTTTAAGAATTTACTACTAGTGAAAATATTATGCTTCCTCCATCCCAAATTAAGATTTCGCTATTTTTTCTAAGTTGTTCCAAATTAAGGTCCCATGTTCCTTTCAACTTGGATTTAATAAAAAAAAGATCGTAAATGAGAAGAAAAATTTTCAACAAAATTCTAAATATCAATATTTATTTTGATGACCACAAATCAAGACCGTTACAATTTTCTTAGAACAATTATACACTTATCCCAAAATTATCGAAAATACGCTTTAAGGGTTTGAACCCTGGCGGTACCCACACCAGAGTACAAGCCCTTAAAGCACATTTTTGGTAATTTTGGGGTAATTCTAACATTTTTCATTTTTTGATAGTGATAATCAGTGAGGCTCTCCAACATATATTACTAAATTAAACATATTTAAAAAAATATAAATTTTTAAATATACCAAAAAAACTATTTTGCAGATATGGTATATATATGAGAAACATTGTTAGGAGATCATGTATAAAATATTTCAGCTAAAAATTCAATCTGAATGTAGGTAAAATGAAATGGGGGTGTATATGTGTATTTTTGTACTGTTCAAACTTTCAGTCATCACGTCACTCACTTTCGGATTGAATTTTTTGATGAAATTTTTGTACATAATCTCCTCGATATGAAGATCATCTGTGGTTAAAAAATTATATATATATTTTGTATTTTTCAAAATTGGTATATTCTTTAGGCTTGTTGATAACTCATAGATTTGTATTCCTTCGGATATGGATTTGGAATGCCGCTGCGGTCAAACTTCGAGTGTCAAAATTCCTGGAATTACCTATAAAACTTGTTAAAAATTCTGTATCGTGGCAAATTCGGGTATCAATCCAATTTCTAGCGTTGAAACTGTAATAGTGAAAACTTGCAATTCCAATTTTTATTAAAAAAAAACTTTTTGTGTTTTTAAAATTTTTACTTGTTTTTTTCCTTTTTATATTTTAAAATCAATTTTTCAAGGGAGGAAACGAAAATTTATTCAACTAAAATGACTGAAAAATTAGAAAGTAATCTAGTTTAGAATTTTTGAGAAGAAACAAGAGGTGGGATTACACCACGTAGTCAAATTAATTTAAAATCGTAATCATTCAATTGAAAAGTTCGAAATAGTATTGAATTTAAAATTTAACTCTCGGTACAATCCTAAATTCAACTTTATCTTTTTCAGCAATTAAATCGGGAATAGTCACAACATAAAAAAAAATAGGATTCACACTCATTTAAACAAAATATCTGCTAAGATCAATTTATTAAAATTTGTACAAATCTTTTAATTTTATACACAGAATTAATATTTTAATTTAAGAACAATACTTATCTCTAAGTAAAATCAACAAATCAAATATTAATTTGTACCATTAATTTATTAACTCCCATTACATAAATTAATATGTGATTTTTCCCAATTTAATTAGTCTAGAACAAATCAACGAACAATTATTCAAATAAAACAACTCAACATACGCATTTCATCCCACCCCTTGAATGGGGTGTTTTCAGCACAAACACCATTAACAAACAAGAAACTAAAGAGAAAGAGAAAGAAATACGATACGCAATAATTTCTTGTGTCAACTGTGTGCATGAATACGCATCCCAAACTTGTCACAAAATCTGACTGGATTACAAAACTGAAAATAAAAAAGTGAACCTACAAATTTTTCTAGACCTGAAACTATGTTTTTTTCTTTTTCTGTCTAACTATTTTTCTACCCTTTTTTTTTCTTTTTCTGTCTCTCCGTTCTCTCTCTGTATCTGTGTTCTCTTTTTTTGTTCTGAGAGAGTCTTCTTCTTATAAGCTGCCATCCCCTTCTTTCAAGAGCCCCACGATTTTTGTTTTGGTTGAAGATTTTGTGGGATTTTGATTTTGTCTTGGGATTATGTTCGATTTTTAAGGGATTTGAGATGGGTATTTGGGTCGGATAAGCTTGCAGGTTTGGGTTATGGGTTGAGTTGGAGCTCCGGGTTTACAGGTCGGGATGGGTTTTCTATTTTCCAGCCACTGGATAAAGGGTTGAGGTGTGCTCCAGCAGTGGGATTCGCACGCTGAAGATGGGAAGGACGGTCCGGGTTAAGGGTTCCAGCTAGGGGTGGCCATAGGCCCAAGGCCCGCCAAGCCCGCCCAACCCGCCCAATAAAAAAATAGGGCTTGGGTAAGGTAAATAGGCCCGCAAAGCGGGCTTGGCAAAATTTTATGGACCCGATTTTTTTTCGGGCGGGCTTGGGCATGCGTTCTCAAGCCCGAGGAGGCCCGGCCCGGCCCGAGGCCCGAAATATATATATATATATATATATATATATATGGGGGGGGGGACTTCTATAAATATAAAAACGTATACCAAGTCTTTTTATGTAAAGTGAGAAACTTTATATATGGACTTCGTAATATATGGAGTTTAAAACAGATTTTTAATTAAAAAAATTGGTCTTTAAATAAAAAAATAGGTATTTTAATTTTAAAAAAAAATCTTTTAATTAACATAATAGGGCCCGATCGGGCGGCCTTGGTAAAGAGCTTTCAAATCTGGACGGGCTTGGGATTACATAATAAGGCCCGATCTAGGCCCGAGCGGGCTTGGGATAACACTTAATTTTTCAAGCCCGGCCCGAGCCCGACCGGGCCTGCCCAGGCCCGGCCCACGGCTACCCCTAGTTCCAGCGCCGGAGGTACGTAGTTTTGGCACCGGAGAAAGGTCGGGTTAGGCTGGGCTGGCGATTGCAGCGGCGATTGGATTTGGGTAAGGGTAACCGGTGTTTGGGCTGTTGGTCAGAGGTACGCCGCCGCCGTGGAATTTCTGTCGGATTGGGGGATTGCTCCAGCGACTAAGGTTCAGGCGGGTTTAGATGGGGACGGTGGGTATGGTTTGGACATATCCGAGACTGATGTTTGGGGGTTGTTGTGGTAGGAGAGAGTGATTAGGTGATTTAGTTATGGAGTTTGGAGAGAGGAGAGAGGAGAGAGGAGAGAGAGTGGTGGAAGGTTGAAGATGGGTTGGGTGGTGATTGTGTGTTGTAAGGGTGTATGGGATATGGTGGGGATGAGGGTGTGTGTAGGATATTTGTGGGTGTGTTTGGACCCAATTAAAATAATAAAAATAACTAAAATCCTAAAAAAATAAAATTAGTAAAAGCTAAAAATACAACTTCTAATATATAAAGAAAAGAAAATAAATAAAACTAAAAACATAATAAAAATATAGAAACTAAAGATCTAAAAAAAGTAATATATAGCAAAATTAAAAAGAAACTCCTAAAAATTAATCTTAAGAAAATAAGATAAAATAAATAAAAAATAATAAAATCAAAATAAAATTATACCAAATAAAAAGAAATAGAAAAATAGAAAATAAATCCTAGAAATTCTAAATAAATCTAAAATAAATCCTAAAAATAAAAATGACTCAAACTAAAAATCTGAAGAAAAAAAAACTAAACACACATCGGGCTCGGGAAATTGATTGGGCACGGTCTAGGCTTAGATTCGGTTCGGGACAAGGTTCGGGATATCGGAACACATTAGGTCAAGCTTAGAATGGACTTCTCACTTCACGGTTTCTTTGGATTTCTTCAATGCACATTTTTGACCGCTTATACTTTGCAATTGACTGGATTTAGCATTATTTGTACCATAACTGCGTATTGACATGAGAAATAAACAAATACGAATATAAGGCCAATTTACATTAAAACGAGCGACTAAAATGCATTTATTAGTGGTATAAAATATACACTTTGGGGGTGCTTATCACACCACCCCCAAACAGAACATTGCTAGTCCTCGAGCAAAACTTTAGAGAGAAAACAGAGATAAGTAACCAAAAGTGTGCCACTTTCGTAGGCACTGGCGATTGCACTTAGCATGTGCAAAAAGCCGTTAAACCTATAGGTTGCCCTACAGGACGAGTGGTGTCTCATGAGGGTTTGCAGTGAATGTACCCACAAAATTTGAAAACTTAGTTAAATGCAGTATCTGAGTAGATGATGAAATGCTATACAACCCAACTTTAAAAGGACATCAAGGAACACCGCATTCAACCATCGAAATAAGATATGAAATTACTTAATACCAAAAGTGTAATCCTTCCTAAAACTCAGCGTGTGTAGTGTGAAACAATCTTAAGGATCATTAGAGTAATTCTTAGATTGCCTTTATAGAATCAACGCTTTGACTTCAATTCTCACTGGAAATGTCTCTCTGAATCGAACTCTTTGAGAATTGGGTAAGTGTATCTCTCTAGTGTGTGAGGATGGGAGTAAATGTAAACAAGTTCAAACGTCTCACACACTTTATAAGAAAGGACGGATATATGAAAGAAATTTGATCTCATGAATGAATGCTTAATCACTATGTCGAGAATGTCGAGTTATTCACCGTACAATCTTCTTGTTTACTCGAACACATTACCAAAGGTGAAAATGTGGTTTATGTATGGTATGTAGGGATAATGAATTGAAGAAGATGAATGATGGGGTGTTTTGAGAAGAGTGAAACACACTTTGACTGACTATTGTCTTCATCTTTTGAATTTATGATCGCATGCTTCCTTTTTTTTTCTTTTCTATTTTTATTTTCTTTCTTGGCTTTTTTTTTAATTGCGATACATTTTTCTTTTCATAGCACAAATGAAGACAATTTACATGGAAAATTTCAAACACTCTTTTTCTCAAAAACGATGGCAATGATGGATGGTATTTGGGACATATGGATAAGGGTAATATGGAAAAATGATAATGGGTGAATGATAATGTGATAGGGAAAATGGTAAGTGTATGGAAATATCGATTTAGTGCCCGGGACAAACTACAAGACACATATTTCTTACAACTCGAAAGTAATGTCATTCTCAGTGATTAAGACAAATTTGAAAAAATGATGAGATCATACAACGACTAAATGTAGTACCCAAAGAAAGTTGAGTCAACTTGTAACTCAGAAATACATAAAAACCCTCAAAAAGGAGAAAAGCTCAAATCTCATGGGTTTAAGTCGCCACTAGTGATTTTTTAAGGCTTTCTTGAGAATATATTTACCCTTCAACTTTTGATTATAGACGTGATTGTATAAAATTGCCAAGTTTAGGAATTCATGGTGCAAGTACACTTTAACAGGTATTAATTAATTTATTGTAAAAAGCGTAATTTTAAGTCGAACACGGATATTTTGAGACTTTTAAAAGAGGAATGATAGACAATTCAAGTCATAAAAGTTTATTTTTAACTGCACAAAAAGTTTAAAATCACTTGTTTCTAAAAATTTTCAAAAGAGGTATGATTTTGATAAATTTCCCACCCCCAAACAAAAGAGAACATCGTCCTCGATGTTTAAAACCATATATAAAAATGAAAAACACAAGGGAGGAAAGGTAGTACCATAATGAACCACTAGTGAAATGCACCGTACTCTGGAACATAGATGAAACCTGAAGATCAGATGTGATACAAAAAGACGTACAAGTCTATAAAGCATGTGAAAAGCATTGGGTGGTGTGAAACACCACCCTCAAACAGGGTAAGATTCATACTCAGAAACAATGAACGACGGGCTGCCTCCCGATAGCGCTAAGTTTAACGTCTTCAGCCAGATCGAACCAATATCACCCTAAGGATAGGAACTATGAAAAAACATGGTGGCAGAACAATCGGGTGAGGAACTCACCCCTAAACAAGACTGAACAGTCAGTCTTCATAAATGGGGTCAATAAGGTCAATTTCTTCAATGTGAGAGGGGCCTAGCTCTAAGAAAGGATTTAATCGCTGACCGTTGACTTGAAAGAGGCTACCATCCTTAGGATTTTGAATTGTGATGGCACCATAAGGAGTAACAGATTCAACAATAAAGGGTCCAGACCAACGGGTTTTTAACTTCCCAGGAAAGAGATGAAGGCGGGAGTTATATAACAACACTTTCTGACCAGGGTGGAATTATTTGCGGAGGATGCTTTGGTCATGGATCCACTTCATTTTGTCCTTGTACTTCTTGGACAAATCATAAGCATCATTTCGTATCTCCTCTAATTCATTAAGTTTGGAGCTTTCGATGAATGCTAGCCTCATCGATATCAAAATTGAGGGCTTTGACACCCTAATAAGCATGATGTTCAAGCTCGACAGGTAAGTGACATGGTTTACCAAAGACCAAGCGATAAGGAGACATGCCAATTGGAGTCTTAAAAGCAGTACGGTATGCCCATAAAGCATTATTCAAGCGTAAGGACTAGTCTTTCCTATTAGGATTAAATATTTTTTCTAAGGTTTGCTTGATTTTTCGTTTGGAAACTTCAACTTGACCACTAGTCTGAGGGTGGTAAGAGAGACCAACTTTGTGGGTAACACCATATTATTTGACGATATGTTCAAAGAATCGATTATAGAAATGTTTACCCACATCACTAATGATAGCTTTGGGAGTTCCAAAACGTCTGAAGACATACTCTTTAATAAACTGGATCACAATGCGATGGTCATTGGTGCAGCAAGCTATGTCTTCAATCCATTTGGAAACGTAATCAACTGTAGCCAGTATATATTGGAAGCCATGAGATGAGGGAAAAGGACCCATGAAATCAGTGCCCCATACATCGAAGATTTCGACGATGAGAATGGGTGTGAGGGGCATCATGTGTCGACGAGAGATACCCCCAGATTATTGGCATTTGGCATAAGCCTGGCAGTAGTGGTGGGCATCTCGAAAAAGAGTGGGCCAGTAGAAACCACTTTACAAAATTTTGGTGGCGGTTTTCTTGGAGCTAAAATGGCCACCACGGGCACCATCGTAACAAAAGGAGAGTATACTTGACTGTTCATGGTCAGGAATACAGCGGTGAATGACTTGATCAGAGCAATACTTAAAAAGGAAGGGATTATCCCAAGAGTAAAATTTCACCTGGGCCATGAACTTAGAGTTCTCTTGTTTTGACAAATGATTGGGTAGTTGGTCGGTAACAAGGAAATTAACAATATCATCATACCAAGGAGAAGTGGAGGTAGCAAAAAGTTGCTCATCCGGAAATGTTTCAGAAATAGGGACAGGATCAGATTCTGACGTAATAGTGAGGTGGGAGAGATGGTCTCAACCAAATTTTGGCACCCTTTCTTATCGTGAATTTCGAGGTCAAACTCTTAAAGCAAGAGAATCCACCGTATCAAACGTGTCTTAGAATCCTTCTTCTGAATAAGGTGCCTCAGGGCGGCATGGTCAGTGTAAATGATGATAGGGGAACCAATGAAATAAGATCTAAACTTATCAAGTGCAAATACAACAGCTAGCAACTCCTTTTCGGTGGTCGTGTAATGAAGTTGAGCGTCATGGAGGGTTCTGCTAGCATAATAAATTACGTGCTGGCTCTTGTCAACCCGCTGACCAAGTACAACACCTAGAGAAAAATCAGATGCGTCACACATAAGCTCAAATGGTAAAGACCAATTAGGAGGCTGAATGATAGGAGAAGAAGTGAGCTTGGCTTTAAGGCGCCCAAAAGAAGCAACACATGCATCATCAATGACAAAGGGAACATCTTTGGATAAAAGGGTTGTTAAAGGTTGAGTAATTTTAGAAAAGTCCTTGATGAAACGACGGTAGAAGCCCGCATGTCCTAAGAAGGAGCGAATGTCCTTAACAGACTTAGGAATGGAAAGCGAGGACATTATGTAAACTTTTGCTTTATCAACTTCAATACCATCGCGAGAGACTACGTGACCTAAAACAATCCCCTTTTTGACCATGAAATGACATTTTTCCCATTTGAGGACTAATTTCTTTTCTTGACAACGTTTGAGGACCATAGTGAGGTGAGAAAGGCATTGCTCGAAGGAAGAACCAAACACAGAAAAATCATCCATAAAGATTTTGAGAAAACGTTCTACCATGTCACTAAAAATGCTAATCATACACCGTTGAAAAGTAGCAGGTGCATTGCAAAGGCCAAAGGGCATGCGAGAGTAGGCAAAAGTGCCAAAGGGACAGGTAAAGGTAGTTTTCTCTTGATCTTCAAGGGCAATTGGAATTTGGTTGTAGCCTGAATAGCCATCAAGGAAGCAGTAATATGCATGACCAGCTAAACGTTCGAGCATTTGGTCAATATAGGGAAGAGGAAAATGGTCCTTACGAGTGACAGCATTTAGCTTGCGATAGTCAATGAAAATACGCCAGCCCGTTTGCACACGGGTGGGAACAAGCTCATTGTCACTATTTTTTAGGACGGTGACACCAGACTTTTTCGATACAACATGAATGGGACTGAACCACTGACTGTCTGAGATAGGGTAGATAATACCAGCATCGAGCAATTTTAAAATCTTAGTGCGCACGACTTCTTTCATAGTAGGGTTGAGTCGACGTTAGGGTTCACGAGAAGTCTTAGAGTGTTCCTCTAGATGAATGCGATGACTACAAACATTTGGGTTCACGCCGTGAATGTATGAAATGGTCCAACCAATAGCAGTGCTATGCTGAGTAAGGGTGTGGACTAATTGCTCTTCTTGCGCAGGGGTCAAATCGGAAGAAATGATGACAGGGTGATGGTTGTTGGGGACTAAGAAAGTGTATTTTAACTCGAGAGGTAAGGTCTTAAGCTCCAAACTTATAGGTGGCGCAGGAGTGACATCGAACTCAGACGCAGAAACAGAGTCCAGAGAGTTCGTGGTGCATAAAGTGGAGGAATCTGATGTGGTCGGGAGTTCAGAAGGTGGAACAGGGTGATACAGAGAGTAAATAGTATAATCATAAAGGGGCTCGAAGGGAGGATCCCAAGAGGAAATTTCCACCAGTGGAGTGGAATCTAGCAGGGCATTGAGTTCAGAGATGGAGGAATCAATGTCAAAATCGGATCAAAAATGAGCCAAACATTGTTGGAGAGGATCGACAGGGTAAGTGTGGTCCAACATTTCATTAACTAAGGAGTCAATTACACACACCGCATCAATCGAATCGTCATCAACCGATTTTTGCATACGGTAGAATATATTAACTTCTACAGTCATGTTGCCAAAAGAGAGATTCATGGAACCGTCACGATAATTGATGATGGCATGGGCAGTGGCCGGAAAGGGGCGACCCAATATGATAGGAGTATTGGTTGGGTCGGGCGCAGGAGTGTATAAGATGATGAAATCCACAGGATAGTAAAAGTCTGAAACTTTCACCAAAACATCTTCAACGATACCTTTAGGGAATTTCACGGAACGATCAGCAAGTTGAAGAGTAACTCGTGTAGGTTTCATGTTTTGTAAACCTAACTCAAGGTAGAGGGAGTAAGGTAACAAATTAACACTAGCCCTAAGATCAAGTAAAGCACTAGTAGTGAACTTATTGCCTAACATGCAAGAGACAGTTGGATGACCAGGGTCTTTATACTTCATAACACCTTTATTATGGAGTTGGGACGTATCTTGCTTAGTGAGTAAAGCATCGCGCGAAACATTGGTTCTACGCTTAACAGTGCACAATTCCTTCAAAAATTTAGCATACGAAGGGACTTGTTGAATCGCGGTAAGGAAGGGAATGTTAATGTGAACATTCTGAAAGACTTTCTTGATCTCATCAAATTAGTGGTCTTTCTTAGTGGGAGCCAACCGATGAGGGAAGGGTGCTTTGGGCACATAAACAAAAGTCGGCTCAAGAGGATGGAACTCAGTGGGAGATTTAGATGGTGGGGTAACCTTAGGGATATGATCAAAAGGTGGGAGTGTCGGGTGTGGGACATCAGCATGAACACCATTATCAACTTGTTTTCCCGAGCGAAGAGTAGACATCGCTTTCATATCCGCTTGGTAATTGGGTGGATTGGAAGTGGAACCAACCTCATAGGCCGAGTCTTTGTTATTCTTCTTGGGGTTAGCAATAGTTTGACTGGGAAAATGACCTTTCTCTCGCTCAGGCTCGAATTGGTTGAAACACTTCTCAAGCCATTGGAGGGATTGAGTCTGAGTGATCATAAACTGAGTGAGGAGATTCTCGAGAGAAGAGGTGGAGGAATTGGGAAAAGGGGCATAAGATGGTTGGGGAACCAACTCGCGCTGAGAATTAAGCGGTTGTGAATACTCAAAGGAAGGAGGGGGGACAGGAACAAGCTAATTATTGTTGTTTGAATGTCCGCCATGGGGGACAAAGGAAGATGAAAAGTGCGATTAATGGTAAGGAGAAGACTGATGTGGGACAGGAGGGCGAGGTTGCCTTTGTGGGTTATGTGAATATGTTGTTGTGGTTGGGAAGGCGCGTTGTTGTGGTCGTACATATAAGAGAAATAGGGGTGATTCCTATTATTAGGATTATAAGTAAACGGCGGGGGAATGGGTTTCCTAGTGGTATCAAAGGCACGGGCTTAGGCCATGGTTGGTTCGGGATCATCATGTAGGAGGGGGAACAAATGAGCTAAATGATCTTGACTTAAGCAGACACTGCAAGAGCAAGGACTATAATCGTTGACAGTCATTGCTTGTTTAGAAAATATAACATTTTGTTGTATAGTACAACTGAGAGCGTCAACGGTTTTTGTCAAAGAGTTTAAGTTGTGTAGCAAAGTTTTAAAATAAGGATCATTTTTTACCTCAGAAGTGTTCCCTACACGTGGAGGATCGGATCACGAAAATGCATTGGTGCCCTCCCAATCTTGGGAGTCATCGCCTAATTCAAGGAGAAAATTATAGGCTGTAGTGGGAGTCAAATGCATGAACTTCCCTTCATGCATGAATTTAATCATGGTGCGAGAAGAAGGGATAATACCATTGTAAAAACTATGGACTAAGCGACTTTTCTCGAGACCGTGATGTGGGAAACTATTAATATAGTCTTCAAAATGGCCCCAGGCTTCACAAAACTGTTAAGTAGGCTTTTGTCTAAAATCCTAAATTGCTTGGCGCATTTCATTTGTTTTGCTCATGGGATAGAATTTATACATGAATTTCTTGACAAGTTGTTCCCAAGTTTGGATAGAATCCGGGAGCAAGGAATTGAGCCACATGGATGCATTATTCTGAAGAGAAAAGGGAAACAACCGAAGACGAACACTCTCTTCGTCTAAGTTTTTATTTTTAAAAGTAGCGCACACAGTGAGAAATTTTCGCAAGTGAGTATAAGGAGACTCGCGTTCAAGGCATGAAAACTGGGCAACATAGAAATAGTCGCGGGGTGAATTTCAAATTTCACGGCCGGAGTGGACGAAAGGACGATACATGAAGGTGGAGTGGTCATAATCGAGGCAAAGTAGTCCCTTAAAGCACGTTCATCGGCCATGATGGTTGGGGTAACAGAACCAGGGTAAGTGGGAGAACTAGGCGTCTCCGAAGAAGAAGAACACGGATCAGAAAAATGAGGAGGAAATGCAACGATAGGAACACGATCACCTAAGAGGGAATTTAGAGATGGAGCACTAGGGGAACGTGTTAATCAATGATCAATGCGTTGCCAATGTGGCATAAAAGCAAGGAAAAATATTTTTGGGATTTTTGGTTGTTTGACAAAGAAGAAAATATTTTTGGATTTTTTGGAAAATAAGGAATGAAAAATATTTTTGGAATTTTTTGTTTTTGTGATAAAAAATGAGGCGAAAAAAAGGAAAATATTTTGCAGTTTTGGTTTTTGTGAAAAAGTGCAGGAAAAAAACGGGAAAAAGGGTTGAAGGACTAACGGTGGAAAAACAGACAGTTGGAGGAAAAATTGGACTACCTAAAGAAACAATTTAGACACGTACACAAAGGGAACAAGTCCGACCGAGCACATAGCCAAATTATTATCTTCAAGTTAAGTGATTGGGTAGTCAATTTTAATTAGTCCGCGGGCGAGAAAATCACGGAATCTTAGGCCTCGCCGGTAAAAGTGTGAGCCTACTTTCTTCCCGAGAGACAAGAGGCTTACTAGTTAAGGATCACCACAATAGCTACTATAACACACCACTATTCGGTACCACGCTGGGAAAAATATAAACCCGTTTTACTAGGCGGCCTCACTTAAAACCCAGTTTCCCTAGACAAAAAGTCTTAAGATAGTTGAATGAAGATTTTTAGGGGTGGAAAGGACTCACTAGAGTATCCTATGAGGGTCTCGTTTCTAAAGGACCCTAATGAACACCGTTCCTACTTGGCTTGCTAGTTGATTGATTTTAATTTAAGTGAGAGCACGGGTAACAAGCAAAGGGAGATGTGATTGAGTGGGTGATGAAATTCCAACTCGTTTCAATGACCGGGTATAGGTCTTAGGTAAATTTATTCATCAAACCATCCAAATTAAGTGCAATAAAGAAATAAAAAGGAGATAGGAGCAAGTAGCACACAAAAATTGACTCGCTTGCAGGAGATTCGCGAGTGATAAAGAGTTTACCTCCCACGGTTTTTACACGCGTGCGGTGAAGACCAAGTTGAGTCGACCGGGGGAAAGTACGCCTACTTCAGTCGTCCCCGGGAGTCCTACCGACCCAAAGTAGAGAGGCTTCAAAATCCTCGCCTTTGGACGCCCTCTCTCTACCTTGTCCGGTTTCCCTTTTCGTGTTCTTTTTTTTTTTGGAATAAATATTACAAAAATAAATTGGTGTCAAAATGCACCCAAATTAATTACAAGGCCTCAATAATCCTAAACAACCAATCTAAGGAGGGAGAGGAAGGAATAACTCCAAAAAAAATTAAAAATTAAAATTACAAATCTTCACGGGCTTCAATCTTCAAGAAATCGGCAACGGCGCCATTTGATAACTCTTAGATTTGTATTCCTTCGGATATGGATTTGGAATGTCGCTGGGGTCAAACTTCGAGTATCAAAATTCCTGAAAATACCTACAAAACTTGTTAAAAATTCAGTATCGTGGCAAATTCGGGTATCAATCCAATTTCTAGCGTTGAAACTGTAATCGTGAAAACTTGCAATTCCAATTTTTATTAAAAATCTTATTGTGTTTTTAAAATATGTACTTGTTTTTTTTTCTTTTTATTTTTTAAAAACAATTTTTCAAGGGAGGCAACAAAAATTTATTCAACTAAAATGACTATGAAAATTTAGAAAGTAATCTAGTTTAGAACTTATGAGAAGAAACAAGAGGTGGGATTACACCGCGTAGTCAAATTAATTTACAGTCGTAATCATTCAGTTGAAAAGTTCGAAATAATATTGAAGTTAAAATTTAACTCTCGGTACAATCCTAAATTCAATTTTATATTTTTCAACAATTAAATCGGGAATAGTCACAACATAAAAAAAATAGGATTCACACTCATTTCAAACAAATATCCGCTAAGATTAATTTATTAAAATTTGTACGAATCTTTGAATTTTATACACAGAATTAATATTTTAATTTAAAAATAATATTAATCTCTAAGTAAAATTCAGAAGGCAAATATTAATTTATTAACTCTCGTTACATAAATTAATATGTGATTTTTCCTAATTTAATTAGGCCCAGTTTGGTTGCGCAAATTGTTTCATTATGTAAATTGATTCATTGTGAATTTGTGAATTGTAAATGAGTGAATTTGAAATGAGTTAAATCCAATTTTACACAATGTTTGGTAATTTGAAATTGATGTTGAGGTTCTATGAAAAAAAAGACAAAAACAAATCAAGATAGAGAGGGGGAGGGAAAGAGAGAGGGGGAGGGGGAGAGGAAGAGGGGACATGTACTTTATGTGACTCCTATTTCAAATGGATTCATTTCAACTTTTTTGTGAAATGATCCAATTTCAGATTTTGCACATAAGCTAAAATGGGGCAATTAATGAATCCTTTCATTAATGAAACCAAACACAATTAATGGGTCAATTTGTAAATGGATCAATTTATTAATGATCAAATTTACAATTTTGGGACAACCAAACGGGGCCTTAGTCTAGAACAAATCAACGAACAATTATTCAAATAAAATAACACAACATACGCGTTTCATCCCACCCATTGAATGGGGTGTTTAGCGAGACATGATTACAATTTCAGCACAAACACCATTAACAAACAAGAAACTAAAGAGAAAGAGAAAGAAATACGATACGCAATAATTTCTTGTGTCAACTGTGTGCATGAATACCCGTTCCAAACTTGTCACAAAATCTGACTGGATTACAAAACTGAAAATAAAAAGTGAACCTACAAATTTTTCTAGAGATAAAACTATCTTTTTTTTCTTTTTCTGTCTAACTATTTTTCTACCCTCTTTTTTTTTTCTTTTTTTGTCTCTCAATTCTCTCTCTGTATCTGTGTTCTCTTTTTTTGTGCTGAGAGAGTCTTCTTATTATAAGCTGACATCCCCTTCTTTTAAGATCCCCACGATTTTTGTTTTGGTTGAAGATTTTGTGGGATTTTGGTTTTGGCTTGGGATTATGTCTGATTTTTAAGGGATTTGGGATGGGTATTTGGGTCGGATAAGCTTGCAGGTTCGGGTTATGGGTTGAGTTGGAGCTCCGGGTTTACAGGTCGGTAGTTTTGGCGTCGGAGAAAGGTCGGGTTAGGCTGGGCTGGCGATCGTAGCGGTGACCGAGTTCGGGGTAAGGGTCATCGGCGTTTGGGATGTTGGTCAGAGGTACGCCATCGTCGTGGAATTTTTGCCGGATTGGGGGATTGCTCCGGCGGCTAAGGTTCAGGCGGGTTTAGATGGGGACGGTGGGTATGGTTTGGACATATCCGAGACTGATGTTTGGGGTTTGTTGTGGTAGGAGAGTGATTGGGTGATTTAGTTTTGGAGTTTGGAGAGAGGAGAGAGAGTGGTGGAATGTTGAAGATAGGTTGGGTGGTGATTATGTGTAGTAAGGGTGTATGGGATATGGTGGGGATGAGGGTGTGTGTAGGATATTTCTGTGTGCGTTTGGACCCAATTAAAATAATAAAAATAACTAAAATCCTAAAAAAATAAAATTAGTAAAAACTAAAAATACAACTTCTAATCTATAAAGAAAATAAAATAAATAAAACTAAAAACCTAATAAAAATATAGAAACTAAAGATATAAAAAAATAATATATAATAAAAATAAAAATAAAAATAAACTCCTAAAAATTAATCTTAAGAAAATAAGATAAAATAAATTACAAACTAAAACTAAAAACTAATCAAATAAAATAAAATAATACTAAATAAAAAGAAATTGAAAAATAGAAAATAAATTCTAGAAATTCTAAATAAATTTAAAATAAATCCTAAAAATAAAAATGACTCAAACTAAAAGTCTAAAAAAAATAAAAAATAAAAAACATAAACTAAACACACATCGGGCTCGGGGAATGGATTGGGCGCGATCTAGGTGTAGATTTGGTTCGGGACAAGGTTCGGGATATCGAAACACATCGGGTCAAGCTCAGAATGGACTTCTCACTTCACGGTTTCTTTGGATTTATTCGATGCACGTTTTTGACCGCTTATGCTTTGCAATTGCCTGGATTTAACATTATTTGTACTGAAACTGCGTATTGACCAGAGAAATAAACAAATACGAACATAAGGTCAATTTTAATTAAAATGAGTGACTAAAATGCATTTATTAGGGATATAAAATAGACACTTTTGGGTGCTTATCACTTGTTTAATGAGATATGTTGGAGCGCCTAGGTGCAGAAATAATAATGTTCTTTATAGGATTAAAGTATCTAGTCCGCTATAATATTCCTAATTTTACTACCAATCTAAAAATACCTAAACTATATCAACTAACAACACAACATCCTTATACAAATACAAAGATTCCTATATAAAATTCCACATTTTTCATACTTCCTCACGAGGGAACAACAAATGGAATGAAGCACATTTTTTGGTGACTCTTTTAACTTGAAATAGTCTTATGAGAAAGCCTATTGAGGGAGGCAGTAAATAATAACATAAGCTGAAATGGAGAATTTAAGAGTTTTTTCTAACAACAAAGGAATAAAAATCTTTTTCTTTTCCTAACAACCAATCACAACATTGGTGAAGGTTGAGAATTGTTGATGCAAAGGGTTTTCTAGATAATAATGGCGGCCCAAAGTCAAACACTAGTTTTCAGATTGTAAATTATAGGAGAAGCCCGCTGAGGGAGGCATTAGGACTTAAATGGAGAATTTAAGAGTTTTTTTAGCTTCGTTTTGTTTCAAAATTTTATTTTAAAAATATATAATTCATAAAATAATGCTTCCTTAAATATATATGGGAGAATGCTACACGTTAAAAGATTGCGTCTCGAGATCGCTATTTTTACATAAAATCAATTTTAAGCTTCATTTTCCAAATGTAAAAAAAACACATGAGAAGTGCAATTTTTGGAATAGAATATTTTGACATACATTTTTAATAGTGCAATACTCCGAGTGATTTTTGCACTTTACCCCTCAGACTTTTTAGTCATGCGAATGACCGTTATTTTGTATATCAAAATGCCATACGCCGATATATTCGTGGTAGTTTTTTACGATTAGGTAACGATGGTTAGTTGATGATGACCATATGCATTAAATGTCGACTCTCTCTCTCTCATGCACACACACATGGACGCACACATACACACGTTACATAATATCAAGATTTGTATCTCACGGATAAACGCATTTTCTAGTTTTGTAAAAAAATTCATGGAAAAAGAAAATTAGAAATCAAGATGAACACTGAAAATAGAAAACATAAAATAATATAATTTAGCTACGTACAATCATATCTTTACACGAACCGGTATCTAATAGAGCCGAGTGCTTTTAAAAAACATTATTGCACATGTGTGTGCGGTTTTACGTTGATTTGAAATATATCAAAAGCCACATATATATTTACCAATGAGAACCGTTTATGAAGGATCAAGAAACACAATACAAACTACAAAGAAAAATAAAAAATAACATACTCACACTCATACATTGTCCAAAATATGCGCAAATGCTACAAATTTTGTGTTATTGCATTTTAAAAGATTAAATCCCAACAAAAATGCTCAAACATTTGGAAATTGTAAATTATCAATAATCATAAGCACCATACTACTTTAAGATGCGTCAAAGTGCCTCAAGACATGTTCTTATTGTAATTTTATAGTAGATATGTCTCCCATAATCTTACTTACCATAATATATTGAAGGTAAATGGGCAAAAATCACGCTGATTTTCAATGATTTTCGATAACCTTTATATACACACATGAGTATATATATAAAGGCTACAAAAACAGATACAATAACAACTATAGCTAACCCGAGCTTATACAAAAAATACGTTGGGGACGCTTCACTTGGAGAAGGCGTAGGTATTATATCCACGGGAACTTGAGGGGGAGGAGATGGAGATGGAGATGGAGTTGGGGATGGAGATGGAGCTGGGGATGGAGATGGAGATGGAGATGGAGATGGAGATGGAGCTGGGGATGGGGATGGGGATGGAGATGGAGCCGTCGAACCTTGAGAAGAGGGTAAAGCAGATGGACTTAAAGATGGAACTATCGGAGTTGTCGAAGATTCATTAACCACATTGATGTCCACCTTTTGTCCAGCTAGGCAATGACCCCGGCCCCCACAAATGAAGTAATGGTGGCCAGTATCATTGAGAGTGATCGAGTCATTTCCGGATTTGTATGTGACGAGCATGGGGACTGACGTGGCACATAATTCATACACATCTTGTGGAACTTGAATCACGTTGTGGAGTTGCGTGTACTGAAAAACTGTTCACAACATTAAATGACATTTATTAGTTAGGGTGAAACTAATGGAATAAATAATCACTTCCTATCTAAACATACTATTTTTAGCATAATATGTAGTATAGATAACTTTTGAAGCCGTCTATGGAACTAATTAAAAATCTCATTTGGCTCAATAATGTGGTAAACGAACTAACTCCTCTCAATCAAATAATAATCTGATTTAATAATCTCTCAAATTATGCACATTTATGTATCCAAAAATCCTCCATAAAGTTGTGATTTTTTCATGACAACTACAAAGAAATCAACTTAATTGAAGTAGTTGAAGCTGCATAATTGAAAAGTAGAGCTCCATATAAAGTGACTCAAAGAAAACAGTGTCATCTCCTAAGAAATTACTACATTGTATTAGTAATAAGATTTTCAAGAATTTACTACTAGTGAAAATATTATGCTTCCTCCATCCCAAATTAAGATTCCGCTATTTTTTCTTGGTTATTCCAAATTAAGGTCCCATGTTCCTTTCAACTTGGATTTAATAAAAAAAAGATCGTAAATGAGAAGAAAAATTTTCAACAAAATTCTAAATATCAATATTTATTTTGATGACCACAAATCAAGACCGTTACAATTTTCTTAAAACAATGATACACTTATCCCAAAATTACCGAAAATACGCTTTAAGGGTTTGAACCCTGGCGGTACCCACACCATAATACAAGCCCTTAAAGCACATTTTCGGTAATTTTGGGGTAAGTCTAACATTTTTCATTTTTATAGTGATAATCACTGAGACTCTCCAACATATATTATTAAATTAAACATACCTGAAAATATATAAATTTTTAAAAATACCAAAAAAAATATTTTGGTAATATATGAGAAACATACTAAGGAGATCATCAATAAAATATTTCATCAAAAAATTCAATCTGAATGTAGGTGAAATGAAATGGGCGTGTATATGTGTATTTATTTACTGTTCAAACTTTTGATCATCACGTAACTCACTTTCGGATTGAACTTTTTGTACATAATCTCCTCGATATGAAGATCATCTATGGTTCAGAAATAATATATATTTGTTGTATTTTTCAAAATTGGTATATTCTTTAGGATTGTTTAATGAGATATGTTGGAGCACCTTGGTGCAGGAATAATAATGTTCTTTATAGGATTAAAGTATCTAGTCCACTATAATATTTCTAATTTTACTACCAATCTAAAAATAGATAGATTGTATCAACTAACAACACAACATCCCTAAATACATATACAAAGATTCTTATATAAAATTTCATATTTTTCGTACTTCCTCATGTGGGAACAACAAATGGAATGAAGCACATTGTTTGGTGATCTTTATAACTTAAAAGAGTCATATGAGAAAGCCTATTGAGGGAGACATTAAATAATAACATAAGACTGAAATGGAGAATTTATATGTTTTTTTCTAACAACAAAGGAATAAAAATCTTTTTTCTTTTCCTAACAACAAGTCTCAACATTGGTGAAGGTTGAGAATTCCTGATGCAAAGGATTTTCTATATAATAATGGTTGCCCAAAGTTAAACACTAGTTTTCAAATTGTAAATTATAGGAGAAGCCCACTAAGGGAGACATTAAAGGATAACATAAGACTGAAGTGGACAATTTAAGAGTTTTTTTGTTTCGTTTTGCTTTAAAATTTTATTTTAAAAATATATATTTGATAAAATAATGCTTCATTAAATATAGATGGGATAATGCGACACGTTAAAAGATTGCGTCTCGATATCGCTATTTTTACATAAAATCAATTTTAAGCTGCATGAAATTAAATGCACCTACCAAAAGTAAAAAAACACGTATGAGAAGTGCAATTTTTAGAATAGAATATTTTCACACACATTTTTATTAGTGCAATACTCCGAGTGCTTTTTGCACTTTACCCCTCAGACTTTTTATTCATGCGAATTATCGTTATTTTGTATATCAAAATACCATACACCGATTTACGGTAGATTTTAACGATTAGGTACCGATGGTTAGTTGATGATGACCAAATGCATTAAATGTCGACTCTCCCCCCCCCCCCCACCCCACCCCACCCCACACACACACACACACACATGCACGCACACATACACACGTTACATAATATCAAATTTTGTATATTTTGGAGAGTTGTAAATTGTTGTATTTTGTAGAGATTTTGAACAAATTCTAATCATTTGTTGTAATTATTTATTTTGTATTCTTGGAATTTGTTAAAAAAAACACCGGCTATTTTGTTAGAGTTTGTTTGCAGTAAAAGATTTTGTTGGAAGTTTTTGTCATGCATTTCCTGGCCAAAAAGAGAAGATCGAAGAGAGGGAGTTAAGGGTGAAGTTGTAATGTTTATTTTTTTTTAAATAAGTAGATTGACAGACATCTATTCATCTCACCAACTCTCAAATTCGGGGCCAATCCCCAAATATTGAAACATGGGATGTTAAATTCTAAGCATAAATATATATATATATATATATATATATATATATATTCTTGGGGGGGGGGGGGGGAGGGGGGAGGAAAGTCCAACTAACTAATATTTTAATTACAGTTATATATAGGTTTAAAATGAAAATTCGAACATTAATTTGATGGTGGAGATGAAGGTGCCTTGTTTGATTAGAAGTGTGGAATTTTGAAAATCACAAATAACATGACGACAAATTGTGAATATTGTTGCGTTATGTTGTTATCTGAGAATGATTTTTGACTTGTATTATACCAATAATTATCGAAACACGAATAAGATACAACCTCATTTTTTCACAAACGCAACTTATCTAAAACATGATATGGCAAGATTAACATGATTGACATATTAACCACAACGTGATACAAAAACACGACAAACGTCAAGAATTCATTCGTATTTAGTGTTGTGTGCATAACGTAGTACGATGTGACACAATTCATCGTCGAGTTTGACAAATACATCTTATTTACATAAGATATTTCCTTATATAAGTTCTATCAAAATATTTTTTTTCTCAATAGGTCATATTTATAAATATAGTGAATATTCCTTATATGTTTACAAATAGGACTTATTGGAGCAAAAAATTCACGGGTCCTGTTAGTGTTAAAAAAAACATATTGTAGGATTTATTGATAGATCTTGGGGGGGGGGGGGGGGGGGGGATAGGGGAACATTATCGAATAGCGCCTTTTGATGAGAGATATGAACAAGAAGCTTCGAGAAAACTTGTGTTTTCTGAATTATATGAAGCCAGTAGGCAAACAGCGAATCCATGGGTATTTGAACTCGAGTATCCTGGAAATAACATAATCCCTCCCAAATAAAAAAAAAATTGAAATTTTCCTTATTATACTTGCATTTTCTTAAGATTTTTATTAATTATAGGATTTTTTCCCTCAATTTTTTTTGAAAAATATTAAGAGTTACCACCCCAATGAAAATAAAGAACTACTTGCCATATCTATGTAAATATATAATCAAACGTCAATATTTGGATGTTATTTATGAGAAAATTTACAATTCTCATACGTATATATGTACAAAGAACAAGAATTTATACATATTATTATTAATTTTTATTCTTCGTATTAAAAAAATAATTAACTAAAAAAATTGATTAGTGTTAACGCACGCTTTTGCCGTGTTTGATTAGAGGTGTGCAACAAGGGTTGAATTTGAAAATGACAAATAGCACGACGAAAAAGTGTGAATATTTTGTAGCGTTATGCTATTGTCTGAGAATGATTTTTGAATTATATTTTGACGCTAAAAGCACACCAATAATTATAGAAACACATATAAGATACCACCTCATTTTTCACAAACACGACTTATCTAAAACATGATATGATTGGATTAACACGATTTACATATTAAACAAAAGATGATACAAAAACACGACAAAAGTCAAGAATTCATTAGGATTTCATGTTGTGTACACAACATAGTATGACATGACACGATTCATGGCCAAGCTTGACATATAAATTATATTTGCATAAAACATTTCATAATATAGGTTTATCAAAACATTCTTCTCAATAGATCATATTTATACATATAGTGAATATTCACTATATATTTATAAATATGACCAATTAGAGAAAAAAAACAATCATGGGGCCTACCGCTGGACAATGATGGATCTAAAAGGGGGCGACGCCCCCCCCCCCCCCCCCCCCCCCAAAAAAAAAATAATGAAATTTTCCTTATTATGTTTGCATTTTTTAAAGAATTTTATGAAATTATAGGATTTTTCTCCCCTCAATTTTTTTTGCAAAATATGAAGAGTCGTCACCCCAATTAAACTAAAGAATTACTTGGCATATCTACGTAAATTTATAGTCAAAAGTTAATAATTGGACGTTATTTATGACAAAATTTACAATTCTTAGACCTATATATGTACAAAGAACATCTATTTATACAATTTGTTATTAATTTTTATTTTTTGTATTAAAAAATTAATAGTTAACCGAAAAAATTTGTTAGTGTTCACGCATGCTTTCGCCCCCAAATGTCCAATTCCTGGATCCGTTTGTGGTAATACCTATTAAACTACTTACTTAATAAGCGAGATTGGTAAAAAAAACCTTAAATATAATTTGAAATGGGAAAATTAAAACACAAGTCGAGAATTAACTAATATTATAAACTTTAGCATGATCGTATTTCCTTCAAATTATGTAACAAACTTAAGAACATATAAAGCTATATCAAATGAAATTGAATCAAAGTGTATGAAATTATATAACCCAACAAAAACTCCCACTTGATAATCAAAATAATAAACATAGAGATAGAAGAATGACTCACGGATAATATCACCAACATGGAAGGTTTTGGTAGCCGTCCATTCTTGATAATTAACAATGTCAGTCCAACCAAGAGAGTCCCCGACCTTATAAAAAGCTGCATTAGAAAATTGGAGTGACGAAAAATTAACTAGCATGATTATCAACACATTCACAAACAAACCCATGTTTTTTTTGGATAATTTTAGATGAAAGAAAATAAAATTGAAAGACACGAATGTAAATTCCACTTTTTATTAATGTGTATTGTTTAGACTTACCTATGAGACCTTTCAATTCTAGACATAAAAAGGCTTGTTAACCAAGGCACCTTTCATTTACCTACGAGAGAGAATTTTGGGACCTTTCAATTCTTACAGGCTACTCAAATTCAATTATTCCTCCACGTGGTGTTAATTCGTGATATCTCATGCGTGTGGTTTGTTTGGGTTCCTTACACGTGGTGTTCCTTTGAGATACTTTTTAATGTCTCATTTTTGTTCACATTCATTTCCTTTGAGAGTTTTAGGACTAACAGTAATTTACAACTGTAATTACGATTGTTTATTGTTGATATTCTGTGCATTAAATTGATGTGCACAAGCATTTTTTTGTTAGAAATATTGTAAAAAAAATAATTTATTATGTTGTTGTTTTCTACCCTAATATTTTAATATGTCCAAAGGCCAATTTTTTTTATTTTGATTATTATAATTGAAATTTATCATTGACACATGATAAGTACTTATAGTTCATTACATTTTAACGTATTTAATTTTTTTATGCATTATATTATCATCAGCTATATAAATTTTTATTGTTGAAGCGTCTTTAAATAATTTTCTCTCTTTGTCCGTGCATCACACGGGTTTACAACTAGTATACTCTAAAATGCATAACAACTTCTTAAACTCTACTTTGGTAAGGATATTATTTTTTATTTATTTTTTTCAAAAGTGAGGTTGGTTTTTTCAAAAGTGAGGTTGGGCAAAAATCTGGGCGGGTATCTTTTTAACGCCTAATCTGGGGGGTATAATTTTAATGCCCAGAACTGTTGGGACCCACTTACACATTGTGTATCGGCCTTCTACATTTGCATCCTCTCAACATTTTCTCCCCTAAAACTGAACAATATCCTACCCACTATGAGACATAAAAGTCTAAAACTACACATTTAAACATCCCACTACAGCTAGCCTTAGAAAGAACGTTTTTTTCTCTTTTAGAAATGTGTGCTGTTTGGACTTACGAAGACCTTTCAATTGTATACATGGTTAAGACGGTTCACCAAGGGACCTTAATTTGATTTCTTTCCATTAATTATTTAATCCTCACTCCTGTCTCTTAATTAGCCTCCCACCACCATTTAACTACGAGAGAGAATTTTGAGAACTAAAAATCTTATATTCTTCTCTAAAATGCACTAAAAAGATCTTTCAATTTTCGTAAACAAAGAAGTTGTCCACGTGGTTGTAGATAATCTCCTCTCTCTTGGCATTTCTTCCATCCAACCTATTCATCTTTTTCATTTACTCCATATGTGCCCCTCTCCCTTCCCAATCTTAATAACCTATTTTTTTATTGGTCCTATTTTTAACCTATTTTTAGTGGTATAAACAATCAAATGAAACAATTGTAGTGATTAAACATAAATTAACCTATTTATAATTGGTACTTCGGGTGCCTACAATGTTGAAGACGCCATAACCCGAGCTTATGATTGGCAGCGCTCAAGTACAAGGGTTATGAGACCATTCTTAACTTTCCAGTAAGTTCTAAATACAATTTAAAATGGGTATAGCTATTCACACTCCAAAAAATCTTCAAACACTCCATTTTGTTTTCAAATAACAGTTAAAACTCTTATACCCTTATGATTAATTATTTCCATTTTTCTCATTCACAAAAAGATATAAACCTCTTTTTTACCCCAAAAATTATATACATAATTTTAAAAAATGAACTATAAAAAAAACAAGGACTCTAAAAAATATTATGTAATTCACAAAAATGAACTATTAAAAAAAAAAAGCAAAAACCTCTTTTTCACCCCAAAATTATTTTGTTTAAACAAATAAGAACACGACTCAATTAAAAAGAGACACGACATGTGACAAAAAAAATTCTCCACCTAAAACACGCACCACCAAGATAAAAACAATACGACACAAATTTTTTTTTTATCGAACACAATAACAATCAATTAAAAATGTTGTCCGACATGAAATCTAATTTTCATTTGGCTAATACAAAAGCAACACAAATAATAGTGACACAAAACAATACGACATGCCACAAACTTTAAAAGAAAATAAGACATGAACACGACCTAGTTAAAACGCGACATGCCATAAAATATTATTTTTTCACCTAACACGAACATTACTCAAATTAAAAATATAAAATAAGCTAAAAAAAACTTTAATAATTAGATTATGTTAAAAAGGCACCATAAATAGAAAAATGGAATAAATAGTTCTTGAATTTTAAACAAAAAAAAAATGTCAATATTTTATTTTATCTAACACGAACACAGTCTAATTAAAATACAACACGATAAAACATGAATTCTCATTTGTTTACCTAACACGACCCAAATAAATGTGACAATATATTAAATCTTATTTTTTAATCTAACATGAACATGATCTAATTTTTGTTTATAAAACAGTTTTTTATAAAAAAAAAAAAAAAAACGTTTTTTTAATAAAATTGTATTTTATTAAAACCTTTTGTGATAAAAATTGATTTTATTAAAACAGTTTTTTATTAAAATTGCAAAACAATTTAAAAGGGTTTAAACTGCTTTAAAAAAATACAGTTTTAAAATTGTTTTGTATTTTTAATAAAAACAATTTAAAACTGTAAACAGTTTAAAAAAATACAATTTAAAACTTTTTCAAAAAAAATAAAGTTTTAAAACTGTTTTGCATTTTTAATAAAAAAAAATTAAAATTGTAAACAGATAAAAAAAATACAATTTAAAACTGTTTCAAAAAAATACAATTTTAAATTTAAAACTGTTTTAAAAAAATACAATTTTAAAACTGTTTTACATTTTGAATAAAAACAGTTTTAAAAATGTTTAATAAAATACAGTTTTAAGACTGTTTTACATTTTTAATAAAACATTGTTCTTAGTAAGAGGCTGTTTTTTAATCAAAACTGATTTTTATTAAAGTTGTACTTTATTAAAACCGTTTTTTTTAATAAAAGACTATTTTTTTTTTATTAAAACAGTTTGATAATTAAAAAAAAATAGATTTGAGGGACTACATTGGCCAAAATAGTTTTTAAATGTTTTTTTAAACCATCATGAAAAGTAAAAAAATTAAAACAGAATTTTATTTAAAACAATTTTTTATAAAAAAATATTTTTTTATTAAAAATACAATTTTTAGTTGTTTTTCAAATACATTTGTTTTAATTGGAGATAAAAAAGTAGAAATTTAAATTTTGTTTTTATAAATTTTATTTTATTTGTTTTGACTGTTTCTATATTATATATGGATCCTGAACTTTTTATAATTATATCATAATCGTAAATTTTGTGTAAATTACATTTGACTCCCAAATTTTTTATAAACTTCATTTTGAAGAAAATAGGAAATTACTCTTAGGTCCCTTGCAAATAAATTTTATTTTATTTGTTTTTATAAATTTTATTTTATTTGTTTTGACTGTTTCTATATTATATATGGATCCTGAACTTTTTATAATTATTTCATAATCGAAAATTTTGTTTAAATTACATTTGACTCCCAAATTTTTTATAAACTTCATTTTGAAGAAAATAGGAAATTACTCTTAGGTCCCTCGCAAACAAATTTTAAACACTAAAGAAATTTTGAAAAATTTTAAACACTTAGGTCCACGAATTCTTTTCTTGTAGAAGTCCATGCGAGTGACATAACAAGTGGACCTAATTGTAAATAATTCTTAGATGTTTAAAAATTGTCTATAAGGGACCTAATTGTAAATTTTCCCCCAAAAAATTGTCTATCGTATAAACGCATTATCCAGTTTTCTAAAAAATTTCATGAAAAAAGAAAATTAGAAATCAAGATGAAGACTAATAATAGAAAAAATAAAATAATATAATTTAGCTACGTACAATCATATCTTGACATGAACCGGTATCTAATAGAACCGAGTGCTTTTAAAAACATTATTCAACATGTGTGTGCATTTTTACGTTGATTTGAAATATATCAAAAGCCACATATATATTTACCAATGATAAACTTTTATGAAGGATCAAGAAACCCAATTCAAACTACAAAGAAAAATAAAAAATAACACACTCACACTCATACATTGTCCAAAATATGCGGAAATGCAACAAATTTTGTGTTATTGCATTTTAAAAGATCAAATCCCAACAAAAATGCTCAAACATTTGGAAACAGTAAATTATCAATAATCATACGCACCATATTACTTTAAGATGCGTCAAAGTGCGTCAAGACATGTTCTTATTGTAATTTTATAGTAGATATGTCTCCCATAATCTTACTTACGAAAATATAATGAACTTAAATGGACAAAAATCACGTTAATTTTCAATTGAATTTCGATAACCTTTATATACACACACGAGTATATATATAAAGGCTACAATAAGAGCTACAATATAAACCATAGCAGCAATAACAACCATAGCTAACCCGAAGTAAAACAAAAAATACATTGCGGACGCTTCACTTGGAGAAATCGTAGGCAGTATATCCACGGGAACTGGAGGGGGAGGAGATGGAGATGGAAATGGAGATGGAGATGGGGATGGAGATGGAGCCGTCGAACTTTGAGAAGAGGGTAAAACAGGTGGACTTAAAGATGGAGGTATTGGAGTTGTCGAAGATTCATTAACCACATTGATGTCCACCTTTTGTCCAGCTGGGCAACGACCCCGGCCCCCACAAATGAAGTAATGGTGGCCAGTATCATTGAGAGTGATCGAGTCATTTCCTGATTCGTATGTGACGTGAATGGGGGCCGACACGACACAGGATTCATACACATCTTGTGGAACTTGTATCACGTTGTGGAGTTGCGTGTACTGAAAAACTATTCACAACATTAAATGACATTTATTAGTTACGGTTTAACTAATGGCATAAATAATTATTTCCTATCTAAACATATTATTTTTAGCATATTATGTAGTATAGATAACTTTTGAAGTCGTCTATGGAACTAATTAAAAATCTCATTTGGTTCAATAATGTGGTAAACGAACTAACTCTGCCCAATCAAATAATAATCTGATTTAATAATCTCTTAAATTATGCACACTTATGTACCCAAAAATCCTCCATAAAGTTGTGATTTTGTCACGACAACTACACAATGCAATCATTTTAATTGAAGTAGCTGAAGCCGCATAATTGAAAAGTAGAGCTCCATATAAAGTGACTCAAAGAAAACAGTGTCATGTTCTATGAAATTACTACATTGTATTAGTAATAAGATTTTCAAGAATTTACTACTATTGAAAATATTATGCTTCCTCCAACCCAAATTAAGATTCCTCTATTTTTTCTGGGTTGTTCGAAACTAAGGGCCCATGTTCCATTCAACTTGGATTTAATAAAAAAAGATCGTAAATGAGAAGAAAAATTTTCAACAAAATTCTAAATATCAATATTTCTTTTGATAACCACAAATCAAGACCGTTACAATTTTCTTTAGACAATGATACACTTATCCCAAAATAACCAAAAAAACGCTTTAAGGGTTTGAACCCTGGCGATACCCACACCAGAGTACAAGCCCATAAATCAAATATTCGGTAATTTTGGGGTAAGTCTAACATTTTTCATTTTTTTTATAGTGATAATGAGTGAGACTCTCCAACATGTATTATTAAATTAAACATACCTAAAAAATATAAATTTGTAAAAATACCAAAAAAAAAATATTTTGGTAATATATGAGAAACATACTAAGTCGATCATCTATAAAATATTTCATCAAAAAATTCAATCTAAATGTAGGTGAAATGAAATGGCCGTGTATATGTGTATTTATTTACTGTTCAAACTTTTGATCATCACGTAACTCACTTCCGGATTGAATTTTTGGTACATAATCTCCTTTATATGAAGATCATCTATCGTTAAGAAATTACATATATTTGTTGTATTTTTCAAAATTGGTATATTCTTTAGAATTGTTTAATGAGATATGTTGGATCCCCTTGGTGCAGAAATAATAATGTTCTTTATAGGATTAAAGTATCTAGTCCACTATAATATTTCTAATTTTACTACCAATCTAAAAATACATAGACTGTATCAACTAACAACTCAACATCCCTAAATACAAATACAAAGATTCTTATATAAAATTTCATATTTTTCATACTTCCTCATGAGGGAACAACAAATGGAATGAAGTACATTGTTTGGTGACTTTTATAACTTAAAAGAGTCAAATGAGAAAGCCTATTGAGGGAGACATTAAATAATAACATAAGACCGAAATGGATAATTTAAGAGTTTTTTTCTAACAACAAAGGAATAAAAATCTTTTTCTTTTCCTAACAACCTATCACAACATTGGTGAAGGTTGAGAATTGCTGATGCAAAAGGTTTTCCAGAGAATAATGGTTGCCCAAAGTTAAACACTAGTTTTCAGATTGTAAATTATAGGAAAAGCCCACTGAGGGAGACATTAAAGGATAACATAAGACTGAAATGGACAATTTAAGAGTTTTTTTTGTTTCGTTTTGCTTTAAAATTTTATTTTAAAAATACATATTTGATAAAATAATGCTTCATTAAATATAGATGGGATAATGCGACACGTTAAAAGATTGCGTCTCGATATCGCTATTTTTACATAAAATCAATTTTAAGCTGCGTGAAATAAAATGCACCTACCAAAAGTAAAAAAAACACGTATGAGAAGTGCAATTTTTAGAATAGAATATTTTGAAACACATTTTTATTAGTGCAATTCTCCGAGTGCTTTTTGCACTTTACCCCTCAGACTTTTTATTCATGCGAATTACGGTTATTTTGTATATCAAAATACCATACACCGATTCACGGTAGATTTTGACGATTAGGTACCGATGGTTAGTTGATGATGACCAAATGCATTAAATGTCGACTCTCCCCCCCACCCACTCACACACACACATGCACACGTTACATAATATCAAGATTTGTATATTTTGGAGAGTTGTAATTTTTTGTATTTTGTAGAGATTTTGAACAAATTCTAATCTTTTGTTGTAATTATTTATTTTGTATTCTTGGAATTTGTTTAAAAAAACACCAGCATTTTTTTGCAATAAAAGAATTTGTTGGAAGTTTTTGTCATGGATTTCCTCGCCAAAAAGAGAAGATCGAAGAGAGGGAGTTAAGGGTGAAGTTATAATGTTTATTTTTTTTAAATAAGTAGATTGACAGACATCTATTCATCTCACCAACTCTCAAATTCGGGGCCAATCCCCAAATATTGAAACATGGGATGTTAAATTTTAAGCAGAAATATATATATATATATATATATATATAGGTTTAAAATAAAAATTCGAGCATTAATTTGATGGTGGAGATGAAGGTGCCTTGTTTGATTAGAAGTGCGATAAATTGTCAATAATATTGCGTTATGTTGTTATCTGAGAATGATTTTTGACTTGTATTATACCAATAATTATCGAAACACGAATAAGATACAACCTCATTTTCCATAAACGCAACTTATCTAAAACATGATATGGCAGGATTAACATGATTGACATATTAACCACAACGTGATACAAAAACACGACAAAAGTCGAGAATTCATTCGTATTTCGTGTTGTGTGCATAATGTAGTGCGACGGGACAGAATTCATCGTCGAGTTTGACAAATACATTATATTTACATAAGATATTTCCTTATGTTAGTTCCATCAAAATATTTTTTTTCTCAATAGGTCGTATTTGTAAATATAGTGAATATTCCTTACATGTTTACAAGTAGGACTTATTGGAGCAAAAACATTCACGGGTCCTGTTAGAGTTAAAAAACATATTATAGGATATAGTGATATATCTTTGGGGGGGGGGGGGGGGGGGTGGAACAGGGGGACATTATCGAATATCGCCTTTTGATGAGAGATATGAACAAGAAGCTTCGAGAAAACTTGTGTTTTCTGAATTATATGAAGTCAGTAGGCAAACAGCGAATTCATGGGCATTTGCACTCGAGTATCCTGGAAAAAACATAATCCCTCCCAAATAAAAAAAATTTGAAATTTTCCTTATTATACTTGCATTTTCTTAAGATTTTTATTAATTATAGGATTTTTTCCCTCAATTTTTTTTGAAAAAGATTAAGAGTCACCACCGCAAAGAAAATAAAGAACAACTTGCGATATATATGTAAATATATAATCAAAAGTCAATATTTGGATGTTATTTATGAGCAAATTTACAATTCTCATACATATGTATGTACAAAGAACATAAATTTATACAATTATTAATTTTTATTCTTCGTATTAAAAAAATTAATAATTAAATAAAAGAATTGATTAGTGCTCACGCACGCTTTCGCCGTGTTTGATTAGAGGTGTGCAACAAGAATTGAATTTTGAAAATGACATATAGCACCACAAAAAAGTGTAAATATATTGTAGCATTACGCTATTGTCTGAGAACGATTTTTGAATTATATTTTGACGCTAAAAGCACACCAATAATTTTAGAAACACATATAAGATACCACCTCATTTTTCACAAACCCAACTTATCTAAAAACATGTTAAGACCGGATTAACATGATTGACATATTAAACAAAACATGACACAAAAACACGACAAAAGTCAAGAGTTCATTAGGATTTCGTGCTGTGTACATAACATAGTATGACATGACACGATTCATGGCCGAGCTTGACATAAATCGTATTTGCATAAGACATTTTCTAATATAGGTTTTATCAAAACATTCTTCTCAATAGATCATATTTATACATATAGTGAATATTCACTATAAATATTATAAACTTTAGCATGATCGTATTTCCTTCAAATTATGTAACAAGCTTAAGAACGTATAAAGCTATATCAAATCAAATTGAATCAAACTATATTAAAATTATTGACGCACGATCAAAGAATCTAATAACCCAACAAAAACTCCCACATGATAATCAAAATAATAAACATAGAGATAGAAAAATGACTCACGGATAATATCACCAACATGGAAGGTTTTATTAGCCGCCCATTCTTGATAATTAACATTGTCAGTCCAATCAAAAGAGTCGCCAACCTTGTAAAACGCTGCATTAGAAAATTGGAGTGACGAAAAATTAACTAGCATGATGATCAACACATTCACAAACAAACCCATGTTTTTTTTTTTGGATAATTTTAGATGAGAGAAAATAAAATTGAAAGATACAAATGTAAGTTCCGCATTTTATACGTATGTATTGTTTAGATTTATGAAGACCTTTCAGTTCTATTAATAAAAAGGATAGTTAAGAGGGTTCACCAAAGGGACCTTTCATTTACCTACGAGAGAGAATTTTGAGACCTTTCAATTCATACAAGCAACTCAAATTCAATTATTCCTCCACGTGGTGTTCATTCGTGTGATATGATATCTCATGCGTGTGCATCTGGAGAGTTCCTTTGAGACACTGTTTAATGTGATATATTACAAAAATAACAATACTGTTTAATGTATCCTTTGAGAGTTTTAGGAGTAACAGTAATTACAAGTTGTAATTTACAACTGTAATTACGATTGATAATTACAGCCCCTCACCGGTAATGCTTTTTGAGATTCTCTTTTTTGTTGTTGTTGTTTATTGTTGATATTCGTTTTTTATGTTATCTGTGCATCAAATTGGTGTCCACAAACATATTTTTTGTTAGAAATTCTTCACTGTTTTTTATTTAGTATTGTAATAAAGCTATGGATCATGAATCTACAAAGAATGAAAAATACACCACCACTTTTTTTTTATAATGAAACTTTATTATTGTCATTTGTAATGAAACTTTTGATAAAATATTGTAAAAAAAAATAAAATATTATGTTGATTTTTCTACCCTAATATTTTAATGTCCAAAGGCCATTTTTTTTTAATTTTGATTATTATAATTGAAATTTATCATTGACACATGAGTCATGACAAGTACTTATTGTTGGATAAATTCCAATATTTATTGATATTTTAATTTTTAGTTGTTATTATTTTATTATATTATTGGTGTTTTATTTTAAACATAGTTTGAGTTTTATTTTAGAAGGTAGAAACATGAGCAAATGGATGTGAAAGATATGGGGGTGCTCAAAATCCCATATTGTCCCACATTGGAAGAATACTACAAAAAGTAGTGGTATATCAACTAAATGAAAACTAAGATTCTTAGTTGACAAGTTAAATAAGAGGCTATGATCCTACGCATTGTGGTGGTGCTTAAGCACCAATAATCGCGACACGCGGGGCGCGAAAGGGTGATTGGGCGCATTGTGCGCTTTGACGCGCACTTGGCACGTGCGCATCGTCGCTTGGAGCGTGGGAGCCTAAAGTTTTGACGAGGTAAAACAGATCAACGGTTGTGATTAAACGATCCGATCAAAGGGTTTAAAATCCGAAACGATTTTGACGAGGTAAAACAGATCAACGGTTGTGATTAAATGATCCGATCAGAGGGTTTAAAATCCGAAACGACTTGATCTAAACCGTTGGATGAACTCGTAGCGTTTCATGTAGGGGATGTCCATTCGCTTACGATGGGACGCCTAATCTGAACCGTTAGATCGCAGCTGTTCCAAACAGGCACGATCCAACGGTTGCTGAGTCAATCCATGAAGAGTTGTAACTGTTGAAGAACAGTCACAGAAATGGCTATAAAAAGAGTTCCAGACCTCTGTTTTGGACACCGAAAATTGTTAGTTTCTCCTCTCTCCGTCCTCTATATTTTGACATTATCAAGTTACAAATTCAGAGTGTTCTCAATTTGATCAAACAGTACATAGTTTGAATCTAACAACTGTTCATACACTGTATTGTATCCTGAAGGTAGATTCTGTAAAACCCATAGTGTACTTGCGGTTCTGGTTCTGTCTCAACCGGATTGGGAGAAATTTTGCCTAAAAGAAAGCGTTCCAAGAACGTGCCTTGCAGAAAATAATTAATATATTTCATTATTTCCATAACAAAACTCCAACACTTATAGTTCATTACATTTTAACGTATTTAATTTTTGTATGCATATTATCATCAGCTATATAAATTTTTATTGCATCACGCGGGTTTACAACTAGTATACTCTAAAATGCATAACAACTTCTTAAACGCTACTTTGTTGAGGATATTATTTTTTATATATTTTTTTCAAAAGTGAGGTTGGGCGGGTATCATTTTAATGCTCAGAGCTGTTGGGGTGCACTTACACATTGTGTATCGGCCTTCTACATTTGCATCCTCTCAACATTTTCTCTCATCTAAAATTACACAATATCCTACCCACTGTGAGACATAAAAGTCTAAAACTACATATTTAAACATCCAACTACAGATGGCCTTAGACAGAACGATTTTTTCTCTTTTAAAAGTGTGTGTTGTTTGGACTTACGAAGACCTTTCAAGTGTATACATGGTTCAGACGATTCACCAAGGGACCTTAATTTGATTCCTTTCCATTAATTATTTAATCCTCACTCTTGTCTCTTAATTAGCCTCCCACCACCATTTAACTCCGAGAGAGAATTTTGAGAACTAAAAATCTTATATTCTTCTCTAAAATGCACTAAAAGGATCTTTCAATTTTCGTAAACAAAGAAGTTGTCCACGTGGTTGTAGATAATCTCCTCTCTCTTGGCATTTCTTCCGTCCAACCTATTCATCTTTTTCATTTACTCCATATTTGCCCACTCCCTTCCCAATCTTAATAACCTATTTTTTTATTGGTCCTATTTTTAGTGGAATAAACAATCAAATGAAACAATTTTAGTGATTAAACATAAATTAACCTATTTATAATTGGTACTTCAGGTGCCTAAAATGTTGAAGACGCCACAACCCGAGCTTATGATTGGTAGCGCTCAAGTACAGGGGTCATGAGACCATTCTTAACTTTCCAGTAATTTCTAAATACAATTTAAAATGGGTATAGCTATTCACACTCAAAAAAATCTTCAAACACTCCATTTTGTTTTCAAATAAAAGTTAAAACTCGTATACCCTTATGATTAATTCCTTCCATTTTTCTCATTCACAAAAAGATATAAACCTCTTTTTTGCCCCAAAAATTATATACATAATTTTAAAAAATGAACTATAAAAAAAAACAAGGACTGTAAAAAATATTATGTAATTCAAAAAAAATGAACTATTAAAAAAAAGCAAAAACCACTTTTCACCCCAAAATTATTTTGTTTAAACAAATAAGAACACGACTCAATTAAAAAGAGACACGACACGTGACAAAAAAAATTCTCCACCTAAAACGAGCACCACCCAAATAAAAACAATATGACACAAAAAAAAAATTACCGAACACAAAAACGATCAACTAAAAATGTTGTCCGACATGAAATCTAATTTTTATTTGGCTAATACAAATGCAACACAAATAATAGTGACACGAAACAATACGACATGCCACAAACTTTAAAAGAAAATAAGACACGAACACGACCTAGTTAAAACGCGACATGCCATAAAATATTATTTTTTCACCCAACACAAACATGACTCAAATTAAAAAAATAAAATAAGCTAAAAAAACATTAATAATTAGATTATGTTAAAAAGGCACCATAAATAGAAAAATGGAATAAATAGTTCTTGAATTTTAAACCAAAAAAAAATGTCAATATTTTATTTTATCTAAAACGAACACAGTCTAATTAAAATACAACACGATAAGACATGGATTCTCATTTGTTTACCTAACACGACCCAAATAAATGTGACAATATATTAAATTTTATTTTTTAATCTAACAAGAACATGATCTAATTTTTGTTTATCAAACAGTTTTTTATAAATAAAAAAAACGTTTTTTTTTTTAAAAGTTGTATTTTATTAAAACTGTTTGTGATGAAAATTGTTTTTATTATAACAGTTTTTTATTAAAAATGCAAAACAGTTTAAAAGGGTTTAAACTGTTTCAAAAAAAATATGGTTTTAAAATTGTTTTGCATTTTTAATAAAAACAATTTAAAACTGTAAACAGTTTTAAAAAAATACAATTTAAAACTGTTTTAAAACTGTTTTGCATTTTTAATAAAAACAATTTAAAACAGTAAACAGATTTTAAAAAATACAAAAAAAAATACAATTTTAAAACTGTTTTACATTTTCAATAAAAACAGTTTTAAAAATGTTTAATAAAATACAGTTTTAAGACTGTTTTACATTTTTAATAAAACATTGTTCTTAGTAAGAGGCTAATTTTTTAATTAAAACTGATTTTCTTAAAGTTTTATTTTATTAAAACCGTTTTTTTTTTCATAAAAGAGTGTTTTATTTATTTATTAAAACTGTTTTATAATTATTAAAAAAAAACAGATTTGAGGGACTACATTGGCCAAAACAGTTTTGAAATGTTTTTTTTAAACAGTTATGAAAAGTAAAAAAAATTAAAACAGATTTTTATTTAAAACAATTTTTTATAAAAAAATATTTTTTTATTAAAAATACAATTTTTAGTTGTTTTTCAAATACATTTGTTTTAATTGGGGACAAAAAAGTAGAAATTTAAATTTTGTAAATTTAAGGGTATAATTGACATTTGGTTAGAAAATGGAGTGTTAGAAGAATTCTTTGGAGTGCCAATAGCTAGTCCCTTTAAAATTCATTCCAATCATTTCCTCATCTGATAAGATACATGGAACGAATACCATTTTACATGTAGTTGATAATGTACCAAGAGGCCCTGAAAGAAACGGAGAGTCAATTCAGGGAGGAATACATGGGGTCAATTAGGAGGTAAAATTGTATAAGAATGAATTTAAATCAATATATGTGTGTGGTGTAGTGGTGTGTATACATATAGGATTGGAGTAATATTTGTCTTTGAAATTCAAGTAAAAGCAGTAGTTATTCTCCAGGAATGTCATAATAGAGAGGAGTTGCGAGGTATTAGAAACACAAATGTTTTTATCTATTTTTATTTTTAGTTTTTTTGTGTTGGGAATTTGCACTAGAGAAATGCTCAGTATTTTGTTGGTTGTTATTTTATCTATATAAATGTTATTTTATCCATTCTTATTTTCTTCAAATTAGTTCCTTAATAATATGGGTTGTTGTTAGTGGTGTCAATTTTAATTTAATCTCGCCTATTATAATACATTATGTACCGAACATTAACCTATTAGTAAAATAACGTACAAAAGTCTCTCAAAAAGTCAGTATGCGCATGGAGCATGCTATATTACGTTTTACGTGTTGTGTGGTCTTGATCATGAGTTTCACAAATGAATCTAAGCTTTTAGTTTAAACCACAAAACGAAAGTTGACGTCAAGTATCTGTTGAAATGCCTAAACAAAGTATGCTTCTTTAAGTTTGCAAGTTATATGTTTGACGAAAGGGCTATATAAGCACTTTACCTATTAGCGTGTTACTAAATTGGTGCAAAATTACTATCACAATAGACTTGTCCGCGCATCACGCGGGTTTACACCTAGTTAACATTAAAAAGCATTACATTAACCAAATGAATATTAAGCACTTATCAAAAAGTATAATGTAAGGCCTATTAAACTATTACATTTTAGTGCGTTGCACAAATGTGTCGTATTTGTGAGTGCGCATAGAATGCCTCTTTGGTAATTAACCAAAAAAATTTTAAAAAAAATCAAAAAACTATTCCAATGTTACAAATTAGGGTCCTTGTATGACCACTCAAAATTGAGACTCAAAAATCGCAACTCACTGACATGGTGCATCGCGATTGGTTAGTATCACTTGCGCAGATCCACGTTCATAAAGAATTAACCAATAATAGCACGCCTTGTCAATGAGAATCCCAATTTTAACTCCCAACCAAGACTCAACCTCAAAATTTTCTACAAATTACCGACTCCTTCAAGATTTACATGCATTAAGTCACGCGTAAGTTTTGTTGAACGTGGCAGTGTATAATGAACGGCATGGAAACCTGTTTAAGATAGGTAGTTCCAATTTTGTCCCTTGCAATTAATTGTAAAGATAGGGGTTACTAATTTTACTTGTAACTTCTAATGGCAAACATAGGATAAGGTGAGGAGTTGAAGATTAGAAGTGAAACCAAAGTGGAGATTCAGGTATGTGTAATTTTACAACCCACGTGAAAGTTAATTTCTACCTTCATGTGTTTATTTGGTACCATATGACAATCATAAGTTAAAGTTTATTATGTCACACTAAGGTTTTTAAATATTTATGTTTTAGTTGGTATATCATACTAGTAATGACAGCAAAATCGTACGAAAATAGTCCCAATTTGCACTTGAAAAAGTGGAACAGGTGGGTGTTTAATTTTGTAACTTTGTATCAAACACCCATGCGTAGCATGTCCCGTTAATTAATCCAAGGAAATTTCTATTTGTATGTAGAATTCGCATTTACATAATTGTGAATTTATATATACAAGTAGCGTGTCGTGTCCGTATTAATCCGTGTTTTGAGACGTGTCGTGCCTTTAATGGTTCGTATTAAACGCAAACCAATATAAACATGATATGTCAGTATCTACATGATAAGTAATTCTGTACATACGATTTTGTACTAGGATTTGGGCACTTGACTATACTTCAATAAAATTTGCCGCTCTTTTCCCCCGAATGTTGATTTATTTTTTCATTTCGATAATATTATAATATAAAAGTTAAGTGGCAAAAAATATCAAATGAATTATATATATGGAATAATTCTTTGGTTAAATTCTACTGCGACAAATGACAATTAGAAAGTCGTCCGCAAGCGAACGCATTCAAGAAATCGTAGGGCCTAAATGCTTTTTAAATTGGTTTTAATTTGTTATTTCTTTTTTGCAAGATTTCTTCTTTAGCGCTTGTAAGTTCCCTTGGAGAGGCTTTTTTCCCCTTATTAATAAAATATTTTCTTTAATGAAAAAAAATGTCTTGTAGAAGTCCACGCTAGTGACATACTAAGTGGACCTAATAGTAAATTATTCTCAAATGTTTAAAAATTGTCTATAAGGGACCTAATTGTAAATTGCCCCCCAAAAAATTATCAATCGAATAAACGCATTTTCTAGTTTTCTAAAAATTTTCATGAAAAAGGAAAATTAGAAATCAAGATGAAGACTAAAAATAGAAAACATAAAATAATATAATTTAGCTACGTACAATCATATCTTGACATGAACCGGTATCTAATAGAGCCGAGTGCTTTTAAAAACATTATTGCACATGTGTGTGTGGTTTTACGTTGATTTGAAATATATCAAAAGCCACATGTATATTTACCAATGATAAACTTTTATGAAGGATCAAGAAGCCCAATTCAAACTACAAAGAAAAATAAAAAATAACACACTCACACTCATACATTGTCCAAAATATGTGCAAATGCTACAAATTTTGTGTTATTGCATTTTAAAAGATTAAATCCAAACAAAAATGCTCAAACATTTGGAAATGGTAAAGTATCAATAATCATACGCACCATACTACTTTAAGATGCGTCAAAGTGCCTCAAGACATGTTCTTATTGTAATTTTATAGTAGATATGTCTCCCATAATCTTACTTACCAAAATATAATGAAGTTAAATGGACAAAAATCACGCTAATTTTCAATTGATCTTCGATAACCTTTATATACACACATTAGTATATATATATAAAGGCTACATTTAGAGCTACAATATAAACCATAGCTGCAATAACAACCATAGCTAACCCGAGGTTAAACAAAAAAACACATTGGGGACGCTTCACTTGGAGAAGTCGTAGGTAGTATATCCACGGGAACTTGAGGGGGAGGAGATGGAGATGGAGATGGGGATGGAGATGGAGACGTCGAACCTTGAGAAGAGGATAAAGCAGGTGGACTTAAAGATGGAGCTATCGAAGTTGTCGAAGATTCATTAACAACATTGATGTCCACCTTTTGTCCAGCCGGGCAATGACCTCGGCCCCCACAAATGAAGTAATGGTGGCCAGTATCATTGAGAGTGATCGAGTCATTTACTGATTTGTATGTGACGTGCATGGGGGCCGACGCGACACAGGATTCATACACATCTTGTGGAACTTGTATCACATTGTGGAGTTGCGTGTACTGAAAAACTGTTCACAATATTAAATGACATTTATTAGTTACACTGAAACTAATAGAATAAACAATCATTTCCTATCTAAACATATAATTTTTAACATATTATTTAGTATAGAAAACTTTTGAAGCTGTCTATGGAACTAATTAGAAATCTCATTTGGTTCAATAATGTGGTAAATGAACTAACTCCTCTTAATCAAATAATAATCTGATTTAATAATCTCTCAAACTATGCACATTTATGTATCCAAAAATCCTCCATAAAGTTATAATTTTGCCACGACAATTACACAATGATATCAAATTAATTGAAGTAACTGAAGCCGCATAATTGAAAAGTAGAGCTCCATATAAAGTGACTCAAAGAAAACAGTGTCATGTTCTAAGAAATTACTACATTGTATTAGTAATAAGATTTTCAAGCATTTACTACTATTGAAAATATTATGCTTCCTCCATCCCAAATTAAGATTCCGCGATTTTTTCTGGGTTGTTGCAAATTAAGGGCCCATGTTCCTTTCAACTTGGATTTAACATAAAAAAGATCGTAAATGAGAAGAAAATTTTTTAACAAAATTCTAAATATTAATATTTATTTTAATGACCACAAATCAAGACCGTTATAATTTTCTTAGAACAATGATACACTTATCCCAAAGTTACCAAAAATACGCTTTAAGGGTTTGAACCCTCGCAGTACCCACACTAGAGTACAGGCCGTTAAAGCACATTTTCGGTAATTTTGTGGTAGGTCTAACAATTTTCATTTTTTTTATAGTGATAATGAGTGAGACTCTCCAATATATTTTATTAAATTAAACATACCTAAAAATATATAAATTTTTAAAAATACCAAAAAAAATTATTTTGGTAATATATGAGAAACATACTAAGGAGATCATCTATAAAATATTTCATCAAAAAATTCAATCTGAATGTAGATGAAATGAAATGGGCGTGTATATGTGTATTTATTTACTGTTCAAACTTTTGATCATCACGTAACTCACTTCCGGATTGAATTTTTTGTACATAATCTCATTAATATGAAGCTGATCTATGGTTAAGAAATTACAAATATATGTTGTATTTTTCAAAGTTGGTATATTCTTTAGGATTGTTTAATGAGATATGTTGGAGCGCCTTGGTGACGAAATAATAATGTTCTTTATAGGATTAAAGTATCTAGTCCACTATAATATTTCTAATTTTACTACCAATCTAAAGATACATAGACTGTATCAACTAACAACTCAACATCCCTAAATACAAATACAAAGATTCTTATATAAAATTTCATATTTTTCATACTTCCTCATGAGGGAACAGCAAATGGAATGAAGCATATTGTTTGGTGACTTTTATAACTTAAAAGAGTCATATGAGAAAGCCTATTGAGGGAGACATTAAATAATAACATAAGACTGAAATGGAGAATTTAAGAGTTTTTTTCTCCCAACAAAGGAATAAAAATCTTTTTCTTTTCCTAACAACCAATGACAACATTGGTGAAGGTTGAGAATTGCAGATGCAAAGGGTTTTCTAGATAATAATGGTTGCGCAAAGTTAAAAACTAGTTTTCATATTGTAAATTATTGGAGAAGCCCACTGAGAGAGACATTAAAGGATAACATAAGACTGAAAATGGACAATTTAAGAGTTTTTTTTGTTTCGTTTTGCTTTAAAATTTTATTTTAAAAATATATATTTGATAAAATAATGCTTCGTTATATATATATATATATATATATATATATATATATGCTACACGTTAAAAGATTGCGTCTCGATATCGCTATTTTTACATAAAATCAATTTTAAGCTGCGTGAAATAAAATGCACCTACCAAAAGTAAAAAAAAAACACGTATGAGAAGTACAATTTTTAGAATTGAATATTTTGAAATACATTTTTATTAGTGCAATTCTCCGAGAGCTTTTTGCACTTTACCCCTCAAACTTTTTATTCATGTGAGTTACTGTTATTTTGTATATCAAAATACCATACACCGATTCACCGTAGGTTTTGACAATTAGGTACCGATGGTTAGTTGATGAGACCAAATGCATTAAATGTCGGCTCTCTCTCTCTCTCTCTCTCTCTCTCTCTCTCACACACACACACAAACACACACACACACACACACACACAAACACACACATGCACGCACACATACACACGTTACATAATATCAAGATTTGTATATTTTGGAGAGTCGTAATTTTTTGTATTTTGTAGAGATTTTGAACAAATTCTAATCATTTGTTGTAATTATTTATTTTGTATTGTTGGAATTTGTTAAAAAAACACCAGCTATTTTGTTAGAGTTTGTTTGCAATAAAAGATTTTGTTGGAAGTTTTTTCATGGATTTCCGGGCCAAAAAGAGAAAATCGAAGTGAGGGAGTTAAGGGTGAAGTTATAATGTTTATTTTTTTAAATAAGTAGATTGACAAACATCTATTCATCTCACAACTCTCAAATTCGGGGCCAATCCCCAAATATTGAAACATGGGATGTTAAATTCTAAGCAGATATATATATATATATATATATATATATATATATATATAGGTTTAACAGTTATATATAGGTTTAAAATGAAAATTCGAGCATTAATTGATGGTGGAGATGAAGGTGCCTTGTTTGATTAGAAGTGCGGAATTTTGAAAATCACAAATAACATGGCGATAGATTGTGAATAATGTTGCGTTATGTTATTATATGAGAATGATTTTTGACTTGTATTATACCAATAATTATCGAAACACAAATAAGATACAATCTCATTTTTTCACAAACGCAACTTATCTAAAACATCATATGGCAGGATTAACATGATTGACATATTAACCACAACGTGATACAAAAACACAACAAAAGTCAAGAATTCATTCGTATTTCGTGTTGTGTTCATAACGTAGTGCGACGTGATAGAATTCATCGTCGGGTTTGACAAATACATCTTATTTACATAAGATATTTCCTTATATAAGTTCTATCAAATATTTTTTCTCAATAGGTCGTATTTGTCAATATAGTAAACATTCCTTACATGTTTACAAATAGGACTTTTTGGAGCAAAAAAATTCACGGGTCCTGTTAGAGTTAAAAAAAAAACATATTATAGGATCTGGTGATAGATCGGGGGGGAGGGGGGACGACGGGGGGACATTATCGAATAGCGCCTTTTGATGAGAGATATGACCAAGAAGCTTCGAGAAAACTTGTGTTTTCTGAATATTATGAAGCCAGTAGGCAAACAGCGAATCCATGGGCATTTGCATTCGAGTATCATGGAAAAAACATAATCCCTCCCAAATAAAAAAATTGAAATTTTCCTTATTATACTTGCATTTTCTTAAGATTTTTATTAATTATAGGATTTTTTCCCTCAATTTTTTTTGAAAAAGATTAAGAGTCACCGCCTCAATGAAAATAAAGAACTACTTGCCATATATATGTAAATATATAATCAAAAGTCAATATTTGGATGTTATTTATGAGAAAATTTACAATTCTCATATGTATGTACAAAGAACATAAATTTATACATTTTATTATTAATTTTTATTCTTCGTATTAAAAAAAATTAATAATTAAATAAAAAAAATTGATTAGTGTTCACGCACGCTTTCGCTGTGTTTGATTAGAGGTGTGCAACAAGAATTGAATTTTGAAAATGACAAATAGCACAACAAAAAAGTGTGAATATATTGTAGCGTTACGCTATTGTCTGAGAATGATTTTTGAATTATATTTTCACCCTAAAAGCACACCAATAATTTTAGAAACACATATAAGATACCACCTCATTTTTCACAAACACAACCTATCTAAAACATGCTTAGACCGGATTAACATGATTGACATATTAAACAAAACATGATACAAAAACATGACAAAAGTCAAGAGTTCATTAGGATTTCGTGTTGTATACACAACATAGTATGACATGACACGATTCATGGCCGAGCTTGACATATAAATCATATTTGCATAAAACATTTCCTAATATAGGTTTTATCAAAACATTCTTCTCAATAGATCATATTTATACATATAGTAAATATTCACTATAAATATTATAAACTTTAGCATGATCGTATTTACTTCAAATTATGTAGCAAACTTAAGAACATATAAAGCTATATCAAATCAAATTGAATCAAACTATATGAAAATTATTGGCGCACGATCAAAAAACCTAATAACCCAACAAAAACTACCACTTGATAATCAAAATAATAAACGTAGATATAGAAGAATGACTCACGGATAATATCACCAACATGGAAGGTTTTATTAGCCGCCCATTCTTGATAATTAACATTGTCAGTCCAACCAAGAGATTCCCCAACCTTATGAAAAGCTGCATTAGAAAATTGGAGTGGCGAAAAATTAACTAGCATAATGATCAACACATTCACAAACAAACCAATATTTTTTTTGGGTAATTTTAGATGAGAGAAAATAAAATTGAAAGACACGAATGTAAGTTCCACTTTTTATAAGTGTTTTGTTTGGACTTAGAAAGACCTTTCAATTCTATAGATAACAAAGACTGGTTCACCAATGGACCTTTCATTTACCTACAAGAGAGAATTTTGAGACCTTTCAGTTCATACAGGCTACCCAAATTCAATTATTCCTCCACGTGGTGTTCATTCGTGTGATATCTGATGCGTTTGGTTTTGGTCTGAGTGGTTTGATATCATGGATCAGGCTTTTTTGAGTTTTGTTTTGGGCCTTTTCTTGTAATGGGTTGATATGTGTTGGGCTACTTTTGTCGCTTTGTTCCGGTTTGGCTTTTGAGACTGTTTTCAATTTTGTTGTTCTTGTGTTTGTAGTGTTTGGGTTGTTTTACTCTGTTTAATGTATCAAAATTAAAGGGAAGAATTAAGTAAAAGGAAAAATAAATTGCAGCATTCATTTCCTTTGATAGTTTTAGGAGTAACAGTAATTACAAGTTGTAATTTACAACTGTAATTACGATTGATAATTACAGCCCCTCACTGGTAATGATTTTGAGATTCTTTTTTTTTGTTGTTGTTTATTGTTGATATTCTCTTTTTTTTGTTGTTGTTTATTGTTGATATTCTCTTTTTATGCTATCTGTGCATCAAATTGGTGTGCACAAGCATTTCTTTTGTTAGAAATTCTTCACTGTTTTTTATTTAGTATTGTAATAAAGCTATGGATTAAGAATCTACAAAGAAGGAAAAATACACCACCACTCACTTTATTATTGTCATTTCTAATGAAACTTTTGATAAAATATTGTAAAAAAATATATTTTATTATGTTGTTGTTTTTTAATATGTTCAAAGGCCATTTTTTTAATTTTGATTATTATAATTGAAATTTATCATTGACACATGATAAGTACTTATAGTTCATTACATTTTAACATATTTAATTTTTTTTATGCATTATATTATTATCAGCTATATAATTTTTTATTGTTCCAGTGTCTTTAAATAATTTTCTCTCTTTGCCCGTGCATCGCACGGGTTTACAACTAGTATACTCTAAAATGCATAACAGCTTCTTAAACACTGCTTTGCTAAGGAGATGTCCACGTCGTCAAACTAATCAACTCCCAAAAATCCCTTAATATCTGTTCACGTTGTCCAAATAATGAAACTCCCAAAAACTCCTTACACCTGTTCACATTCTGTTAATTAGATACCTTTCATTACCATTTTTTTACTATTCGAATACTTTCTATGCCCATGAATCATACGTTGCAATACAGTAAGTTTCTTTATTTTTTTTGCTTCATAAATAATCAATGTTCTTAGTTTGTGATTTTTTTTTTTGTTAAAAGTCATTAGACAGAACGTTTTTTTCTCTTTTTATAACTAGCTCAAAACCTTTTTCTCTTTCTACACAACTATACAATGTAAAAAATAATCCAAACTTTTTCTTTATTACTCAAAGATAGCAATTCAAAAATTAGCAGCACCGTTTTTTATCTTTCTATAACTAACTAAAAAAATGCTTAAAAACTAGACACTTCCAAGCATCCCTCTAATTATCAACCAAATATAAACTCTTCTGCATTAAGGTATATATCACCCTCTCCACCTACGTGTTACCAGTATGTTAATTTCCTATTCTCCTCTCTTATTTTCCTCCACTTAAAATCAGTACCCCTTTTTTTTATAGTGATACGTCATGCATGGTCTTTTTTTTCATTAATAAAAGTGGGTATATGTAGTTGGTTGTATTATGTCTTTATATTTAAAATGTAAATTAAAAGAGAGGGCACATAATCATGCTTTTAGTTTCAAGCCAAACTATAGGATCGAGAGTACGTTAAGTTTTACAAATCATGCATGGTCATTTTTTTTTCTTAAGAAAAGTGGGTACATGTAGTTGGTGGTATTCTGTGTTTCGGTTTGAAATGTAAATTCAAACAGAGGGCACATAATCATGCTTTTAGTTTCAAGGCAAACCACAGGATGGAGAGTACGTTAATATTTACAAACATCATCTGTGTTGGATAAAATGTAAATGGTTGCACTGAGTCATTGATGCTATATAAAGATATACAAATGCGTTTTTTTTTTTTGGATAAACTATGGAGCATACAGAATCGCAGGTTGAATATAATGAAAGAATATATATATATATATATATATATATATATATATATATATATATATATATATATATATATATATATATAGAGAGAGAGAGAGAGAGAGAGAGAGAGGTGGATAAATCCTGTGTTTTTAATTTATTTGTATTGTTACGGGTTTTAGTTTTTTTTTATGAACAATGGTGTTTAAGTTTATCTATATACTTTATGGATTTGTTAGTATTTGTTCTGAAGGCAAGTTTACTATATATCCGTGGGTTTATGGTTTTGTATGTATCTACGTTAGTTTTTTTTGTAGAGCCAAAACAATGCTATATATACCAGTGGGTTGGTTTGTTCATATCAGTGGGTTTATAGTTTTGTGTATATTCAAACAAGATGTGGAGGGAAAAATTTTCATTTACCAAATTGAAATCAAGCCATGCATACAACCTCGAAACTTAAAAAATATCCTTTACGGTTGTGACCACATACAAGATTGATGATGATAATGATGATCCACTAATCAAAAGGATGATAACATTTGAACAGTTACCCATACAATATATCTAAGTATATATGTGATGTCGTGCATCGCACGGGTTGCATACTAGTCTGGATAAATTGCTAATGTGTTTCAATTTTTATTAATGTTAGGAAATAACAAATCTCATTTTTATTTGTAGATGGTTAGAATGTTATAAATTGTTAGACAAGCCCCCTTTTGATAAAATTCCCTCTCTAATTTTTTCCATCCCAAAATGATGTTATTCCCCTGCATTCATTTCATTACCGTTTGACATTCTGTTTGGTTGAGTAAACACACAGAATTGTGTTCGATGAGATTTTACATTGTTGTGCTACTTGTTTAATCCGAAAATTCTTTATATCTTGTGAGACAATTATTCATTGACCTTAAGCACTTGGAGGGAATAAATTTGCCTTAAGGACACTATTGAATGACATAACTGGTTCAAATTAAGAGTCCACATATGTTTTTTATACAAATTAGAATACACTCGATCAATTACTAAAATGAATATTTATTCACTATATTGTTTGGTTTGGTGACTAATCAGTTATTTATTCGCTTTTGAATAATTTGTGCATTCAAGATAGGTGTTCATTTACCAGTTGGTTTGGTTTGTCTCCGTCCATTCTTATTTTCTTCAAATTAGTTACTTAATAATATGTGTTTTTGTTACTGGTGTCAATTTTAATTTAATCTCGCCTATTATAATACATTATGTAGCGAACATTCACCCATTAGTAAAATAATGTACAAAAGTCTCTCAAAAAGTCAGTACGCGCATGGAGCGTATTATATTACGTTTTACGTGTTGTGTGGTCTTGATCCTCAGTTTCACAAATGAATTTAAGCTTTTAGTTTAATCCACAAAACGAAAGTTAAATAGTGGACATCAAGTATCTGTTGAAATGTATAAATAAAGTATGCGTCTTTAAGTTTGCAGGTTATATGTTTGACGAAAGGGTAATATAAGCACTTTACCTATTAGTGTGTTACTAAATTGGTGCAAAATTACTATCACAATAGACTTTCCCGCGCATCGCGTGGGTTTACACCTAGTTGATATGATATTGGCACGGTCTTTTGCAAGGTTTTTAAAAACGCGGGGTGTGATCGAGGCGTGGAGGTCAAGCCGTAAACCTTAGAAGCCTAGGTGGGCCTTAGGCGTAAAAAAGCGTTTAGGCCTTTTTAATATATTTTAATATTTTTTAACCATAACAAGGCTATTAAAATACTAAAATTGTATATATCATAAAAATATGTCTGAATATATGCAAATTAAAATACTATTTGATTATTTTGGATGAGATAATGGTCCGGTTAGTAAAAAAATTCTATAAAAGGTGATATCATTTCACTAAAGCATTGTTGTTTATAGAAAAAAGTGCGCCTTAAGGATTTTACCAAGAATAAGTCATAAAAAACTTAAGGAGAGACGTTTCTCCCAAGCCTTAAGCCTAGGCGAATTTTTTAGAACAGTGGTCTTTTGTGTTTGGGTCTGGGTTTTTAGACCTGTAATCGTATCATATCGTGTTCGTATCTAATTTATGTCACGAGATTGCCCCGATAAGGACACGATAGTGATTCAATTAACAATACGATATAGACCCTATGTAGGCCTATTATCGACCTTATATTTTTTTTTAATTTCTCACTAACTAGTCTTAACGTGTCCAATCGTGTCATGTCGAGTCTATTCACATTCAATTGAATCGTATTTACTTATCGTGTCTTGTCATGTTTTTAACGTGTCTATTTTCGGATTATGAAAATAACATGTTATCGTATCATGTCGTGTTCGAGAGTCCGTTGAATTCTTATCGTGTTGGCCACAGGACCTATTGACCCCGGGTTAAGGAAATGATTTAACCGTTCTTATTCTTTTGTCTATATCTCTCATCTAATTTAATAATAATTTAACTTGTTTTCTAAGTTTATATATTTTTTTAATAAATTTGTTCAAGTTGAAAATGTATTTAAAGAACGTGTCCAAAGTCTAGAGAGTGAAGGGTTTTTTAGTACATAAAATCACAAAAAATATAGCTAATATTACATATAATGTAATCTGATATGATATGATAAAAATTCTAATATGACATAAATATATTTAATATTGACTGAGTTGTTTCTAAAATGACAAATAAGTCTTTTAGGTAATTAGGAATAGTACACTATGTTATACTAGTTTGACACTAAATTATATAAAAGAAGTGGATTCTTTATATAAAATTACATTAAAAAATTTATATATAATCCTAAAAAGTAGCTATACCAATGAGTGCAAAACACGCAAGGTGAAAAAAAAATTACATACAATAAATTATGGGTGATTATTGATTATTTGAAATGGTTGTGGCACTCTTGTCTCTATGTCTATATATATATATATATATATATATATATATATATATAGAGAGAGAGAGAGAGAGAGTCCGGCTCTCATGCGGATCGCTCTATGCGGATTGGCTAATGTCCAAATAAGTCTTAGGACCGCGTTTGTCTTTTATGGACCACCTAGGGACCACCTTCTCTTTCTAAGGTTTCTAGAAATATAAATTTCTACCCCAATAATTTCTAAGGTATTTTAAGCTTATTTTAAAGCCTAATTAATCTGGAAGTCTATGTGTAGAAGTTTCAGGGCTACTGCTACTTCTTAAGCTTCTTCCGTCACTATCGTACTGGAGTTCTGAATAGCGAGGATTATCTATATAAATAGTTTCTTCAGGGAGTCTAGAAATTGCAAGAGGTTTTGATGGAAAATATTCTAGTCTTAAATACCTTATACGGTATCGTGGGTTTATTTGTCTAGTTTCTTTATATATTTGATTAATAATATCAATTATATCCTTATCTATAAATTCGTCTAAATTATTATCACCATAAGATGACAAAAATCTATGTTATGTTCTAGGGGCAGCTGTTTCTACGTTTTTAATAAGAAGGCGGATTCATCCGGCTCTAATTAAAGTAGTCTTTGTTTCAGCTAACCTTTTTCGTCCAATAAATTTTAATACGTCTATACTGTCTTCAAGTATCCTAGTATATTCTTGATATTTTTCAGGTCTTGATAATTCTTCTGCAAAATCTTCAGTTCTTAATTTTTGTCTAAAGAGATCACGAATCCCTGATCTAATTATTTCTATTCTAGGTACTTCTCTTACTAACCACTCAATAATATGATCTATATATTTGAAAGTACTACCTACGTATATTAAAGCATATTCTATAAGTTCTTTATCTTTAGTGTCTGTAAGAGTCCAATCTTGGATTTCTCTAGTTAAGTTTAAATTTGTTTGATTAACAAATTCTAAAAAGTCTTTAGTGATTTGTAGGCTCATATAAGTTTCTTTTAAAATAATAAAATGTAAAATAGTTAAGGGTTTGATTCGAGTTATACCTTCTTTCTGATCTGCAATATCTTTATCTTCCTTCCTTCTTCTCTTCAACTTTGCTACTATTCTTCTCCGGTCTCGGCCTCCTACAACTCTCTCTTTATGTGTCGCACCTCAATCCACTATTTTGGTGTTGAACCCGTTTCCTGTCTGTACGCCTTCACGCGTAATGCCCACCTGGCTAACGACTCACGGCTAATCGACACCTGACGGCGGTTCACCAGCATAACACCTTGTATGCTACACCAGAGGTTCCACACAATAATCCTCTATGAACAGAAAGTTGGAGACAATTTGGAAAATAATAACAACTCAACATAAAAGATTTCTGGAAAAGAAAATACTTTTATTGCATTGCATAAGTAAATACAACTCTCCCCTCTCCCCTAACTATGAGAGGTTTACTCACTCATGTACATATTACTTACTACAAGCTTACTCTCTCTCTAACTACTGGAAGTCTAACTACTGATCACTCTCTAACAACTGATATCTAACAACATAACCTTAACGTCCCTTTTATAGCACAAGGGAGCATACATATGACCTACTATCGGAGGCTAAAAGCTAACTGGTTAAAAAAAATAATTAAAGTCTATATCCTTATCTCTTCATAAAGTAATCCGTCTTCTTTTGGCAGGTCTACATTTGAATGGGACTGTCTAGTGTCCATGGCCCATAAGTCTTTCGTCTTGTGATAATGCAAAAGAATCAAACAGCAAATGTCTTAATCTTTTTATTAGTCCGGTGGCCCATGTGGGGCAAGGATCTTTTTGCTTTATGGAAATCATAGTCTAGGCAAATGAGTCTTCCATATTCAATAATTTATCCACTACTGAGGGGCCCTTCTTTGTCGTGTCTGTGTCTTCTTCTGCCTTGTCCTGTCCTGGGAGGGCATTATTGAAAAATTCATCAATGAGGCACACAGTTCTAAAGCTAGCTGGCAAAGCTATCTCTACCAATTCCTTAGATTCTTTCTTGAGCCTTCCATTAAATAGCTCATTGGCTTGAATTATTAGGTCTTCTTTATGGTAGGCAGTGTACCATCTGTTTTCACCTGTTAATAATTTTATGATTTCTATTGTCTTCATGGCTTGAGCAATCTGGAGCTTGGACTTATCAACAATTAAATCTTTAGTCTCGTCTTCTGATAAACTCTCAACGTCTTCGAATATATAATTGGAAAATATAATAAGTCTAAATCCTTCAACTCTCATTCCTCTACAGGAACTTGGAGCAATCTGATAGATTCTAGTAAATAGAGGAAGGAAGTCTTCTACCTTCTTGACGTGCTCATGGACTATTTTACCAAGAGCAACAGAGTCTTCAATATCTTTTATCTGAACGAGTCCAATGAACCCGTGGTCTGCAAGAGTTATATAAGCCATGTCTGATTTTCCAAAAAGATATATTTTTGGAACGTCTTTGAAGAAACCTTTGATCATTAAGGCATCTCCATTTATTTCTGATAATAACATATTAAAATGATCAATAATGATATTAGTTTCTTTTTTAAAGTCTTTTGCTAATAGGAGATTATTATGACCAAATGGTATAACAATCTTAGTCTTAAAAGTCTTTTTCTGATAACAGAAATCAGTAGGTCTAGTTTTGGACGTTTCTCCAAGAGTTTGAGCATAAGTCTGAGTCTGAGGTCTAGACACAGCAGTACCACTTAGCTGGGTAACTACAAGTCTTTGAGTCCTCATGAATCTGGCAATGGCTACCAAATTTTGTTTGAACTCGATCCATATTCTATTCTTCACATTCCACCATATGGCGTCTATAAGAGTATTTTCGTCTTCTAAAAATTCTTGTCTAAATTTGATCAAGTCTGGGTATCTTTGATCGGGTCTATATTGGGGAAAGTACATCTTCCCAATGAGTCTATTTTGAGCAATAATCTCTAGTCTAGATTTTTCTGGAAGAACCAAGATATCATCAAAGTTCTCTAGGATTGGTCTTTCTTGAGAGTCTTGAATATGAGTTTGTCTTTGCGTTACACCAGCATTTGGTCTTATGCGTCTAAGATAGTCTGCAACGTCTTCCCTGTTCAGTCTATTCGTTCCAGAGGAACTCATATCTTCTAGGTCTTCTGTTTGTAACATAAAACATTAAATTATATTAGTGTTAGCAAACATTGGCTCTCTTGATATAATGTCTGGAATGGTATTTTTACTTCCCTTAATATGTATAACAGAGAAGTCATAACCATTAAGAAACTGTTGCCATCTAATTAGTCTATTAGTCCTTGATTTGGACAAGTCTAAATCTCTAAATTTTACTGCATAAGAAGAGTCAGTATAAATAGTAAAATGTTTAGGTCTAAGGAATAGCATATATTTTTCTATGGCCCTTACTATGGCTAAAACTTCTTTTTCATGGGCAGTGTATCTTGTTTCTGGGTCTTTAAAGGTTCCAGAACTATGTCTATAAAGTTTCTTCTTTTTTGTCTGATGATCAATGGCAGAGTATACTTTTTCCCATTATTTATCAGAGGCATCTGTTTCTACTATAAACTGGTCTTCGGTATTTGGCAGTTCAAGCAAAGGAATATTCTTGACTGCATCTTTAATTTGTCTTATGACTTCGGAATCATCTTTAGTCCAATAGAAGGGATTGGTTTTGTCTGTTCCTTTTAATTTGGTAGTTAAGCTTTGTCTTTTTGAAGCAAGGTCTTTAATAAAGTCTGCAGCACAATTGAGCAATCCTAAAAATGATTGTAATTGTTTTCTATCTTTAAGTTGGTCTGGAAATTCAAGAATCTTTTTGGCTATGTGTTCTGCCAAGGATAATTTTTCTTTATTAATATTCATTCCCACAAAGTCTATCTCAGTCTGAAATAATTGCATTTTCCTTTCGAAAATAAGAATACCATGTCTGTCTAATTCTAAAATAATCTTTCTAAGATGATCTACATGATCTATCTCAGTCTGACTGGCTACAAGAATATCATCTATGTAAACAAGACAAAATTCTGAATAAGTTCTAAATATATTATCCATTATTCTTTGGAAAACTTGAGGAGCATTCAAGTATCCAAATGGCATTAATAGCCATTCGTATTTTCCTTGGGGCACACTAAAGGATGTCCAAGTAATACTATCTGGATGCATCTTAATTTTCCAGAAGCCTGATTTGCAATTAAACTTACTAAATATAATTCTATCTTCAATTAGATTAATCAAATTATTCTTGTCTGGTATCTTATAAGAATAAAATTCACAATTCTTATTTAATTGTCTATAATCTATAACCATACGTCTTTTTCCTCTTTTACGTTCAAATTCATTTTGAATATAGAAGGCAAGGCTATTATGTCTACTTTTACTTTCTCTAATAATGCCTAACTTAAGCATTTCGTCTATGTCTTTTTTAAATTCTTTCATATCTTCTTGTAAATATCTTTTCTTATAGGTTCCACCATTAATAGTGGCGTTTGGGTTAATAGAGATGATTTCACAATAACTTTGGTCTTTATCCGAACACTTACATTCTTTTTGTAAGGGCTTAGTAATTTCTAAGGCTTCTTGTTGGGTGGTAGGTCTAGGTCCACCATGCTCAGCTGAAGAATTCTAATGTTTTAGGGGTCTATAATTGGGTTTGACCTGGATAAGGTCAAAGGCAGTCTTGTGATCTATTAAAGGGGATTTAATAATAAATTCCTCTGTATCACTAATTAATATCTTATCGTTAAACTGTGTATAAGGATGATATTTACTAATAAAGTCTTGTCCTAAAATAATGTTTCCTATGAAACTAGGACGAGGGTCCACTATCCAAAGCCGATGATTAACGGTTTTGTTGGTCTGATTTCCTAATTTAAAATAAATAGGAATAGTCTGGAAATATAAGGTAAATGGATCTCCATTAGCCACTTTACCATAGATTTGTTGAGTACTTTCTAAAAAATAGTCTTCAGGGAAGGCATTAGCCTTGCAAATACTCTGAGAGCATCTTGTATCTATAAAAGCTGAAAGTCTTTTAGAATAGTCTTTGTGTTTAACAAATAATTCTACAAAACAAGCATGTGGTTTAGTATAAATTTCTAAATTGTTCTTTTCTAAAATAGATATTCCTTTCTGAGGTTTATCTATAAAATCTAAGGGTATTTGTTCTTTTGAACTACTATCAGAATGGTATTCTTCTAAATCATAGGAAATTTCCTTTCCTTTGAAGTCTTCATTTTCTTTCAATCTTTTGGCTATATTTCTATTAATGTCTTGATAATATGTTTTAATGTCCAAGTGTATTTGAGCGTCATAATGGCTAGTATAAATTGCTCTAAATCTAATTCTCCAACAATCTTCATAGTAGTGTAATTGACAAAAAACACAAACCATAAATAATTATGTTTCTATAATCTCAAAGCATTCTACGCATCTAAAGTCTTTCTTTCTACATTTCATTTCAAATGTGAAATAATGCCTTTCATCAAAGTAGCATCTAGGTATATAGGCTAGTAACTCAGGATTACTAATTGTCCATCTTTTCTGTAAGAATGGGCTTAATATGCACTTATACCAAGCTTCTTCAAAATCTATATATTCATTATCTAAATCGTCTTTATTAGTCTGCATCATATACAAGTCTAAAGTATCCTGAGAGTCTTCGTACTCATCAGTATCACTATTATAGTCTTTCGAGTCACTATCTATATATGCACTATAGATACTAGTATTGTCATCATCTTCTATGTCTGATATTTCTATAGCATATAGAATATCGAACTCTTCTTGATCTGCATAATCTAATATTCTATTAATAATCTTAATACTTTCTTTATCTTTCTTATTAGGCAGTCTTTAGCAAAGTTTCCTTCTTTGCAAGTCCAACATTCTTTGGTGACAGTCTTAGATTGAGCTACATCTTTTTCTTTCCTATAATTAGGAACCTTCTTATACTTACTAGTGTTCTTCTTAAAATATCTTCTTTGGTTAAATCTATTCTTCTTAGTCTTAGGATTCTTTTCTCTAAAGGTAGTAGATTGTCTAAATTTATACTTCTTTGGAAATCCTAAAGGTCTAGTCTTAAACTTCCTATGTTTTCATTCTAATTTCTTCTTAAATTTGTTAGATTCACTACCACATCCCCATTGGATTGTAGCGATGTCTATTTCATCTTTGATTGGAGGGATCTGCTTAAAAGTCTCTTCTATCAATTTTCCTTGAGTTATATCACGCCTCTTAGATATGATATAGTCTTTGGCGAAATTGATTCTTTCACTAAGGGAGTTGTTCTTAACTCCAGCTACTCCTGGCCAATTCCTATATTCATTAATTAGGATTTGTCCTATGGCAGGTATCTTTCTAAAGTATTCATCTTTTAAGGCCTCACCAAATTCTTTAATTTGGTAATATAGCTGCTCATAATTATTGCTATATTCATTTATCTTATCTAGTTTGCAAATGCTAAGGAGGGCTAACTTAGTTTTTGTTAGGTCTTATTCATTGATTTGAGCTAGATGTCCAGCTCCAATGAATTCTGATGTGAACAATTGAATATATTCTTCAATTGATCTTTCTTCTAAGTTTTCTTTCATCTTCTCAACCTTTGCTAAGGAGTCTTCATCTGTAGACTTTCTTAAACTATCTAAGTAATCTTTTGCAATACCTCTAATGGATTGCTCAGCATACTGCTTACATGAACTTGCATCCCATTGCTCATTAGATGCAAAACACATGTTCATCTGGTTACGCCATTCATCTAAGGCCTTCTTCATATCTTGAACATTGTCTAGGTTAAGGTATATACCTACTGGATTTATGGTTTTGCTTGACATAGTCTTAACAGGAGTGAAACTCTTGTCACTGATTGGAAAGTCTTTTATATAATCAGGTTTAGTCTTAACTACGGTGCTTGAGTATATAGGAATATTTATTCCTCTTGGTTTACTAAAAAGTCTAGGAGCATCTTCTAGCCTACTACTACTTCCTATCTCTTGTTTACTAGGATCTATTTGTGTAACTGGCATTAATCTTTATTCTCCTTCTTCTATTAGTCTTAAGTTTCTAAGAAGTTCCTTAGTGTTCTTAGATTCTTTTAATTTTAATATGCGGTCTTGTGCTATCATATTAAATCTTTCTCGTTCTTGAAATCTAACCGAATGACTTTTCTTAAGGTGATCTTTAAATGTCTTCATATCCAATTCTGAGGGTTCATGTCCAAAGTTTTGGATCTTAGCTTTTTCTTTAATTAAATCTTTTTGTTCAAATGATCTTCTAAGTCTAATTACCGGGGCATGTCTTAGTAAACTAGCACTAGTCTTACTACTACATTCTCCTTTTGAAAGATCATTAATTATGGCTTCTCCCATATTCCTAAATCTAATTTCTTCGGTCTGAATATTCTTATTGACAATCTTAAGAGGACCAAACTGAATGGTAACATTTCCAGTGACGTCGTCTTGATTAATAAACAATGGTTTATTTTGTATAGTCTTAGTTTCTTGAAATTCTGGCAATTGCCAGAGGGTCTTAGCTTTTTCTTTCATAGGTCCAGTATTCCTAATACTGTAAGTATGATTGTAGTCTTAAACATTGGTTCTAACTAAGATTTCTTCATTAAGTCTACCGCTAGGAATTCCCGATTGCATTCCTTCATAAGGAAATTGGGAGAACTTCACATAGCTTTGGAATTCTATATTTATATTAGCGTCTGGAATAATATAGTCTTCATAGCCACTAGCATATAAGATTAACTTAAAATGTTTTACAGTTACTGTAAATGCGGTAATGACATTAAAGTATCCTATATTGTCTGACATTTCTAATTGGGTTATCCTAATAAGGCTTTTCTCATCTTTCCATCTTTTGTCTACTAAACAACACAATATGTTGATATTATTCTGAGGTCTATGTAATCCTTGGATTCTTACTTGAAAGAGTCCAAAGGTTAGGAATTGGAACTTCCTATCAGTTCCTCTAGATCTAAGCCATTCTGAGTCAAATACTTGGAGCTCAGTATAGGATATGTCTAACACGTGATTCCTACAATGGTAAGTCATGTTATAATTAGGAGTCTTAGGAGTGGCACCTTCTTTAAACAAGTCTATGTATCTAACGGCTGAAAGTTATCCAATATGAATGGAATCTTCAACAATCTTCCAGTCAACTTCACCCCATTCTCTCCATTGGAGAGGATTGGTGAAATTTCTTTCTTTCCACCATGTCCTAACATTAGAGGATGAATCCTTAAGTCTTTGGAGCATATGATTACTCTGTCCAATATTTAGGATAGAGCTAACTATCTTACTAGTCTTATCTAATTCGTCATTTATGACTCGTCTACCTATGGTATTCCTTTCTCTAGTTTCTATAGGAGGAGATTCTCCAAATTTACAGGTGGTTACCTGTTTTTGTTCAAGTCTTTCTTCAATTCTTTCTAAGAAGTCTGAATAATCTTTTTGTCTTTTTATTTGACTAAGAACTTCTTTTTCAAAATTCTTATTCTCTTTTCTAGTCTTCTCAGAGGTTTCTTCACTATGTCTAGCTAGACAATTAACTAAAGATTTTGCAACATTTGTAATATAGTCTTTTATTTCATTATCTTTTTCTTATTGTTGCATGGTTCTAACTTCTATAGATTGTACGGTTTTTTCTATTTTATCTAAACGAGTTAGAATAAAAGGTGAGTCTATTTCTGCTTGGGAAGGCTTATTATATACAGCTTTAATTCCATTTATAATTTCTTTGTATTTTTCTTCTACTTGGGCCATGTCTAGTCTAAGTTCATTAATAATACTATCCATTTTGGATAGGTTATGTCTTTCCATATTATTAAGGTAATTTGCTAAATTTTGTTGGAATATAACAAAGTCTGTATAGAAGGTGGTTAATCCTTCTATCTTAGCTTTTAAGTCTAAATGCAAGTCTTTAACAAAGATATTGTTATAGTCTTGGGTAGTTTCTATGGATGTAGAAATTAAATTTAATCTTTCTAATATGAGTCCAGTTACTTTAGCCGCGTTGGCAATCTCATTTTCATTTATCTTATAATAAAATCTATCATCATTTATCTTTTCTAAAATTCTTTGATAAAAGTCTGATAAAGTCTTAATGGAGAGGTCTCTTGGTACCTCATTCCAGTCTGATCTAACTATAACTATCTAATCTAGGGATAATCTTAGCTTGGTCTTTAGTAAGTTTAATTAACTCACTATCTTACTTTTTAGTTAAGGTTTTAATTTCTAAAATGTCTTTATTAAGGACTTCTATATGATTAGTCTTAATATTTATTTCTTGTAAAATATGAACAAGGTCTATTGGGATTTGGTTATCTATTTCTAGTAGTCTTTTAGAGATATTTTTTATCTCTGTTTCTAGGGTTTGAGTGTCTTTTCTTAATTGTCTTAATATAAGGAGTATACACTTATTTTGGTTTATTATACTATTAATAGCACTATCAGTAACTTGTCTATTGTCTGCGTGTTTGGCTGGGATGTGTTCAGTGTGTGAACAATCGTCTATGTGAAAGGTTAAACAACCTACTGGGTCTAAATCAGTTATAGGTATGGGATGGTAGTCTGGGTTGGTTCCAAAAATATCGTTGTAAATGAGAGGGATAAATCCCAAGGGAAATAAAGTCTTTTTACTTTTAGTCTAAAAGGAACGTCTTATGGCTCTGATACCAGAATTAGGGTTTGATCAGAATTTGGTGAGTTTCTAAATTTCTTAAGGTCTTGATACTAATTTGGGTCTAAACTATAAATCTTTTAAAAATCTAGTCTTAAATTAAGGTTTTAATATAAGACAAGAGGGGGACCATCTGAAGAAAATAACAAAATGTCTTTAGGCACCACGAGTGGACCACGTGAGGAAGAGGACAAAATCCGCACCGGGTGCGCACGGTTTGGTTCACACCTGAGACTATCCCTATATATATATATACACACGTTGAACTTAATTGTGTATATATTATACTTATAAAAAATGTTATAAGAGTACAAATATGCTCAAAAGCTTTATAGGATTGGGTTGTCGTATCCCATTCCAAAACTTATTTACTCATAGTTTAAATTGTCTTGAAAAGCTTCATGTTTAAGACTACAAGACCGAACTTTTTCGTCTTCAGTCGAAAAGCTACCTCATGTCATGACCAATGAGATTGGCGCTTTAGGATGAAAGTAAAGGACTTAAAATTACTTAGTTTCACCACCTTTATTTTGACATAACTTAAATGAAATTTTCTTAAATTGAAAATTGTATTAAAACTTGTGTGTGAGTTGTTTTCGATAATCTAAACAAATACACTATGCAATATACTTTTCTTATAGAAAAACTATGTTCATAAAAATTACATTCTTATGTGTATATTTCAAGTACCAATGTTCTTGGTTGAGGAGAAACATAGTTAGAGTCTTTGCCAAAATATTTTCAAAACAAAAATACTCATTCAAAATATTTGGACAATATCGCGACTAGCCACGCCATGGCAAAAATCTCCCTTGTTGTAGCAAAGGTTTCTTGTTGGTACTTTGGTCCATGTCCAAATATTTCGCTTCTACTGTGACTTCGGTTATCGCAGTAGATTCGCCCCAGTGAGGAACATCCTCGTTACAGCGATACTCCAGAAAAAACTCCAGATCTGGTAATGGATTTGTGTTTAACTCTTTCTAAAATTAATTATGTGATGATGGGGTGATCACATATGAGTGGCAAAAACGGTTGTTAGTAATGGATTATTTCATAATTATTTTCAAGTAAATCATGATATCTTAATATTTTCACGTTTAAATACACTTTTGATATTGTCTTTATAGTTAAATAAAAAAATTGATTCTGAATTTGGAATGGTTTTTAATTTTGGATAAATAGTTTCAATTATTGCAGTGTTAACCCTGAAGTATTTAAAGTGCGCATTATTAATACTCCGTTAAACCGTCATCATAGTTTTGTGTTCCAATATAGAAATATTTGTTAATTAATTCTAAGAGTGGATGCTATCTATGTTAAAAATTATTTTACTATAAAAATCGTATTTATACACGACTCGCTCTCCCATATTTATACATTAAGAAATCAAAATATTCAAAATATGGTTACACTTTTGATATTGTCTTTAGAGTTCAATACAAAATTAATTTTGAAGTTTGAAATGGTTTTTAATTTTAAATCAATTGTTTAAATTATTGCAGCGTTAACCCTAAAGTATTTAAAGTGTGCAATGTTAATACTTCGTTAAACTGTCATCATAATTTCACGACCAACATAAAAATATTTGTTAATTAATTCTAAGTGGATGATATCTATGTCAAAAATTCATTTGCTGTAAAAGTCATATTTATACATTAAGAAATGAAAATGTTCAAAATATGGTTACTCAGGAGACTATATTTTCCTTAAACATATCTTGACATGAAACTATATCTAATAGAGCCCAGTGATTTTTAAAAACAATGTTGCACATGCGTGATAAACTATATCTAATAGAGCCAAGTGCCATAAATATATTTACCTATGACAAATTTTTATGAAGGATCAAGAAACCCCATACATACTACAAAGAAAAATAAAAAATAACACACACACACACACACATTCATACAATTTCCAAAATATGCCCAAATGATATTTACTATTTTAACTTGAAAAGGTTAAATAATGTTCAAAATATTCGAAGTATTTATGGGCGTGGCACGGACTTTAGGAATCTTTCTTACAGTTCGTGGTAAAGCTTTTCGAAAAACAAGAGGGCACTACTTATCTGTCATCTTCAACGTTCAAGGTTTAGCGTTCAGGACGAGCTTTTCGAAAAAGGGGTGAAAGACATGAATTGGGAAAAAAAAAAAAAATATATATATATATATATATATATATATATATATATATAGAGAGAGAGAGAGAGAGAGAGAGAGACACGATCTCTGACGGATGCTAAAGACGGACTCATTAACGGGTGTAGAAAGTAATGAATCAATGGGTCTGATCAGACTTAATTTTTTACTTTCATATTTAGCATTTCTCTCTCCATGCAACGTGTCTCATTTCTTGGAAACAAATCAAAAATCAAAAGAGAGAAAGTTGATCTCACCTAATTTTGTTAACAACCAACCTTAATATTTTATTATTTTTATCTAATTTGTCTTCTTTGTTACTTATGTCTCAACAATTTACTTGATATTTTTTTACAGCTTAAAACTACTATCTTAAAAAATATACTTTTTTATAATGTATAATAAAAAAAAAATATCAACTATTAAAAAAATTCCTCAAATTTTTTTTAATACACATTTAGTTCAAAATTTTATTTTATTCTAAAAAGTTCCTTAAACATCCATTTTAACTAATTAAAAAATTACAACAAGACAAGACACGGAATCATAATTTTTTAAACCAATTAAAAAATTATCCAATGCGATTATGAATCTTTACTTTTTAACTAACACGATCACGACCCAAATAAAAAATGACGTGACATGAAGTCGTATTTTTTTTCATACCGCCGGCGGAGACCAATTTTTACTATTTAAAAAATAACTTTTCTACTATCTTAAAAAAAATAGTCCGCGTCAGCGGTATGTATAGGTGGTCCGACAATCTAAAAAATGGTCCGCCCCAGCAGTATTTTTAAAAAGAGGTTTTGTATATTTAGGACCTATTGTAATATGTATTTTGAAAATAGGACAACAAACATTTTATTTATTGTATTAGTCCCTATAAATAAAATATCAAGTAAATTGTTGAGACATTTTTTATTTAAAACATTTTATTTAAAAATTATGATTTTTTAATTGGTTTAAAAAATAAAGGTATTTGTTTTAAGCTGTAAAAAAATATCAAGTAAATTGTTGAGGCATAAGTAACAAAGAAGACAAATTAGATAAAAATAGGGACAATGCGATTAAATTTTTTTTTAAACCAATCAAAAAATTACACAATGCGATTATGAATCTTTATTTTTTAACTAACACGATAGCGACCCAAATAAAAAGCGACGTGACATGAAGTCGTATTTTTTTTCATACCGCCGGCGGGGACCAATTTTTACTAGTTAAAAAATAACTTTTCTACTATCTTAAAAAAATGTTCCGCGCCAGCAGTATGTATCGGTGATCCGACAATCTAAAAAATGGTCCACGCCAGTGGTTGTTTTAAAATAGATTATGTACTTTTAGGACTTGAAATAATATTGATTATGGATATAGGACAACAAACATTTAGTTTCCATTTTTATTCTCTATTTTCAAATTAAAGGGACACGTTGCATGCTGTGATTGATTGACGTTTTATGAATATGAGTTCACGCCAGCGGCTTTATTAAAAAATAGGGACTAAAACTATAAATAAAATGTTTGGTGTCCTATTTTCAAAATACATATTACAATAGGTCCTAAATATACAAAGCCTCTTTTTAAAAATACCGCAGGCGCGGACCATTTTTTAGATTGTCGGACAACCTATATATACCGCTGACGCGGACCATTTTTTTTAAGATAGTAGAAAAGTTATTTTTAAATAGTAAAAATTGGTCCCCGCCGGCGGTATGAAAAAAAATACGACTTCATGTCACGTCATTTTTTATTTGGATGGTGATCGTGTTAGTTAAAAAGTAAAGATTTATAATCGCATTGGATAATTTTTTAATTGGTCTAAAAAATTATGATTTCGTGTCTTGTCTTGTTGTAATTTTTTAATTGCTTAAAATGGATGTTTAAGGGACTTTTTAGAATAAAATAAAATTTTGAACTAAATGTGTATTAAAAAAAAAATTAGGGATTTTTTTAATAGTTGATATTTTTTTTTATTATACATTATAAAAAAGTATATTTTTTAAGATATTTGTTTTAAGCTGTAAAAAAATATCAAGTAAATTGTTGAGACATAAGTAACAAAGAAGACAAATTAGATAAAAATAATAAAATAGTAAGGTTGGTTGTTAACAAAATTAGGTGAGATCAGCTTTCTCTCTTTTGGTTTTTGATTTGTTTCCAAGAAATGAGCCACGTTGCATGGAGAGAGAAATGATAAAAATGAAAGTAAAAAGTTAAGTCTGATCAGACCCTTTGATTCTTTTCTTTCTACACCCGTTAATGAGTCCGTCTTTGGCACCCGCCAGAGATCGGCTCTCTCTCTCTCTCTCTCTCTCTCTATATATATATATATATATATATATATATATATATATATATATATATATATATATATATATATATATATATATATTATCCGATTTATTTATAAGTAGATAAATATTATGATTTATCTTTATTTAGTTACCAATTTTGATTAGGTTATTTAGTTACCTTTTTAACATGGAGAGTTGCTCTCATAGTTTAGACTTACCTATAAATAAGGCCTTTGGCCATTCTTGTAATCATTTTTTTTATTAATGAGATTTGAGAGAAAACATAGTTTGATTATTATTATTTTTTCGTATGTGCTCATGTGTGTGTCAATTCCGCCGCGCTTCACATAAGATCCAAAAAAGGGAAAAGACATAAATGAGAGAAGAAGCATTACGTGCGAATCGGGGAGGAACTGGTGTCATACCCGCACTCGACTCGCGTGCGATTCGAACCTTTGAAGAATCTATGCTCTATGGCTCGTGATGCATATAGTTGTGCAGTGTGCACCAACTGCCTAGTAAATGACTAACTAGCCCTCTAAATGGCTCGAGGTAAAACGGGTACAAATCTCCATTGTCATTGAAACCCGTATAAATCAACCACTTTTAAGCAATGTTTGAAGAGGGGTGAGGCGGATTTGAGGCGTTGTGATCTAGTGAGGCGATGCATAAATCACATAATTAGTGTAGTAGCATTACGAAATCACCAAAATATTATAAAAATTCTAATATAATCATAAAAATGTTGTATAGTGGCCTCGTTTTAAAAACAATCATAGTCATTATAACTAACATAATAACATTTTAGCAATGTAGTATTACCATGTCATCGCCCAAAAAGTCAATAATCAATGTCGCCAATAAAAAATATTGTATCATCACGAAACAATCACAACGCAGTCGCATCAACTAGGGAAAACTTAAACATTGCTCAATAATGAGGCCAAAAACAATTGTTGGATCATATTCATTATGTTAAGTAATACTCACAAATGATATTTTTAAAAATATATAATAGACATTAGTCCTAATTGGAAAACCAATTATCAATTACATTCTTAAATAAAAGAGGGAAGGAGACTATTTGCAAGTGCATACCTTGCCTTGGAATTGGTACATTGTGCTCCCCCTTCCGCAATTTTTTCTTTAGCTTTATTTTTTAGGCTGATTTGTTGAGCATATCTATAATCTATCATCCAATTATGTTCACATATATTCATCCGATGTCAATGTCTATATGTTATAGGCTCCAGGGGCGGAAGCCAGGATTTTCTAAGGGGGGCAAAGTTTAATATTACCATTTTTCAATAATTAGGGATCGAAGTCTTATATTATTACATTTGAATGCAATATTTTGTATATAGAAAATGTTTGTATTTTTATTATAAAAGGTAAAAAGAAGTTCATTTCCCTCTGATAGAGCATGTAACTCTAGCCCTATTAGGTTCATAGCTGGTTAACTTAATCTTGCATGCAGTATATGAAAGAAACAATCATGTACATAAATGTGGGAACAACTACACAAAATTGAGACTAATAAGCATGGGGGGACTTCACTCAAGAGATGAATACTCGATATTTACTTGTGTACAGAGGATTAAACAAATCTAATACACAATAATAACATTAAGCTACTTTTGGGTTTTGAAAAAAAGTATGTTTTCCTCTAAAACTTTAGCTTCCGTAAAGATCCTGGCTCGGTTCTGAAGTTAAGTGTTCTTAAGTGTTCATTATTAACTTCTATTGTTGCTTAGTATATAACATGTTTGTAGCACGAGAAATCGTGTTTTTTCCTCCTTATATCTTTTACAGAAATGCTAGGCCAACACAGAGTTTTGACAGAGAATGGTGCGACACAGTGACGTGTCGCACCGGAATTGGGTATTGCCTTATGGATATGGGTTCGTGCCAGCGACACTAGCCAATACCGATGCAACACGTCACCGTATAGCACCAAATGTGTTGCAAAACTGTGTCGGTATAGAAGGACTCTATCTTTTAAGCTTCTTATCTACTTTTTTTTTTCTCTTCCTTGGTCAGTCAAATACTCCATATTTGTCTTTTGATTTTTTATTTAGAGACTTGGAGTTTATTTTTTTATTGAAAATGTATATAAGGATCCCTTTGATACAAAAGCGGGCAAATATAGAGCATGGCTAATTTTTCCATGATAAAATTTGTCATGGCAAAATTTGTGAGGGCAAATCCTATAATTTGCTACACAAGGTTGTTTGATAGGATTAATTTTCTAGGTGACAAAAGTTGGTTGTTTGATAGCATTAATGGAAAATAAAAACAAAAAACAGTTTAGAACAAAAAAACAGTTTATGAATAAAAACAGTTTTTAATAAAATAAAAAGCTTTAACAAAAAAAATAGTTTTTAAAGAAAAAAAAAATTAACAAAAACATAAATGTTTTAACAAAAAAAAACAGTTTAAACAGAAGAAAAAAAAAACGGTTTCGATTGAAAAACATTTATTTAGAAAAACAGTTTTTAACAATAAAAACACTTTGAACAAAAAAAAAAACAGTGTAGAACGATTTTTTTTTTAAAGAAAAACAGTTGTAACAAAAAAAACAGTTTTGAACAAAAAAAAACAGTTTCAATGAAAACAAAACAGTTTTTAACAAAATAAAAACGGTTTTAACAAACAAACAACAATTTAAAAAAAACGATTTTAACAAAATAAATTTTTTTAACGAAAAAACAGTTTTTAACAACAAAAAAAAGAGTTTTCAAGGAAAAAACGTTTCTTTTAAAAAAATTAGAGCTATACCTTTTCTTTTTTAAAAGAATAATGTTAGAGCACCAAAACTTTAAATAACTAGTTGTGCCCACGTGCGTTGCACGTGTTTGTGAGTCCAGATATTCTTCTTTGCTTTGAATTAATATGAATTATGTAAAATTAAAAATCTAAAGTATCACAAAATATGTTTTTGTAAGACTTTGGATAATAACTATGTTTAATCAAAAGAAAAAGATATTGTATTTATCAATCTTGGATAACACCAATCTTTAATCGATAAGAAAAAGAAAATGTCTTGGTCAGATATGTTGTTTTTGACGTTTGTTTGGATGCGAAGGTTCTTCTTCCTCTTCAATTTTGTGAGCGACGAAATGTGTCAGCTTTTGATCTGATTCTTTAACTGACTTTCCTTTAATATAGAATCTGTAGAATTTTCCAATGCATGTGTATAGCTTTCGAATATATTCTGAGTGCAAAATTCCCTGTGGAGTAAAAGAATAGATATGAATATTAAGTATATTTTTTTAGTATTGAACGTATTGAATTTACGAATGAGTTTAAATTGGTAAAAAAAATTATATTACCTTATCTTTAGAAGCAATGAATGTCGGAATGTTGCACCCAATGAAAGATTTTGCTTCGTTGAACATTGTCACTGATGCTCTTTCATCGTCGTCTTGGACCACAAGTTGAAGTAAGTACCTTACGTTTGTTTGTATAATGTGTAAGTAAAGGTATGTGTATGATGAGTTATTTAAATTAAAATTCATAGATTATTAATTTTTTTAACTTATTGTGTAATTTCCATTTGAGGAACCACAATTTAAGCCTGTTCCATTTCCGTTAGCAACAGTGAGCTTCTTGTTGCAAACATTACAAGCGTTATACCATGGGTTTTCTTTGATTCTGACCTCCATAATCATGGCAACGAAAGAACATAAAAGATTATGTAGAATGTGAAAATATTTTTATGTTACGTTATGGTAATGAAAATGTTAGACATGTAAAGGTGATTCATAATAAATTAAGCATTACCTCATTTGTTGATGCAACTCCATTTATAATATCACGAATAGAAACCTTGTCTGCATTCATGATTATTTTTTGTGGCGGCGAACTAAATTTCTTAAAATTTGGGGATGTTAATGAGCTCTTCAACCTGTAGGTTGCATTTTGTCAATATATTTATGTAATGTAGAAACTAAAGTGTTTGTGAAAAGAAAATCAAAGCATTATTTTAACTCGATAGCCTGTATGATATCAGGGTTAATCTGAATTTTTAATCTTTGATATGCTACTTAAGCTATATTCGCCTGTTAAGAATAAATTGATGAAATTGAAATTAGTAGGACCTATATTCGTTGAATATTTTACCTTCGTAAGATGAAAATCTAGCTTGAGAAACAACTATTAAAGGATATTCGACAGATAAGCTACTTAATTGCTATCCTTCATTCTCTGCTAAGTCTCCCCATAAAGTGAAATTCATTGACTGGAATCTGTGATAAGTAATAAATTATAACATAAATCGTATATTAAGCAAAGTGAAATAAATTTACATACATAAAAGTATATTTTTAATATAATGAAAAGTTAAATTTTAGGATTCATACTTTGTATCTCGGAGAGTTATATCTCGTAAAATCACTTTTGCCGAGTTCGATGCTTTTGTAACGGTCCTCATTGGTTTCACATTTATGATAAAAGCTATCACATCTGTATGTTTGAGAATTAGAAATAAGATAAAATAATGAGTTAGCTATTACAGCGTTTGGGATTAAGATAGCGAGGCAGCTCAAGTGAGGCAGCTTGGCGTGGCAACTCATACTTGAGCTTGTTGATTACTTAGTCATATTGTATCTCTGTGTATATTGGCTATAAGCTATAACGATTGTAATGATGTAATGAGAATAGTGAATCTGTGTGAGGTCGAACGGTACTCGCGAGAGGCCAGGCTTGGCGAGGCCTGGGAGAGCTTTTATGCTCTATCGAACGACCTCACCGTGGGAACTTTAGAGGGACTTGGTTTGGAGGATTGAGAAGTAAGGCACCGTTGGGGCTTGTACTGACCATCTTAGATACACCTGGTAAAACACCGAAGGACCCTGACCGTGGAACCTCAGGCGGAGCAGCTTGGAGTTCCATCGAGCATTGAGTTATGAACCAAACAGCCCTCTACTTACTGTAGGTGATGTCACTAGCCAGCTAAACAAATGTCAGACTTACACTTAAGTAAACCACCGTGGTATTTGGGGCTGTCAGGCAGTTGGTGAGCCACCTCTGCGACAATAGCCCCCTGACACACAGTGGTTAGGCAAAAAGGCATGTCTTGGCATTTAATGTTTATGACGTGGAGACAACTAGTGCATCAGGCATTTAATGTTGTGACATAAAGTATGAGGGATGTCTTTCACAGTCTTTAATGACTGAGTTGCCTCAGGGGTGGTGTGGGGGTCTATTTAAGGACCCCAACCACCTTTGAGGAGAGGATGATCTTTTAAGAGTTCAGGAGTTATTACTAAGAGAATACACATCAGGGAGAGTTATTATAAACCAGAGGGGTTTGCTCACCCGCCATTGTTATTTATTATGAAGCTTTTAATGCTTGACAGATCCTTAAAGGTATTTGGTGTGTTTATACCTGCCTATCGAGGTGTATCTAGGGTGCTTACCTGTCTCTCCCTCTAGTTAAGATACTTCTGAGTTTTATTACTACCTTTTGAGTTATACACGAGTGATTTGAGAGTTTAAACCGAGTTCATCTTCATTAGGCTTGTGTTGGCATGTTATATCACTAATCCAAAGTCTTGGACTAATTAACTTATCATTACCATACTCAAAAGGGGTTACGCCTCCATTTATAATCTAAAGTACCCTCTTACATTTGGCGACTCCGCTGGGGAGGCATTCTCATAGGTAAGGAGTATGGCGCAAGATAATGATACTCAAAGACTCAACTTTGATGATATCCAACATAATGAAGAACAGATCGCGAGAGAGCAAGAGGCCCTAAGGGATGGGGCTCCTCGAGTAGAGGTACCTCCAGTTCTGATGACGTCAGGCGTTCCAGGGGTGACACAACCTTCCACGAGTGCGGGGTTGGGACCCACTCAGATTGCGTTCCTCATGAGCAAGTTTCATGAGTTTTTGCAAACTCTAGTAGCTTCAACTATGCTGGGAGGATTGGAGGCTAATGCTTTCCTAACACCAGGGGTAGCTCCAACGGCCCCACCAGGTGCAAGTGTTGCGGGAACAATCCTAGCAAGCGCACCCTCTGTTGTGAATCCAGCAGTGGGAACCTCAGGAGTTTCAACGGCACCACTGGTAACGTTGGTTTCAGTTGCAACGGGCATTCAGCCCGTGGCCCCGTTGCTGGTTGCTCTGGTAGCATCGCCCATGGAGGAAATGAGAAAAGAGATGCAGAAAGAGATGTTGAAGTTTATGCAAGCTTCCTCGTAATCTACTGGCGAGGTGGCTTCGATTTATGATGACTTTCAAACACCTTATCCTCAGGAGTACAACGATGAGCCTTACCCAAAGGACTATATTCCCCCTTATCTTTGAAAAATATACAGGGAAAGGTGGGAACCCGAAGGAGCATATTAAGCATTTTGTTGAACACTTGGGAGCGCATTGCAATAATAAGAAGCTTAGGTTGAGGGAGTTTTCCAAATCCCTAACCGATAAGGCATACACTTGGTACTCCTATTTGACTCCCAACAGCGTTTTTATGTGGGAGGAGATGCATGTATTGTTTGTCTAAAAGTTCTTTCTGGCAAAAGATGAGTTCACATTGACCTAACTTGGTAGAGAGAAGCAAAGACTTGGGGAAGAAGTGGTGGCCTATGTTAGAAGGTTCAGGGAAAGGTACCTCGATATAAGGGAGGAGGCCAAAGAGTCCAAGTTATTGCAGATTTGTGATGAGGGACTGCTTCCTGAATACATCTGCCATCTTATCAACGAGACGCGCGAGGGGACTTTTACGGCATTCTTAAAAGTGGTGAGAAACATCTCTTTGGTGGTGCGACCCAATCCGATGGTAGCGCCCATAATGTTCAGGCAGCCGATGCAACCCGCGGAGGGGAGATCTCAGCCCCCACGGGTAGGGTACACCGAGGGGGAAGATAGGGGAAAAGCACTGAAGAGGGACAACAAGAGGAAGTTCGAAAGAGACAGAGAAGATTTACCACCATTGCCTTGTACGGTGGAAGAAGCTGTCAACTGTTACAATGCAATGGTCCAAGGGGGGACGGTCTATAAGCCAAAGGATGTCCCCATCGAAGAGCCCGATGCGGCAACGAAGGCGGATCCAAGGTATTTCCAGGTTCATCGGAGGATCCAGCATCCGACAGAAAGTTGCTTCACATTAAGAAGAATTATTGACAAATACGTGAAGGCGGGGACATTGTAAATCCCTCTGAAGGACATTAATAACAACCCACTACCAGCACATGGGGCTAATCTCGTGGTGGCCTATGATGAAGAAGCAGAGAAAAGAGATAGGGATGAGTATGAGGAAGCTTTGGAGATTTACACCAAGGGAATGGCTAATGTCGTGTTAGCTTACGATGAAGCAAGCGCTAAGGATATGGAGGATGTACATGGTGTCGAAGGCGAAGAGATAGACCCAACCCTAGAATATTGGGCTGTTTCAAAATCCCCGAAGTTCACTTGGTTCTTCGAATAAGTGGGGATCCCAAAGGTTATTCTTTTAGATAACGGGACGCCCTTTGTCAATTCAGAAGTAACAATGCTCAAAGACAAGTACTCCATTATTCATCATACTTCAACGGTGGCATACCCAAAGGGAAACGGTCAAGCCGAAGCGACTAACAAAATGTTGGTTAATATTCTGGCTAAGGTGATGGAGGACTTCCCAGGATCGTGGGACGACAAGATACCAGTTGTGTTATGGGCATATCGAACAACCAAGAGGAAACCCACAGGGTACACTCCATTCTCGCTTGTTTATGGGGTGGAGGCAATCCTTCCAGTGGAGTTAGAAGTTCCCTCTGCTCGATATACCTTGCGAAGCAGCATGCTCCCTCAGAATAGACACGTGCAGCTGGAAGCATTAGATGAACACAGAGATAATGCGATGCAACACTTTCAAATGTATACGAAACAGCTCTCTGGGGCATATGATAACTTGGTAAGACCCGGGAAGTTCGTGGAAGGAGACCTCATTTTGAAAGCAGCGGTAAAGCACATCAGGGGGCTTCCTCTACCAAAGTTTGCAGCCAATTGGGAGGGACCTTTTGTTGTAAAAGAATCTCATGACTCAGGTTATTGCTTAATTTCTAGAATGGAGGAAGATAATCCATTCAAGATTAATAATAAATGGCTGAAGTTTTATCATGTATAGACAATTAAGTTTGAACCGTTGTTGTAAATAACTGTTGTTATGAATATACAAGTTTTAATTATGACTTGAATAGAGTGAAAGAGTGGTAGGAATGTAGAAATTTATAACATACAAAAGAAGTTTTAACACATAGATGAATTGGAAAACATATATTTTCCATTCATTCATTAACGATGGAGCATTACAAAATTGGGAGTTACTGCCCAAGAATTACATAGAAAGAAGCAAAAGGAAGATATATACAAAAGCTTATTAGCCTAAGAGGAACCATAGATCTGAAGAAGAGAAAAAATCTCCAGGAAGGCCCGAAGAAGCTGTGGTGCAAGACTGTTGGGCGTTGATGGAAACCTCCAACCTCGTTCGCACTTGTGTACGTTCGATGAGGAGTTTTTCTCGTTTCAGCTTGACCAGACGCAAAGCTTCTTCGGCATCCTCTACCTCCTTATCAACTACTTTTAGAAGGGGTGCTAGTTCGGCCAATCTAGCTTCCTCAGCCCGTTGGTCCTGCTGATGTTTTTGCAATAATTCCCTTTGCCTGATCAGTTGTTGGCTCTTTAAGGTTTTTAAATACGTTATAAGCCAGTTAAAACGAAAACCATCACGACCCAACTCTCTCAAATAGCCAAGAAATTGATTAAGGATGGGTCTAGTAACAGTCGCGGTGGGAGTACTGGCAATTTCTGCAACAACGGTAGCCATGTCTTGCAGCCTATAACTCATGACAGAGATGTTGGAACGTAGGCAATCTACCGTGAAGGTTTTAGAATGATGGTTCGCAAGTTGCTCGATCACTAAATGATGGGTGGCGGGCATTTGGGGAGAATGTTGAAGCACCATCAGGTAGAAGGCATGAGGAGTCAAATCAGGTAGAGGAAGCTCGCACCCGAATTCACTCTCTGCTGCAGCACCGGTCGTGGAACCTTGGTCAGCATGGCCAGAATCTTTCAAGACGGCAGGTTCCCGATGGGGTGAGCTAACAGGCGAAAGAACAGGTGGAGAAGTCTCCCGTGCAACCTGAGAAAAAGTAATAAGTATATGAAAAATCTTAACAAGCATTTTCGTTGTTAAGTCACCGTTATAGGTGGAGTTTATGAAAAATTTTAACAAGTGTTTTCATTGTTAAGTCACCGTTATAGGTGGAGTTTATGAAAAATCTTAACAAGTGTTTTCATTGTTAAGTCACCGTTATAGGCGGAGTTTATGAAAAACCTTAACAAACATTTTCGTTGTTAAGTCACCGTTATAGGTGGAGTTTATGAAAAACCTTAACAAGTGTTTTCGTTGTTAAGTCACCGTTATAGGTGGAGTTTATGAAAAACCTTAACAAGCGTTTTCGTTGTTAAGTCACCGTTATAGGTAGAGTTCATGGAAAATCTTAATAAGCGTTTTTGTTGTTAAGTCACCATTATAGGGGGAGTTTGCAAAAATTCTTTGACAAAATGCAAAGAATTAAGAAAATACCTCAGTCACAGCAGGGGCAAGAACGGGAGTCACCATAGCAGCCATAGGGGCAGGAACCGTTGGGGGCGGGCTCATTACCTCAGAAGACACAACGGGATCCCTGGTTGCAGAAGCCTCAACGGCAGGCTAAACTCCCTCAGCAATATAAGGGACCAGAGCCAGCATGGGTTGTTCACCGGGAGAAGATGATGGACTCCCAAATGAGGCCCCAACGGGGGTGGGTGCAGAAAAACCACCACGAGGGACAGAAGCACCAACCTTAGCCTTATACACAGGCAGACCATCAAGAGAAGGTGGAGCAAGGTTGGGAGAAAGCTGCGACATGAAGTTAAGTGTTAAAAAGGAGGAATAAGTACAGAAAAATGGAGAAATACCTCTAGGTGTTACTTACCTCGGTTATGGCACTGAAAAGGATAATTGCGGTCAGAGGTCTCGTCAGCATCGTTAGAAGAAGAATTTTAGCTAACAAAGAGGACACTTCAACCTAGGGCAACGAACATCTCAAGGTTTAGCACGATAAATGAAAAATGAGGTGAAAGAGAAAGGACGTCAGACCAAACAAGTTATAGATAAAATCTTACCTCGGGGCCACTTTCGACAGCTGGAACGATGGGATGAAGAACGTCGGGGGGAGGAGATAAATCAAAAGAGATTGGGAGAGTTGTCTCTGGTTGTGAAGAGGCGTCCATAGATTCAACAGCATCACCCCCCATAGCAGCATCCCTCGCACGTTGTGAGGCCGAACGGCGGGAGTAAGTAAGCCCCATTATGGGGGAACGGGAAGGAGTCACATTGGTTCGAGAAACACCGAAGCATCCCCCTACGAAGGGGCTCACGGGAGGACTATAGGGATTAGGCCTTTCTCCTTCACCCCCCTACACCACAGTTATCAAGAAAAAAAATACTAAGCAAATGCAGCTTTCCTTAAGCAAGGAGGAAATGAGAATAAAACAAGTATACATACCTCAGATGCAAAAGGAGAACGAGAAGATATAACCATGGGCGAAGAAGGAGGAGAGGCAGCAACAGAGGGGGAAGTAGAAGGATGCACCTCAGGAGTTTATTTCCTCTGAGACTTGGTATCCAGAGTCTTCTTCATTGTCCCCGTTGTACCAGTACCAGTATCTCGAAGAACCCTTGAACTTTTTCTCCTCCTTGATGTTGGCTCCGTGGGAAAGGCAACCGAAGGAGGAATGACGACATAGCGCCATTGAAACTCAGCGTTTATTCGATCTAGCTCAGTCTGAGCTTCCCTCCTTAACCTCTCGGCTACTTCTGCGGATATGGGAGGGGGAATAGAGGTTATAGGGAGGGCTTCCACGGGAGCCTGGGACTTAGATTTTGGTCTCGATGTTGAGTACATTCCACTTTTGGACTTCTTTGCTTTCTTGGCAGGTGGTTGAGAAGGCCCTTCACCAGTAGGAGCTTCGATTGAGGGGGCAGTTTCTTTAAGGGTTGCAATGGTTTTGGGTTTGGACGTGGCAGTAGGGATCATAGAACAAAGGGGAGGAAGCTCGGTGGGAAGTACCTTGGGAGTTTTACTTAGAGAGAACTCCATCCCAAGAACAGAGTTGCCCTTTAACCCCAGCTCCAACGCAGAAAAGGAAAGAACTGGAGGATACACAGGATCTCCTTCGATGAACTCAACAATATCAGCCAGTTATTTCGTCCAGTACCGTGTGGCAAACAAAGGGGTCACGTCCCCTCGCCTTTTATTATTGAGAATGGTGACTCGCCCGGCCATTGCAGAACTTATCCCCCATGCAGCAGTAAAAGAAAACATGGAACATGCCTCGCTGAAGGAAACCTTGGGTTTGATGATTGAAAAACTGGGCGAGGAGCCCCCTGATCAAAATGAAATTGTCGACTGCATCGGTTGGGATTGTAGTGCTCGCTAGTATATCCCCATTCGGTGTAAGAAGGCAGATACCCAGGTGAAAACATAAGGACCACGGCCAGCGAGGGATCTTCAATATCTACACCTATCTCCACTACTCTGACTTCATGCTGAAAAAAGTCACAATTATGAACGAAGATTTCCTCTTCGTAAGGCCTCATCACGAAGTTCTCAAAACAGTCAATCATAGAGATCAACTCCTTTCGGCTCAGTCTCTTATGATAAAGATAAGAGCGTGGGGGCAGAATTGTTTCCCCATAAGGAGGGCGGTTGATCTTGGCCGATACGGCAGGGAAACGAACATAGAGGAAGCTCGTCAGAAGGATACAGTTGGAAAAATTGGCCAAGTTATAATGACCAAGAGATCGTTTCATATCAAAGAGAGTCCTATCGAGCCATGTATAGAGAGATCCCAAGGCGATTGCAGCCAGAGGAAGCTTGGTACCTCGGGCCAAACGAAGGGATATATTGATAAGGTCCCTTTGGGGCTGATCGTTGGGTTTCCCCGGTATAAGAAAACGAGAAAGAATGACAAGGATATAGGCAGGAAGTTCCAGCGATGTACCTTGACCAGGGGCACCTCCATAAGAACTACCTTCAGCAGAATCCTTGAAGAAATAATTGATAAGTGGGGAGAAAGTGGCCTTATTCGACGAACCGGTGCAGCTTCGGCATATACGGTCCAGCTCTAAACGATCGATAGCCTCTTGGGCATCTAAAGCCTCATCGGTATAGGGCTCATGGCCCATTGCTTCAAGGCACAGGAGCTCGCACACGTCTTCCAATGTTACGGTGAACTCTCCCCACGCAGCAATGAACGTATGAGTAGTAACGTTCCAGCGAGACACCAGAATGGGAAGAGCAACATTATTCTTGGAGAGAGTGAACTCACCAAACCACTTGGCTCGTTGAAGCCCTATTTTGGTGAGCGTGTCGGCATGGGAACTCTGCATATGGGAGTTCCAGGCGACAAAGTGAGCAGGAGACCCCCCAGGCGCTTCAAACTCGATGTGGGACCACGGGATATCCCCTCGCTCCAGGCAAAATCTGGGAGTGCCTTCGGGAGAAAGAAATCCCCACTCGGTAGAATCTTCGTCTTCATCACCCAACAGTAGAGGGTCAAACTTAGACGAGAAATGGACAGTCTTACATGCACCAGCAAAATCATCACCTTGTCCAAAAATAGGCGATCGATGATAAAACTTCAGTTGTTCCTGGCGGGCAACATCTGGGGCGGTGGCAGCAGTAGGGGTCGCAGGCGAAGCACCGGTGGCACGTACGGTGGGGTTGCTTGAGGATGTCATGACAGATAATGATGAAGTAACAGAAAAGCTTCGAGCAAGAGAGGTTTGAGAACGAGAATGGAGGAGCACGACCATAGGTGGTGGTGTAAAATATCAGAGGGGAGGAAGGTAGGTAAGGGATCAGCAACAATGGAGTTCTCACACACTTTCTCTCTCTAAGGCAAATGGAAGCTTGAAGAAGATGAAGGCAAAGTAAAAGAACAATAGGTTAAGTGTTTGAATATAGCCGTTTGAAATTTCTAAATTTTCCTTTTAAGTTTCCCACCATCGCACGTGCAAGGCCACCCATAATCATTTCAAATTGACACGTGACGCTTCGGGAAGTGCTTTGACAGTTGAAAAGACAGCGCCACGTCATTAATAAAGGGACGCATGGGGGAGAGAAAACGTTGCCTTCTTAAGCAAGTTTGAGTGTTGACGCTAGAATTTTTTGGTCAGACATATCCAATACACTCCTAATGAAGAAGATGTCCGAACGGTTCAAAAAAGGTTATTAGGTCTGTCGGGAGAATTGGAAATATTCAAGCTACAACAGTTGAAACTCAGCATAAGGAAAAAGTGGCGATGTCCCTCAACCCAAGCATCAACACACTCCAGCGCTTCGGCTCAGGTACATCAGGGAGAATTTTATTTTCCTTGGGACTCTAACTCTCCGGTCCTAAATGAAAGAGAAGAGGCAAGAATTTCATTTTTACCCATAAAAGGTTCATCGGATTGAGAAATTTTCATGCAGGCATTTCTTGTTTCCACAACAAATCCCTCCACGAAGGGGCAAATGTAGAGGGGGCTTGAAGGTAATCCTGAGATTAGGGATAATCCACCCATTAGCAACAGCGTTTGGGATTAAGACAACGAGGCAGCTCAAGCATGGCAGCTCAAGCGAGGCAGCTTGGCGTGGCAACTCATACTTTAGCTTGTTGATTACTTAGTCATATTGTATCTCTGTGTATATTGGCTATGAGCTATAACGATTGTAATGATGTAATGAGAATAGTGAATCTGTGTGAGGTCGAACGGTACTCGCGAGAGGCCAGACTTGGCAGGGCCTGGGAGAGCTTTCATGCTCTATCGAATGACCTCACCGTGGGAACTTTTGAGGGACTTGGTTTGGAGGATTGAGAAGTAAGGCACCGTTGGGACTTGTCCTGACCATCTTAGATACACCTGGTAAAACACCGAAGGAACCTGACCGTCGAACCTCAGGCGGAGCAGCTTGGAGTTCCATCGGGCGTTGAGTTATGAACCAAACAGCCCTCTACTTAATGTCACATCTATTGTAGGTGATGTCACTAGCCAGCTAAACAAACGTCAGACTTACACTTGAGTAAACCACCGTGGTATTTGGGGCTGTCAGGCAGTTGGTGAGCCACCTCTGCGACAATATCCCCCTGACACATAGTGGTTAGGCAAAAAGTCATGTCTTGGCATTTAATATTTATGACGTGGAGACAACTAATGCATCAAGCATTTAATGTTGTGACATAAAGTATGAGGGATTTCTTTCACAGTCTTTAATGACTGAGTTGCCTCGGGGGTGGTGTGGGGGGCTATTTAAGGACCCCGACCACCTTTTAGGAGAGGATGATCTTTTAAGAGTTCAGGAGTTATTGCTAAGAGAATACACATCAGGGAGAGTTATTGTAAACCAGAGGGGTTTGCTCACCCGCCATTGTTATTTATTACGAAGCTTTTAATGCTTGACAGATCCTTAAAGGTATTTGGTGTGTTTATACCTGCCTACCGAGGTGTATCTAGGGTGCTTGCCTCTCTCTCCCTCTAGCTAAGATACTTCTGAGTTTCATTACTACCTTCTGAGTTATACACGAGAGATTTGAGAGTTTAAACCGAGTTCATCTTCATCAGGCTTGTGTTGGCATGTTCTATCACTAATCCAAAGTCTTGGGCTAATTAACTTATCATTACCATACTCAAAAGGGGTTACGCCTCCATTTATAATCTAAAGTACCCTCTTACAAAAATTATATTACCTTATCTTTAGAAGCAATGAATGTCGAAATGTTGCACCCAATGAAAGATTTTGCTTCGTTGAACATTGTCACTGATGCTCTTTCGTCGTCGTCTTGGACCACAAGTTAAAGTAAGTACCTTACGTTTGTTTGTATAATGTGTAAGTAAAGGTATGTGTATGATGAGTTATTTAAATTAAAATTCATAGATTATTAATTTTTTTCAACTTATTGTGTAATTTCCATTTGAGGAACCACAATTTAAGCATGTTCCATTTTCGTTAGCAACAGTGAGCAAGCGTTATACCATGGGTTTTCTTTGATTCTGACCTCCATAATCATGGCAACGAAAGAGCATAAAAGATTATGTAGAATGTGTAAATACTTGTATGTTACGTTATGGTAATGAAAATGTTAGACATGTAAAGGTGATTCATAATAAATTAAGTATTACCTCATTTGTTGATGCAACTCCATTTATAATATCACGAATAGAAACCTTGTCTGCATTCATGATTATTTTTTGTGGCGGCGAACTAAATTTCTTGAAATTTGGGGATGTTAATGAGCTCTTCAACTTGTAGGTTACATTTTGTCAATATATTTATGTAATGTAGAAACTAAAGTGTTTGTGAAAAGAAAATCAAAGCATTATATTAACTCGATAGCCTGTATGATATCAGGGTTAATCTGAATTGTAATCTCTGATATGCTACTTAAGCTATATTCGCCTGTTAAGAATAAATTGATGAAATTGGAATTAGTAGGACCTATATTCGTTGTTGCTTGAAGTGCAAAAGAATATTTTACCTTCGTAAGATGGAAGTTTAGCTTGAGAAACAACTATTAAAGGATACTCGACTGATAAGCTACTTAATTGCTATCCTTCATTGTTGATGTAAAAAATTAGATCACTCTAATAATTCAATCACAGATAAATAAATGAGACAAAAGATTTTAAAGTGGTTCAGCCTTATAAGAATGGCCTAAATGTTGATGTAAAAAATTAGATCACTCTAATAATTCAATCACAAATAAATAAATGAGACAAAAGATTTTAAAGTGGTTCAGCCTTATAAGAATGGCCTAAATGTTGATGTAAAAAATTAGATCACTCTAATAATTCAATCACAGATAAATAAATGAGACAAAAGATTTTAAAGTGGTTCAGCCTTATAAGAATGGCCTACGTCCACTGTTGTGTTATTGCTGAGTGTTCAGGATTTCTTGGTTACAAATTCTCTCAAGAAATTCCTCTCTCGATTTGTGGGTTTGGATCCCCCCCTACAATAAGTATTGTACAATGTATTTATAGCCCTGAGGCTGTCATGTGAAAGGGTAACACATTAAATGATATACATATGAAAGGGTAATACATTTAATGCCCCTTGAGCGTGTGCGTCTAAATGATAAGCATTTAATGAACCAGTTGAACTGTTGATTATCCAGCTATTAATGCTTTGTTCGAGATGCAGCTTGGACCGCCTGAGTTGCTCGGACCGCCTAAGCTTCTCGGTATTCAAGAGTTCCTCGGAGAGGTGTTGTTCCTCGGAGCGTGTGAGTTCCTCGGGGAAGCAGTGTTCCTCGGGGAACTAGTCTTCCTCGTTATAGTCTCATTCCTCGGAGCGTGTAATCATCTCGGAAGTGCTTGTTGTTGTCATGTAGATAGCCACGTGTCTTCATATGATTGGTCCATGTCAACAGATTAAATTTGGTATCAACAGCCTTCATTCTCTGCTAAGTCTCCCCATAAAGTGAAATTCATTGACTGGAATCTGTGATAAGTAATAAATTATAACATAAAATCGTATATTAAGCAATGTGAAATAAATTTACATACATAAAAGTATATTTTTAATATAATGAAAAGTTAAATTTTAGGATTCATACTTTGTATCTCGGAGGGTTATATCGCGTAAAATCACTTTTGCCGAGTTGGATGCTTTTGTAATGGTCCTCATTGGTTTCACATTTATGATAAAAGCTATCACATCTGTATGTTTGAGAATTAAAAATAAGATAAAATAATGAGTTTTTATAAATGTATGAGCAAAACTTTTGTACTAATAATTACCATAGGTTTTCTCTTCATCTTTCCGTGCGAGTAGATCTTCAAAGGAGATGAATTTATAGAACGTTGACGGGGATATGAAATAATGATCTCGTTGAACGACCTCAATGTATTTATTTAAGGACAACTCGATTTTGTCGCGAACGGTTGAGTAAGCATCATTAATGCCCTTTACCATACCATTAGTGAGGGAATATTATTTCTGACTTTCAAGAAGACCTTCTTGTCGATTTTGTCATGAACGGTTGAGTAAGCATCATTAACGCCCTTTACCATACCATTAGTGAGGGAATATTATTTCTAACTTTCAAGAAGATCTTCTAGTCTTTTAATAGGGACAAACTCCTAGTGCGCAAGGTGTAAAATGTGAATTGTTTACTATAAACGGTTATGCTCTCTTCGATGGTTTGGCGCGGTGGGATGCGAAATTAAGGGTAACATCCATTATATAAAAGATTTATCACTTATCAAATATTAAATCCACTGATATTGGTATTTTTATTTTATATAGAGAGTATTGAGATGATATGTCAATTCGCCGGCCTCTTAGGTGTAAAGATGTATTATCCATTGTGTGCCTATGTATAAGTTTGAAAAAGGAAAATGAAGCTCTCTCTTTTCAGTTATGTTTCAGTTGGGTAGCTTTAACCCATGTGGTGGGTGAATAGAAGACCTTGATGCATACCTAAAACAACTGAATGGTGAAAGGCTCCTTGCTCCTTAACAATTTTAGAAGCGGTTTGACATCTCATAGCTCAAGCTTTAATGGTGGGATCGAAAATACCAGACCTACAATTGGGATCAACCATATTGCAGGTTCACCTAAGCAATTTTAAGGCCAATCAACCGGCAAAGTAACACCTACTTTACTCCCCTGTTTGTATGCCACTAAAGGTTGTAGTAGGGTTAGGGTCCAAAAGAAAATGACAATGGTCAGAGGATGAATTTGTTAAATGAAAAACTTAGTTAAAGGGAAATTTAAATTCCAGAGAGCATTGGACAAACACCTATTAAGTCTTTCCCTAATATGGTTAAGAAGACCTTGTTTAAGGGCGTAATAGAAGACTGATGCTTATTTAATTGGTGAGGTAAAAAATACGAAGAGGGATTTGGGTTTACCACGTGTTGGTTGGGTGTAGTCAGTTGTGTGGTTGTTAGACAGATATCCCCAACATCGGTACCACTAACCGACAAGTGTCTAGTGACACTGAAAGAAGCTAATGTGTGAAGTGATAAAATCATTAGGAAAAGGGCTTGGCCAAAATATCAGCCTTAATTTTTTAGGGTTTTTTACCAGTTAGTCTCGTTTATTATGTGTAGTTCAATAGGTCTATCATCTTTTTTTTGCTCCAACAGGTCCTATTAAAAAAGATTTTTGCTCCAATAAGTCTTGTTTGTAAACATATAGTGAATATCCACTACATGTATAAGTAGGACTTATTGGGAAAAAAATGTTATAGGACCTATTAGAAAATGTCTTATGTAAATAGGACTTCTTGGTCAAGCTCCCATTTTTTTATTAGTGCTTAATAAATCGTGTGAGTCCATCTCAACATGGACTGGGCTTCCCACATTTAGATTTTAAAATAGCAAAGGAGTTAGAAGTACTTACCTGCGATTTGGGCTGCAATTGTAGGTTTAGTCTCTTCTTGGGCTTCCAAGTTCCATTGGGATTTAGGAGGGGATCATTATTATCTGGATATGATTCCATTTAAGTATTGGGCCTACCCAAGATAGGAGGCCCAGACCAATGCCCATTATAGAGTGTTTGGTGAGCTCATTTCTATCGATTTCAAACCTTGTTTAACGTTTATACTAATAGGCAAGGATATAGACACTTTTCTAGGGGTGAAATCCTTAGTATAATCCTTCATGCGCATTAATATGGTTTCAATTCCTAAGACCAGCAAAATAGCATTATGTTATTTTTTATCCATCATTATATAATTTTGCTCTCCAAATTATTATGCAAACTAGTAAAATAATCCCAAACAAGCAAATTGCAAAACAAATTGCTCCTAAGTTGTTAGTTCATGAGCAGCAAATGCGTGTTCGCGAGACAATCCAATTGTCGCAAGAGGATCACGCGTACAAAACATAACCGCCTAGCCCCCCATCTCACCCACCAAGCGACTACGCTACCTAATTTTTATATATTTGACATATTTTTATAAAAATAAACTATTTTTAATCTTTTTTAAACATTATATTTTTAAATTAAAACAATTATATATACACACACACATTTACCTTTTCGTGATATTCCAATTGCCAAAGAAAAGACGCACATGACAAAAAAGATGTCACGAAAAGGTTGAATTTGCCCAATGTCATGGAGCAAATCACCTTTATGCAGGAGCAAACTACCATTGAAGCATCTTGGTATATAAATTAAGTGCATTATGCCAATTCTTTTGAGTAATATATCTGAAAATGTCCGTTGATACCTTATTAACACCGTTTTAGACACAACTGGTACATTTTAAAATAACCAATATTCGGACATCTTCACCCTTCACCATAAACCTTCTTTAGCTTTTAGATTTACGCAACTCTTCTATTTTGAATCTAAGAGGAAGAGGAAGGTGAAAGGAAAAATAAAAGTTACTAACCGAAATCCAATTATGAAAGATTTCCCTCCAATCACCATCAATATAGTATGCATTACAATTCGTCTAAGTATCCCTATTCTCTTTTAACACGTTGAAGCATTCTTTAATTTTATTTTTTTTAGAAAGCGTTAGATCAAAAATTTTAAAAGAAATTAATGAAACCGATTACTTTTATTAAAAATTGGGCAGGAAGTCTAGAAAAGGAGACGAGTGACTTGGTGAGAGACACTTTGGGTCTGTATAATTATGGAATAGAGAGTTTTTAAATAAAAACTACGAAAAACATGCATTCAAATAAATATATTTCCAATTTTAAAAACTTTTTTCAAATTTTCCAAAAAAAAAAAGAATATTTTTAATTTGTTCTTTTAAAATGACCATTTTGTGGCTAATGTGGTGAATTAATTGTTGTAGTGTTAGTGAAAAAAAATTAATAAATAGAGCAAGCATTATTCTTGATACTTTAAACGTGTTTTCTAAATTTAAAATTTTTTCATAGAAAATGAAAACTAAAAAGGGAGATGAAATTAGAAACACAAATGGAAAACAATTTCCACCTTACTTTTCCGATTTTCTATTAAAGTGAATTCTTTGTTCCATTAAATATAATTCTGAGTACAGTGAAAGGGGCAAGTAAAGAGTATCTCACCAATCTTTTCTTCAACTCTTTATCCAGCTTTTCATTAAAAAAAAAAAAAACTCTCATCAATTTTTTCCCTAATTTTACAATCAAGCACACGATCTTTTTTATGGGTGACAATTTTAGATGCGCCAAAACAAAACAACAAAAAAATTAACACATCATATCCGTGTCCGAATTTTTTAACACGATCTTTTCTTGTGTCTTCTTGCATTTAACTGATAAGAATCATGTTAGCCCTGTCATATTTTAGTCATGTCCGTGTCAGGTGAAAACACACGTGTTCGTGCCTTAATGGCTATTGTTGTATCGAGTCAAACCACGATCCAAAAATACGAATTGCCACCTTCATTTTTTTCGTGTGCGTGTGCGAGAAGGATGGGGGTAGGTCTCAAAACACTTGTGATTTACTATTTTCAAAAGAGCCCTGATACCATACTAGCGCCAAAACGACACCACTTTTCATCATTCCAAAGGTGGTGAAACCGACATATTCCCAACACCCATCACATAATCAGCTGCAAATTCCTCATCACTCTTACCCAACATATCTTTCAAACTACACTCCACATTCCTACCCTTGAGCATCCAATGTCTAGGTTCTATCTTCTTTTCCAAAGAGTAGCTGAAATATCTGGGATAATCAACCACCTCACTTAGTGGTTTTTCCATGGTCTTCACTAGGAACTCCAACTTCGGTCTCAAAACCTTGTCAACGTTGTATCCGAGTAACGACGAGAATCTTCACACCATGAATGCGACGTCCTTCTTTCATAGACCAATCTTCAACAAGTACTTCATTCTGCTCAACACAACCAAATTACTTCGTAAGAACAAGTTTGCTTTCGGTCTGCGTTTAGGTGGTATTTGTTTTTACCTCTTAAATCTGAGAGGTTCAATGTTTTTTAAGAGGTTGCAATCATAGATACCGACTCTGAATCATTGAGAGGTAATATTGAGAGTGCATTTGTTTTTTTATATGAATAAGGTGTCCGAAAAATATGTTTGTTTACCGTCTAAATAAACATTTGGATGGTCGTATTTAGTCTAATTCAGATTTAATGTTCAAATTGAAGGTTATTCCTACCTCTTAGACAATCTCCAAGTTTTAGGCAAATTCTACGTGTCCATAATGAGTTAAACCGTTGAGCAAGCAAATGCGGGTCAACTAATAAAAGATAAGAAGGTTGGGCCTGCAAAGCAATTGCCGTCAAACTAAACTAAAATCAATACATTATTTTTTTTAAATTAAAAAAAATGTGGAAAATGTTGGGGCGGCAAGTGAGTTGCTTAATCAAAACTCTTGAGCAAAATAGCTCAAGATTTGGGTTGAAAAATAGGTAAAACTTATTTTGGCAAGTCGTGTGGATCTGGTTCAACCGAGAGACGATAGGAGAAGGGCCATTAAGAGAAAAACAAAATAGATATATATATATATATAGAGAGAGAGAGAGAGAGAGAGAGAGAGTCAGGCTCATGTGCACACTAAGTTTGCACATCATTTTTTTTAAATAGTAAAAAAAATATTTTTGAGCTGATTTTTTTTGTGTGATATTTAAACATTTCAATGGACCCATGTAAAAAAAATCAGCTCAAAAAAACTTTTTTTACTACTTTTAAAAAATCGGTCAACCTTTTGCTACTTTTAAGTACTTTAAAAGCTACGAAAGTTTGATCGATTTTTTAAAAATAGTAAAAATAAAAATTGTGCAGAGTTTTTTTACATGGGTCCATTGAAATGTTTAAATATCACATTAAAAAAATAAACTCAAAAATATTTTTTTTAATGCTTTAAAAAAATTGGTGTGCGCCAACACTTGTGCACAGGAGTCTGCCTCTGTGTGTGTGTGTGTATATATATATATATATGAAAAATGTCTAAAATATACAATATTTGGTTCTAAAACAAACAACCCCTAATACTAAAACTATCATATCAGATAAAACAAAATTCTCCATTTCAAATTTCAGACTACATATTTAAGACCTCAGATTTCGATTTTTAATACAAAAACAAATGCAACCTTACAAATAAATAAAAAGTGATGATTCGGGTCATTTATTCATGTTAATGCTTGATTATCAAAAAATAAAGATTAAAAAATCCGTTACATTTGTGTTTGACCCTATACTTTCCGAGATCAAACAAATTAGTTGAATATAAGTTGCGATAGTTATTTACTTGAGAATCTATAGAAAATTACCTTGGAAGCAAGGCTTTGTTAATGTCACATACAAAAGGCTCGGGATACTTTGTGATAACCCGAGGAAGATGGTTTCTCGGAACACCAATACTAATAATGAATTCGACTTTCTTCTTGAGAACTTTTTCTATGCTTGTAGCAAATATTTCAGGACAGCGAACCAGAATTTGGCTCGCAGTTTCTTCATCAAGTCCCAAATCTTCCAAAAAAGAGACCACCTGCGCATAGCAGCAGCAACAAGTCATTTCAAATCATGTTCCAAGATTAACCCAAAACCATTCAAACACACCAATACAAAAAGATGAGACTTTTAAACTATATCATCGGTTGCATCAACAGAAGATATTCTTGTTGATGCATGAAATTTATTCCTGGGATATCAACAACTTTTCCATGCTTTAGAACTTGGGGGCTATCACACACACACACACACACTACAAACGAGGAGGCACTTGGTGTATTACAGCCAAATCTAAAGGAGCACTAGAAGTACTAGAGATATCAAATTCATATAATGACAGTTGACTTGAGCGCTAGCTAAAGTTGAGCAGAATCCATTTCTGTTTTTGGTACAGCCAGCATTTAGTTTGGAATAAGGTTCAATTATGAATAGCACTCCCCCTCCACACACAAAGACATAAAAATAATAATAATAATAATAATAATAATAATAATAATAATAATAATAATAATAATATTAAATAAATAAATAAATGAATAAATAAACAATTCATTTTTTTTGTAAGAACTTACACCAACTTAAATTTGGTATAATAATTCCACTATTGTATATTTAACATGGCCCACCTTATCAAAAGTAGCAGGACTTCTGATGCATCTCATGTTCTCAATTTCCGAGAGGTGGTGGGGTACGTGGGCTCTCTAGAAGAATTAACTCCGATAGAGATGTTTGTCTGTGTTTCTCCCTTCATTTTTCTACTGCCTTTCATACACATACAAACAGCTAAAATCTTTTACGGTACCTTGTTCAAGACAACCCAAAGGGTTAGAACGTGATCGTCGCCGAGTGCTAACGTAACAATGCATACAAGCTCGACCTTCCGACAAGATTTCAATGTAGTCAATCTTTCCTCAACTAAGGGCAAATACCCCCCCACCCCACCCCGCCCCCCACACACACACAACTATCTGATTCCTCACAGCCAGTTACATCACACGGATCGCATTAAGGGAATCCTGGATTGAAATACTATCTTCACCCCGACCGGGACCGGCCCAATCAAACGATATCTCGTGAAATGGGCTGGTTGTCCTTCATTTGAGACCATTTAGATTTCTGAGGCCACTTTCTAACAACTCGATACCATTTTCCGTCAACTATATGGAGACCATATTACAGTACTTCAAGAGGGATAAAGTAACACGAGCATAGCTTCGGTCCTTACGTGTTGTTCCAATTTTGTTCTTTTATTATATAGACTGAGTTGACGTGATATCGCAGCCTTTCGATCCGATACCAAGAGGGGGGTTGAGTTTTAGGTATTTTGGGGGCGAATCGGTCTATAACGACGAGTGCTCGGGAGATTCGTCTATATCGGTTGATACGACCGAGTCGAACAAAACATCGGCAGATAAGGAATTACTTTAAGAAGAAGCCAAAATGAGAAGACAAAAGAAGATATTATTTAGGAGTCTTAGCCTTTTGCAGCCTTCTGTCATAATATGTTTTATTACATACTTTACTGTGTTCTTTATGAATTTATATATAATTTATTATATTTTCAACATTTTATATCGATTCACGATTTACAATTTATAGGGTTTTCCATTTACGATTCAATTCACGATTTGACAACTATGGTTAGAAGTACTAGAGATATCAAGATTATACAATGACAGTCAACTTGAGCCTAGTTAAAAATTAAGCAGAATCCTTTTAAGTTTTGATACAGCATTTAGTTTGGAATAAGGTTCATGAGCACTCCCCCTCCACACACACACATAGATATATATATATATATATAATAAAATTAAAAGATCCTTTTTTCCTTGTAAGAACTTAAACCAACTTAGATTTGCTAAAATAATTCCATTATCGTTTATTTAACATGGCCCACTTCATCCAATATAGCAAGACTTTTGATGCATCTCAGGTTGCTACTCTCTACTTCCGAGGGATGGTGTGGTACATGGTGTCCCTTGAAGTATTAACTTCGATAGGGATGTTTGTTTGTGTTGTTTCCGTCAGTTTCACACCGCTTTTCACCCGCATACAGATGGTGGTCAAACTATGGTTGCTAACAATGCGTTTGGGAATCATTTAAGGTGCCTTGTTCAAGACAACCCCAAGGATTGGAACTTGATCATGTCATAAGTTGAGTTTGCATTCAACAAAGTCCAACCACTTTACAGACTTGTCCCCGTTTTAGATTGTGTTGGGCACATCTCACATCATTCTTGTTGACTTGGCAGCCCTTCTCCCCACTAACCTTGTGTACCACTTGGTTGCTGAATTGGCCTCCCGCACGGCTGCCATCCAAAAGGACATTCGTGCCCATCTCCAACATATGCATGCTACCTACAAGGGTCAGGTTAACCCTCATTGCAACAGTTGGTACTGTTACTAAGGGATCTAGCCATAGTTCCCTCGAGAAAAGAACGACAACATGGCAAGACCTACAAACATTCCATCATCAAGTGTTGACGTAACAATGCATATAAGCTCGAACTTCCACCAAGATTTCAATGTAATCGATCTTTCCCCAAGTAAGGGCAGCCACCTACCCCCATTCTGCTACTATCTGACTCCTCACAGCCAGTTCCATCACACACGTCGCATTGAGAATCCTGGTTCTAACTACTATCTCCACCCCGACAGGCCCATGCAACCGATATCTTGTCAAACTGATTGGTTGTCCTTCATCTGAGACCATTTAGATTTCTGAGGCCACTATCTAACAACTCGATACCATTTTCCATTAACTATATGGAGGCCATTTACAATACTCCAAGAGATGAAGAGTAAGGGGATCATAGTTCGAGTCCTAATGTGTTGTTTCAAATTTTTCCTTTTATTATACAGGCCTAGTTGACACAGTATCGCACCCTTTTGATCCGATACCATGAGGCGAGTTGAGTTTTGGGCATTTTGGAGAAGAATCGGTCTACAACAGGAAGATTTCTGGAGATTCGTCTATATCGGTTGACATGACCGAGTGGAAAACATCGGCAGAGACAGGATTACTTAAAAAAGAAGCCAAAATGAGAAGACAAAAGAAGATCTTAATTAGGAGTCTTACCCTTTTGCAGCCTTCTATCATGGCTGATTCTATGTGACTCGTAGTTTAAATTAACTGAGGCTCCTTTAAATCTTGTAGCGGCTACAAGGTATTTTCCATTCGCAACTTGGCATCTTCTCTACCAAACCTGTGCTTAGCAGAGTCGTTCGAAGAAGTCGCCGGCATAGGTCACAACCTTTTTTTGTCACGGCTTCTTCTGTTCGCAGCTAAGGTTTGTAGTTAAAGTTAAAACTGTAGGTTTTTACTTCCTGGCTTATGTTTGGTTGTCTTTATATGTTTATTTTTTATGTTATTTTTTTGCTTTGTTTCGTTATTATGCTTTGTTATTATGTATTTATTATTTTGATTAGTTTATACCTTTATTATGTTTATATATTACTGTCATGTAATGGACTTGTTTGCGGCGTTTTAGATTATGGACATAGTGCATAATTACTAATCTTTCACTAAATTTATATATTGGTCAAATTTCTCACATAGAGGACATGCTACTTTATCAGACATACCGAAGCTTTATATTTTGTTGGATGGTGGTGTTAACACGTGAAGATGCTACTTTCCCTCCACCAACACCAATTGTTGCTGCTTCCATCACTTCCATATCAAGCTTACAGTTTGGAGAATGCCAGTATGATTTCAAAAAAAATGAAAATTTCATGTGGATGCAACATCCTATATATCAGTTGGATGAGTACTAAATATTGAAGTAATTCTCTACCCCAATTCTCAATAGGTTGATACTTGTTTCACTGTAAGTTTTATTTAGTCCTATTTCCATTGGATATCCTATCTTATTAAATTAGGAAATCCTTTTTAATTAAAAAATGTATAAAATTTACTTTAAATTCTTCATTATTTCTATACAAGAGAACTTTGCATTGATCAACAAATAAACTAATCGACAAATATATTGAAATATTGTTCAGGTACACGGGGGACAACTGAATCTCCTTTTTCCTTGTATAGCTAATGGCTCAAATAATAAGTCGGTTTGAAAAGAAATATGATTTTGGAGCAGAAAAGGTGTTTCGGAATAGGGTTTCAGAGTAGAGGATTTCAAGATTTGGTTGTTTTGTTTAGTCCTTTTATCCTCTTGAAACGAAACGGCCCTGTTTTGTTTAGTTTGCGGCTTGGGGAAAAAAAACTTGAATAGAGTACCTATTGCGCAAAATAGCACCGAAAAGCGCGGAATAGCGTGCCACATCATCAAATAGCTCACGCAATCTGAACATTGCGCAAAACACAATGTGCTATTTCACGTTTTCCTCTCGCGATACGCAGTAGTGCGCTATTGTGACAATTGAAAACACTGCTCAAATTACAGCCCTTCATCTTATTTCAAACCCTATTCCATCACTACAATATAGTCCCAAAACTCCTCAAATTACAGCAATAAGCAATAGTGCGCTCGTTTAGTTTTGCACCAAAAATTATTTTTTTTACTTCATCCAAATCTACCCTTATGAATGTCCTCAGCTTCTCAAACACAAACACTAACACTAAAGCCTACAGCCTTTCATAGTAGATAGATTGTAGACCAGACTCTATTTTCCTTGTATAAGGTCCTGTCTTGTACCACCTATGGAATTATTTCATTCATACTGACAAAGACAATGGACAATATAATGCATGTTGATTCATATACCAGTCAGAGCTGCCACTTGCTAGGGCATTACCAAACATAACACCAACATAATAATAAAAACTTCTCGAGAAACAAATAAATAGGGTAAAAACATCTTTTATATATTATGTCATAAGATACTGGTTGTCAATTCTGGATATAAAATCCGAACACATGTTGATTTCCAAAATCTTTTTATAAAAAAACATATTTTCCTCAGAAAAAAGACGAAAGATTTATAAGAAAATAGGAGCAATATAGTCCACCCAAATACGTCAAAAAGAAGCAGAGAGAAGGCTTAAGACCCTTCAAGAATTGTACTTAACAACCCACGCCGACTCAAAAGACAAAATATGGGGAAACTTGCTAAAATGCCTTGACAAGGAAGCTAAAAAAGGCGCCGAGAACTTCATTATCTCCTTACAATCTCCTTTCTCTCCTTCACTTGAAAGATTATTCTGTTTATTTCCCCCATACCTCCCACAAAAGGACCAATATAATGCATATCCAAAGGCAACTGATGTGGGTCAAAGAGATATTTTGGGGCTGAATTGCAATAATTCAAAAGTTTTTCTCCTTTTTATTTTTCCCTTTTCAATTGTTAGCTATTAGTGGTCTGTTAGTAGCTTTGGTGTAAGTTTGGGCCTAGCCTTTATACTTATTTAGTAAATAAGGGATTTTTTGTCTTGTAGGTTTGCCCAGACTTGGTGGTCACATATCCTTAGGTCTATGTAAAGAATTGTAATAGCCTTTTTTCAGTAATTGAATATTTGTGAGAGGATTTGTTATTGGTTCGTGTGAGCTTTTCTAGAGCGCCGTTGACTGTTTTACGTCAATGGGCATCGGAACCTAATCGCTCCACCGTTGTGTACAACAATGGCGTCCAAGAACATATATATATATATATTTGGGAGGAGAAAAGAAAACGATACAGATGGAGATGTTTGGTGCCACCCTAAGCTAGTTTGAAATTCAGGCCCTCACCCACTCTGTCTTGTATGTTTTATATGTAGAGAGGACGGTTTCACTTGGTGTTTCTCCGGGGTATATGGGCCGGTGGAAGATGCAATAGGTGGGAACTCTGGGAGGAGCTAGGAGAGGTGAGAGGGATGTGAGGAGCACCATGGTGCGTGGGTGGGGATTTTAATGTGGTTCGATTTTCAGGGGAGCAGAGTAGGGAGAGGGTTACTAGTTCGATGAGGGAGTTCACAGAGTTTATTAATGATATCGAGCTTATGGATATGCCATTAGAAGGGGGTAATTCACCTGGTCGAGCGACAGGGATCCCCCATCATTGTCTAGGTTGGATCATTTTCTTGTCTCCGCAGAGTGTGATGAACACTTTCCTGGCATTGTCCAGGCTTGTTTAGCTTGTTTAGTATCGGACCATGTGTCGATTCAAATCTAATATGAAGGGGTCAAGAGGAGGAGACGACCGTTTAAATTTGAGAATATGTGGTTTCAAGATAGAGTGAAGATGTGGTGGCAAAGGTATCAGATAGAAGGAAGTACGGAGGTTGTTTTGGCTAGTAAGCTCTCTTTTGCTGGAGGAAGATCTCAAAGTGGGAAATAGGGATATTTTTTAACATGTCTGAGAAACTATAAGGTTCTTGAGAAGATTGTTGAGCATGGTTCGAAGTACACCTGATTTTCAACTTGATCACATATCAGGCGATACGCTAAGTTTCGCTATTTAGAGAGCCCATAAATTCCGGATTTGGTTTTTAAAAATTTCTAAAAAACAATATTAACAATGTGGACCAATTAGAATAGTCCAAACCCAACCCATTGTTTGATATGCATAGCTTTTTTTAATTAATTATATTGACGCGCGTCGAACTTGTGAGGTTCAATACTCCATAACTATAATAATAATATCTTTTATAAAAGAAAGTAAGTAAACAAAGATACATTTTTAAAAAGACAATGGTACATTTATAAATAACTTTTAAGTACACGTTTAAAAAACCAATTAAACAATTATTGAATGAATAAAAATGTTTCATTTTATAACAATTTCAAGTAAATAAAGGTCCATTTAAAAATAATCAATGATATTAAATAAAGAATGATATATTTTATGAAAATATTTTATGAAAATATTGAGTGAATAAATATATATTGTAAGGTTGCCCCATTGTGACTTGGAGGTCATAGGTTCGAGTCTCGAAAACAGGCTCTCTGCATATGCATGGGTAAGGCTGCGTACATCTAACCCCCTAGTACCCTGCAATGGCAGGAGCCTCGTGCAATGGGTTTGCCCTTTTTTTGTAAGTAAATAAAACAAATAATGACATAATTTAAAAGAAATATATAATGAATGTAACTTTACATATTAAATCTGATTCACTATCTACTTGCAATGATCAGACAACCATACATACTAGTGCACTATAGCTGTATGCCATCAGAACAAACCAAATGAAAATATTTTTAATTATTTTCCTTTCCGCCTACAGAGCCCAAAGCCGCACAATCCACTACGTCTTCTTTTACTTCTATTGTCGCTAAATCATATGTAGCGGCCGGTATATTAAAAAAAATCATCTAAATCGGCGATATTTTGCCGAAGCAACTCGGTCTCACCTATCTCAACGATATGTCACGATTTCTTCTAATTTATTATTCGCCTCTCGGAATAAATCGCTAGCCTACGAGACAGAGTCAACTCGGTCAATACTGAGTCGACTAAGTCGAGATTTTGAATCATGTTGCTTAGTTAGATGCTAAGGAAGGGGAAGGAACCTTATCGAGGGAGGAGCGAAATCAGATATGGGAGAGGAAAAAGGAGGTGTGTAGGAAGATGATTTGGGAAGAGATTAGTTGGAGACAAAAAAATCGCATGCGTTATGGCTCAAGGAGGGGGATAAGAACACTAAATTCTTCCACAGAGTTGTCAATTCTCATCGTCACTTTAATCATATTGAGAAAATTTCAATGGGGGGTGAACTTTCAGAAGGGGAGGAGGCTATTAGTCAATTATATGAAGGCCTTTATACGGAGGAGGAAGAGTGGAAGCCTTCATTAAATGGATTCGAGTTCGAGAGCATCTCAAAGGAGGATAAAGCCATGTCAGAGCTACCATTCACATAGGATGAGGTGGTAAGTGCTTTGAAGGCCATGAGGGTAGATAAGGCACCAGAGCCTGATAGCTTCACTACGGCCTTCTTCCAGCATTTAGGGATGACAACGGGTCGGGTTTGGGGGAGATTTGTCAAAATCCAAATTTTCCCAGCGAAAAAAAAAATTTACCTTCCCCGTCGCGCGACCCGTGACGGGTTTACTTTAACCCACCCCCGCCCTGTTTACATTACACGGTTAAGAAGCCGCTCGGGGCGAGTTAAAACCCGCATGTTAAACCTGCATACCGCATGCATAACTTATATATATATATATATATGGTTTTGGTGTAAATAATATATCAAAGAAGGGTATTTAAGTAAATATAAGAAATAAACGAGGCAGGGCGGGTTATGCTTATATATACTAAACTCGAACCCGCTCTGTTTAATGAACGGGATTTTTTTGAGACCCATACCCGCCCTGTTTATTTTAAACGGGTTCTTAACCTGCCCCGTTAGGGGCAGAGTAAAAACCCGACAGGGCGGGTTAAATTGCCATCCCTAATAACATTGTTGGGAGGTTGATCGAGAAAATGTTATGGCTTTTTTCATATTTTATGATAAAGGCAAATTCCTAGGGAGATTTAATGCATCTTTCATCGCGTTGGTTACGAAGAAGGGAGGAGCGGTTGATGTGAGGGATTTTAGGCCTATTAGTTTAGTTGGGAGCGTCTATAAGTTATTATCCAAGATGTTAACTATAAGGCGGGTATTAAATCCTATCATTTCAAAGGCGCAGGATGCTTTTGTGGGAGGGAGACAAATTTTGGATGCGGCGCTAGTGGCGAATGTATGTGTGGAGGAAAGGCTAAGGAGTGGGGAGGTTGGAGTGATTTGCAAGCTGAACATTGGGAAGGCGTATAATCACGTCAATTGGCGGTTTGTTATATATCTTTTGAATAGAGTAGGTTTTGATCATTGATGGAGGGTGTGGATCGAGAGTTATATCTCTACGGCAAGATTTTCAATGTTAGTAAATGGGTCTCCATAGTGGTTCTTCCCGAGCACCAGAGGTCTTCGACAGGGGGACCCCTTATCGCCGTTTTTGTTTATTATAGTTATGGAGGTGTTGAGCCATATGATTTCTCATGCTGAGGCTGGGATTATTAGAGAGTTTCTGGTTGGTTCTTCGAGATTTCCCTCTATATGGGTGTCACATTTGTTGTTTGCGGATGACACTCATCTTTTGTGGAGCTGAGGAGAACCAGATTCGCAGTCTAAGGTAACTTTTGATGTATTTTGAGGTTGTTTCAGGATTACATATAAATGTGGAGAAGAGCGAGATGATCCTGGTGGGTAGAGATGTGGAGGTAGCTCATTTGGCGGATGTTTCAAAGTGTAAGGTGGGGAGTTTACCATATCTAGGGATGCCTTTGGGAGCTCCATATAGGTCCAAGGTTATTTGGGACCCAGTTGTCGAGAAGGTTGAAAGGAGGTTGGCAAGGTGAAAGAAGGGATATTTGGCTAAGGGAGGAAGATCGACTTTGATAAAAAAGCACTTTATCAAGTTTACCTACATATTTCTTATCTATACTTCCTCTCCCGGCTTCTGTGCGTGGAAAATTGGAAAAATTAATGAGGGATTTTCTTTGCAGGGAAAATGAGGAGAGCTTCAAATATAGCCAGTGCGTTGGGAGGAGGTGTGCAAGTCGAATGTGGAAGGGGGGCAGGTGTGAGAAGTTTTAATGTATTCAACGATGCCTTGTTGGATAAGTAATTGTGGAGTTTCCAGCTGAAGGAGAGTAGGGTTTAGAGAAGGGTGGCGGTGGCTCGTTTTGGTGTGGGATAAATTGGGTGGGGGTCTGGGTTGGGTCGCTTTACATATGGGATGGGGTTGTGGAAGAATATTGCTAAGGGATGGGTGGAGTTTTTCAACCATACGACCTTTAGATTGGGGAGGGGGGATTGGATTAGATTTTGGAGATAGAGGTGGCGAGGAGAGTTTTCGTTGGAGGAAATGTTTCCAGGGTTATATCGTATTGCCAGTGAGAGAAAAGGTTGTGGCTGAAAATCTTATGAGTGGGGGAAAGGTGTTAGTGGAACCCTAGATTTTGGAGGAAGATGAGGGCCTGGGACATCGAGGAGTTAGGAGGAGCTAATTGAGTTGTTAGGGAATAATGTGTCCTCCTAATGGGGAAGATAGATTATGGTGGAGGTCGAGTAGGGAAGATGTGAGTTTTGCAAATTCTCCTCGGAACTTGAAGATCTGAGATCTTCAAACATATTCGAGGGTTCAATGTGACTATTGTCACTTCGGCCAACACACAAGATGAGACTTTACCACCGTGGAACGACTTTTTGCAAAAAGATGAGGGGGAAAGTAAGTAAGATGTCGAAGTGAGAGGCTATTATTCAGAATTTATTTCCAGCAATGGGGGCCAATTCCATTGGAGGAGTATATGAAGGACTAAAGCTTCGATGAGAGTAGCCTTCTTTACATGGACAGTAGCGAGGCAAGCCATTTTGACGACGGATGGCCTACAAAGAAGGGGGCGGCGTATGGCTAGTAGGTGTTGGACGTGCAAGGAGGCGGCAGAGACAGTTAACCACTTGTTGTTGCATTGTCCGATGACTAGAGATTTGTGGAAGTTTATCGTGTCTCTGTTTCGGGTGCGTTGAGTGTTCTTTAGTTCAGTGAAGGATATGTTAGCTGCGTGGAGATTTCTGATTAGTGGGCGAAGGTCACGGATTGTTTGGAAAATGGCACATCTCATAATTTTTGGACATTGTGGAGAGAAAAAAACAATAGCATGGTGTTTTGAGGGTGTGGAGTTAGCTCCTTCGAGGTTGCGGTACATTTTGTTGAGCTCTCTTCATGCGTGGTATAGGTCAAATCCAATGATGTCTATGCAAGTTTTGTTACATTTTTTTTTTAAGAGATAGATAGGAGGGATTAGGAGATTTTTTGTAGGTCCAGGAGTTTTGTTATCTCACCAGAAGTATACACTGTTGTTTTTGTTGTTGATCATTTATGCTTTGTATACGTCGTGTATAAGGGTTCCCCCCCTAGTAGGCGAATTCTATATATATAATTCTTGTTACTTATCAAAAAAACAATGGCCGTGTTTGGGCCCACCAATCCCCACACAGCGGTCCAGCCTAACCTAACCACCTCGGCTAACCTTCGTCATCCCTAAGCCGCCCTCGCCAGGCATCCTAACATCCTTCACCTTGTCAAAAGGGCAAATATCCCCTCGGCAAACACTACCTAATCCACGCCTCCCTCCCTTACCACAAACTCACCTCAACAACCCCAACTGCTGCATTCAGGCACCCCAGGCCGCACATTGCGGAGTCCCCACAGACCAATGAGACCCCCTCACTCCCTCTGATACAACCCAATGCAACCCCCCTCCACAAATGTAATCATTGTGGAGGGGCAATCACCGGTGAGTCTCACAAGTGTCTCCTCGACGCTCGTTCCACTATTTCAGCCTCTTTGGATGCAAGAGACTTTGCGTGTGACAACCATTGTGACGTACGAGATTGGGTTCGATGGTCTCTTCCATTATTGAAGAAGATGATGTTTGGCCCCTCTAATCGGGTGTCGATTTCACAACAGATAGGTAGCTCGTTGCCTTAGACTAATCGTACAAATACTCTTATGAGTATTGTAGTTGGCCTAAGCATAATGAATGATGTTCCAACCTATTTGAAGAGTTAAGTCAGAAGGAAATTCCATATGTTCATATTAACTACCTAAGTCTGAAGGTAACTCCATATGTTCATGTTAAAGACCCAAGTCCAAAGGTAACTCCATATGTTCATCTTGATCGCCATTACCTTGTTTGTTTCAAAAAGGGACACAACATAGAGGTTTGTCTAATGCGAGCCCTCGGAGAGAAGGTAGAAACTGAGCCAATTCCATTATAGTGACATCCACATACTCTCCTTCAACAGACACCTCAACCCTAGGCTTTTATAGATTGTTTGGTTGCGTTCGAAAAGATTTCTGAGCTCAAAGACATAACAAGAGTTAAGTGTGATTGGCTAACGGCTACCAAGCTTTGGGGAATTTGCCAAAGTTTGGTCGTATGACACAGTTCAGTTTTGCAAGGCACCCCATTTGCACCTATTCAGGCGTGGTATCAGATGAAGACCGAGATGTGCTTTTTCTTCGTACCTATTAACGAGATTTATTTGCACATGTGCACAGCCAAGGACTCTCCTCTGTTACACAAAGCACTTACAATGTCTTTGTAAGAGAGAGCATCAACCATTAGCTCCACTAGCTCCACAACCATCAGACTCGCATTTGCCTCACACCAACTTTTTTCTAGGCCCTTGAGTATTCTCTCAATGCCAAAGAAATTCTATTGTTGGGGGGCTACTACTTCTGGGATCTGGAATCTGCCTACTGCCACACCTGATAAGGCTAGTGATTTTGCGCCGGTGGATGTTGAATTTTGACCGAGGACAATGTGGACATCACACAAACGATTTTCCCAAAAAGAAGAGGCTTGGATATGTGACCAATGGTGTCGATCCTGATGAAGCTGTGGAGGAGGACGTACGCCACCCACATCATTCCCCTTGACCCCGACACTAATAAGATTCCGCTCTGGGTTTGAGGCGAATTATTTCATCAAAGGGTGAGTGATGTGAAATAGAGATTTTGGGGGCTAGAGTGTGGTATTTTAAACATTTGTTTGTCTTTTATTGCACCCCTTTTAAATTATTAGTTTTTAGTGACCCATCGGTAGCTTTAGTATAGGTTTGAGCCTAGCATTTTAGCTTATATAGTAAATAAAGACCTTTTTAGCATCTTTTAGCATTGCCCTAGCTTGATGGTCACACAACCTACGTCTAGATAAAGGATTGCAATACTTTATTTAGTCATTGAATATTGGTGAGAGGATTTTTGCTAGCTTTGTGTGAGCTTTCTTTTGTGTGCTGACTATGTTACATCAAATCCCACCATTTTGTTATGGTATGGCCATTAAACACAAACTCCATCACCATCATTGAGTTGCGCACCTTTCACCGAGCCCCAATACACCTAATCTTGAAATGCAACTTTCTAAAAAGAGGAGAAAGGACAAAGAAGAAAGCTGAAATCTATAGTTTCACCAGTTTCTTTACAAAGGTACATCAATTGTTGACTGCCACCCTGTGTAGAAGTACTAAGGATAATACAATGGAAAAAATATAACCACAAGACACGAAACAAATGATATCACAAATGAATCAACTATACATATCATAATCCTTTTTTCTTAAGTAATAATAGTGGTATATAATATAGAAAAAGCAGTCATGAAGTCGGTGCCAATAAGATATGCTAAGTACTTTTGCATCTATGCCATTCAGTAAAATAAAAATAACAAGAAGATGATAATAATAGAAGTAATAATGAAAATAAGTAACCAACCTCGAGAAATTCGTAAGGTTTCTTAAGTAGTAGCTGAGGACTTTTAGCAATGACTCGACCCAACTTCTTGTGTCTAACACCTAGTTCATCAAATTGTTGTATCATCAATTTCGGCTTTCCAGTCGAACAACCCAAAAGATGCGGCCAGCTTTTGATTGCACGGTCAACACTGGCTTTAGGTACCTGCCATGGAAGAGAGTATACTTTTATTTGTCTTATAGATGAAATGCGGGAAGAAAAAGAGCCAGATTATACATTAGAACCAGAGGGAGTATAAGAAGCAATAGAAGAAGAAATAAGGGAAGGGATGGAAAAGAAGAAAAGAAGGCAAAATGATGGCACGGTACCACAGGATAAGTTAGATCATGATCCCACGTTTGATGGCAGAAACTACAGTAGTTTGTGGGTAGGTAGGGGTGGCAGTTGCTTACTCGACACGGACTTAGGAGGTTATGGTTGATTTTTCATGACACGAACCCGAAATTGATGCGACCCACCAACACGGGTAATAAACATGTCCGGTCGGTGTCTCCAATACTCAAAGGCAATGAATAAACTTGCTAATCCTAAACTTGTTTACAAAGAAAGCATCGAAAATATAATATATCTTGATCTGTTATTGTGCGAGTACTTGTACATTTAGATGATATTCTACTTATCAGCTAATAGTTTAGAATTAACAAATGTTCAGATTATGGAGAGCCTACGAGTGGTAGCCTTATCTTTTGGTTTACAGGTGTCAACACAACATGATTATTAACAGATTGTTAGTGTCAAGTCATTTGACACGAGTTAAACAAGTCAGGTTAGGGTTAGATTAATACCTGACACAAATCCGAAATGACACGACCAAGTATAACACGCATGAATTCCCACCCTAAGGGTAGGTAGGATCCATTTCTTTTTCACCCTATAAAAGTACAATGAAGAAACTAGACCAATATCTTACTTATCATATGTAGTCAATTTGTGACGACAAATTCCATTATTTCCATGTTTTTAAAATTCCCATATAAAACAAAACTCAATCGTCACATCATGCACTGGCATGGACACCACAAGATAAATGACAGATGCATGTGATGGGCACAAATCATTTCTAATAAGAAACAACAAATTTTGGTCAGGTATAATAGAATAAGTATATTATCACTAGAACTTAATTGAACATATGAAAATGGCTTTCTAGGCTCGTTACCCGCTGCATGTCAAAGAAAATAAGCATTTCCTCATAATTTTCTTGTATGCTTGTAGATAAAATCCATGGATACTTTAGCGGCATCTTGCCAACATCCTTATTTACGGCACTGACCTGAAAGACAGATATGAATAGATGCTCAAATCATAAGTAGACAAGATTTCCACACTATACATAATAAACTCACGTCAAGAAGTTCAATAACTATATACGCCATATAACAAACATGAAAACTATAACTATAGAATGTAATATTATGACCCAATAGTTTCACTTATTAATACGAGACTGCTGTCAAGATATAGAAGATACGACGACATCTGGTCATTTTTTCTGGGCAAAAATAGTCAAAATTCTACCTTTACCAAAATGCAAGATAGGCTATATTTAGACCTTAGGCGGCAATAGTTTGCCGCCCCACTAAAAAATAAAAATAAAAAGAGCAGGAAATGTTTGGGCTCGGCCGAATGAGAAAAAATGAGGAACCAATTGAGGACGCAAAGCAAATGTCGCCCAACCCAAAATTTGCACAGGCAAACATTCGGCCAAAGGGGATCAAATTTCCGAAAATGGCTCATAGTGATTTTGAGCAATAGCCTAAACTAGAATCAACTGCGCAAGATGGGTTAAAACCCATTTTCCCCGATGGTTTGGAGATGGTCTAACAAATGCAACAAGCTCGTTTCGGCTGAGGCTTATGGCGGTCACATAGTAGAAAGTAGTGTGGCACCATAAGCTCTAAAAACAAGATCAATTCAGATGTCTATAAAAGCTACATGTCTTTCTTATATAGTCAAATATTAAGTATGAAATGCAAAACTGGGGTGTAAATGTACCTTTCAAAATTCAAGTTAAAGGGTGTCTTCCACATAGAAAAGGACATAGTATCTAAAATGCAAAACCATACCTTCTCAAAATCCCGTATTCTTGGTTTAATGTCCTTCTCGATGTTGTAGAACATGATAGGGGGAAATAATAACAGGATATTTCTCATGCATCCTTTAGGGACCCCAATATCTTCAAGAAATTTCACCCTCAGCTTCATATGTGATTCCACAGGTAGCAAAAGAAGACGTGGAAATGATTCAATGAGGTATCCAAAAGAGACATCTCCGGAACCCAACAAATCCAGACCTCCACGCCTTGCTTGAATCTACAAAACAAAATTCAAACCATATAAACATACAAAAATAAAATCAAACGCATTTTACCACTGCAATTGGTATAACATATAAAATAATTGATATGAGTAGGCTCGAAAACAAAAATTTGAAGGGTGAATACAGACCTTCTCAAAAAATGATAAGGTTTGTTGCAAATCCTCATCAATAGGAGTCGACAAGTGCATCATCATACGGAGGGCATTTTTTCCAAGAGGCGCTTCATCATTACTGTCAGAAAAGAATATTTCCTTCATATACTTAACCTATAAGCAAATGAAAATAAGAAAAAGTCTAGCCAACTAATAGAAAAAACAAAGAGGATGAAGATATGATACGTTGACTAGATATGAAAGCAGGTTCTGGTTTATCAGAATATGATTTAATTAACCTTTTTATTTTTCCCGAGAAAAGTTGCTTAATTTCCGAAAGCATTTTCAACAAGTATGCCAACATTTCATTATGCTGGTAAGTGTGCGTGTGGTGTTGAAGTGGTTCTTGATTCAAATGCTATGCCAAAAATAACATTATTGGCTCATAATTTGCAGAGGAAATCCACACCAAATCTTCATCTCCTATTAAGGATTCCATTAACAAGGCATACAGGGGACTCTAGTTGACATGCTATTGGTATAAACATAAGTGTTACTTGTTAGTATCCTGCATATCATATTATACGATATAATACAGCACAATAATGATACGAATCGCATGGTTGTATCACAGATACCCCTATATCATTTTCTTATCTACCTGTATCCCGGTGAAATATTGCATGTTGAATATATCACAATACGATCTGCTGCGATACGGAACACCGTCCAGGATGGGTTTGTTTGGTGAAAAAGCACTAATTTTCTCATCTTTTCTTTCTTTTTTGAGAGAATTTGCTATCTTATCATTCTTAAAAGATATTTCGGGTTGAAACAAACAAATACCCAAATTCCTTTTGCATTTAAGCAGCCTCAAAGCTCTTTTTGCCTCGTTAAGGACCCAAGAACGACCTGGCTGGAAGCTTCAAAGAATCGAAGCATCGCTTTGTTCTCTCTTGAGAGACCCAAGTTGTAGGACCCAAAAACCAAAGAAAGAGACCTAAATCTTTCATGTGAAACCCACGACCTTCGAAGCATTATGTTTGTGCGAGACCGACGACTTTTGTTGCAAGGGTTTGGTACTTAGGTGCTGTATGTTTAGGACGTTTTGACTACGAATCTTTTAGTTTAGAAATTTGAGGTAAAAAATTTATCAACCCTCTTTTGTCTTTGAAATTCTTAATACTACTCATATCTTTGATAGTTTTTACTGTGAAGGCAACTTCTTACCGTTTGATGATGTAATCACGTCCTAAGATCTATTTTGTATTATATCGCGTCTTTATTTTTAATTAGAATGTGTTCACTATACATTTATTTAAACATTTATTTATTTTTCACATCATGTATGTATAGCGATACAAGATACATAGGTTTTCGGTAAGAGATACACTATACAATTTGATAATTATGGTTATAAAACAACTCAAAGATATGTTGACTAGTCTTCTGATTCATTATCGTATTCGTGCAAATTGTTTAGGCTTCTTCGTGCCCATGATATCAATCATTACCATTTTTTCCACAAGGGAAGTGGAAAGCAGAACTAAGCATATATTAAAAACAAAAGGCACTAGAAATCAGTGAATTTATAGAATCAGTTCATTTCAATTATTTTCTTATCTTTCTATTGATATATACCTTATGAATGAGACAGGGAAGTGAGTGTGAAGACAGATACCGACCCACATGCATAGTTGAAGATAAAAACCCCACACCCTCAACAAAACAAAGCATGCCCTTATCCCCATTTTTTCTCAGACATATCATACACCTTTTTCTTAAACCCCCCACCCTCACCATTACTCCCCCATGAATCCCACAAAGATAACTCATTTAACTCCCTAACCCCATCCATCTACATCTCCAAATGCTTTGGAGATTTCGAAGATATTTCCAAAGATTCCTCTTTTGACACCCTACGTTTTTCACGAAACTCAATTACAGCTTCTCTCTTGTTCTCCAAACTCATTGTTTTTTAGAGAGGGGGGTCGTTAAGAGTAAATTGGATTGTGGGTGGGGATTAAATACTGAATTTTTTTACTGAAAATTTATTCCAGTTTTACCCTTATTGTTTTTACTAAATGACACTAATATAAAACAGTTTAGTAAACAATTAAATTTGGCGAAATGGTCAAAATAATGTGCATTCAGAACCAATAAGTTTAAGCAAACAACATACACTCAATCAGAAATCCAACAAGAACCATACTTTTCATTTTGAGCCTCAAAATAAACATATAAAATAAAAATCATAAGCACTAGCAATAAGTAAACCAACAAAAGCAGTTAATTTAAGTCTTTTCTTATCGCTCTACACAAATATACCTTATAAATGAAACTGAAAAGTGAGCGTGAAGCCAGCTACCGACCCACATGCATAGCAGAAGATAAACTCAACCCAACACTCACCATAAAACAAAACATACCATTAGCCCATTTTTTCTCATCCATATCATACACTTTCTTCTTAAAAAAACCACCCTCATCATCACACCCCCATGAATCCCACAAAGATAACTCATTTCACACTTTAACCCCATCCATCAACATCTCCAAATATTTTGGACACTTCAAAGATATTTCCAAAGATTCCTCTTTTGACACCCCATGTTTCTGAAGAAACTCAAGACCTTGCTTGTTCCTTTTCTTTTTCTCCAAACCTATTGTTTATAACAAAGGGGGATTGTTAAGGGTAAATCGGATTGTGAGTGGGGATTGAATACTGAATTTCTTTAACAAAAATTTATTCCAGTTTTAACCTTGTTAATTTCACTAAATGACAATAATATAAAACAGTTTAGTAAACAATTGATAATGGTGAAATAGTCAAAATAACATGCATTCAAGCTTTCAAAACCAAATAAGTTTAATCAAACAACATACATTCAATCACAAATCAGACAAAAACATTCTTTACATTCTTTTTAGCCTCCAAAAACAAATGGCCCCTAAGCATATGGATTAAAAATCATAAGCACTAGCAAATAGTGAATCAAAATTTCAAATTTACCTTATGAATGAGACTTGAAAGTGAATGTGAAGACAAATATTGACCCACATGCATAGCATAGCAGAAGATAAACTCAACCCCACACACTCAAAAAAACAAAGCATCCCCTACACCTTCTTCTTAAACTCACCACCCTCATCATCACTCCCCCATGAATCCCAAAAAGATAACTCATTTAACTCCCTAACTCCATCCATCAACATCTCCAAAAACTTTGGAGATTTCAAAGAATTTCAAAAGATTCCCCTTTTGACACCCCATGCTTTTCAAGAATCTCAGACACAGCTTCTTTGTTCTTTTTCTTGTTATCCAAACCAATTGTTTTTAAGAGAGGGGGATTGTTAAGGGTAACTTGGATTGTGGGTAAGGATTGAATACTAAATTTTTTTACCGAAAATCTATTCCAGTTTTAACCTTGTTATTTTTACTAAAAGACACTATTATAAAAAAGTTCCGTAAACAATTAAAAATGGCAAAATGGTCAAAATAACATGCATTCAAGCGTTCCGAACCAAATAAGTTTAAACAAACAACATACACTCAATCACAAATCATACAAAAACAAATATACTTTTTAGCATTTAGAGCCTCAGTTATGAATTAAAAATCATAAGCACTAGCAAATAGTGAATCAAAATTTCAAATATACCTTATGAATGACTTGAAAGTGAATGTGAAGAAAAATATCTCCCCACGTGCATAGCAGAAGATAAAATCAACCCCACATTCTCCAAAAATCAAAGCATACCCTTATCCCCTTTTTCTCAGCCATATCATACACCTTCTTCTTAAACCACACGCCCTCGCCACCACTCCCCCATGAATCCCATAAAGATAACTCATTTAACTCTCTAACCCCATCCATCAACATCTCCAAATACTTTGGACATTTCAAAGATATTTCCAAAGATTCTTCTTTTGACACCCCATGTTTTTCAAGAAATTCAGACATGGCTTCTCTTGGTTGTTCTTTTTCTTGTTCTCCAAACCCATTGTTTTTAAGCGAGGAGATTGTTAAGGGTAAATTTGATTGTGGGTGGGGATTGAATACAGAATATTATTAACAAAAATTTATTCTAGTTTTACTCTTTATTTTTACTAAATGACATAATATAAAGAGTTTAGTAAACAATTAAAAATGGTGAAATGGTCAAAATAGCATGCATTCACGCGTTCCGAACCAAACAAGTTTAAACAAACAACAAATACTCAATCAAATATCCTACAAGAAAACGAACACACTAAGCATATGGAACATAAGCACTAGCAATTAGTGAATCCTGTTGAAATATACCTTATGAAAGAGAATTGGAAGTGAATGAGAAGACAAATATCTCCCCACATGCATAGCAGAAGATAAACTCAACCCCGCACTCTCCAAAAAACAAAGCATACCCTTATCCCCTCTTTTCTCAGCCATATCATACACCACCTTCTTAAACCCCTCACCCTGACCATCACCATCACTCCCCCATGAATCCCATAAAGATAACTCATTTAACTCTCTAACCCCATTCATCAACATTTCCAAATACTTTGAACATTTCAAACATATTTCCAAAGACTCCGCTTTTGACACCCCGTATTCTTCAAGAAACTCAAACACAGCTTCTCTTGCTTGTTCTTTTTCTTGTTCTCTAAATCCATTGTTTTTAAGCGAGAGAGATTGCTAAGGGTAAATTTGACTGTGGGTGGGGATTGAATACTGAATTTTTTCACCGAATACTAAAAGACACTATTATAAAAAAGCTCCATAAACAATTAAAAATGGCAAAATGGTCAAAATAGCATGCATTCAAGCGTTACGAACCAAATAAGTTTAAACAAACAACATACACTCAATCACAAATCAGATAAAAACAAACATACTTTTTAGCATTTAGAGCCTCAATTATAGATTAAAAATCATAAGCACTAGCAAATAGTGAATAAAAATTTCAAATATACCTTGTGAATGAGACTTAGAAGTGAGTGTGAAAAGATAGATACCGATCCACGTGCATCGCAGAAGAAAAACTCAACCCAACACTCTCCAAAAAACAAAACGTACCCTTATCCCCTTTTTTCCAAGCCATATCATACACCTTCTTCTTAAACCCCACACCCTCACCATCACCATCACTCCACCATGAATCCCATAGAGATAACTCATTTAACTCCCTAACCCCATCAAAAACACTTTGGAGATTTCAAAGAAATTTCAAAAGATTCCTCTTTTGACACCCCATGCTTTTCAAGAAACTCACACACAGCTTCTCTTGCTTGTTCTTTTTCTTGTTCTCCAAACCCATTGTTTATAAGAGACGAGGATTGTTAACGGTAAATTGGATTGTGGGTGGAGATTGTATACTGTTTTTTTTTTCAATCACTTGATATTTTTACTAAATGACACTAAAATAAAACAGTTTAGTAAACAATTAATAGTGCTGAAATGGTCAAAATAGCATGCATTCAAGGGTTCAGTACGAAATACGTATAAACAAACAGCATACACTCGATCACAAATCAAACAAAAGCAAACATACTTTTTAGAATTTAGAGCCTCAAAATACAAATAGCCCTTAAGCATATGGATTAAAAATCATAAGCACTAGCAAATAGTGAACCAAAATTTCAAATATACCTTATGAATGAGACTTGGAAGTGAATGTGAAAACAAATATCTCTCAACATGCATAGCAGAAGATAAACCCAAACCCACGCTCTCCAAAAAATAAAGCATACCCTTATCCCCTTTTTTCTAAGCCATATCATAAACCTTGTTCTTAAACCTCCCACCCTCACCATCACCATCACTCCCCCGTGAAACCCACAAAGATAACTCATTTAACTCCCTAACCCCACCCATCAACATCTCCAAATACTTTGGACATTTCAAACATATTTTCAAAGATTCCTCTTTTGACACCGCATATTTTTCAAGAAACTCAAACACGGCTTCTCTTGCTCGTTCTCTAAACCCATTGTTTTTAAGCAATGGAGATTGTTAAGGGTAAATTTGATTGTGGGTGGGGATTGAATACTGAATTTTTTTTACGAAAATTTATTCTAGTTTTACGCTTTTTATTTTTCCTAAATAACACTAATATAAAGAGTCTAGTTAATAAAATAACATGCATCCAAGCGTTCCGAACCAAATAAGTTCAAACAAACAACATATACTCAATCGAAAATCCGACAAGAAAACGAACATACTAACCATATGGAATCAAAATCATAAGCACTAGCAAAGAGTGAATCAAAATTTCAAATATACCTTATGAATGAGACTTGGAAGTGAATGTGAAGACAAATATCTCCCCACATGCATAGCAGAAGATAAACTCAACCCCACACTCTCCAAAAAACAAAGCATACCGTTATCCCCTTTTTTTCAGCCATATCATACACCTTCTTCTTAACCCCCCCTCCCCCCCCCCCCCCCCCCAACCCTCACCATCACTCCCCCATGAATCCCACAAAGACAACTCATTAACTCTCTAACCCCATCCATCAACATCTCCAAATACTTTGGACATTTCAAAGATATTTCAAAAAATTCCTCTTTTGACACCCCATATTTTTCAAGAAACTCAAACACGACTTCCAGGCTTACCCTTGTTATTTTCACTAAATGACACTAATATAAAACAGTTTAGTAAACAATTAATAATGGTGAAATAGTCAAAATAGCATGTATTTAAGCATTCAGAACCAAATAAGTATTATCAAACAACATACATTCAATCACAAATCAGACAAAATCATTCTTTTCAGCCTTTAAAATCAAATGGCCCCTAAGAATATGGATTAAAAATCATAAGCACTAGCAATTAGTGAATCGAAATTTCAAATTCGTCTTATGAATGAGACTAGGAATTGAGTGAGAAGACAAATATCTCCCCTCATGCATAGCAGAAGATAAACTCAACCCCCTTCCCCCAACTCTCCAAAAAACAAAGCATACCCGTATCCCTTTTTTTCTCAACCATATCATACACCTTCTTCTTAAACCCCACACCCTCACCATCACTCCCCATGAATCCCACAAAGACAACTCATTTAACTCTCTAACCCACCCACCCCCCACCCGCCCATCCGTCAACATCTCCAAATACTTCTGACATTTCAAAGATATTTCAAAAAATTCCTCTTTTGACACCCCATATGTTTCAAGAAACTCAAACACGGCTTCTCGTGCTTGTACTTTTTCTTCAACCCGTTGTTTTTAAGCGAAGGAAATTGTTAAGGGTAAATTTGATTGTTGGTGGGGATTGAATACTGAATTTTTTTAACAAAATTTATTTTAGTTTTACTCTTTTTATTTTTACTCGATGACACTAATATAAAGAGTTTAATTAACAACTAATAATGGTGAAATGGTCAAAATAACATGCATTCAAGCGTTCCGAACCAAATAAGTTCAAACAAACAACATATACTCAATCGAAAATCCGACAAGAAAACGAACAAACTAAGCAAATGGAATCAAAATCATAAGCACTAGCAATTAGTGAATTCGATTGAAATATACCTTATGAATGAGACTTGGAAGTGAATGGGATGACAAATATCTCCCCACAAGCATAGCAGAAGATAAATTCAACCCCACACTCTCCAAAAAACAAGGCATACCCTTATCCCCTTTTTTTCAGCCATGTCATACACCTTCTTCTTAAACCCCCCACCCTCACCATCACCATCACTCCCCCATGAATCCCACAAAGACAACTCATTTAACTCCCTAACCCCATCCATCAACATCTCCAAATACTTTGGACATTTCAAACATATTTCCAAAGATTCCTCTTTTGACACAGCATATTTTTCAAGAAACTCAAACACGACTTCTCTTGCTTGTTCTTTTTCTTGTTCTCTAAACCCATTGTTTTTAAGCGAAGGAGATTGTTAAGGGTAAATTTGATTGTGGGTGGAGATTGAATACTAAATTTTTTTTACGGAAATTAATTCTAGTGTTACTCTTTTTATTTTTCCTAAATAACACTAATATAAAAAGTTTAGTTAACAAAATAACATGCATCCAAGCGTTCCGAACCAAATAAGTTCAAACAAACAACATATACTCAATCGAAAATTCGACAAGAAAACAAACATACTAAGCTTATGAAATTAAAATCATAAGCACTAGCAAATAGTGAATCAAAATTTCAAATATACCTCATGAATGAGACTTGGAAGTGAATGTGAAGACAAATATCTCCCCGCGTGCATAGCAGAAGATACACTCAATCCCGCACTCTCCAAAAAACAAAGCATACCCTTATCCCCTTTTTTCTTTGCCATATCATACACCTTCTTCTTAAACCCCCCACCCTCACCATCACCATCACTCCCCCATGAATCCCACAAAGATAACTCATTTAACTCCCTAACCCCATCCATCAACATCTCCAAATACTTTGGACATTTCAAAGATATTTCGAAAGATTCCTCTTTTGACATACCATATTTTTCAAGAAACTCAAACACGGCTTCTCTTGCTTGTTCTTTTTCTTGTTCTCTAAGTCCATTGGTTTTAAGCGAGGGGGATTGTTAAAGGGTAAATTTGATTGTGGGTCAGGATTGAATACTAAATTTTTTTACCAAAAATTTATTCCAGTTTTACCCTTGTTAGGTTCACTAAAAGACACTATTATAATAAAAGTTTCATAAACAATTAAAAATGGCGAAATGGTCAAAATAACATGCATTCAAGCGTTCCAAACCAAATAAGTTTAAACAAACAACTTACACTCAATCACAAATCAGACAAAAACAAACATACTTTTTAGCAATTAAAGCCTCAATTATGGATTAGAAATCATAAGCACTAACAATTAGTGAATCAAAAGTTCAAATTTACCTTATGAATGAGACTTGGAAGTGAATGTGAAGACAAATATCTCCCCACATGCATAGCAGAAGTTAAACTCAACCCCACACTCTTCAAGAAACAAAGCATACCCTTATCCCCTTTTTTCTCAGCCATATCATACACCTTCTTCTTAAACCCCCCCCCCCCACCCTCACCCTCACCATCACTCCCCCATGAATCCCACAAAGATAACTCATTTAACTCTCTAACCCCATCCATCAACATCTCCAAATACTTTGGACATTTCAAAGAAATTTCCAAAGATTCCTCTTTTGACACCCCATGTTTTTCAAGAAACTAACAAACAGCTTCTCTTGCTTCTTTTCCTTCATTTTCTTCATTTTCTTGACCTTGATTTTCTTCATCTTTGTTTAAGGCTTGGGGGGGGGGGGGGGGGGGGGGGTGAATTTGATTGTGGGTATGGGTGGAAATGAGTTTGGGGGAAATGGGTATGGGGGAAAATGGAAATCTTGATGGGGTAGGTAAGGGGGCGATAGGGTGGTAGTGAAAGTGGTCGTGGGTGTAAGGGGAAAATGGGGTTTTGGGAAGGTGAAGGAAATTTGAAGACATTTTGGGTATTCAAAGTGTAAAACCATCGAGTTTTCATACCTTTAAACCCTCGAGAAAATTAGGAAAAAGAGAGAGACAAAAGGGTAAATTACACAAATCCCCTGAATTATAGTAGTTTTACAATAGCGCCCTAATCTAAAAAACTCAACAAAGCGCTCGCAAACTTTTGAATTTTTACACCCAAAAAATATGCATAATATAAAGGACATATACCAAATAGTCCCTCAAACATTTTTTAATACTCATTTAGTCCAAGCCTTTTTATTTTGCCTCAAAAAGTCCTTTGCCACATATTTTGGAAAGGGAGTGCCGCTGGCGCGGATCTCTAAAAATAAGAGAATATTGAGTGCTTGAGGGACTAAATGGGTTAAACTAAAAATATGTGTCCTTTTTAAAAAATATATATTTATAGTAGGGACTATTAAATAATTGACCCTAATAAAAACATATTTTTTTGACTTATTTTCAATGAAAATGTGATAGATATCAAAATTCAATAGTTTAGGGGACCCTTTTGATGAAATTTTTAAATTCGGGGGCTATCTGCAAAATTGTTATAGTTCAAGCGAGTTTGGTATAATTTACCCAAGATAAAATGATACATTTTAGGGTTAATTGCCAATTTAACCATGATTTGGGAAGATTTTGAACTTTTTATCAATTTTGTCAATGTTTACGACGTTAACCGTGACGTTTTAATTTTAAACAAATTCGGACAGTCATTAACCATTTGTTAGAGAATTTCTGTTAAATCCTAAATGAATTTAGTGTCAACCCTTTGAGTGATTACCAACCAATTATACATTGACATGTATTTCAACTTATTAAATAATTGAAAAAATAAAAACTTTTCAAAAGAAATAAAGAAAAAACATAAAAAGATTTGAGAAAAAAAATAAAATGTTTAAAAAAACATATTTTATTTTTTTTAAATTAGAATATACCAAATAGTCCCTCGAATATTTTTTTAATACAAGTTTAGTCCAAACCTTTTTATTTGTTCCAAAAAGTCCCTCAACATGCCGCTAGCGATGACTTTTAAAAATAAGATACTATTGGTTAAATGGGTGTTTGAGAAGCTTTTTTGAAAAAAAATAAAAAGGCTTTGACTAAATGTGTATTAAAAAATATTTGAGGGACTTTTTGGTAATTGATCCTTAAAAAATCTCTTTTTTATATAAAAAAAACATATTTTTTAAAAATATATATTTTTTCATATGTTTATTATGTTTTCATAAAAATCTGTTTTTATAAAAATAGTTTTTATTTTTTATGTTTTTTCTTTATTTCTTTTCAAGACTTTTTGTGTTATCAATTATTTAATAGGTCGAAACACTTGTCAAGGTATCATTAGTTAGTGATCAATCTGCATGTATGATTTAATAGAAATTCTCTGACTGATAGTTAACGGTTGTCCAAATTTATTTAAAATTGAAACATCCAAGTTAACTTTGCAAAATTTGAAAGAAGTGGTCTAAAGTTCAAAATCACCCAAAACATTAGCATTAATTTTACAATTAACCCTACATCTTATTTGCTTTACAATTTAAAATTGGAAGTTTTTCATTGGACCAATAGTACGTGTTCCAAAACATTCTCAAGGTACATAAGCGTTTGTACGTTTGTACCTTATGCGAACCCCGCCTCAATGTATAAATAGTTAAATTCGTTGGAATGTTTTTAGAATAAATTTGAGGTACGTGTCATTTTTAATTCAATTTTATTTAGTGGTCACTATAGTTTTTTTGTTACTTTTACTCGAGAGATAATGTCGTAATTAGACATAACCTCTCGTTTTCAAATAATTAGACTTATTCCCCGCATTTGCATCACTCCGCTTGCACAGACTTAACACGTGTATATTATAAAAATTTGTGTATGCATTAGTATTTTCAACAAAGCATTGCAATTGTAACAAGGGTTTATGTGTGAATTATATGCATATATCCGAGAGTGTTAATGATTCTACACATTTTTCTAAAGTGGGTATTATTTCTCTCTAAATTAGAAATATGAAAATTAAAGATTGTGTTTAACATAGTGTTTTAAAAATATTATTTGGCCATAAACAATTGAAAAATTATTATTTGGGGCTAAAGAGCATTATAAATTATTTTTTAACCCCTAAACTCTCTAAAAATGGTTTTTAACTTTAAAATTTCATGAAATCATAGCTTGGTTCTTAGACTTATTAAAAATGATATTTTGCCTTTAAAAAGTGCGTTTTATGGGATATTTGCAAAATAATCCTTAACTTAGGAATACTTACAAAAATACTTGTCAACTTTTAAGTGATTATAAATTAGCCCTAGACTTTTAGATAATTAAAAAATAGACCTTGAAGTTTTGATAAATTTACAAAGCACTCTAAACTTGTGATTTTGAGAATTAGTCCTTAATGTGTCTTAAATATTGTGTTAAGCGAATTTAACTCTAAAACAGTTCGAAATGGCATATATATATATGCTTGAGTATATAAGGGGAATAAAAGTGAAAATTATGCATAAGGCGTTTAGCTTGTTCGGTCATTGGTTGGGTAACACATGTTAAAAATGTTAAAATGGAAGCCTAAAAAGGATGTTTATACAAGTGTTAAATGCGGTGTAAGTCGGGTGTGAGTGCAAGAATCATCATAATTGAAGATTCCAGAAAATAATTAATAATACAAAAAGTAAATACCACACACATAACACCAAATATATGTTGTTCGGTAACTTACCTACGTCCATAGAGAGGTTACTGTATATTATTAGGATCTCTCAATTCCTCAGAGTTACATCCTCTCGGCCCTGGGGTGAGGGTTTACATTTATAGTTGCAAAATAAGTGACTGAATTGTACAAGTAACTTAATCAGCTTATGGATAGCTCGTAGGTATCCCCGAATATCTCCCCGAGATTATTGGTAACCAATTTGAGCCTATATCCTTATATTTAAGCATGTGTTAAATACACATGTCTAAATTAAATATTTGAATTGGGTCAGAAAGTCCATTAATCATGTTGGTTGGGCTTGGAGAATAAATAAGCCCCCACAATTTCCCCTAAAATCTTTGGGTTGAAGTGATGGGCTAACAAATTTTAAGTGAGTTCAAGGCCCTTAACCCATAACTGTTCCAAAACCGTTGTGGCACTCTCGTGGTTTTTGTGAATTTGCTGAGGGAACGCTCATCCGAGATGAATTATCATGGCAAATTTATGATATTCTGTAAGCAACAGGGGTGCGCTGGTCCGAGCAGATATATGAAGCGACATAATCATTATTGGGAGTCATTCTTCACCATTTGCGCGAAGTTCAAACTTGGTTCAGTTGTATCAAACGTCATTCTCTAACATTCCTTCTTCATAAACTTGTTTATGATCGTTCTCTCTCCTTCTTCTTATTTTCATAACTTTTTCTCATCACTTTTTCTTGTAAGTTCCTCTAACATGTAACATGCTTCCTTTATTGGTCATTTTCGTTTATCTTCTTTGTTGTTTGAAACTCCTTCTTCAATGGCTCCTTTTAATGGAAAAACTGTTGTGAAGTTTTGAGAAACGTATGGTATTCATGTGTGGATGGAAATTGATTGTTCCCCTATGCCTGCAAACCTCCAGTACATAGATGAGGGGCACTGGATTCACACCTTACTTGTGGTCTAGGGGGATTTATGATTTCCCCTTAATCGTCTATTTTTGAAAATTTTCAATTACTTTGAAGTTGTCTTTGCTCAATGTGCCCCCAACACTTGGAAAATAGTGAACGGGGTACACAGAACCAATGATTTGTATGGGACCTACTTGGGGCTCCCATAAATTTATTATTGCTATGTTTGGTCGCACACCACTGATGGTTTTCTGTACCTGAAGGCGAGGAAGGTCAGTAGGGTTTTGGTTGTAAACCTTCATGATTCCTATAAAGGGTATTAGGAAAAAGGCTTTATAGCCAAGAATTGGCAATATCCTCCCTTACCTGTGTAACACCCTATTTTTTTTATAGATATTTAATCGTGGGATTAATTTAATTTAATATGGAAAATTAATAAATAATTATTTCGTATTAAAGAAATATTAACTAGCGAGATAACGGTTAAGTATTTATTGATGTGAATTATATTTAATATTACTTAGTGAATAAAGTAGTATGTGATTATGAATTTATTAAAATTTTCGTGAGTGAAAAATATGACAGGTACACAAATTTAGTAGGGACGGGCATGTCAGTAGTGTCGGGACTTAATTTGGGAAATAAAAGATAATTTTATTTTTGATAGTTTATATGGACATTTCGAGTGTTCTAAAGTTTTCGGAAGGGTCGATATAGTCAAAAAGTCTACCTGGGGATTTAGTTTGGGTCCCGAGGCACTTTTAGGCCAAACCTACATCCCAGGAGGGTGTTTTGGTCTTTTGAAGTTTTGGGAAAAAGGGGCCTACGAAATTTAGAGGTTAAAATAATTCGGGGAACCACATCTTTTAGGGTTATAAGATAACAAGTGTCAGAGATGCCAAAGGAGGAAAAGGAGAAAGGAATTCCTAGGCAAATTCTTACGTTCTCTCACTAAAACTACCGTAGTCGCGTAGATCGAAAGGAGAGGATCGCACTTATACCTTTTTTCTTCAACAGGTCAGACCTTTATACTGAGGCAAGTGTTTAAACTCAAAAATTTATAGCATGTATGAAATCCATGTTAGTATAGGTTAAATTACACATTAATGTTATATGATTTGGGTGAAATTGGAAGACATATTTCATAACCTTGGTGTGACGCCCCAGCTAATAAAATATCGGGTGATCAATCCTTTACCAAATTAAAACAAGAATCTCATATGGTTCATTCTCAGCATCACTGTCGAAAACTAATTTAATTACTAATAACTTATTAGGCTAGCGTCAAAATTTTATTTAACTAATCTTTTTTAAACCAACCAACCAAGTAAAACAATCACAACAGTATATATACAACAACTGAAATGAAATAAAATTACCGAACTATCGGTACAACATTTAATACAACCAAATCGAAATGCCACAAACTGAAATGCAGTAAAAGAATAAATGAATACCGTTGGGCTATCAGCCCGAAAGTTTTTACAACACCTCTTATCTAGATTCGCAAGTATAGAAGCATCTAAAAATGAACCTCCTTGCATCCACAGCTGCTGCAGCAAACGTCTGACTCGAAAGAATCATCATCCAGGTCTCCCAGTGTCTGGACACCTAATATATATACATATATAGCAAAAGAGGGGAAAATAGAGAAACGGATCAGAGCCTGAGTTTTGAAAATGTTTAGCAAGTACATTAAATGCCATATTTTAAAGTATGAAATATCTCATATTTCAACTGGTATCGCATTCTCATGAGACACACCTCACCCCTCTTCTAAATGTGCACACTTATCGCATACTTTTTTAAATAACCTAGTTAAGCTACCCCGCCCAACTTATCTCTTTCACCCATCCTCTAATTCTCATAACTATCACCTACCTTGCGTGATATTATATACATGTTATATCGTAAGCTATTTCATAAGCTTTTATTTGATATAATCATCCATGTGATATATATATATATATATATATATAGTTCTCATTTCTATATATAACTATATCGTTCATATTTCGTAACTTTCACTAGTTTTAAAATACCATCTCCACTTTGATAAATAATATCCCTTATATATAGTTATTACTTGAACCTACGATTTATATGTATTTGTCCGGATATAAATCTATCGGAAGAAGAATAACCTCTTATTCATTTTACACTTTACACCAGTCAACGTTATATTATATTTCATATTCATATAAAAACAATATACTATCCACAACAAGTATATTTGTACCTATTTATAATCAAAAGTATAATTACCATCCCAACGAGCTATAACTCGAGGATGCAGTCTCAAAGTACCTATCCATATCCGGGTTTACTCAAATTAACCCCGATACCAAGTCAGACTCTCTTATGATCATGATAGGAATACTAAATGGTGGAGGCGGTCATATTCCCTCTTGAAAGTGGGATGAAAATATCGCACCCATATGCGGGATGATATAACCTGGGGATATACTCTCCCTGCTCTGCAAGCTAGGGGATTCACCCACATCGTGCAACCTCCCTGGATAGCACTAGAGATATATGTATACATAAATATATCGTTCGCATAACAATATATTTATAAACAAATCATATATATATACTATAACAATACCCATATATAATATATATCATTCCTCAATATGCTCGGCTATGATTGTCGAACTCTTGTAGCTATAACCAATATCCCAAATGTTCCAATTCGTAATACTATATAAGTATTCATACACTTAACATAGAAAACCTATAAGCATTCTATTACTTAATGTTCAACTTGCACATTAGTCCTTTTAGGGATTTTACATAAATCTGAATGTACCAATTCGTAATAATTAAATAACTATACTATCAACTTATCTTAATTCCATAGGTATCGCATCACCTATAATAATAGTTGTCAATAAACGCACCAAATAGACGCTCAATTCCCTTTAGCCCTTATCCTAAATTCCACCCTAATAGCATCCTAGTATTGACTTAAATGCAATCAACCCATATATATTCCAACCGCATAAATATATCTATAAACGTTCGCCGAAGACTTCTCTCGAATGTCTCTCTTCCTAAACATTCCTTAAGTCTATCCCCCGAATTTATTCCCACATACCCAAGGTTCATAAAACACTCCTCGAATCATTTGGAAGTCCTAGTACTCTTTTTAGAATTTCCTAATAACATCTCTTCAAGAAACCATTTCAATTTAATCCTTAAAACCAAGGAAAATTTTCAAAATCTGGCAGCGCCGAATCGATTCGACTCTAACCGAATCGATTCAACATGTCCGAATCAATTCGAAATGATTCTACTTCCTTACTGTTTCATACCGAATAGATTCGGCTGGTTCGAATTCGAAAGTCTGCTAAGTTTATATTTCTCCCAAAAATATAATATTCAACCCAATCTCCATTTTTGTGGTTCCTAATCTCAACCAACAATACTATCATCATCTAATCCATGTTTTACAACTAACACATCAATTACTTTGCGGTATTAAACAATTTCACTTAGATTTAAACACTAAAACCCTAGTTTATCATTTTCTCCCATTTCTAATCATCTATACACTCTATTAACATGGGTTTTACACTAGAATTCATAAGGAGTTAACAACACATCAATTTGTTAACACTAAATCAAATTTTCCCAAATTTATTTAAGGGTTCCAACCCTTTCATCCCATAACATCAATACCAATATCCTTGCACCAGGTAACTTATCATGAATACCAATATCCTTGCATCCCATAACATCTCTCCAATCCTCACGTCGTTAAGGTTCATGCGTGGAGTATCTCGCAAAGCGAAATCCAAACAAGGAACCCCTCAGATACACTACTACTTAACTTTATCAGTCGTGAAAGTCCGTTAGCTTCAAATATGCAACTAGGATAATTCCATCCCATCTAACAATAAAATGTGGTCTGAACTCTTACTTCTTTTAAGGAGCCGTACCACAAGGTGCCTGTACTAACACTAAGTCCTTTGCGCAAACAACAACGGGCTTAAACTCACAGCTTAACACTAAATCCTACATACCTTAAATCATATCTATAAAGTCGCCACACACTAAAATCAAGATAATGAAACTTCTACTCATCGAGGTTCCATTTAAACATATTTTAAATAGCGAGCTTAACCCGTATTCAAGTGAGATATCGCAAAAACAACCAGTTCCACCCTGGAACCGCAAATATGATAGCCTTGCAATCAATGGCCTACTATCGCTCCGACCCCTAGAAGAACGTATTATACGTAAAATAATACTATACTCGTATAACACACACAAAACTAACAGTGAAAACCAAATATAAGCTCAGAATATCAACACCCGCTTCCACAACAAATGAAGAAAAATAATACCCCGTTATCGCGGAAAAACATAATGATATACCCTCTATAATATTACCGATACTACCATGAAGGTCGAATTACAAACACGAATCTAGGTCTAACAAAATGATGTGACTCCATCTTGCCACACAAAATATACCTCCTTCATCCGAGATGAAACTCATAAGACTAACTTTGCCAATTACCGTGACTACTCCAAATGGTTCCCAGACATAGTACACTTGTCTTAACCAAATCAAAATACTTAAATCAATGCCCCATATAGGCTCCCAACTTTTGTCCTTTTTAACTCATATTGGACAAGATCAAACTGTGTGGTTGTACCCTCTACATCACAATCATTCCCCATTTCTAGCAACCTTGACCATGTTAAGGTTATCAGTATCTTGGACTCTATAGCCTCGATCCTGATAATTGCTTTCATAGTTCCTTAACTTATTCATCAAAAAGGAAGCACACTACCGGCCTCAACAACCTTGTTTCAATGAATCCTTAGGCAAATTTCCACCTATGGGGTTTCACGAGCACAAATTCTCCACGAGTGTTAACAACACTTACTAGTGAGCCTATCATTCCACTAAAGGACTCTTTCTTCATTGTACCTACCTTAATTCGATAAAAAGTTCACTTAACCATATAACTTTTTATTCATTGTCAGCCTCTGATCGATCCTCATATGAATAATTCAAAAACTGCACTCTCTTCATTTATGACAAATCAAAGAAACTCGCGGTTAATTCATCCGTAAGATTCCTCTATGAGCAAAACATCTTGCTCCCCCGGGGTCCCTGCAGAAACTCAAGTCAAGAAGGAACCTCACCTAGGTGGCGGCCGAAGCCCATGTTAAGAGGGATCCCCCTCCCCAGGGTCCCTGTAGAAACTCAAGTTGAGAAGGAACCTCACCTAGGTGGCGACAGAAGCCCATATTGAGAGGGACCCCCAGGGTCCCTGGAACCTCACGTAACAGAAGCCCATGTTGAGAGGGACCCCCCAGGGTCCCTGCAGAAACTCAAGTTGAGAAGGAACCTCACCCAGGTGGCGGCAGAAGCCCATGTTGAGAGGGACTCCCCCCCAGGGTCCCTGCAGAAACTCAAGTTGAGAAGGAACCTCACCTAGGTGGCGGTGGAAGCCCATATTGAGAGGGACCCCCCCAGGGGTCCCGATAAAAACTCAAATCGAGAACGAACCTCACCTAGGTGGCGACAAAAGCCCATATTAAGAGGCATCCCCACAGGGTCCCTGTAAAAACTCAAGTTCAGAAGGACCTAGGTGGAGGCAGAAGCCCATGTTGAGAGGGACCCCCCAGGGTCCCTGCAGAAACTCAAGTCGAGAAGGAACCTCACTTAGGTGGCGGTGGAAACTCATATTGAGGAGAAACCCTCGAAGTCCTCCCCCAGCTCCCAAAAAATAAACCAGGATGAGGGAGTGGTTGCCATGAGCAACCCCTCATTATGAAATGTTACCTTTTAAAAATAACAAAGAATACTAACACTTGTCTTTCTTGTACAGGTAACCTAGTTGAGCAGGCAGGGCTCAAGTAGGTTAGTAGGGATATCTTGGGAGTTTTGGCTTGATGGCTGAGGGACAAGGTATGTTGAGCAAGATCAACCACTTAGCACTATAAGATTGAGAGAATACTAGTAGGAACACCCATGAGTCACTCAAGACTACACACACCTCACACTTAGTCACAAGTGAAGTGATCAACCAAAGGGCTGGCTGCTCACAAGAAATTAACTCTTTATAAAAATGAATTTCTCATAAGAGGGGGTCCTCAAGGTCCTTCTCAAGAAAAATGAATTTAGAATAGAGGAGTCCTTAAGGCCTCCTCTATCAAGATTTGCAAAGTTTGTACCACAAGTTACCATTTTAAAGGATATTTATCAAATCAGATATTTTGTCTTCATTGGGAGACATATTTTTCTTTTTGACTTTGGTTGGCACCAGATGGCACCTGCCAGAGGGGACAGGCAGAGCTGCCTGTGGGTAGGGACAAATGGTATATTTCAGACATTGTCCCTCACCAACCCTCTTAATTTTTGCGCTTAAAAGTGCCAACTCAACCCTAATGCCCAAGTATAAATAGGACCCTTGGGCAAAGTCAAGAGAATAAATTAAAAATTGCACTGTTACTCTGCCAAAATCACACTAGACCTACCTAGTATTCTCTCCCTGCTCATTCTCTTAGTGTTAAGTTCCTTGTTCTTTCACTCCTTAACTGACAACCATCATTCTCAGGAGTTTCCCTTGAGAAAATTACTATTTTTGTTATAAAGGTTCATCTTCTTGTAGGGAGTGAGTTGAAGTTTGAACTCCATTGTTACTAGAAGGAGAAGGTTTCATAAGAAGTTGCACCAGAAGACCTTGAAGACCTTGTGGGCAGTGTCCATTGGAGTGGGTCACACCTCACCGTTTCCAAAAATTCATAGACCCCAGTCTCACTACCCTCCTTCCTTTGGCGACTCTGTTGGGGAGGTATCCTCACTTTCATGGACAAAGAAGGTCCGAATGTGTCTAAGAAGCTAATTTTTTATGACATTCCATCTGGTAATGGAGTTCACAGTGACCAGACTACTCAGGAAGAAGTGGTGGTGGTTGGATCCAAGGCACCTGCTCCTTAAGCAAGGCAGACTAGCTCGCTGCGTGCGGCTCCAATGGTAGGTATGAATCTCATGGCAATGTTTTTTGAATTTTTAAAGCAAAATAATGTAGATTTATCAAGTTTGGGTCAAGGTTGTGTAACACCAGCTGCTTCCCCTTCTGGAGGGGTAGCCACCCTAGTTGCTATTCCGACAGAAACGATTCCTCCATGGAAGGCGGTGCCGGAGCAGGTCATGGCACCCTTAGGCTCACCAATAACTAAGGGCGTGAGTTTGGAGGAGTCACCCCATAAGGATGTCACCTTGGAGGAGGTGAGGAAGTTTTTCTCCTCCTCTTAGAGGGAGGGTACTAATCTATATGAGGAATTGCAAGATCCCTACCCACGGGAAGTGAATGAGAAGTCATATCCAGAGGGGTATATTCCACCAAAATTCATCAAGATTGGTGGCAAAGGAGAGAATCCAAGAGAGCACGTGAAAAGTTTTATTGAGTACTCGGGAATACATGTTGTTGGCAAGAACCTGAGGCTAAGGGAATTTTCTGAGACCCTCACAGGGAAGGCTCACACACGGTATTCCCATTTGGTACATAACAGCATCCCTACTTGGGAAGAGATGCACAAGCAGTTGCTTCAGAAGTTCTTCGTAGCGGAGGATGAATTAACATTAAGGCACCTGGCACAAGAGGTCCAGAAGCCTGGGGAGGAGTTGATGCAGTATATTAAACGCTTTCGCGAGAGAGCGTTGGACATCCATGAGGATGTACCGGAGGCAAGGTTGCTGCAGATATGTGTCGAGGTACTCTTGAAGGAATACAAGTTGCACTTGATCAATGATACTAGAGATGGAACTTTCAGAGAGTTCACCAAGGTCGCCAATAACATAACTATAATTATCAAACCAAGAACCTCGAGTTGGAGGACGCAGTTACCACTAACTTCTGGGAGTTTTAAAGTTTCAAAGAGGCAGGCAGTGAACTATGTAGATGGGAGCCCCAGTGGAAAGAAAGGAGGCTCTAGAGCCAAGAGCAGTAGTCCTGGAAATAAGAGGAAATTCGGGGAAGATGCCCTACCGCCTCTACCATGCAGCGTAGCAGAAGCTACGGATTGTTATCGTACCTTGGTGAGAGAAGGGGTAGCTGGTCCTCCTCACTTGAAGGGAGAAGCCCCAACGGTGGAAAGCTAACCCGAAGTACTGTGAACTACACTAGTGGGTGCAACACTGTACCAAAGACTTATACTACTTGAGAAGGATCATTGGCGAGTAGGTGGCCAATGGTACTTTACAGATCCCTCCTGTCGATGTTAATGAGAACCCACTTCCAGCGCACCACTTTGGCACTGCTAATATAGTAGTTGCCTATGACGAAAAAGTAACCCAAGAGCTGATGGAGTGGGAGAGCAGTGGCCAGTTATGCGAAGGGTTAGAAAAGTTATCATTAAGCAGAATTGAGCTAGAAAAAAAGCGAGAATAGTGATTCTTCACTTCGGAACAAGAGGAAGATGGAAGTGGGGAAGTTTAGAAAGCGATCCTCTCAGAAGGCGAGGTATATGTCATCCTCGCTCTGGATGAAGGGGGACCTCCGAAGCGGAGTATGTCTGCAATGCTCAGACGTATGAGGTAGACCTAGACTTTGAATGTGAGGCCATAGCAAGGAGCCCCAAGTTCAAATGGTTTTTTGACCAGATAGGAGTGAAGTATGACACCAGAATAACCATCACGAGAAAGGTCTTAGAAGATGTGCAGCAGCGCAGAGATCCTTCACTAAATTGGCAGTGTCCAATTGGGAGGTTGATTAAGAGGTATACTTCTGAGGTGATATTTTTAGAAGCATATAATAAGGTACCTCATTTCCATAATCGCCCATTGTATGTTACAGCCATGATCAATGGGGTCTCATTTCCAAGAGCGTTAATAGACGAAGGGGCATCCATTAACATCATTCCCGTCAACACGTTGTACGAGATTGAAATTGATCACGAGAAGGTAGTGCCCGTACCACTAGTAATTTATGGATTTGATAATGCTGAAATGTAATCCATTGGATATGTAAATATGGGAATCAAGTTGGGAAACTTCACTTCCCACATCAAGTTCCATGTTATCAATGCTAATACTAGCTACCAGCTGCTCATTGGGAGGGTATGGATGCACACTCACGGCGTAGTATCCTCCACTTACCATCAGTGTGAAAAGGCCAGCATCAAAGGTACATAGGTAGTCATCAAAGCCATGTAGAGACCTTTCTCCGTCGAGGAGGCCCATCTGGTAGATGCAGCTTTCTACACAAAATTAGATGTGGAGAGAAAGTTCACCGCAAGAAGGCTAAAGGGAAAATAAGTAGCTGAAGGAGGCGTCAAGCACAAGAAGTTTGTTCATGATCGTTTGGGGGGGGGGGGGGGGGGAAGGTGATCCCCCTCATGGCAAAGGGAAAGAGGAAAGTAGAAGAAATGGCCATGCCTCCTTAAACCTGTAAAAAAGTGGTCTTGACCAACGGCAAGGTTATCTACCACTTATAACAGTTTGCGCGGGCAGTGTTCTGGGATGAGAGCACCGACTCGTCACCTGAATATTTTATTGTTGATGAATCCCATATCATTGAGCACATTGAGGAGCAGAAAGAAGCTATAGAATGCATGCAGGATGGACCTAGAGAGAAACTATAAGAGTTGGAGTAGATCAACTTGGGGCCAGAAGGGGTGAGAGCAGACCCATCCTAATATCCAAGAGTTTGGATCTAAAATAAAAGGTAGAGCTCATTAGGTTACTTAGAGAGTTCACTGATGTGTTTGCCTGAAAGTACACGAAGATGCCAGGAATAGACCCAAAAGTAAGCTCCCATAGATTGAACATCCTCCCCAATGCCCTCCCAGTGAGGCAAGCCACACGCACCTACAAAGCAAACCTCTACTTAAAGATAAAAGCTAAGGTAGAGAAGTTATTGGTAGCAGGATTCATCAAGCCTATCCAACATCCCATATGGCTTTCCAGCATAGTACCAGTAGTAAAAAAGGATAAGAGCCAAATTTGAATCTGTGTGGATTTTAGGGACTTGAATAGGGTATGTCCCAAAAACGAATTTCCCTTACCAAGCATAGATAGCTTAGTTGATGCCACCGCGGGACATGAGATGTATAATTTTATGGATGGGTATATTGGCTACAACCAGATTAAAAGAAATCCTGCAGACGTGGAGAAGACTGCCTTTCGCATGCCATTAGAGAACTTTCACTACACAGTCATGCCCTTTGGACTGAAGAATATGAGGGCCACGTACCAGCGGACCATGATGGAAAATTTTCATGATCTATTTCATGATATATTAGAGTTCTATGTGGATGATCCGGTAGTAAAATCTAAGAAGGAAAGCCAACACATACAAGATCTAAGAAGAGTATTTGAGAGGTTTTGCAGGTATAAGATGAGGATGAACCCCTCAAAGTCTGCGTTTGGAATTACCGTAGGGAAATTCTTAGGCTTTATTGTGAATAGACAAGGGGTGCAAGTAGATGCAGAGAAGAAGAAAACCATTGTGATGATACAACCCTCCAAGAATCAGAGGTAACTCAAGAGCTTTCTGGGAAAGGTATCCTACCTGAGAAGGTTTATACCAGCACTGGCTGAAGTAACTCATCCATTCACACCTCTATTAAAGGACAAGGCCAGATGGATTTGGGGAGAAGAGCAAAAGAGAGCATTCGAGAAGATTAAAGAAATTTTAGCCTCTCTGTCCACGATGATCCCAACGGAAGTGGGAGCACCGCTACTACTCTACCTCACTTCAACAGAGAGATCCATAGGAGCATAGTTGGCCCAAGAAAGGCAAGGAGTAGAGAAGCCAGTGTACTACCTCTCAAGAGTGATCTCAGGTACGAATTCTATATACACCAATGTGGAGAAGCACTGCTTGGCCTTAGTGTCTGTCACCCAGAAGTTGAGACACTATTTATTAGCCTTCACAGTTCACATAGTCACTAAGTGTGACCCCATCAAGTACCTCCTCGCGCAAACTGTACTTATGGGATAAGCAACAAAGTGGTTTTTGATCTTGTCAGAGTATGATTTAAAATGTGTAGTGCCTAAGGTCATTAAAAGCCAAGCAGTGGCAGATCTTCTTGCTTACTTCCCAAGTGGAAATTTTTAGCCACCTAGGGAAGAGCTACCTGGGGTGAACTTTCAAGCATGCATGGTGGAGGAGGTGAAGAAATGGTCTATGGAGTTTGATGGTTCCCATACTCAAAGAATAGGTGGAGCCGACATCATATTGTCAGATGGGAAAGAGAAGATCACTCTCTCTTTCAAGTTGGATTTTAAATGCTCAAATAATGAAGCTGAGTATGAGGCCCTCATTTTAGGGATGTTGGAGGGACTTGAAAAAGGGGTCAGGGTGTTGTGTCTACGAGGGGGCTCCAACTTGGTAGTAAGGCGGGTCAATGGGGAGTTCTCCCTTAAGCATGCCAATTTAGCACCCTACTGATACATCATACAAAGGCTGCTGGGATAATTCTTAGAAGTAACTGTGGAGAGGCATGCATAAATAATGAACAGGCACCCCGACGATCTTTCCACCATAGCACAAAAGCTAGAAATGAATGAGTCGGAAGCAACAATCACAGTACAACAAATAACAATGCCCACTACAGTAAAATATTTATTCCCAAGCAATGAGCCGGAAGATTGGAGGCATCGAGTGGTGAAGCAACTTGAAACTAGATAAGGGGTGATGAAGATATTGTAGTTATCCAACTATCATGTACTACAGGGAACACTCTACTTTAAGAGTCCCAGAGGGTTTCTGACAAGATGTGTGAGAGAACAAGAAGCTAAGGAAAGGTTGATAGTAATGCATAAAAAATATTATGGAGATACTGGCGTACCACTTTACCACCGGCTGCAATGAGGAGGCTACTATTAGCCTACTATAAGCATAGAGGCAGCCCGCCTACAATAAGATTATTTAAAGTGCTAGACTCATTTTGATCAGCTGTCGAAAGCCAATTTTGTAGATTCCTTTGAGGGTTGGAGATAACCATATATATCATATCTGAAAGACGGTGACCTACCCGTAGAGAGAGCAGATGAAATTTATCTCAGAAAGAGATTAGCCTATTTTTACTTAGTGGAAGGAGAGTTATACAGGAAGGGGTACAATGAGAAGACGTTGAAGTGCATAGCTAAAGAAGACATAGAGAGGGTGCTGAAAGAAGCTCATGAGCCCTCCCACATGGGGGTGCCAAATTGTATGACCACTTGATGACACTGGGGTACTATTGGCCAACCATGGAGGCTGACTCTATTGTGTATGTGAAGATGTGCAAAGCCTACTAATGTAATACCCCGTAATTTTATTGATTATTATTTAAGGGATTAATTAAATTAAATGAGAATTAATTGAGAATTAATCCGGATATAAATACTAGCGAGATGTGAGTTGGTATTTGATTATGATGTTAAAATTGAAAATTTCATGAGTATTGAAAATTGAGTATTGAAAATATTAAAATTGTTGCGAGACTGAAATATGACAATTTGGAAACTTAAGTTGGGACGCGCGTGTCAGTCGCGGCAGGAACGAAATTATTTAAATTAAAAAGTGAATTATATTTTTATCAACCGAATGGTCATTTTGAGTGCGCCAACGTGTTCGTAAGGGTCGAAATAGTCAGAAAACACTAGTCGGGGGTTTAGTTTGGGTCCCGGGGCACTTTTAGGCCAAACCGGCAACCTAGGAGGGTATTTTGGTAATTTTAAAAATTAGGGAATTTAGACCCACGAATTTAAGTGTTAATTTATATATTTTAAAAGAACCACTAAGGCCATTATCAGCCAAAAAGGGAGAGAGTGGGTGTGACACCCCGCCTAATTAAATACCGGGCGATCACTCCTTTATTAAATTAAATCAAGGTGAACAGTTGGTTCATTCTCAGCATCACTGTCGAAAAATAACATTTTCAATTTAAACACCCTAATTAATTAAGCTAAGTGTCAAAACCATTTTTAACATTTCTTTCCAAATCATTTTTAAAGAAAAATTATTTATTTATTTATTTATTTATTAACAACATTTCCAATAAGTAAGAATCACACCACAATTATCCTGGAACATAATCGAATTAATTTAAACATTCATCATCCAAAATCCCAACATTTAAAACTTAAAGTAAAACATCCATACTGAATAAATCCCAAAGTAACAGTACTAGAAATAGCAGAAATACAAATGTCCAAATAACAACTGAATAATGGAAAGGGCTACACATGCCCAAATAAATGAATGTGCTAGGAATGGATTCAAATGAATGAAGTCGTCTAATCAAGAGGCCTGCAACTCCCACCTAAGATGAAGCGCGTTCCTTCCAAAGAATCCTAAGCAAGACGCCCCTGTGGCTGGGCACCTGTAATATATATATATATATACAAGAGAGAAAGAGAAATAGAAACGGGTCAGAGCCCGATAGTGTATGATTTAAAAATTCGTTTAGCAAGTATTTAAATTGATTACAGGCCAATGCAACAACATATTAGTGCGACACTCTCTTGAGAAATTCTCACCTCTCTTCTAATGTGCACGCCTATCGTACTAACCTTCCGAACGGATTATCTATCATATATCGCACTAACCTCCCCCAACGATTTATCTTATCTTAGGTTATTCGCAAGAGTTAAAAACTGAACAATACAATTGTTTAAAAAGTAGGATTTCAATTAGTAACCAAAGTTCTCATTTTAACTTTATTAATTAATAAAGTTTTCCAGTGTCATATTATACTTTCTCAAAACAAGTATTTACAATATGAGTCATCAACCATGTCCTACTTACCAAATCACAGTAGGCAGGTCCAAATTTCAGAATTTCATATATATATTAACTACTCGTATAATATATATATTATAACAGCACCCCACATAAAAACTATGGTGCGGGAATACTCTACTATCCAATCCCCGTATCACTCGTACTAAGGGGAATACAAATTCGGAATTACTCTCGAATTGTATTAACACATACACAAACAATATTGAGGCGAAGCATAGATTCCAAGTCTCTAAGAGGAAAGCACATACCCGCGTCTCTTAGGACCGTTTGAACTATCATTCCGATAGACTGTACCAAGGATATCTATCTCCTAGGGTACGAGTCAATATCCTCCATAAGGCACACGAGATAAGATCGTCCCAACGCGGTAACCTCAGGGATAGCAAGTAGCATGGGTACGTTTTTCACACATATATAGTATATGCTAACACAATCATATAACTATACTAATATTACCGTATATTAGGTATATCTCAAATCCCATAGTTACGACATTTATCCTCATATCTCATTATTAGTTATCACGTTTAACGATTTGTCTTTAACTTTAATTTGAGGTATTATTCCAACTTACTACGTAACTCATGGACTCTATTCTCCCAAGTATAAATTCAGTAGGAATTCATCTATTCTCCATCTTAATCATTTTTACGTAATCTCTCCCTTTAATACAAGATTTCATCATCCCTTATGTAATTATCCCAAAAATACAATTCTCGTCTTACATTAAATGTCCCAAAATTATTCATATGTCCTACTGGTCTTCCATATCTCCCAAAACATTTTGTTAATGATGTCCAAGGATTATTTCACATTAAATTGAATTTAACTAATTTAAAAAGGGAAATAGGAGTCTGCCAGGAGGGGTCGATCGATCGAGGTCTGGGGCTCGATCGATCGAACCTTCGATCGATCGAAGCTCTGGGCTCGATCGATCGATCAAGCGGGTATTGCGATTTCTGCAGTTTTGCAGTTACGGGTTCTAACACATATCTTCATCCAAATTCAAGTTTTGCATTCCCAAACGTCCAAAGATTTATACTACTAACATCCTAACATAATATTATGCATTTCCTACGTAAAACATGTCAATATCCGTCACTAAACGTGGATTAACAAGCCAAAATTCATTTAAAACACAAGAACTCTAGAAATCTCTTAATCATGGTTCTAATCTGTTTTTCCCAGAATTTCCTTCTTATACAACATCAAAATTTCGTGGTTTAATCCTCTACATCACAAAGGGTTTTCAGAATATCATTTAAGTCATCACTACATGCAATTTCCTATCTCAAATTGGATTTTTCTTCCATAGAATTCATCCTAATCATTCCTAAACTAATATGAAAGATGCATCAACGAAATAAGCAAGATAAACACTTGCCTAGGATTTTCAGAAGTCTGGTTTGGTGCCGAATTTGGTGTGGTTGCGTTCCCCGTCTCGCAATCTACGCGTTGGCGGTGGCGACGGTGCAAACGGATGGGTTTTGACCATTGAATTGCCTTGAGAGCTCTCTCCTCTCTTCTCCAGTGGCCGTTCTAGAGTTTTGAGTTTTATAACCCTAGATGATAACCTAGACATCTGATATAACCCCTTTAATTTTCGTGGGTTTAATTTTCCAAAAATGTGAAATGTCCAAAATGCCCTCCCAGGGTACTAATTAGGCCTAAAAACGCCCCGAGACCCAAACTAAACCCCCGGGTACACTTTTCTGACTATCTCGATCCTTCTGGACGCGTTGGTGCACTCAAAACGACCATACGAACAACTTATAAAATATTCACTTTTATTTATCAATATTTAGTCCCGACGCGATACGGGCGCGTCCCGACTCAAATTTCCAAAATTGTCATTTTATTCACTCGTGACATTCAATATAACCAATATTATATATTACTTTGATCATTAGTAATATTCAACAAATTTTCCATAATTACTAACTCTCGTCGCGTTAATAATTATAACATAATTAATTTCCGACTTTTTATTAAATAATTAATTAACATTAAATTTAATAAATCCCCAAATTAATATAGCATAAAAATACGAAGTATTACAGTGGGCTACGGTAGTTTTTGAGAAAGTTAGAAAGAGGGTAAAGGGTTCCCAAGCCAAACCATCTCCACACCATCAGTTTTGGAAAGGATTTGTGACCGGAAAAGAGGAGAAAATCAACCTTGAACCATCAACAACACATCTGAAGAACGAATCTAAGGTAAGTGTTTTGATGTCGTTATTTGCATTGAATGTTTCCTCCACGTTTAGTGTAGAAAACTGTTTATGTCTTGGAAATTTTGATGAAGAATACCCAATGGAATTATTGTGAAATTTGTCGTTTTGGGTAGGAATTTGCATGTAGAATGATTATGGACGAATTAAATATACAAAACATAACTTTTGATGACCTGAAATCGGATTAATAAGGAGTCTTTTTATGAAATTTAATTATGGTTTCAAGTTCATAGGGTTTGGAATAGGAATTGGGGTTTATGATTTTGGCATGTTAATTTGTAAGATTTGACCCAAAAGCATGTTAAGGAATGATCTAGGGTGACTAAAAGTAGTTTACAAACATTAAAAACGCATTTGGATAGTCTTAGGGTGGATTTAGAGAAGAGGAGAAAGAAGAAAAACGGATTTTGGGATTTCCGGGCGTAATCTGCCATCTCGTTAGAAGACCTGCCCAGGTCGAGATTCTAACGAGATGACAGTATCCCTTCTAACGAGTTGGTAGTTCGTTCGAACGACACTCGTTCGAACGAGACTTCTAACGAGTTGACATAATGGCCTTTTAGGCCCGATTTTATTTCAAATGTCCCGTAGACTTATTTAATGGAGTAATAACCTTCCCTTATTGACTAGTGAGTATATTTGGGAGATTGAAGTACGTCGAGGAGTAAAACTTAGAATCTTGTAGTAAATCGAATGACCTTTATGAATTAGGAAACGAGTACCTAATTACGACATGAGAAGAGTTGACAACTTTAATGTCTATAAATCGGGGACTTATAAGCGTATGACATTAAATGATGATACAAGAACGAGAAGTATACCTCTATTAATATATTGAGATATCTAAGATGTGCGAATGCTTAGTATATGTAGTTATCTGTGTATAACATACCTACCGTACTTACTATCATGGGAGGTCAGCGTTCGATCAGGGCTATCTAATCTTTGTGTGCCTACGGGGGGATTTAGATTGGTACCTCGAGGACATAGGTCAGAGAAGACTTATTGAGAAGTTAATAAGTCTGCTGATCATGGGAGCGTAGGTATGTGCGTGACCCATGTGATGTGAACTATGTTCGCCTCCATTATGTGTGATTGCTGTCATTTGAGAACTATTCCTGAGAGATTCGGAAATGCATGGTTCTTATGTACGTGATGTACCGGGATTGGATAGCAGAGTATGTGTGCACCGCAACTTAGCCTCGGGGTGCTAGTATTGTATATTTATGATGAGAATAATATAATGTAAATTGAAATGCACTGTCATGTATAAATGTGAGTATAAATAATAGCAACGTTTTCGTAAAGATAAAAAAAATGGAAATCCTCTAGTAAGTAGCATTACTAATATGGGAAACCGAGAAGAAATGTAAGACGCTCTGTTTAAATGAAGATGCCGGAATTAAATCGTGAATCGTATAGTAATGTTAGATTTTATATTAGACTAATTAAGTATGAGAATAACTAGAATGGGTACGGGTACGATAAGAGTGCACAATTAGTTGAGAGGTGAGGAACTCGTGTGAGCGCACACACTATCATGTACTTTATATTCACTATTTAATGATATTAAACACTTGCTATATTTTAAATTGTTTTCACAATCGGGCTCTGACCCGTTTGCTTCCAAATATATTTTCTTGTAAAAAAACCTTTTAGGTGCCCAGCCACAAGGACACCAAGCATAAGAGTTCCATTTAGGTGACGTACGGTAGCCGTTGTTGAAGTTACATGACCTTGACAGTAGACGCCTCAATTTTCGATCTTGACTCTATATTATTAGATTCTCTCATCTGTTGGGCATGTCGCCCTATTTCCTTTTAGAGATACTTTATCTATTTAGTTATTTCAGATTTTGGCTTGTAATTAATTTAATGATGCCGACTTGGTATTTGTTTATTCAGTACTCGGATTGTTGTGAGGAGTATTCCTCCAGATTCTTTATTATTTTATGGCTATTCTATTGCGACTATGTTGTGGTGGTTATGTTAGCATTTCATAATCTACTTATTGCATGTTAATCGGATTTAATTGAAATTGACAACTCACTTTTAAATATTAGGTGGCTAGTAATTGTTAAAACGTATTTCGACAGTGATGCTATGAACTGCACCAACTTGGCATTTTGTATGAATTTAATAAATGAGTAGCCATCCGGTATTTAATTAGTCGGGGTGTCACAACTAAGTGCATGGAAATATAGTGCATTCTCCTTCCGTCAGCGTATAAAGCCTGGCAGCTCCCTATCCCTTCCATACATGGGCATTTGATCTAGTTGGGAAGATCATCCCGACCTCTCACGATAAAGCTTTTATCATTGTGGCTATAGAAATGTACACCAGATGAGCGGAAGGCATCCCTCTAAGGAGAGTGACTGCCCGAGTGGTAACCCAATTTATAAAGGAGTATATCATATGCAGGTTTGGTATACCCAAGGTAATCTTAACAGATAATAGGAAGCAGTTTGTATGCAAAGAGATGACCCTTCTCACAGATAAATATAAAATTATGCATAACAGCTCAACCATCTCCTACCCTAAAGGCAATGGCCAAGCGAAAGCTACCAACAAGACCCTGATAAACATTTTGACGAAAATGTTAGAGGACATGCCAGGGTCATGGGATGAAAAGTTCCCTATGGTGCTATGGGCTTAGCGTACTTCGAAAAGAAAACCAATAGGGTTCACCAAATTCTCCCTAGTATATGAGACCGAAGCTGTCCTACCAGTGGAGTTAGCGGTACCCTCGATCATATTTGCTCTAAGCAACGGGATCATCCCTGACCTAATGCATATGCAGCTAGAGGCACTAGACGAATATATAGATAAGACAAATGAGAACTTCAAAGTCTACACCCAACAACTGTCATGAGCCTATGAGAACTTAGTCAAGCCGAGGGAATTCCAAGTGGGAGGTTTAGTCCTGCGAGCGTTCACTCACCACCTCCGCAGTATGTCGGCATCAAAGTTCAAACCCAACTGGAAAGGCCACTTTGTTATCTGAGGGGTGGGGAAGTCGGGTTATTGCCAGATTTCAGAACAGAGAGTGATTGCCTCCAGTCCATCAACTGCAAGTGGCTGAAGAAGTACTATGCTTAGTGACATCTAACAAATTTTTTATTTATTTATGTAGTAGATTTTGAGGACTGCTCCTATACTAAAAAAGTTTGTTTTTGTAAAAAATTATAGAGAAATACCATATTGTAAACAATACAGAAAAGTATAGAAATGAAATAACAACACTTTTGATCATGATTGATGCTTGCTTTCATTACTCATCTACATGAGATAGACCTAGTAGAATGTATATATATATATATATGTATATTCCCCTTTAAAAATATATATATATATATATACACACACGCACACTCTCCACTAGGCTAGAAGAGAGTAAACAAAAAATAGGAACTTTGCTCACTACACTTGGGGGGTAAGTCCACCCTAAGAGAAAGTATATTGATCAAAGTCCACCTAGACATACTAGACTAGTAGAAGGACAACCTCCAAGTGATAAAAAGCTTTATTTGGCTAAAAAAATGAAGAAGGGGGTTAAATCCCTCCAATTCAATATTTTAAGACAAGAAGAACAGAAAGCTCTTAAAGAGAATATAAAGCAAGGACCCCAAAATACCAGGGGCTACCTAATTTAAATATATTTTTAAAAAGAATGAAATAACAGTTGAAGGAAGGAGTCAGGGGTCACCCCCTCCAATCTAGTCCTTATGAACATAAGTAATAGTGTGCAGGAGCATCCCCATAAACAGGAGGGGTGATCCAAAATAGGAACATGCAAACACCTCGCAGTCACAGGAGGTGCATTTTAAAAGTTAAAAAGAACAATGTATATATATATATATATATATACATAACTTGCTCAGATTAATGCAAGTACTCCCCGCAGTATAGGTGGCAACCTAAGTAGACCAAATGATCCCAGAAACCAGAGCAGGTCCTACTGAACAAGTACCAGAAGTATAAAGGGAGAGCAAGAGAAAAGGGAAGTGAAGGAGAAATAAAATGTCATTTTTTTCTCATTTATAAATGATCAGTGATGTACATATAGAAGCCAAAAACACTACAATGGGAAGAACTAGTATATCCACTATAAATCATAAAAAATGAGTCATAATGAGTGAGGGCGCCGACGTATGACAGACCAGCCTCCCGCAAGAACTCCTCCTCCACCCTGATGAATTTACCCTCATCCTCTTGATCACACGACTCAAGCTTGTTGACCCGGATCCTCGCAATATCAGCCTGCCACTGCTCAGCCCTGGACTTTCTGGAAGTGTGAAGTCTTACCATTTTCCATAAGAGAACACTCAGGAGGTGGCGAACACTCGTATCAATCCAATCTAAATGAAAGTGGTAGAACCGCTGCAAGTCGCGGAGGGCATCTAAGAACAGTAAAATAGAAGAGTTGGTCAGCTTAGCAGGAGAGGCAGCTAAGAACTTATGAACATGGCTAGCAAGAGCTTTCAGGTTGAATGTTGTGAGACTGTCAATCTGAAGTATGATCTGAGGAGTGAAGGTCTCGGGATGATGCTTTAAGATTAGATCCAGGAGCTGACGCTCATGTGTCTTGAATCATCCAGGTAGCTCCTCGCGCCATAACATACTCACAATGGTCGCAGGGGCCTCTACTTCAGCATCACCGTCGGAGTGGCGCGACCCTACCTTAGAGGGAAGAAAAGAAGACGCCCCACCAGAATTAACATCCCCCGCTGCAGGAGTGGCCCCAGAACTTTGATCTCCCATATCATCTACCCCAGTAATATCCTGAAAAAAAATATTCAGGATAAGTTAAAAGACAAGAAAGACAATTACAAGATAGGCCCTAACAATAATTATGATAGAAAGCTTACCACCAAACTCAAAGGGGTGACGATGCCATCGCTGGTCTGAAGAGGGTCAGCCAAAGAGGGGCCACCAGGCTAAACATAAGGGATATCAATAAGGGTTTCCAACACAAATCACAAATCAATAACTGAGAAAAGGTAATTTAGGAGTGATAGTCAAAGTACCTGAGAAGGATGCATCTTGGCACTCTCTACCTCCTCCGCAAATACTTATGGGTTAGCAACCTCATTCACCTAGAAACAATGAAACAAAGGTGAAATGAGAACACTTGCGCAGTATACACAAGAAGAAAATATGGGAACAATAAAAAGAGGGGGTATGCCAGCTTATTACCTCTCTCGCAGCCACCCCATCATCGGACTCCACAGTCATCAGAGTAATCTCAGTCACCTAGAAACAACGAAACAAAGGAGAAATGAGAACACTTGCACAGTATACGCAAAAAGGAAAAGGGGAATAGTAAAAAGAGGGGGTATGACAGTTTAATACCTCTCTCGCAACCGCCCCACCCTCAGACTCCATAGATATCGGAGCAACCTCATCAGACTCCATAGTCACTGAAGCAACCTCACTCACCTAGAAATAATGCAATAAGGGTGAAGATGAGAGTTCTTACACAGTTTAAGCAAGAAGAAATAATAATTAAAAGAATGGGGAATAAAGAAAAGAAAAAGAGGTATGCTGTGTAATACCTCCCCCGACAGTATGCCTACCATACGTTCCGCTATCACGGAGACGGTAGTAGCATTTACATGAAAACAAAAGAATCAGGTAAATAGCGATAAACATTTAAGCAACATAGATATGCAAGAATGACATAAGAACAATAGGTACCCTTATATACTGTACCTGAGTACCGCCCTCTATAACAGTCAAAAGAGGAGGTGTAGGGCCTTCCAAAGAGGCTGCCTCAGCGGTCGATGCTCCTGAAGGGGCTATCTCAGCAATAGGTACTCCTAAGGAGGTTGCCTCAGCCGCAGGTGATCCTAAAAGAGATACCTCAAAGATGGTAGTCGCAGGATGCTCCTGAAGGGGCTATCTCAGTAACCAGTGCTCCTAAAGAGGTTGCCTCAATCGCAGGTGCTCCGAAAGGAGCAACCTCAGTGACGACGGTCGCTGTGGATAGTTGAGCCTGCAAACGAGAAAAGGGGTAAGAGCTAGTAAATCACATACCTCATAGATGAAAGAATACCTCTATTGGGGAAAATTCAAAACTCCATAATGAAGATGGCTACCTGAAGGTGTGCGGTAATAGGGTAAGATGGCCCGCGCGCAGGGCCTATCGACAAGACAGTAGTAAGAGCCACCGTTGAAACAAGAGACAACTGCAAAAGAAATAAAAGAGGACTTTGTTAAGTACAGGCTAGTTAGAAAAAAATGTTTTGTCATAAGATATTAAAATACCTGAGCCCAATCCAAAGAGGAGGAGCAAAAAAGGACAGCTGGTGCAACAGGGGCTGTGCTGATAGCCTGCAAATGCCAAAGTATGTTATTTATCACGTGTTCAAGAAAAAAAAAAGATTCCACACTCGAATGGAAAGGCCTAACCTGCAATGTCGGCTCAATAGTCGCAGCCACAGTAAATACTGGATCGTGAGAGATCGCCTGAACCAAAGGGACATCCATAGATATGCGAACTCGAGGAATAGAGATCCTCCCCGAAGAGGATAACCTCGAGATAGTAACATCGGGAAAGGGAAGAGTACCCCCGGGAAGAAAATCCAAAAGTTGTTAGGCCCTAAGAAGATGAAAAAGGTCAAAAGGTATAAAGTGCTTACTACTGAAGGAAGATAAATTTCTGGAAATACACACCTTAGATGATGAGGTGCCCAGGGGCTCAACTATAGAAGTTCCTACCACCGAAGTAAGATAAGATGAAGTGACGGGGTCGAAAGGCACAACCCTCTGCAATCATAAATTGGTAAAGAAAAAGAATAAAGAAAGAGGAAAAGAGAACAATAAAAATTGAGAAAATTATGAGGTATACCTGAGCAGAATGCGAAGTCACAGGGGTGGTCCTGGTGCTAGTATGGTGCACATACGAAAACTGCATGAAAATACCAGCATATAATGCGTAACCAAAATGTAATTGGTGGTCAACAAATTTCATTCAATGTTAAAAGAAGTGAGGGAGTAACAAACCTCTGTGAAGAGGCCTCGGGAAGAAACAAGCATATAGTTCCTTCCCGTTGAAAATGTGTCAGTCGTAATGGGGGAAGTGAAGAACTACTCGTCTTGGTGGAAGTGACCTGCAAAAAAATATGGTAGAATGTTTTCATTAGTAAATAAAATGATGATGGGAAAGAAAGAAAATCATATGATTAAAACTTCCAATAAAAGAAACACTTGCAGTGGCAGGGCGCATGGTCTGACCATAAGAAAGAGGTCAGGTGGTGGAGCTAACTCCCTCAGGAGAATGGGATGTCTCATCATCGCTGGAGGACTCTCTCAATACTGATAACAAAGCATAAGTGTCTGTAGTGCCTTCGTTACGGAGATCCAAGTCACCCACATCACTCGAAGAAGAACTATGATCATCATAGAAAGGGGTGCTTCCATAGTCAACTAGTTCCTCTTCCAATGAGGAGGAGGGAGATCCAAGAAGTGAAACTCCAAGAGAACTACTTCCACTAAGTAAAGAATGTTGAAGTATAGTACTTTCTGCAATAGGGATAGATGTGACCCGTGCCTCCCGAGAAGAAATACCCAATGCTCCGTAACCCTTCTCTTTCACAGCCTTATAAGTTTCCTCCACCCCGAGATCATCAGTATCGAACCCCTGGTCCATCGCGGAGGAAGAAGCAACGTCGGCACTATCCCCCTTCTTCTTCTTTACAGCTCAGGTCCTCACAGGAGAAGAAGGAGGAAAAGCAACGATAGCGGGAATGAAATTAGACACGTCCATGTCTGGGTCCTTCCTCTTGCCTGTGGTAGGGGTGTTCACTTTTCCTCTGCTCTTAGATCGTCCTTTAGACTTCGCAGGGGCAAGATGAGTCAATGGGGGATGAAGGGATTCGTCAAGAAGAGGTTTCACTAAAATAGGGGTGGCCCGGTCCAAAGATGGCCTAAAAGTGGTGCTGATAAACCAGGAATCCGTGACCAAAATTTGGGCTTTAACATATTTGACCGGGTTAGTCTCGTGAGGGGGACCGATTACACAATCTTGGATCAGGCAAATTCTATGTTAGAACAGGAACCAGGATGAAGTAAATGAGGGATGATAATCGCGAGGAGGCACGTAGAGTCCCCCTAGGACACTAACTCTATGGAACAGTCCTTGAAGAGTGACGTTGGTGCACGCCTCTAAAAACGCCTTAGAAGGATCAGTGCAGGAAGGAAGATGAGGGGTGTGAACTCCCTAATCATAGCCAAACTGTCGTCTTGCCCTCTCAGAATAATAGAACTCAACACGTGAACCTAACTCGGTCCAAGAAGGAAGGAGGCCTGGTAACAACATCGTTACCATATTAATATGAGGGCAGGTATAAACAGACTCCCCGTCCGAAGGGCAATAGAAAATCTCATCATCGCCAGGAAAAGAAAGTCAGCTAAAGATTCTGCCGGGGTGCTTACTATAAGGCCGAAATTAAAACTGCTCAATATCATCAATCAATGCTATAAAGGGCTTCTTATGATTTTTTTTTATGCCATCGAAGAAGTCGAGCAGCATTGCTATGACAAGCCTAAGCCTTTGAAGTAAGGTAGGGGAAATATTCAAATAAAACGGCCATTAAGAGAGCAGCATTTGCAAAACTGGCAGCATCATACCGACCGCAAGACCTCTCTGCATCTATATGTGCCCGGTCCATTCAGGTGTAAAGGGAACCAAGAGTCAAGGCGGCTACAGGGATCGACCTGCCGCGAGATAACCTTATAGTCAATTTAAAGAGAAGCTCACGAGGGGAATCTTCGGGCTTACCTGGTAGTAGTAACCGAGTTAGAAAAGTAACTAAGAAGGCGGCTAAGTGTGAAGAAGAGTGGATCTTGGGGCCATCCTGGGTCCTGGGGGCTGAGCTGGAAGTCTCCCCTTTCTGTAGTTGCTCAAAATATCTAAACTAGTACCTTTGCCATTTGGCAAATGAGTGCTTGGTATGACCGGTCACATTTATAGCTACATACTTTGAGCACTCTTAGAGAGCTGTTTGTAGCTACCCCACCATCTCCTGCTATAAAGAATCCTCATAGTCATCAAAAAAGACATGTTGACCAAATAGAGGAAGAGAATACAACTCACACACATCCTCTAGGGTGATGGTAAATTCACCCCAACCCGTGACAAATGTGTGAGACTCCATACTCCACTGACACAAAAATAGATTGAGATAAGAGTTGTTCTTAGATACCGTGCAGGACTTCAGGCTGTCGACGGAGGTAAGAAGGCCCACTTCCCTAATAATAACCATGTAATTAGGAACGCTCATAACATAATCAACCCAGCTAGCCCATTCCTCCGTGGCACCCCCTGCAGCTTTAATTTCGACATTGCTAGGGAAAATCACCGCGGTCGACCCGGACCCGGAGAATAGAGTCTGGAAAGATAATAGGAGAATCAGCAGACTCATTCAACCCCATATGAGGATGCTCGAGAATAGTGTTAGCAATTTTTTTTTCAAATTGGGTGAGGCAAGTCATGAAGTTGTCGTCTACACCAAAAAAGGGAGCGTGGCAGTAGACACCAAAATCTCGCCCCTAGCGAATGCGCATATAGTCTTGCCACGCCTGAGAAGAAGATGATGTAGCCTAGGAACTACCAAGAGCCATTAGCTTAAGAAAAGAACCCATCGTGGTAGAAATTCCAAGTGAGTAACTCTCAGCTGCAGCAACCCCTTTAGAAACACCAACTCGTGAGGAACCCATGGATGAGAAACCCTGGGTGTCCCTCGTCGCTAAAAAAGAAGTAGCAGCAGCAACCCCTGTAGAAATGTCAACTCGCGAGGAACCCTGGGTGTCCCTTGACGCAAAAAAAAGAAGTAGCAACAACAACCCCTATAGAAACGTTAACTCACGAGGAACCATGGGTGTCCCTCATCGCCGAAAAGGAAGTCACGGCAGCAGCCCCAGGGGGAAAATCCAGGTGTGAGGAACCCCCAAACACAATATCACTAGGCGAGGAACCCTCGACGAAGCATGAGGTCACACACTCTCGGATGAGAAGTCGATACACGAGAAACCCATTGGCAGAGAGCCATTGCACGAGGAACCCCTTAAATTGTAAGGGCTCAAAATGGTGCTTGGCAAGGAACCCGCGGCCATAAAGAGGTTAGAACCCACTATGGGAAATGGCAAGGAACTCTTGATAGTAGGCCCACCCAAATCTGCGAGTGGCGAGGAACCCTCGGGTATAGGGTTCACCGGTGAGGAACCCTTAGTAAACAAAATTGTCTGCGAGGAACCAATAAGGGTAAGACTGGCTCGCGAGGAACTCTCGCTCATAGAAAGAACCAATTTAGCAATGTGTGTTGCTGACGATGAGGAACTCGACTCTAGTGAAAAGGGAACATGTATTGGCGAGGAACCCTCGTTAGTAGAACTGCCCAAGTTTTCCTAAGGCGAGGAACCCTCGATAAAATATGAGGTCGAGACACCTCCATCCAAAACAAATCGCAAATTACCAGACCCACCATTCGACGATGACAGTTGCGACGAGGAACCCATTCCGAGAGCCACGCGCAAGGGGCTAAGCATTATCTCGCTTGTAACAGCACCGAATTGAGCAACAGGTCATGGGGAGCTCTCGCCAATAATGGCTGGAGATGAGGGGATGACATGGACAGTTGGTATCAAAGAGGAGGGCTCGAAAATCTCTGCACCAACAGGGGTTTCACTGGTAGCGTTTGACATGATGAGGAAATCATTTAGGGTGGTGGACATGGTGATAGTGTTTTAGGAAAAAATGGCAATAGAAGATCGTATTGAACAAAAAATGATTTGAACAATGGTGGTGTTAGTATTTGAAGAGGTGTTTAATGGGTTGGAAGATATTAATGGTGTATTTGTGGAAAATCTAGAGCAAAAAAATTTGGTGTTATGGTGCTTAATTTTTTCTCTCTTTCTCTCACTATAAACTTAAAACTCTCTATGAGGGTTTTGAAGAAGGTGAAAGTTCTTTTTTTTAAGAAGGGGGCGTTATGTTTTTCTACATGAAAATGGGAAAACGTGCAAGAAAGCAAAAAGGTTATGATAATTTTTCCCAAATGATGAGAAGATAGCTCCCTCACTGACGCGTGGAATCTCCAAAATCAAAGAACATAGGATGAAGGAACAGTGCATTTAATGAACCCAGGGTCCCTCATAATTTTTTGAAATTGAAAATTGAGTTTATGGCGTACAAAGCCTTTTGATCTACCCAATACAAAAGACTTTGCACGAGGGGCTAATATAGAAGGGTGTTTACCCTAAAATACTTTTTTAGGTCCCGACAGAAACTCAGGTCGAAAAGGGACCTCACCTAGGTGGCGGTAGAAGCCCATATTGAGAGGGACCCCCCCAGGGTCTATGCAGAAACTCAAGTCGAGAAGGAACCTCAACTAGGTGGAGGCAGAAGCCCATGTTGAGAGGAACCCCCAGGGTCCCTGCAGAAACTCTAGTTGAGAAGGAACCATATTGAGAGAGACCCCCCTAGGATCCTTACAAAAACTCAAGTCAAGAAGGAACCTCACCTAGGTGGTGGTAGAAGCCCATGTTGAGAGCCCCCCCCCCCCCCCCAGGTCCCTACAGAAACTCAAGTTGAGAAGGAACCTCACGTAGGTGGTGGTAGAATCCCATGTTGAGAGGGACTGCCCCCAGGGTCCTTGTAGAAACTCAAGTTGGGAAGGAACCTCACCTAGGTGGAGCCCAAAGTCCATATTGAGAGGGACCCCATCAGGGGTCCCGACAGAAACTCAAGTCGAGAAGGAACCTCACCTAGGTGGCGGCAGAAGTCCATATTGAGAGGGATCCCCCTAGGGTCCCTGCAGAAACTCAAGTCGAGAAGGAACCTCACCTAGGTGGTGGTAAAAGCCCATGTTTAGAGGGATCCCCCAAGGTCCCTGCAGAAACTCAAGTCGAAAAGAAACCTCACTTAGGTGGCGGCGGAAACTCATAACCCTCGAAGTCCTCCCCCAGCTCGTAGAAAATAAACCAGGATGAGGGAGTGGCTGCCATGAACAACCCCTCACTATGAAAAGTTACCTTTTAAAAATAATAAAGAATACTAGCACTTGTCTTTCTTGTACATGTAACCTAGTTGAGCAGGCAGGGCTCAAGTAGGTCAGTTGGGATCTTTTGAGAGTTTTGGCTTGGAGGATGAGGGAGAAGGTATGTTGAGAAAGTTCAACCACTTAGCACTATAAGATTGGGATAATACTAGTAGGAAGATCCAGGAGTCACTCAAGACTACACACACCTCACACTTAGTCACAAGTGAAGTGAGCAGCCAAAGGGCTGGCTTGCTAACAAAAAATGAACTCTTTATAAAAATGACTTTCTCACAAGAGGGGGTCCTCAAGTCCCTCTCAAGAAAAAATGATTTTAGAAGAGAGGGGTCCTTAAGGCCTCCTCTCCTCAACATTTGCAAAGTTTATACCACAAGTTACCGTTTCAAAGGATATTTACCAAATCAAATACTTTGTTTTCATTGGGAGACATATTTGCTTTTTGACTTTGGTTGGAACCAGGTGGCACCTGACAGAGGGGACAGGCAGAGCTGTCTGTAAGTAGGGGACAAATGGTATATTTCAGACATTGTCCCTCACCAACCGTCTCAATTTGGCGCCTAAAAGTGCCAACTCAGCCGTAATGCCCAAGTATAAATAGGACCCCCGGGAAAGGTCAAGAGAATAAATTAAAAAATTGCACTATTACTCAACCTACCTAGTATTCTCCCCATGCTCATTCTCTTAGTGCTAAGTGCCTTGTCCTTTTGCACCTTAACTGAAAACCATCATTCTCAGAAGTTTCCTTTGAGAAAATTACTATTTTTTCTTGTGAAGGTTCATCTTCTTACAGGGAGTGAGTTGAAATTTGAGCTCCATTGTTACCAGAAGGAAAAGGTTTCATAAGAAGTTTCACCAAAAGACCTTGATGACCTTCTAGGCAGTGTCCATTGGAGTGGGTCACGCCTCACCCTTTCAAGAAATTCATAGACTCCAGTCTCACTATCCTCCTATAGTGACCACCGTTCTCACTATTTCAACTTTGCTCTAACGAGTGAAAATTGGTACTCAAATTTTCACATATGGGCATTTCTATACCCTGCTCTAAGCCAAAGCTTCTGAGCATTCTACTTCCACCGATTAATGCTACACTTCCTTCGCATAATTTAAACTTCGACGTATGGTCCTTATCAAAGACCTTTCAAACTTTTTCTTAATTTAACTTTACTGGATAATTCAAATTCAGCACCACTCTCTACTACAGCAGTACTTAGATAATTATAACTATTACACTTTAGTTGTCATTGTAACAGTCCATGACAATGCCACAAAGGGAGCGACCTCTACTGCGATCCTCATCCTTGACTTCAACTTACATCTCCTACTAAGCCCCGCCTCCTGCTGCCCTCATTACGGTCTTCCCTGGTCGCCCTTCATCAATCAGCACTCGAATCTCACGCGAGCGTGAAAAAGATTTACTATAATCTTACATAATGGTAGGAGAACGAAATCTCATAACAGGAATCAATAATCTTAATCATAAGGCTCGATATCAAATAAAAAGCAACGTTTAAAGCGTAGTACGTCTCCCCAGATTCCTAAGGACACTAGAAACTGATGCTATGATACCATCTGTGACACCCCGCTAGATAAAATATCAGGTGATCAATATTTTTCCAAATTAAAACAGGAATCTCGTATGGTTTATTTTCAGCATCACCGTCGAAAACTAATTTAATTACTAATAACTTATTAGGCTGACATCAAAATTTTATTTAACTAATCTTTTTGAACACACCAACCAAGTAAAGCAATCACAACTGTATATATATATATGACAACTGAAATGAAATAAAATAACCCAACTCACGATACAACATTTAATACAACAAAATCGAAATGTCACAAACTCAAATGCGGTAAAAGAATAAATGAATACCGTTGGGCTATCAGCCCCAAAGTTTCTACAATAACTCCTATCTAGATTCGTAAGGATATAAGCGTCTAAAAATGAACCTCCTTGCATCCACAGCTGTTGCAGCAAACGTCTGACTCGAAAGAATCATCATCCAAACATCCCTGTGTCTGGACACCTAATACATATACATATTGTCACACCCCAAACCCAATATCCATACAAATCATTTGTTATTAGAATAATTGGATCATAATCTCGAGCCCATTGAAAATTTAATTCATTTATTAATATTTTCTGCATAATGAACATAATATTGTTCTTGTGCCATAACGAAGTCAACATCAGAGTCATAATTAGAGATTGTACAATACTATGATTAACAATGATCAACTCAATCCATACTAAATCAATATGTACAATGTGTGAGTATATTAAAATCTTCAGTGTGACAACGATAAAATCTCCATACTTAGACCCCAGCTCTTCTGACGGTGCAACTCTCGAAGTTACCGATCATATATTATCCTAGCTGGCAGCGTACAAACCTGAAATTGTTAAATTATAAACCGTAAGCATTAGGCTTAGTGAGGTACTCCTTCCCTGCAATGGAATAACAATTCTATACCGAGTATGTGGATATAAAATCCGAAAAATCCCGCCCATTGGCAATAACAAATCATGGATCATAAGATCCAAATAATTCTGCCCGTTCGCAATAACAAATCCTGGATCATAAGACCCAAATAATTATGCCCATTGGCAATAACAAATCCTGGATATTTGAATATCCAAACAAATCCTGAATACCGAAGTATTCAAACCAATCCTGGATCATGAGACCCAAACAAATCCTGGATATTTTAATATCCAAACAAATCCTGAATACCGAAGTATTCAAACAAATCCGCTCTTAGAGCTATATTCATATTTATATATGAAACAAATCATAAGTATACTCACCTCGACCGTTTAACTGGCTTTTCCCTTGCCTTTATCCGGTACTTGTTCAATCAGCTCATCTTCCCTTCCTATCATTCTCACAATATTAGTATCATCATAAGAGTATTAACAATTCAAAGAATAACTTAAACATAACTCAATCCATAAGCATCATATAATTCTATTCAAATCATTCATTATAAATGAAGTTCCATCCAAATTCATGTTAATACATTTGTCATATCCAAATCATAGACCAACATATATTCATTTATTCTTAGTAATTCAATCCTTATCATATTAGGATTCCAATACAATAGCGGACACATCATTTCAAGTTTCCTAGGGCAAAATAAGCCTATTTCTTTACTACATAGCAAATCTGCTCTATAGGCTCTTTTATCATTCATTCAACTTCCAGGAATTTTCATAATTTTTCTACATCATAAATTTCTATGATATTTCACCCAACATCAGTAAACACATTGAAAAATATAATATTAAAGTTTCATAATTTTTAAGGTTCGTTTGCTATGTCAAGCAAAACACCGAACACATGGCGGGAATATTTTCACCCTTAGGGAAGATTTCATACCCGAACTTCAAACTCTCACCAAGGTCTCATTTCTTGGTATTTTCACATGATTTTCGGATATGTCATACATATATGAGTCCAGGTTAATCTCCAATTAGAATCAATCGATTCCAGTAACTACACAAAAATATATGGAAGTTTGAATAAACAAAGTTTCTAAACAAAGCAATTTTAGGGTTTTATACATTAAACTTAACTTAAACTTTCATCTAATCACACATATATATCAAGGGCTGAAATTTTAGTAAAAAAATGATGATTTATATCATCTAAAACATAAATATAAGAAAAACAATAAGATTTGCAGTTAGAATTACCTTCGGGGCTTTTACGTAATTTTCTATGAATTTTTCTTCAATTTTCTCCTCACTTTTTCTTCCTAACTTCCTACTTCTCTTTCCTTAAGCTTAAAATCTCTCATGGATGCATTTTGGATGAATAAAGAGGTAATTCTAAGGGTTTAAGGTCGGCCTAAGCCACCACCCTTCCCATCCAATGAAAATAAAACATTTGTTGCCATAACAAGACAAAATACTACTTAACGGATGGACTGTTTTGCCCTTGTTTCGTAATTTTGGTATAACTTCTCACTCGAACCTCCGTTTCACACACCGTTTATTGTGTTACAACCATAACTCACTTATCTACGACTATATAGTTTTCACCTCAAGTCAATTTTTATGTCATAAAGGTCAAAACTAGCCTTAAACATGAATATTCCTACCGAAACCTTCAAAATTTTGTACTTGTAACTAATTTGACATTTCATTCTTTTTGAAGGTAGGATTAGACTAAACATAATAAATTAACATTATATATCTTAATAACACACTAATCATATCACATAAGCTAAGCATGATTTATGCATAATTAATCGTAATTATATTCGGGTTGTCACAATCCTCCCCCTGTTAGGAAATTTCGTCCTCGAAATTGACATACCTTGGTTGTCCGAATCAAACAAATACGGATAACGCATTTTAATGCTATCCTCACTCTCCCATGTAGCTTCTTCCATGGAATGCCTTCTCCACACAACTTTCACAAGTGGGATCACCTTTGATCTCAATATTTGTTCTTTCCTATCGACGATAGCAAGCGGTTCTTCCACGTAGCTCAAATCTTCCTTCAACTCAATAGGTTGTTCCACCAATACATGTGAAGGGTCCGCTACATACTTTCTCAACATAGAAATATGGAAAACATCATGTAATCGAGCTAACTCCTGTGGTAACGCTAACTTGTAGGCAACCATCCCGACTTTCTCAAGAATTTCATAAGGTCCAATGTAGCGTGGACTTAATTTACCTTTCTTTCCAAACCTCATAACTCCTTTCCATGGTGATATCCGAAGAAACACGTAATCCCCCTTCTGAAATTCTAAATCTTTTCGTCTCTTATCCGCATAACTTTTCTGTCTGCTTTGAGCCGTTCTCATTCTATCTTCAATAATCTTCACTTTTGCAGTGGTGACTTCAATCAACTCTGGACCCTCTATCTTCCTCTCACCAACTTCACCCCAACATACGGGTGTACGACACCGTCTACCATACAACGCTTCATATGGAGCCCTACCAATAGTAGACTAAAAACTATTGTTATATGCAAATTCTATCAAAGGCAAATATTCATCCCAATTACCTTTGAAATCAAGCACACAAGCTCTAAGCATATCTTCCAAAATCTGTATTGTCCTTTCAGACTGCCCATCTGTCTGGGGATGAAAAGTCGTACTAAACTTCAAGTTAGTACCCATAGCATACTGCAAGCAATCCGAAAATCTGGATGTAAAAGTAGGGTCCCTATCTGAAACAATCGATACCGGTGCTCCATGCAATCGAATAATTTCATTAACATACAATCTAGCATACCTATCAACTGTATACGTAGTCTTGACTGCTAGAAAATGAGCAGACTTGGTCAATCTATCCACCACTACCCAAATCGAATCTGACCCCTTCTGAGATCGAAGAAGCCCAACCACAAAATCCATCGTTACATGATCCCATTTCCATTCCGGTATCGGAAATGGCTGAAGCAGACCAGTAGGTTTATGATGCTCCACTTTCACTTGCTGACATATAAGGCACCTAGCAACAAAATCAGCTATTTCCTTCTTCATATTATTCCACCAGTAATTCTCCTTTAAATCCCTATACATTTTAGTACTACCAGGATGCATAGTATAAATGGAATTATGAGCCTCATCTAAAATTTCCTCTTTCAATCCACCCACATTAGGCACACATAACCGTTGTTTATACAATAAAGTGCCATCATTCACAACATAAAAATCTTCAGACTTACCGTGTTGGACATCTTGCCTTTCTTCTCAAGGAAAGGATCTTGACTTTGTAAATCATGAATACGGGTAGCTAACAAAGGCCTCACGCTTACATGAGCAAAGAATCTGTCCCCATCTGTTAGCTGCAATTCCACTCCCATCAATCTCAACTCCATAATATTAGCAACTCTAGCACATCGAATACAAGATAACCTGCCTAAAGCTTTTCTACTCAAAGCATCTGCAACTACATTTGCCTTTCCTGGGTGGTAGTGAATTGTACAATCATAATCTTTAATTAACTCCATCCACCGCCTCTGCCTCAAATTCAACTCCTTCTGAGTAAATAAATACTTAAGGCTTTGATGGTCAGTAAAAATTTCACATACCTCACCATATAGATAATGACGCCATAACTTCAAAGCAAACACAATAGCGGCAAGTTCCAAATCATGTGTAGGATAATTACATTCATGTATACGCAACTGCCTAGAAGCATAGGCAATGACTTTACCATGCTGCATAAAAACACAACCCAACCCTTGATGTGAAGCATCGGTATAAACAACAAAACCATCTCCACCATGCGGAATAGTAAGAACAGGTGCAGTTACCAACCTCTTTTTCAATTCATCAAAACTATTTTCGCAATCAGAATTCCATTCAAACTTAACATCTTTCCAGGTTAGTTTAGTCATTGGTAAGGCAATCGAAGAAAATCCCTTAATAAACCTTCTATAATACCCAGCTAAACCCAGAAAAATCCTCACCTCAGTCACATTATTGGGCCTCTCCCATTTTACAATAGCCTCTACCCTTTTAGGATCAACACATATACCATCTCCCGAAACAACATGGCCTAAAAATACAACTTGTGATAGCCAAAATTCACACTTGCTAAACTTGGCATACAACTTCTTATCTTTCAACAGATTCAAAATAGTTGTGAGATGCTTTTCATGTTCAACCATATCACGTGAATAAATCAGAATATCATCAATAAAAACTATCACAAATGAATCAACAAAAGGATGCAGTACCCGGTTCATAAGATCCATAAATACAGCTGGAGCATTAGTCACCCTAAAAGGCATCACCAAAAACTCAAAATGGCCATACCGAGTGCGAAAAGCAGTTTTAGAAATATCACTCTCCTTCACCCTCAACTGATGATACCCTGATCGCAAGTCTATCTTTGAAAACACTTTAGCACCCTGTAACTGATCAAACAAATCATCTATACGAGGTAAAGGATATTTATTCTTAATTGTAGCTTTATTCAGTTGCCTATAATCAATACACAATCGCATAGTACCCTCTTTCTTTTTCACGAATAAAACTGGTGCACCCCATGGAGATACACTGGGTTGTATAAAGCCCCTATCAAGTAAATCCTGCAACTAGATCTTAAGTTCTTTCAACTCAGCAGGTGCCATTCTATACGGCGCCATAGAAATAGGGGTTGTCCCTGGTGCTAATTCAATACTAAATTCAACTTCTCTTTCTGGAGGTAACCCTGGACACTCACTAGGAAACACTTCAGGAAAATCCCGTACAATAGGAACATCGACTAATTGTAAAGCCCCCTTCCTAGTGTCAAGAACATATGCAATAAAACCCTCACAACCCTTACTCAATAATTTCCTCGTCTGAATAGCTGAAATGATGCAACTGGGAACAATTTTCCTTTCCCCCACAAATTTAAATTCAGGCTCACCAGGCATATTAAAAAGAACTTCCTTACAGAAACAATCCATAGATGCAAGATATTTAGATAACCAATCCATTCCGAGAATTATATCAAAATCAGAAATATCCAATGGAAGTAGATCTATAACTGTATCTCTAGACCCCACAATCAAAACACAATCACGAAAAACATATTCAGCTACAACCATATCCAACATAGGCATATAAATACCCAACCCCACATCTAATCGAGTACACGGTCTATTCAGGTATACAGCAAAAGCATAGGACACAAAAGAATGTGTGGAACCAGGATCAATTAAAACATAAGCACTTCTATCAGTAACAGAAAGTGTACCTGTCACCATGTCTGGAGTAATCTGAGCTTCTTTCATTGTAAAGACTCGTCCACCTGGCCTGGAACTACCAGCTTGTCCTCTGCCCATACTTTTCACTGCACTCCCTGGAGGTAACACTCTGCTTGCTGCTTCACTAGGTGTTGCTGGAGTCTCAACTAACTGCGGACAATTTTTCTTAACATGCCCCACTTGATGACAATGGTAGCATTCCACTCCTTTAAGCTTATGACACTCGGATTTATAATGCCCCTCCTCTTTACAAAAGAAACATGTAATAACTCTTGTCGGTGCCTCACCCTTTCCTGACCTCCTAACCAGATTAGAAGATTCCCCACCCCTAGTATCTCTGCCAAATCTCCCCAGACCTCTACCACTATCTCCACTACCTCTCTGAAATTTATGAGGTTCTATCTTAACACTTCCACCCTCACCTCCCTTAGACTGAAATGCGTCAAATCTACCCTTCTTAAAACTCTCTCTACTTGCCACCCCTTGGTTCATTTGCCTTTCTGCTATCGTGGCTTTGTTCACCAGAGAAGCATAATCTTCTAACTCATAAGTGGCCACTCTATTTTTACTAGGCCAAATCAGTCTATCTTGAAACTTACTATATTTATCTTCTTCATCCTGCACATATTTAATAGAAAATCTAGACAAAGCAGTAAATTTAGCATCATACTCCCTCACAGAAATTTTCCCTTGGGTTAAATTTATAAACTCCCTTAGCTTCTCCCTCCTATAAACCTTAGGGAAATACTTAACATACAAAGCTTTAATAAATTCAACCCAAGTAATGACATCAGTACCTTCCATCCTTGGCACCAAATGGTTGTTGGCTTCCCACCAATACTTCGCCTCTCCTTTGAGCTTAAACACAGCTAGATTCACTTTCTGGTTATCTGGAACCTTCATAACTGCAAAGATAGTTTCTAGATCTCTGACCCACATCTCAGCTTCTGTAGGTTCAACTGACCCTGAATATTCTGGAGGGTTCAACTTCAAAAACTTCTCATGCATGGAATCCTTCATTTCCTTCCTCGCCTCTTTCTCAATCCTGGCCACAATCTTTGATTATAGATATCTAGCATGTTGTTCTGCCATTTGCGCCATATTTCTTTCTTGTTGCTCTGCCATCCTCATCATTGCTTGTGCCATTATTTGCATCTCTGTAGGCTGTTCTTGCTCTCTATCCCTTCCAGCAACACTTTGCTATACTTAAGCATTATCTGTACGAGAAGCTACTCCCTCTTCTCTAGGTTGTCCATTCCCAGGTTCCATCTAGAATAATCTGTAATACAACAAAGTTCTAACAACCAATATAAACAGTTTATAATACTAAACTATCCGTTAGTACATAAACAATTCATAAAAATCAAATCAACTCAATACTTCCATCTAACCGTCACACACGTCCAAAATTTATAACCACGCTCTGATACCACTAATTGTCACACCCCAAACCCAATATCCATACTAATCATTTGTTATTAGAATAATTGGATCATAATCTCGATCCCATTGAAAATTTAATTCATTTATTAATATTTTATGCATAATGAACATAATATTGTTCTTGTGCCATAACGAAGTCAACATCAGAGTCATAATTAGAGATCATACAATACTATGATTAACTATGATCAACTCAATCCATACTAAATCAATATGTTCAATGTGTGAGTATATTAAAATCTTTAGTGTGACAACGATAAAATCTCCATACTTAGACCCCAGCTCTTCTGACGGTGCAACTCTCGAAGTTACCGGTCATATATTATCCTAGCTGGCAGCGTACAAACCTGAAATTGTTAAATTATAAGCCGTAAGCATTAAGCTTAGTGACGTACTCCTTCCCTGCAATGGAATAACAATTCTATATCGAGTATGTGGATATAAAATCCGAACAATCCTGCCCATTGGCAATAACAAATCATGGATCATAAGATCCAAATAATTATGCCCGTTGGCAATAACAAATCCTGGATCATAAGACCCAAATAATTCTGCCCATTGGCAATAACAAATCCTGGATATTTGAATATCCAAATAAATCCTGAATACCGAAGTATTCAAACCAATCCTGGATCATGAGACCCAAACAAATCCTGGATATTTTAATATTTAAACAAATCCTGAATACCGAAGTATTCAAACAAATCCGCTCTTAGAGCTATATTCATATTTATATATGAAACAAATCATAAGTACACTCACCTCGACCGTTTAACTGGCTTTTCCCTTGCCTTTATCCGGTACTTGTTCAATCAGCTCTTCTTCCCTTCCTATCATTCTCACAATATTAGTATCATCATAAGATTATTAACAATTCAAAGAATAACTTAAACATAACTCAATCCATAAGCATCATATAATTCTATTCAAATCATTCATTATAAATGAAGTTCCATCCAAATTCATGTTAATACATTTGTCATATCCAAATCATAGACCAACATATATTCATTTATTCTTAGTAATTCAATCCTTATCATTTTAGTATTCCAATACAATAGCCGACACATCATTTCAAGTTTCCTAGGGCAAAATAAGCCCATTTCTTTACTACATAGCAAATCTGCTCTATAGGCTCTTTTATCGTTCATTCAACTTCCAGGAATTTTCATAATTTTTCTACATCATAAATTTCTATGATATTTCACCCAACATCAGTAAACACATTGAAAAATATAATATTAAAGTTTCATAATTTTTAAGGTTCGTTTGCTATGTCAAGCAAAACACCGAACACATGGCGGGCATATTTTCACCCTTAGGGCAGATTTCATACCCGAACTTCAAACTCTCACCAAGGTCTCATTTCTTGGTATTTTCATATGATTTTCGGATATGTCATACATATATTAGTCCAGGTTAATCTCCAATTGCAATCAATTGATTCCGGTAACTACACAAAAATATATGGAAGTTTGAATAAACAAAGTTTCTAAACAAAGCAATTTTAGGGTTTTAAACATTAAACTTAACTTAAACTTTCATCTAACCACACATATATATCAAGGGCTGAAAGTTTAGTAAACAAATGATGATTTCTATCATCTAAAACATAAATATAAGAAAAACAATAAGATTTGCAGTTAGAATTATCTTCGGGGCTTTTACGTAATTTTCTATGAATTTTTCTTCAATTTTCTCCTCACTTTTTCTTCCTAACTTCCTACTTCTCTTTCCTTAAGCTTAAAATCTCTCATGGATGCATTTTGTATGAATAAATAGGTAATTCTAAGGGTTTAAGGTCGGCCAAAGCCACCACCCTTCCCATCCAATGAAAATAAAACATTTGTTGCCATAACAAGACAAAATACTACTTAACAGATGGACTGTTTTGCCCTTGTTTCGTAATTTTGGTATAACTTCTCACTCGAACCTCCGTTTCACACACCGTTTGTTGTGTTACAACCATAACTCACTTATCTACGACTATATAGTTTTCACCTCAAGTCAATTGTTATGTCATAAAGGTCAAAACTAGCCTTAAACATGTATATTCCTACCGAAACCTTCAAAATTTTGTATTTGTAACTAATTTGACATTTCATTCTTTTTGAAGGTAGGATTAGACTAAACATAATAAATTAACATTATATATCTTAATAACACACTAATCATATCACATAAGCTAAGCATGATTTAAGCACAATTAATCGTAATTATATTCGGGTTGTCACAATCCTCCCCCTGTTAGGAAATTTCGTCCTCGAAATTGACATGCCTTGGTTGTCCGAATCAAACAAATACGGATAACGCATTTTCATGCTATCCTCACTCTCCCATGTAGCTTCTTCCATGGAATGCCTTCTCCACACAACTTTCACAAGTGGGATCACCTTTGATCTCAATATTTGTTCTTTCCTATCGACGATAGCAAGCGGTTCTTCCACGTAGCTCAAATCTTCCTTCAACTCAATAGGTTGTTCCACCAATACATGTGAAGGGTCCGCTACATACTTTCTCAACATAGAAACATGGAAAACATCATGTAATCGAGCTAACTCCTGTGGTAACGCTAACTTGTAGGCAACCATCCCGACTTTCTCAAGAATTTCATAAGGTCCAATGTAGCGTGGACTTAATTTACCTTTCTTTACAAACCTCATAACTCCTTTCCATGGTGATATCCGAAGAAACACGTAATCCCCCTTCTGAAATTCTAAATCTTTTCGTCTCTTATCCGTATAACTTTTCTGTCTGCTTTGAGCCGTTCTCATTCTATCTTGAATAATCTTCACTTTTGCAGTGGTGACTTTAATCAACTCTGGACCCTCTATCTTCCTCTCACCAACTTCACCCCAACATACGGGTGTACAAAACCGTCTACCATACAACGCTTCATATGGAGCCATACCAATAGTAGACTAAAAACTATTGTTATATGCAAATTCTATCAAAGGCAAATATTCATCCCAATTACCTTTGAAATCAAGCACACAAGCTCTAAGCATATCTTCCAAAATCTGTATTGTCCTTTCAGACTGCCCATCTGTCTGGGGATGAAAAGCCGTACTAAACTTCAAGTTAGTACCCATAGCATACTGCAAGCTATCCGAAAATCTGGATGTAAAAGTAGGGTCCCTATCTGAAACAATCGATACCGGTGCTCCATGCAATCGAATAATTTCATTAACATACAATCTAGCATACCTATCAACTGTATACGTAGTCTTGACCGCTAGAAAATGAGCAGACTTTGTCAATCTATACACCACTACCCAAATCGAATCTGACCCCTTCTGAGATCGAGGAAGCCCAACCACAAAATCCATCGTTACATGATCCCATTTCCATTCCGGTATCGGCAATGGCTGAAGCAGACCAGTAGGTTTCTGATGCTCCACTTTCACTTGCTGACATATAAGGCACCTAGCAACAAAATCAGCTATTTCCTTCTTCATATTATTCCACCAATAATTCTCCTTTAAATCCCTATACATTTTAGTACTACCATGATGCATAGTATAAATGGAATTATGAGCCTCATCTAAAATTTCCTCTTTCAATCCACCCACATTAGGCACACATAACCGCTGTTTATACAATAAAGTGCCATCATTCACAACATAAAAATCTTCAGACTTACCGTCTTGGACATCTTGTCATTTCTTCTCAAGGAAAGGATCTTGACTTTGTAAATCATGAATACGGGTAGCTAACAAAGGCCTCACGCTTACATGAGCAAAGAATCTGTCCCCATCTGCTAGCTGCAATTCCACTCCCATCAATCTCAACTCCATAATATTAGCAACTCTAGCACATCGAATACAAGATAACCTGCCTGAAGCTTTTCTACTCAAAGCATCTGCAACTACATTTGCCTTTCCTGGGTGGTAGTGAATTGTACAATCATAATCTTTAATTAACTCCATCCACCGCCTCTGCCTCAAATTCAACTCCTTCTGAGTAAATAAATACTTAAGGCTTTGATGGTCAGTAAAAATTTCACATACCTCACCATATAGATAATGACGCCATAACTTCAAAGCAAACACAATAGCGGCAAGTTCCAAATCATGTGTAGGATAATTACATTCATGTATACGCAACTGCCTAGAAGCATAGGCAATGACTTTACCATGCTGCATAAAAAGACAACCCAACCCTTGATGTGAAGCATCGGTATAAACAACAAAACCATCTACACCATGCGGAATAGTAAGAACAGGTGCAGTTACCAACCTCTTTTTCAATTCATCAAAACTATTTTCGCAATCAGAATTCCATTCAAGCTTAACATCTTTCCAGGTTAGTTTAGTCATTGGTAAGGCAATCGAAGAAAATCCCTTAATAAACCTTCTATAATACCCAGCTAAACCCAGAAAAATCCTCACCTCAGTCACATTATTGGGCCTCTCCCATTTTACAATAGCCTCTACCCTTTTAGGATCAACACATATACCATCTCCCGAAACAACATGGCCTAAAAATACAACTTGTGATAGCCAAAATTCACACTTGCTAAACTTGGCATACAACTTCTTATCTTTCAACAGATTCAAAATAGTTGTGCGATGCTTTTCATGTTCAACCATATCACGTGAATAAATCAGAATATCATCAATAAAAACTATCACAAATGAATCAACAAAAGGATGCAGTACCCGGTTCATAAGATCCATAAATACAGCTGGAGCATTAGTCACCCCAAAAGGCATCACCAAAAACTCAAAATGGCCATACCGAGTGCGAAAAGCAGTTTTAGAAATATCACTCTCCTTCACCCTCAACTGATGATACCCTGATCGCAAGTCTATCTTTGAAAACACTTTAGCACCCTGTAACTGATCAAACAAATCATCTATACGAGGTAAAGGATATTTATTCGTAATTGTAGCTTTATTCAGTTGCCTATAATCAATACACAATCGCATAGTACCATCTTTCTTTTTCACGAATAAAACTGGTGCACCCCATGGAGATACACTGGGTTGTATAAAGCCCCTATCAAGTAAATCCTGCAACTGGATCTTAAGTTCTTTCAACTCAGCAGGTGCCATTCTATACGGCGCCATAGAAATAGGGGTTATCCCTGGTGCTAATTCAATACTAAATTCAGCTTCTCTTTCTGGAGGTAACCCTGGCAACTCACTAGGAAACACTTCAGGAAAATCCCGTACAATAGGAACATCGACTAATTGTAAAGCCCCCTTCCTAGTGTCAAGAACATATGCAATAAAACCCTCACAACCCTTACTCAATAATTTCCTCGTCTGAATAGCTGAAATGATGCAACTGGGAACAATTTTCCTTTACCCCACAAATTTAAATTCAGGCTCACCAGGCATATTAAAAATAACTTCCTTACAGAAACAATCCATAGATGCATGATATTTAGATAAACAAATCCATTCTGAGAATTATATCAAAATCAGAAATATCCAATGGAAGTAGATCTATAACTGTATCTCTAGACCCCACAGTCAAAACACAATCACGAAGAACATATTCACCTACAACCATATCCAACATAGGCATATAAATACCCAACCCCACATCTAATCGAGTACACGATTTATTCAGGTATACAGCAAAAGCATATGACGCAAAATAATGTGTGGAACCAGGATCAATCAAAACATAAGCACTTCTATCAGTAACAGAAAGTGTACCTGTCACCACGTCTGGAGTAATCTGAGCATCTTTCATCGTAAAGACTCGTCCACCTGGCCTGGAACTACCAGCTTGTCCTCTGCCCATACTTTTCACTGCACTCCCTGGAGGTAACACTCTGCTTGCTGCTTCACTAGGTGTTGCTGGAGTCTCAACTAACTGCGGACAATTTTTCTTAACATGCCCCACTTGATGACAATGGTAGCATTCCACTCCTTTAAGCTTAGGACACTCGGATTTATAATGCCCCTCCTCTTTACAAAAGAAACATGTAATAACTCTTGTCGGTGCCTCACCCTTTCCTGACCTCCTAACCAGATTAAAAGATTCCCCACCCCTAGTATCTCTGCCAAATCTCCCCAGACCTCTACCACTATCTCCACTACCTCTCTGAAATTTATGAGGTTCTATCTTAACACTTCTACCCTCACCTCCCTTAGACTGAAATGAGTCAAATCTACTCTTCTTAAAACTCTCTCTACTTGCCACCCCTTGGTTCATTTGCCTTTTTGCTATCGTGGCTTTGTTCACCAGAGAAGCATAATCTTCTAACTCATAAGTGGCCACTCTATTTTGAATAGGCCAAATCAGTCCATCTTGAAACTTACTATATTTATCTTCTTCATCCTGCACATACTTAATAGAAAATCTAGACAAAGCAGTAAATTTAGCATCATACTCCCTCACAGAAATTTTCCCTTGGGTTAAATTTATAAACTCCCTTAGCTTCTCCCTCCTATAAACCTTAGGGAAATACTTAACATACAAAGCTTTAATAAATTCAACCCAAGTAGTGACATCAGTACCTTCCATACTTGGCACCAAATGGTTGTTGGCTTCCCACCAATACTTCGCCTCTCCTTTGAGCTGAAACACGACTAGATTCACTTTCTGGTTATCTGGAACCTTCATAAATGCAAAGATAGTTTCTAGATCTCTGACCCACATCTCAGCTTCTGTAGGTTCAACTGGCCCTCAACTTCAAAAAGTTCTCATGCATGGAATCCTTCATTTCCTTCCTTGCCTCTTTCTCAATCCTGGCCACAATCTTTGATTATAGATATCTAGCCTGTTGTTCTGCCATTTGCGCCATATTTCTTTCTTGTTGCTCTGCCATCCTCATCATTGCTTGTGCCATTATTTGCATCTCTGTAGGCTGTTCTTGCTCTCTAGCCCTTCCAGCAACACTTTGCTCTACTTAAGCATTATCTGTACGAGAAGCTACTCCCTCTTCTCTAGGTTGTCCATTCCAAGGTTCCATCTAGAATAATCTGTAATACAACAAAGTTCTAACAACCAATATAAACAGTTTATAATACTAAACTATCCGTTAGTACATAAACAATTCATAAATATCAAATCAACTCAATACTGCCATCTAACCGTCACACACGTCCAAAATTTATAACCACGCTCTGATACCACTAATTGTCACACCCCAAACCCAATATCCATACTGATCATTTGTTATTAGAATAATTGGATCATAATATCGAGCCATAGAAAATTTAATTCATTTATTAATATTTTCTGTATAATGAACATAATATTGTTCTTGTGCCATAACGAAGTCAACATCAGAGTCATAATTAGAGATTATACAATACTATGATTAACTATGATCAACTCAATCCATACTAAATCAATATGTACAATGTGTGATTATATTAAAATCTTTAGTGTGAAAACGATAAAATCTCCATACTTAGACCCCAGCTCTTCTGACAGTGCAACTCTCGAAGTTACCGGTCATATATTATCCTAGCTGGCAGCGTACAAACCTGAAATTGTTAAATTATAAACCGTAAGCATTAAGCTTAGTGACGTACTCCTTCCCTGCAATGGAATAACAATTCTATATCGAGTATGTGGATATAAAATCCGAACAATCCTGCCCATTGGCAATAACAAATCATGGATCATAAGATCCAAATAATTCTGCCCGTTGGCAATAACAAATCCTGGATCATAAGACCCAAATAATTCTGCCCATTGGCAATAACAAATCCTGGATATTTGAATATCCAAATAAATCCTGAATACCGAAGTATTCAAACCAATCCTGGATCATGAGACCCAAACAAATCCTGGATATTTTAATATCCAAACAAATCCTGAATACCGAAGTATTCAAACAAATCCGCTCTTAGAGCTATATTCATATTTATATATGAAACAAATCATAAGTACACTCACCTCGACCGTTTAACTGGCTTTTCCCTTGCCTTTATCCGGTACTTGTTCAATCAGCTCTTCTTCCCTTCCTATCATTCTCACAATATTAGTATCATCATAAGAGTATTAACAATTCAAAGAATAACTTAAACATAACTCAATCCATAAGCATCATATAATTCTATTCAAATCATTCATTATAAATGAAGTTCCATCCAAATTCATGTTAATACATTTGTCATATCCAAATCATAGACCAACATATATTCATTTATTCTTAGTAATTAAATCCTTATCATGTTAGGATTCCAATACAATAGCCGACACATCATTTCAAGTTTCCTAGGGCAAAATAAGCCCATTTCTTTACTACAGAGCAAATCTGCTCTATAGGCTCTTTTATCGTTCATTCAACTTCCAGGAATTTTCATAATTTTTATACATCATAAATTTCTATGATATTTCACCCAACATCATTAAACACATTGAAAAATATAATATTAAAGTTTCATAATTTTTAAGGTTCGTTTGCTATGTCAAGCAAAACACCGAACACATGGCGGGCATATTTTCACCCTTAGGGCAGATTTCATACCCGAACTTCAAACTCTCACCAAGGTCTCATTTCTTGGTATTTTCACATGATTTTCGGATATGTCATACATATATGAGTTCAGGTTAATCTCCAATTGGAATCAATCGATTCCAGTAACTATACAAAAATATATGGAATTTTGAATAAACAAAGTTTCTAAACAAAGCAATTTTAGGGTTTTATACATTAAACTTAACTTAAACTTTCATCTAACCACACATATATATCAAGGGCTGAAAGTTTAGTAAAAAAATGATGATTTCTATCATCTAAAACAAAAATATAATAAAAACAATAAGATTTGCAGTTAGAATTACCTTCGGGGCTTTTACGTAATTTTCTATGAATTTTTCTTCAATTTTCTCCTCACTTTTTCTTCCTAACTTCCTACTTCTCTTTCCTTAAGCTTAAAATCTCTCATGGCTGCATTTTGGTTGAATAAAGAGGTAATTATAAGGGTTTAAGGTCGGCCAAAGCCACCACCCTTCCCATCCAATGAAAATAAAACATTTGTTGCCATAATAAGACAAAATACTACTTAACGGATGGACTGTTTTGCCCTTGTTTCGTAATTTTGGTATAACTTATCACTCAAACCTCCGTTTCACACACCGTTTGTTGTGTTACAACCATAACTCACTTATCTACGACTATATAGTTTTCACCTCAAGTCAATTGTTATGTCATAAAGGTCAAAACTAGCCTTAAACATGAATATTCCTACCGAAATCTTCAAAATTTTGTATTTGTAACTAATTTGACATTTCATTCTTTTTGAAGGTAGGATTAGACTAAACATAATAAATTAACATTATATATCTTAATAACACACTAATAATATCACATAATTTAAGCATGATTTAAGCATAATTAATCGTAATTATATTCGGGTTGTCACACATATATAGCAAGAGAGGGGAAAATAGAGAAACGGGTCAGAGCCTGAGTTTTGAAAATGTTTAGCAAGTACATTAAATGCCATATTTTAAAGTATGAAATATCTCATATTTAAACTGGTATCACATTCTCGTGCGATACACCTCACCCCTCTTCTAAAAGTGCACACTTATCGTATACTTATTTAAACAACCTAGTTAAGCTACCCCGCCTAACTAATCTATTTCACCCATCCTCTAATTCTCATAACTATCACCTACCTTACGTGATATTATATATATGTTATAACGTAAGCTATTTCATAAGATTTTATTTGATATAATCATCCATGTGATATATATATATATATATATATATATATATATAGTTCTCGTTTCTATATATAACTATACCTTTCATGTTCCGTAACTTTCACTAGTTTTAAAATACAATTTCCACTTCAATATATATTGTTCCTTATATATAGTTCTTACTTGAACCTACGATTTACATGTATTTGTCCAGATATAAATATTCCGGAAGAAGAATAACCTCTTATTTATTTTACACTTTACACTAGTCAACGTTATATGATATTTCATATTCATATACAAGCAATATACTATCCACAACAAGTATATTTATAATCATAAGTATAATTACCATCCCAACGAGCTATAACTCGAGGATGCAGTCTCAAAGTACCTATCCATATCCGGGTTTGCTAAAATTAACCTCGATACCAAGTCCGACTCTCTCATGATCATGGTAGGAATACTAAACGGTGGAGGCGGTCATATTCCCTCCTGAAAGTGGGATAAAAATATCGCACCCATATGCGGGAGTCGACGATATGACCTGGGGATATACTCTCCCTGCTCCGCAAGCCAGGGGATTCACCCACATCGTGCAACCTCCATGAATATCAATATAGATATATGTATATATATATATATATATATATATATATATATATCGTGGTTCCTAATCGATTCAGTTGGTTCGAATCGATTCGGCTGGTTCGAATCCGAAAGTTTGCTAAAGTTTATATTTCTCCCAAAAATCCAATATTCAACGAAATCTCCATTTTTGTGGTTCCTAATATCAACCAACAATGCTATCATCATCTAATCCATGTTTTACAACTAACACATCAATTATTTTACGGTATTAAATAATTTCTCCTAGATTTAAACCCTAAAACCACTAAAACTATAGTTCATGATTTTCTCCCATTTCTATTCATCTAAACACTCCATTAACATGGGTTTTACACTAAAATTCATAAGGAGTTAACAACACATCAATTTGTTAACTCTAAATTAAATTTTCCCAAAATTATTTTAAGGGTTTTAACCCAAAATTATCTAGTTTACCAACTCTTAATTTGGGATACACACCCAGATGAATAAAGCAACTAAACACCTGCCTCGTGGATAAAATTCGACGACCTCGAGTCGAATCCCGTGGAGTTTGGCTGGAAATCCCCCTTTTCCCTTCCTTTCTCCTCTTCCCTTCTTTACTTATTCTCTTCCCTTAGTTCTTTCCTTTCTCTCACTCATCCGTGCCTTATAAGAGATAAAAGGAGTTTATCTCCTATTAAACTAAAAAATGACTCATTTACACAATTGCGAGTCCCTACTAGTCCAAAAGTTATCGAAACCCAACCGCTACCACCGGATCTTTTATTCTGACTTTCTTGCCCATTACAAAACCAACCGGCCACTCAAAATCTCCATCTGAGTTACCTAACTGAAATTCACTAGTCGCACCTCGACACTTCTCTACACGCGTTTTGTATAACGTAAACTATCTTATGTCTCTTGACCCAGCTGACTACATGTAATTAAAATTATCCAACTCATTTACCTAGTCCAGTAAGAAAATATATCCCATGTAAATATTAATCGGGTACTTGCAAACTAATATTTACTATTCACTTTAAATTCTCAATTTATTAAATTAAACTCATAAATTCTAACATTACTATTCACAATAATTTCCTCTAATTACCAAATTACACCCACTTATGTACTTTCAATATCCATTAAAGTATGAGGTATTACTGTAAGGCCCTAAATGTGATTAGGAATGTTAATTATATGATTAAGTATAAGTTATATGTTATAAGTTGATGAGGGGTGTTAAACACGTTAATTATTATATTTGGGGGGATGCATAGTCATGTGATATATATGTGTTGGTTGCATTAGATGTTAATTAAGCTTAGGATCGGGGATAACTTGTTTAGATCATATGATTATTTATGTGGTTAAATTCATCATGAAAATATGTTTCTAATGCATCATTATGTTTATAAAAAATTAAACCAAGGTGTTGGTCCGAAATTGGCATTGTTAGGTCGCCAAATGTGAAAGTTTTGAGATATTCGGTAAATTGCTACCCTTCTGTTCGGGCCCCAAATAGGCATACTAGTTTTATGATTTGTGGAAAATACAAAATATCAAAGTTGTAGATATATGAGATAAGTTTATAACATAACAAACGGTGTGTAAAACAGAGGTCCAAGTAAGGAGTAATGCTGAAATTACGAAACAAGGGCAAATATGTCTATTCGTTAAATGGTATTTTGTCTTATTAGTGGAACACATGGCTTGTTTTGATTGGACCAAGGGGAGGTGCCTTATGCCGACTTAAAGAGCTTAAAAATACCCCTTGTTCTTCATTTTAATCATAATTTCAAGTGGGGTTGAGAGTTACTTGGAAGAAAGCAAGGTTATGATGAATTAGTGAAGGATTAAGGCAGATTATCGAGAGATAAACAAGCTTATGTATCCAAAGGTGCTTAGGTAAGATTTAACTTATAAATTTCATTCTTTACATGATATAGGGTGTTTTATATGATATTAAAGATCATATTTAAGGATGATATAATACGTGTTGTTACGTGTAGGTGGGTATGTGTAGGTTGTATATATGAAGTATGTTGAATTCATACAACTAAGGGTGTAATCATAATGTTAATCAAATTGGTGTATTTTTGTGAATACTCAATGGAATCGATTGATTCCAGTTTTATATGAAACTAAGCTTATACATACATGTCATATCCGAAAATTATGTAAAAATATCAAGAAATGAATCTTGGGTGATAGTTTGAAGTTTGGGTATGAAATCTGCCCCAAAAGCATAAGTGCGCACACCAGGTGTTCGATGTTTTGCTTGACTTAGTAAATGAACTCTAAAAATTATGCAACATAAATTGTATATTATTCAATATGTTTAATATATGTTTCCATGATTTATAACCGAGTAGGACATTATATATGCTTGAAAAATGTTAAGTTATGCTTTGATGGTCTACTCAGACCTAGATGTATTAAAAGTGGCATAAATCATTGAATACTTATTGGAATCAAGAAATTCCAATTGGAAATATTAGAGAACATATATGGGTATGATATAATTGATGGGGAGGATAAAATAGCTTCTGGTTTGGCTTGGGGGTTGTGTTTAAGTTGAAGTTTTGTTGTTGTTTTTCTCCATAAATTATTTGGAAAATGTTGTAATAAAACAGACATATCTTTGTCTAGAGAATTCATAATTTAATTCCGTAAATTGCGTTAGAACCATAATGACTAAGGTGTTATAGAAATGTGAAGTATCATATTCAATTAGTTTTTAGTTATGTTAGATTGACCAACTGATGTGATTTGTTACTGAGCTTAATGTGATTTGGTGTATTCAAATACTAATGATGTTGAATTGTTAGGTGGGGAAGCGACTAACACTACCATACCAAGGAAATAGTTTTGGTATTAATCTTAGTACCAAATTAAAGGTGAGTGACCTATACTATGAAATATAGATGCTTATATGTTCATATGGAAATGTGTAGTAAAACTCATGTGTTAAGATGCTTATGGGAGTGATGTTGTATTTATGAAACATATGCATATGATTAAGAATGTTATGTGATGTTATATAATGTTATGGACTGAGGTGGGTCCTTTATCTAATGTTAAGGACTGTGGTGGGTCCTACGGGATGTGGCGGTCCCGTTAACTCAACTTAAAGGTTTGTTGTACTCGGGCCTAATTATGGGATGTGGTATCCCCAATAACTGGGAGTTAATTGGACTGGCGGGTCCAGGCTTGCGAGAGTTACACAATTCCTGTTGGGTTATGACATAAGAAAATAAAAATTGTTATTCAAATTGGTTATATATATGTGATGTATGTGTGGAATATAGTCATTCACTAAGCTTGTGTTGCTTACACTCCTATAATGTTATGTTTCAGGTATGCCTATCGTTTGGAGTTCACTGCCAAGTTAGGACATTAAATGGGAGAGTGGAGGATAAATAACGTGAGTTTAATATCAACAAACTTTTTGGGTAAATGTTAAACAAAAGAACTTATGTAAGTAAATTTGTTTGGTACTTTTAAGTTGTGCGTAAAGGTAGCTATGTTTTCATCCAAACATGCCTTTGAAGAAAAGAAAAAAAAATCTTGTGTTATTTTTCAAAAGGTTTCAAGTACCATATTGTCTAATGGGGATTTATCTCTAAATAAAAGATTGATTTTAAGTTAATTAAGTTGGGGCGCGACAACTTGGTATCAGAGCATGGTTATTAGGTTCTGGACAGGGTGTGAGGGTCTAGATTGGCAGTGGACGTAGAAACTGTTTTGAGTCATAAGTATTCAGTTTCAAGAGATACATTTAAGTATGTTAGATTCCTGAGGCGTGGACAGGAATGTTTTGTTATTAAGTTTTAAATTGGCTTTGTTGACTAACATCTGTCAGTTATACATATATATTGTTGTACGTCATATGAAATGCAAGGATCTTGCAGGAAAGGAAATAAGATGTTAAGGTTTATTCGGGGATGACAGCGAATACAGGTATTTTAATATAAAGCATTGCATTATTTTATATGTTGTATGAACAAATGTTTCATTGAAGGAAAATATTTAAAGACACAATGTGGTGTAAAAGTTGCAATCTCTCCTTATACTGGTATATGTCAACTTGGCAAAAATGATAAAGTATTGGAGGTGACCGTTTCCTATGTTGGTATATGTGGACTTAAGTCATGTTACGTGTATCATTATGAATGGGTTCTCTCCTCATCTGTATGGGAGAGTGATGTACGGGAACAAATATTCAATTAAAGGATGAGAAATGAGAAGAATTATTATTACATGATTATAATGAGACTTAAATTGTTGGAGTGTAAATAAAAATGAAGATTCACATAGTTGAGGTTAAATGATAAGGTTAGTAGTTGTATATGTTTATATTTAACATGTGAAATAAGTATGAAATTTAATAACTAGTCGATATATCACAAGTGATCAGAATGTGAATTCATAATGAATTATTAAAAGTAGAATAAAGAGTAATAAGAGTTGAGATGTACGTCTTTAATAATGTGAGTACATATAGTGGATATTACTCTTGTGATGTTTTGAAACGCTTATAAGAGTAGTAAAGTTGAGATGAGGTGTTAAAGAGTTAGAAGTTTAAAAATATTGAGGAGTCCTTTTAAGAATATGTGTTGTGGATGAGTAATGAAAAGATGTTTGTCAGGAAATACTTACAACTGAGTTGAGTGAATATTGAGTTGTATATGTCATTGTGCGTATGTGTTACCACTAAGAGTGTTATATAAGTAATATGATTGACATTATACGGAGTTACCAAGAAGTATGTGTAAGGAGAATGTGCTATGTGAGATACCATAATGTGGTACATTGAGGTATTTGTACAAGTTATTTGAAAGAAATATGATATATAATAGTTAGAGAAGTATTATGGGTTTGGTAAGTATGGTTAAAGTTCTAAGTGGTGAGGTTACGTTTAACATCCATGTTATCAAACGGTTAAGATGAGTGTATTAATGATGTTGCGTAAGACTATCATCTTAATAAGGATTGGAGTAAGATTATGATTGTAAAGTTATTGTGTTTGATAAATGACTTGTTAAGGTCATTGTATGTTTAGTTAAAGAACAATCAAACGTTACTTAAAAAAAGGGAATATAGTGAGAAGTTATATTGAATTCATAGTCCATGACTACACAATATACATGAAAGTGAATATGGGATATCGGCTAAAAGTAAACATTTGGTGAATTATTGTTCATTATCGATATATGGAAAGTAGTGACGCTATGTTTAGATTAAGGAGCGTAAGAACGATATTTAACATACTCTAAAACTTCAGAGATGATACGAATAGTAGTCCAAGTCTAATACATGAGTTTGGTATTGAGTGGAAGATGAGAAGATGTCATATAGTAAGTTAGTATTATAATATGATGTTTATCATTTGAAGTAATTAATTGAAGTTAGGGAGATGAACTATAAGAAGTTAGTCTTGTAATAGAATATTTATTATTTGAAATGTTACACGATGATAAGGATAGATTATATGAATGAAGTGAGAATTGTACATAATGATGTTTGGTTTATTAAGAATGTTTACTCATTGTTAATATAAGAGGATACAATCGATAATATATTATGTGTGAATGTTCGACATACGTATATAAAGGTATGGAGTAATATACACCCCGACTAATTAAATACCAGGTAGCTACTCCTTTATTAAATTAATTCAAAATGCCAAGTTGGCTCAGTTAATAGCATCACTGTCGAAAACATTTTAATATTACTAACCACCTAGTATTTAAAAAGCAAGTTGCCAAATTTTAATTTAAGTCTGATTAACATGCAACAAATGTAATGAAGAAATAAATAACACCATTCACCATTCTGAAGTAAAAATGAATAACCATCACAATAGAGTAAATAAAGTCTGGAGGAAAACTCCTCACTACAATCCCATAACTGAAATAAATAAACTGAAACAATACATGCTAAAGTCTGAAAACTGAAATGTAAAAGATGTCTCTAAGGAAATGGGCAACATGCCCTACAACTGATAAATGGTGACTCTGGAATCCGAAAGATAGAAGCGTCTACATGCAAATCCCTGTAGCTTCCACAAGCAGCTACAGCTCGTCACCTGAATGAGTATCCTATGCTTGGTGTCCTTGTGGCTGGGCACCTAAAAATGGTTTTACAAGAAAAAGATTTGAAAAGCAAACGGGTCAGAGCCCGAATGTGGAGTTATATTTTAAAAACCTGCAAGTGCTTTAAAAACATTTAAAACATTAAATGCAAAGTACATGTTAGGACGTGCACTCACATTATATTCTCACCTCTCGTCTAACTGTGCACTCCTAACGCACGTACCCATCTATAACTACCCATACTACTAGCTAAGTGACAACATATCTAGCTAGACTGCCAAAGGTCCTGCCCATAATACTTGGTTCCATTTACATAATAACGCTCGTAATTACATAGGGGTTTAACGTCAACTCAGATACTCAATATGCAATATATATAACTATCAGTTAACTCGTTATAATTCTCGAAACAATACCTTAATATAATTACAACATTAACATGAGGATTCTCATTAATTAAATGTATATTAATCTCATCATATATATACAATACAAGCACCCCGAGTACTAAGCTACGGTGCACACATACTCTGCTATCCATCCCGGTACATCACGTACATAAGGATCACATATTCCGAATCTCTCAGGAATAGTCCAGATAACACAAATCACAAATAGTGGAGGCGAACACAGTCACCATCACGTGGGTCACGCACATACCTACGCTCCCACGGTCAGCGGACTTATTAATATCCCAATAAGTCTTTCTATGACCTATGTTCATCGAGGTACCAGTCTATATCCCCCCCGTAGGCACACAAGGAATAGAGGGTCCTAAGCGAACGCAACCTCCCGTGATAGCAAGTATGGTAGATATGTCATACATACAATCCATATACCAATACTAAGTAAACACACGTCTTAGTAATACCATATTTTAATCGTAGTATATATTCTCATACTAACTATAATTAACACAATTCATACTATTCCGGTTTATAATTAAACGCGCCATAATTATCTCACGTCGTAGTAGACACTCACGTCTCAACCCAAACCGTCCATGTAATACACTCTCGTATGTAAATTCCTTCTCATAAATACCCAAATGTCCCAAATCTATCATTATTACATCTACGGAATGATATCTATATCCTCGAACAAGTTTACGGAACTCCAAAAGTCAAAACAGTCCAAAAAGGACCAAACTGCCAGCTCGTTAGAAGTCTCGTTCGAACGAGGCTTCGAACGAGTTTGGACTGTCAGGTCGTTAGAAGTCTCGTTCGAACGAGGCTGTTCGAACGAGATCCCAGTTCGTTCGAACGAACTGTCCCTTCTAACGATATCTCGTTCGAACGAGATATCGAACGAAATCCCTACTCGTTAGTAACGACTGGTCAGCTCGTTAGAAGCTCGTTCGAACGAGTTCGTTCGAACGACCTGCGGCTGCTTCTAACGACTGACCAGTTTTGGCCCAGAATTTTCCCAATATCGTTTTTCACCATTTTTACTCCTCAAACCTCTTCTAAAATTCGTTCCAACAATATATTGAGTTCTCTAATTATCCTCAAACATGCCAAGGTGTTATACTAACATCATTAAAGGGGTTTAATACCTTCTAAACATCATTAAATCACAAATTTCTACATAAATTCCCAATTTTCTTCAAGAACATAAACCCTAGGTTCTTCTCATCAAAATTTCCCAGATTTTAATCCGTTTATACATCACATAGATATGAAATCTCTGAATTAAATCTTCAAACAATTTTTCTACATGCAAACCTATCCCAAAATTAAACAACAATCTTCCAATTTCATGGGTTTTCTTTTAACTCTTATATAAGATTGATTAACAATGTTTCTAACATGGAAAAAGCATTCACTGCATAAGGAATGTAATTTAAGTCACTTGCCTTGGTTTGATTCCGGATTTGGTGTTGATTTGATGAAGAATTTCTGCAGAATTTCTTCTCTCCAAGCTCTTCTCCAATGGTGGTTTAAGGTGGCTAGGGTTTTGATTTGGGGAAACTTAGAAAACCTAAATGATAACCTACGTAGCTTTCTAGGTTAATATGGGTTGGCTAATGGGCTTAATGGGTCTAATCCACATCAGATTTACATCTCTAATTTTCGTCACTTTTAATTCCTCAAAATGTAAAATTACCAAAATACCCTTTAAGTTACCGGTATGGCCTAAAAATACCCCGGGACCCAAACTATACCCCCGGCTAGTGTTTTCTGACTATCTCGACCCTTCCGGACGCGTTGGCGCACTCAAAACGACCATACGGATTATAGATTTTAAATTCACTTTTATTAACAAAATATTATACCGTGACGCGGCGGTCCCACGCGTCTCAACAAAATTTCCAAATTGCCGTATATAAATCTCACGACAAATTTTATAATACCAAATACATATATAATCATATATGCACATAATCAAATACCAATTCGCATCTCATTAGTATTTATAACCCGGATTAATTATCAATTAATACGCAATTAATTAATTAATCCTAAAAATAAATATAGTCAAAAGTACGGGGTATTACATACTTCCCCCCTAATAACTGAATTTCGTCCCGAAATTCGAAACTAGAAAGTACCTGCTAAAAATAGCTCTGGATAACGTTCGCGCATCTCATCTTCGCGCTCCCATGTGGACTCCTCGACATTGTGATGTCGCCACTGAACACGCACTAACGGGACTATCTTTGACCACAGTTTCCTCTCGCTTCGGTCCAAAATAGCAATTGGCCCCTCCTCGTAGGAGCTATCCGGCTGGAGATCGATGTCCTCCACAGCAATGTGAGAATGAGCCAAATTATCTCTAAGGTATTTCCTCAGCGAGGAAATATGGAACACGTCGTGAATCCGATGCAAGTGCTCCGGTAGTCCAAGTCTATACGCAACCGGTCCGATCCGCTCAATAATAGGGAACGGCCCCACATACCTCGGTGCCAACTTCCCCTTTTTCCCGAAACGCATAATCCCCTTCATCGGAGATACCCTGAGCAAAACCTGGTCCCCCACTTGGAACTCCCTGAAAAACCTCTTCGCATCAGCATAACTCTTCTGCCTGTCTTGAGCTACCCGAATGCGACTCCGAATCAACTCAATCCTTGCCGAAGTATCCTGAATCACTTCCGGCCCAAGTAGTTTGTTGTCCCCCACCTCCAACCAACATGCTGGGGAACGACAAGGCCTACCGTACAACGCCTCAAATGGAGCCATGCCAATCGTGAACTGATAGGAGTTGTTGTAAGCAAACTCCACCAGTGGAAGGTACTGCTCCCATCCACCCCCGAAGTCAATAATGCACATGCGTAGCATGTCCTCCAACATCTGATTGGTGCACTCTGTCTGCCCATCGGTCTGTGGATGATAAGCCGTACTCAACCGCAATTCCGTGCCCATTGCCTCCTGGAAACTCTCCCAAAACCGCGAAACAAATATCTTGTCTCTGTCATACACGATATTTAAGGGTACACCGTGAAGTCTCACAATCTCTGAAATAAAGAGCTGGGCGTACTGTCCCGTAGTGTAGTCAGTCCTTACGGGTAAGAAGTGAGCGACCTTGGAAAACCTGTCCACAATTACCCAAACGGAGTCGTGACCCCTCTGCGACGTAGGCAACCCCGTGATAAAGTCCATGGATATGCTCTCCCACATCCACACCAGGACCTCCAATGGCTGTAGCAATCCTGTCGGTCTCTGATGATCCACTTTTACGAGCTGACAAGTGGCGCATTTCGAGACAAACTCAGCGATATCTCTCTTCATACCGCTCCACCAATACTGTCGTCTCATGTCTTGGTACATTTTGTCCCCTACGGGATGTACCACGAACCGTGAGCCGTGCAACTCTGCCATCACATCGTGCCGCAATTCTTCCCCTTCCGGAACTACCAATCTCCCATTGAAGCGTAATCCCCCATCTGAGCTAACGGTATAGGACTCGGCTCCCTCTGCAAGTAATCGAACTATCTGCTCCTGACAGAACGAGTCATTAGCCTGTGCCCGTACTACCTTCGTGACAATCTGCGGTGTAACGGTCATCACAGACATGAAAGATCGGGCCACTGCATCCTGGTGTCCCAATTCCTTCCACTTAGCTTTCCACACCTCTGCCACCTCATCTGCTGGCCTGCGGCTCAACGCGTCTGCTACCACGTTAGCCTTACCCGGGTGGTACTGGATGTCGAACTGGTAGTCTTTCATAAACTCAAGCCACCTACGCTGCTGCATGTTCAACTCCTTCTGCGTGAACAGATACTGTAGTGACTTGTGATCCGTGAACAGCTGAAACTTCTCCCCCAAAAGATAGTGCCTCCAAATCCGTAGGGCAAATACCACCGCTGCCAACTCCAAATCATGCGTGGGGTAATTCTTCTCATGAGGCTTAAGCTTACGGGAAGCATAAGCTATGGCCTGTCTCTCCTGCTGCAATACACCTCCCAGTCCTTGCAACGACGCATCGGTGTAAACCAAATACTCAACTCCCGGCCTCGGAAATGCTAACACAGGTGCTGAGGTCAACTTGTCCTTCATTTCATCGAACGCCAACTGACAGGCATCATTCCAAATGAACGACACATCTTTACGAGTAAGATGTGTCAAAGGACCTGCTATCTCTGAGAAACCCCGAATAAACCTCCTGTAGTATCCTTCTAAACCCAAGAAACTACGAATCTCCGTTGGTGTCGTGGGTTATCCCCACTCCCTCACCGCTGATACTTTCCCCGGATCAACAGATATCCCTTGGTTGGAAATAATGTGACCCAAGAACTGGACTTCCTTCAGCCAAAACCCGCACTTCTCATATTTTGCATACAACTCGTTCTGACGGAGTGTCTGCAAAACCTGCCTCAAATGCTCGGCGTGCTCCTCCTCTGTCTGAGAGTAAACCAGAATGTCATCAATGAAGACAATGACAAACTGATCTAGGAAATCCCTGAACACTCTGTTCATCAAGTCCATAAATACTGCTGGAGCGTTGGTCAAACCGAAAGGCATAACCCGAAACTCGTAAGAACCATATCTCGACAAGAACGCGGTCTTCGAGACATCCTCCTCCCTGATACGCAACTGATGGTATCCTGACCTCAAGTCAATCTTCGAGAAGAAAGAAGCTCCTCTCAACTGGTCGAATAAGTCATCGATTCGAGGCAACGGATACTTATTCCGTATCGTGACCTTATTCAACTCTCGGTAGTCCACACACAATCTCAGTGAACCGTCCCTCTTCTTCACAAACAAAACTGGAGCGCCCCAGGGTGAGGTACTCCGGCGAATAAAGCCATGCCCTAACAGCTGCTCTATCTGATCCCGTAGCTCTCTCATCTCAGCTGGAGCCATACGGTACGGTGCGCGTGCTATAGGTCTCGTACCCGGTAGCAAATCTATAACGAAGTCTATCTCTCGACTGGGTGGTAAGCCTAGTATCTCCTGAAACACATCCGAATACTCCCTGACGATCGAGATCGAATCCAAAGGAATCACAACCTCCTTAGAGGTATCCTCCTCTATGTAATACAGATGAGCGGTCGATCCTCCCTCTGGGCGAGGCATTGCCACTATAAACATCTCTTACCCCGGAATGGCAAAAACAATGCTCCCGCTGAAGCAATCAATCATGGCCCTATATGCTACGAGCCAATCCATACCGATGATCACATCGTGAACATGCATGTCTAACACTAACATGTTTGCAGGTAATACCAAACCACCGATCTCTACCCCCACTCCCCGGCATATAAAGAAAATAAGTGACCCACTCCCTAATGGTGAGTCGACACACGTCACTGTGCTCTCTGCCGTAGCTAACAATCCTAAAGCTTTCGCGAAGTGTGTAGCTATGAAACAATGTGTAGCACCCGTATCAAATAACACCCGACCCATAGTGCCATGGATAGGAAACGTACCCTCGATCGCGGGCGGTGCCTGTGGAACTGCAGCCTGGTGAACGTTGTAGACACGTCCATACTGTAGCTGCCCCTGCTGAGCTGGGACTGCCGGAATGGGTGGCAATGCTGCCATCTGTGGCGGTGCGGGAAGAGCGGCGGGAAACATAGGTCTCTGTGGCTCCTGGCGAGCACCCTGCTGCTGCTGCTGTGGGGCCCTGCCCCTATCAGGACAATCCTGCTTCTTATGGCCAGTCTTGCCACAAGTAAAGCACTTCCCTGGGAAGTTCCCTCCCCTCTGCCCCTGCTGTCCCCGGCCCTGGTGGCCGTTACCGTTCCTCCCTTGGCCCTGCTGGCCCTGATGGAACTGCTGCCCATTCTGCCCCTGCTGGCCGTTTGGGCCCTGATGGCCCTGACGGAAACCTCCCTGACCCTGCCTGTAGTTCCCTGACCGGAACCTCTTATTATCCCCCTGCTGGGTACCCTGCTCATTCTGTCTCTGCCCCTGACCGGTTTGTGCCCCGCTGGCACCATGTCCTCCAGTCCTACCCTGGTGGCTAGACTCCCCCGACCTCTTGCCCTCGGCCATATGGAAACGGTGGTCCTGGCAGTGCAATAATGCAGCGTTAACCACATCAGAATACGTGGCCAACGATAGGTTCCCTAGCAGATGCTGACGGATCCTCCAATTCAACCCGTCGGTGAACTTCTCTATCTTCTTCTTCTCTGTTGGAATCTCGTCTGGAACGATATTCAACAGGTTAGTAAACTCGGCCTCATACTCGGCCACTGTCTTGCCTTCCTGTTTCAAACTCATCAGCTTCCTCCTCATCTCTGTATGAACTGCGGACGGAAAGTACTTGCGGTCAAACCGCACCCAGAACTCCTGAATCGTGAGAGTATCCCTCTCCTCTGCGGTGGTAATAGACTCCCACCACTGTAGTGCAGATCCCACTAGCTTGAAAGTAGCTAGCACCTGTTTCTGAACATCTGTGCACTCATGCATCCTCAAATGCCTCTGCATGTCCTTCCTCCATTGGCTCGAGACTACTACATCCGAGCTTCCTGCAAACTCTGGCGGATGCGCTTTCTGAAAAGCGTCACGTACACGCTCCCAAGCAGACGGGAATGCATTAACCTGTACTGGCGCGGCAACCGGCGCCTGAGGCGGTGCCTGCTGAATCACGGCAATCACGGCATTCACCGCTTGGTCTACTATAGCAGCAACCTCAGCGGCGTTCATCATGCCCTGAACTGGAGCGGGCTGGGGTTCGGGCATTGCATTCCTGGGAACTCGTCGTGCACGTCGTGGAGGCATCTGAAATAAGAACAAAGTTTATAAGTTCACGGTTATAAACTTAATATAGCTGAAGAACGAAGCATACACAAAAAGAGTACAACAGTCCTAAAATATAGGGCTCTATATCAAAGAAACGTAGCGGAAACATAATAGCCGTACAGATCCTAAAGGACACTAGAACCTGATGCTCTGATACCACCTGTGACACCCCGACTAATTAAATACCGGGTAGCTACTCCTTTATTAAATTAATTCAAAATGCCAAGTTGGCTCAGTTAATAGCATCACTGTCGAAAACATTTTAATATTACTAACCACCTAGTATTTAAAAAGCAAGTTGCCAAATTTTAATTTAAGTCTGATTAACATGCAACAAATGTAGTGAAGAAATAAATAACACCATTCACCATACTGAAGTAAAAATGAATAACCATCACAATAGAGTAAATAAAGTCTGGAGGAAAACTCCTCACTACAATCCCATAACTGAAATAAATAAACTGAAACAATACATGCTAAAGTCTGAAAACTGAAATGTAAAAGATGTCTCTAAGGAAATGGGCAACATGCCCTACAACTGATAGATGGTGACTCTGGAATCCAAAAGATAGAAGCGTCTACATGCAAATCCCTGTAGCTTCCACAAGCAGCTACAGCTCGTCACCTGAATGAGTATCCTATGCTTGGTGTCCTTGTGGATGGGCACCTAAAAATGGTTTTACAAGAAAAAGATTTGAAAAGCAAACGGGTCAGAGCCCGAATGTGGAGTTATATTTTAAAAACCTGCAAGTGCTTTAAAAACATTTAAAACATTAAATGCAAAGTACATGTTAGGACGTGCACTCACATTATATTCTCACCTCTCGTCTAACTGTGCACTCCTAACGCACGTACCCATCTATAACTACCCATACTACTAGCTAAGTGACAACATATCTAGCTAGACTGCCAAAGGTCCTGCCCATAATACTTGGTTCCATTTACATAATAACGCTCGTAATTACATAGGGGTTTAACGTCAACTCAGATACTCAATATGCAATATATATAACTATCAGTTAACTCGTTATAATTCTCGAAACAATACCGTAATATAATTACAACATTAACATGAGGATTCTCATTAATTAAATGTATATTAATCTCATCATATATATACAATACAAGCACCCCGAGTACTAAGCTACGGTGCACACATACTCTGCTATCCATCCCGGTACATCACGTACATAAGGATCACATATTCCGAATCTCTCAGGAATAGTCCAGATAACACAAATCATAAATAGTGGAGGCGAACACAGTCACCATCACGTGGGTCACGCACATACCTACGCTCCCACGGTCAGCGGACTTATTAATATCCCAATAAGTCTTTCTATGACCTATGTTCATCGAGGTACCAGTCTATATCCTACCGTAGGCACACAAGGAATAGAGGGTCCTAAGCGAACGCAACCTCCCGTGATAGCAAGTATGGTAGGTATGTCATACATACAATCCATATACCAATACTAAGTAAACACACGTCTTAGTAATACCATATTTTAATCGTAGTATATATTCTCATACTAACTATAATTAACACAATTCATACTATTCCGGTTTATAATTAAACGCGCCATAATTATCTCACGTCGTAGTAGACACTCACGTCTCAACCCAAACCGTCCATGTAATACACTCTCGTATGTAAATTCCTTCTCATAAATACCCAAATGTCCCAAATCTATCATTATTACATCTACGGAATGATATCTATATCCTCGAACAAGTTTACGGAACTCCAAAAGTCAAAACAGTCCAAAAAGGACCAAACTGCCAGCTCGTTAGAAGTCTCGTTCGAACGAGGCTTCGAACGAGTTTGGACTGTCAGGTCGTTAGAAGTCTCGTTCGAACGAGGCTGTTCGAACGAGATCCCAGTTCGTTCGAACGAACTGTCCCTTCTAACGATATCTCGTTCGAACGAGATATCGAACGAAATCCCTACTCTTTAGTAACGACTGGTCAGCTCGTTAGAAGCTCGTTCGAACGAGTTCGTTCGAACGACCTGGGGCTGCTTCTAACGACTGACCAGTTTCGGCCCAGAATTTTCCCAATATCGTTTTTCACCATTTTTACTCCTCAAACCTCTTCTAAAATTCGTTCCAACAATATATTGAGTTCTCTAATTATCCTCAAACATGCCAAGGTGTTATACTAACATCATTAAAGGGGTTTAATACCTTCTAAACATCATTAAATCACAAATTTCTACATAAATTCCCAATTTTCTTCAAGAACATAAACCCTAGGTTCTTCTCATCAAACTTTCCCAGATTTTAATCCGTTTATACATCACATAGATATGAAATCTCTGAATTAAATCTTCAAACAATTTTTCTACATGCAAACCTATCCCAAAATTAAACAACAATCTTCCAATTACATGGGTTTTCTTTTAACTCTTATATAAGATTGATTAACAATGTTTCTAACATGGAAAAAGCATTCACTGCATAAGGAATGTAATTTAAATCACTTGCCTTGGTTTGATTCCGGATTTGGTGTTGATTTGATGAAGAATTTCTGCAGAATATCTTCTCTCCAAGCTCTTCTCCAATGGTGGCTTAAGGTGGCTAGGGTTTTGATTTGGGGAAACTTAGAAAACCTAAATGATAACCTACGTAGCTTTCTAGGTTAATATGGGTTGGCTAATGGGCTTAATGGGTCTAATCCACATCAGATTTACATCTCTAATTTTCGTCACTTTTAATTCCTCAAAATGTAAAATTACCAAAATACCCTTTAAGTTACCGGTATGGCCTAAAAATACCCCGGGACCCAAACTATACCCCCGGCTAGTGTTTTCTGACTATCTCGACCCTTCCGGACGCGTTGGCTCACTCAAAACGACCATACGGATTATAGATTTTAAATTCACTTTTATTAACAAAATATTATACCGTGACGCGGCGGTCCCACGCGTCTCAACAAAATTTCCAAATTGCCGTATATAAATCTCACGACAAATTTTATAATACCAAATACATATATAATCATATATGCACATAATCAAATACCAATTCGCATCTCATTAGTATTTATAACCCGGATTAATTATCAATTAATACGCAATTAATTAATTAATCCTAAAAATAAATATAGTCAAAAGTACGGGGTATTACATTAGGAATTGACTGTTATTGATAAAGACGATTATTCTTGCGTATGAATGATAAAGATGCTTATGTGTTGATAGATCCTGATTCTACACGTTCTTTATGTCTTGCTTTATCTATTGCATCTTAATAAACCACTATCATCATTAGATTCTAATTTAGCTATTATTACTCCAGTGTGGGAAATTTATTGTTATTGATAGGGTGTGTAGGGAGGGTATGGTATGAATAAGTGAAAATGAGTTTTTGGTTGACTTACTACCTTTCAGTAAGCGTGACTTTTATGTGATTTTGGGTACGGATTGGTCTTCCTCATATCATGTATGTTTAGATTGCTTTAGAAGGAAGGTAGTGTTTCGGTTACTATGTGAACCTGAATTTAAATTTATTGGGGAATGGAATGTCACTTGCGTATTTTTTTATAGACCTTACGAGAGAAGCAATTATATGCTAAATTTTCTAAATGTGAATTTTGACTAGACCAAAGTAGTGTTTTGGGGAATGTTATTTTTGTTGATGGTAATTGTGTTGGTTGAAAAGAAGATGGATGGAATTTATAAAGGATTATGACTACACAATACATCACCATCCGGGTAAGGCTAATGTTGTTGCTGATGCCTTGAGTAGAAAAGCTCTAGGCAAAGTATTTTATATTTACTATGTTCGAGTTAACTTGCTGAGAGAGTTAACTTTAATAAGGAAGAAGTTAACGTTAAATGAGTTGTGAGATACTAGTGCATTTAAATGTTAGACATATGCTAGTAGACTGGATACGACCATCACAAGCAGGACATATAGAATTGGATAAAATTAAAGACAATATGAAAATGAGTAAAGCAAATGAATTTTCTATTCATAATAATGACATTGTTATGTATGATAACCGTTTGTGTGTACCTAATGTGCCTAATTTAAGGAGAACGATTTTAAAGGAGGCCCATTCTTAGTTATATGATATGCATCCAGGAAACACATAACTTTATAGAAATTTGAAACAATGTTATTGGTGGTCGGGAATAAAACACGATAGTGCAGATTTTGTTGCTAGATGTATGGTTGCCAACAAGTGAAGGCGGGACATCAAAAGCCTAATGGGCTACTATAGTCCTCACCTAATCCTGAGTGGAAATATGAGCATGTTACTATCGATTTTGTTATAGGTTTGGCAAAATTATCATGAGGGTTTGATTTTATTTTGGTTGTCGTTAATAGATTGACTAATTCAACACATTTCTTCCTATTAAAGCTACTTATTCCATGTATATATATGCAAACATATATGTGGATGAGATAATTAGATTGCATGTCTCACCTGTTTCTATTATCTCTTATCGAAATCCTAGATTTAATTCCCACTTTTAGCCTAGTTTACAATAAGTTTTGGGGACTAAATTGAGATTTAGTTCAACTTTTGATCCTCATACTAATGGGGCAGTCAGAAAATGATCCAGACACTCGAAGACATGTTACGAATTTATATATTAGATTTAAAAGGAAGTTGGGATGAACACTTGTCACTAATTAAGTTTCTTATAATAATAGTTATCATTCAGGTATTGAGAAGGATACTTATGAATCCTGGCATGGGATAAAGTACAAGACCCGAGTGTGTTGGACAAAAGTAGAAGAATGAAAACTACTTAGGCCAGAAATTGTGCAACTGACTACTGAGAAGATAAATTTTATTCATAATCACTTGAAGGTGGTGCAAAGTAGACAAAAAGGTTATCCAGACAACGTAAGGAAGGAATTAAAATTTGAGGAAGGTAATCAAGTTTTCCTACGTGTTTCTCCTTAGAGAGGGGTTATAAGATTTGAGAAAAAAAAGGCAAATTAAGGGCTAGGTACATTGGCCTTATGAAATAGTGAAAGGAGTTGGAGTTGTATATTACAAATTGGCTTTGATACAATAATGATCTCGTATACATGATGTTTTTTTTATGTATCAATGTTACGTAAATATGTGGTTGATCCTTCACATGTGTTTATTTTATAACCGATATAGCTTAAAGATTACTTGACTAACATGGAGGAACCAATTGTTATTTTTGATTGAAAAGAACAGGCAAAACCATTACATTAGTTAAGGTAGCATGGAGAAATCAAAATGTGAAGTATGCCACCTGGGAAAGAGAAAATAACATGAAGGTGTGATATCCTCATCTTTTGGTAAGTTCTTATGCGTTAAATTTCGAGGACGGAATTTTTGTAAGAGGGGTAGAATTGTAAGGCCCTAAATGTGATTAGGAATGTTAATTATATGATTAAGTATAAGTTATATGTTATAAGTTGATGAGGGGTGTTAAACACGTTAATTATTATATTTGGGGGATGCATAGTCATGTGATATATATGTGTTGGTTGCATTAGATGTTAGTTAAGCTTAGGATCGGGGATAACTTGTTTAGATCATATGATTAGTTATGTGGTTAAATTCATCATGAAAATATGTTTCTAATGCATCATTATGTTTATAAAAAATTAAACCAAGGTGTTGGTCCGAAATTGGCATTGTTAGGTCGCCAAATGTGAAAGTTTTGAGATTTTCGGTAAATTGCTACCCTTATGTTTGGGCCCCAAATAGGCATACTAGTTTTATGATTTGTGGAAAATACAAAATATCAAAGTTGTAGATATATGAGATAAGTTTATAACATAACAAACGGTGTGTAAAACAGAGGTCCAAGTAAGGAGTAATGCTGAAATTACGAAACAAGGGCAAATATGTCTATTCGTTAAATGGTATTTTGTCTTATTAGTGGAACACATGGCTTGTTTTGATTGGACCAAGGGGAGGTGCCTTATGCCGACTTAAAGAGCTTAAAAATACCCCTTGTTCTTCATTTTAATCATAATTTCAAGTGGGGTTGAGAGTTACTTGGAAGAAAGCAAGGTTATGATGAATTAGTGAAGGATTAAGGCAGATTATCGAGAGATAAACAAGCTTATGTATCCAAAGGTGCTTAGGTAAGATTTAACTTATAAATTTCATTCTTTACATGATATAGGGTGTTTTATATGATATTAAAGATCATATTTAAGGATGATATAATACGTGTTGTTACGTGTAGGTGGGTATGTGTAGGTTGTATATATGAAGTATGTTGAATTCATACAACTAAGGGTGTAATCATCATGTTAATCAAATTGGTGTATTTTTGTGAATACTCAATGGAATCGATTGATTCCAGTTTTATATGAAACTAAGCTTATACATACATGTCATATCCGAAAATTATGTAAAAATATCAAGAAATGAATCTTGGGTGATAGTTTGAAGTTTGGGTATGAGATCTGCCCCAAAAGCATAAGTGCGCACACCAGGTGTTCGATGTTTTGCTTGACTTAGTAAATGAACTCTAAAAATTATGCAACATAAATTGTATATTATTCAATATGTTTAATATATGTTTCCATGATTTATAACCGAGTAGGACATTATATATGCTTGAAAAATGTTAAGTTATGCTTTGATGGTCTACTCAGACCTAGATGTATTAAAAGTGGCATAAATCATTGAATACTTATTGGAATCAAGAAATTCCAATTGGAAATATTAGAGAACATATATGGGTATGATATAATTGATGGGGAGGATAAAATAGCTTCTGGTTTGGCTTGGGGGTTGTGTTTAAGTTGAAGTTTTGTTGTTGTTTTTCTCCATAAATTATTTGGAAAATGTTGTAATAAAACAGGCATAACTTTGTCTAGAGAATTCATAATTTAATTCCGTAAATTGCGTTAGAACCATAATGAATAAGGTGTTATAGAAATGTGAAGTATCATATTCAATTAGTTTTTAGTTATGTTAGATTGACCAACTGATGTGATTTGTTACTGAGCTTAATGTGATTTGGTGTATTCAAATACTAATGATGTTGAATTGTTAGGTGGGGAAGCGACTAACACTACCATACCAAGGAAATAGTTTTGGTATTAATCTTAGTACCAAATTAAAGGTGAGTGACCTATACTATGAAATATAGATGCTTATATGTTCATATGGAAATGTGTAGTAAAACTCATGTGTTAAGATGCTTATGGGAGTGATGTTGTATTTATGAAACATATGCATATGATTAAGAATGTTATGTGATGTTATATAATGTTATGGACTGAGGTGGGTCCTTTATCTAATGTTAAGGACTGTGGTGGGTCCTACGGGATGTGGCGGTCCCGTTAACTCAACTTAAAGGTTTGTTGTACTCGGGCCTAATTATGGGATGTGGTATCCCCAATAACTGGGAGTTAATTGGACTGGCGGGTCCAGGCTTGCGAGAGTTACACAATTCCTGTTGGGTTATGACATAAGAAAATAAAAATTGTTATTCAAATTGGTTATATATATGTGATGTATGTGTGGAATATAGTCATTCACTAAGCTTGTGTTGCTTACACTCCTATAATGTTATGTTTCAGGTATGCCTATCGTTTGGAGTTCACTGCCAAGTTAGGAAATTAAATGGGAGAGTGGAGGATAAATAACGTGAGTTTTATATCAACAAAAATTTTGGGTAAATGTTAAACAAAAGAACTTATGTAAGTAAATTTGTTTGGTACTTTTAAGTTGTGCGTAAAGGTAGCTATGTTTTCATCCAAACATGCCTTTGAAGAAAAGAAAAAAAAATCTTGTGTTATTTTTCAAAAGGTTTCAAGTACCATATTGTCTAATGGGGATTTATCTCTAAATAAAAGGTTGATTTTAAGTTAATTAAGTTGGGGCGCGACAACTTGGTATCAGAGCATAGTTATTAGGTTCTGGACAGGGTGTGAGGGTCTAGATTGGCAGTGGACGTAGAAACTGTTTTGAGTCATAAGTATTCAGTTTCAAGAGATACATTTAAGTATGTTAGATTCCTGAGGCGTGGACAGGAATGTTTTGTTATTAAGTTTTAAATTGGCTTTGTTGACTAACATCTGTCAGTTATACATATATATTGTTGTACGTCATATGAAATGCAAGGATCTTGCAGGAAAGGAAATAAGATGTTAAGGTTTATTCGGGGATGACAGCGAATACAGGTATTTTAATATAAAGCATTGCATTATTTTATATGTTGTATGAACAAATGTTTCATTGAAGGAAAATATTTAAAGACACAATGTGGTGTAAAAGTTGCAATCTCTCCTTATACTGGTATATGTCAACTTGGCAAAAATTATAAAGTATTGGAGGTGACCGTTTCCTATGTTGGTATATGTGGACTTAAGTCATGTTACGTGTATCATTATGAATGGGTTCTCTCCTCATCTGTATGGGAGAGTGATGTACGGGAACAAATATTCAATTAAAGGATGAGAAATGAGAAGAATTATTATTACATGATTATAATGAGACTTAAATTGTTGGAGTGTAAATAAAAATGAAGATTCACATAGTTGAGGTTAAATGATAAGGTTCGTAGTTGTATATGTTTATATTTAACATGTGAAATAAGTATGAAATTTAATAACTAGTCGATATATCACAAGTGATCAGAATGTGAATTCATAATGAATTATTAAAAGTAGAATAAAGAGTAATAAGAGTTGAGATGTACGTCTTTAATAATGTGAGTACATATAGTGGATATTACTCTTGTGATGTTTTGAAACGCTTATAAGAGTAGTAAAGTTGAGATGAGGTGTTAAAGAGTTAGAAGTTTAAAAATATTGAGGAGTCCTTTTAAGAATATGTGTTGTGGATGAGTAATGAAAAGATGTTTGTCAGGAAATACTTACAACTGAGTTGAGTGAATATTGAGTTGTATATGTCATTGTGCGTATGTGTTACCACTAAGAGTGTTATATAAGTAATATGATTGACATTATACGGAGTTACCAAGAAGTATGTGTAAGGAGAATGTGCTATGTGAGATACCATAATGTGGTACATTGAGGTATTTGTACAAGTTATTTGAAAGAAATATGATATATAATAGTTAGAGAAGTATTATGGGTTTGTTAAGTATGGTTAAAGTTCTAAGTGGTGAGGTTAAGTTTAACATCCATGTTATCAAACGGTTAAGATGAGTGTATTAATGATGTTGCGTAAGACTATCATCTTAATAAGGATTGGAGTAAGATTATGATTGTAAAGTTATTGTGTTGGATAAATGACTTGTTAAGGTCATTGTATGTTTAGTTAAAGAACAATCAAATGTTACTTAAAAAAAAGGGAATATAGTGAGAAGTTATATTGAATTCATAGTCCATGACTACACAATATACATGAAAGTGAATATGGGATATTGGCTAAAAGTAAACATTTGGTGAATTATTGTTCATTATCGATATATGGAAAGTAGTGACGCTATGTTTAGATTAAGGAGCGTAAGAACGATATTTAACATACTCTAAAACTTCAGAGATGATACGAATAGCAGTCCAAGTCTAATACATGAGTTTGGTATTGAGTGGAAGATGAGAAGATGTCATATAGTAAGTTAGTATTATAATATGATGTTTATCATTTGAAGTAATTAATTGAAGTTAGGGAGATGAACTATAAGAAGTTAGTCTTGTAATAGAATATTTATTATTTGAAATGTTACACGATGATAAGGATAGATTATATGAATGAAGTGAGAATTGTACATAATGATGTTTGGTTTATTAAGAATGTTTACTCATTGTTAATATAAGAGGATACAATCGATAATATATTATGTGTGAATGTTCGACATACGTATATAAAGGTATGGAGTAATATACACCCCGACTAATTAAATACCAGGTAGCTACTTCTTTATTAAATTAATTCAAAATGCCAAGTTGGCTCAGTTAATAGCATCACTGTCGAAAACATTTTAATATTACTAACCACCTAGTATTTAAAAAGCAAGTTGCCAAATTTTAATTTAAGTCTGATTAACATGCAACAAATGTAATGAAGAAATAAATAACACCATTCACCATTCTGAAGTAAAAATGAATAACCATCACAATAGAGTAAATAAAGTCTGGAGGAAAACTCCTCACTACAATCCCATAACTGAAATAAATAAACTGAAACAATACATGCTAAATTCTGAAAACTGAAATGTAAAAGATGTCTCTAAGGAAATGGGCAACATGCCCTACAACTGATAGATGGTGACTCTGGAATCCAAAAGATAGAAGCGTCTACATGCAAATCCCTGTAGCTTCCACAAGCAGCTACAGCAAAGGCTGAGACTATGTTTTCCTCCGTTATATGTGATTTGTATATATGGTTCGAGGGAGATACCGACCTGATTGTCCTTAATTAGTACGAGATGTACCGATACTTGATAGCAGAGTATGCATGTACCGCAGCTGAGTCGAGGGGTGCCGTATCAGTATATATATGATAAAGTGATGAATATATATATATATATATATATATATATATATATATATATATATATATATACTTATGATATATTCTAATATGCGGAGTTAGTATATAAGAAAGATTGTGAAATCTAAATTAACCTAAATGTGGGATTATTAAAATTTGATTATGAAAATTCTTAGTCAAGATAAAAAATGTGGAAATATTCAATAACGTGATGCATGGGCAATACGGGTGGACTTTATGAGAATAGTTTAGAAGGCTTATGATTACGATCTAGGTAGGTGTGTTAATAGTAACTAGACTGGGTTAGAGGGACATTACGCGTGCACATTAGTAGAGATGTGAGAATCTCAAGTGAGAGCCAAAAAGCTAGCATGCATATAGTTTTTTGCTTTTCATCATTTTAAATACTTTCTAGCTAAAATATTTTAAACTATTTTCACTCAGGCTTTGACCCGTTCCTTACAAATCTTTCTCTCTTGTGAAACTATTTTTAGGTGTCCGGCCACAGGGACGCTAGACGTAGACTATCAGATGGGTTGACATGCTACACTTGTTGTGGAAGTTGCAAGTCCTTGACATTAGACACCTATATTCTTATTCGTTAAGTTCCTGGTTGCTTTTATTTTAGTTAGGGTATGTCGCCCATTTCTAGTTATTTTCATCTCAGAGACATTTTCTTCAGTTATTCAGTTTATTGGATTCAGTCTTTATTTATTGGATTATTGTACTTGAGACATTTGAACTGGGACGTTTATTCCAGTCTTATTTATTTAGTTAGATGTTTCTCATTTGTTATTATTTCATTTATGAGAATGGTGAATGTGGTAAATGGTTTAAATTATTGTATATTAATTAAAGGATTCAGTTTTGACACTAGCTGAATTATTGTATGTTTTAGACAGTGATGTTAAGAATGAACAAACTGGATATTCTAATTTCATTTAATAAGGGGTTGATCCGCCGATATTTAATTGAGAGGGGTGTGAGTGCATCACGTTGTAGAGTCTCTAGGATCTGTGCGGTTTATTATGCGTTCAACGTAGAATTCTTTGATATTGAGCCATACTACTAGGATTGTTGCATTCATAATTATGTGTTTACGTCTTCAGCTATAGTGAGATTTATTTACTGTGGACTTATAAGAAAATTCTTTCTCGTTTTAGATGCCTCCCAGACATGCACCACGGGCTACTAGGAATGCACAACCAGAGCCGTAACCAGCTCAAGCCCAGGGTACTATGAATGCTATCGAATTTGTTGCCATCGTTTCATAAGAAGTGAATACAACGCTTAATATAGTTTCCCAGTAGGCACCGCAGGTGCCACTTTAGCCACAGGGTATGACGCCAGGCTAGATTCATGTGTTCCCTTCTACTTAGGAGTGAGTCAGCGATGCCTTCCAAAAGTCACACCCTCCAGAGTTCCCAGGGAGTTTCGGTGTTATTGTGGCCAGCTAATAGAAGAAAGATATCCAGAGGAACCTGAGGATGCATGAGTGCATAGAGGTTTAGAGGTAGATTTTATCTACGTTTAAGCTAGTTGGGGAGGCACTACAGTGGTGGGAGTTCATTACTATCGCAGAGGAGCGAGCGAGAGAGCATGACTATACAAGATTTTGTGGTGCGTTTTGACTATAAATACTTTCCTTCTGTCGTCTAGATTGAGATGAGGTGAAAATTATTGGACCTCACCCAGAAGGGGAAGACTGTTGCAGAGTATGGGGAGGAATTTACGAGGTTAACTATTTTGGTACCAGGAGAGGTACCTACTGAAGAGAAGAGGATAAAATGTTTATGGATGGCCTTACCTGGAGGATCCGACTGCTACACTGCCTGAACCACCACTTCCATATTAAGGGGAGCAAGAGAGGAGGAGATTCGAGCCAGCAAGGTAGGACTGGGGGAGGCAGTGCCAGCGGGGAACCATCAGCTCAGAGTCAGTCGAGACAGGGTGAGCAGAGTTCCCAATAGGGGGATTCTGCTAAACGCTTTAGATTCAGAGGTTTCCAACAGGGTGTAGGTGGATACAGACATGGCCACCAGGGTCAACAGGGAGATCAGGGTTAAGGGAGGGGTATCAATGACCAGCAAGGCCGATGCCAATATGGATAGAGAGGAGAAAACTTTATAGGACGATGTTTTATATATGGCAAGACTGGACACAAACAATAGGATTAAAACGATAAGGGCAAGTTTCCTCAGTAGCAGGATGCTCACTAGGAGCAACAGAGTCCTATATTCCCAGCCGCTCTGCCAGAACCATCCCGGATGCCTGCTATACCAATTATCCCAATAATCCCACCTCAGTAGGGGCAGGTATGGTATGAGCGTGTTTATAACGTCCACCAGACAACAGTTCCTCAGGCACCGCCCGTAGTCGAGGGAATATTTTTTATACATGGGACTTTGGGTAATATTTTGTTTGACACGGGGGCCTCACACTCAGTTGTATCCACTAGATTAGCACGGGCCGCAGGGTTGTCATACATTACCACGGTTACTTATGTAGACTAGCCATTGGGTAATGGGACGCTGATTTTCTTTATATGTCGGTGTGTGAGCATAGAGATTGGGAGTCTTATTTTACCTGTTGATATGCTTGTATTAGATTTTTTTGAGAATGATGCCATTATAGGAATGAATTGGCTAGTCGTGCATAGAGTCATGATTGATTGCTATAGTAGGAGCATTGTGTTTATTATTCATGGTCAGGAGATATTCCTTATGGCAATATCTAGCCTTGTGGGAGGACCACCAAACCATTGTATTACATAGATGAGGAGACCTCTACGGGAGTGGTGATTTCTCTTGATTTGATTTTGGTTGTTTTTCGAGTTCTCTGATGTGTTTCATGATATACCGGGACTACCACCCTGTAGAGAGATTGCGTTTGTGATAGATTTAACGTCGGGCACTCGATCGATAGCTTGTATGCCTTATCATATGGCTCTAACGAAGTTGAGGGAGCTACAAGATCAGATCGAGTAGTTATTGGGACAGGGTTTCATCCGTACGAGTAACTCAGCTTGGGGTGCCCCGATTATGTTTGTGAAGAAGAGGGATGGATCCTTACGACTGTGCGTAGATTATCGAGACCTGAATAAAGTCACGATACGGAATAAATATTTGTTGCCTCGCATCGATGATTTATTTGACCAGTTGAGAGGATCAACCTACTTCTTTAAGATAAACTTGAGATCCAGTTATCACCAGTTGTGTATCAGAGAGCATGATATGGCTAAGACTATGTTCCCGATGAGATATGGGTCCTATGAGTGTTAGGTTATGCCATTTGGGTTGACCAATGCATCAATAGTATTTTTGGACTTGATGAATAGGGTGTTCAAAGAGTTCTTAGATCAGTTTGTCATTGTCTTCATAAATGGCATCCTAATTTATTCCCAGATCGAGGAGGAGCATGTCGAATATTTGCATAGAGTTCTGCAGACCTTACGAGAGAACCAACTCTATGATAAGTTCAAGAAGTGTGGGTTCTGACTGCACGAGGTACAGTTTTTAGGGCATATCATATCAGATAGGTGGATACCAGTGGACCCGAGTAAGGTATCAACGGTGAGGGAGTGGGGATAGACCACAACATCGACAAAGGTGTGTAGTTTTTTGGGGTTAACTGGGTACTACAGACCGTTCATCTATGGATTTTCAAATATTGAGAGTCCAATGATTAATCTGACTCGTAAGGGCATACCGTTTGTTTGGGCTGATGCGTGTCAGTTGGCATTTGATGAGCTGAATGACAAGTTGACTTTAACACCCGTATTAGCACTCCCCAGAGTACCTTTTCTCTACTGACACATCCCTACAGGGGCTTGATGGAGTATTGCAGCAGGAGGATCGTGATATAGCTTATGCGTGCCGAAAGCTTAAGCCTCGCGAGAGGATTTACCCCACCCACGACTTGGAGTTAACAGCAGTCATGGTTGCACTTCGAATTTAGAGACATTATCTATTGGGAGAGAAATTTTGCATGTTCACAGATCATAAGTCCCTGCAGTACTTATTCACTCAGAGAGAGTCGAATATACGTCAGCGTAGGTGGTTAGAATTTGTTAAAGACTACCAGTTTGAGATCCATTACCACCCAGTGAAGGCTAACGTAGTAGCTGGTGCGTTGAGTCGTAGTCCAGTAGGTGAGGTGGACAAGGTATGGAAGGCGAAATGGAAGAAACTGGAACATCAGGATGCAGTTCTCGTGTCGTTCATATCAGTTATGTCCATACACCCCAGATTATGACGAGGGTGGTACAGGCCCAGGTAATAGATCCATTTTTTCAGGAGAGGATCCGACAGCTCTTGCTGAGAGAGTAGCTTCTTACTCAACGAGTTCCAAAGGAGTCTTGCGCTTCAGTGGGAGACTGATTATTCCTAAGGGGGAGGATCTGCAACACACGGTGATGATAGAGTTGCATGGGTCTCTATTTTTGGTACATCCCGACGGGGATAAGATATACCAGGATATGAGGTGGCAGTATTGGTGGAGTGGGATGAAGAGACACATTGTGGAGTTCGTCTCGAAGTGTGCCACCTGTCAGCTGGTAAAGGTGGACCATCAAAAATCTCAGGGTTTCTTTAGCCGCTAGATATTCCTGTGTGGAAATGGAAGAGCATTTCCATGGATTTTATTATAGGGTTCGGTTGATTAAGGTGACCCATTTTCTACCAGTCCGGACGGATTATACTGCCGGATAGTACACGAAGATATTTATCACTAAGATAGTAAGAATATGCGCAATGCCACTTGATATTGTGTTCGACCGGGACAAGATTTTTGTGTCTAATTTTTTAGTTGCGTTTGAGTACGATCTATCACCCACAAACGGATGGGCAGACTGAGCGGACTAATCAGATGTTGGAGGATATATTACGGATGAGTGTCCTTGATTTTCGTGGAGGTTGGGACCAGTACATTCCACTGGGGGAGTTTGCGTACAATAACTCCTATCATTTTACTATTGGCATGGCTCCATTTGAGGCATTGTACAGTAGACCTTGTCGTTCTCCTACTTGTTGGCGAGGTGGGGGACAACAAGCAACTTGGGCCAGAGTTGACTCAGGATACTTTGGCCAGGATCAAAATGATTCTAAGTCTCATACGGGTATCTCAGGGCAGACAGAAAAGCTACGCCTATGCCAAGTGATTCTTTCAAGAGTTTGATGAGGGGGATTAGGAGTTACTGCAAGTATCTCCTATGAAGGGGATAATGGGATTCGGGAAGAAGGGGAAATTAGCACCGAGGTACATGGGGCCATTTCCAATCACTGAGAGGATTGGACCGGTGACCTATAGACTTGGGTTATCGGAGCACTTCCACCGTATTCATGGTGTGTTCCTCATTTCTTCACTGAGACGGTATTGTGACAACCCGCTCACCAAAATAAGGGGTGGCCAACCCAATACTCTAATATAACGGAATCATAGATGGAATCATTCTCAACATCACAACAAAATATAGAGTATCCAGGATAACCACCCAAAATTTCAGAAAACGGGTTGCCAAAATTTTTATTTTAAAGATAAAGAAAGAATTTAACCAACCCAAAACCTGAAAAGATAGGGGAAACCTCAGGGATGCATATATATTACTATAATAACAAGTGACAAATAAGAGGACCAAGTATGTTATCGGTCCGCTGATACATACAACATTGTTGAACAATTTCAATAAATTTATATAATACATTACATTAAACAATTTCAAAAGCGTGGGCCTTTCGCCCGAATAAAAAGACTCGATCTTAACTAGAATGCAAAAATGAAAACGTCTATACCAATGTATCCCGTAATACCCGCAATGCATCATGGCTCGCCGAGGACATCGGGATAGGAATTCAAATCAGGCATCCTTGCGGCGGAGTACCTGAGCGGAGACAAGGTGCATATGCAACAAGAAATGTAAACGGGTCAGGGCCCGGTTCTATATGATTACCAGATGAATAAAGAGTATGACAGTTATGAATGATGAATCATGATGCGAGATATAACTATCTAACTACACAATTTAAAACATAACTAAGCAGGAAGATAAAACAAATAACCTTAATCTGAAAACTTATCATGGGTACCAATTATCTCATATATCTTTTTCCTTAACAGGAAATATATGAAAAATCACAATGTCATGCTCTTTATGGCATTTTTATCTCACTTTTTCATTTTGTAAAAATCCTTTCCTTATCAGGAAAATAATCATTTTCAAATGCTCTTTGTGGCATTTATATGTGCTCTTTGTGGAACTTCATCATGCTCTTTATGGCATATCAAATACATCAAGTCCCACTTGATTACGAACTGTTATATTTATATACACATAACGAATTCTAAGACCGCCCGTCCGGGTTTCCCCACTGTGCGCGCCCCTAAATGACCATCATCTTCCAGGGCCTATCATAAGACAACCTGGGCACCTATATCGCAAGACGTTGGGAAGCGGCCATGTGCCTGCGGGGTAGTCAAGACCACACCCGGAATTTCCTACCCATCGCAGAAAAATATACAACAATAAGCGCTCACATGGCCTGTGGACTATATCCACCCTGCGTTAATTTGCCAGGGGGCATCACCTCACGCGCGAACTTCCCTTATGATGTCATTTAGAGAGGTGTGTTTAAACCATTTATTTACCATTTTAAAAATCAAGTAAATTATCATTTACCGTTTCAAGATTAAGTAAATTATCATTTACAAAAATCAATATCATTTCCATTTCATTTCAATTCCATGTATATGTTTCATTTTATCCGAAACCATTACCATTTACTTTTTGTAAATAATATCACTTATTATCCGGAGCCATACGATAATTAATATCGTTGCTACAACCTCAATACTATCATACCTCAAAGGAATGAATGAACTTCCAATTTATTCTCCCAACACACTTTTATGGTGTGATTATAAACCATCAAGATTAATGTAGCTTCATTGAGCTCCAAAAGTCTCCCAAACATAATTCTAGGAATCCTAGTTTCATAATAATTAACTAGAAAAAGAATTCCCTAACATCGATTGGAATATCCCCGAAAAAGTCCCCACATAACCCATTCCTAGTGTAGGGGAAAGTAACTAACTCAATTACCACTATATGACACTTAGTTTACTTCATTAAAGAAGGTTCCTAGGCCCTAGACTTAAAGGAAATGAATTAGAACTAAGCTAAGAAAATTACTTAAAAATGCAGGGCTTTGGGTTCAGGAAAGAGAATCGATTCGGACCATCCGAATCGATTCGATCGAGAAAACCTGACTTCTCCATAATTGCCGAATCGATTCGACCTATCCGAATCGATTCGGTCGACCCAGACCTGGAATCTGTCTCAAGGCGAATCGATTCGGCCTGGCCGAATCGATTCGGTTCTGCAGATTTGCCTAATTTTGTCTTAAGGGTTATGAACCCTAATTCTCCCAAACCTCCAATCTCTTCCATTTTACCCACAACCAACAACATTTATCTACCCAAAATTTATCCTACATGATTTATAACCATTTGAATCCACAATTTTTATCATCAAAACAAAGATTAGGGTTTAATTCCCATAAATTCCATTTTTGATCTCCAAATGAATATACATAAATATCATACAAATTATTCAACTTAAATCACATATTAGCAAGTAGAAAACTTGCCTTAATGTAGGAAATATCAGATTTCTTTGAGTAGGAGCATCAATCCATCTTCAATCTCCAAATTTCTCTTATTTCTCCTCTTTTCTCTTCTTTCTTTCTCTCATTTCTCTCTATGTTTAAGACATAATTTAGGGCATTAGGGGATTTAGAAGACTAAATCGTGGCTTATGTTAAAACTCCCAACTTAATTGGTTAACACCACATTAAAATGACTCGCAAATACGCATTTAAGCTAAAACCAGGTAAAAGTGCCCGAAATACAAAAATACAATATGGCACTTATTTTGACTGCCTCGCAACTTTCGAAACTAACTACACCCTCTAAACTGGCATCCGACAATTTTATAAATCATTTCAAGTTCCAATATCATTTAAACCAGAATGCCATTTAAAATACATGACACTATAAATCATATCACATGAAGATATTTACCTACATAATCGGTAACTATACAACATCCCAGTAAATATTAACTTCTATCTCATTCAATTAATATTTACTCCAGTCCCCACATTTTATATAATTACCTTATGCAGTAAAATTAATATAAAATGAGCCTCCCAGAATCGAGGGTTGTTACATACTCCCCCCCTTACGAGGGAATTTTGCCCCCAAAATTCGGGCATACCCAAATCTGATAAGGGTTTACTACTCTAAACTAGGATTCTACCATCCTAAACAAACTCCTCATTATTGCAACGTCCCAAATGGACCCGGACTAAGGTCGACCCTATCGATCTTAGTCAATCATCATTTGTGCTCTAGTAGCACAAAGCGTTCCCTCTCTAACTATCGATTCTAGCTTCCTATGGCGAAAGGCGATGTCTACATGACTCGGCACAAATAGCCTAACCTCTAGCATCATGTTACATCTCACCTCGGGGCACTCATACCAACTCTCAGTGGCTTAACCCCAACGCTACTAAACTTTCCCTCGCATTGACGTATCTCATCAAGGTGTATGCCTCAAAAGCCAAATCTTTAAAGAAATGTCCCGAGACCACTCCAAGTCCAAGGAACATATTACCCGTCGGTTCCATCCAATGAGCATGCGAATTACTCAACCGGCCACGCTAGGCCACTCACGATGCCAATGCCTTAAGAAATGATCCATAAGGCCATTCCAAAAACCTAATGGTTGTACGGGAATCTCTATCCATACAATTACTGCTCCCATCTATTATGTATACTAAGGCACCCGTTCGATATATGCCTTTCGGCATAAGTCAATTTCCTCCCTTTCACCCTTCCACTTTAGGGTGTCACGATATACGCCACTTCCATACGGTTCCACTTACTTTACGAAAACTTTTACTAAACCTTCGACACGAATATCTAGTCTCAGCCCACCCTATTTTAATAGGCACGTCCTACGGTTCTACCATTTATCTATCAAGAATGGGGCGTACTCTTCTACATGTAGTCCGTCCATAATGGGCGGAAATGCAACGATTGGGTCGACGATCAACAATTTTCTCAAATGGGATCATTACCAGTTCGATGTCGGAAGTTCAATGCAGACATCTATGAATACCCTTCTTTGTTCCACTGCTACTCTCTTTACACGAGTAGGTGAAATGATCAATCACAGATATAAATGCTCTTGCTACAGAGTCTTCCTAGTCATGCTCACTCTACTTGGCCTTCCATGCCATTACCATTATCTCTGACAAGTTCTCTACTCGACACATCCACTACCCCAATCGCATTCCCTTAGCGAATGAGAAAATACCCAATCACTAGTTCTTCTGAACTCCGAGCACCAATTCGATTCCTCCCACACGTATTGCAACAACTTGTTGCTTATGAGAAGGACCAAATTTCCTGCCCAGGAAGTAGTGCCTTATCTATATAAGGTAATCACTACCACGATGAATTTTAATTAAAGCATGGGATAATACTTCCCACAAGTTTAAGCTTGTGAGACGCATAAACAATGGGTCTATGCTCCAGTATTATTACTCGCCAATCCTGGCAGAAACTTACTCATTAAACTCACTCTCAAGCCTACTATCATGGGCTCAGGAGTGAGGGTTCACCCGTCCTTTTTAACTTCCCGAAAGTGAAGTTGCCAACGTAACATTATTTCTAAGAAAGGCCTCATCTCCTTCGGCCGAACCTACCAAACCTCTCGAGACCCCACAAATCTCGTTCCTAGGGATCCAATCCCTTTTAGAGTTAACCCACGACTTATTCGTGGTCAACTCCTAACAACCATCCTAAGCTAACGCCACCTACCCTCAAGGTCTTACATCTAAAAAAAAATAAAAAAAATAAAAATCCTAAGGCCTATCTATATATATCCTACCTAAATCGTAAGCGTATAATACTAAATATATCCCTAGTGCCCAAGACCTTACTCAACTTCCGACATTCTCTCGGGTTCATGCGTGGGACGTCTCGCCGAAGCGAAATCCAGACAAGGAACCCTCCCATTACACTACTACCTCGCATTTTCGGTCATCGAGATATGACGGTCTAAAACACATGATCGGGATCGGTAAATTTTAACTTACAATTCTATTAACAAAATTCTACTTCTACGCCTTACCATAACATCATTAAAGATTTTAACTGATCAAACATTCACTTTCTGTGAAGTCTTACAAATTTTATCCCATAACATATATACATCTTTTCAAATATCCTTCTTATCAAGGCATAACCCGAAGTATCAATTCGACTTCGTATCTCAGTCTCCCTCACATCGATCAGAGGAGAGAACTATATACAATGCTTCTATCTCGCACTTTAATAGCCCTTAATCACTCTTCCACGTGATTCTCGGCTAAACCTTTCCACCCCATTTCCAGCAATAGAAAAATAAAAGAAAGAAAAAGAGTAGCGCCTCTCCACTCACAACATCGTTAAGTGTTCATGCGGCGGAGTGTCTCGCAAAGCGAAATCCAAACAAGGAACCCCTCCGACACATGCCTACTTAACTAGTTGGTCATGGAGATAAGCGTAACATGCATAAACAAGACAAACAAACAATTAAACACTTACACAAGATAACTAAACGAATAACAAAAATCTCCTACCTACCTCGATCCACCTCTATAAAGTCTCAACCTGTATCCAGGAGAGAAATTATAGAATAACTAGTTCCATTTCGAACTAGAAGTGAGATAGCCTTACAATTTTATTTGCTTGCTATCACCCCAAACCAACCAAAGTATCTTTACCCGCATATTATACATAAAATAAGAGAAAGGAAAAAATAACATCTCTCCACTCCCAACGTCGTTAAGGTTCACGCGTGGAGCGTCCCGCAAAAGTGGAATCCAAACAAGGAACCCCTCCTATGCATTACTATTTAACTTTGTTGGTCGTGGAGATAAGTCATAACATTCACATACAATGCAAGCAAACAATAGAGCGCCTAAACCAAGGGACACATAATGCAAGTAACACATATGATACATATACATTTAAAATATCATCACTCGCTTCCTAACGAGTGAAGAAAAGACAGAACTTCCATACCACGGAAGTCATGCATAAATACTACTACAAGCTCAAAGTACACACCCGAATCTACCGTAGATACAATACTACTAAATCTTATCCTAAGGAATACACCACCCACCTATAAGGTGGAATTCCCACCACAATTTTCCAAGCACTCCGGGTCAATACTAATGGTTCTCAGACTCCATATTCGAGCCTTACGCGAACCAACATTATTTCCACCAACTCCCCAACCAGGCACTTTACTCTTGCCCACGTTCTCCACTCAACGAAGTTTAAAATGAGTGGTTCTACACTCCACATCATAGCCATTATTCTGACTCTGGCTGACATCAATTGCCCATGCAGTCCCTCTTACTCTCTCAGTAAAATAGGACACGCTCTCGGCCTCCTCTTCCTCAGTTCAATGAAACCTCCCCAGGCGGATGTCCACCCAATGGGGTTTCATGATTCTTACTCCATCAGAAGTGTTAACGACACCTATTCTGGAGCCTATCATTTCATGGTGCACGGTCTCCCTAACCGTACAACACCTTATTCACCATCGGTCTTTAACCGAACATTTTGTGAACATTCGAGAATCCGCCTTCTCCTCAGTCCAGTTATCCCAGAGAAACTCGCCATTGCAAGTATCCACCGGGCTTCTCTATGGACCAAACTTCCGACACCCACGAATATGGTGACCATATTTTCACCATCTCAGCACTACTCCTACGAGTGAAGGATTTTCCTCCATTCTACTTCAGGGCACTTCTCCACTTCAATTTAACATCGCTTGAATTCTCAAGCTTAGTACCACTTTCTACTTCTCGCGGTACTTGAGAAAACTACATCAACTGAAATTAGTAGCCGTAGTAGCAAGACAAGAAAATGCTACAAAAAGGGAGCGACCTCCAAAAGCGATCCTCATCCCCGACTACAATTTACAGTTCTAAAAAATCCTCCCCATGACGCCCTTCTTCAATCGACCTACTACTCTCACACGAATGCGCACAAGATTCTATAAGTTCTACCTCATGGCAGAAGAGCGAGGTATCACTAGAGAAATCAATGATCTTAACCCTAAGGCTTTATGTCAAATCAAAAGCAACGCTGAAAACTTAAGGCGTCCACACAGATTCCTAAGGACTCTAGAACCTGATGCTCTGATACCATCTATGACAACCCGCTCACCAAAATAAGGGGTAGCCAGCCCAATACTCTAATATAATGGAATCATAGATGGAATCATTCTCAACATCACAACAAAATATAGAGTATCCAGGATAACCACCCAAAATTTCAAAAAACGGGTTGCCAAAAATTTTGTTTTAAAGATAAAGAAAGAATTTAAACAACCCAAAACCTGAAAAGATAGGGGAAACCTCAGGGATGTATATATATTACTATAATAACAAGTGACAAATAAGAGGACCAAATATATTATCGGTCCGCTGATACATACAACATTGTTGAACAATTTCAATAAATTTATATAATACATTACATTAAACAATTACAAAAGCGTGGGCCTTTCGCCCGAATAAAAAGACCCGATCTTAACTAGAATGCAAAAATGAAAACGCCTATACCAATGTATCCCGTAATACCCACAATGCATCAGGGCTCGCCGAGGACATCGGGATAGGAATTCAAATCAGGCATCCTTGCGGCGGAGTACCTGAGCGGAGACAAGGTGCATATGCAACAAGAAATGTAAACGGGTCAGGGCCCGGTTCTATATGATTACCAGATGAATAAAGAGTATGACAGTTATGAATGATGAATCATGATGAGAGATATAACTATCTAACTACACAATTTAAAACATAACTAAGCAGGAAGATAAAACAAATAACCTTAATCTGAAAACTTATCATGGGTACCAATTATCTCATATATCTTTTTCCTTAACAGGAAATATATGAAAAATCACAATGTCATGCTCTTTATGGCATTTTTATCTCACTTTTTCATTTTGTAAAAATCCTTTCCTTATTAGGAAAATAATCATTTTCAAATGCTCTTTGTGGCATTTATATGTGCTCTTTGTGGCACTTCATCATGCTCTTTATGGCATATCAAATACATCAAGTCCCACTTGATTATGAACTGTTATATTTATATACATATAACGAATTCTAAGACCGCCCGTTCGGGTTTCCCCACTGTGCGCGCCCCTAAATGACCATCATCTTCTAAGGCCTATCATAAGACAACCTGGGCACCTATATCCCAAGACGTCGGGAAGCGGCCATGTGCCTGCGGGGTAGTCAAGACCACACCCGGAATCTCCTACCCATCGTAGAAAAATATACAACAATAAGCGCTCACATGGCCTGTGGACTATATCCACCCTGCGTTAATTTGCCAGGGGGCATCACCTCACGCGCGAACTTCCCGAATGATGTCATTTAGAGAGGTGTGTTTGAACCATTTATTTACCATTTTAAAAATCAAGTAAATTATCATTTACCGTTTCAAGATTAAGTAAATTATCATTTATAAAAATCAATATCATTTCCATTTCATTTCAATTCCATGTATATGTTTCATTTTATCCGAAAACATTACCATTTACTTTTTATAAATAATATCACTTATTATCCGGAGTAATACGATAATTTATATCGTTGCTACAACCTCAATACTATCGTACCTCAAAGGAATGAATGAACTTCGAATTTATTCTCCCAACACACTTTTATGGTGTGATTATAAACCATCAAGATTAATGTAGCTCCATCGAGCTCCAAAAGTCTCCCAAACATAATTCTAGGAATCCTAGTTTCATAATAATTAACTAGAAAAAGAATTCCCTAACATCGATTGGCATATCCCCGGAAAAGTCCCCACATAACCCATTCCTAGTGTAGGGGAAAGTAACTAACTCAATTACCACTATAGGACACTTATTTTACTTCATTAAAGAAGGTTCCTAGGCCCTAGACTTAAAGGAAATGAATTAGAACTAAGCTAAGAAAATTACTTAAAAATGCAGGGCTTTGGGTTCAGGAAAGAGAATCGATTCGGACCATCCGAATCGATTCGATCGAGAAAACCTGACTTCTCCATAATTGCCGAATCGATTCGACCTATCCGAATCGATTCGATCGACCCAGACCTGGAATCTGTCTCAAGGCGAATCGATTCGGCCTGGCCGAATCGATTCGGTTCTGCAGATTTGCCTAATTTTGTCTTAAGGGTTGTGAACCCTAATTCTCCCAAACCTCCAATCTCTTCCATTTTACCCACAACCAACAACATTTATCTACCCAAAATTTATCCTACATGATTTATAACCATTTTAATCCACAATTTTTATCATCAAAACAAAGATTAGGGTTTAATTCCCATAAATTCCATTTTTGATCTCCAAATGAATATACATAAATATCATACAAATTATTCAACTTAAATCACATATTAGCAAGTAGAAAACTTGCCTTGATGTAGGAAATATCAGATTTCTTTGAGTAGGAGCATCAATCCATCTTCAATCTCCAAATTTCTCTTATTTCTCCTCTTTTCTCTTCTTTCTTTCGCTCCTTTCTCTCTATGTTTAAGACATAATTTAGGGCATTAGGGTATTTAGAAGACTAAATCGTGGCTTAAGTTAAAACTCCCAACTTAATTGGTTAACACCACATTAAAATGACTCGCAAATACGCATTTAAGCTAAAACCAGGTAAAAGTGCCCGAAATACAAAAATACAATATGACACTTATTTTGACTGTCTCGCACCTTCCGAGACTAACTACTCCCTCTAAACTGGCATCCGACAATTTTATAAATCATTTCAAGTTCCGATATCATTTAAACCAAAAAGCCATTTAAAATACATGACACTATAAATCATATCACATGAAGATATTTACTTACATAATCGGTAAATATACAACATCCCAGTAAATATTAACTTCTATCTCATTCAATTAATATTTACTCCAGTCCCCACATTTTATATAATTACCTTATGCGGTAAAATTAATATAAAATGAGCCTCCCAGAATCGAGGGTTGTTACTGGTATCTCTGGGATGAGTTGGCTCACACTCACATTGCAATAAACGAGATTGATTTACAGCATGATAGTTCATATAAGGAGAGATCCGTGGCTATCTTAGACCATAGTAAGAGGAAACTAAGGTCGAAGGTAGTTCCACTTATGCGTGTCCAGTGTGAGCATCATAATATCGAGGAGTTTACTTGGGAGCGCGATGATGAGATGCGCGAGAAATACCCAGAGTTGTTCTTACCAGTTATACTTTCATTTTTAAAATTTTGGGATAAAATTCCGTTATTAGGGAAAAAGTATGTAACATCCCGTATTTTCACTGATTTTTAATTATGGGATTAATTAAATTTAACATGGGAAATTAATTGATAATTAATCCAGATTAAAATAAATATTAACTAGAGAGATAAGGGTTAGTATTTATTGATGTGAATTGTATTTAATATTACTTAGTTAATAAAGTAATATGTGATTATGAATTTATTAAAATTGTTGCGAGTGAAAAATATGACAATTACAAAAATTTAATCGAGACACGCGTGTCAGTCGTGTCGGGACTTAATTTAGGAAATAAAAGATAATTTTATTTTTGATAGTTTTTATGGTCATTTCGAGTACGCTAAAATATTCGGAAGGGTCAAAATAGTTAGAAAATCAACCCGGGGGTTTAGTTTGGGTCCCGAGGCACTTTTAGGGCAAACTGGCATCCCGGGAGGGTATTTTTGTCTTTTGAAATTTTGGGGAAAAGGGACCTACGAAATTTAGAGGTTAAAATCACCTGGGGAACCACATCTTCTATGGTTATAATTTAATAAGTGACAATGAGGTCCTAGGAGGAAAAGTATAAAGGAGTTCCTAGGCAAATTCATACGTTCTTGCACCAAAACTACCGTAGTCGCGTAGATCGGAAGGAAAGGATCGCACTTATACCTTTATTCTTTAACGGATCAGACCTTTATATCAAGGCAAGTGTTTAAACTTGAAAATTTATAGTATGTATGATATCCATTTTAGTAAAGGTTGAATTACACATGAATGTTATATGATTTGAGTGACATTGGAAGAAATATTTCATAACAGTGGATTAATAATTTATATAAGATTAGTTCCTCCATGCATGTAGTATGAAAACCTTGAAATTATGATTTATCTTGGTTAAGTAACCTGAGTTTTATGGTGTTCTTGATTAACTAGGATTTTAAAGAAATAAAATTGGGATTTTGAAATTTGCTAATGTTAATTAACGATTTGATGATTAATGAATGACATAAATCACCCTTACATGTTAGAATAATGTTTAGGATGATTTGTTGGGAGTTTGGGAGAAATCTATGAAGGTTTTTGTGAACTACTATGTTGAAAAATGAAGTTTCTAGAGGAAGGGAACGAACTAAGCAGAACTCGTTCGAACAAACTGGGAAGTCATTCGAACGATGAGATTGCCAGTGATATTCCAACGAGATTTCAGAGATGGGAAATTTGGTTCATTTGAAGTTCGTTTGAACAAGAATTCATGGGACAAGTTTGTTCGAAGTTTCGTTCGAACGAACTTTCAGGATCTTCTAACGAAATTTCAGAAATGGGAGATTTTTATTTAGATGAGTTTAAAACTTTGCGACGTAGTTAATTAAAGAGAGATGGAATGATATACGATGATTGTTAGTGTATGTTAGTAGTTGAAAAGTTTGGATTATCTACTATAAAAGGTTCGTAAGGTTGTGAACCACATTTTGGAAATTACGATAGGGAGAATAATCGTAAATAAACATAGCACCAAGAGTATTGGAGAGGAAAATACTACATACGAGTTTGTATTCGGGCTGTGTTTAAACCTGTTGATTTTGATAGGTTACGTGTGTACCTATTGTATGATTTATTGTGTGTAAGACATACCTACGTTGATTGCTACCGTGGGAGGTGTTAAAAGGGGACAGTCTTATCCCGATGAGCCATTTGGGGGATTTCAAATTGGTACCTCAAAATATAGAACTTAGGTTGGATCACCATTTGTATGAACAATGGTGTGAATGGTCATTTGGGTGCATAGGTATGTGCATTACTCAAAGGTTTAAGACTATGTTCGCCTCCATTATGTGTAATTTGTATTTATGGTTCGAGGGAGATACCAAACCGATTGTCCTTATTTAGTACGAGATGTGCCGGGACTTGATAGCAGAGTATGCATGTACCATAGCTGAGCCTAGGGGTGCTGTATTTGTGTGTATATATATATATATATATATATATATATGTACTTTTGATAAATTCTACTATATGAACTTAGCAGATAAGAAAAATGTGAAATCTAAAATTACCTAAGCATGGGAATACTTAACTTTAATTGTGAGAATTCTTAGTCGAGATAAGAGTTATGGAAATATTAAATAACGTAATGCATGGGAAATACGAGTGGACATTATGAGAATTGTTTAGAAGGCGTATGATTATGATCTAGTTAGGTGTGTTAAAAGTAACTAGACGGGTTAGAGGTTCGTTAGGCGTGCACACTAGTTGAGAGGTGAGAATCTCAAGGTTGACCCGAAAAGCTAACATGTATATAGTATCCGCTCTTCAGGATTTTAAATACTGGCTAAAATGTTTTAAACTATTTTCACTCGGGCTCTGACCCGTTTCTTAAAATCTCTCTCTTGTGCAATTATTTTTTGGTATCCAACCACAAGGATGCCAAGCGTAGACTATTAAATGGGTTGACGTGCTGTAGTTGTTATGGACGTTGTAGGTCCTTGACATTAGACACCTCTATTCTTATTCATTCAGTTCCTGGTTACAATTATATCGATTAGGGCATGTCGACCATACCTAGTTATTTTTATCTCAGAGACATTTTCTTCATTTATTCAGTTTATTGAATTTAGTCTTTATTTGATGGATTATTGTACTTATGACATTTGAACTATGACATTTATTCCAGTCTTCTTTATTTAGTCGGATGGATTCTCATTTGTTATTACTTCATTTTTGAGAATAGTGAAGGTGGTAAATGATTTAAATTGTTGTATATTAATTGAAGGATTAAGTTTTGACCCTAGATTAATGAACTATTAGGTGATTAATAAAAATAAATATTTTCGACAGTGATGCTAAGAATGAACCAACTAGATATTCATATTTTATTTAATAAATGACTGATCACTCGGTATTTAATTGAGTGGGGTGTCATAACCTGAGGGCGAAAGGTACAGGGGACCCTTGTGCCTTGACTGGGGGGAGGACCATATAGGTCGCTACCTTTTTTACTTCTGTCAACTTGTTAAATTCTTATCTTATATTTCTTTTTTTTTTTTGCATTTTGATATATATTTCTTCCTTTTTATGTAGCTCTACCAAGAACAAAGAGCCTGCTCTTCGAGAGCTGAAGGTTGCCGATCTTCAAAGGCCTGGAAGATTAGAGATAGGTTATATGATGGAGAACATCCTCATTCGGCATCTTATCTCCCATAATATACAAATACCACTTCTAGCTTCATTGCTCTACCGGTAGACAAAATCCCGATCTTAGATCTCCCAAAAGAGGAATCCTCTGGTCCATCTGGGCCAATTGAGATAGAAGAAGAGGAGAAGGAGAAAAAAGAAGAAGAAGAAGAAGAAGAAGAAGAAGAAGAAGAAGAAGAAGAAGAAGAAGAAGAAAAATAAAAATAAGAAGAAGAAAAAGAAAAAGAAAAAGAAGAAGAAATGTATCCCCCCAAAGGAGATTGTTGATTTTGGTTGATGAAAACCAAGTCTTGTTATCCAAAAATATGAGGGGGACTCCCTTAAGACCAGTGGTTCCAGCTCGGGAACCAAGGAAAATAAGATAGAGAAGAAGAAGAGAGAAGAAGAGAAGAGAAGAGAAACGAAGAAGATATGAGGAGAGAAAGAGAGAGGAGGATAGGAAAAAGAAACAGTCCCTTAAGGCCCTAACTGAGTTCTCCCCCTCTCTCTCTGTTGCTGCCCCGGGAGAAAGCGTAGCCAACACCCCATCCATTGCCCTAAGTTTGCTAAAGGGGGTAGTGCTCACGACTGACCATCATCAGAGCCGAGCTAGTATCATGATCTAATATATGAGGTAGAAGTATAATGGATCTCCATCACCGGGGATTGCCAACAATGGTGGTTTCCTGAAAGAATGGTCGAAAACATTATAAGGACTTGGAGATTAAGTGATTGAGGGCTGTGAGTATCCCTGTGAGCTTCTGAATATCTCACAACGTCCTAGGTGGCTGGACCTCATTGATAGCATCGATTTGGTATGGTTTGGACTCAATCCCTCTCTTGTTAACTAGGTAATCAAGAAACATTCCTGACTGGATGCCGAATGAAACATTACTGACATTAAGTCTCATACGATACTTCCTGAGGATTTCAAGGTTGCCTTTTTTCTTTCTCTTTACTAATATATCATCAATGGAGACCTCCATGGTGTCCCCCATCTTGTTATTGAACATTTTCTTGACCAACATCTAGTAAGTGGCTTCGACATTCTTAAGACCAAATGGAATTGCAAGCACCTAAGATGCGCAAAAGACTGTGTGCGGAAGTAAACGATTATCGATTAAACGTAAATTACCTATGAGTTTTACCGGTTACTATAGGAGGGACCAATTCAAACTTTTCTCAAATCGTTAACTTTATGAAAATGATTTTAATTTCCAAAGTCAATTAAAAAGTCCAAATTATTATCTTTGTTAAATCTAGGTGATTTACAAAATAATAACTATTCAGTTTTTAGGCGAGTTTTTATTTTATTTAAACCTACTTTTTCATGTGAGGTGATATGCGAAAAATGTAAAGCATGCGGTATTTATTTAACGTCTCAACAACCCTTCCCCGTGAAAAACGGCGTACCCTCTACGGTCAACCTAGTCTACTTCCACTAAAACCAAACGAAATAGGAACGATTATACAAACATGCAATAAGACTCAAAGCAAGATAAATCAGAACAAGTTATTACCTATCTCGACCAAGCTTCTCTCCGCTCTGGTTGCCTTTCCGCAATTATCATTACAATACATCTCTTGTTCACTTTGCTTTATTCACGTCTTCACCTCCCCTCTAGCGTCTTTAGTTCAGGTTCGCTCAGTGCCTATTGTCCTAGTTCTTAGTGAAGTATTTGTGTGTGGTGTTCTATCCTAGATGACATACCCGCACTTAAATGGTACAACCGAATGCAATGCAACAATATATCTTTCTCCTAGATATCAACTACAACTCTTATGTTATGTTCTCTTGTTTAAACCAATCTTTCTTGATTTAACACAATCCTCTCAAACTTTACTTTTCTCTTTTCTCAAAAATAGAACAATCACAGTTGATCTAATATATACACATCAAAAAGTGTCTACATGAATGAGTGTTGTGTAGTGAGTGATTTCTAAGTGATATGCACATGAATAATCCTGAAATCACTTCAAAGACCAAGCAATCATATTCACAGAAATAATATGACTTAAAATATATTCAATAAAATCATAAATTCAAATATTCACAACTTATTTTTCAGAAAACAGATATTAGATTAAATCATATTTTAATCTAAAAACTTATCAAGACTATTTTTACAAATATTTCAGATTAAGTCAAAACAGTCTAAAACACTCAAGAAAATAATATTCAGTTCAAATTTTAAATCTTCAGAAATTAGATCTCAAAAATCTTAGGTTGAACTTTTTAAACCACAAACAATATAAATCTGAATATTATCAAATTATTTTTCTAAAAAATATGTTTTAAGACAAAATGTTTAAAAACACTCAAGATCTTACAAACAAGATATAAACAGAATATTCAGACAAAAAAATTAATTTCGTGTATAGTGTGTGTTGTGTACGAATATTAGATCTAAATACTGATCCAAATAATACACACAAAGATGAGAGAAATCACTTACAAAAATTATATACTCTTGAAAAATCGTAAGTGCAGATTAGAATTAGAGATGTCCAATCTTCATTTTGGTTTTGACATAAATCAACATTTGTAGATGACAAAAATAATTCTGGTTTATTCTCTCTCTCTCTCTCTCTCTCTCTCTCTCTAGATATTTTGACAGAGTTTAGCCACGAAAATAATTTTCTCAGCCTCCTGAAAATGAGACCCAAAGGGTGATATTTATAGAGTGCACAAGTGTGTGTTGATTGGTTTAACAAAGAGTCACATGGATTACCAAAGAATACACAACAACCGTTGATAAAATATAATCTGATGGTTCACAAAGAAACATAAAGTGCTCCATTAAAAAATAGTCACGTGTACTAACAGTTGTTACCCATTAGTTACACTAAATAGATATAACAAACTAAACCAAACAAATCTGTTTTAAACATGCTCATGACGTCGTTTGAAAAAAATGGATAAACCATCTTTGGTTTGAAAGATAATACCGTTGAAAAAAAATATATGCGACGTCGTTTTAAACATGGAACAAAAACATCACGATGTCGTATATATAAAAAAATAATTTTTGGTTTTTAAATGTTAAAAAAGTACTAAGGGGGTCGACGACGTCGATATATAAAAACTGGCCTTTGGGAAATCAAAAGGTCATGTTACCTACTGTTTTGATAGGGGTCAAATATAGTAGAAAATATGGGGAACACGTCAAACAGCTAAGGCTGTATGGGCGTACATGAGGATGACAACCAATATATATATATATATATATATATATATATATATATATATATATATATATATATATATATATATATATATATATATATATATATATATATATATATATATATATTTATATATATATATATATATAATATTTAACATACCTACACATATATGCAGTCAAAACAAATAAAGGGAACATGCCAACAGCTTAAGCCTAAGGGATAATGGGCAATGAATGGTCAAGTTAATAACAGGTGGCTATGACCATGAGGTCAACTCGCTAGCACATGGGAATTACACCTGCTACACGCATGGACATGTATAAAATAACATATACAAAATCGTATATGTATAATATAATATAATATAATATATACACGCATATATAAATAGCCATATCACTTTTTAAATAGGCATCAACATATATATATATATATATATATATATATATATATATATATATATATATATATATATATATATATATATGATATAGAAGGCACGCATGCTTTTAATAGACCAACTATTAACAAGACCTGTTATGGTCTATAGAACCTGCCACACGCCAACAGTTAAGGACCTATGGGATCAATATCATCTTTAAAAATGAAATCTCCCATATATCTAATAGGACAAAATAGTGTATTATGACAAGACAATTAGAAGGCAAGGGACATGTATTCTATCACACACATACACTAACAAATATACATGCATACATAGAAATATATATGACGCCATACACATATTTTAAGATATATATTAATATGTATATATATACGACAAACACTTATGCAACATATAAAAACAACATACATAAACTATATGATATGCATAAACGTATTATTATACTATAACAAAAAAAATATTTTTAACTTCAAAAAATTATTTCTGTAAAGTTTATTAAAAAAAATATTTAGTGACAAAAATTTATTTTTAAAAATATTTTTCTTATAAAAAATTAAAATTAAAATTTGTAACTCAAAAAAATTTATTATGACAAAACCCAGTACTATAATAAGATATGATAAATAAGATGCACATGCAACGTGGTGTCGGGTCCTACGTGACATAATAAATCCTATGAGCCAGAGAGTATGAAAATTACCTTTTCTGATAGGGCAGACTGAATCGAGAGCTCATTTGATATAGACGAACATAGAGAGCTTGGCGTCGATAAGCGGGACACAATCCTAATTACAAAAATATTTTGTCAAAATTCACGTCCAACTAGATGAAGTCCTATATAGCTAAAGCACGGAAAGCAAATCCTAGGTGTTCTCTATATAGGTACCTTTTGGAATGACCTTGTAAAAATATAGACCTACTAGAGTTATAAATGATGTTTTGTCCTGGTCGGGATCAAACAACGGTATCCGATGGTACCCTGAGTAGGCGTCCAAGAAACTCATTCTCTCGTGTACTAGTTGATCGATCTTTGACAGCGAAAAGTTGTATTTGGGGTAGGCCTTGTTGAGATCAGTAAAATTAATGCAAACCCTCAATTTTTCATTGCTCTTCTACACAACGACTGGATTGTAGAGCCATTTAGGTATTAGACTTACCGAATGTACCTCACCTCTAAAAGCTTCCCTACTTCGTTCTCCATTATTTTAGCCTTTTTCAAGTCTATCTATCATGCCTTCTGGATGATCGACTTGAAAGTTGGGTTGACATGAAGACGACGACAGGCTACGTCAGGATCAATCCCAGAAAAATCACAAAAATCCAAAGCAAAGACATCTAAGTTGCTTTTCAAAAAAGTTATTAACTTTTTTTCTCATGATTGGTAAAAGTTGTCCCAATTGGAAACTTTTTTGTTTGTAGGTTGTCATTAGCACAAACCTCGTTCAGCATTTTAACGACCTTGTTAGTGGAGTAGATCCTGGTCTCTTCCACACTAGGTCGACGATATCGTAGTTGCTACTTTGAAGGGATGCCCCCATCATAGACATCTTCTGTAAGTACCTCTGGTTACTTTTTATTCTCTTTATGGGGTTGAATAGCGGCGATGAAGCCTTCCCTAACTGTGGCTTGGTCGTCCCGAATCTCCATAACTCCTCGGCCAGTAACACATTTGAGCTTCTGGTGGTAGGTCGATGTTACTGCTTTCATGGTGTGAAGTCACCCTCTGCCCATAATGGTGTGGTAGGGTGAGTCAATTTCCACCAAAGGGAACTCGATTAATTTTGAAATATTGCCCTCCCCCACTGACATGACTATCTTTCCTATAGGCATGTTAATCTTTACCGCGAAGCCAACCAGTGGGATGGTTACTGTGGCTATCCCTCCAGGAATGCGCACCCATGCACGGGGGCCCACGACCTTCGTAGGGGGTGTTATTTTGGCCGTTGTTGGCTTTAGAGGTGATTATGGGGGAAACTTATAAAGATTGAGTCACTAGTCTATTTTATACAAAATATACAAAAGAAATGTTGTCAGCTCGAGAGAACAACATCAAAGACATATTGATGCTTGTAAAACTACTAAGCTCGAGGATTCGGGGACTAAGTTACGGGATGTGATGATGTTGGAAACAACACCAGCAGATAAGGTGTTAACAATCTCAAGCAGGCGATAACAATGGCAGCACAAGAGTATATATATATAAAAGTTGGTGAGAAAAAGGGAATGAGCACAACAATATAAATGGTTCGATAATTGCCTACATCCACTGTACAAGTGAGTGTAAATATCACTATAAAAAAGGGCTCTAATCGCCTTAGTAATACAATCACTCCACTTTCTCTCTTTACTGTAAATGCAACAGAGTTTGGCTAGGGTTTGTAATTCTGGATCCTTTTACAAGATAGAGGATAACCTCTATATATTGTGCTTGGGGGGTGTAATGTACCCCCCAAGCATGCAATGAGCATGTGCATGAAGATTCACCCAGTATAAGGATGACACCTGGCTGATCTTAAGTAAACAATGATGACCTCAACATTCCCTCACGCGAAGGGAATGCTTTAGTTATAACAGAATTGTCCACGTCTTCCAAACCATACATGCGCGTGTAAATGCGCGGCACTCTTTAATTGGTGCAACCTCAGCCTAGAAGAGTATGAGGTTATTGAAGTCCGACTGTTGCTTTGTCCGAGGTTATTCATGATGACCTCGACCAACAAGGTTGGCCGAAGTTAGGTATGTGTAGTTGTAACATCGACTTCGGCCGATGAAGATAATGCCAAATGATTGATTCCATGTAACATTACTGATCTCGACTGATTATTGCAATGTTGGCTGGGATTAATGATGGTGTCGAATGGTGGTTGAACCCATGAGTCCTTGATGACCTCGGCCGATGCCCAACCGAGGTTGATGTATGAGGTAGATGCAATATCGGTCGGGGTCGACCTTCTGAGTGATGACCTTGCTGATGGTTGTCATAGGATTTTGGTCACCTCGACAATGAGATTAGTCGAGGTTAGTTGTTCTTAGTAAGAGGGTGCACTTTGGGTATATCAATCGCCCCATAGCCCTTAGTCTTCTATGTGATTATATGACTGAGGGGTATGTAGTTTAGGTCGGATTTCTCTGTGTGCCAATACTTACTTATCGCATGTCATTTACGGAAGTAAGGAGCGTGCTTATCAAGGCATGCCAATTCTGATTTTCCCCTTGGGTTTCCCTAGGGTAATTATGAGTGTTGGGATGTGGGCCCCATTTGAGAAGGTTTAAAAGACCTCTTTTCTTTCCTTCTTCTCTTTCTTCTTTTATTTTCATTTTTCCCACTTGAGCTCTTTCTATAGCTACACTTTCAAATATCCATAGTTGGCTTCCATTTGAGGGTTTCTTCACTTCTAATCCTCTTATCCTTTATTTCGCATCCAGTCAGGTATCATTTCCACCTTTCTTTGCCTTTTTTAGCCATTACTTTTCATTTTTGAATTTTCGATGGGGTTTTATACTTTCCGATAAGGGTTTTTGCATTTTTCGGCGACCTTGAATGTAAAGTGTTCTTGGTTTGAAAACCTTTCACCTTCCTAGTTTGATCTTTAGTTTAGGTTGAGTTAGGTTGTTTACTGATTTGTGATTTTGAGTCCAAGTGTAGTGTCGTATAACTTATGCTCAGACCCTTGTACCAACTCATAGAAGAGTTCCCTTCCCTTCGTGAGAAGACTTTTGAAAAAATTAGGCAGATAGAGCTAGCCCAAGAGGAAGTTTGTAGGGCTGAGGCCTTCCCTTTCAGACCCATCTTTTCTTCACCTCTGAAGGTTATCTACCCTGAGCCAGTCGAGCCTACTGAGCCAGCAGAGGTTCTAGTGGACCCAACACCCATGTCTGAGTCCGAGTCGTCTTCCTCAGACCTCATGGCTGTAGACTCTTTCCAAGAGGCTATGGATTACTCTATCACGTAAGATGAGGTCCCTGAGCAAACCGAGGTTTTGAGCCGTGCCTCGTCTTACCAGGGTGCTAGCACCTCACAACCTTCTTCTGATGTTGAAATTATAGGGCCAAGTATGGCCATTCCCCCATCATTGATGCCATTCCTCTATCGACTGCTACCGGGGCTAAATTTTCTCAGAGGTTTCCTGATGGTGTCCCTGCACCTACCCAGGCCGATGTTGTTAGAGATGAAAATGATGGGCAGGAGAGTGGTATTGATACATCTGAGGCAGTCGAGATTGAGAGCTCCATCAGTGAGTAAGACCTTCTAGATTTTAGGCACCTCTATTCGATAAACTCTTCCATTAACCTTAGGAGACCTCTGAGGGGTGAGAGGGCCTTTGATGGTCGAGTTGGGGAGATCTGTGTCTATGATAAGATGCTCAAGTTGGGCTTCGAACTTCCTATCCACCCTTCCATCAGAGCCATATTATCCCACATAAATTTATCCCTTCATAATTATCCCCTAACGCCTAAAGGGTTATAATTGGGGCCATCGTCCTTTAGAGGGTTTTCCACCACTCAGACCTTCCAGTCAGGGTCTTCACAGGTTGTTACGCCCTTCCTCTATAAAAAACCACCCTAACTATTACCACTTCTTAGCTAGGAAGTCAGACAAGAAAATATTATTGGTTACCTAAACCTCAAACCACAACTGGAAACCTCAATATTTCTTTGCATACAGGCATGGGAATTTGGTCCCCATGAGGCTTCTGGAATGTTAGTTCCAAGGACCCCTCTGAGATGGGGGAAGGTCTCACTTGCTGCTAAAGTCGACCCTAAACTTAGCCAGGATAATTTTCAAAAAGTCAAGAATCTTCAAGATCAGGGGAAGCAGGGTTGACTCGTTAAATATAAATATTTGATGACCCCTTACTACCTCTTTCAGACAGGATTGGGGATGGTTATTTGACAGAGCTTCGTAAGTCTCATTTTTCACAAATTGTAACTCTTACGTTTCATTCCTCTAATTTATTAACTCAGATACATCTTTTACAGAGTGCCCTGAAGGTATATCGAACGACCTCTGGGAAATGTCTTTTCCCAGTCTAATAAAGCAAATGAATAAGAAGGCTGGCAAAAATGTACAACCTCCTACCACCTAACAAAACATTGTCACATCCAAGGCCGATGTTACTAAGAAGAGGAAGACCACTACAGTTTCGGAGGATCAGAGGCCGGGCAAGACTCAGAGAGGGGATCATGCCATTCTCATCTCTACAGATGAGGCCTTGGCTGCTCGTCTTTCTCAGTTGAAGATCAGCGACAATATCATTGGTCATAGTCTGAAGGCCGCTGATGCTATCAACTCTGTGATGACTGAAGAGGATAAGCGTTTCCTACGCTCTTTGGACGTCCCGTTACTGGTCGAGTTTACCCTCCACATATCAATTCAGGTAATAATTTTTATTCATTTGCTCTCCTCAAGTGTAACCTTGGCCATTTTATGTATTATAGTTTATGTGCTTATACATCTGATCTTCTTCTACAGGTTCTCTTGTCCATGCACCGCTTTGTTGACTGGACCCTGAAGAAGATGACCCTTATAGAGAAGGAGAAAGAGGCTGAGAGGGTCCAAGCCTCTTTGAACGCAGAGGTTGAAAGTCTGAAGGAAGAGCTGAAGGAGGTTGACAAGCTGAAGGAAGTTGTTCAGCAGAGAGATAGGGACATGGCCAAGCTCAAGAAGGACTATGATTTAGCTCTGAAGACTAAAGATGATTCTCTGCAGGCTAGGGTGGTTACTTTAGTTAAGGCTGCTTTAGAGGAGGCTTTAGAGAAGATCATCGAAGACTATAATGTCTATGATGAATTTGTTAGCTTTGGCTTTGATTACCTTGAAAGAGGTATCAAAACAACTAGCAAATGTGCAGCTTCTAAGGAAAAAGAGTCAGGGAGTCTGATTGCCTTAGACTTTTAAGGTCTAGGCTTTGGTGACCCCTGGTTTGCTCAAGCCTTGTAAGAGGTTGAAGAGGTCGATGCTGCTCCTGCTGAGACTGCTCCCTTAGAAGTCACTGAGACCGAAGATGTTAATCGTCAGGAAGATACAACCGAGGGGACCAACGTCGTGCATGGTGACACGAATGTACCTGCAGAGGCTTAAGCCTCTTTTCTTATAAAGCTTTAAGAGTATTAATTTTGATTTCCCTTTTGTACCCCTTAGCTTTGTGAACTTTGATGGCCTTTTGGCACATCTGATTTGTAACTCTTGAATATTATTCATTGATAGATCATTAGTCTCATCTTCTTCTTTTTGTATTATTTTCTTCTAGTGTTATGCTTGAATGTCTTGCCTCTTGAATGTTGCTTAAGGTCTGAGACTGCCTTCTTACAATGTTTACCTCATAATTTTCACTAAATTTTTAAGGTAGAGGTCACCATATAATGATGATCACCCTCATATGTTTCACCAAATTAATGATGTTTAAGGTCTGAGCTCACCATATATTATGATGTTCACCCTCATAATTTTCACTAAATTAATGATGTTGAAGGTCTGAGGTCACCATATAATGATGTTCACACTCATAAATTTCACCATATTAAGGGTTTAAGGTCTAAGGTCACCATATAATAATGTTCACCCTCATAATTTTCACCAAATTACCGATGTTGAAGGTGTGAGGTCACCATATAATGATGTTCACCTTCATAAATTTCACCATATTAATGATGTTTAAGGTCCGAGGTCACCATATAATGATGTTTACCCTCATGAATTTCATCAAATTAATGATGTTTAAGGTCTGAGGTCACCATATAATGATGTCCACCCTCATAATTTTCACCAAATTAATGATGTTTAAGGTCTGAGGTCACCATATAATGATGTTTACCCTCATAAATTTGACCAAATTAATGATGTTGAAGGTCCGAGGTCACTATATAATGATGTTCACCCTCATAAATTTCACCATATTAATAATGTTTAAGGTCTGAGGTCACCATATAATGATGTTTACCCTCATAAATTTCATCAAATTAATGATGTTTAAGGTGTGAGGTCACCATATAATGATGTTTACCCTCATGAATTTCACCAAATTAATGATGTTTAAGGTTTGAGGTCACCATATAATGATGTTCACCCTCATAAATTTCACCATATTAAGGGTTTAAGGCATGAGGTCACCATATAATGATGTTCACCCTCATAATTTTCACTAAATTACTGATGTTGAAGGTCTGAGGTCACCATATAATGATGTTCACCGTCATAAATTTCACCATATTAATGATGTTTAAGGTCTGAGGTCACCATATAATGATGTTAACCGTCATAAATTTCACCATATCAATGATGTTTAAGGTCTGAGGTCACCATATAATGATGTTCACCCTCATAAATTTCACCAAATTAATGATGTTTAAGGTCTGAGGTCACCATATAATGATGTTTACCCTCATAAATTTCAACAAATTAATGATGTTTAAGGTCTGAGGCCACCATATAATGATGTTCACCTTCATAATTTTCACCAAATTAATGATGTTTAAGGTCTGAGGTCACCATATAATGATGTTTGCCCTCATAAATTTGACCAAATTATGACGTTTTATGCATATAACAAAAGTATCAGCACAACATTTCTCTTCTCATTAAAATCCTCTTCATGAAATGATACATGTATTATGAAGAAACAATTGTAACATCATATGTAATATTTCTTCAAATGGTCTGCATTCCAGGGATTGGAGAAAGGTTCCCCTTTGAGATTTTCTAGTCGGTAGGTACCAGGCACAACCTCATCATGTACTCTGTAAGGACCATGCCAGTTTAGGTGGAGTTTAGTTTGCCTTCTGCAACGTCTTCTTCAGGACTAGGTCTCCTACAGCTACAGGCTTTGATTTCACCCTTTGATTGTAGAACCTCGCAGTTCTCTGCTGGTAGGCTGCCTGTGTAATCTCCGCATCTTCTCTTCTTTCTTCAATTAAATCCAGATTAAGTCTTCTCTCCTCTTCATTCCTTTGAGGGTCATAGGTCTGAACTCTATGAGTGGGAAGTCCTACCTCTGTTGGGATGACAACCTCTGAACCGTGGGCCAAAATAAAAGGAGTCTCTCCCGTTGGTGTCCTTGCTGTCGTCCTATAGGCCCATAACACAACGTATACCTCCTTTTTCCATCTCCCTTTGGCCTCTTCCAACCTCTTATTTATCCCGTTAATGATTGTTCGGTTCATGACCTCACTCTGCCCATTTTCTTGGAGTCGGCCAGTGTGACACCCCGACTGATTAATACCCAGGTAGCTACTCCTTTATTAAATTAATACAAAATGTCAAGTTGGTTCAGTTAATAGCATCACTGTCGAAAACATTTTTTTTTATAATTACTAACCACCTAGTATTTGAAAAGTGAGATGTCAGATTTTAAAATAAGGCTGATTAACATGCATTGAAAGAATAATGAAAGAATAACATAACCATACACCATAAAGTCTCAATAAAGTAACCAACAATTAATAGTAAGTCCAGAGGGAAAACTCCTCACAATAATCCCACGACTGAAATAATAAAACAGTGTATCCTGAATTAATTACATGCCAAAAGTCTGAATAACTGAAATATGAAATGTCTCTAATAGAAATGGGCGGCATGCCCTACAAATGATGAAAACTCAATAGAGTCAAGACAAAAGAAGTGTCTACTAGCAAGTCCCTGTAACTTCCACAAACAGCTACAGCTCGTCACCTGAATGGAAATCCTATGCATGGTGTCCTTGTGGCTGGGCACCTAAAAGGTTTTTACAAAAATAGATTTGAAAGCAAACGGGTCAGAGCCCAAAAGTGGAGAGTATTTTAAAAACAGCAAGTGCTTTAATAACATTAAAACAATGAATGAAAAATACATATTAGGACGTGCACTCTCATGAAATACTCACCTCTCGACTAATTGTGCACTCCTAACGTACCGTACCCATCTAAGTGACATTCATATCTAACTAAACCGTCATAAGTTTTACCCCTTTCTACTCGATTCCCATTATACATTCTAATGTTATCAATTAATTAGAGGGCTTTACTTAAACTCGGATTCTCAATTATTAGCAATACAATTCACTACAGATTATCCCTTTTTATTTTCTCAAAGCGTTACCATAATTATACACACAATACCAAGCTGAAAGTTCTCATTATTTAAGCGTATATTATTAACGTCATAAATATATAATACAAGCACCCCGAGACTAAGATGCAGCGCACACATACTCTGCTATCCATCCCGGTACATCACGTACATAAGGATCACGCATTCCGAATCTCTCAGGAATCGTTCTCAGATAACAACAATCACAAACAATGGAGGCGAACACAGTCACATCACATGGGTCACGCACATACCTACGCTCCCACGATCAGCAAACTTATATACTTCCCAATAAGTCCTTCTCTGACCTATGTCCTCGAGGTACCAATCTAAATCCCCCCCGTAGGCAACAAAGGTTAGATGGCCCTAAGCGAACGCAAACCTCCCGTGATAGCAAGTATGGTAGGTATGTAATATACATAAAATCATATATACTAAGCATGCAAACTTCTTAGTAATTACCATAATTATTAGTGGTATATTTCTCATTCTCATACCAACTTATAATGTTACACCATTCACATATCCCCGGTTAATACAAATATATAAGTCGTCAATAATCCTCACATCGTATATAGTCACTAGCGTCCTAATCCACAAATATCATTTGGTTCAAATCACACTTCTATGTTTCACTCCTCAAAATATCCCAAATCTCCCAATTATACCAAATAGTTAACAAGGGAAGGTTATCTCTACAATTAAATAAGGTTGCGGGACACTAGAAATCAAATCAGGGAAAAAAGGCCATTCTGTCAACTCGTTAGAAGTCTCGTTCGAACGAGGTCGTTCGAACGAGAGTTCGTTCGAACGAAGTGGGCATCTAACGAGATCTCGTTCGAATGAAAGTCATCGATCGAACATCCCACTCGTTAGAAGTCAAACTGTCAGCTCGTTAGAAGCTCGTTCGAACGACCTGGGCAGGCCTTCTAACGAGGTGACAGTTCGAGCCCAGAATTCTCCTATTACGTTTTTTACCAATTTTCTTCACCTCTAATCTCATCTAAACATCATTCCAACAATATTTCAAGGTGTCTAATCATTTATAAACATACTTAGGTCGTATTTTAACATATATATGGGATCAAATCATCCTAAACCACATCTAATCATCAAATCTCCCCAATTTTCCCCAAATCTCATGAACATGAACCCTAGAAATTTAGAGTTATCAATAACCATAATTAAATCTGTTTTTGTGATATAAAAGATGTATTTCTATCAGAATAATCACCCAAACATGATTCTACATGCAATCTCCTTATAAAAATGTGAATTTCTAATTCCAATTCAATGGGTTTTTATCAATCTCCCAAAACAATCCAATTTTCATAAATTTCTAAGCATGGAAGAAACATTCGTTGCAAATAACGTAATTAAACCACTTGCTTCTGATCTTTCTCTGAATTTGGTGTTGAATCCTGGATGTAGGTTGCTCTCTCCTTTTCTCCCAAGGTTGAAGGTTGAGGATGGGGTTAGGGTTCTCTTTTTGGGAACTTCTCCTAACTTCTCATGAAACCCCCGTCGCCCTCCAATCAGTTAATTGCTGGTAATGGGTTAGTGGGTCATTAAATTCCCTATTTTAAACTCCCAAAATTCGTTGGTCATAATTCCTAAAATTCCAAAATTACCAAAATACCCTTTTAAGATGCCTGTATGGCCTAAAAATGCCCCGGGACCCAAATTAAACCCCCGGCTAGTGTTTTCTGACTATTTCGACCCTTCCGAACGCGTTGGCGCACTCAAAATGACCATATGGTTGATAAAAATAAAATCCACTTTTTAATTAAAATAATTATATTCCTGATGCGACTGTCACACGCGTCCTAACAAAATTTTCAATTTGCCGTATTTCAATTTCACGACAAATTCAATATATATTCAATATTCATTATAATCAAATAATACCCATTATAATCAAATACCAACTCACATCTCGTTAGTATTTTATCCGGATTAATTCTCAATTAATACCCATTTAATTCAATTAATCCCATAAATAAATATCACAAAAATAGGGGTATTACATACTTCCCCCCTAATAACAGAATTTCGTCCCGAAATTCGGAACTAGAAAGTACCTGGTAAAAATAACTCTGGATAACGTGCACGCATCTCATCCTCGCGCTCCCATGTGGACTCCTCGACATTATGATGTCGCCACTGAACACGCACTAACGGAACTATCTTTGATCGCAATTTCCGCTCACTTCGGTCTAAAATAGCAATCGGCCCCTCCTCGTAGGAGCTATTAGGCTGGAGATCGATGTCCTCCAAAGCAATGTGAGAATGAGCCAAATCGTCTCTAAGATATTTCCTTAGCGAGGAAATATGAAACACATCATGAATCCTGTGCAAATGCTCCGGTAACCCAAGTCTATATGCAACAGGCCCAATCCGCTCGATGATAGGGAATGGCCCCACATATCTCGGTGCCAACTTCCCCTTCTTCCCAAATAGCATAATCCCCTTCATAGGGGATACTCTGAGTAAAACCTGGTCCCCCACTTGGAATTCCCTGAAGAACCTCTTCGCATCAGCATAGATATTCTACCGATCCTGAGCTACCCGAATACGACTCCGTATCAATTCTATCATCGCCGAAGTATCCTGAATCACTTCCAGCCCAAGTAGTTTGTTGTCCCCCACCTCCAACCAACATGCTGGGGAACGACAAGGTCTACTGTACAACGCCTCAAATGGAGCCATGCCAATGGTGAACTGGTAGGAGTTGTTGTAAGCAAACTCCACCAGCGGAAGATACTGCTCCCATCCACCCCCGAAATCAATGATGCACATACGCAACATGTCCTCCAACATCTGATTTGTACGCTCGGTTTGCCCATCGGTCTGCGGATGATAAGCCGTACTCAACTGCAATTTCGTGCCCATGGCCTCCTGAAAACTCTTCCAAAACCGTGAAACGAATATCTTGTCTCTATCAGACACGATATTTAGGGGCACACCGTGAAGTCTCACTATTTCTACAATAAAGAGCTGGGCTTACTGTCCCGTAGTGTAGTCTGTCCTTACGGGTAGAAAATGAGCGACTTTGGTCAACCTGTCCACAATTACCCAAATGGAGTCGTGACCTCTCTGTGACGTAGGCAACCCCGTGATAAAGTCCATGGATATGCTCTCCCACATCCACATCGGGACCTCTAATGGCTGTAGAAGTCCTGCCGGTCTCTGATGATCCACTTTTACCAGCTGATAAGTGGCGTATTTAGAAACAAACACGACAATATCTTTCTTCATCCCGCTCCACCAATACTATCGTATCATGTCTTGGTACATTTTGTCCCCATCGGGATGTACCGCGAACCGTGAGCCGTGCGACTCTGCCATCACCTCGTGTCGTAATTCCTCCCCTTTCGGAACTACCAGTCTCCCATTGAAGCGTAATCCCCCGTCTGAACTAACGGTATAGGACTCGAATTCCCTCTGCTAGTAATCGAACTATCTTCTCCTGACAGAACGAGTCATTTGCCTGTGCCCTTACCACCTTCGTGACAACCTGCGGTGTAACAGTCATCATAGACATGAACAATCGGGCCACTGCATCCTGGTATCCCAACTCCTTCCACTTTGCCTTCCACACCCCTGCCACCTCATCTACTGGCCTACGGCTCAACGCGTCTGCTACCACGTTAGCCTTCCCCGGGTGATATTAGATATCGAACTGATAATCCTTCACAAACTCAAGCCACCTTCGCTGCCGCATATTCAACTCCTTCTGCGTGAATAGGTACTGTAGGGACTTGTGGTCTGTGAATAATCGAAACTTCTCCCCCAAAAGGTAATGTCTCCAAATCCGAAGGGCAAATACCACTGCCGCTAACTCCAAGTCATGGGTGGGGCAATTCTTCTCGTGAGGCTTAAACTTATGGGAAGCATAAGCTATGGCCTGACTCTCCTGCTGCAATACACTTCCAAGTCCTTGTAAAGACGCATCGGTGTAAACTAGATACTCAACTCCCAGTCTCGGCAATGCTAACACAGGTGCTGAGGTCAACTTGTCCTTAAGCTCATCAAATGCCAACTGACAGGCATCCCTCCAAATGAATGGCACACCCTTACGAGTCAGATGTGTCAAAGGGCCCGCTATCTTTGAGAAACCCCGAATAAACCTCTTGTAGTATCCTGCTAGGCCCAAGAAACTACGGATCTCAGTCGGTGTCGTGGGCTGTCCCCACTACCTCACTGCGGATACCTTACCCGGATCAACAGATATCCCCCGGTCGGAAATAATATGCCCCAAAAATTGAACCTCCTTCAGCCAAAACCCGCACTTCTCATACTTTGCATACAGCTCGTTCTGACGTAGCGTCTGTAAAACCTGCCTCAAATTCTTGGCGTGATCCTCCTCTGTCTGGGAGTAGACCAGAATGTCATCAATGAAGACAATGACGAACTGATCTAGGAACTCTCTGAACACCCTATTCATCAAGTCCATAAACACGGCTGAATCATTGGTCAAACCAAAAGGCATAACCCAAAACTCGTAGGAACCATATCTTGTTCAGAAAGCAGTCTTCGAGACGTCCTCTTCCCTGATACGCAACTGATGGTATCCCGATCGCAAATCAATCTTTGAGAAGAAAGAATCTCCTCTCAGCTGGTCGAATAAGTCATCGATTCGGGGCAACGAATACTTATTCCATATCGTGGCCTTATTCAACTCCCGGTAATCCAGACACAACCTCAACGATCCATCCCTCTTCTTAACGAACAACACAGGGGCATCCCACGATGAAGTACTCCTCCGAATAAACCCCTGACCCAATAACTGCTCAATCTGATCCCGTAATTCTCTCATCTCAGCTGGAGCTATACGGTAAGGTGCGCGGGCAATAGGCCGAGTGCCCGACATCAAATCGATCACAAAATCTATCTCTCTATTCGGAGGTAATCCAGGTATATCCTGAAATACATCGGCAAACTCTCGAACTATCGGAATCGAATCAAGTGGTATAACCACTTCCTTAGAGGTCTCCTCCTCTATATAGTACAGGTGAATGGACGATCCTCCCTCAGGACGAGGCATCGCCACTAAAAATATCTCCTGCCCGGTAATGGCAAAGATAATACTCCTACTAAAACAGTCAATCATGGCTCGGTACGCAACTAGCCAATCCATACCAGTAATGGCATCATACTCGGTCATCTCTAACACTAACATATCTGCAGGTAAAGTAAACCTCCTGATCTCTATACCCACGCCTCTACATACAAGGGAAATCACAGAACCCCTACTCAACGGTGAATCTACACAAGTAACCGTACTCTCGGCGGTGTCTAACAACCCAATGGTGCATGCAAATCTCATAGCAATAAAATAATGTGTAGCCCCCGTCAAATAAAATACGCCCCATAGTCCCCTGAATAGAGAACATACCCTCAATGGCTGGTGGATCCTGTGGGGCTGCGGCGTGCTGAAGCTGATACACTCGCCCATACTGAAGTTGTCCCTGCTGAACTGGAACCGCTGGCACGGGTGGTAATGCTGCCATCTGTGGCGGTGCTGGGAGGGCGGCGGGAAACATAGGCCTCTGCGGCTCCTGGCGAGCACCCTGCTGCTGCTGCGACAATCCTGACGTTTGTGGCCAGTCTTACCACACACATAACACTTCCCCGAGAAGTTTCCCCCCCGATGTCCCTGCTGCCCTCGGCCCTGGTGGTCGTGTCCATTCCTCCCCTGGCCCTGCTGAAACTGCTGTTGGCCGTTCTGACCCTGCTGGCCCTAATGGCCGTTTGGACCCTGATGGCCATTCGGACCCTGATGGCCCTGCCTAAAACCTCCCTGTTCGTGCCTGAAATTCCCCGACCTGAACCTCTTATGATCCCCCTGCTGGGAACCCTGGTCACCCTGCCTCTGCTCCTGAGTCGATTGTGCCCCACTGGCACCATTTCCCCCAGTCCTGCCCTGATGGATGGACTCTCCTGATCTCTTACTCTCAGCCATGTGAAAGCGGTGATCCTGGCAGTGTAACAGTGCAGCATTAACCACGTCAGAATAAGTGGCCAACGAGAGGTTCCCCAACAAATGCTGATGGATCCTCCATGTCAATCCATCGATAAACTTCTGAATCTTCTTCTCTTCTGTCGGTATCTCATCCGGGACAATATTCAGCAAATTTGTGAATTCAGCCTCATACTCGGCCACAGTCTTACCCTCCTGCCTGAGATTCATTAACTTCCTCCTTATTTTCGTGTGAACGGCTGACGAAAAATACTTGCGGTCGAACCGCACCCAAAACTCTCGTATCGTGAGAGTATCTCTCTCCTCCACGGTGGTAATAGACTCCCACCACTGCAGTGCAAATCCCACTACCTTGAAAGTAGCTAGCACCTGCTTCTGAACGTCAGTGCACTCATACATCCTCAAGTGCCTCTGAATATCTTTCCTCCACTGACTTGAAACCACAACATCGGAGCTACCTGCGAACTCCGGTGGGTGTGCTTTCTGAAAAGCATCACGTACGCATTCCCAAGCAGACGTGAATGCATGTGCCTGAACTGGCGCGGCTACTGGCACCTGGGGTGGTGCCTGCTGTACAACGGCGAGAGCGACATTTACCGCTTGGGCTATAATGGCTGCAACCTCAGCGGCATTCATGGTGCCCTGTACTGGAGCTGACTGGGGATCCGACTGTGCATTCCTAGGAACCCGTGGTGCACGTCGTGGAGGCATCTGAAATAAGAGTAAAGTCTATAAGTTCGCAGTTATAAACTTAAAATAGCTGAAGAGCGAAGCATACATAAAGGAATACAACAGTCCTAAAATATAGGGCTCTACATCAAAGAAAGCTCAGCGGAAACATAATAAGCCGTAAGATCCTAAAGGACACTAGAACCTGATGCTCTGATACCACCTGTGACACCCCGACTAATTAAATACCGGGTAGCTACTCCTTTATTAAATTAATACAAAATGTCAAGTTGGTTCAGTTAATAGCATCACTGTCGAAAACATTTTTTTTTATAATTACTAACCACCGAGTATTTGAAAAGTGAGATGTCAGATTTTAAAATAAGGCTGATTAACATGCATTGAAAGAATAATGAAAGAATAACATAACCATACACCATAAAGTCTCAATAAAGTAACCAACAATTAATAGTAAGTCCAGAGGGAAAACTCCTCACAACAATCCCACGACTGAAATAATAAAACAGTGTATCTTGAATTAATTACATGCCAAAAGTCTGAATAACTGAAATATGAAATGTCTCTAATAGAAATGGGTGGCATGCCCTACAAATGATGAAAACTGAATAGAGTCAAGACAAAAGAAGCGTCTACTAGCAAGGCCCTGTAACTTCCACAAACAGCTACAGCTCGTCACCTGAATGGAAATCCTATGCATGGTGTCCTTATGGCTGGGCACCTAAAAAGTTTTTACAAAAATAGATTTGAAAGCAAACGGGTCAGAGTCCGAAAGTGGAGAGTATTTTAAAAATAGTAAGTGCTTTAATAACATTAAAACAATGAATGCAAAATACATATTAGGACGTGCACTCTCATGATATACTCACCCCTCGACTAATTGTGCACTCCTAACGTATCGTACCCATCTAAGTGACATTCATATCTAACTAAACCGTCATAAGTTTTACCCCTTTCTACTCGATTCCCATTATACATTCTAATGTTATCAATTAAATAGAGGGCTTTACTTAAACTCGGATTCTCAATTATTACCAATACAATTCACTACAGATTATCCCTTTTTATTTTCTCAAAGCGTTACCATAATTATACACACAATACCAACATGAAAGTTCTCATTATTTAAGCATATATTATTCACGTCATAAATATACAATACAAGCACCCCGAGACTAAGCTGCAGCGCACACATACTCTGCTATCCATCCCGGTACATCACGTACATAAGGATCACGCATTCCGAATCTCTCAGGAATCGTTCTCAGATAACAACAATTACAAACAATGGAGGCGAACACATTCACATCACATGGGTCACGCACATACCTACGCTCCCACGATCAGCAAACTTATTAACTTCCCAATAAGTCCTTCTCTGACCTATGTCCTCGAGGTACCAATCTAAATCCCCCCCGTAGGCACACAAAGGTTAGATGGCCCTAAGCGAACGCAAACCTTCCGTGATAGCAAGTATGGTAGGTATGTAATATACATAAAATCATATATACTAAGCATGCACACTTCTTAGTAATTACCATAATTATTAGTGGTATACTTCTCATTCTCATACCAACTTATAATGTTACACCATTCACATATCCCCGGTTAATACAAATATATAAGTCGTCAATAATCCTCACATCGTATATAGTCACTAGAGTCCTAATCCACAAATATCATTTGGTTCAAATCACACTTCTATGTTTCACTCCTCAAAATATCCCAAATCTCCCAATTATACCAAATAGTTAATAAGGGAAGGTTATCTCTACAATTAAATAAGGTTACGGGACACTAGAAATCAAATCAGGCCAAAAAGGCCATTCTGTCAACTCGTTAGAAGTCTCGTTCGAACGAAGTGGGCATCTAATGAGATCTCGTTCGAACGAAAGTCATCGAACAAACATCCCACTCGTTAGAAGCCAAACTGTCAGCTCGTTAGAAGCTCGTTCGAACGACCTGGGCAGGCCTTCTAACGAGGTGACAGTTCGAGCCCAGAATTCTCCTATTACGTTTTTTACCAATTTTCTTCACCTCTAATCTCATCTAAACATCATTCCAACAATATTTCAAGGTGTCTAATCATTTATAAACATACTTAGGTCGTATTTTAACATATATATGGGATCAAATCATCCTAAACCACATCTAATCATCAAATCTCCCCAATTTTCCCCAAATCTCATGAACATGAACCCTAGAAATTTAGAGTTATCAATAACCATAATTAAATCTGTTTTTGTGATATGAAAGATGTATTTCTATAAGAATAATCACCCAAACATGATTCTACATGCAATCTCCTTATAAAAATGTGAATTTCTAATTCCAATTCAATGGGTTTTTATCAATCTCCCAAAACAATCCAATTTTCATAAATTTCTAAGCATGGAAGAAACATTCGTTGCAAATAACGTAATTAAACCACTTGCCTCTGATCTTTCTCTGAATTTGGTGTTGAATCCTGGATGTAGGTTGCTCTCTCCTTTTCTCCCAAGGTTGAAGGTTGAGGATGGGGTTAGGGTTCTCTTTTTGGGAACTTCTCCTAACTTCTCATGAAACCCCCGTAGCCCTACAATCAGTTAATTGCTGGTAATGGGTTAGTGGGTCATTAAATTCCCTATTTTAAACTCCCAAAATTCGTTGGTCATAATTCCTAAAATTCTAAAATTACCAAAATACCCTTTTAAGTTGCCGGTATGGCCTAAAAATGCCCCGGGACCCAAATTAAACCCCCGGCTAGTGTTTTCTCACTATTTCGACCCTTCCGGACGCGTTGGCGCACTCAAAATGACCATATGGTTGATAAAAACAAAATCCACTTTTTAATTAAAATAATTATATTCCTGACGCGACTGTCACACGCGTCCTAACAAAATTTCCAAATTGCTGTATTTCAATTTCACGACAAATTCAATATATATTCAATATTCATTATAATCAAATAATATCCATTATAATCAAATACCAACTCACATCTCGTTAGTATTTTATCCGGATTAATTCTCAATTAATACCCATTTAATTCAATTAATCCCATAAATAAATATCACAAAAATACGGGGTATTACAACCAGGTGAGGAGAAGATCTGCTTGATCCCCACTCTTTCACAATATTTTTCTAAGGAAGCATTCTTGAACTGGGTTTCATTGTCTGAGATGAGGGTATTTGAAAAACCATACCTGCATATGATGTTCTTCCAGATAAACTGGAAGGCCTTCTGCTCTGTAATCGTGATCATCGGCTCAGCTTCTACCCACTTGGAGAAGTAATCAATGGCAACCACTAAGAATCGATAGTTATTCGCAGCCCTTGGCAAGGGTCCTACCAAGTCGATACCCCATACTACAAATAGCCAAGGTGAGCTGATTGACATCATAGGTTGATGAGGCTGATGGGGGATGGTGGATAATCTCTCGCACTTATCGCATTTCTTCACATATGCCATTGCATCTTTGGACAAGGTCGGCCACCAGTACCCCTGAGTGATTATCCTCTTAGCTAAAGGTCTTCCTCCTATGTGACTGGAGCAAGAGCCCTCATGTACATCTTACAAGACATATGGAACCCCTAAAGGGTGGACATATCCGAGGAGAGGGAGTAGGAACCCCTTCTTATATAAGACATCTCCTATAATTGAGAACTTAGCAGCCCTAAACCTCAGCTTTCTCCTTTCTAACTTTGATTCTGGTATCTCTCCCTATCTGATGTATCTGATAAGAGGGGGTCCGTCCATGAGGCTTCCGTAGTCAAGTTGAGGCAAGTTCTGGCAACCACTTCTTATTCAATGGTTGACTTGAGCAGAGTCTCAACTGGTACTGTTCTTCTTATGTCTTTCCTCGTTGCTGAGGCTAACCTTGTGAGTGCATCGGCTCGGCTGTTGTCTTGTCGAGGTATTCTCTTCATCTTCACTTCCTTAAAGCTTTCTAGCATCATTCTCACCTTCTTGAGGTATTTGGCCATTCTTTCATCTTTAGCCTCATACACCCCCAGGATTTGGTTGACAACTAACCTTGAGTCACTGTGGGCTAGGAATCGGCCAACACTAAGGGATTTTGCTAAGGAGCGACCTGTTATCAATGCCTCGTACTCTGACTCGTTGTTCGAAGCTTTAAAGTTGAACCTCAGTGCATATTTAATTTCGATGCCGTTCGGTACCGACACTATCGGGCCTGCTCCAATTCAAACTTCACATGAGGACCCATCAACGAAGAGGTTCCAAACATCTTCATTTAAAGAGATGTTACCTTCTGACAGGGTCCCTTGCCTCAAGAGGTATCTTTCTTCCTCATTTTCCACTAAGCTTTTCCTGGCTTTCCTTGACTCAACCTCGTTCGGACTTTAGAAGACGTTACTCTTTGGTTCAATTGCAACCTCTTGACTAATCTCAATATTATCCTCTTCCCAAGTGAATTCAGCTACAAAGTCTGCAAGTGGATTCCCTTTGATGGCAACCCTGGGTTGATAAACAATGTCATATTCCCCCAACTCGATGGCCTAGGTAATCAGCCTGCCTGACTTCTCAAGCTTATATAGGACCTGTCTGAGTGGGGAATCGGTGAGTATGCCCATAGAATGGGCTTGGAAGTATGGCTTCATCTTCCTATAGACATGTATCAAAGTTTAAGCTAACTTTTCCATTCTAGGGTACTTCTGTTCAGACCCTTGAAGGGCCTTACTATTGAAGTATACTGGCCTTTTCACTCCATCATCTTCTCTTACTATGGCTGCACTGATGGCTGATTCTGAAATAGCTAGATATACATACATCTTTTCCCCCAGAATGGACCGAGATAGGAGTGGGGGGATCCGAGGTAGGACTTGAGCTCCTTAAAAGCTTTTTTGCAATCCTCATCCCATTCGAAGGCTTTTGTAAGCAGTTTGAAAAAAGGAAGACACTTATTTGTAGCTTTTAAAATGAACCTGTTGAGGGCGATAACTCTTCCGGTTAACCTCTAAACATCTTTGATAGATCTGGGTGTCTTCATTTCTAGCAAGGCCTTTATCTTCTCAGGGTTGGCTTCTATTCCCTTCTGATTAATGATGAATCTAAGGAACTTTCCTGCTCCTACCCCGAAGACACACTTAGCTGGGTTGAGCTTCATCCTGTATTTGTCCATGGTGTTGAAAGTTTTTACAAGGTCGGCCACATGAGTGTCAGCTTCAGACTCTTAGTCAATATGTCATCCACATATACCTCCATGGACCTGCCTATCTGATCTTCAAACATCTTATTTACAAGATGTTGATAAGTATCCCCTGCATTCTTCAAGCCGAAGGGCATGACCTTGTAGCAATAGGTCCCCTTATTTATGATGAATGTTGTCTTCTCTGAGTCTTTCGAGTTCATGAAGATCTGATTATACTCAGAATAGGCATTCATGAAGCTCATGAGCTCATGTCCTGCTGTGGCATCCACCATCTGATCAATTCATGGCTGGGAGAAGCTATCTTTTGGACAAGACTTGTTCAAATCAGTGAAATCTACGCACATCCTCCATTTTCCATTTATCTTTGGCACTATGACTGCGTTGGACAACCACTCGGGGTATACGACCTCTCTGATGAACTTGGCTTCTTTAAGCTTTCTGACCTCTTCATAGGAAGAGTAGCCCTCAAGGAATTTGAGGCTGTGCCTTCAACGGTCTACCAAATGCTAAAATTCCCGACTCCCTATAGGGTAGGGAAAGTGTAAGGTGACCAAACATCGGCACGATAATGCTACTTCAATTCCATGGAAGAGAGAAAGGCTCATAAGAGGGCAACAACCACGTATAACATCGACACGCTTGATCCTAGGGATGAGACAAAGCTCAAGAAGGGAGAAGTCCCGAAAGAGGTAAATCCATCGTCCTTAATAAGGACGAGCTGAAAAAAATCATCCAAATTGGCAAAGCCCTAAGACCTGAGATCAAGGAAGAGCTGGTGAAGTTATTGAGGAAGAGACAAAGTGTCTTTTCCTGGAGCCACGCAGACATGCCGAGTATTGACCCTGAAGTTATGTGACATAAACTCAATGTTTTAGAAGACGCCAAGCCCATCAAGTAAAGAAAAAGAGTTTACTCAAGGGAAAAGTATGATGTCTTCAGGGAAGAGGTCAGAAATCTTGAAGAATCCAAGTTCATCAGAGAGGTCATATACCCCGAGTGGTTGTCCAACGCAGTCATAGTGCCAAAAGCAAATAGCAAATGGAGGATGTGAGTAGATTTCACCGATTTAAATAAGTCTTGTCTAAAAGACAGCTTCCCCCTACCGTAAATTGATCAGATGGTGGATGCCACAGCATGAAATGAGCTCATGAGCTTCATGGATGCCTATTTCGGGTATAATCATATCTTCATGAACTCGAAAGACTCAGAGAAGACAACGTTCATCATATATAATGGGACCTATTACTAAGAGGTTATGCCCTTCGAGCTGAAGAATGCAAGGGCTACTTACCAACGTCTTATAAATAGGATGTTTGAGGATCAGATAGGCAGGTCCATAGAGGTATATGTAGATGACATGCTGACAAAGAGCCTGAAGACCGACACTCATGTGGCCGACCTTTAAAGAACCTTTGACACCATGGACAAGTATAGAATGAAGATCAACCCAGCCAAGTGTGTCTTCGGGGTAGGATCGGGAAAGTTTCTGGTATTCATCATCAATCAGAGGGTAATAGAGACCAACCCTGAAAAGATCAAGGCCTTGCTATAAATAATGTTCACCATATATTATGATGTAGCATTATCGTGTCGATGTTTGGTCACCATGCACTTCCTCTACCCCATAGGGAGTCGGGGATTTTAGCATTTGGTGGACCGTTGAAGGTATGACCTCAAATTCCTTGAGGGCTACTCTTTCTATGATGAGGTTGTAAGCTGAGAAGACATTCTTATCCATAATAAATAAGTTGATTTTTCTTGTCATCCTCTTAGTCCACTTATCTCCCATTCTTACATCCATCTCATACATGCCCAACGGATAAACCTTTTCTCTACTGAAACTGATCAAGGGGTGATGGTAAGGGACAAGCCTAGCTCTGCTAAGGCACAGGGTCTTGAAACAGGGCCAAAACATAACATCTGCTGAACTTCCCCCGTCAACGAGTATCCTATGAACTTCACACCCATGCACTCTCGTGGTGATTACCAGAGGGTCATCGTGAGGAGCTAAGATACCTTTGAAACCAAGTCTTGAGAAGACAACTATGAGGGTATCCATATCTACCTTCTTTCTCTTTTCGTGTTTTATCTTTGAAAATGCCAAGTTCAGAACCTCTACTTTGGTCACTGACTTGGCTTCTTCCACGTGAGCTTTGCGGTCGACTACCTCTGAGCCACCCCCTGCTAGTTCTCCACAGATGGTATTAACACCAAAAGAGATCATGTCGACCCTATTCACTGGGATATTATTATCTTTTGGTGGGAGGTCAGGGTCATCATCATCATAATCTGAGTCCTCAGCTCTTCTGGTTAGGGCATCTTCCCGATACCTATCATTTCTTTTCTTTTTAGGTTCGTCTCTTCCTCCCTCAGAAGATCTTCCATCTACGTACTTTTTGATTTTTCCAAATTTTAACATCTTCTCAACCTCATCCTTTAAGGTAAAGTACTTGTCAGTCAGATGGTCGTGGTCTTGGTGGAACTCACACTACATGTTCTTATTCCTCTTATGCGGAGGAGCCTTTAGTTTCTCCGGCCATCTCAGGGACCTGTCATTCTTTATTTCATTGAGGATGTGTTCGTAGCTCACAGTTAGAGGAGTGTAGTGTGCAAACTTGTCGTCTGCAGCCCTCTTCTTTCCATCCTTCTTCCTTTGGAATTTTCCACTGCTACTCCCGTTTTTATCCTCATACTTTGCGGCCATCGCTTCTTTAATATTCATTACCCTATCAGCTATTGCTAACAGCTCGGCTATAGATTTTGGAGGGTCTTTAGCAAGCTTCCAAAGTAACTTCCCCTTACGTAGTCCTCCTATAAGGTTTGTGATGGCTATATTCTCTTCATAATCTTCAACCTCCGATTTTTTCTTGTTGAATCTTGCAATGTAGTCTCCGAGGCTCTCATTCTTGCCTTGTTTTATGTAGAGTAGATGGGTTGCCTTCTTCTGAGGTATTACCCCAAAACAGAAGTTGTGTATGAACCGCTCAGCCAAACCTTTAAAGTTCTCCACATAATGTTTAGGAAGGGAAGTGAACCAAATATGCGCAGCTCCCGTCAAAGTGCTTGAAAAAGCTCGGCACCTCATCTCATCAGGGATTGAATAAATATCTGCTGCAGATTGATACATCTCAATATGATGTACCGGGTTGGTACTTCTATCATACTTGGGAGACACGATTGGTGGTTTGAATTTGTCAGGGGTTGGGAAGTTCACAATTCTTACCACAAATGGGGAGCCCTCTGAGAACCCCCTTTGCAGTGGGTCTCGACTTTTTATGAGGTTCCCTATCATCTCTTTCAGACATTGAATGGAGTCATTCCATGGATTAGCAATGTCGGCCTGGCTGAGGTTATCCCTAGCCACCTCCAAGGGGTGAAGTGAGGGTTCCTCATCTGCTGCACAACGTCGGCTGTTGACCTCTTGGCCACAGTCTCTACCATGTAAGGGTCGGCTATGGCGAGGCCGATGTTCACCATCTTCCCTCTGAGAGCCAGCTGAACTTCTCGACCTGGATAATCTATGCCTCATATCATTAACTGGGCCAATCCTTTCAAAGACTGACCCTCTACTTCAGCAATCAAAAGCTGATCCTCTTGGCTGGGCATCACCAACCTCGACCCTTCTTACTCTGTAATCTCGGCTCTGCTGTATAGGACGTACTGTGTTGTCTGAAACCTCATATGTCTCCCAGAAGTCTACTGGAGCATCCTCTGCTTCAATATCATTGTACCTATCCTCAAGGCAAGGGTTTCCTTGCCTCCCCAGATGCAAACGCCTAGGGTCAACAACATCCCTCCTCCGCTGAGGTGTAGGTTGGTCCTTTCGCGGTGCCTGCGGTGGCCCTCTGGACTCTAGATATGGTTGAACAGTCGTCGGAGTAATCATTTCCGATGAGACCCCAGGTGAACTTATCATATTTTGGCTTAGCTGGGCAAACTGCTCCTTCATTGCTTGTTGCGTTGCAACCAATGACCTCAAGGCTGCTACCACCTCAGCCATCTCGGACTAGGGTGGTGCTTGGCTGGAATTGGGTCCTCTAACACCAGATGGTGGAGGAGGTGATGGTAACTCCGGTATAAAGAGCTTGTGATGAAAATATTAGAGAGCTTATATACCTTAAAGGACCTCTTTCAATGGTAAAATTGCTTCACACGAAGGGTGAAGCCTAGTTCACCACCAGAGTCTCCGGTGAGGTTAAGCTACGAAAATGAAGAGATGATTCTTCTCGTTCCCACAGACGACGCCAAAATGATGATGCTGGAAACAACACCACCAGATAAGGTGTTAACAAGCTCAAGGAGGTGATAACAATGGCAGCACAAGAGAATATATATATAGTATGAGATGAGAAAAAGGGGATAAACACAATAATATAAGTGGTTCGGCAATTGCCTACGTCCACTGTACATGTATGTGTAAAAATCACTATAAAAAAGGGGCTCTAATGGCCTTAGTAATATAATCACTCCACTTTCTCTCTATTGTAAATGCAATAGAGTTTGGCTAAGGTTTATAATTCTGGATCCTTTTACAAGGTAGAGGATGACCTCTATATATAGTGCTTGGGGGGTGTAATGTACCCCCCAAGCATGCAATGAGCATGTGCATAAAGATCCACCCAGTATAAGGATGACACCTGGATGATCTTAAGTCAATAATGATGACCTCAATATTCCCTCACGTGAAGGGAATGATTCAGTTATAACAGACTTGTCCACATCTTCCAAACCGTACATGTGCGTGTAAATGCTCAGCACTCTTTGATTGGTGCAACCTCGACCTGGAAGAGTACGAGGTTGTTGAAGTTCGACTGTTGCTTTGTCCGAGGTTATTCATGATGACCTTGGCCAGCAAGGCTGCCCGAGGTTAGGTATGTGTAGTTGTAATGTCGGCTTCGGCCGATGAAGACGTTGCCAGATGATTGATCCCATATAATATTACTGATCTCGACTAATGATTGCAACGTTAGTTGGGACCGATGATGGTTTTAAAGGGTGGTTAATCCCATGAGTCCTTGCTGACCTCGGTCGATTCCCTGCTGAGGTTGATCTATGAGGTAGATGTAATGTCGGCTAGGGCCGACCTTCTGAGAGATGACCTTGCTGATCGTTGTCACAGGATTTTGGTTACCACGACAATGAGATTAGCCGAGGTTAGTTTCTCTGAGTAAGAGGGTGCACTTTGGGTATATCAGGATGGAATGGTGTTAGGCACCTATCCTGCCCTTTTGGTCTCTCATGGAATTGTGTTATTATTCTCCTTAGTAACTCCATGAAGTGTGTGAGTGTATATATAAGTGAAGAGATGAATTTCTCAACTCTCATCATAGATTAAGGCAGAGCGAGGTCATCCTTAGAAGTGTTCCCAAAGTAATAGTCAAAATATAATGTGCATATTTCTCGAGTCACCGATCGCTATGGGGAGATGATGGAGTATGTTTGGACAAAATATGAGGCTATGACATGAATTACATATATATTATACGAAGACAAATATTATGGAAGTAAAATATGAGAGGAGGACTCGAGTCTCGATTAAGATGCGTACGTAGCCTATAAAGGCATCAAAGTTCACGTAGTTCATACTAAAATAAGGGTGGGATTTAACCCATAAATACAATTAGGGATTTTTCTTATGTGTGTGTGTAGAAAGAAAAGTGTTTTAGTGTAAGAAAATGTACCAAGAATTCCCCGTTTGGAATTTATAAGCAATTCCTCTTTTTCTTGTTTTAGGTTTTTTATGAAAAATATAGTATGTGCGATACTATTAATAAAAATGGATATTAATATGTGATTTAATAGAAATTAAATGTTAAAGTGGGAATAAAGTAATTAACGCAAAATTAAGAGAATTTAAGAGATTGAAAGAGTTGGACCTTCTTTGGAGCTCTTGAGGTTGATATTGAGTGTTGAAAGGCTGCTCTTCCAAGTGGATAGAGGTGGTAGGAGGAGAGGGAGGGTAATTTGCTAAATTGGATATGGGAATGATGAAAAGGGATCAAGAGGGAAATCACACTGACTTTGAGAGAATGTTTTTGAGATCACTATTTCAGAGATCTGAGGGGTGTCTTTCAAGGTGAGATCATGCTCTCCTTATATAGGGTCAAGGGGGTAACGATTGTCATTGTCCTTAACCTGCTACCGTCTGGTACCGCAAGAAATTCTCTTAATAGGCAGAGAAATGGGTTTACCGCTAGGCATTCCCATGCAGATTTTTTAGAAAAACGATCGTAAAACGCAATCCGTAACGCACAATATGAACAATTGGAAAGGGTATTTAGATCCCTTAAATAATCCTTGGGCCACTCCTAGGTTTGGGAGTTGACTGTGGGTCAAATGGATCTTGAAAGCATCCGTCGGTCCTTAGACAGGAAAACGTCAGATGACAACGGACCGTTCATCTGAACCGTAGGACTGATTTTTGCATGGGATGGACCGTTGGAAAGGTTATGCATAGCCCTTCGATGTTCCAAATAACTATGCACGGTTTGGATGGTTAACTTTTGGTCAAATGGGGCTAGGAAGTATCGAATGACCCATTAGAATAAAACTGATAGTTCATCTGTATTGTAAGGCTGATCGCGCACGGGGTGGACGGTTGGAAAGGGGATTTAGTGCCCTTTAAAGATTCAATGGGATTCGCTCGAGTTGGAGAGTTTATCGGAATCAAACGGGACCAGGGAACACCCAGTGGCCTCCAGATAAATTTTTGAGGGAAAACGAACCGTTCGTCCTAATAGTAAGGCCGATTCGCACATGAGATAGACCATTGGAAAGGGAATTTGGAAACCTTCGAAGATTCAATGAGATTTTTCTCAAATAACAAATCCAATTGGCAACAGGGCCCGGGAATGCCCAATGGCCTCTAGATCAGTACTTGGAGAATGATCTAGGGTTGATGGTGAATGATAGAGTGCTAGGGACTTAAAAGGGTGCTTGGGTGGGGGGGTGGGGGGGGGGGGGGCTAGAATGGGGTGTTTAAAGTTACCTCCTTCAAACTGGATAAGTTAAGTTTCAACTTAAGGAATAACTCTAAGTACATCATCTCTAATGAGCTTCCCTGGTCTACCAAAAATTTATCGACGTCCCAGTTTGCGATCCTAAGAGTGATCATGCGTGCATCGTGGTATGGGTCATCACTCCAACCAAATCTTTCTCTATGAAGACAATGTATTTGGTGTAGTCGACATCTTCTGGTCGCCGACGCTTGCCAGTCTGGCTTTTTACGTGGTCGATCTAAAATTCCTCCATGACAGTCGTAACCTTATTTAGCTCCATTCGAACAACGTTCCCTTGGATCTGCTTCAGTTTGAATTCTATATGGATCATCACGAACTCTTACCCCATGTCATCATCAAGGAAATCGTCTTGATTTTGGTCGCCTTTGGCTTCGACCTTGTTAGTTTTCTTATCAACATAGTCAGTCAAATGCCCAACTTGGGCCAATTCTTATAGGTGCGATTTAAATGCCTTGCAGTTCTTAGTCTTATGGCCTCCATTTTTGTGGAACACGCATCGCAATGCATTGTTCCTTTTTATTGGGTCACCACCCATTTTCTTTGACTTCTTCACAATTGGTTGATCTTTGATCTTGCTCAAGATCTTGTAGATAGGCTCCTTGAAGCCTTTATTGACAACCTTGAAAGCCTTTGAAAGGTATGTCTTGCCCCCATTCCTGGATCTATTCTTGCTCCAATTCATATTCCCTTTCTTGGGATTATCTGCCTTATCTCTGCCTTTGTTGGTTTTGGTGCAACTAATATCCTTAGGACTACTGTGAACCACGCCATCAACCTTGGTGTACTTCTTAATATGGACGATGAGGTCATCGATGGTGTTAGCCACCTTTTTGTTAAGGGATTAGTGCAACATAGATGTGGTCGACAGACCAATCTTGAAGGGAGCTACGACAACCTGATCTTATCAATCCTCTACTTTGTTGAAAACTCCCCAATATTGCTTGGCATAATCACGAAGGCTCTCTTATAATTTCTTTCTCATCATAAATAGTGAGCCCATCCTCTTGGGATGGGAACTGCTGGTTATGAAGCGAGCAGTGAAGGAATTTACGAGGGCCTTAAAGCTCTTGATCGACCTGAGGGGTAGCCTCTCGAACCACTTCTGAGCTACATCATGTAGGATGAAAGGGAAGATTCGACACATAAGAGTGTCATTGTGGCTCCACATCGTCGTCGCCTCCCTATATTGCCGAACATGATCTATGGGATCTACATTGTTATCATAAATTTTGAATCTAGGAATGACGAACTTCTTCTGGGGTTTATCTTCTTCAATCGTCCTTGAGAAAAAGGATTTTATTTGGGTGTTAAAAGCTCTCCTGGTTAACTCTTTAGTTGACCAGTCCCCTCGGTGGGCTGGATGCCGATCTATCTATCTTCGTACCAGGTTTCTGATGTCTTCATCTTGGTGATTATCATCTTTGTGGTTCCTATCTGATCGACCATGTTCAAATTAATTTTGATCGTGCCTGAAGCTAATTCCTCGGCTGCGAGTATTTCTCGCCTGAGGGCTAGGAGATATATCACGACGTTTCCTATTGTCACCATGGAGAATACTATCCATTCTTTCAAGTCGTCTTTGGAGGCAAGCATTCTCTTGGATCTAGAGGCGTGTGTCCTCCTCCTGTTCTTAAAGCCGAGCTTCATACGTGTCGACCAACCTGGATATTTGGGTAGACCTATGTGGTCCATGACTCTCTTTAGTAGGTTACCTTTCCTGGCGAAACCTGGGGTTTTATTTTTGGCGAATCTTCGACCTGATCTTGGGTAGAACCAGGTCGGCCTGCACATCGCCAGATTGGGGAAGATTATTTTTGTGGTGAGACATTACGTGCTTTCTTTTGATAACTACTTTTGTAGGATGAAAAATCGATTCCCACAAACGACGCCAATTGTGAGTGCAAGAATTATCACAATTAAAGATTTTGGAAAATAATTAATAATGCAGAAAGTAAATACCACACACAACACCAAATAGACGTGGTTCGGCAACTTGCCTACGTTCACGGAGAGGTTACTGTATATTATTAGTGTCTCTCAATGATATGCTCAAAATGTACCCTCGTACTCTAGGTTACTAGCCGCGGCCTGCCTCACAGCCGAGTCGTCAGGAAGCTTACAACAGCCATTAGAAAGGTCATCTTCTGCAAGGTCGGTTCCTCATTTACCAACCTCGGCTGGAAAGCAGCCGAAGTCAATAGCATCTTATGGGTTCAAGATATTGTCAACATCATACTCTGCTTCAACCGACACTGCATCCAACCTAGTGCCTAACTTCGGCTGGTTATTCAGGCTGAGGTCATACTTATGATTGGTAGGACAAAGTAACAATCGGACTTACCAACATCATACTCGATTGGGACGAGGTTCCATCAGATGTTGTTATAGGTTCGAGAATACGCAAGAACGTGGAAGACTTGGAAAACGTGAGAAAGATAGTTATAACTAAATCATTCCCCTCACATGAGGGAATATTTGGTGTAAGGGCACAAATTTCCAATTGAGTCCATATATAGTTTTGGCTCAATTCCGGACAAAAACATTTACTCATAGGATTGTATTTAATTATAATATTCTCAAGCCTATGAAGTGTTTGTTGAAGACTTAGCGGCAAGGAGTATAAAGCTTCATCAATATACCGATTTGCGTGCCTCGTTTCTACGTCATCAACTATGGTTCCATGCTCCCAAGGTATGAATGCAATATTATATATATAGGAATTTGGAACAAGTTCTATTGGGTGTTAGGTTTAATAAAAACTGTGTTTTATTTTCAAAAAGAATTAATTAAAACTTTAAAATAAGTTTATAAAGTTTTCTGGGCTAAAATCAAAATTTTCAAACTTTCTGGAAGTTCGTTCGATATGTCGTTCGAACGAGATTACCAACGACTTCCCATTAAGGCATACTGGAACTTCGTTCGAAATGTCGTTCGAACGAGATTGTCGTTCTAACGAGATTTTTAACGAGTTTCTAACGAGTTCATACTGGAACTTTGTTAGAAGACTCGTTCGAACAAGAATGTCGTTCGAACGAAATGTCGTTCGAACGAAATGTCGTTCGAACGAGGTGCCAGGCTGGAACAGTTTTTGGCAGTTTTAAGCAGTTTTTCACCCACTTCCCCACTTGGTTCTTAACCAACTTTTTTCAAACTTTATTATGTGCGGGAATAACATTTTCCAACTGAACTTTTCCATTCTATTTCATCTCTTAGAGAGAGTTTGAGAGCAAAATTGCTTAAGGAAAATGTTCTTGGTTTTTGAGTGTTAATTTTAAAAGAGAAAATCAATTACCACTCTAGTTTCCACCCATAGTTTTATGTATCCAAGTTCATATATATACATCTTGCTTTGAGTTTGGCACCTGGTTTATCTCTACACCGAATTGAAGAGAGTGTTTGGGTTTGCTCCTAAATCCCACAAAGAAGAAGTTGTTTTATGTTGATTTACCCACTTGGAGAAAGGCTCCTAGTTCGGGTGACGGTGACCATATAAAGTCCGATCGGTGTATTCCGAGACCGCGGTGGAGCTCCAAGGTTATCCGCTAGGAAGAGGTATCTAAAAGTAGAAGAGTCAAGGTTTGAGAGGGATCGAGTCGTGTGTTGTAAGCCTTTCTGTCTTGTATTTGTAAATCCGTATCTAGTGGATTTGTGGCTAGGGCCGTCCGAGGTTGTTTACCGTTGTGGCCATCCCCGTCGATCCCCGCCGCGGAGGGAGGAGGAATCCTTCGAGTCCCGTGCGTCCCCTCTCGGGAGAGCGCTTCGGTCGGCGTCGATTTTGGGAGGTGTGAAAAATGTAGAGAGATTCAGAGTCGCCAGTCTATTTTAGTCAAAACAGACAAAAGAAAAAGAGGAAGCCACCGCTAAAGATGGCATCCAAAGACATACTGGTGCGTGCGAAACCAAAATGATTCGAAAAGGGTTCGGAGGCTTAGTTACGAAATGGGAAGGTGTTAGGCACCCATTCCGCCCTTCGGTATCTCATGGATATTTGCTATTTTCCTTTATGTTTCCCCCCGTGAGATGTGTGCATGTGTATATATATAGAATGGAGGTAGGAATCCTCGGCATGTATCATGGAAAAGATAAAGCGAGTCATCCATAGGAAGATTATAAAAGTAATATTAGAAAAATAAGATTTACGCGGTTACCCCTACGTTGATCGCTATAAGGGAACGATAACACACATGGAGTAATGTGTCACTAAGACTAAGGATATATATAAGAAAAATGGATTTAGAGAAAATAGAAAATGAGAGAAAAAATGAGAGAAAGGACTCGAGTCTCGCGTTTTACCCCGAGACGCCTACGTAGCCTATAAAGGCATCAAAGTCCACGTAGTTCGCATATAAGCAAAGGGGTGGGGTTTATCCCATAAATCCAAATGTGGGATCTCTTATTTGTAAGTGTGTGTGTGTGTGTGTGTGTAGAAAAGGTGTTTTCGTTGTGAGAAAAGTGCGGAAAAGTGTGAGAATCCCTACTTAGAATTTATGAGCAAACCCTCTTTTTCTTGTTTTGGGGTTTTTATTTATATGAAAATAAGAGATATGCAATAATACTAAAAAAATATATTAGGATGTGTGAGATGAGATAATAAAAGTGCTAAGTAAGAAAACAAGTTATTGAGAATTCAAGAAAATTTAAGAGAGAGTTTGAGAAAGTTGGACCTTCTTGAAGATATTGAGCTTGACTTTGAATGTTGGAGAGCAGCCCTTGAGCTTGGATGATGATGGAGAGTGGTTAATTCACCAAGTTTGATGAAAATAATGATGAAAAGTGAAGGTAAAAGAGGGATTTAGAAGTTGAAATCACGCTGCCTTCGAGAGAGGTTTCTGGGATTCGTTCAGAGAGATTTCTATCAGATCTGGGATCTCTTTACAAATGAGGCCAAGGACTCCTTTTATAACCCCAGGGGACTATCGATCGGCCCTATCATGGCACTGCCTATCGGCAGGTGCCGATAGGCAGGATCTGGGACCTGCCATTTGGCAGTGTGCCTCAGGCTTTTTCGGAAAATTGGCCACCAAGGGCAAACCGTTTGTCAGAATCGTGCACCGGGCATACCGTTAGAAAGGTATTTCAGAGACCTTCGAAAGTCCCTTCGATCGCTCCCAAGTTCGGGAGTTTAATTTGGGTCAAATGTGGCTCGAAAGCGTTTGTCGGTCCATTGGACGGGGAATCGCGCAGACGCAAACGGCGTGTTCGTCCGCATGGTAAGTTCGAATTGCTCACAGGGCATATCGTTGGAAAGGTTAGGAGATGTACTTCGAAATTCCAAAGAGTTTGACCCGATTTGGAGAGTTGACTTTGGTCAACCGGGCCCGAGAAGCGCTCGGTGGCTTTCCGGAGTCAAACAGATCGTTCGTCCGCATGGAAAGTCAAAATTGCGCATGTGATGGACCGTTGGAAAGGGTATTCAGTTCCTTTCAAAGATTCATTCAGCCTTGGTCGAGCTTAAGAGTTGACATAGGTCAAATAGAGCCCGAGAGCGCCCGGTGGCCTCTAGGTCAGGTTTCAGAAGCAAATGGCGCGTTCATCCGTATGGTAAGTCGGAATCGCGCATGGGGTGGACCGTTGGAAAGGGTATTCAGTGCCCTTAGAATATTCATTGAGCCTCGGTCGAGATGAGGAGTTTGACTTTTGGGTCAAACTGAGCCGAGGGGAGCCCGATGTCTTCCAGGTCAGTACTCGGGACGTGACCTGGGTTTATAGTGATGAAGGGAGGTACTAGGGACCTAAGGAGAGTTGAGGGGTAATAGAATAGGGTGTCTACAGAGCCCCTCGATGGGTGAGTTTGGAATAAATGATAGCCGTCGATTAGACACCGCATGATGCTTTTGAGGGAGTATGGCCGATATGTCATTTCTGAGGACCTAAGAAGTATGCTGGGGATGATCAATTCGGAGGATCGAGGCCAGTTCTGAGGACCTGAGGTGATGAGGATGACCAATTCAGAGGGTCGAGGTCAGTTCTGACCTAAGAGTGGTGACGACCGAGGACCAATGTCAATTCTGACCTAATTCAGGTGACGATCTAAGACCGGGGTCAATTCTGACCCAAGAGTGGTGCCGACCGAGGACCGAGGTCAATTATGACCTAACTTGGGTGACGATCCAAGACCGGGGCCAATTCTGACCCAAGAGTGGTGACGACCGAGGACCGAGGTCAATTCTGACCTAACTAGGGCGACGATCCAAGACCGGGGCCAATTCTGACCCAAGAGTGGTGACGACCGGGGACCGAGGTCAATTCTGACCTAACTAAGGTGACGATCCAAGACCGGGGCCAATTCTGACCCAAGAGTGGTGACGACCGAGGACCGAGGTCAATTCTGACCTAACTAAGGTGACGATCCAAGATCGGGGCCAATTCTGACCCAAGAGTGGTGACAACCGAGGACTGAGGTCAATTCTGACCTAACTAAGGTGACGATCCAAGACTGGGACCAATTCTGACCCAAGAGTGGTGACGATCGAGGGCCGAGGTCAATTCTGGCCTAACTAAGGTGACGATTTAAGACCGGGGCCAATTCTGACCCAAGAGCGGTGACGACCGAGGACCGAGGTCAATTCTGACCTAACTAAGGTGACGATCCAAGACCAGGGCCAATTCTGACCCAAGAGCGGTGACGACCGAGGACCGAGGTCAATTCTGACCTAACTAAGGTGACGATCTAAGATCGGGGCCAATTCTGACCCAAGAGTGGTGACAAACGAGGACCGAGGTCAATTCTGACCTAACTAAGGTGACCATCCAAGACCGGGGCCAATTCTGACCCAAGAGTGGTGACGACCGAGGACCGAGGTCAATTCTGACCTAACTAAGGTGACGATCCAAGACCGGGGTCAATTCTAACCCAAGAGTAGATAAAGATTGTACTTTGATTCTGCTGGAGAAAGAGCTTTGTGATTCCGATTTGTGCTGGGGAGCTGCTAGCTGGGGGAAGCTTTATAGGAGGCCTTGCAGGGGGGAACAACCTATTTTGGGTGTTGTGAGAGAATTCCGCTGGGGAAGTGATCAGATGATCCTTAGAGATCCTCCAGAGTTTTGCCGGGAGGAGATTTCACTTAGTTTTTGAGGATTCCGCTGGGGAAGAGGGGTTCCGCTGGGAATAATAATTTGGATATGAGATTCCGCCGGGGAATGATGAATGGGCCGGGGAAAGTTTGGATTGTCCTTTGGGAGAGATCGCTCGGGGTGAGTGGTTCTTCTGATTTCTGCTGGGAAAAATACCATGTAAAGTCTGATGAGGAGGTGATTAGGTGGTCTGGGCGCCTTGCCCGAGGGGTCAACGCTTGGATTTTGAGGGCTCCGTTGGGGAAAATGGGGTGTCGCCCGAAGGAGTGCAAAATTTCCTTGATGAAAACGTCCTAAATCCTTCCTGGGATTTTTAGGAATTTTTCGGGGATTTTTCGAGGCTTTCTGGTATTTTCTGGGAATTTTTGTACGAAATTTTAAGGGGGTGCCGGTCGGCATAGACTGAGAGGTGCCATTCGGCAGTGGCACGGACTTTTAGGCTGCCTCAGGAAGGTGAGGAGACAGTGCCGATCGGTATGGTGAGGTGGGTTGCCGATCGGCATGGCGTTTGGCCTCCTAAATATAGGGGGAGAATTCCCCTCATTTTTCACAGCTTCCTGCCTTCTCTCTTTCTGCGATTTCTCTCTGCGAATCATTCTAGCATTCCGATCTTCAAGAAATGGCCCGTTTTGTAAGCACCGCTGTCCACCGGGAGTGATTGATCATTGATGACTGGGCGAATGTGGATTGGAGGGACAGGGTGCACCTTGCTTTGGGGAATGAGAATGCCTTTGATGCATTCGAGCCGGTTGCGGATGAGCAGACCTTGCTGCGGGAGCCGTCGCGTCATCGCTCTTCAAGAATGATTCCCGGTGGTTATGTAAGTAACCTGACCTTTGGCATTCTTTCCTTTTTGGGTGATTTTTCCTTTTCTTGACCTTTGACTGAATTTTTCCTTTCGCCAGTCGGATATTTCTTTGAAGAACATGAGTGCTCGCGGGACGACGGGACTTAGGGATGTTTGGGAGCATCTTCCACCCGTGGTGTGCTGGATGGTATCATCAGCGGGTTTTGGGAGGTTGGTGGTTGCGCTGGATGAGACGCGTCGTTCGACAACAGTTTTGTGTGCCTTGGGGGAGAGGTGGTCGGATATTACCCACACTTTTCATTTTGGCTTCGGAGAGATGACGGTGACTCCCATAGATGTGCAGCAACTGCTGGGGCTGGATTGTGACGGGGAGCAGATAGAGGTGGACCGCTCTTTGCGGGTGAGGCTGGAGGCGGTGTATGCGGCACTCGATGATGTGAGGAGGATAGTCTCTGGAGATTATATTCGGCTATCCTTGCTGAAGGATGTTTTGCTGAGCATGGTGGTTGATGTGGAGGACGGGCAACAAGTGAGGCAGATGGCCCGGTTGTTCATTTTGTTGGTGCTGGGAGGTTTCATGGTGGCGTCAAGTGACGACGTGGTCCATTTGTGGTTTCTGCCATACTTGAGGATGTTTTCTAACATCCCTTTCTATGATTGGGGGAGTCTGACCTTGGCGACCCTTTACTCTTCTCTGGATGCGTTCAGCCGGTGCTGCCGGCAGACTTTTACTGGAGCCACGTATCTCCTTGAGGTATTCTTTACTTTGCGCATTCCTATTTCATGCATTCGCATTTTCCTTTCATGCATTCGCATTTTCCTTATGCGTCTCTTATTGCTTGTGAATTCAGACGTGGTTTTATGAGGTGATTGGGTGCAACACCCCACTGATTGCTCTGAAGGACGACACCATCGGGGACTTCTGTCGCTTGTATCGATGGCGTAAGGCCAACCGGCAGTCGAAGGGATCTTTCTCCCTAGAGGCGGTGCATCAGGTCTTGAATGACCTGACCAGTGGTAGGGTAAGACTCTTTCCATTTCAGCCTTAGTTTTTGAACGACTTATGCCTGCTTGGGGATTTTCAGGTGACCTTTTATCCTTGGGGGATCGCCATTCAGGATACGGGGGTAACTGGGGTGAATGCGCAAATGAGGCGTTTGTTGGCGCATGAGTTCGGCCATTCTTAGTACCTCGGGGAGAGAGTGATCCGTCAGATTGCTGAAGAGGAGGTGGTGGTGCCTCCCGCGCAGCCTCCTACTTCTATGAGGCGGGAGCGACAATTGTTGGAGGATGAAAGGATTGCGGCGATGATTGGCGAGTCCTATGAATTGTATACTGATACGGCTGGGCCGTATGACTATATGGACTTTGTGACGAGCTGGATGATGGCGCCCAGTATAAATGACGCTTTGACTTTCCCTCCTGTTGGTTCGAGTCGGGCGGTGGGGTCTTCCCACAGTGGTGGCGGTCCGTCGGCACATGCGGCGACGGCGACAGCGACCTCGGAGGTCCCTTTTGTTCGGCTGCACACTCCTTCGTACATCATCCGGCGGGCTGATGGAGGGACAGTGCCGATGCTACACCGTCCTCTTGCGATGGATCCGGAGGAGCTGGGCTTGACAGAGGACGTCCTTCGTCCTGCGGTAAACCTTTCGGTCCTTTTCTTCTCTTTTTTGATTTCTTTTGCTTGATACTGATTCTGCCTTTCCTTTGCAGCAAATTCGGGTGTCGATCACTTGGCTCAGGGACATCAGGGATTGGATATCATCGGCGACTGCCCACATTCGGGAGGTTGTCCCTGTTCCTTCTTGCTTGGTACCGTCAGCCTCGTCCGGGGGAGACTCTGGCTCGGATAGTGGGGGCGCGTCGTCTCGCCGTAGGGGAAAGAGAGCGTGTCGCCGGGATGGAAATTCTTGAGAGAGAGAGAGAGAGGGAGTGAAATGTGGGTTCGGGCTGAGTCCCGTTGTTTTTGGCTTTTCTTTATTTCCTACAGAAATGATGTAACACAGAAAACATATTTATGCAATGCAATGCGTTTTTTTTTACTATCTTTTATTTTAATGATGAAATGAATGCATGCGCTTTTTAATTTGCTGCTGAGACCGTAAAAAAAAGGAATATTTTTAGAAATCTTTCAAAGGAAAGTTATTTTATTCAAAACGGGGAATCCCATAAGGAGGGAACATGATTCTTGAAATTCTTTTGGGAATATCAATTTATTTTTATGGAGTTTTCTGATTTGACAAAGAAGGAATGGAGGAAATTAAAAAAAAAGGATTATATAAGGAGGAAAAGGGATTTTAAAATTCTGTTTGAGAATGCCAATTTTTTTTTATTTGAGTTTTCTGATTTTGACAAAAGAGGAAAAAGGGAGATTTTCAAAAATGGGAGGTTGCCGATCGGCAAGCACCCTGGCCTATTTATCGGCAGTTCAGTCCAGTCCCATCAATTGAAAGCTTTGATTGGTACCCTCTTCAGCCTTTAGTACCTTGTGGGGTAGAGTTCCTTTCGATTTCTGCAGGGATTATGTCTCTTGTGAAGATTTTTAAGTATAAAAAGGGAGAAGGGTGGAGTGTTTCCTCACACCTTTTGCATCCTTACATACCTACCCATATTTTAGTCTTGCGAGATGGCTCTCCCTGGTAGCATTGAGTTTGTCAACTACCTCGAAGCCTTGGAAGCCATGTGCTCTTATAATGTCGACTATGATGCTTTCAACATGCGTCGAGTCTCCTTGTGGGGTAATCGACCTTTTGAGTGGAATATGCTGATGGAGGCAATACAATTTTAGTACCTCGAAGACCATGTATTCCGCTTTGGGTTGGAAGAAGTTTGTCCTACCTACGAGAAGTTTTCTGCCATACTAGGCGTGAATCCTAATGTTGCCGCGGCTTTACTCGAATTCTCCCATTCTCCTAGGGATCTATTGGTCGGGCTTCTCCATATTTCTCCTTCGGCGGCCAGGTCATTGGTTGCTGGAGGAATGATCTCCCTCCCGGCGGTGTTGCAGTCCGTGCGTTCATGGGAAGTAAGTGATGCTGGCTATGCTGGAGCTGTCGTTCTGGGCCTGGTTTCAAAATTGATGTTGGTGACTAGGGAGGTGCGCGTGGACCCACAACTTGTAGCCATTACCTCATGGATGTCATACCGTCGCAATCCTGCGGCGGTGATATTGGCGGAGACTCTGAATGGCCTGGATGCTTGGAGAGAAGGCCGTTCAGACTTTTTGAGGGATAGCCCTGTGATGCTGTTCATGTACTTGTCTAAAATATTACGCTTGTCGACTCCTCCAGAATATCCTTTATCGGATGTACCCAACTTCTTTTCGCGCTTTCATCTGCATGGGCCTGTATATTGAGAACTGGGAGAATTGGCTTGTGGAGTACGGGGCTCGTGGACTGTATTGGTCGGTGCCTTGGTGGGGACAGTTGCAGCCTGTTCTGGAGCTAGGAGAATATTCATATGTGCGGTTGGTTGGTCTCAGGCAGACCTCTTTTTATTTCCCTTGGCAGCTTTTGCGCCAATTTGGCTGGGCGCAGGTCGTGCCCCCTCGGACCTCAAATTTCTTTCCGATAGAAGATTTGACTGAGCGCTTGCGTATGTTGCTAGGATCTCTGTGGGAAAATCGACATCCGTCGACCTGTCCCTCTCAGTTTGTTGGGAAGGTTTGCCATGTCCCCAAAGATTATATGAAGTGGTTGTGGAGGGAAGTAGTCAGCAAGATATTGGCAGTAGAGACCGGTCAAAGATGGTTTGTTTTATCTGACTCCATGGAAGGGGGTGTTATGGTCTTTTCGAAGATGGTTAAGGCTCATCGGTCCATGGAGTGTTTGCGGCACTCCATTCAGGCAGGAGAAAATTGGGGTCCTCAGGACGTGGATGATGAGGGTGCAGGCTCTTCGGGTAGCTGTGGGTAGGACTCCTGGGGAGTTTATTTATGTAACAGATGTGGGGGATTTTGTCTGGTTTTTATGGTAGTAGGGGGGAAGGGAGTTATCCGTTCCTTTTTCTTATGCAATATGTACTGTAGTTTCTTATTTAATGAAATAAACAAGTTTCTGATCATCCAGCTGTGCCTTTCAATGAATTTTGTATTTTGAATTATCTATACCAATCGCTAAGGCATACATAATCCTTTTGTTCAAGTAGATGTTTAGAATGAACTGTCGTTCTCGGAGGTAAGAAAAGAATGGTATTTTGTGAAAAAGAAGGGGCCGTGCTCATGTGAGTAGTATGAGCTGCCTACGTACCTCTAGGGTTTTTGAAAAAAAGTTCTTATCTGTTTAAAAATAGTTTTTGCAGAGGATCAGGCCCACGTAGTTCTGGGTAGAGGAAAATGGAGAGATTATTTTTTTTATTTTTTATTTTGGAATAGAAGGGGGATGAGAAGAGTCTTAGCGCGCTGAGATTTTGGACTAGGGGTAGAACTTCTTGAGACGGTCCAGATTGACTGGACGAGCCATCTCTTCCCCATCCAGGTCAGTGAGCATAGCGGCACCGCCAGACAAGATCTTCCTCACAATGTAAGGGCCGCTCCAATTGGGTTTGAACTTTCCTCTGGGGTCCCAGATGGGTTCGATTATCTCTTTGAGGGCTAAATCCCCCTCTCGGACACCGCGCTCCTTGACTCTCTTGTTGAATGATCGTGCTATTCGGCGATGGTATCCTTGTATGTGGTAAAGAGCTTTCAATCTCCGTTCATATAGGAGGGTCAGCTCATCAAGACAGCTTCGGCACCAGTCTTCTTCGCTAACCTTGCTTTCGAGCATGACACGTAACGAGGGTATTTCCAGCTCCACAGGTAGGACTGCCTCTATGCCGTAAACTAGGGAGTAAGGGGTAGCCCCAATAGAGGTGCGAATTGAGGTTCGATATCCCCAGAGGGCGTAGGGGATCCGGTCGGCCCAATCCCTACAACTTTCGATCATCTTGCTGATGATGGCTTTGAGGTTTTTATTTGCGGCCTCAACTGCACCATTGGTCTGAGGTCGGTAGGGAGAAGATTTGTGTCTCTGAATCCCGTATTCGCTGACTATTTCTGTGACTTCTGCCTCAAAGTGCAAACCATTATCTGCTACTAGCTCGTGCGGGACCCCATATCGACAGATGATATTCTTCTTAATGAATTTGGCCACCTTCTTGGCATTTAATACTGCGTATGACTCAGCTTCAACCCATTTGGTGAAGTAATCGATGGCGACCAGGATGAACTCATGCCCGTTTGACGCTTTTGGTGTAACCTTCCCTATGATGTCGATACCCCAGGTGGAGAACGGCCAGGGAGAAGTCATGTTGTATAATTCTCGCGAAGGTAAATGTTGGAGATTGGAGAATTGTTGGCATTTAGGGAACCTCCGAACATAGGCGGTGCAATCCTGGGCCATGGTGGTCCAGTAGTAGCCTTGTCGGATGATATTTTTGGCAAGAATGTGACCATTCATGTGAGGTCCGCATTCTCCGTTGTGGATTTTCTGCATTATTTTTTTCAATGTCAGCCCCTGCGATACAATGCAAATGAGTTCCATCGAAATTCCTCTTGAGTAGTGCTTTATAGCAGATGATGTACTGAGCATCCAGCCTTCGGAGGGTAGATTGGTCGTTCTTGTTGGAACCCTCGGGATACTTACCGTGTTTGAGGAGGCACCAAATATCATAGTACCAGCAATCGGCTAGTTCGGGATCTTCAGTGGAGACAAGCTCAATATGGTAGCAATGGGTCGGTCTGTCTTGTTTTTGAACTAGGAAGGGGGTCATTGTTATTCCCTCGGGCATGTCTACCATGGAAGCCAAAGTAGCGAGAGCATCGGCTAGGTTGTTATTTGCTCGGGGTAGGTAATGGAAGGTGATATCTCGGAATTAGGAGGCCAACTCTTCTAATTGGGCATGAAAGGGTTGAAGCTTTTCGTCTTTGACCTTCCACTTTCTGAGCACTTGACCGATGATAAGGGAAGAATCCTCGTATACATCAAGGTATTGAATACCTTTCTCGAGAGCGACCTGGAGGCCCACTGTGCATGCCTCATATTCTGTCATGTTGTTGGTGCAAGGGAAATCCAATTTAATGGCCACGGGGGTGTGGGAGTCATATGGGGCGACCAGAAGTATCCCAATGCCATATCCCTTTTTGTTGGCAGCGCCGTCGAAAAACATTTTCCATCGGAGGCGGTCTTGAGTGGTGCAGAGGATGTTTTCATTTGGGAATTCGGAGATCCAGACATCTGCTTCTTCTATAGGGTAGTCAGCGAGGTAGTCAGAGATGGATCTTCCTTTAACGGCTTTCTGTGTGATGTACACAATATCAAACTCGGTTAGGAGCATCAACCATCGGGCCATTCGGCTAGATAAGGCGGGTTTCTCAAGCAGGTATTTGATGGGATCCATTCGGGATACTAGTTTAATGGGGAAGGCGAGCATGTAATGTCGCAACTTTTGGGTGACCCAAACACGTGCGACACATGATTTTTCCAAAGCAGTGTAGTTAACCTCGTATCCGACCAACTTGCGACTGACGTAATAGATGGATATTTCTTTGCGGGAGTCCTCGAGGTACTGGGCTAGCAAAGCCCCAACTGCAGTGTCTGTTATGGTTAGGTATAAGAGTAAAGGTAGACCAGGATGTGGTGGCATGAGAACTGGAGGTTGGGTTAGGTATTATTTGATTCGATCAAAAGATTCTTGGCAGGCCTCGTTCCAAACCTTGGTTGAATCCTTTCGGAGGAGCTTAAAGATTGGTTCACAGATGGAGGTTAGCTGGCTGACGAACCGGCTGATATATGGTAATTTCCCCAGGAAGCCTCAGACTTCCTTCTCTGTTCGGGGAGGTGGCATCTTAAGTATGGCCCTAAGCTTGGCGGGATCTGCCTCTATCCCCTTCTCACTGATCATGAATCCTAAGAGTTTTCCCTTCGTAACGCCGAAGATGCACTTCTGTGGATTAAGTCGCATCTGATACTGTCGCAGTCGTTCGAAGAACTTCCGGAGAGCGGGAACATGAACTTCTCTAGTTTTGGACTTGATAATCATATCATCCACGTAAACCTCGACCTCTTTGTGGATCAGATCGTGCAGGATGGTTATGGCAACCCTTTGGTAAGTAGCCCCAGCATTCTTGAGACCAAATGGCATAACGGTGTAGCAAAAAGTTCCCCATGGGGTGATGAATGCGGTTTTCTCTTGGTGGTCGGGATGCATCTTAATTTGGTTGTATCCGGCAAACCCGTCGACGATTGACTTGAGAGCATGGCTAGCTGTGTTGTCCACGATCATGTCGATGTTAGGTAGCGAATAATCATCCTTCGGAGAGGCTTTGTTTAAATCTCGGTAATCCACACACATTCGAACCTTTCCTCCTGATTTCGGTACAGGTACAATATTGGCCAGCCACGTGGGATATTCGATTACTCGAATGAAACCCACGTTCAACTATTTGATCACTTCTTCTTTGACCTTGAGCGACCATTAGGTGCGGAGCTTTCTCAACTTTTGTTTAACTGGCTTGGCATCTGGGAGAGTGAGGATCTTGTGCTGAGCTATTTCGAGGTCAATACCGGGCATGTCGTCGTAGGACCATGTGAAGATATCCACGAACTCCTTTAGCAATTCTTCGAGTTGTGCGCGCTCATGCTCGTCAAGGGTGACCCATATCCTAATCTCGCGCAGTTGGCTACTAGAACCGAGATTAATAACAACAGTCTCTTCTTCATTAACTTGAACGCGGTTATGTTGTTTATTATTAACCTTATTTAGATTAGTTAAGAATTGTTCATTTGCGAAATCATCATCATCAAAAGTTTGATTAAAATCTACACAATTAATGTAAGGCACAACAAGATACTCAAAATCTACGTTTATTTCATTGATAGGAAAAACAACATTGAGAACCTCATCAAAAGAGGTCTCGATTACATCTAAGTAGGATGGACAACTGTTGATAAAACAGGGTAAACATTAGGGTTAGGGGAGATTTCAAGAGGTAGAACTGGCGCAGCATGCCAGTTGAGGAGAGGTGTATCAACAGCTTTAATCAGACGAGATGGCCCCTTGATGTAGTGCCTGAATGAACCATGCAGAGTGTCAGCCCCAGTGTTTGCAGGTTGAAGGAATCTTCAGAGTCACTTTCCTCAGTCTCTTCAGTATCTTTGATAAGCGGCTGCGCCGGGTATTGGTAACTTTCGGCCCATGGGTAGCTATCTTCGAAGAAGATCTCCATTCCAGGCTTTATCTTCTTATCTGTATGGTCATACCATGGTTCTGGAAAACCGCAAAAGGGGAAATCCTCGCCCTCTTTAATGAATCGTCCATTTAAAGAATCTTCAGAGATAGTTCGAACGAAGTCTAACCCTCTCTTTGATCGAGTCTGGCGGATCATTCTGAGTTCTGGTTCTGATGGTTGATATCCCAAGCCGCAAGGAGGGAAGGCTTTCTTCAGTTCGATGGGCTCAAGTATCCCCTGCTGCCTTTGTCCTAGCCCCAGTCTAGGCATGAAGTGCACGTTTATGAACATCTGAATCACATTGACATTGCCATGAGGGTCATATTTTGGATAAACCCTTTCTTTGAAACCGTCTCCTACCGGGAGTAGGGATGGTTCAACTCGGAAACCTGATAGGAGCATATCATTTGACCCGTGCTGTATCTCAAGAATTGGACTGCTGGTGCCTGCACCCTCGACATTACCGTCGTCACCCAGAATGGTGATGACTCGCCCATCGGCGAAGAACTTCAATTTTTGATGGAACGAGGAAGAGACACCCTTTATACTGTGGAGTCAGGGTCGTCTGAGCAACAGGTTAAGACAGGCTGGGAGATCGATGACTTGGAATTCGACGACAGGGTTTATAGGTCCAACCCCTATTACAAGTTTTATGGATCCCATCACCTCATGTCGGGTATTATCGTAGGCACGCACGGCAACGGATGTTGGAGCGAGGTCACTTTCTTTCAGACCTAAATATTTGAAGGTTCTCAGTGGGCAGACATTTAAAGAGGATCCGTTATCAACGAGAGAAAGTGGTACCACCTTCCCCATAATTTCGACGGAGATGTTGAGTGCATGATTGTGATTTGGCCCAATTTTGGGGACTTCTTTTCAGAAAAGGACAGCATTTGGGTAGAGGTCAAGGATTTGACCAGGTTCACCGCTTCTTCTGGTGTGGTAGAGGGATGAACTATGGGTCCAGTGAGCAATTTGATCAAAGCATTTCTGTGTAGCTGAGAAGACATGAAAGGCCCCCATAGAGTGATGTTAGCTTGAATTTTATTCAATTGATCGAGGATCTTGCTCTCCTCGAGGGTCATTTCTGGAATAGGAAGGTCTTCAACACCCTTCCCCTTGTCATTTGCTGGTAGTGAGTTTGGAATTTGGTAATGTCTCCCAGATCTGATCATGTGAATTACTGAAGAAGGGAAAAACTTAAATCCAGTTTCCTCATCAATTTCAGGTTATTCTGCCACCTTATCTATTTCTCCGAGGAGTTCCTCAAATGATATCATCCCACATATGTCAGCTATTGGTCCATTTCCTCCTGAAGCTTCCTCTTCATTCGAGTCTTCAAATTTTTTCCCCCATCCGGTGGCAACAATTCTGTTTTCCCTTGTGAAGTCAATGCATTCCATAACCTCAACGGCTTCTTCATATAGGTCTTCCCATTCTGTGGGGAAGTGTAAGGTTGAAGGTACCAGGTGCCCTTGCAGCTTCAAAGCGTCAAGTAACTCGGTGATACTGTAAATGTTGTTGGTTTGCCCGAATGCTTTCGTCATGATCCGGACAACATCATCTAAGCAGACTTCGTTCGTTGGTACCATCCACCTATCTGATTCTCGAGCCCATTTTCGTGCTTCCAAAAATAACGTACTGAACCTCTGGCAGTCGATAATCATCTGTGAGGTTAATTTCAACCCGAACTCTAGGAGTTGGTTTAACACCTCTGACAATTCCATACCTCCACTTTTAGAACAGGTCCGGACAGCGATGCATGCTCTGGTAAGGAGTGACAAAGCCTGGTCAGTGGGGCTAGCAGGGTGTAGGAGGAAATATGGGCAAAGTTGAAGGGGTTTAGGAGGGTATAAGGGTGTGATTTGAGTTGATGGATTGAAGTTTGGGTTTCCTTCCAAGAAGATGGCATTGGTATGATTTGGGAGTGGGTTATGAGTAGTGTTTGGTTTAGGATTGGCTAGTGGGGCGATGGTACCCCGATCAATGAGATCTTGGATTATGTTTCAAAGGTGGAAGCATTGATCGGTGGTATGGCCAGCTGTTTGGTGAAAGGCGCAATAAGCATCGGTCTTGAAATTTCTGGGAAGTGGATTGGGTAATGGACGTGGATCTAGGGGCTTTATGAGGTTTCGGCTTAACAGGGCTTGGTAAAATTTGGAGAGGGGAGCATGGAGCTCAGTGTATTCCCTTCGGACGGGAGCAGGGCAGCTTTTCGATGCCCATGATGTGGTTGGTTGAGAGATGTTGTTGATGGTTGAGACTGTGGCATTGACAGGCTTGTCATATTTTCTGGGGGTGAACTTTCTGGACACCTTCTTTGGTTCAACTTCTGTTTTGGCAAGACCCTCTTCGATTTCTACTCCTGCTTCTCTGAGAGCTCGAAAATGGGGGTAGTACTGTCCTCCCATGGTTGCTCGGACATGAGGCAAGAAATTCTTCTTCACTATGCCGACTTGTTCTTCTTCAGACGGCCGATTCGTCATGGTAGCCGCTTTTCCCTCCATCGGGCTATAAAGTTACTGACTGATTCTCCGGAGTTTTGTTTGAGCAACTCTAAATCACGACGGGTGACCTCAAGCTCTTCGTTGTATTTGTACTGCGACATGAATTCTCAGGCTACATCCTCCCAGCTACGGATTCTAGATTCCTCAAGAGATAAAAACCATCGGAGAACACTGTCTTTCAAAGTTTGCTGAAACAATTGGGCCATCAGTTCTTTCGAAGCCCCTAGTAGAGTCATGGAACGATGATAACTGCGAAGATGAACAATCGGGGGACCACTCCCTCCAAATTTATCGATATTTGGCATTTTGAACTTCTCGGGTAACCTTGCTTTAGGATAAGGAGACATATGGGTGTAGTCCATGTAATTCCCAGAGATTCTGACTTGGTTAAACTTCTTGGTGAGCATCTTGAGATCCTCTTTGACTTTGTTCAACTCCTCCTCCCTTGGATCAGCAACCAGAGGCAGGTTAGCCATATGCTGGCAATGTTCGGCATTGGAAGCTGGGCAGGCGGCGGCCCATTAGCAGGAGGGGAACGCGGAGCGTGCTGATATTCTTTCGGGACCCATATGGGCTCAGGTGGACCCATAGAACGAGGGAACAGGGCCTCGGGCTCTTGAGGAATAGGGACTTGGTTTCGTTGCATTTCTCGGACCTCATCTTGGAGGTTGTCAATCTTGGCCATGAGGTGAGCTAGGACTGTCGGTAGATCTGGTTGTATGACTGGTGCTTGATCTGCATTCTCCATGGAAGATGGATGGATTTCGGACTCATAAGAAGTAGTAGAGGAGCGGACGAAACTCTGGGGTGATTTGACTGAAGACCTAAGCCAATAGGGAGTCAGGCCAGGGGCGTGCGATCAACCTGAGAAGGTGCAGGATGAGATTTACTTTTGAGAAAAGGGACGTAACCATTTTTGGATTTTTGATAAAAAAGGATAAATGTTTTTGGATTTTTGATAAAAAGGGAGAAATGTTTTTGGATTTTTGATAACAAAGGGGGAAATTTTTTTAGAGACGGAACTTAGCATGATTATTATGATTATTATGTTCTCACTTGTATTTAATTCTCCTAAATGCAATGCCGGACGGGACCCGAGCTTGGAAAAGTGGGGTTTTTAGTATATGCAAAGCTACGGTTTGGACTTGTAACCAGGCTCACGGATAGAGTCCCGTTTTAAAAATGCGCAAAAATTGGGCGGAAGATCGACCCGGAATTTTGGCAGAGTTTCGGGTCGAAACCGGCAATCTAAAGTGCGTGTCCCAGGTTTGACACCTATATGCGGGTATGCAGTTGGTTGGGTGAATCGACATGGGTTCCCCCCATTTGGCATGACTTCCACGATATACGTCTTGCTCTTGCAGGCAATCGGTACGTGTGGACAAGCCATTTGATATACCTGAGTGTACGTGAATTGCCTCACCATATACCTCGTGAGGACGGTACGCGTGAGAGCGAATTCGATATACTCGGCGTACGTGAACGAATTCCCTGCGATATACCTCCCGCCATGACTTCGTTCAAGAGGTACGATGTGGGGGAACCCGTTCGATAAACGTCGATGGTACTTGGCCAATGGAAGGTGAGAGTCATATCGCTTAGGCTAACTGCGACCTGCCGGACCAGCGCCCATCACGAAGTGACCCTCCAGTTACTGGGTAAAATTTGGTCAATATCAATGCTCTTTGGTGATGTCGTGTGAATCATGCATGATTCTCTTATTAGTAGCTTATGATGAGAATGACTTTCTTTGATTATGCCAAACCGGGAACGAAGTACAAGTACCCCAAAAGGTACGCCAATTATGGATAGGTGATGCGTGCAACATGGGGATATACGTGATCCTAGGTGTACGTGGTGTGAGGTGTACATGGAGGATTTTCTACAAGTGTGTGAACATAAGCATAAGCATGGGATACACATGTGAGAAAGGGGAACATGCAGATATGGGGGGGGGGGGGGGGAGGGGAAGAATAAACAAATATAGCATCCATGTAAATAGAGTCAAGCCCTCAAAGTAAATGAAAATCCCCAGCAGAGTCGCCACTGTGGCCATCCCCGCCGATCCCCGCCGCGGAGGGAGGAGGAATCCTTCGGGTCCCGCGCGTCCCCTCTCGAGAGATCTCTTCGGCCGGCGTCGATTTTGGGAGGTGTGAAAAATGTAGAGAGATTCAGAGTCGCCAGTCTATTTTACTCAAAACAGACAAAAGAAAAAGAGGAAGCCACCCCGAAAGATGGCATCCAAAGACATACTGGTGCGTGCGAAATCAAAATGATTCGAAAAGGGTTCGGAGGCTTAGTTAAGAAATGGGAAGGTGTTAGGCACCCATTCCTCCCTTTCGGTCTCTCATGGATATTTGCTATTTTCCTTTATGTTCCCCTCGTAAGATGTGTGCATGTGTATATATATAGAATGGAGGTAGGAATCCTCGACTTGTATCATAGAAAAGATAAAGCGAGTCATCCATAGGAAGATTATAAAAGTAATATTAGAAAAATAAGATTTACGAGGTTACCCCTACGTTGATCGCTATAAGGGAACGATAACGCACATGGAGTAATGTGTCACTAAGACTAAGGATATATATAAGAAAAATGGATTTAGAGAAAATAGGAAATGAGAGAAAAAGTGAGAGAAAGAACTCGAGTCTCGGGTTTTACCCCGAGACGCCTACGTAGCCTATAAAGGCATCAAAGTCCACGTAGTTCGCATATAAGCAAAGGGGTGGGGTTTATCCCATAAATACAAATGTGGGATCTCTTATTTGTAAGTGTATGTGTGTGTGTGTAGAAAAGGTGTTTTAGTTGTGAGAAAAGTGCGGAAAAGTGTGAGAATCCCTACTTGGAATTTATGAGCAAACCCTCTTTTTCTTGTTTTGGGGTTTTTATTTATCTGAAAATAAGAGATGTGCAATAATACTAAAAAAAAATATATTAGGATGTGTGAGATGAGATAATAAAAGTGCTAAGTAAGAAAACAAGTTATTGGGAATTCAATAGAATTTAAGAGGGAGTTTGAGAAAGTTGGACCTTCTCGAAGATCTTGAGCTTGACTTTGAATGTTGGAGAGCAGCCCTTGAGCTTGGATGATGATGGAGAGTGGTTAATTCACCAAGTTTGATGAAAAGGATGATGAAAAGTGAAGGTAAAAGAGGGATTTGGAAGTTGAAATCATGCTGCCTTCGAGAGAGGTTTCTGGGATTCGTTCAGAGAGATTTCTATCAGATATGGACTCTCTTTGCAAATGAGGCCAAGACCTCATTTTATAACCCCAGGGGACTGCCGATCGGCCCTATCATGGCACTGCCTATCGGTAGGTGCCGATAGGTAGGATCTGGGACCTGCCATTTGGCAGTGCGCCTCAGGCTTTTTCAGAAAATTGGCCACCGAGGTCAAACCGTTGGTCAGAATCACGCACGTGGCATACTGTTAGAAAGGTATTTCAGAGACCTTCGAAAGTCTCTGGGACCGCTCCCGAGTTTGGGAGTTGACTTTGGGTCAAATGTGGCTCGGAAGCGTTTGTCGGTCCATTGGACGGGGAATCGCGCGGACGCAAACGACGCGTTCGTCCGCATGGTAAGTCCGAATCGCGCACGGGGCATACTGTTGGAAAGGTTAGGAGATGTACTTCGACATTCCAAAGAGTTTGACCCGGTTTGTATAGTTGACTTTGGTCAACCGGGCTCGAGAATCGCTCGGTGGCTTCCCGGAGTCAAACGGATCGTTCGTCCGCATGGAAAGTTGAAATTGCGCACGGGATGGACCGTTGGAAAGGGTATTCAGTGCCCGTCAAAGATTCATTCAGCCTCGGTCGAGCTGAAGAGTTGACATAGGTCAAATAGACCCCGGGAGCGCCCGGTGGCCTTTGGGTAAAGTTTCGGATGCAAATGGCGCGTTCGTCCGCATGGTAAGTCGGAATCGCGCACGGGGCGAACCGTTGGAAAGGGTATTCAGTGCCCTTTGAAGATTCATTGAGCCTCGGTCGAGACGAGGAGTTTGACTTTTGGGTCAAACTGAGCCGGGAGGGTGCTCGATGGCTTCCAGGTCAGTACTCGGGACGTGACCTGGGTTTATAGTGACGAAGGGAGGTACTAGGGACCTAAGGAGAGTTGAGGGGGTAATAGAATGGGGTGTCTACACCCGTCTTGGGTTTTTCCTCGTACATCGCGGCATAGTGATTTATTATTTTTATTTTATCTTTCACACTCATCTAGAATGCATGCTTAGGTTAAAAAGATAAAATTGGTTTAATCACTATTTATTTATTTTGGTGCTAAAATAAATATTGAGTAATTGTTTATTTAATTCAAGTGAAGTGTTAAAATTAGTTTTGCCTATTTTGTTTAAATGAAAAATATGACTTAGGCAAATGCGAGGACTTGAATTAATTGGTTTAAGTGAAATTTAATATTTGTGTGTGTTTATTTAATTTTCACTTAAGTTTAATTTGAAATTGAAATTAATAATTTTTTTGGGTAATTCGTTTGTTATTGAACCATCACACTTCTTTACACTTCCGCATCTTGAATATATATAAAAGGAAATAATATTTAATTTTATTAAAGAAAATTAAAAATCGGGGGTATTTATTCTTACAAATTGGTATCGGAGCCAAAGCGATAAATTATTTCGTTAAAGATCCTTTAAATAATTTTTGGCTAAAATGGAATTTTCCCCATTTTCAAAATTTCCTATTTTTGATGGTTCTAACTACGCGTATTGGAAAGAGCGAATGAAATCGGCACTAAAATCTATCGATGAGAGAGTTTGGATGTCTGTTGTTAACGGGTGGTCCCCACCAACTCACTTAGTTGAAAATGGACGTGTTCCCAAACCAGCCGATAGATGGACTGAAAATGAGTTTAAACTTTCTAATTTTAATTCCCGTGGTTTGAATGCCTTGTTTAGCGCTCTTACACCGGATGAATTTTGTCGTATTATGACGTGTGAAACCGCTAAATAAGCTTGGGATATTTTACAACTAACTCATGAAGGAACTAGTGTCGTTAAAGCTTCGAAACTCCCAAACCTCACCACTCAATTTGAAACTATAAAAATGAACGATAATGAAACTTTTGATGAATTTTATGCTAGACTTTCCGATATTGTCAATTCATCATTTAATTTGGGAGAGAAAATACCTGACAACCGAGTTGTAAAGAAAATTTTAAGGTCCCTACCCGATAGATTTATTCCAAAAGTGATCGTTTTAAATTCTTTACCATCTTTAGCCTCTACGAAATTAGAAGAACTTGTAGGTGATTTACAAACCTATGAACTAGATATGTTTCCCTCTAAAACTGAAAAGAAAATCGAAAAGGGCGTTGCATTAAAAGCCCGAAAAGAGGTCAAACAAGTAGTAGAGAGCGAGAGTGATAGTGACTCGGAAGACATTGCCTTGTTTGGTCGTAAATTTAGAAAATTTCTTAAATTTAACAAAGATAAATTTAAAAATGATTTTAAGAAATTTGAAACTTCTAAGCATGACAAAGGCGAGAAGATCCCTAAAGCCGCGAAGATCTCTAAACCTATTAATGAAAATTTAAATCGGGACGAGTCTAATAGGTGTTTTGGTTGTGAAGGTTATGGCCATAGGGCTTTAGAGTGCCCCACTAAACTAAGGAAAGAGGGTAAACGACCCATTGCATATAATGCGACCCTTAGTGATAGTGATAAGGAAGAGGGACCCGATTCCCCCACTAAGCCAAATTTTGTGGCTTTTATGGCTAGTCATGTGAGTGATAGTGATAACTCATCGATTGATGAAACGTTAACACATGACACTTCCAATGTCATTGTTTATGATTCTCTTGTTTTTGATGATAGTGAGAGTGGAGAAGAAAGAGAGAGTGAAAATGAAGAAGAGGTTAATGTGAGTGAACTTCAAAATACTTTTCAAGAACTTTATAAAGAATCTATTAAATTGAAAAGAGCTAATTTGAAGTTAGAAGCTAGTTTAAAAGAGCGTGTCAAGGTCATTGATGATAGCATGTTGATAGAAGACCTTAAGACACGTGAGAGGATTCTTCAAGAGAAGCTTGAATATGTAGAAGGAGAGAGAGATAGCCTTAGGGGTTTAATGGAATCCTTGAAAAAGGAGCTTCTTGCTTTTGAAGAGCAAAATGTTTTATTAGAGTCTAGCATTTTAGAATTACAAAATAAATTAAAAGACTCTAGTAATGTCAAATTTGATTTGGAGTGTCGTTTGAAAAAATTAGATAAAATATTAGGAATGGTCCAAATTAAAAATGACACTTGTGGTTTAGACTTAAATACTTGTAATGAATCTACTCATAAAGCCAAAACCAACGTTTTTGGAGAATCTACTAGGAAAACTTTTAGAGATCACTTCGTAACTAAATCTTTTCGACATGTCTTCACTTGTACACATTGTGGTCGAAAAGGTCATCTTAGGAAATTTTGTTTTGATCTTAAACGAATTCCTAGAAAATCCCAACGTAATGCAACCAATGTATTTCAAATTCCTACACCCCAAGATAGTCATTCTTCATTAATTTGGGTTAGGAAATCCGACTTGGTTGCCTTGCAAAATAGGGTTTTTGATTCTCATTTACTATCACATGCTTCCTCCCTTGCTAAATCAAAAGGATAAATGTGTTAGTTGTTTGCATACTTTAGCTTTTGTACTTCATGATATATTCACATGCTAAATGTATGTTTGTTTAATCATTTTCTAGTCTATGCTCCATGCATATCACATGCTAGAATTATGATTTTTGTTTATCTTTTGTATTATATTTCCTTCATTTTGTTTGCATCAAATGAAAAATACAAAAAGATTTTTGTTTATCATTTGAAGTTTTTATCTCTTGATAATTTAAGCTTAAAGAAAAATTCAAATGATTTTGGTTTGTCTTTTGAGTATATATTTTTTATTTCTGGTTATAAAGGTCAAAAACTCAAAAATATTTTATTTTGTGTGTATTTTAGTTTGACACATTTTATGTGGCATATACTTGTGTTCGAATCCCTCCTTTAACGCTCCCATGTGGCTAGAACTTTTGGTTTAGATTGTCAATCCTTAAAATGTTCTTTACCATATTTTTATGGGGTAGTTGGATTTTGTATTGGTTAACTGGATTCTATTTTCATATGCCTCTATTCACACATGCACGAGATCTTTTGAAATTTTAACTTCATATGTATATTTGAGCTATGTGAGGTGTTCTCTTTCCAATCTTATCATATACATATTTGTGACTTAGGAGGACTAGTGCATGTCAAAATCCGTTGCACGTGAGATTTGTGTGAAAAATCGAAAACATGATAAATGTAAATGTGCACGGGAAAAGGCTCCAAAAGGACTAAGTGATCCTTTGCGATTTTAAGCCACCGTTTTGAATGGACCTAAAAGAAATACGTGGTCCAAAGGCCTAAAAACAGATAATATGGCATTAAAATGAAAAATAAATTGCCAAGGCCTATGTTTGATTGATATAGTCATTCAAATTTAACATAAATGCTTATTGAGGGAGATTGGATGGTATATCAACGGTTTGCACAATGTCCATTTATCCTAGTTGCGTATTTCATGTCATGACTCTATTGGTTTGTAGAATCATCAATATGCTAGGCTTGTATGCATTGTGTGTGTTTGTTTATTGAGTTCAATTTTTATTGTCACATGAGGTTATATTCAAATGTGATGAAGTTTGCAATCAATTGAGAACTCCGTGAACATGTTTTTAAGTGATTGGATCTAAATTTAATCGTTACTAGTTCACACCCCAACACTTCCGTTTCCATATGACACATTTTTTCCATACAAATGTGCAAACTTATTGTATTTTGTGTCATGTGTGTGTTTATCTCTATATATATATGCGTGTACATTATTGATATATTTCCAGTACATATATATCTAATATTTTGTTTTGAATTTTCCTTGCATTCAACCTGCTTTTATATTTGTTCATTATCCTTTGTCTATTCCTGAGCAAAAAGGGGGAGAAATGATATCTTATCCTATTATAATCTTATCTAAGTTTAGGAGAATTAACTTAGGGGGAGTAGATAACTTCTTGGGTTAATCATTTTGATGATAAAGGGGAGAATTAACTTTGGGGGAGTATTTATTTTAATTGCTTTAAATACTTTGATATTCCCTATGCATTTGATGAGTTTGCTTAAGTGTGAAGGAATTCTTCTAAAGCGGCTCATCTTTCAATGGCAAAGCGTTTGATCCTTGGGTTGAGTCAAGTTTGGAGGGTTGGTTATGTTTTGAGTCTAGTGAGCTTGATGGCCCTTTAGAATTTTTGTTTGGTTTTTATCCCGGAATAGCCAAAGGGGGAGATTTATAAGGACACAAATTTCCAATTGAGTCCATATATAGTTTTGGCTCAATTCCGGACAAAAACATTTATTCATAGGATTGTATTTAATTGTAATATTCTCAAGCCTATGAAGTGTTTGTTGAAGACGTAGAGGCAAAGAGTATAAAGCTTCATCAATATGCCGGTTTGCGTGCCTCGTTTCTACGTCATCAACTATGGTTCCATGCTACCAGGATATGAATGCAATATTATATATATAGGAGCTTGGAACAAGTTCTATTGGGTGTTAGGTTTAATAAAAACTGTGTTTTATTTTTAGAAAGAATTAATTAAAACTTTAAAATAAGTTTATAAAGTTTTCTGGGCTAAAATCAAAATTTTCAAACTTTCTGGAAGTTCGTTCGATATGTCGTTCGAACGAGATTACCAACGACTTCCCATTAAGGCATACTGGAACTTCGTTCGAAATGTCGTTCGAACGAGATTGTCGTTCTAACGAGATTTTCAACGAGTTCATACTGGAACTTCGTTAGAAGACTCGTTCGAACGAGAATGTCATTCGAACGAAATGTCGTTCGAACGAGGTGCCAGGCGGGAACAATTTTTGGCAGTTTTAAGAAGTTTTTTACCCACTTCCCCACTTGGTTCTTAACCAACTTTTTTCAGACTTTATTATGTGCGGGAATAACATTTTCCAACTGAACTTTTCCATTATATTTTATATCTTAGAGAGAGTTTGAGAGCAAAATTGCTTAAGGAAAATGTTCTTGGTTTTTGAGTGTTAATTTTAAAAGAGAAAATCAATTACCACTCTAGTTTGTACCCATAGTTTTATGTATCCAAGTTCATATATATACATCTTTCTTGGAGTTTGGAATCGGGTTTATCTCTACACCGAATTGAAGAGAGTGTTTGGGTTTGCTCCTAAATCCCACAAAGAAGAAGTTGTTTTATGTTGATTTACCCACTTGGAGAAAGGCTCCTAGTTCGGGTGACGGTGACCATATAAAGTCCGATCGGTGGATTCCGAGACCGCGGTGGAGCTCCAAAGTTATCCGCTAGGAAGAGGTATCTACAAGAAGAAGCGTCAAGGCTTGAGAGGGATCGAGTCGTGTGTTGTAAGCCTTTCTGTCTTGTATTTGTAAATCTGTATCTAGTGGATTTGTGGCTAGGGCCGTCCGAGGTTGTTTCCCGTCTTGGGTTTTTCCTCGTACATCACGGCGTAGTGATTTATTGTTTTTATTTTATCTTTCACACTCACCTAGAATGCATGCTTAGGTTAAAAAGATAAAATTGGTTTAATCACTATTTATTTATTTTGGTGCTAAAATAAATATTTAGTAATTGTTTATTTAATTCAAGTGATGTGTTAAAATTAGTTTTGCCTATTTTATTTAAATGAAAAATATGACTTAGGCAAATGCGAGGACTTGAATTAATTGGTTTAAGTGAAATTTAATATTTGTGTGTGTTTATTTAATTTTCACTTAAGTTTAATTTGAAATTGAAATTAATAATTTTTTTGGGTAATTCGTTTGTTATTGAAGCATCACACTTCTTTACACTTTCGCATCTTGAATATATATAAAAGGAAATAATATTTAATTTTATTAAAGAAAATTAAAAATCGGGGGTATTTATTCTTACATTTGTTCATCATTCCTTACATGTGGAACAACCAGGTGTCCCTATGTGATTAGTGTATTCACCACACACATGCTCATGACATGCGTGGGGGGTACACTATACCCCACAATCACTATAAATACATATCTTCCCCCACCTTGAATAGGGATCCGAAATTGCAACCCTAGCCAAAACTCTGTTTGTATACACTGTAGAGAGAGAGAAAGTGAGAGATTGTATCACATGCCATTAGTGCCCTTATTTCAAGTGAATTCACTCACACACTCATAGTGGACGTGGGCCAAATTGGCTGAACCACTTATACGCAAGTGTTTCTCCTTTTCTCCTCATATCTTTCTGCTAGTTATTTACTCTTGTGCTGCCATTGTTATTACTAGCTTGATCTTATCAACACCTCTTCTTGTGGTGCTATTTACAACATCATCATTTTGGCGCCGTCTGTGGGAATGAGAAGCCACATCTCTTCCTCTTTTGTAGCTTAACCTCACCGGAGACTCTGGTGGTGAACTAGCCCTCCCCCTTGTGTGGATTTGTTTCACTATTGAATAAGGTCCTTAAAGGTATCAAGCTCTCTACTATTTTCATTACAAGCTCTCTAGTCTTTGTACATGGAACCAGAGTTACCACCTCCACTATCTGGTGGTGGAATCCCCAATTCCAGTCAAGTGCCACCCCAGTCCAAGATGGCTAAGGTGGTGGCAGTCTTGAAGTCCTTAGATGCAACTCAACAAGCAATGCAGGAGCAGTTTTCTCAACTCAGCCAGAACATCTTGAGACCACCTAGGGTCTCGTCGGAGATGATTACTCCGACAGTTGCTCAGCCACAACATGAGGCCAGGGGACCACCCCAGGCACCGTGAAAGGACCTACCTACTCCTCAACGGAGGAGTGATGTTGCTGACCCTAGGCATTTATGCCTGGGGAGGCAAGGAAACCCTTTCCCTAAGGATAGGTATGCTGATATTGAGGTAGAGGATGCTCCAATAGACTGTTAGGAACCGTATGAGATGTTAAACAACACAGTGATCCACTCTTTGTATTTAGGATATCTCATCACAGCTACTACAAACAATCACCTATTCGTGGATTAGTATAAACAAAAGTGTGAACATTAGGGGATGTGCTATATAAGAAGTTGACATAATGTAAATTTAAATTTAAATTTTAATTATTGAAATTAAAATTCATTTTATAATACTAAAAATATTTCTTCCATCTCCTCTAAGGGTGAGTAGTCATATCCTATTCAAGCTAGCATATTTCTGTAATATACTTAACAACTCATGCATATTGTTCCAATTTGAGGAAAATTGGCAACATACCCCATAATTCTCCAAGTACACAACATAGATTCGCGAGTGTGATTGTTATTTCAATTTATCAATTGAAATAACACTCACACTTGTCAATCTAGTATGTACCCATAGAACATTATGATACGATTGCAAAACTTGCTCCAAAAGTAACAAGTTTAATCCACTAAGAATATTATAATACATAAATTATGTAGTACCAAACTAACCAAACAGAACAGTTCGAGAGATCTCATTACAGGGGTAATAACTCTCGAACGGGTCTACGAGCTATTAGATGCATACGCATAAGAACTAGAAGGCTAGTATCTATACGCATTATATGTAATTTCAAGTTTGTTTCATTTAATTATGTCTTATCACAATTCGAGAGATTTTATTTAATTTTATAATTTAATGTATGTTTCATTTAATTCAAAGTACGCATAAGAACCAAAACTTATACCAATTTCTAAGAATTACACACATTGAAATCATTTTATTAAGATATAACATTTAAGTTTCATATGTGGTTCTTCATATTCCATGTGTTCTTATGCTTTATTTGATTGGTATTTATTAATTTAGATGTTAATCACACATTTTAGACTCTTCTTATAGTTATTATGGTATCAATCCATATCAACGGGAATTCTGAAATTTACATTAAGTCAATTTTTGGCCTTTACGTAATTGTCCTACGTAATAAACCAACATTTTTAACAACCAAAGAAACCAACATTTTTTAACATCCAAAGTTTCATACAAATTAAATTAAATTAAAGCTTCATACAAATTAACTAAAAAGATTCAGCGACAAATACGTTATATATCTACAAAATTTCAACAACAAATTTCATACAAATTAACCAGTATAATTTTAACAACAAATTTCATACAAATTAACTAACAAATTTTAAACATATTAACTATTAATATCTATAAAATTTCATCAACAACAACAAACCCCCACCGCCCCCAACCCCTACTACAACGCATATACACACGTAGACAAAGGAGAGAGAGAGAGAGAGAGATGAACCTAAAAGTAGAGATAGGGCACCGCCGCTTAGAGAGAAGAGAGGAAAATTTGGGGGAAAACTAAAATGGTGGGAAAAATAAGAGGCACTAGGGCTATTTTGCTGACAAAGTTGTCATAGACCTGTCACGATCATTGAGCGTGACAAGTCTATGAAAACTGTACTTATCACGGTCAATGACCCTGAGAAACCGTTGCCATGGACTTGTCACGGTCATTGACCCTGATAAAAATATGTGTTTTTTTGTCACGGTCAATGACCGTGACAAGACTGGCCGGCTCAAAGGTGATAAATTAGCCTTTTTGATGTAGTGAGTGAGTCTGAACCGATGGTCCTTAACTTAGTACATAATGTACCGGGACTTGATAGCAGAGTATGCACGCATCGCAGGTCTCAGTTTAGGGATGCCATATTAGTATATATATAATACGAGTGATAAATAAATAAATACACACACACATACACACACACACACACACACACACATATATATATATATATAATTTATTTTACTGTATGTGCATTAGTAGATGAGATAAATAGTGATATCTAAAATAACCTAGTGTGTGGAAACTTAACATCTAATGGAAAATTCATAATTGGCTACAAGACATGGAAATTCGGTAACATATTGTGTGGGTAATACGGGTGGGCACCACAAGTAGTTTGTAGTAAGAGACTTGGTTCGAACTAGATATACGAGGTAACATAACTAGGACGAATTATTGGTATACGTTAGGCATGCACAATAGTTGAGAGGTGAGGATCTCAAGTGAGAACACGTGAAGCTAACATGTGTGTAATATCTACTGTTTATGCATTTTAAATACTTGCTAAAAAATTCAAATGTTTCTTGGGATCTGACCTGTTTTCCAAATCTATCTTTGTAAAAATATTTTAGGTGCCCGGCCATAGGGACGCCAGGCTTAGGAGGTCATTATCATTTGATGTGTTGCAGCTGTTGTGGACATTGCAAGACCTCGGTAGTAGACGCCTCCATATTTATCAGTGCGTCCTTGTGATTTATTATCTCAGTCGGGCATGTTGCCCACTCTCAATTAGATATTATTTTAGAGATACTGTAATCCTATATCTAGTTTTCATGTGTTGGATTGGATTTCATTTATGGATTATCGTGTTGGGATTTCAGGATGGAGTGTTTATTCTAGTCATATTTATTAATTTAGTCGTTTAATCGTTTATTATGTTAGTTATTGGAACGGTGAATGTCGTTTTATCACTTATTTTGCTGCATGTTTAATAAAGGATTAAAACTTTGACACCAGGCCATTAGGGTATTAGTAATAAAATTTATTTTTGACAATGATGCTAAGAATCAAACCAATAATGATTCCTGTTTAATTTAATAAGGGACTGATCACCCAGGATTAGAATAGGCGGGGTGTCATAGATGGTATCAAAGCGTCAGCTTCTAAATTCCTTAGGATCTGTGATGCTTATTACGTTTCCAATGTAGCGTTCTTTGATGTAGAGACCTATTATTAGGATTATTGTATTCATAACTATGCATTTACGTCTTCAGTTATTTTGAGATATATTGAACTTTGAACTTACAGAAATTCTTTTCCATTCGATGCCTCCAGAACGTACACCACGAACCCCCAGAGATGCACTGTTAGATCCACAGCCAGCTCAACATAAAGGATTATGAATACTGCCGAGGTTTCCACCGTTATTGCACATGCAGTTAATGCAGCCTTGACTACAGTTGCTCAGCACGCACCACAGGTGCTACGTGAGGCGTAGGTTGTGGCACCAAGCCAGACACACACGTTCCCTTCTGCTTGGGAGCGAGTAAAATATTCCTTTCAAAAGGAACATCCTCCCTAGTTTTAGGGGAGTTCAGATGTTGTGGTCGCTAGCCAATAGAAAAAGGACATCCAGAGGCATTTACGGATGTACTAGTGTGCAAATTGTGACACCCCATCTAATTTAAACATCGGTTGATCAGACCTTTATCAAAATGAAAATAGGTTTCTCACATGGTTCATTCTTAGCATCACTGTCGAAAACTTTTTAAGTTACTAACCACATAAGTGAAAATTAGACCAGTGTCAAATTTTATCTTTCTTAATAAATGAAAGATCCATACTAAACTAAATTACCAAATAACAATAATATAGAATCCAACCATCATAATATATAAATGAAATTAAGGTTTGCCGAGTTAATAATCGGCCAAAAATTCCAAAACAAATACTCCATAATACAGACAAGTCTAAATAACTGGAAACTATCACTCGACAACCTGTCCGTACATGAAACATAGAAATGAAATCCTACACTAGATCAGAAGGAGGGAATCGTCTAATTAAATAAGTCCTATATGTAATCCATAGCGCTACAACTCCGAGACCCTGGAAAGAGTCATGCCCGACGTCATTGTGGTTGGACACCTAAAAGTTTTTTTTTTAATTTATAGCAAGTGTTAGTACACAAAATGTTTTGAAAATATTTAGCAAGTAATTTATTGCAATAAAATCCATTATTGATTACACATGTTAGGATCACGTACTCTCTCTCGAGTTCATCACCCCTCATCTATAGTGCACACCAAACGTTCTGTACTTAGCCCACCTAATTGTACTAGCCACGCTAATTAGACTAAAGTATCCCAGTGATCTTATCTACACATCTAAGTTCCCGTACCGCCCATATAGTACATTGAATTTTATTAACATCTATCGTATGTTAATCATTTACTATATAACCTTTTCACGTATTTTAAATCCTCATCTATATAATTTAAGTCTCGCTACTTAATTTACTTTCTTAGATGTCCACCATCTATCTTAAATTTGTTGATTATGTCTTTCTCTTCTTAATTTAAGTTTATATATATATATATAGATATAGATATATATATATATATATATATATATATATATATATATATATATATATATATTACATATACTATCTCTCAAAGTAGAATAATTGTAAGGTATGTATTTCACACACAATATATACTATAAGTGCATACTTCACTATAATGTCCTTAATTTACACATTAAGGATTTAAGAGTTCAGAATGTCCCCTCGAACTTGGTTCAGAATGTCTCATCGAACAAGGTTTGGAATTTCTCATCGAACATGTGTCGAAATGTCTCATTGAAGGTATTCACCCCATCTATACATAATTTAACAGGTATACGCATGAATCCACTATTCACATTAAGTGCGTAGTATCTTCTCTCTCACACTTGTTGCACTTATTATAAAACGAGTTATTGCACTTTCGTAATTTATTAAGCGTTTACTCAACTCTAAGGGTCTTAATTACCTGTTCCTTTATATCAGTGGTTAATCCACTATTAATCTACTGATATATATCTTGGATTGACGTTTTCTCTTCCCGTAACTCCAATCCTAAATTTTTAACATACGACTCTTTCGGTTTATCCTTGTTTGATCCATCACCCAAGCCTTACACTCAATGACTATCACAAACCGTACTCACACACCTATTGGACTTTATCAGGTTCCTAAAAAGGCATAATATCACTCCTAAGATTCCACGTTATTATTAACACCAGGAAGAAACTCAACTAACAAAGGAACCCAAATTCACCTTAGTTCGATCGATCAATAAAAGGGTAGATCGATCGACTTCGTCGATCGATCAATTGAATCGGTGCAACCCTACTGCAACTTCGTCTTCTCTATTATTTCTCTTCCCAAACCTCCATTAAACATCATAGAATCGTGTCCCAACACCACTAAACCTCCTTTATATGTATGGGGACTATTTATAACATAAAATACATCGTTAAAACTTATTGAATTCACCCAAGATTCATCATCAAACCCAATCATCAACAATACCCAAAATGTATCTTTACTTCTTATTCAATCTTCACTAACGCAGAGTAAGTTTCATATTAGCAATCATATTTTCAATTAATTTTAAAGCCTTCTACAAATCATGATACATATACATGCAACCCTATTTCACACATGCATTCAAATCATTCTTTTCCAAAATTTTCAAAGCAAGAATTCGATTCTTTCATCTAACCCTATGCATGGGTATTATAAAGTTATTTTTAATCTTCAATAAACACTTGCCTTTGAACCGTGGGTTCTGATTTCTTGTTGAAGAAGATGGTCTGATTGCCTTCCCCTCAATCCTTCCTTCCCAAATTGTTTTTGGTGTAAGAGCTCCATTGAATTCTCACAATTTCTCCTCTTTACTTTGGAAATTGTCTCTCCCTTATCTCTAATGACTCGTCTTTGTTTTTAGCCATTTCTAAACCTACCCTTAAGTCTTAAACATCTGATATAACACTTAAAATTTCTTGGGTCCCTTAACCTCTAATTACTAAATGACCAAAACGCCCTCACTAGGTGCCGGTTTGGTCTAGAACTGACCCGAAACCCAAATTATACTCCCGGGTATAGTTTTTCGACTATTTCGACCCTATCGGAGGCATCTGTGACCTCTAAATTATCATACGAGTCACTAAAATATATTTCTCAGTTCTCACCTCAAAATAGTCTACACGCGACTCCCGATGAGATAAATTAAAACATACGCAAATATCATTTGCAATGTCGTATAATAAAAACCCTTTGTTATTTACTATCCACACTCAGTAAATTTCATCAAAATATTAATCAGTGTCTCTATACCGATTAATATGTACTTATCACATTTATTAAACAAATCACCTTAAATTACTTCACTCGCATAATTTAAATAAAATGTATTTTCCTAATTAATTTTTGAATTAATTAAATTAAAAATATGAAGAAATACGAGGTATTGCATACTTCTCCTGTACAAAGGAATTTCATCCAAAATTAGGATATACCTGTGGTGAATAACTCTGGATACTGCCCTCGTATGTCATCCTCCCGCTCCCACGTCAACTCATCAGTATTGTGGTGTCCTCACTGAGCTCGGACTAGTGGTCCCACCTTGGACCGCAGTTTATGCTAACCACGATCTAAAATATCCACGGGTCTCTCCTCATAGGAGACGCCTGGCTGTAAGTCAATCTCCCAAGTGGAACGTGCCAAAAATCCCTCTCACTCCTCCTGTATTTCTTCAGTGATAACACATGGAACACATCATGTATCCGCTGAAGATGCTCTGGAACTCTCAGTCTGTTATCTACTGGTCCCACCCTCTCTATAATAGGAAAGGTCCTTATATATCTCGACGATAACTTCCCCTTTTTGCCAAATCTCATAATCCCCTTCATAAGAGATACTCGAACTAACACCTGGTCGCCAATCTCTAACTCCACATGTTTTCTGTCGGCGTCTGCGTAACTTTTCTGCCTATCTTGAGCTATCCGAATGCATCCTCGAATCAACTCAATCTTGGCAGTAGTCTCTTGAATCATCTTGGGCCCTAACAACTTGTTGTACCTCACCTTTAACCAACATGCGGGTGAACGACAAGGCCACCTATACAATGCCTCGAACGGTGACATACCGATAGTAAATTAGTAAGAGTTATTATACGCAAACTCTACCGATGGAAGGTATCTCTCCCATCCTCCTCTAAAATCTAGGATGCATATCCTCATCATATCTTCAAGCATAAGATTTACCCTCTTTGTCTGCCCATCAGTCCGCGGGTGGTACGCCGTACTCAATCGTAAGTCTATGCACATGACCTCCTGAAAGCTCTATAAAAAATATGACACAAATACTTTTTCTCTATCAGACACAATATTAATTGGGACTCCGTGCAGCTTAATAATATTCGAGATGAATAGTTGCGTGTACTGCATCGTGTCATAGTCGATGCGAACTGGCAAGAAGTGAGCCACATTGGTCAACCGATCCACTATCACCCATATCAAATCATGACCCTGCTGTGAAGTAGGTATCCCAGTAATAAAATCCATTGATATGATCTCCCACTTCCACCCTATAATTTTAAGTAGTCGTAACATCCCCGAAGGTCTCTGATGGTCAACTTGCACGAGTTGACAAGTGTCATACTTTAAGATAAACTCTGTTATGTCTCACTTTATGCCGACCCACCAGTACTATCTCCTCATATCCTGGTACATCTTATCCCCATCGGAATGTACCGCAATCCTGGAACCGTGTGATTCGATTATCACCACCTGCTCAACTCCTCATCCTTGGGCACTACCAATCTCCCATTAAAGCGTAGGCCTCCCTCTGAGCTGACTGAGTAAAACTCTACACCCTCAACTATTGATTATCACACCCTATTCGGATAGAACTGATCCTTTGCCTAACCCTTCACTACCCGCATAATGATCTCGGGAGTGATAATAATAATTGCCATGTACGCCCTGGAAACCTCATCCTCTTGCTGGAGGTCACTTCACTTTGCTTTCCACACCTCAGATAAATATCTAATAGGTCGTTGGCTCAATGCGTCTGTCACCACGTTAGCCCTATCAGGATGATACTGTATATCAAACTGGTAATCCTTCATGAATTCTAGCCTTCCTTGCAGCCACATGTTCAGATCCTTATGTGTGAAGAGATACTAAAGTGACTTGTGATCTATGAACAATGTGAACCGCTCCCTCAATAGGTAGTGTCTCTATATCCTTAGTGAAAAAATGATTACTTCCAACTCTAGGTCGTGGGTGAGGAATTCTTTTCACGAGGCTTTAGCTTTCGTGATGCATAAGCTATCACCCTCTCTTCCTACTGCAACACCCCCCCAAGTCCCTGTAAGGATGCATTTGTGTAGACTCTATACTCCATCCCACTCATTGGCAATGCAAGTACCGATGCTGATGTCAATCTATCCTTAATCTCATCAAAAGCCAACTGATACTGGTAGCTCAACACGAATGGTACCCCATTTTTAGGTTCGTCAAAGCTCGAAAATCTTTGAGAACCCTTGATAAAGTGATCGTAATATCCGACTAATCCCAAGAAGCTACAAATCTCAGTCGGTGTCATGGGCTTCCCCCACTACCTCACCGCCGATACCTTACTTGGATCAACAAATATACTCCTATCAGACACGATGTGGCTAAGAGACTGTACCTCCCGAAGCCAAAATCCACATTTACTAAATTTGGTGTACAATTGATGGTTTTATAACGTTTGCAGAACCACCCGTAAATGCTCGGCATGCTCCTCCTTCATCCGTGAGTAAACCAGGATATCATCGATGAATAATATAACAAACTGATTCAGAAACTCTCAAAATACTCTGTTTATGAGATCCATGAACACTGCAAGTGCATCGGTGAGCCCGAATGGAATCACCCTAAACTCATAGGATCCATAACGCGATAGGAAGGCGGTCTTAAGAACATCCTCCTCCCAAATACGTAACTGGTGATAACTTGACCTCAAATTGATCTTGTAGAAGTATGCAAACCCTATCAACTGATCAAATAGTTCATCAATCCTAGGTAATAGATACTTGTTCCATATCGTCACCTTGTTCAGCTCTCTGTAATCCAGGCACAGGCGGAGTGAACCATCCCTTTTCTTCACAAACAATATCGGAGCACCCTAGGGTGAAGTACTCTGCTAAATGAAATCCTATCCCAAGAGCTGCTGAATCTTCTCTCTCAGCTCTCGCATCTCTGAGGGAGCCATATAATACAGTGCTCTAGCAATCAGTCTCATCCTCGGTGTTAAGTTGATGATGAAATCAATTTTCCATCTCGGTGGCAACTCGAGTATCTCTTGGAACACATCCTCGAAATCCCTCACTACAAGAATTGAATCTAAGGTAACAACCACCTCCTATGAGGTCTCCTCCTCAATGTAATACAAATGAGTGCGCGATCCTCCCTCGGGGAGAGGCATCGTCACAAGGAACATCTCCTGTATCGAAATAGAAAATATAATCGTCCTCTCGTAGCAATCTACCATCTCTCTGTAGCCTGCTAACTAATCCATGCCTAGAATCATGTCATACCCCTCCATGTCTAATACCAGAAGGTCTACCGTTAGACTCAGTCTCCCAATCAATACATCGACACCTAACAAACTGAGTGTATGAAAGATGCACTACCCATTGGCGACTCAACGCAAATAAGAAGACTACTGGCAGTCTCTAATAATCCAGCGGATAGTGTAAATCTAGTCTTAATAAATGAATGCGACACCATAGTATCAAATAGAATCCTACCCTCTATCCCATGAATAAGAAACGTACCCTCGACTGCAGGTGGTGCGACTACATCTCGGCTGTTATACATGTCCATAATGCATCTGACCGAGCTGTTGCGGTGAGGTCGATGCAGGCGCTAGAGCTAGAGCTAAAGGAGCCTACTGCCCCTGGTGGGCACCCTACCTCTGAGGTCCATCTCACTATGGGCAATGTCTCTATCTGTGACCCTGTTGGCTGAACATAAAGTACTGCCCTGAAAAAGGTCTCCTCTATCCCTGACCCTATTATCCCTGACGATGGCCCTGATGGCCTTGGCCCTGCTAGCCTCCCCCAGGTTCCCCTGGCCCTGGCAACCCTTAGGGTACTACTGCTGATGAGGACCCTTCTGGCCCTGCCTATTAGATTTGAACCCACCATGTTTAAATTTCTTGGCGGAGTTCCATTGTCGGGAGCTTTTCCCCTACTGGCTCACTACCTGCTGCTGCGGGATATTACCCCAATACCACTACTCCCTCTTGTGTTATCCTGATGTCTAGTCTCTTCTCATCTCTTAATCCCCTTATCATGGAAGCGATAGTCCTGGCAGTGTACCACTACGGCATTGACAACATCGATGTAAGTTATCAATGTAATATTTTGGATCAAGTGTTGCCTGACCCTCCAGGCCAACCCATCCATGAATCGAGCCTTTTTCCATTTTACGTTGTTCACTTTATCTAGCACAAAATTAACCAGGTGGGTGAACTCCTCCTCATAATCCGCTACTGATCGGTCACCCTGACATACCTCCTCGAGTCTCCTCCTCATCTCTGACTCAACTGCAGGTGGGAAGTGCTTGCGATCAAACTGCACCCAGAACTTTGAAATGTTCATCGAGTCTCTCTCCTCAGCGATGGTCACTGACTCCCACCACTGAAGGGCTGCTCCCACTAACCCGAAGGTAGCCAACATTTGCTTCTGTACCTCACTACAATCTAAGATTCACAGATGGCGCTGAATGTTCTTTTTCCATTGGCACGCTGTCACTACATTCGTACCGCCCTGAAACTTAGGTTGGTGTCCGTTCTGGAAGGTCTCTCTAATGTTGTACCAAGTGGGTTGCTCTGGATGGGCCTGAATAGCTGGTGCTGCGGGCTGCCGTGCCTAAGGCTGAGGAAAGTTGGCTGCCATGGTCTTCGTAGCTGTCTCAACGACCTATGACACTATCACCGCCGCCTGAGTAGCAGAAATCATCTTTAATAGTGGTAGGGGTCACTGCTCATCCTAAGGGTCCAACTTAACCTCATATCGAGCTGCTGCCCTCTCGGCTCACTCTCTCCTCGGCAGAATTATGAAATAAGAATTTAAATTTGTATAAGTACACAGTTTATACAAAATTTCAATTAGCAGAAGAACGATAAGTACTTAAGAAATAAACAAGAGTCCTAATAATAGGGCTCTATAATAAAATGACAATGTGCTGAATCCGTAATAAGCCGTACAAATCCTAAGGACACTAGAACCTGATGCTCTGATACCACTGTGACACCTTGTCTAATTTAAACATCGGTTGATCAGGCCTTTATTAAAATCAAAGAGGTTTCTCATATGGTTCATTTTTAGCATCATTGTCGAAAACCTTTTAAGTTACTAACCACCTAAGTAAAAATTAGACGGGTGTAAAATTTTATATTTCTTAATAAATGAAAGAACCATACTAAACTAAGTTACCCAATCACAATAATATAGAATCCAACCATTATAATATATAAATTAAATCAAGGTTTTTCGAGTTAATAGCCAGCTAAAAATCCCAAAATAAATACTCGATAATAAATACAAGTCTAAATAATTGGAAACTGTCACTGGACAACATGTCCATACATGAAACATAGAAATGAAATCCTACACTAGATCACAAGGAGGGAGTCATCTAACCAAGTAAGTTTTGTCAACAATGCACAATGCTACAGCTTCGAGTCCCTGGAAAGAGTCACGCCTGACATCTCTGTGGCTGGACACCTAAAAGTTTTTTTTTTAAATTTATAGCAAGTAATTTATGGCAATAAAATCCGTTATTCATTACACATGTTAGGATCACGTACATTTTTTCTTGAGTTTCTCACCCCTCATCTATAGTGCACGCCTAACCTTCTGTAATGAGCTCACCTAATTGTACTACCCACGCTAATTAAACTAAAGTATCCAACTGATCTTATCTACATATCTAAGTTCCCGTACCGCCCATACAGTACATTGAATCTTAACATCTCTCGTATGTTAATCAATTACTATATAACGTTTTCACGTATGTTATATTCACATCCACGTAATTAAGTCTCGCTACTTGATTTACTTTCTAAGATGTCCATAATCTATCTTAAATTTTTTAATTAAATTTTTCTTTACCTTTTTAAACACACAAACACACACACACACACACACACACACACACACACACACACACACACACACACACACACACACACACACACACACATATATATATATATATATATATATATATATATATATATATATATATATATATATATATCACATCTACTAGTCTACTATCTCTCAAAGTAGAATAATTATAAGGTATATATTTCACACACAAGATATACTATAAGTGCATACTTCACTATAATGTCCTTCATTTACACATTAAGGATATAAGAGTTTGGAATGTCCCCTCGAACTTGGTTCGGAATGTCTCATCAAATAAGGTTCAGAATGTCTTATCGAACATGGTTTGGAATGTCTCATTGAACATAGTTCGAAATGCCTCATCTAACATATCAATCAATTCACATGTAGGTATATCACATGTATTTACTTACATGTACATAATTCAATAGGTATATTCAAAACTCCACTATTCATATTAAGTACCTAGTATCTTTCTCTCTCATACTTGCCATAATTATTATAATACGAGTTATTGCACTTTCGTAATTTATTAAGCATTTACCCAACTCTAAGGGTCCTAATTACCCCTTCCTTTATAACAGTGGTTAATTCACTTTTAACCTACTGATATGTATCTTGGATTGATACTTATAACTCAAATCCTAAATTTTTAATATACGACTCGTTCGGTTTATCCTTGTTAATCCATCACACAAGCCTTACAGTCAATGATTATCACGGACTATACTCACACACCCATTGGACTTTATCAGGTTCCTATATAGGCACAATATCACTACTAAGATTACCCGTTATTATTGACACCCTAAAGAAACTCAACTAACAAAGGAACCTAAATTCAGCTTAGTTCGATCGATCGATTGATATAAGACGCCATTTGATCAATTGAACAGGTGCAACCCTACTGCAACTTCGTCTTCTCCATTCTTTCTCAGCCCAAACTCCATTAAACCTCATAGAATCATCTCCCAACACCACTAAACCTCCTTTATATGTATGGGGACTATGCCAAACGTAAAATACATCATTAAAACTTATAGAAATCACCCAAGAATCATCATCAAACCCAATTATGAATAATACCAAAAATATATCTTTACTTATAATTTAATCTTCACTAACCCAGATTAAGTTTCATATTAGCAATCATATTTTCACTCAATTTTAAAGCCTTCTACAAATCATGATACATATACATGCAACCCTACTTCACACGTGCATTCAAATCATTCTTTACCAAAATTTTCAAAGCAAGAATTCAATTCTTTCATCTAAACCTAAGCATGGGTATTCTATAAATGAAGATGTATATCTTCTCCTCCTGTCTTAGTTTCGATATCTTTTATTGGCAATTGTTTTAAAAGCATCTGGGTTTGCACTTTGTTGTATAGTTTTAGAAATATATGTATTGTCAAATTTATAACTTTGAAGCCAAGAATCATGTGGTCTTTTCGATTAAGTTTCACTGGACTGACCTAAACTAACACAGAAGAAATAATAACTCTATAACTGTTTAGAAAAGTAGAAAAGTATAATGGTCATATTGTTTCTATTATTGCACACCATGTGGCCTATGAGCAGAAACGGGAGTAGATGTCTTAGACAACAACTTGAGTGTTCGAATTAGCATTTTGTCCATCTCTATATTTTTCTTCCAAGTTATTTTTTTCTTTGCTTTTAATTTTCTCTTTTAAACATTTATGGCCTTGATTTTACCCCTTCTCACTTCCTTATTTGAATAGACTTTCTGTAATGAATGAATATTTCATATACGTAATAAAGTTTTCGTAATGTTGCTCATTAAAGTGCACTATTTCGCCTTGCCCATATTAGATCTTAGAATAGTGGACTTATAACAATGCATTTGTTTCATCCTTTTTTGCAAGAACTTAGAACAATTACCTTAAAAATTAATTGTGTTGTTGATTTTGCATCATGATTTATGTTGTGAATTCCATGCTTATATGACCAGGAATGTTATATTTTGACCTGGAATGTTATAATGTGTGTCTATAAAACTCACTCCTATATACATTTAACCATAAGTGACCTGGAATGTTTTATTTTGGCAATGGAAACTATTGTGTTTATCTGGATGAATAATATAGATTAGTAATTGGACACATTTTTTCCTTTTGTTAGTTGTTTTGGACTTTACTGTGACCCCATGGATGGGTGGGAAGTTATTTTTATTAATTATTTGAAAATGTCTTAAGAGCATGGAAAACCTGTAAAATATAAATAATTCATGTAAAATGTATATTAAAACTCAGTTTGGTTTTGCCCTTGATTTTAACCTCTTGGTATGCTAATTTCATTTTCAGAAAATGAACATCGTATAGCTTTGCAGTGGGGGCAATACTGGCCCACGGAGGGTAGATTTGATAGCTGCTTTGGGGGAGACAACTGGGAAGCCTGCTTTTGAAAGGGTTATTTGAAGACTACCAATGGGATGTTTCCTCACTAGAATGGGTTGTCCGAGCTCTACGTGGAACTTGAGCATATTGATGATAATTAAATGATGGTGTGATGGATTTCAGTATTAGTGTTAGATTTTATCACCTTCTCTCATTTTGATTATAGCTTTTTGTTTTTTTTAAAATAATCTTGATCCAACTCATGTTCTTTAGAATTTTATGATAAAATATGAGATAAATGGCAGTTTTATGATCCGATACGCCAGTATGAGATAATAGAGACTTCAAATCCACTCGATTACTGGATTCATTCAAGGAAGATATATTTTTGCTATACACATTTTGTTACGATGAATTAGATTTTTGCTATACGCATTTTGTTACGATGAATGAGACAAGCCTGACGTGAGAGATACAAGCGACATGGTGTAATATTCTTTGGTGGTAAATAGAATTTTCTTCAAATTTTTTTATTTTTTATTGTGATACGTGTTTTTTTTATGAGTTGAATAGTTGATGATATATGTGAGTTCCAAGATGGACTATTATTATTATTATTATTATTATTATTATTATTATTATTATTATTATTATTATTATTATTATTATTATTATTATTATTATTATTATTATTATTATTATTATTATTATTATTATTATTATTATTATTATTATTATTATTATTATTATTATTATTGTTATGGTATTTCGTATTGTCTAAACAGGGTGGATAGTCGTAAAAATAAAGGAAACTCGGTCCAATTTTTATAAAATATTTATATTATGAATGAAACTCGAGCAAAGTTTTATTATGAATGGAAGTTGAGCAAACTTGAACGAAGGAAACTTTTTCCGGTTGATAATTGGACCACGAGTGACGGTTTGGAATTTTTTTGTAGTTATGCACTTTGAATTTTTTTATCGTTTCGTGATTATGTATGTTCAAAAATTTATGCTGTTTTGCGGTTACGTATTTTGAAAAAAAATCGTCGTGCCTTCAGGCACGGGCATCTCCTAGTGTGTATATATATATATATATATATATATATATATATATATATATATATATATATATATATATATATATATATATATATATATATATATCACATCTACTAGTATACTATCTCTCAAAGTAGAATAATTTTAAGGTGTATATTTCACACACAATATATACTGTAAGTGCATACTCCACTATAATGTCCTTCATTTACACATTAAGGATTTAAGAGTTCGGAATGTCCCCTCGAACTTGTTTCGGAATGTCTCATCAAATAAGGTTCAAAATGTCTCATCGAACATGGTTCGGAATGTCTAATTGAACATAGTTCGGAATGCCTCATCGAACATATCAATCAATTCACATGAAGGTATATCACAAGTATTCACTCACCTGTACATAATTCAGTTGGTATACGCAAAACTCCACTATTCATATTAAGTACGTAGGATCTTTATCTCTCATACTTGCCACAATTATTATAATGTGAGTTATTGCACTTTCGTAATTTATTAAGCATTTACCTAACTCTAAGAGTCCTAATTACCCCTTCCTTTATAACAGTGGTTAAGCCACTTTTAACCTACTGATATGTAACTTGGATTGATGTTTTCTCTTCCTGTAACTCAAATCCTAAATTTTCAACATATGACTCGTTTGGTTTATCCTTGTTAATCTATCACACAAGCCTTACAGTCAATGACTATCACGGGCTATACTCACACACCCATTGAACTTTCTCAGGTTCCTATATAGGCATAATATCACTCCTAAGATTCCCCGTTATTATTGACACCCTAAAGAAACTCAACTAACAAAGGAACCCAAATTCAGCCTAGTTCGTTCGATCGATCGATATAAGATGTCATTTGATCAATCGAACAGGTGCAACCCTACTGCAACTTCGTCTTATCCATTTTTTCTCAGCCTAAACTCCATTAAACCTATAGAATCATCTCCCAACACCACTAAACCTCCTTTATATGTATGGGGACTATTCCAAACGTAAAATACATCATTAAAACTTATAGAAATCACCCAAGAATCAACATCAAACCCAATTATCAATAATACCCAAAATATATCTTTACTTATTGTTTAATTTTCACTAACCCAGATTAAGTTTCAAATTAGAAATCATATTTTCACTCAATTTTAAAGCCTTCTACAGATCATGATACCTCTACATGCAACCCTACTTCACACGTGCATTCAAATCATTCTTTCCAAAAAATTTCAAAGCAAGAATTCAATTCTTTCATCTAAACTTAAGCATGGGTATTATAAAATTAATTTTAATCTGCAATAAACACTTGCCTTTTCACTGTAGCGTTTGATTTCTTGTTGAAGAAGATGGCCTGATTGCCTTTCCCTCAATCCTTCCTTCCCAAATTGTTTGCGGTTTAAGAGCTCATTTGAATTCTCATAATTTCTCTTGTTCACTTTTGAAATTGTCTCTCCCTTATCGCTAATAACCCCTTTTTGTTTTTAACTGTTTCTAACCCTAGAATCAAGTCTACAACATCTGATATTACACTTAAAATTTCATGGGTCCCTTAACCTCTAATTCCTAAATAACGAAAATTCCCTCACTAGGTGCTGGTTTGATCTAGAATTGACCCGAAACCCAAACTATACCCCGGGTACACGTTTTTGACTATTTCGACCCTATCAGAGTCATCCGTGACCTCTAAATTATCATATGAGTCACTAAAATATATTTCTTATTTCTCACCTCAAATTAGTCTACACGTGACTCTCGATGAGATAAATTAAAAATTTGCACGTATCACTCGCTATGTCGTATAATAAAAATCCTTTGTTATTTACTATCCACACTCAATAAATTTCATCAAAATATTAATCAGTATTTATCTCCCGATTAATATGTACTTTTCACATTTATTAAATAAATCTCCTTAAATTACTTCACTCGCGTAATTTAAATAAAACGTATTTTCCTAATTAATTTTTGAATTAATTAAATTAAAAATATACAGAAATACGACGTATTACATGTATACACAGAGGCAGATACTAGCTACATTTAAACTAGTAGGGGTGGTATTACAGTGGTGGGAGTCTGTTACCATCGTGAAGAAGAGGGATAGCATGACCATACAGGAGTTATAGGAGCGTTCGACCGCAAGTACTTCATGTCCGCCTTTCAGACATAGATGAGGCGTAAATTCTTAGACCTCACCTGGGAAGGGAAGACAATGGTTGATTATGAGGAGGAATTCATGAGGTTGGTTAATTTCGTACCAGGGGAGATGAGCACGTAGGATAAGAGGATACGATTTTTTATGGATTGTTTTACTTGGAGGATCCGATAACATTCGTTGGGTAATCCCACTTTGAAGACATATACAAATGTGTTGAATGTCGCTATGCAACATTTTCAGGACCACCTCTTACATGTGAAAGCGGGAAAATGCTCGGGAGAGTCCAACTAGTAGGGCAGGATAGGGAGTGGCAGTGCTAGTGGGGCATAATCAGCTCAGACTCAGTCAAGGTAGGGTGAGCAGGGTTCCCATCAGGGGGATCCTGCTAAGCATTTTCGATCCGAAGATTTTGGGTAGGGACAAGGATTATTCAAACAGAATCAGCAGGGCTAGCAATATTTCCAGTAGGGCCAATACAAGGGTTGTAATGGCTATCAGGGCTAAAGGGGAAGAAATTTTACCGCTAGATGCTTCATCTGTGGAAAGAATGGCCACAAGCATCAGGATTGTCCTGATAAAGGCAGGGCCCTACAATAGTAGCAGGGCGCTCTCCAGGAGCCCCTGAGGCCTATCTTTTCCATCGTCCTTCCAGCACCAACACCAGTGCCAGCATTACCTGCCATACCAGTCGTTCCAACAGCCCCACCACAGTAGGGGTAGTTACAGTATGGGCATGTGTATAACGTCCACCAGGGTGTAGTTCCTCAGTCGTTACCCACAGTTGAGGGTATATTTCTTACACATGGGACTTTGGGAGGTATTTTATTTGACACTAGGGCTTCACACTTATTTATAGCCACTAGATTTACGCGATCCGTGTGGTTATTAAACACGACCGATAGTACAATCACATGTATAGACTCTCCGTTGGGTAATGGAACACTTATTTTCTTTATCTGTCGGGGTGTGAGTCTAGATATTGGGAGACTTATTTTATATGTCGATATGCTTGTTTTAGATATGTCGGAGTATGACACCATTATTAGCATGGATTATCTAGTAGCGTATAGGGCCCTGGTTAACTGTTATAGTAGGAGATTTGAATTTGCGATTCCAGGTCAGGAGATGTTGGTGGTGGTGATGCCCCATCCCGATGGAGGATACTCACTTATACTATATAGAGGAGGAGACCTCTAAGGGGGTGATGATTCCCCTAGATTCAATTCCGAGTGTTTATGAGTTTGTCAACCTATTTTAGGAGATACATGGATTTCCATCTAGCAGATAAATAGAGTTTGTGATCGATTTACCATCGGGCAATCGACCGATAGGTCATGCGCCTTATCGTATGGCTCCTCTAAAGATGAGGGAGCTGCGAGATCAGATTGAGCAGCTTTTGGGGTACTTTGCCTTGGGGTGCTCCCATGCTATTTGTGAAAAAAAGAGATGTGTTTTTATGTCTATGTGTTGATTACCGAGAGTTGAATCTCACGATATGGAATAAATATCCATTCCCCCAAATTAATGACTTATTTGACCAATTGAGAAGAGACGCCTACTTTTCTAAGATAAATTTGAGTTTAGGGCACCACCAGTTGCGCATGAGGGATCAAGATGTGTCTACGACTGCCTTTCTGACGAGATATGGGTCTTATGAGTTTTGAGTTATGCTGTTTGGGCTAACCAATTCACCAGTTGTGTTTATGGAATAGATGAATATGGTGTTTAGAGAGTTCTTGTATTAGCTTGTCATTGTCTTCATAAATGACATTTTGATTTGTTCTCAGGCAAAGAAGGAGAATGCCGAGCATTTGTATATGGTTTCGCAAACATTGCATGAGCACCAGTTGTATGCTAAGTATGAGATGCGTGGATTTTGGCTGCATGAGGTATAGTTTTGAGGGTATTTCATATCTGACAAGGGGATATCAGTGGATCCAAGTAAGGTGTCAACGGTGAGGGAGTGGGGACAATCCATGACGTTGATTGAGGTACATAATTTCTTGGGGTTAGTCGAGTACTCCTGATGATTTATTCGAGGATTTTTTTTAAATTATGGGTCCGTTGACCAACTTGACTCGCAAAGGGGTGCCATTTATCTGGGATGATGCTTGTCAATTGGCTTTCGATGAGCTGAAAGACAAGTTGACTTCAACACCAGTTCTCGAATTTCCCAAGATGGGAATGAAGTATCTTATTTATACTGATGCGTCCCTATAGGGACTTGCAGGTGTGCTTCCTCAGAGGATCAGGCTATAACTTATGCCTCCCGTAAGCTTAAGCCTTACGAGAGGAATTGCCTCACCCACGACTTAGTGTTAGAAGTAGTCGTGTTTCCACTACAGATTTGGAAGCACTATCTTTTGGGGTAGAAGTTTCACCTATTCACAGTTTATAAGTCATTATATTACTTGTTCTTTTAGAGAGATAAATATGCGTCAATGTCGGTGGCTAAATTTTGTGAAAGACTATCAGTTCGATATCTAATATCACCTGAAAAAGGCTAATGTGGTGGTAGACATTCAGCTGTAGGCCAGCGGGTGAGGTGGCCGAAGTTTGGAAGGAGAAATGGAAGAAGATGGGACACTAAGAGTTGGGTACCAGATCATTCATGTTGGTTATGACTGTTACACCCCAGATTGTCATGATGGTGGTACAGTCTCATGCAACGGATTCGTTTTATGAGGATTGAATTCGAAAACTTCTCATCGTAGGAGCAGAGTCTTACTTCGTGAGTCAAGAGGGAGGCCTACGCTTCAACGGGTGACTAATTTACCCGGGGAGTAGGACTTGCTATATGCAATGATGTCTGAGTCGCATAGATCATGGTTTACGATATATCTTGGAGGGGATAATATGTATCAACATATGAGACGGTAGTATTAGTGGAGTGTAATGAAGAGAGACATTGCCGAGTTTATCTCAAAGTGTACCGCCTGTCAGCTAGTAAAGGTGGACCATCAGATACCAATAGGGGTTCTATAATTGTTAGAGATTCCTATGTGGAAATGGGATAGCATTTTCATAGATTTTATTACTGGGTTACCTATATCTCAGAGGGGTCACGATTCTATATGGGTAATAGTGGATCGATTGACTAAGGTAGTCCACTTCCTATCAGTCCAAATGGATTACAATATGGGATAGTGTGCCTAAATTTTTATTTCTGAGATAGTGAAACTATATGGGGTACCACTCGATTTTGTGTTCGATGGGGACAAGATCTTTGTGTCCCGCTTTTGAGAGGGTTTTCAGGAGTTTATGGATATGGAGTTACGATTGAGTACAACCTATCACCTGCAGATGGATGGACAAACTGATAGGACAAATCAGATGCTGGAATATATGCTACGGATGTGCATCCTTGACTTTAGGGGTGGCTGGGAGTAGTATCTCCCACTGGTAGAGTTTACGTATAATAACTCTTATCAGTTTACTATTGGCATGGCTCCATTCGAGGTATCGTATGGTTGACCTTATCGTTCTACCGCTTGCTGGATAGAGGTAAGGGGATAACAAGCTTCTCGAACCAGGGTTAATTCAGGATACTTCGCCCAGGATTGAGATGATTCCAAGTCATATAGGGGTAACTCATGGCCAACAAAAGAGTTAGGTCGATGCTAAGTGGTTCTTCCTAGAGTATAATGCGGGGGACCAAGTATTACTGCGTGTATCTCTTATGAAGGGGATAATAAAGTTCGGGAAGAAGGGGAAGTTAGCGCCAGGGTACGTAGGTTTATTTCTTATCATTGAGCGAATTGGGCCAGTGGAATATAAATTCGGGTTGCCAGAACACTTTCATCGGATTCATAATGTATTTCTCATTTCTTCGCTGAGGCGATATCTCTCGAATGAGGTAGCTCACACTCATATTTCTTCGGAGGAGATTGATTTACAACCCGATATTTCATATGAGGAGAAATTAGTGGTTATCCTAGACCATAGTAAGAAGAGGTTGAGGTTAAAAGCAGTTCCACTTGTGTATTTTCAGTGGGGGCATCATAATGCCGATGTGTATACTTGGAAGCGCGAGGATGAGATGCACGGTAAATATCAAGAGCTATTTTTATCAGGTATTCTTTTGTCAAAATTTCAGGACAAAATTATGTTATTAGGGGGAAGTATGTACACCACATATTTTTAAAGATTTTTAAATATGGGATTAATTAAATTAAAATGGGAAAATTAATTGGAAATTAATTCGAATTAAAAATAAATATTAATTAGTGTGACAAGGGTTAATATTTATTTATATGAATTATATTGAATATTACTTAGTGAATAAGTAATAAATTATTAAGAATGCATTATAATTGTCACGAGTGAAAAATACGACAGTTACAGTAATTTAGTCGGGACGCACGTGTCAGTTGTGTTGGAACTTAATTTATGAGAAAAAGGTAAATTATTGATGGATCATCCCAATGCTAATATTGAGTGCGCCAATGTGTCTAGAAGGGTCAAAATGGTCCGAAAAGTGTACTCGGGAGTTTAGTTTGGGTTCCGGGTTAATTTTAGGCCAATCCGACACCCTGCGAGGGTATTTTGGTCTTTTGGGATTTTAGAGAAAGGAGACCTAAGAAATTTCTAGGTGTATAACATCTGGTAGGGTGACAAAATTAGGGTTAGAAGTTACAAACTCATAGAGAGGACATAGGAGGAGGAAGGAGAGGAGTTCCTAGGCTTTCCCACACCATTATTCACCATTACCACCACCACCGTATCGGGAGGAGAGGAAGGCAACCTCATCATTACTTTATAGAATCCAGACCTTTGAATCGAGGCAAGTATTTATCTTACTTAATTATGATTAGATATACCATCCATGTTAATGTAAGATGATAAAACTCTTGAAATTGTGGATGTATGTTTTATTTTGGAAGATGTAAATCACGTTCTTGGGTAGGAATTGTAATAAGTTTAATCCTTTCTGCATGGAAAACAAAATTGATGAATTAGTATTATAATTTTTCAAAGAAATCTAGGATCTTATTGGAGTTCTTGAACAAAATGATAATCTAGGGTTTTTAGAATTAAATGTTTAATTAATTCAATTTGAAGGTGTTCTTTGATGATTTAATGATTCTATTACGTTAGAAATAATGTATATATGTTAGTATGTTGTTTGGTATGTTTGGTTGGGAGTTTGGGATCGTGTAGTAGAGGTTTGTATGTTTAAATATGATGAAACCCGTAACTATTTAAAGGAAGAAAATGATACCGGATATAGCGAATCAATTTGGCTCATGATCCAGCGCGAAAAGTGCGACGCGTGTCAGACGCCGGTCGTTGTTTTCGTTTCGCCAACTCAATACAAACAAACCTAAATTACGACTACACTTGCGGGGCAAGTCTAGCGGTAAGTCGGGTATCGAAAATCCACAAGGACGAGTTGTTAGAATTTATAAGATTTAGTATTCCGAAATAAAAGTGTAAAAGATGAATTACAAACTAAAAGAAAAGATGCATGAAAGGGAAATATTAATCTTGGCGAGGGAAAATAAATCTAAACTAAGAAAGCGAGTAAAACTATAGGTTGCGTCAAATATCCCTCACCCGGGTTAATTTGTATAAAATGGTTACATGGGTCGACGAGTTATTACAAATGCGTCTCGTTTCGACAATTAATTAAATCAAGGGTTGTCACACCCCTAAATCCTCATAAAAGCCTAATAAGATTTTGGCGTCAACAAATATCCCGAAAATTGCGCACGAAAGGTCGTAAGCACGAGACATACATGATATGTCCCGTCAAATCTCCTAGGCTCAATACTTGGACAACGACCTGAAATAAGCCCGTAAACACTATCACCAAAGCAAAGCAACGCGTTAACCCGAGTGAGTTCCATTCAAACACAACCTAATTTAAATTACCTAGAAAGCATGTTAAAAACGCGATAAATGGAAAGCGATAAATAAAGCGATAAATCTACACTAGAAAGCGAGTAAAGAAAGCATGTGAATCTAATTAACAAAGCATGTAAATTTAACTAGAAAGCAAGAATGAAGTAAATACAAACTATATTAATGGAGAGGGAGATGAAAGCACCAATTACAAACCCACAAGCGTGTCAAACCAAGAGAGAAATGAAGATTAAGCTCTCAAACCCCAAACCCTAAGCTAAACTAACCAAAAATCGTTCATATTTGTTTATCACATCAAAATTGCTTTTTATAGTAAGTTGGAATAAGTAAAGAAAAGAAAAGAGAAAAGAAAATAAAGGCCAAAATATCTGCTGAAAACAGGGGATCGATCGATCGACCCCTTTGGCCGATCGATCGATCATGAACAAATATCCCACTATCGATGAGGATCGATCGATCGACCCCTTTGATCGATCGATCGATCAAGAAGGGCAGAATTAAGCAGCACACTGTATTGCCGTTTTGGGCTGCTTGGATTTCCCGTCCGCTAAAACTCCCGTAACGTCTTCTTTCTGAATCAGAATCATGCACCGTTCATGTCCATGCGAAGCTTGCGAGGAGGGCTACAACTTTCGTGCAGATGTTGGGCCGGGTGCCCAATCTGTGAAATGACTAAAATGCCCTCGGGCGTGCGATCGTGTACGGAAATCGAGCGAAACACGTCCAAACTTCAAACTTCGCATCCAAATACCTATAAAAGCTCAATTAACCGCTACAAAACTTGTTAACATAGAAATCCGAGGTTGTCTGGTTAACGAGCATAAATATAAGGAATAAGATACCCGAGGGGGCTAAAATGCATAGGTTCGGAGGATGAAATACTCAATATTTGCGTATCATCAGCTCATTAGTCCAATCTATTAGAAAATCCAATCAATTCGAACCAAGGCTGGTTTCCTAAAAATTGACAATTTTCCCCTTTCGCTTAGAACTCGTGGGAATTGATCGGGTTGAACTTTTCTAGTGTTTCTAAAATAGAATAATAGATATTCTAATGACCAGTAGGACAATGTTAGGATTTAGACTTAGCCACTAGAGGAGACTATAGGGCTAAGGTTAATTAGGTATAAATGGACAATGAAACCTAATTTGGAGAATAATATTAGGTTACAGAGAATTGAGGAAACTTATGAACTAGACCAGTAAGGTATGAGTGAAGTATCTACTGAATCTACTTTAGGGAAAAATTATAGCCTTTCGAATAGTGGGAAACACTTGGGATTATATCATAAAAAAATTATGTTAAATTATTGATATGTAGGATATTCGGGAGATAAAAAGACTACGGTTGAATATATTATAGGATAAGTGTATTCTTATACTAGATCTGTATCTACATATGCTGTGAGAAAGCCTAATGTGTGAATTATTATATGTTATGAACATACCTACACTACTTGCTATCATGGGAGTTTTCGCGTTGTGGACAATCTTATCCTGATGAGCCACCTTGGGGGATTTTAGACATGTACCACAGAATATAGAACTTATGGATTGAGCACTACTTGTGAGTATGTTAGTGTGACTGATCATTTGGATGCGTTAGGTATATACGTAGCCTAAAGACCTAGAACTATATTCGCCTTCAATATGTTTGAATTGTAATTGTAGTTCGAGAGTGATTACGAACCGGTAGTCATTAACTTCGTACGTGATTCGCCAGGACTTGATAGCCGAGTACGCACACATCGCAAATCTCAGCTTAGGGATGCCATATTAGTATATATATAATACGAGTGATATATATATATATATATATATATATATATATATATATATAGACACACACACACACACACACATGTGATTTATTCTAATGTATGTGCATTAGTAAATGAGATAAATAGTGATATCTAAAATAACCCAAGTATGAGGAAACTTCACATCTAATGGCAAAATTCATAATTAGCTAAAAGGCATGGAACTTCGATAACGTATTGTATAGGAAATACGGGTGGTCACCACAATTAGTATGTAGGAAGAGACTTGGTTCAAACTAGTTCAGCGGGGTAGCATAACTAGGACGGGTTAATAGTATACGTTAGGCGTGCATAATAGTTGATAGGTAAGGATCTCAAGTGAGAGCACGTGAAGCTAACATGTATATAATATCTATTTTTTATTTATTTTAAATACTTGCTAAAAAATTCAAATGTTTCTTGGGCTCTGTCCCGTTTTCCAAATCTATTTTTGTAAAAACATTTTAGGTGCCAAGCCACCGAGACATTAGGCTTAGGAGCTCATTATCATTTGGCGTGCTGCAGCTATCATGGATGTTGTAGGACCTCGATAGTAGAGGCCTCCGTATTTATTATTTCTTCCTTATGATTTATCCATCTAAGTCGGGCATGTTGCCCATTCTCAGTTAGATATTATTTCAGAGATATTGTATTCTTATATTTAGTTTTCATTTATTGAATTGGATTTCATTTATGGATTATTGTGTTGGGATTTCAGGTTGGAGTGTTTATTCCAGTCATATTTATTTATTTAGTCTCTTTATCGTTTATTGTGTTTGTTATTGGAATGGTGAATGTGATTTTATCATTTATTTGGTTGCATGTTTAATAAAGGATTAAAATTTTGACACCGAGACATTAAGGTATTGTAATACCCCGTACTTTTATGGCTTTTAATTTGGGATTTATTAAATTAAATTGGGATAAATTAATTTATTATCAATTCGTATTTTAAAATAAATATTTACTAGCGTGATGAGAGTTAGTAATTGTTTGGTGGAAATTACTTAATAAGTAAAGTATTATATATAATTGAATTTATTACAATTGTTGCGAGTGAATAATACGACAATTATATAATTTAAGTCGGGACGCACATGTGTCGTGTCGGGACTAGACAAATGGAATAAAAAGTAAATAAATTATAAGTAACCCTTATGGTCATTTTGAGTGCGCCAATGTGTTCGGAAGGGTCGAGATAGTCAGAAAAGTGTACCCAGGGGTTTGGTTTGGGTATCAGGAAGTTTTTAGGCCTAACTGGCAATCCGGGAGGGCATTTTAGTAGTTATCCATTTTAAGGCTTAATTAGGGACGAAAATTGAAGGATTATATCTAATGGGAGATAGAGTCCTCGAGGGTTAGAAACTGTAGAGTTGTAGAGAGGCTAAGGATGGGATAAGAGAGAAGACTCCAACGGAGAGAACCACCCTACCTACACCATTTCCACAAATTCCGCCACCAACGTGTAGATCGGGAAATGAGGGACGTAACCATACCCATCAACACCAGCGAATCATACCTTCATTTCCGAGGCAAGTATCTATCTTGCTGTAATTTTGGTTGATATCACATCCATGCTAGTGTAGGAGGACAATATTTATGTTTCAATAAAAGATAATTGATGTTTGGGATTAATTGTTGAAATTGTAGAATATAAATCATGTTAGGATGATTCCTTTATTGAATTTAGATTGGTGAAAATGAAATTGATGTCTAGTAGAGACAGGGATCTATTATTCAATGAAATTCTTGGGAAATTAAGATAAATTAGGTTTAAAGAATATATTTTGAAATTAATTCGTTTAACGATGATTATTGATGAATTAAGAGGAAATTTACGTTAGAAATCATCTATTGTTGTTTATATAATGTTCCTTATAGTTGGTTGGGAGTTTGGGACTCGTTAATGGCGTTTTGGGTAAGGTTTATGGAGGAAACTCGTAGGTTGTAATTGTAGAATCTAGGAAAGAACTGCTCAATCGACTAAAGAATGTCGTAAGTGCTTTCCTAATTGTAGTAAGTGCATGCAATTTCACATCAGTATTGAGATATACATAATTGACTTAAATAATCCTTAAGAAGATGTTATCTTAAGTAAATCATAGACATACGGTCTTATGAATCATAATTTATGGGAGGAGAATTGGGTTAGACTTATGAGTCATTTTAGTAGTACGATAGTCGTGCACACTAGATGAGAGGTGAGAATTCTCAAGAGAGTGTCGCGTACTAGCATGTTTGTCATATCAACTAGTAAGCATTTTAAATACTTGCTATACCATTTTTAAAGTTGTTTTACACTCGGGCTCTCACCTGTTTTCTGTCATTTTCTTCCCTCCCTTGTGTGTGTGTGTGTATATATATATATATATATATATATATATATATATATATATATATGTATTTATCACAGGTGCTCGGTCACAGGGGCGTCAGGTGTAGATTCATTGGACTGGACGTGCTGTAGCTTGTGTGGGAGTTACAGGCCTTCGCAGAAGACAATTCCTCCCTTGACTCCTCAGCTTCAGATGTGGTTCTTTTTAGTTAGGGCATGTGTCACCCATTTCCAAATTCCTATTTAGACTTGATAGAGATTTCATACTTATTTATGATTTCAGTATTCAGTTTTTATTTGGGATTATTTCATCTATCATGTTGACCTTATTTGTGGATATTTATTTGGATTGAGTAATCTAGTTGGCACATTTTTTTGAATGATTTGTTTTATTTATCATTAATATTATTCACAAATTGGTTTGATAAGCACCCAAAAGTGTACATTTTATACCTCGAATAAACGATTTTTAGTTGCTAATTCTCGACAATATGGGTCTTATATGCTTAATTGTATACTGTGCAGGCTTGATTGCCGTTTGCGGAGTTCAAAGGCTTCATTTAAGGCAAATGCGCATCAAATGGAGTTAATTACCTTGTCCCGTAACCTCACCCGAGCCTAAACTAGTCCCTAAACCTACCCCGAACCCCTTTTGTGTTTAGTTTGTGCTTTTTAGATTTTTAGTTTGAGTTGTTTTATTTTTAGGGTTTATTAAAATTTTCTAGAATTTATTTTCTATTTTTTCTATTTCTTTTTAATTAGTGTGATTTTATTTAATTTTTATTAGTTTTTAGTTTTTATTTTTTTATTTATTTTTATTAGGATTAGTTTTTTTTAGGAATTCGTTTAGTTTTAGTTTCATTAGATTGTGCTTTTTTTTAGGATTTTAGTTTTTTATTTTTATTAGATTTTTAGTGTTTATTTCTTTTATTTTATTACTTATGTTTTTATTTTATAGCTTAGGATTTTATTCTTTAAGTTTTTATATTTACATTTATATTTTTTAGTTTGTTTTAATTTTAGTTAGATTTTATTTTTTATTTTTATTAATTTTATTTTTTAGTCCAAACTAACACACACACACACACACACTCATACCTACACTCAACCACACCCAATAAACCCCCTCACCCTCACACAATTCCTATATACCTCATCACACCCTAAAATCCCCACTTCATCTTCCCCATCACACACCCTCACTTTCTCTCTCCTCCATAACCACACTCCACACCAAAATGCGACACTTCGACTAATTAAATACCAGGTAGCTACTCCTTTATTAAATTAATACAAAATGCCAAGTTGGCTCAGTTCATAGCATCACATTCGAAAATATTTTTTTTAGCAATTACTAGCCACCTAATATTTAAAAAGTGAGTTGTCAATTTATATTAAATCCGATTAACATGCAATAAATGAATTATGAAAAGTTACATAACCAACACAACATAGTCGCAATAGAATAACCATCCAATAATAATGAGTCTGGAGCGAAAACTCCTCACAACAATGCGAGTACCGAAATAAATAAATACAAAGTCTGCTTCACTAAAATTAATTACAACCCAAAGTCTGAAATAACTGAAAAGTAAGATGTCTCTAAAAGGAATGGGGCGACATGCCCAACTAATAAGAAAATCTGATAATGGAGGCAAGATTGGAAATGGCGTCGTCTACTGTCAAGATTCTGTAACTTCCACAGAAGCTACAGCACGTCACCTAAATAGAACCCCTATGCATGGTGTCCTTGTGGCTGGGCACCTAAAAGATTTTTACAGAAAATAGATTTGAAAGCAAACGGGTCAGAGCCCGATTGTGAAAATAATTTAAAATTTTGCAAGTGTTTAATATCATTAAACAGTGAATATAAAGTACATGATAGTGTGTGCACTCACATGAGTTCCTCACCTCTCAACTAATTGTGCACTCCTATCGTATCCGTACCCATTCTAGTTTCTCCCATACCTAACTAGTCCGATACCAGAATCTAACATTCCTATACGATATCCAATTCAATTCCCAACAACTTTTATTTAACAGAGTGTTATGCCTTACTACACCGTTTCCCATATTCGTGCTACTAATTACTAGAGATCTTTCACTTTCACTATATAAACCGTTACTGTTATTTATACACACATTTATTCTTGGCAGTTCATTTCAATTTAACTGTATGTTATTCTCATCATAAATATACAATACTAGCACCCCGAGACTAAGCTGCGGTGCTCACATACTCTATTATCCAATCCCGGTACATCACGTACATAAGGACCACGTATTTCGAATCTCTCAGGAAACGTTTCATTAATAAAAAAATCACAAACAATGGAGGCGAACATAGTTCACATCACATGGGTCACGCACATACCTACGCTCCCATGATCAGTAGACTTATTAACTTCTCAATAAGTCCTTCTTTGACCTATGTCCTCGAGGTACCAATCTGAATCCCCCCGTAGGCACACAAAGATTAGATGGCCCTAAACGAACGCCGACCTCCCGTGATAGCAAGTAAGGTAGGTATGTTATACACAGATAATTACATATGCTATGTATTCACATATCTTAGATATCACAATATTTCATTAATGGTATGCTTCCCATACTTATACCAACTCTTAGTGTTACAACTCACAAGTCCCCGGTTTATATGTTTTTAAGTTATCAACTCTTCTCATGTCGTGATTAATTACTCGATTCCCAATCCAAAAATGTCATCCGATTTACTACAAAATTCTAAGTTTTACTCCCCAATGTACTCCAAATCTCCCCACTATACCCACTAGTTAATAAGGGAAGGTCATCTCAACATTTAAATAAGTCTACGGGATACTAGAAATAAATTCAGGCCAAAAAGGCCATTCTGTCAACTCGTTAGAAGTCTCATTTGAACGAGGTCGTTCGAACGAGTTTCGTTCGAATGAAAGGTTTCGAACGAAATGCCAACTCGGTATAAGTCATACTATCATCTCGTTAGAAATTCGTTCGAACGAGGTCGTGCGAACGACCTGGGCAGGTCTTCTAACGAGATGGCAGTTTCAGCCCAGAAATTCTCAAGTTCATTTTTCTCAATTCTTCTCTTCCCTAAATCCACCCCAAGTCCATCCAATTTATGTTTTAACGTATATAAACCATTTCTAATCACCCTAGATCATCTCTTAACATATTTTAGGGGTCAAATCTTACAAATCATCAAGGAATTAATATAATTCTTCAAATATTTCCCCAAACCCTATGAACATGAACTCATAATTTTCTTATGCCCAATTACCCATCAAAAATCCATTTTTAAATCATCATATATAATTCTTCGAATATAAAATCAGTCCATCATTATTCTACATGCAAATCCTAACCCAAATTCAAAGTTTCTCCAACAATTTCATGGGTTTTCTTCAAAAATTTATATATAAGATAATTCCTACACTAAACATGGAAGACATATTCAATGCACTAACAATATCAAATCACTTGCCTTAAATTGTTCTTCTGAATTGATGTTGGTGAATGAAGGTTGATTCTCTCCTTTCTCTACAGATTTTCTCCCAAGGTTGAAGATGGCTTGGTTTTGGTTCTTGTAACTTCTCTCCAACTTCTCTCAAAACTCCCGTAGCCCACTTTCTAAACTTTTGTTGGTAATGGCCTAGTGTCCCCTTTAGAATAATAAATATTAACTCTAATTTTCGTGGGTTTTAATTCCCATATTTTTAAAACTTCCAAAATACCCTTTTAAGTTGCCGGTTTGGCCTAAAAATGCCCCGGGATCCAAATTAAACCCCCGGCTAGTGTTTTCTGACTATTTCGACCCTTCAGGACTCGTTTGCGCACTCAAAATGACCATTTGGTTGATAAAAATAAAATTCACTTTTTAATTCAAATAATTACATTCCTGACGCGACTGACACGCGCGTCCCAACTAAATTTCCCAAATTGTCGTATTTCAGTTTCGCGATAATTTTAATATTTTCAATATTCATATATTGCCATATATATATATACATCATAATCAAATACCAACTCACATCTCGTTAGTATTTATATCAGAATTAATTCTCAATTAATTCACATTTAATTTAATTAATCCCTTAAATAAATATCAATAAAATTACGGGGTATTACATACTTCCCCCCTAATAACAAAATTTCGTCCCGAAATTCGGAACTAAAATGTACCTGGTAAAAACAACTCTGGATAACATTTGCGCATCTCATCCTCGTGCTCCCATGTGCACTCCTCAGCATTATGATGCCGCCACTGAACACCTACCAACGGTACTATCTTTGACCGCAGTTTCCGCTCGCTTCGGTCCAAAATTGCAATCGGCCCCTCCTCGTAAGAACTATCGGACTGGAGATCGATGTCCTCCAAAGCAATGTGAGTATGGGCCAAATCGTCCCTAAGATATTTCCTTAGCGCGAAAATATGGAACACATCATGAATCCTATGCAAGTGCTTCAGTAACCCAAGTCTATACGCAACTGCCCAAAATGCATAATCCCCTTCATAGGAGATACTCTGAGTAAAACCTGGTCCCCCACTTTGAATTCTCTGAAAAACCTCTTGGCATCAGCATAGCTCTTCTGTCGGTCCTAAGCTACCGGAATACGACTCTGTATCATCTCTATCCTTGTCGAAGTATCCTGAATCACTTCCGGCCCAAGGAGTTTGTTGTCCCCTACTTCTAACCAAAATGCTGGGGAACGACAAGATCTACCATAAAACGCCTCAAATGGAGCCATGCCAATGGTGAACTGGTAGGAGTTATTATAACCAAACTCCACCAGTGGAAGGTACTGCTCCCATCCACCCCCAAAGTCTATGATGCACATATGCAACATGTCCTCCAACATCTGATTTGTACGTTCGATCTGCCCATCGGTCTGTGGGTGATAAGTCGTACTCAACTGCAATTCAGTGCCCATGGCCTCCTGGAAACTCTCCCAAAATCGTGAAACAAATATCTTGTCTCGGTCAGACACGATATTTAGAGGCACACCGTGACGTCTCACTATTTCCGTAATAAAAATCTGGGCATACTGTCCCGTAGTGTAGTCTGTCCTTACGGGTAGAAAATGAGAAACTTTGGTCAAACGGTCCACAATTACCCAAATGGAGTCGTGACCCCTCTGTGACGTAGGTAACCCCGTGATAAAGTCTATGGATATGCTCTCCCATATCCACGTCGGAACCTCTAATGGCTGTAAAAGTCCTGCCGGTCTCTGATGATCCACCTTTACCAGCTGACAAGTGGCGCATTTAGAAACAAACACGGCAATATACCTCTTCATCCCGCTCCACTAAGACTGTCGTCTCATGTCTTGGTACATTTTATCCCCACCAGGGTGTACCACGAACCGTGAGCCGTGCGACTCTGTCATCACCTCGTGTCACAAGTCTTCCCCTTCCGGAACGACTAGTCGCCCATTGAAACATAATCCCCCGTCTGAGCTAACGGTATAGGACTCGACTCCCTCTGCTAGTAATCGAACTATCTGCTCCTGACAGAACGAGTCATTTGCCTGGGCCTTTACCACTCTCGTAACAATCTGCGGTGTAACAGTCATCATATACATGAACAATTGGGCCACTGCATCCTGGTGTCCCAACTCCTTCCACTTTTCTTTCCACACCTCGGCCACCTCATTTACTGGCCTACGATTCAACGTGTCTGCTACCACGTTAGCCTTCCCCGGGTGATATTAATTATCAAACTGATAATCCTTCACAAACTCAAGCCACCGTCTTTGACGCATATTCAACTCCTTCTGCGTGAAGAGGTACTGTAGAGACTTGTGATCCGTGAATAATCGAAACTTCTCCCCCAGGAGGTAATGTCTCCAAATCCGAAGGGCAAATACAACTGTCGCTAACTCCAAGTCATGGGTGGGGTAATTCTTCTCGTGAGGCTTAAGCTTACAGGAAGCATAAGCTATGGCCTGACTCTCCTGCTGCAATACACCTCCAAGTACTTGTAAGGACGCATCGGTGTAGACTAGATACTCAACTCCCGGTCACATCAATGCTAACACAGGTGCTGAGGTCAACTTGTCCTTCAACTCATCGAATGCCAACTGACAGGCATCGCTCCAGATGAATGGCACACCCTTACGAGTCAGATGTGTCAAAGGACCCGCTATATTTGAGAAACCCCGAATAAACCTCTTGTAGTATCCTGCTAGGCCCAAGAAACTACGAATTTTAGTCGGTGTCGTGGGCTGTCCCCACTCCCTCACCGCGGATACCTTCCCCGAATCAACATATATCCCCCGGTCTGAAATGATATGCCCCAAAAACTGAACCTCCTTCAGCCAAAATCCACACTTCTCGAACTTTGCATAAAGCTCGTTCTGACGTAGCGTCTGCAAAACTCGTCTCAAATGCTCTGCGTGCTCCTCTTCTGTCTGGGAGTAAACCAAAATGTCATCAATAAAGACAATGACGAACTGGTCTAGGAACTCTTTGAACACCCTATTCATCAAGTCCATAAACACGGCTGGAGCATTGGTCAAGCCAAAAGGCATAACCCGAAACTCATAGGAACCATATCTTGTCAAGAAAGCAGTCTTCGAGACGTCCTGCTCCCTGATACACAACTGATGGTATCCCGATCGCAAATCAATCTTTGAGAAGAATGAATCTCCTCTCAGTTGGTCGAATAAGTCATCGATTCGGGGCAACAGATACTAATTCTGTATCGTGACCTTATTCAACTCTCGGTAATCTACACACAACCTCAACGATCCATTCCTCTTCTTTACGAACAACACAGAGGCGCCCCACGGAGAAGTACTCCTCCGGATAAACCCCTGACCCAATAACTGCTCAATCTGATCCCGTAACTCTCTCATCTCTACTGGAGCCATACGGTAAGGTGCGCGGGAAATAAGCCATGTGCTCGGTGTTAAATCGATCACAAAATCTATTTCTCTACTCGGAGGTAGTCCAGGTATATCCTGAAATACATCAGCAAACTCACTAACAACGGGTATCGCATCGAGTGGTATCACCACTTATTTATAGGTCTCCTCCTCTATATAGTACAAATGAGTGGACGATCCTCCCTCGGGGCGAGGCATCGCGACTAAAAACATCTCCTGCCCGGGAATGGCAAAGATAATACTCCTACTAAAACAGTCAATCATGGCTCGGTATGCAACTAGCCAATCCATACCAATAATCGCATCGTACTCAGTCATCTCTAATACTAACATATCAGCGGGTAAAGTAAATCTCCCGATATTTATACCCACACTTCTACAAATAAGTGAAATCATGGAACCCCTACTCAATGGTGAATCTACACAAGTAACCGTGCTCTCTGCGGTGTCTCACAACCCAATGGTGCGTGAAAATCTCTTGGCAATGAAACAATGTGTAGTCCCCGTATAAAATAAAATACAGCCCATAGTCCCCTGGATAGAGAATATACCCTCAATGGCCGGTGGATCCTGTGGGGTTGCGGCATTCTAGAGATGATACACTCTCCCATACTGAAGCTGTCCCTGCTGAACTGGGACTGCTGGAATGGGTGGTAGTGCTGCCATCTGTGGTGGTGCTGGGAGGGTGGCGGGAAACATAGGCCTCTGTGGCTCATGTCGAGCACCCTGCTGCTGCTGTTGTGGGGTCCTGCCCCTATCAGGACAATCCTGGCGTTTGTGGCCAGTCTTGCCACAAACGAAGAACTTCCCCGAGAAATTTCCCCCTCGCTGTCCTTGCTGCCCACGGCCCTGATGGCCATTACCATTCCTACCTTGGCCTTACTGACTCTACTGAAACTATTTTTGTTGACCATTCTGACCCTGATGTCCGTTATGACCCTGATGGCCCTGTCTGAAACCTCCCTGACCACTCCTAAAACCTCCAGATCTGAATCTCTTATGATCCCCCTGTTGGGAACCCTAATCAACCTGCTTGTGCTGTCCCTGAGCAGATTGTTCCCCGCTGGCACCATTTCCCCCGGTCCTGCCTTGATGGCTGGACTCTCTTGATCTCTTGCTCTCAGACATGTGGAAACGATGATCCTGGAAATGAAGTAGTGCAGCGTTAACCACATCAGAATAAGTGGCCAACGAGAGATTACCCAACAAGTGCTGACGGATCCTCCAAGTCAACCCACCCATAAATTTATGAATTTTCTTCTCCTCAGTCGGAATCTCATTCGGAATAATGTTCAAGAGATTAGTAAATTCAGCCTCATACTCGGCTATGGTTCTCCCCTCCTGCTTGAGGTTCATCAATTTCCTCCTCATTTCAGTGTGAACAGCTGACGAAAAATATTTGCGGTTGAACCACACCCAGAACTCCTGAATAGAAAGGGCGTCCCTCTCCTCTGCGGTGGTAATGGACTCCCACTACTGCAATGAAGATCCTACTAGCTTGAAAGTAACCAGTATCTTCTTCTGAACATATGTGCACTTGTACATCCTTAAGTGTCTCTGAATGTCATTCCTCCACTGACTGGATACCACAACATCGGAGCTACCTGCAAACTCCGGAGGGTGTGCTTTCTGAAAAGCATCACGGACACGTTCCCAAGCAGACGGGAATGCATGAGCCTGAGCTGGCGCAAATACCGGCGCCTGGGGTGATGCCTGCTATACAACGGCTAGGGCAGCATTTACCACTTGGGCTACAATAGCTGCAACCTCGACGGCATTCATAGTGCCCTGAATAGGTATAGGCTGTGGCTCTGGCTGTGCATCCCTAGGAACTCGCTGCGCACATCGTGGAGGCATCTAAAATGAGAGTAAAGTCTTATAAGTTTGCAGTTATTATCCAGAAATAGCTGAAGAGCGAAGCATATACAAAAGAGTACAAAAGTCCTAAAATATAGGGCTCTATATCAAAGAAAGCTTAGCGGAAACATAACAAGCCGTACATATCCTAAGGACACTAGAACCTGATGCTCTGATACCACCTGTGACACCCCGACTAATTAAATACCGGGTAGCTACTCCTGTATTAAATTAATACAAAATTCCAAGTTGGCTCAGTTCATAGCATCACTGTCGAAAATATTTTTTTTAGCAATTACTAGCCACCTACTATTTAAAAAGTGAGTTGTCAATTTATATTAAATTCGATTAACATGCAAAAAATGAATTATGAAAAGTTACATAACCAACACAACATAGTCACAATAGAATAACCATCCAATAATAATGAGTTTGGAGGGAGAACTCCTCCCAACAATGCGAGTACCGAAATAAATAAATACAAAGTCTGCTTCACTAAAATTAATTACAACCCAAAGTCTGGAATAACTGAAAAGTAAGATGTCTCTAAAAGGAATGGGGTGACATGCCCAACAAATGAGAAAATATGATAATGGAGTCAAGATTGGAAATGGAGGCGTCTACTGTCAAGATTCTGTAACTTCCACAGCAGCTACAGCACGTCACCTAAATAGAACCCCTATGCATGGTGTCCTTGTGGCTGGGCACCTAAAAGATTTTTACAGAAAAATAGATTTGAAAGCAAACGGGTTAGAGCCCGATTGTGAAAATAATTTAAAAATTTGCAAGTGTTTAATATCATTAAACAGTGAATATAAAGTACATGATAGTGTGTGCACTCACATGAGTTCCTCACCTCTCAACTAATTGTGCACTCCTATCGTATCCGTACCCATTCTAGTTTCTCCCATACCTAACTAGTCCGATACCAGAATCTAACACTCCTATACGATATCCAATTCAATTCCCAACAACTTTTATTTAACAGAGTGTTATGCCTTACTACACCGTTTCCCATATTCGTGCTACTAATTACTAGAGATTTTTCACTTTCACTATACAAACCGTTACTGTTATTTATACACACATTTATTCTTGGCAGTTCATTTCAATTTAACAGTATGTTATTCTCATCATAAATATACAATACTAGCACCCCGAGACTAAGATGTGGTGCTCACATACTCTACTATCCAATCCCGGTACATCACGTACATAAGGACCACGTATTCTGAATCTTTCAGGAACGTTTCATTAATCAACAAATCACAAATAATGGAGGCGAACATAGTTAACATCACATGGGTCACGTACATACCTACGCTTCCATGATCAGCAGACTTATTAACTTCTCAATAAGGTTTTCTCTGACCTATGTCCTCGAGGTACCAATCTGAATCCCCCCATAAGCACACAAAGATTAGATGGCCCTAAACGAACGCCGACCTCCCGTGATAGCAAGTAAGGTAGGTATGTTATACACAGATAATTACATATGCTAAGTATTCACACATCTTTAGATATCATAATATTTCATTAGTGGAATACTTCTCGTTCTTATACCAACTCTTAGTGTTATAACTCACAAGTCCCCGGTTTATATGTTTTTAAGTTATCAACTCTTCTCGCGTCGTGATTAATTACTCGATTCCCAATCCAAAAATGTCATCCGATTTACTACACAATTATAAGTTTTACTCCCCAATGTACTCCAAATCTCCCCACTATACCCACTAGTTAATAAGGGAAGGTCATCTCAACATTTAAATAAGTCTACGGGATACTAGAAATAAATTCAGGCCAAAAAGGCCATTCTATCAACTCGTTAGAAGTCTCGTTCGAACGAGGTCGTTCGAATGAGTTTCATTTGAACGAAAGGTTTTGAACGAAATGCTAACTCGTTAGAATTCATACTGTCATCTCGTTAGAAGTTCGTTCGAACGAGGTCGTGCGAACGACCTGGGCAGGTCTTCTAACGAGATGGCAGTTTCAGGCCAGAATTTCCCAAGTTCATTTTTCTCAATTCTTCTCTTCCCTAAATCCACCCTAAGTCCATCCAATTTATGTTTTAACGTATATAAACCTTTTCTAATCACCCTAGATCATCTTTTAACATATTTTAGGGGTCAAATCTTACAAATCATCAAGGAATTAATATAATTCTTCAAATATTTCCCCAAACCCTATGAACATGAACTCATAATTTTCTTATGCCCAATTACCCATCAAAAATCCGTTTTTAAATCATCATATATAATCCTTCAAATATAAAATCAGTCCATCATTATTCTACATGCAAATCCTAACCCAAACTCAAAGTTTCTCCAACAATTTCATGGGTTTTCTTCAAAAATTTATATATAAGATAATTCCTACACTGAACATGGAAGACATATTTAATGCACTAACAATATCAAATCACTTGCCTTAGATTGTTCTTATGAATTTATGTTGGTGAATGAAGGTTGATTCTCTCCTTTCTCTACAGATTTTCTCCCAAGGTTGAAGATGGCATGGTTTTGGTTCTTGTAACTTCTCTCCAACTTCTCTTAAAACTCCCGTAGCCCAATTTCTAAACTTTTGCTGGTAATGGCCTAGTGTCCCCTTTAGAATAATAAATATTAACTCTAATTTTCGTGGGTTTTAATTCCCATATTTTTAAAACTTCCAAAATACCCTTTTAAGTTGTCGGTTTGGCCTAAAAATGCCCCGGGACCCAAATTAAACCTCCGGCTAGTGTTTTCTGACTATTTCGACCCTTCCGGACTCGTTGGCGCACTCAAAATGAGCATTCGGTTGATAAAAATAAAATTCACTTTTTAATTCAAATAATTACATTCCTGACGGGACTGACACGCGCATCCCAACTAAATTTCTCAAACTGTCGTATTTCAGTTTCGCGACAATTTTAATATTTTCAATATTCATATATTGCCATATATATACATCATAATCAAATACCAACTCACATCTCGTTAGTATTTATATCCGGATTAATTCTCAATTAATTCACATTTAATTTAATTAATCCCTTAAAGAAATATCAATAAAATTACGGGGTATTGCACAAAACTCCAACCAAAACAAACCAAACCCACATCTTCACTCTCTCTCTTTGTCACCATACCCGATTCCCAGCCACCCCCTGCTTCCCAACCAAAACCCACTTCCAAACCCGAGACGTCTCCCGCCAGAAACCACCCACAATCTACCAAACCCGATTGTTGATGTAAAAAACTAGATTACTCTAATTATTTAATCACAGATAAATAAATAAGACAAAAGATTTTAAAGTGGTTCAGCCTTATAAGAATGGCCTACATCCACTGTTATGTTATTGCTGAGTGTTTGGAAATTCTCGATTACAAGTGCTATCAAGAAATTCCGGTCCCCCTGAATGAGGGTGATATAAGGTATTTATAGCCCTTTAGGCTGTACATGAAAGGGTGTTACATTAAATGATACACATATGAAAGGGTAATTCATTTAATGTTCTTCAAACGTGCGCGTCAAGATGATAAGCATTCAATGAATAGTTGAACTGTTGATTATCTGGAAATTAATGATGTGGTCGAGGTGTAGCTCGAACCGCCTTAGTTGCTCGTCGTCCAAGAGTTCCTCGGAGCATTAGAGTTCCTCGAAAAGTAAGAGTAACTCGAAGGGTTGTTCCTCGGAGTATACTTGTTGCTCGGAGTGAGTATGTTGGTCGGGGAAACAATCTTCCTCGTTGCTATTGTGCCACGTAGATTGACACGTGTCTTCTTATTATTCGTCCACATCAGCATACTAATTTTGGTATCAACAGAAGCCCCCAATGTTTCATTTTTTGAACTTTGAGGAGTATGGAACATTCTTTCTCGGTATATGGCAATATTAAATGGCCTTCCTGGGTTTTAGGAGTCTTTTCTTCATATTTGAATTTCCTTCCAAATTCGCAGAATCCGCCTTTTTGCCTTTGCATAAGCGCTTCGATCGTCGTGCATTTTTTGTTCTTTTAGCCGCCGGTAGCGCAAATAATTTCTTTTATGTAATCATTTCTTTCGCTGGTTCCCAAGGCAAAGTATTTAAACTTCAGAGGCAATCCCATCGTCTTCTACCTTTTCAATTTCTGCTTTTGAGTTTTCTAAATCTTTTCTCTCTCTTGTGCGTTCATTTCCTCCTTCGTTTGTCAACAGATCTCCTTTTTCCCTGTAATCTCTTCTTCCTTCTTCTTTTATTCATCATGGTTTACATTATCGAATCTCTTGAGAAGTTCCGTTCTGACTTCTCTATTCCTTCTTGGGTAACTTTGGAGGTTCTTTCTGAACCTTTAAGTTATTTTGATTTGGCTGAGGGACACTGGTTCCCTAGCCTATTTATTGCTGAATGTGGATTTTCTTTTCCACCAAATCCGTTATGTTTAGAGTTCTGTCAGTACTTCGACGTTGTCCCTGCAAAAATAGCCCCCAACACATGGAGAATAGTTAATGGGGTACATAGGTTAAATCAAACTCATGGAACTCGTATAGGAATTCCTGAAATTATGTACTGCTACAGATGGGCTGTTTTAGACAACATTTTTTATTTGAAAACTAGGTTTTTGAATAGGGCCTTAGTATTCAACCTCCCTGATGCCAACAGGGATTATTTTGAACACGGAGTAGTTATAAAAAATTGGCAACACGCCCCTTTGGTTGGAGATGCAGTATATGAGGGTCCCAGATGCCCCCCATATGGCAATGGGATAGGTCGTTTTCATCTTATTTTATTTTTTGAAATTATGATTTCATGGTATTTGATAAAATGTATGACTGATATTTCAATATGTTTTTGTTTGCAGTTGACAGCAAGAGAAAAACTCCCAAAGAATCAGAAGTTAATATAAGGCAATTGAAACATATCTGGAGTTTGCATCAGAGAATTGCAGACGGGCACATCAGGTCTGCTTCATACTTGTTGCAGTATAGGAGCTATACGTCGTCCTTTACTGCTCGTCCTGTGGTCAGCATCAGTGATCCAGTGCAAATTCCTGAAGATTCTGACCCGGAATCTCATATTCCTTTGAGCCAAAAAATGGGCAAGAGAAGAGTTCCTGCTCTCTTCGAGGAAACTTCCTCTGCTGGGAAGAAAAATAAGGTTGATGTCCAAAAAGGGACAAAGAATAAAGATGTCACCTCTCCTGTTGCTTCTCAGAAGGCTGTCGAGAAGCCCCCATTGGCTCCTGTGCAGAAGGATGCACCTGTTGAAGTAACCAATATCTCACCAACCAAAAGTTCTTATTTGGTTGAGGTTGTTGAAAAGGCACCGAGGAGACTGAGGAAATCCTCCTCGGTCAGTATTTCTGGAGCCATTCCCCAGCTCCCAGCTGGTGGATATGGTGTTCCAATCAGTGTTCCTCCGAGCTCTACGATGAGCTTGGCAAAATTTTCACCCATTCCCGATGTGCAAGGTACTGAAGAAGACCTTACTCGGGATATGGTTACTTCTATGGCTGCTCGTCATCTTGCTTCAGTAAGTATCTCTATTCTGAGTTTTTCATATTTTCCTTTGTTATTTCCCATATTTGTTTCTGATATCATTTCCCTTTTCTGATTACAGTTGACGAGCTGTTTCAATATAATCCTTAAAAAGGATGAAGTGATCAAAGCTTCTTGCTCCTCGTCCACTGTGGAAGGAGCACTGGAGAAAGCTATTAAATCTGTGAGTGAATCTCGTCAGAAATATGACGAGGATAAAATTAAATGGGAGAAGAAGTTGGCTGCGTCTGATGCAGAGAAAGTACAACTGGGTAATAAGGTGAAGGACTTGGAGAGAGAGAAAAAAGACTATGCCGAGAAACTTTCAGGCTTTGGGGAGCTGGAGAATAAACTGAAGTCAGCTGAGGAAGAGTTGACACTTCTGCGTGAAGCAAATCGTCAGAAGGAGGAGTTGGAGGCCAAGCTGAAAACCTCCGAGGACCTTCTATCCGAGAAGCTCTCCTCGGAGAAGATGAAGAGAAAAACGGCTGTAAAGAAATCCTTTCGGACTTGTTGGGATAATGGATGGGATAGGGGGGTAGCTGCAATGATGACCCAGGTGAATTATGGAAGTTTGAAATTCTTCCATGATGGTTGGGTTGCTGCCTTGCGAGAATTGAAGGTGAGCGAGGACTCTGAGCTATTTCAACAACATCTCCCTGGTCCTCCTCCAGTTATTAAAGACGAAGATGAAGACGAGGCTGCATCTGAAGAATCTTCAATGACAGGGGGTGATCAAGTCCTTGTTCCAACACCCAACCAGACAGCCACCGAGGAGATTTCTTCGTTGCCTACTCCTTCAGAACAAGTCCCAGCTTCTACCAATCAGATCAATGTTCCCACCGAGCAACCAAGCTCCTCGTCCCAGCCTCCCGAGAAAGTCTTGGGAGACAAGGAAAAGGTGTGAAGTTGTTCGGTACTATCTTTCTGTTTTTCTCTTTACTTGTACTTTGTATCTCAGATCTTTGTAACTTTTGCCTTATGATCTAATAAAATTTGAATTCTTTCTTTCTATATGATTGTCTCTTCTTTATCTGCACTCTGTTAGTTTATGGCCATGATGGATCTTTTGTCTGCTAATGACACAAAGTTGATGCAGCAATGCCATGAGTATTATAAAGCTGGTCATACAGACCTTAGTACATCAGAAGTTGCTGACATCCTTGGCCATGATGCTTCAGAGCAAGCAATTGAGGCTTATCGGTACCTGAAGGATTTACTTGATCGAGCTGTGGCCAATAATGTGGCATACTATGAATTGATCGAGGAACTTCATTGTACTTTAGAAGATCTTCAGAATCAACACAATGAATCAACTGCCTTGTTGCACAAGGAGTATGAAAATAGATATCAACAGCCTTCTTCTGAAACAGGCCATAAAAAGATCATTGCTGGATACGATGTCAGGGAGAGAACCTTAAAAGGTGAAGTTGAGGCCTGCAGACAGATCGCTGAGCTGCTGGAACAAGAGAACAATAATTTGCAGAAAAAGTTGGCACAATATGAGTCTGGAGCTTCATCCTCTACTGCCTTGGTACCGGTCACTGATGAAGGATTCTCATTCTTAGAGGTTGAAAACGCCAAATTAAGGCAAGAATTGGATACTTTAAGAAAGTCTGGTGTTTTTGCTACTGCTCGGGGACGAGGAAGAGGTTCTCGTGGGCGAGAAAGAGCTGCCCAGAATATTAACGAGGAACGAAGCACTTTAGTTGCTCGGGGAGGATCAAGAACTCCTCGTAATATTGAAGAAGCTCGTACTTTGTCAACATTGGAAACTCAAGCGTACCAGTTGAACGCAAAAGATCGGGCTTTGTCTGAGATGTCCAAGAAAATCCTGACTTTGGAAGATCAACTTACTGCAACGAAGTCAGCTTTACATACCAAGGACCTTTTCACCAAAAACCTTCATGAACAATTGGATAGATTAACCTTCCAATTCCATAAACAACCCAGGGAATTTTGGAATGCAGGCTATAATGAGGCCCTTTATCACTTGGATGCTCGTATCGAAAATGCCAATAATGAAGGTTATAAACAAGGCTGGTTGAATGCCTTATGTGTATTAAAACTCGAGCAAGGACATTTTTTGTGGTACTACTATGAGCCTGGAGTGCTTGACTTGCCTGTGCCACCTTTCAAGTTGGACATGGAATGGATACCTGCTCGCGCCATTCCTCGGAGCTTGATTGCGAATTATCTTGGTGACTATAACCTTCATTCTTAAATTGACGTATCTCGTCCTGAGCATCTCTTGGATACTCCTTCAGTAATGAATGTTAGAATGTTGAAGGACTTGAATTTCATCAATTCTCCTCAGACATTAAATGATCCTCCTGCTGGCGAGGAACCTGTATCAAAGGCTGAAGGGAAAAAACCAATAGAATAGGATTTTCAATGTAATAGTTAGCACACATATGTTACTTGTAATTTATTTTAATGAAAGACTTTCATTTTCTGTTTGCAAATCTGTATTGCTATTCTTTTGTACTTGTCTAACACTTTTACATTTGTGCATATGTATCTGTTAAAAAGATAACAATATTGTGTTATTCATCAACCAACTTATTAATAAAAATTGCAAGTATCAATGTTGCTCAATCACCTAATAATAAAGTAATGAGTATAAAATGTTTAAAATGTTTCCAACCAACCAAGGTTGTTAAATTGTGTTTGTCGACCAACTACAGTTGATGGGTTTTTATCCCCGACCAACCATACTTGGTAAATTTTTTTTCATAAAATGTGTCCGACCAACCAAGGTCGATAATTTATCCTCGTCGACCAAATACAATTAGTTGGGTGTTGATCCCCGACCAACTATACTTGGTTCAATTTGGAATTTTTTGTATTTTCTGGAATGATTTTACCTTCCGACCAATATAAGTTGGCCTATTTTGTTTCTTAATCAACCAAAATTGGCATTTTAAGAATGTTGTTCTTGCCCTTTTACCAATCAAAGTTGGTCGTGGGTTTGAACTATTGCCTCCTAACCAAAGGAGTATATTTTGTTCTCGCCCTATTACCAACCGAAGTTGGTCGTGGGTCCAAATTGTTAGGTTCTTTCGAACTATCTTGTCCACAAGCTCTTTTACCAACCGAAGTTGATCACGCAAGTGTACGCCTCCTAACCAAAGGAGTATATCAGGTTCTTTCGAACTATCTTGTCCACAAGCTCTTTTACCAACCGAAGTTGATCACGCAAGTGTACGCCTCCTAACCAAAGGAGTATATCAGGTTCTTTCGAACTATCTTGTCCACAAGCTCTTTTACCAACCGGAGTTGATCACGCAAGTGTACGCCTCCTAACCAAAGGAGTGTAATTTGTTCTCGCTATTTTACCAACCGAAGTTGATCACGCTCGAACTATCAGGTTCTTTCGAACTATCTACTAGTTATTTTACCAACCGGAGTTGGTCACGCTAGCGTATGTCTCCTAACCAAAGGAGTATAGTTTGTTCTCGCCCTTTTACCAACCGGAGTTGGTCGTGGGTCTGAACTATTGCAAAGGAGTATATTTTGTTCTCGCCCTATTACCAACCGAAGTTGGTCGTGGGTCCAAATTGTTAGGTTCTTTCGAACTATCTTGTCCACAAGCTCTTTTACCAACCGAAGTTGATCACGCAAGTGTACGCCTCCTAACCAAAGGAGTATATCAGGTTCTTTCGAACTATCTTGTCCACAAGCTCTTTTACCAACCGAAGTTGATCACGCAAGTGTACGCCTCCTAACCAAAGGAGTATATCAGGTTCTTTCGAACTATCTGTGACACCCCGACTAATTAAATACCGGTAGCTACTCCTTTATTAAATTAATTCAAAATGCCAAGTTGGCTCAGTTAATAGCATCACTGTCGAAAACATTTTTTTATTATTACTAACCACCTAGTATTTAAAAAGTAAGTGCCAAATTTTATTTAAAGTCTGATTAACATGCAACAAGTGTAATAAAGAATAATAACACCATTCACCATAATGAAGTAAATAAAATAACCATCACATAACGTAAATAAAGTCTGGAGGAAAACTCCTCACTACAAATCCCACAACTGATAAGTAAACTGAATACTAAATCAATACATGCCAAAGTCTGAAAGCTGTAATGAAAATGTAACTCTAATAGAAATGGGCAACATGCCCTACAACTGATAGATAATGAATCTGGAATCCAAGTGATAGAGGCGTCTACAAGCAAATCCCTGTAGCTTCCACAAACAGCTACAGCTCGTCACCAGAATGAGTATCCTATGCATGGTGTCCTTGTGGCTGGGCACCTAAAATGGTTTTACAAGAAAAGTAGATTTGAAAGCAAACGGGTCAGAGCCCGAATGTGGAGTTATATTTTAAAAACCTGCAAGTGCTTTAAAAGCATTTAAAACATTAAACGCAAAGTACATATTAGGACGTGCACTCACATGATATTCTCACCTCTCGTCTAACTGTGCACTCCTAACGTAAGTACCCATCTACGACGACACAAACCACTAGCTAAGTGACATCATATCTAGCTAGACTATCATAAGTCCTACCCTTATTACTCAGTTCTGTTAACATTTTAACGCTCGTAATTAAATAGGGTTTAATGTAAACTCAGATGCTCAAAATGCAATATTTTTCACTATCAGTTAACCCGTTATGTTTCTCTAAACAATACCATAATTATATTCACAACATTAACATGAAGGTTCCCATTAATTAAGTGTATATTAATCACAACATAAATATACAATACAAGCACCCCGAGAACTAAGCTATGGTGCACACATACTCTGCTATCCATCACGTACATAAGGATTACGTATTCCGAATCTCTCAGGAATAGTTCACGAATAACAACATCACAAATAATGGAGGCGAACACAGTCACATCACATGGGTCACGCACATACCTACGCTCCCACGATCAGCGGACTTATTAATATCCCAATAAGTCTTTCTATGACCTATGTTCATCAAGGTAACCAGTCTAAATCCGGGAAACACAAGGATTAGAGGGCCCTAAGCGAACGCAAACCTCCCGTGATAGCAAGTATGGTAGGTATGTCATACACACAATTCATATACCAGTACTAAGTAAACACACGTCTTAGTAATCCCGTAGCTTAATTGTAGTACTATTCTCATTCTAGTACCAATATATAATTTACACACTTTATACGATTCCGGTTTATAATCATACGCGTCATAATTTATTCTCACGTCGTAGTAGACACTCACGTCCCAACCCAAATGTCTATTTGATTCGATCCATCTTTATATGATTTACTCCTCATTATAACCCAAATGTCCCAAGTATACTAATGTACCATCAAAGGAATGTTATCTCTATCCTCGAACAAGTTTACGGGACTCCAAAAATCGAAACAGGCCAAAAAGGCCCAAACTGCCAGCTCGTTAGAAGTCTCGTTCGAACGAGGCTGTTCGAACGAGATTGAACTGTCAGCTCGTTAGAAGTCTCGTTCGAACGAGGCTGTTCGAACGAGATCCAGTTCGTTCGAACGAACTGTACCTTCTAACGAGATCTCGTTCGAACGAAGTTATCGAATGAAGTTCCCTTTCGTTAGAAGCGACTGGTCAATTCGTTAGAAGCTCGTTCGAACGAGTTCGTTCGAACGACCTGGGCAGGGGCTTCTAACGACCTACCAGTTTCGTCCCAGATTTGTCTAAATCTGGTTTTTCACCATTTTTACTCCTCAAATCTCAACCAACATTCGTTCAATCAATGTTTTAAGGTCTCAAATCATCCTAAAACATACTAAGGTCATATACTAACACCTTTTAAGGAATTACTACATCCTAAACATCATTAGATCATAAGATTCTACACTTTTCCCCAATTCTTTTCAAGAACACAAACCCTAACATTTTAAATCATGAATTAACCCAATATAAATCCGTTTTAATTTCTTCCAATCACAAATATCATGAGAATAATCATCTACCTATCATTCTACATGCAATTCTCCTCAAGATTTTCAAGTTCTACGTTCCAAACTACATGGGTTTTCATATTTCACCAAGAACAAACATAAAATTGGAATTATCTAACATGGAAAGAACATTCTCTGAAATTAAATGGAATTAAGTCACTTGCCTCGAGTTTATCTCTGATTAGATGATGGTTTGATGGAGCTTTTCTGCAGAATTTCCTTTCTCTCTCTTTCCCCAAGCTTCTTCTCCAATGGTGGCTAGGGTTTGCTTTGGGAAGGTATTAGAAAACCTAATTCTAATAACCTACGTAGCTTGTTGGGTTAATATGGGTTGGTTAGTGGCTTAGTGGGTCAATTCCCAATCAGATTAAAACTCCCAATTTTCGTCACTTTTAATTCTCCAAAAATACAAAATTACTAAAATGCCCTTTATGTTGCCGGTATGGCCTAAAAATTCCCCGGGACCCAAACTAAACCCCCGGCTAGTGTTTTCTGACTATCTCGACCCTTCCGGACACGTTGGCGCACTCGAAACGACCATACGGTTAATAGAATTTAAATTCACTTTTATAATCAAAATTTTTACACCGTGACGCGGCGGTTACACGCGTCTCAACAAAATTTCTAAAATGCCGTATATCAATCTCACGACAAATTTTTCATAATCCAATATTCATATAAAAACATGTATGCACATAATCAAATACCAACTCGCATCTCGTTAGTATTTTAACCCGGATTAATTTCAATTAATACGCATTTAATTAATTAATCCAAAAAATAAATATAGCTAAAAGTACGGGGTATTACACTATCTTGCCCACAAGCTCTTTTACCAACCGGAGTTGATCACACAAGTGTACACCTCCTAACCAAAGGAGTGTAATTTGTTCTCGCTATTTTACCAACCGAAGTTGATCACGCTCGAACTATCAGGTTCTTTCGAACTATCTACTAGTTATTTTACCAACCGGAGTTGGTCACGCTAGCGTATGTCTCCTAACCAAAGGAGTATAGTTTGTTCTTGCCCTTTTACCAACCGGAGTTGGTCGTGGGTCTGAACTATCGTCTTCTTTTTGCTGTTGAACAGCGTAGTGTACAACACTAGTATTCCCCGAAAAACTTTCAAACAAAGGAGAGAAAAATTGTGAAACATCATCTTTTTATTCATGTTGATGGAACTGCTGTACATTTTACATTACTGATAATACTTGCGAAGGTGTTCAGCATTCCAAGCATTCTTGAATTCCTCTCCTTCTAGAGTTGCTATTCGGTAAGTTCCTGGTCGAACAACTTCTGTAACTCGGTAAGGTCCATGCCAGTTTGCTTCCAATTTATTGTGCTTCTGAATGACCTTCTTTAGCACATAATCTCCTTCTTTTAAATCGCATTTCTTCACCCTCTTGTTGTAGAACAGAGCTGTTCGTTGTTGATAAGCAGCATTCCTAATGGCTGCCTCTTCTCTAACCTCTTCGAGCATATTTAAATCCAGTCTTCTCATCAAGTCGCTGACTGAGGAATTGAAATTCAGCACTCTGTGTGTTGGTAGACCCAACTCGGCAGGTATTACAGCCTCACTTCCAAATGCTAGCATATATGGTGATTCTTCAGTCGCTGCTCGGGGAGTTGTTCGGTAAGCCCACAATACTGATTGTAGCTCATTAATCCAGTTAGCTTTAGCTTCACTTAGCCTCTTCTTCAAACCATTCAGCAATGTTCTGTTCGTTACCTCTGTCTGCCCATTGCTTTGAGGATGACCTGGTGCTGAATGGGTCTTCAGGATGTTTGATTGTTGACAATAGGCAGCAAACTCCTCGTTGTCGAATTGTGTTCCATGGTCTGTGATGAAGGCATGAGGGAGACCATATCGACAAATGATATTCTTCCAAACAAACTAGTATACCTTCTCGTACGTCATATCGATAAGGGGTTCAGCTTCTACCCACTTAGTAAAATAATCTACTGCGACGATGAGGTACTTGAATCTTCCTCGGGTGATTGGCAGTGGTCCAACCAAATCAATTCCCCACATGGCAAATGGCCAAGGGGAAGTTATGGGTGTCAACAATGCTTGTGGAGTTCGTCGGATGGAGGAAAAACGTTGACACTTGTCACATTTCTTAGCATAGGCTATACAATCAGCCCTCATCGTCGGCCAGTAGTATCCTTGAGTCATCACCCTTTGCAAAAGTGTTTGACCTGCTACATGAGCTCCACAGGACCCTTCATGGATTTCTTCAATTAATTCTTTCACCTCGGAAGAATGTACACATCTTTGCAAACCTGCCATAATTCCTCGTCTATACAAAATACCATTAGTTAGTACAGACCGAGCAGCTTTATACTTCAATTTCTTGGCAGCGAGCTTATCTTCCGGTAATTCTCCTTCTTCAATATATGCCCTGATGGGATCCATCCAAGATGGTCCTAGATCAAGGGTGATAATGTTCATCGTCAGGTTTTCATCTATGCTCCGACTTTCTAGTACTTCAATTGGTATTGTTCTTCGCAGCTCGGTACGAGTAGCTGATGCTAGTCGGGCCAGTGCGTCTGCTCGTGCATTCTCTATTCTTGGTATTCTGATTAACTGAATCGCATCAAATTCTGCCAATAACTCCATTACCTTGGCATGATACTTGACCATTAATTCTCCTTTAACTGCATATGTTCCCATCATTTGATTCACAATCAATTGAGAATCACTGAACACCATCACTTGTTGCACTTCCATAATCTTTGCTAAATTAAGACCTGCTATCATGGCCTCATACTCAGCCTCATTATTAGAGGCTTTGAATTGGAATCGTAAGGCATATTCCATGTCAATCTCGTCTGGGGTGTTCAAAATAATTCCTGCCCCACAACCTGCTGTGCAAGATGAGCCATCTACATATAATCTCCATATGGGTAACCCGTCTTCAAATTCCCTATCTGATAGAGTTCCTCGGTGAAATATTTGTTGTTTTCTTTCATCCTCCCCTGGCACTTTTCGCTCCTCGTCGACCATCTCTTCTCGCTCTTTTACCAACCGGAGCTGGTCTGAGTTCGAAGTTGGTGATCCTTCTACATCCACAAGTTCTTTTACCAACCGGGGTTGGTCTGAGCTTATGTCTGTTGATTTTTCAACATCCACTTGTCCTTTTACCAACCGGAGTTGGTCTGGGCTCGTGTTTGTTGATCCTGTAACATCCACAGGTTGATCAGCGAGTAACTTTTGCTCCTCGGGGATATCGGGATAAGTAAATTCTGCTATAAAATCTGCTACAGCCTGCCCTTTTAGTGATGATCTGGGTTCATACACAATATCATATTCACCGAGCTCTATTGCCCAATACATTAGTCTCCCTGATTTCTCTAGTTTATGAAGGGCTTGTCGTAACGACATGTCGGTATACACGACAATGGTATGGGCCTGGAAATATGGCCTCATTCTTCTACTTGCTTCAATTAATGCCAACGCCAATTTTTCCAACTTCGGGTACCTGATTTCTGCACCTCGGAAAGCCTTACTTGTGTAATAAATTGTCTTCTGGACTCCATTCTCCAATCTGATCAGTGCTGAGCTGACTGCATTCTCTGATACTGCCAGATATAAGTACAACTTTTCGCCCATCACTGGTCTGGACAGCAATGGAGGTGTTCCCAGATATTTCTTCAAGTCTTGAAAGGCTTTTTCACATTCATCATTCCACTCGAAAGTTTTTCGGAGTGTTTTGAAGAATGAAAGGCACCTATCAGTTGCTCAAGATACAAATCTATTGAGCGCTGCAACTCGTCCCGTAAGACTCTGTACTTCTTTCTTCGTCGTTGGAGATCGTAACCCTAAAAGAGCTTTGATCTTTTGTGGATTCGCCTTAATGCCTCGCTGGTTGACGATGTATCCGAGGAACATCCCTTCTCGTACTCCAAATGTACACTTCGTCGGGTTGAGCTTCATTTGGTATTTATCCAGTTGATCAAAGGTCTGAGCTAAGTCAACTAGATGTAAGTAGCTTTCTTGCTCTTTGTCAGCATATCATCGACATAGACTTCCATGTTGTAACTGATTTGTTCGGTGAAAACCTTGTTCATCAGCCGTTGGTATGTCGCTCCTGCATTTTTCAAACCAAAAGGCATAACATTATAGCAATAAGTTCCCCTAGGGGTAATAAAAGAAGTACTTTCCCTGTCTTCAGGTTTCATTTTGATCTGGTTGTAGCCGAAGTAAGCATCCATGAAGCTGAGCAGCTCGTGTCCCGAGGTATCATCCACTAATTGATCAATTCTGGTCAATGGAAAATGATCCTTTGGGCATGCCTTGTTAAGATCGGTGAAATCAACACACATTCTCCATTTATTGTTTTTCTTTTTTTACCATCACCACGTTTGCCAACCAGTCTGGATACTTCACGTCTTCAATGAATTGGGCTTTCTGGAGCTTCTCGACCTCCTCTTGTATAGCCTGATTCTTCTCGGGGCTAAATACCCTTCTTCTTTGCTTTACAGGCTTGATCTCCTTATTCACATTGAGCTCATGACATAAGAAGTTCGGATCTATTCCTGGCATGTCTTCATGACTCCACGCAAAAGTTTTCTTCCTGTTTCTCAAGAAAGTTATCAACTCATGTTTTATTGAAGCATCCAACGTTGAACCTATCTGGGTTATTTGTTCAGGGTGCTCATCGTCCAGAATAACATTCTCTGTAGATTCCACCACCTGTCCTTTTACAAGTTGGGATTCATCTCGTGGATCCAGTGTTTCAATTTCTGTACCTTCATCCACCTGGTAGGTAGTAGTCTTTTTTCTTGAATCTTCAAGCTCCTCTTGCTCGGCAGATGAATAATAGCATTCCCGAGCTACTTTCTGATCACATTTCACAACTCCTACTCCAAAATTTGTGGGGAATTTTAAGCATTGATGTATTGTAGATGGAACTGCTTCGACCTTCTTTAAACCAACTCTTCCCATGATGATGTTGTGGGCTGACTGCACATTCTTATCCATCACAAAGAAGTGTATTCTCTCTGTTCGACAAGTAGGCCAAGTTCCAATGAATATGTCCAACTTGATCGTCCCAAGTGGAAAAACTTTCTCGCCAGCAAAACCCAAAAGAGGTCTGTGATAAGGTTCCAATTGAGATAATTTTAAATTCAAGCTATCAAAGCATGAATAGTACATGATGTCTGCTGAACTACCATTGTCTACCAGCACCCTTGAAATCACTACTTCTTTCATCCTCATTTTGATCACCAAAGGGTCGTCGTGAGGGTAAAGAACACCTGCCAGGTCGTTTTTTGAAAAGCCAATGACCAGCTTCTCTTTGTTTATCTTCCTCGGACGAACCTCCTCGGCTAAATTTATTCGCTGAATGTACGAGCAAGCTTGTGCCTCTCCGAGGTAAGCTTTTCTTTCTGCAGTAAGGTCTCCTGCTCCTGCATCTCCTCTTGTAATAACATTACAATCAAATGCCCCAAAACGTATGGAAAATACCTCTCGTTCTGGTTGCCTTGGTTTCTTGGGAAGATCGGGGTCATCCTCGGCATCATCTTCATGTTCTCTCTTCTTTTTCTCCTCTGCTCGACGAGGAGATCTAGATCTCTCTCTAGTTCGATCATTATTTCTTCTTTCACCTCCCCGATCAACATACTTTGCTAGCTTTCCTCTTCGGATGAGTGTTTCAATCTCGTTCTGAAGAGCTATGCAATTTTTAGTCATATGGCCATGATCCTTGTGGAACTCGCAATATTTATCTCTGTTCCTCGCATCGGGGTCTAACCTCAGTTTCTTCGGCCATTTTACCTCCTCGCTATTCTTGATTTCTTCCAAGACATGATTAATACCCATTTTTAAGGGAGTATAATTATCGTATTTCTTCAGGACTTCCCATGACGACTTATTATTTCTGGAACGCTTGTCACCGCCATTGCCCTTATACTCTTTATTCTTAGATTTGTCGACTTCCACCTTGGTGTCTTTATCCATATTCTTTTTTGCAGCCATAGCCTCCTCGGCATTCATGATTTTGGCCGCTTTTGCCATCAATTCTGACATAGTTTTAGGTGGATCTTTCGCCAAAGTGTAATACAACTTATTAGGCAACAAACCACTCATCAAGGCGGTGATTGCTGTCTTTTCCTCATAATCTATGACTTCCAGTTTCTCGTTATTGAAACGAGTTATGTAATATCTAGTGCTTTCACCAGATTTTTGTCTAACACTTAACAAGTGTGCTACTCTTTTTACTGGCTTTGCTCCAAAACAGAAATTGCCGATGAACAACTCGGCCAATTGAAAGAAAGTTGAAATCTTACCCCGAGGAAGATTATTGTACCATATCTGGGCAGATCCGGTAAGAGTTCCCGAGAATGCCCTACATCTCATCTCGTCGGGGACAGCATAAATGTCGGCAGCAGCTTGATATTGCTCTATGTGAAGAACAGGATATGTCTTTCCATCGTATTTGGGGGTCACCACAGGGGCTTTAAATTTTGATGGTGTTGGAAAATTTACAATGGACTGGACAAAAGGTGTCCCTTGAACAAAAGTTCGTTGTAGGGGATTCTTCGCCTTAGCCATTTCTCCCAATCTATCTTCCAACCGCTGAAGTGATCCTTTCCACGCTTCATTTCCTTCCTCAGGCCTATTGGTTCGAGCAATTGATCGTTCTGAGGTAGCTTCTTGAGATCTATCTTGACGAACAGCTGGTCGTGACTGTGCTGATCCTTCTCTTAGATCTGATGGTTGTCGAAAACTTCTCGACATGGTCTTAGGGGGACTCCTATTCCTCCTAGGGCCTAATCGGCTGAAAGGAGAGGCCCTACTTAACCTTTCCAATGCGCTGGCCCTTTCTGGGGAAAGGGTGACGCGTTGCTCAGTATCTGTAACCCGTATTGACGAAGTTTTCCCAGGTTGATAAGAGAAATCATCAGATTCCTCATTACGATATGATTCAGTACGCCTGGATCGCGAAGAAAGTAAATAGGTTTGCCTCTGACCACTTCGATGCCCTGACTGTGTAGGTGCGCCGCCATGAAGAGTTTGTATGAGTTGTCGCATCGTATCTTGCATGGCGGTTTGTCCTTGAGCCAGATTTGTCATGATCCCGGCCAGATCTGGAGGTGCAGAGGGATTTGGAGGATTTCCAGCATTTCCAGCGTTTCGATTTCTAGATTCTGGGTTATCCGCCATTGGTGATGAATGATTTTTGGTGAAAAATGATAATAACAAATCGTTCCCACAGACGGCGCCAATCTGTTGATGTAAAAAACTAGATTACTCTAATTATTTAATCACAGATAAATAAATAAGACAAAAGATTTTAAAGTGGTTCAACCTTATATGAATGGCCTACATCCATTGTTATGCTATTGCTGAGTGTTTGGAAATTCTCGATTACAAGTGCTATCAAGAAATTCCGGTCCCCCCTGAATGAGGGTGATACAAGGTATTTATAGCCCTTTAGGCTGTACATGAAAGGGTGTTACATCAAATGATACACATATGAAAGGGTAATTCATTTAATGTTCTTCAAACGTGCACGTCAAGATGATAAGCATTCAATGAATAGTTGAACTGTTGATTATCTGGCAATTAATGCTGTGGTCGAGGTGTAGCTCGAACCACCTTAGTTGCTCGTCGTCCAAGAGTTCCTCGGAGCATTAGAGTTCCTCGGAAAGTAAGAGTACTTCGGAGGGTTGTTCCTCGGAGTATACTTGTTGCTCGGAGTGAGTATGTTGGTCGGGGAAACAATCTTCCTCGTTGCTATTGTGCCACGTAGATTGACACGTGTCTTCTTATTATTCGTCCACATCAGCATACTAATTTTGGTATCAACACCAATCATCTCCCTTAACCACGAAATTGAACCCGAAACTCAACCCATTTCATGCGCCCCTGCTACTTACTCCGAGACCCATGCCGAACACCAACGCGCAACCCCTCTCCTAACCTCCGTGCGCCGGCCAGCCATAACCCGTGTCCAGTAAACCCACCTACCCGCAACCACCAATAATTCACAACACTTCCCCAAGCTCTGAACCCGCGACCACCACCAACCCATAACCCGATGCAACCTGCCGGCGCCGGCGACATCCAACCTGGACCTCCTTCAACCCATCTCGTCCACACATCCCAGCCACCAGCCTATAATCCGAGACAACCCCCGATCCTATACCCGCTCCAAACCACCATTACCCATTTCCCTTTCCAAAGCCAAATCGTTTTCCCCATTCTGCCAAAATCCAAGGCCAAACAAAAACCAAAAACAAATCTCCCGCATGTGTTTAAAATCATTTAACCCTCTTTTTCATTATTACCCCCAACTATCACTTTTAACCCCAATCAGATTTTTATCCCTGATATTCTCACACCCCACTTCCCACATGACACACCCACTTCTCACATTCACTCTTGTCATTTACCTTATATACTCTCACCCAAATACCTTCCATATCCCATAAACCTTAATTCCTCCAACTTTGCCCTTAGCTCCTTTAGCACATATAAATTGAAGACTAAAGGCCATTTGAAGACCGATGTAAATGCAGAGAAAAAATTCTAGTGAGAAGTAGTGAGATAGGTTAGATTAGAAAATAAATTAGAAAATTATTTTTGTAAATAGTTTTTATTTTTTTTTAGAGATTTGGTGAGATTTAATTGTGAGTGATTCAATTGAGTATTATATTGAATTGATTATTGTTGGATGCACATATTAGATGGATGGTGCTTGATTTTAAATAAATTAGAGTTCAATTTCACTTCAAGATATTGGGTTTGATTGTTCTCTTCTCTTTTATTTCATTTTATTAGCCTTTGATTATTTGTTCATCATGTTTAATATCATGTTAGGCTAAATCCCCCTTCAAGGGATGGGGTGAACCCTTATTTGATGCTATTTTGATTTAATTAGTTTGATTAATTGAAAATTCCCTTTGAATGTTAATTTTGATCCCTCTCCCTTAAATTTACTCCTCGAGAGATGGTAAATGATTTTCAAGCGAAAATCTTATAATACCCATTTTAGATTCGAACTAGAGATAGGGTTAAGTGTGGTATTATTCCTTGAATTTCAACTCTATTTTCATTTTCTAAGATTTACATAAGTTTTGATGAATCGATCCTATCGGGTGATTAATTAAAAGGAGTCTAAATCTATTTTCTAGAGTTATGGGGGGTTAAACTTAATTTTCTAAAAGATTACTATTAAAATTACATTTGCAACGAGAGTTGAATTGTAATTTTGGTATTAATTTGGGAAAATTCAAATAATTAAATTAATTAGTTAGAATAGCTAGAATTTGTGGTGTAGTCCCACTCCCTGATTGCTCTCACATTTATTTACCTCACTTTATCTCTTATTTTAGTGTTAAGAATTTGTTCATTATTTTTAGTCACTTTTTAGTTAGTTCTTTACATCTTTGATTTAGTTTAGTGTTATTTCACATCCTCACAAAATTGTTTTAATATTTGAAAATTTTAAAAAAACAGAAAAAGTAAAAAGCCCCAAAAGAAAATAAAAGTTGAAATTACAATTGAGTTTGTCTCTAGTTTCACCCCCTTGAATTGGATTAATATTCTTACTTACCTCTACACTTTAGTTTGATATTATTTTTGTAGGTATTTGAGAATTTTGATTGACTTGGCTTCAAACAACGACTACACACAAAAGTCAAAGTTATCATTTGAATGGTTTGTTTTATTTATCATTTGAATGGTTTCAAACAACGACTACATTTCATTGAATGGTTTGTTTTATTTATCATTAGTATTATTCACAAATTCGTTTATGCTTATAAGGTTTTCACAATGGAATTTAATAAATAAAATAAAATTAAAAATTATTTTGACACTTAGCTTAATTATTTATACGGTGATTAAAAAGGAAAAATTGTTTTTGTAAGGACATAGTCCCTCACATTCAGTATTTCATATACCGCTACATATTTGTCAAGGAATTGGGAGGCGCACATCTTCAATCGACGATCCGAATTTCAAGTAATCTTCAACAATCATGCCCAACAAGGACGGATTTGGTAAATTGGTTAAGTTCTATTTCCAATTTACATAAAACATGTTGGGATTTGTTTTATAAAAATTTAAATATTTTTCCTTTTATGAAAAAATGATTTTTGAATTATTTTAAATGATTTTTATTTTTCAAAAATATTTTTAATCATAAAAGCTTTTTTTTAATATAATGTAACTAGAATAAACTTTCCAGTTTCAAACATCTCAATACAATAAACCAAATAAAATTAAATGTATCCAAAACTGACATAATTAAAACCAATGACTGAGATAGAATGGAAATGAAAAGAATCCTCTGGCAACATGCTCTAAAAGAAATGACTACAGAGTACAAGAATCAGTAAAATAAAGCGTCTAACGCAAATTCCACAACTTCATAGTATCCATAGTGAATAAATATCCAATCCTCTATGCTGGGCATCCCTGTGGTTGGACACCTGAAATAGTATATACAAGAGGGAAGATAATATGCAAGAGAAAACGAGCTAGAGCCCGATTTTAAAACAACAGGTGAATAAATGCTACCATTAGCAATTATTATATACATGTTAAATTCTCGATCTCTCTCTTGATATTCTCGCCTCTCATTTAGTGTGCAAGCCTAAAGTAACCCCAAATTATTCTAGTTACCATTCTCACTTTCACTAGATTGTATCACTGTGTCAACTAACCATAGCCCTTATCTTTCATACGTAATTCCGTCGCAATACATGAATAAATATGTATTAATTCATTTCTTAATATAATCAATTGTTCTTAAACTTAATTAATTTCAGATTCCACTATATTTCATGTCTACTTAATTCACATAGAAGATAATATCACAAGTATATATGTACATTCACTCTATTATATATATATACAATATTGCACCCCGTAACACAACTGCGGTGCTTGCATACTTTGCTATCTAGTCCCAGTACATCTCGTCACTGTATAAAGGACTGTTGGTTCAGTATATCCCTCAACCATAAATATCAAAACACAAGTATTGGAGGCGAACATAATCCTAAGACTTTGGGCTACGCACATACCTACAAACCCAAATTACCTTTCAATACCGTTGTTTTCACTAATGGCAATCCAACCTAAGTCCTATGTTCTGAGGCAACAAGTAAAAAATTCCCCCCTAAGGCTCATTAGGGTATGACTGCCCTCAATGCGCAAACCTCCCTTCGATAGCAAGTAGGCTAGGTATGTCATACACATAAATCATTAAATAGGCATTCATTTCACCAATTTACATTGCATTAGGGCAAACGCACAACCCATATAATAAATCACATACGTAGTATATTTTATCACTCGAATATGCTACATATTTAAATTATGACTTTACTTCTTAAGGTATCTTCTAGAGCTTTTCTCATCACTCGATGTATATCGTTTTATTCCTCAAATAAATTCAGTAGGTAAACGTTTGTCCCCTACTGGTTCATGTCCGTATCATCCCCGAATTTTCAAGAATTTACTAATTCTCCAAATTAGGTTTATTCACCGATTATCCCTAATTTAATTTAACCCTGTAATTAACTTCTTAGGGTCAAGTCCACAAATATAATATGGCCTACTGGTATCCTATATATTCCCCTTTTCATTAAAATTAAGTCATATAATTAAATCAAGAATTATCCCATCGAAATAATTATAAAAGGGAAAAATTATCAAATTCTGGGCAGCCAAATTGATTTAGCCTGTTCCAAATCGATTCGCCCCTGCCTCCGAATCAATTCGGAATGAATCAATTCGGCGGGGTCCGAATCAATTCGCCCCTACATGTCTGCAAAAATTTGCTCGTTCATGGCTACCGGTTCTCAACATTTTAAACACCCAAATCACTTCCAAATGATCCCGAACTCCCAAGAATAAATCCCAATTGATATACCCAAGTATGTACATGATTTATAACATCAAAACATATCAAAATCATCATGGAGTTTCGATTAATAATGCTAATCTTATTTCAAATTTAGGAAATCTGCATTATATAATTATTTCTCCACAACACATATAAACCCCAAATTTCTTCATTAATTAAACCAAAAATTTCTTGGTGTTAATTATAATTTCACCAAAGGAATAATCCTAAATGATTTTCATTTCAAGAATAACATCAAAATCATAATATTTTTATCTTTGATTAATAGTTTTCATGGATCTTTATCTCTTCTAATCTAACATGGATATTATACTCACTAATTGGAACAATAATTACACTTGCCTTAATGTGTAGGTCTGATCCTTTGGAGAAGATATGTGTAGCATGTCCCCTACACTTTTCCGGTGGTGATGCAAGGTGGTGCATGGTGGTTGTCCCTTGATTGCTCTTAGAACCTCTTCCTCTCCTTAAAAAAACCTCTCACTCTCCTCAAAGACCTTTCCTTTATTTTTGGGTGAATGAACCTAAGTTCTATAATCTCTTCACTTATATAATAAAACCCAATTTTCGTAGTTACTATTCACCTCCCAAATAAAATGACCAAAATCCCCCTCCGGGATGTCCTTTTGGTTCCCAATTGACTTGAGACCTAAATCAAACCCCCGGGTAGACTTTTCTGCCTATTTCGACCCTTCCAAACACAACGGCGCACTCGAAATGATCATTTGGATGACATGTAAATAATTTACTTTTCATTCATTAAAATTAGTATATGACTCATACGCGCCTCACGACTTAATTTTCGTAATTCGTGTATTATTCACTCGTGAACATATAATCATATATTACTTTAATCAGTAAGTAATATTCAATATCAATAACATATTACTTTATTCTCTAGTAATATTCAATCTGGATTAATTCCAATTATTATTCATAATTAATTCCAATTTATCCCTTAATGTTGTAGATTATCAAAGACTGCATCCTTGTTACTATACTTGGTTCATTCTTTGCATCTCTTGATTAATCACCATTTTTCAGCTGATCTCAGAATATATATATTTAAATATTAACACTCATAAGCAATGGAACGAAGCTCCGGATCAGGTTCACAACAGAGTGAAGAGATAGCCCATCTATTGATCTACATAAACCATTTGTATGATGGCCAGGCCTCACTTCAGAGCCAAGTCTACTTTTGACACAAAGGGTTTTGATGTTGGAGTTTGAAGCCTTCACTCCAGCACATATCGTAGCACTAAAGGTCGCAGACCCCACACATATGGCCACAACAGCAGTCGTAAAAGTCGCGACCAAATCTCAGAAAAGGAAGATGGAGAAGCCCAAGCTAGAAGGCTATGTGAGCTACACCCCTTTGCTCTACAACCATGAAGACGTTATAGATTTTATCAAGGAAGACAAGCTACTTAGGTGGCCTGAGAAGCTGAGGTCACAACACCACAAAAGGGACCAGACCAAATGGTGCGATTTCCATAAAGACCATGGCCATCACACCAACAACTGTTTCTTTCCGAAGAACAAAGTTAGGCAAGGGACGCTGGAGCGGTTCCTAAAGGAAGATTGAGGGATGCAACCATTGACTGAAAGGCTGCATGCTTAATTTCTACCTTAGTTTCAATTTTTTGTTAAATCTAAAGTCTAGCTTTTAGACATATGCTTTCTATTTCGCTTATATATATATATATGTGTGTGTGTGTGTGTGTGTGTGTGTGTGTGTGCGCGCTTGCTCGTGCGTGTGTGTGTGGGGGGGGGGTGTGAATGATAGTTTTAATCATATATTAACTCTTAGTCTCCTCATTTATAACCTTGTGGAAAATCTTTGTCTTATCAGATTTTAGAAGGAAACTTAATGGCCAATTATCTCGAAAGATTATTTATTTCGGAGGAAGCGTCTATTGAGGAGAAAGGGTGACAACCATAATTGGCCTATAGTATCGCTCACTTTGCAAAAGCATTAGAAGATCCAGGATGCTTCAATTAGCCACGAGGGCTTATAATTCCCATTCTTAACTTTCAAGATGCTTCAATTAGCCATGAGGGCTTATAATACTCATTCTTAGCTTTTGGGATGCTTCAATTAGCCATGGGGGCTTACAATACCCATTCTTTTCTTTCAGGTTTTTCTTACCCACAGAGGATGTTGCTCCTCCTAATTCATTCAACATTGCTGCAACAACTTTTCTAATCCAAGTTTGAATTGAACAAGCTTAACATTAGAGTTTTTGGGTCGCAGCCTTTATGGGCTGTAGCCTTTTTGGCCCGCAACCAATTTCCAACAGGGTACCACACAGCTACGTTCGGTCATTAGAGTGAAAGCATTGTGTCAATTTTTATTACAACGGAATGCAAATTCAATATTCAAGTATTTAACATGGTATAGAAAATAGTGTAAAGGAAAGTGGCCGTAACCTTGTATATATGAATGCAACCAATTCAAGATCATAAATAAAAAATAGTGCAAGGCCACAACATCTTTAAGATAAATTCAAAAAGGAATGACGATAGAAGGAATGGCTTCCAATAAATATGTGGCTACAGCCTAATACATAAATAATAGGCAAAGGATGTACTGTTTTACATCAAAAGTGGCCGCAACCCTATATAAATTAAATGATACAAATTACAAGATATTGTAAATATGGTCGTAGCCTTACAAAATATGATTTTAGTCCAAAAGAGGATTACAAGAGACCAGTATGGTCAACTGTGAGGCTGAATCATCTTTATCTTCATCTTCAGCATCACCATCTGCTGCGGTCTCAGTTCATCAGCTCCTGTAGCTTCCTTAGCCTGTTTTCCAGCTCTCTCCTCCCCGGCAGCTCTCAGCTTGGCCACACATTAATAATGCTCAACATTAGTGAGCTTCTAGACAAGAATTTTCTCTTTTGATTTAAGAAAGTTTTTGACCACCCTATGGCTAAAATCTCCTAGAAACCGCGGAGGTAGGCCTTATTGTTAGTGAGGAAAAAGTCCCTAGAAATTTTATACGCAGTTACAGCATTGTCCACAGCCTCCTTCAATGCTACAGCATGAGCTTCATCCTTTTGTTTCAGAGCTATAGCATAATAATTATCTTTTTGCTGAAGGGAAGTAGTGTGTCCACGCTCTAGCTCCTCATACCTCTTCTGGAAGAGGTTGCATTTTTCCTTAGAGACCTTAGCATTTCTAACGACTTCTATGGCCTTTGCCTCAGCTAATCTCAATGACTCAAGGGCCTGTTTGAGATTATCTTTTGCATTCCTTTGTGCCTCATCTACATCATTGACCTTAGCATATGACTTCATCTTATAGGCCTCAAGCACCGCAATAAAAGATTTTTCTCGACTTCAAAAGAAGAGGTTCTGGCAGTCTCCAGGTCAGTCTTATAAGAAGACTTTGGAGCCCTATAGAGTTTGAATAGGCCTTCATATTTTGACATTTGGGTCCTAAAATTTGAAATTTCTATTAAATATAAAGAAATAATCATGAGCCGGAAGTAAACAATGGAATGTACTTACCCATAGTAGACTGTGAAGGGAATATTCCTCTAAGTCCTCATGATCCTCTTCCACCAGACGGTCGAGATCGATAGTATCTGCATCTTTTCTCATCTTGCTGACCACCCTGGTAGTTGTATCCTATGAGGAATTGGTATTAGGTTGCCTTAATTGAGGCCGTGGATGACCATCATGACCCACTCTTGCCCTGCTTTGTGATGTTGTTAAGTTGGCATTAATCACCACGACATTCTGCGGAGGGGGAGATCTAGAGGGCGAGACTTGTATGGGACTAAGTCCCCTTTAGAAGTCTCCATCAGAAGAGATTAAATCGTCCGCGGCTAGCTAAGGAATTATGCCATTGTCAACAGGGCCATTTTGCTTCTCTCTAGCTGCGACATCACTAATATTGGTTGCGTCCTTCTCGGTAGAAGGATTGGCCACCTTAGCACGAGCAACAATAGTGAGATCAGCTACAGGAGATGTCCCCTTAGGTGCTCTCTTTATCTTCTTACCCTTCTTCTTGGGGGCTTGGTTGAGAACAACTGCATCCCCATCTATTTCTGCAAGCTGGGCAGCAAGGATATCAAGGTCGATTTCTTCCCCTGAAATAAAATTAAGTTAATAATAAAAGTTATAGCAAATACGAGTCAGAGTAGAACTAGAGAAGTACCTTTCACAGTTATCTTCTTCGACTGAACCTTAGAGGGAAAGTAAACTTGCTGATAAAATGATTCAGAGGTGACTAGCACAGGAAATTTCTTCACCAAATCACTAAAACCTGTCGCGTCCATAACTCTCTTTTGCTGATTTTTGCTAAGGTTAAGGCTGTTAAGAGCTGTACACAATATTAGAGAAGGATGTATCATAAAAGAATAATTCTTTTATAAAGGATAAAGCAACACCATGTTGTCACCTGGTTTAGAAGGACGCCCCCCACATCCGTGACATCCTAAAGGTCCTTTCTCTCAGATTCTTCGGGATTAATTTCCCAACTCTCCCCTAAAATATAGAAAAATTTACCTTTATAGTTCTTAACACTGGTACGCCTCTCAATATATAAATACTCATCTCCATTTCGCAAGGTAAAATAATAGTGCTATGGAAAGTCTATAGAGTTCTCCTTTGGGCTGTAGAAGTGGAAGAACTTCACAGGAGTAATGTCCTTGTGAAACTTCTTCTGCCAAAGGATAAGAACAACAATAATGTCCCTCCAGCCATTTGGGTCTAGTTGGGCTAGGGCAAGATTCATAGCACTAAATTGTTTCCTAACTGGGACAGTAACTGGAAGCCTCAGCCCCAGGAGAAATGCGTGCAGAGGAAAGAAAATTCATTCATTGGGGACTGCGGAACGTGGCATTTGTTCCGTAGTAGTGAGTGTATAGACGAACCTAACTAAAAATTCAAATACCACAGCCACGTCACTAATCCACTCCTCATCCATGATGCAATAGATGTTTAATGTCGTGGTCCAATCGGGACATTTCTAAGGGGGACGATCGATGTCCCAATAGTGGCCGCAACCCCCACTTCAATAGGAGGATTGTTGTTGGAGTTTATATCCTCCTCCGTAATATCTGTAGCCTCCCTACTGTCCCTACAAGTTGAGGAGTGTGGTGAGTCAGAATCAAGTGTCACACAGTTGGGGCAGTCCTTGAGTTGACAAGGCTCAATTTTCTTCAAAGGCTTTATAGAAGGAATTTCAGGAGGAGGAATACCGAAGCTATTTCTTTAGAAGTCGTCTAGGAACTCTTAAGGGTCCCAACTCATAGAGCCATGGAAATACCTAAAAAGAAGAAGGGCTCCGTAGTTAGGTTCCACAACCACTATGGTCAGAAAATCCTCTTAGAGGCCACGACAGAAACAAATCAATAAAATAAATAAAAGGACGGAGTCAAAGGCAACAGTTTCCTAACTTCAGATTTATGGATGCAACTATATACAGGCTGTAGCCATAAGAGGGACAAACCACGGGCTAAGGTAATTGTGAGGCTGCAACTAAGGAGTTCAAAACCTACAGCCAAATATTTTATTACGCATTTAGCAGTGGCCAAATACATAAACATGTAAACATTTGGATTATGAATTCTCAAAGATTAAAAACTCCAGAACCCTAGGGTTTTTTCCAAGAACACCAAAAATATGTTCATGGCAAAAAAAATCCAGAATAGGGACAAGGAAGGATTCAACTCAGAAAAACACAAAATGCCAATCCTAACCTCTATCAAATTCCAATAAACACATCCTTCTTTCATTCCTATTGAATCCAATTCTATCTCAAACATCATTACACCCTAGTTTCTATGTAAGTTCAGAAATTAAAAACAAGAAAGATGGGTCTACAAAATGGATTCAACTTATCTATTGGGCAAACATGGATTAAAGTGTCAAAATCCAGAAAAAGAGAAGTAAATAAAAGATAGTTACCTAAAAACTTGTGGAAATTGGTTGCTCAACCTCAGAACCACCGTGCACCACCTTGGGACTTCCTTGAACAACCACAAAAAAATCACCATAAAACTCACAGAATGACCTGAAAAAGTCTGGCTCTTAATTTACTCTCAAGGGATTGGGAAAGGTAATGAAGTCCACTGTCGAATCACATTTATATAAGAGGGAGCTGGAAGGTGAATCATCGCCTTATAATTTCTGCGACACTCTTTTGGAGATAGATGAACAATGGCACTGTGTCATGCTAATGAATTCAGTTGTAGCCCCAAATCGCCATCTCTTGGCACTACGGCTTGGGGGCTTATTAATATGCTCAATATAGACACCATGGCCACGAAAGGATAATAACAGGCCATTGCGTGGGATTAGGCAAGCCACGGCCACGAACACTCAATCTGGCTTTAGCGATCCACTAGTCTAGCTGCTGCTGCCTGGGTTCAAATAGGACGCGGCCCCTGCTCACAGCAGACTTGGCATCTATCTAGTATCTAGAATAATTCCATATTCGTATGACTTATCCACATATCACGTGCTCTACGCACGTAACACCACTTTTGAGACCTCTATAAATAAAAATCCTCACCTCACTATTAAGGGGATTCTGACTTGGCGAAGCCCTGCAAAACTCTCAGCTCACTCTTAAGAGATCACTATACCCGAGGGCTCATCCCCTACTACAGCCTCCTCGGTTAACTATCACAGGCCACATTCGTGTTGCCTACTTAGCAAATCCCATGTACTCTCTTACCCTCTCTATTTTATATGCCTCTAGTGGCTCAACTTTGTATAAAATAACACATATCACGAGAGTAGAGCACTAAAGTGGATGTAGGTTCATTTTTATAGCCGAATCACTCTATATTTTGTGTCTTTTTCCCTATTGCCTGCATTATTTCTTCTTTACACTTGACATGATATTTGAGAGGGACTTGTGTCTAATTTCTCGCATTATCATCACCATCTAAGAGGTAATGTCTACATCACAAGAACATATATATGTTGCCTCAAGTCTCTGTGCCTCAAGACCTAACTCCATCTGAGATGTTAACCACCATTGGGTCCATCACCATGCAACAATAGATCAACTTCTCTGATGAAGACCTCTCCATGCAAGGACTTAATAATCGATTTAAGATACACATCACTACTAAGGCATACAGAAATATTGTTCCCTTAATGATGATAGACAATAGGTCCAACATCAATGTATGCCTTTTTCTTATCACCATTGGGATGACATACACTGCCTTTGAGTTTACACCATCTTTTATGGCCATTTAAGGCAATGACAACACTCGTTGAGTGATCCTAGGACCCATCACCCTCATTCTTATAGTAGGGCATATTAAATATGATGTGGAGTTTTAAGTACTCGATATCTTAACCAGTTTCAACCTCTTACTAGGAAGTGCCTAGATACACCATATAAAGGCATTACCCTCATCATTGTATATGAATAACAAATTCCCATTCGATACAGTGGTCATCATCATACAAGGGTATGACGGATAGGCCATAGTTTCTAATACTAGTACCATTATGCTCCTAGGTATGACACCCCGCCTAATTAAATATCGGGCGATCACTCCTTTATTAAATTAAATCAAGCTGAACAGTTGGTTCATTCTCAGCATCACTGTCGATAACAAATTTTTTTTTTCCAATTAAACACCCTAATTAATTAAGCTAAGTGTCAAAACCATTTTATAACCTTACTTCCAAATTTTATTTAAAGAAAAAGTATTTATTTATTAACAACATTCAATAAGTAAGAATCACACCACAATAAATCCTGGAACGTAATCCAATTAGTTTAAAACATTCGTCAATCTCATCCCAACAAGTAAAATTTAAAGTAACACATGCATACTGAAATAAATCCCAGAGTAACAGTAATAGAAATAATTGAAATACAAATGTCCCAATAAAACAGATAAATAGTGGAAAGGGCGACACATGCCCAATAAATGAGAACGATAGAAGTGGAATCAATAAATGAAGCCATCTACGCAAATGGCCTGCAACTCCCACCTAAGCTGCAGCACGTTCCTTTCAAGGGATCCTAAGCAAGACGCCCCTGTGGCTGGGCACCTGTAATATATACATATATATACAAGAGAGAGAAAGAAAGAAACGGGTCAGAGCCCGATAGTGTGTATGATTTAAAATTCGTTTAGCAAGTATTTAAATTGATACAGGCCAATGCTACAACATATTAGAGCGACACTCTCTTGAGGAATTCTCACCTCTCTTCTAATGTGCACGCCTATCGTACTAACCTTCCCAACGGTTTATCTTATCATTTTATCACACTAACCTTCCCAATAATTTAACTCATCTTAAATTACTCGTAAGATTTCAAAAACCGACCAATATATTTGTTTATAAAGTAAGATTTCAATTTGTAATCAAGGTTCTCATTATAACTTTATTAATCACTAAAGTTTTTCCAGTGTCATAGTATACTTTCTCAAAACAAGTATTTATAATTTATAGTCAAGAATCAATTCTCACTTACCATATCACAGTAACAGTTTAAATTTCCCAAATTTCAGATATATATATTAAATACTCGTATAATATATATATTCTAACAGCACCAACATACAAACTATGGTGCGGGCATACTCTGCTATCCAATCCCCGTATCGCTCACACTAAGGGAAGTACAAGTTCGGAATCACTCTCGAACTGTATCAACATATATACAAACAAGATTGAGGCGAAGCATGGATTCCAAGTCTCTAAGAGGTCAGTACATACCCCACGCCTCTTAGGACCGTCTGAATTATCGATTCGATAGCCTGTACCAAGGATATCTATCTTCTAGGGTACAAGTCAATATCCCCCATAAAGGTCCCATCGAGATAAGACTGTCCCAACGCGGTAACCTCAGGGATAGCAAGTAGCGCGGGCATGATTTTTACACATATATAATATATGCATACACAATCATATAAATATAACACTTTATTCATATTAATATAGGTTCTTCTCATCACCCATCATTACAACATTTATCCTTAAATTTTCACATTATTCGTATTACGTATAAGGGTTCGTCTCTAATCTTAACTTGAAGGATTTTCCCACCTATTATGTGACACTCGTAGACTCTATCCTTCTAAATGTAAAATTCAGTATGTGTCCTTTTTATGTTCCAACGTAACTCTCTTACGCACCTCTCCCTTTATTACATGAATTCATCGACCCTTAAATAATTATCCCAAAATACCATTCTCGTCTCACATAAAAAGTCTCCAAAATTATTCATATGTACTACTGATCTTCCCTATCTCCCAAAACACTTATTTAAGGATGTCCAAGAATTATTTCACATTAAATTGAATGTAACTCATTTAATAAGGGAAATAGGAGTCTACCAGGAGGGGTCGATCGATCGAGGTTTGGGGCTCGATCGATCGAGCCTTCGATCGATCGAAGCTTTAGGCTCGATCGATCGATCAAGCAGGTATTTCGATTTCTGCAGAAATGCAGTTACGGGTTCTACCACCTATCTTCATCCAAATCCATATTTTCCAATCCCAAACGTCCCAAAAATTCTACTACTAACATTATATCAATATACCAGATATTTCCAACGCAAGGCATGCGTATTTCTATCATTAAACATGGATTAACAAGCCCCAATTTCATATAAAACCTCAAGAACCCTAAAATTTTCTTAAACAGGTTTCTAACAAATTTTCTCCAGAAATTCCTTCTTATAATCATCAAAATTTTGTGGTTAAATTCCTCTACATGGCAAGGGTTTCCAGAATTATCATATAAACCAATACTACATAGATTTTCCTATCATAAATTGGGTTTTCTTCCATTAAAACTCATCCTAATTACTCATAAACTAATATGAAAGATGCATTAACGAAATAAGAAAGATAAACACTTGCCTGGGATTTTTAGAAGTCTGGTTTGCAGATGAATCCGGTGTGGTTGCGTTCCCCGTCTCGCGATCTACGCGTTGGCGGTGACGGCGGTGCAAACGGGTGACTTTTTGGCCTTGAATTGCCTTGAGAGCTCTCTCCTCTCTTCTCCAATGGCCGTTCTAGGGTTCTGAATATTCTAACCCTAAATGGCTAACCTAAATGGCTGATATAGGTTGCTGATTTTCGTGGGTTTAATTACCCAAATATGTAAAATGACCAAAATGCCATCCCGGGGTACTAATTTGGTCTAAAAACGCCCTAAGACCCAAACTAAACCCTCGGGTACACTTTTCTGACTATCTCGACCCTTCCGGATGCGTTGGCGCACTCAAAACGACCATACGGACAACTTATAAAATATTCACTTTTTATTTATCAAAATTTAGTCCCGACTCGACACGAGCACGTCTCGACTTAAATTTCCGAAATTATCATTTAATTCACTCATGACATTCAATATAACCAATATTATATATTACTTTGCTCATTAGTAATATTCAACAAATTTCATATAATAACTAACTCTCGTCACGTTAATAATTATAGCATAATTAATTTCCGGATTTTTATTAAATAATTAACTCACATTAATTTAATAAATCCCCAAATTAATATAACATGAAAATACGGGGTATTACACTAGGTACCCACCATGATAATAATGACATCTGCCTCAGCAGATTCTGAGTCATTCCACTCCCCCACATAATAGAGGAAGTGTTGATTATTCATAATGTAGTCGCCCAAATAATCCACAAAATGGGGTACATGCCAGGGTTTAGACTTTGGAGGGATCAATAAGGAACCCTTAAAGTTGTCAGCCGCCCACTCTTGCATGTCATCCTCCCGCTCCCAAGTAGACTCGTCAACATTGTGGTGTCCCCACTAAACTCTGACAAATGGAACTACCTTAGACTACAACTTATGCTCACTACGATCCAGAATAGCCACATACCTCACCTTATATGAGAAGTCTAGCTGCAAGTCAATCTCCTCGAGTGGAACATGCCAGAAAGCTCTCTCTCTCCTCCTGTATTTCTTCAACGACGCTACGTGGAACACATTGTGTATCCGCTGAAGGTGCTCAGATAAACCCAATCTGTAATCCCTTAATCCCACTCTCAATGATAGGGAAAGGTCCCACATATCTCGACGCTAGCTTCCCTTTCTTGCTAAATCTCATGATCCCCTTCATGGGAGACAAGCTAACCAATACCTGGTCCGCAACCTCTAACTCCACGTGCCTCCGACCTGTATCAGCATAATTTTTTTACCTATCATGAGCAATCCGAATACGTCATCGAATTAGCTCAATATTGGCATTCGTCTCCTGTATTATCTTTGACCTCAATAACTTATTGTCCCCTTCCTCTAACAAGAAAGCGGGCGAACAATAAGGTCTCCCATATAATGCCTCAAATGGTGCCATACCGATAACGAATTGGTAAGAGTTGTTCTATGCAAACTCTACCAATAGAAGGCATCCCTCCCATCCTCCCCCAAAATCCAAAATGCACATCCTCAACATGTCCTCTAGAGTCTGATTAACTACTCAGTCTTCCCATCTGTTTGTGGATGATAAGCGATGATCAATCGCAATTCGGTACCCATAGCCTCCTAGAAGCTCTGCCAGAAGTGAGACACGAAGATTTTATCTCTATCAGACATAATGTTAATCGGCACTCCCTGAAGCTTAACTATCTCGATAATGAATAGTTGCACGTACTGACTCATCTCGTAGTCGATGCAGACCGACAAGAAGTGGGCCACCTTGGTCAACCGATCCACTATCACCCAAATGGAATCGTGACCCCTTTGTGATATTGGCAACCCTATAATAAATTCCATCAAGATATTCTTCCACTTCCACACGGGAATCTCCAATGGATGTAGCATCCCTGAAGGTCTATGATGATCAACTTTTAGAAGCTGACATGTAACACACTTCGAAACAAACTTTTTTATGTCTATCTTCATTCCTACCCACTAATACTGTATCCTCATATCCTGGTACATCTTATCCCCACCGGGATGTACTACAAACCTTGAATCATAAGACTAAGTCATAACTACATACCTCAAGTCATCATCCTCTGGCACAACTAGCCTCCCATTAAAACATAAGCCTCCCTCTGAGATGATCGAGTAAGACTTCTCACCCTCAGCTAAAACTGTCGCACTCTATCCTAACAGAAGTGATCTTCTGCCTACGCTTTCACTACCCTCAGGTGTGATATCTAACACTTCCATACATGCTCTAGCGACCTCATCCTCGTGTCGAAGTTCACTCCACTTCTTCTTCCAAAACCCCGCTAACTCCCTAGAGGGTCTCCGGCTCAATGCGTCTGCTACCACGTTAACCTTACCAGGATGATATTATATATCAAACTGGTAATCCTTCATGAATCCTAGCCACCGACTTTGTCTTATATTAAGATCCTTCTGTGTGAAATAATATTGAAGTGACTTATGATCCGTGAGTAATGTAAAATGCTCTCCCAACAGATAATGCCTCCATATCCTCAGAGCAAATACCACCACTACTAACTCAAGGTCATGTGTGGAGTAATTCTTCTCGTTAGGATTAATCTTTCAAGATGCATAAGCTATAGTTCTCTCCTCCTGCTATAATACACCCCCAAGTCCCTATAGAGATGCATCTATGTAGACCTGATACTCCACCCCCTCCTAGGCAATGAAAGTACCGGAGCTGACGTCAATAAACCCTTCAGCTCATCAAAGGCTAGCTGACAGTGATCACTCTATATAAATGGTACCCCTTACGAGTTAGGTTCGTCAACGGACCCATAATCTTAAAAAATTCCTTAATAAAGCGGCAATAATACCTGTCCAAACCCAAGAAGCTACAAATCTCCATCAGTGTCGTGGGCTATCCCCACTCCCTCACAACCGATACCTTACTCGAATCAACTGCAATACCCCTGTCAGATACAATGTGGCCAAGAAACTGTACCTCCCGTAGCCAAAATCAACACTTCCCAAATTTGTCATATAACAGGTGGTTCCGAAGTGTCTGTAAGACCCTACGCGGATGCTCCGCATCAGTGTGAGAGTAAACTAGAATTTCGTCTATAAACACGATCACAAAATGGTCCAAGAACTCTCGAAATACTCTGTTCATGAGATCCATGAATACTGCTAGTACATTGGTTAGTCCAAACGGCATCACCCTAAACTCGCATGACCCATACCGTGATAGTAAAGCGATCATGGGAACATCCTCCTCCCGACCACGTAGATGGTGATAACCCAATCTCAAATCAATATTTGAAAAGTAGGTAACCCATCTCAACTGATCAAATAGGTTATTGATCCTTGGTAGTGGATATTTATTCAGTATAGTGACCTTATTTAGCTCCCTATAATCCACACACAAGCGAAATGAACCATCCCTATTATTCACAAACAATACAGGGGCACTCCAAGGCGATGTACTCTGTCGAATGAAACCCTGACCCAAGAGTTGATGAATCTTCTCTCTTAACTCACGTATCACTACAGGGGCCATCCAATATGGTGCTCGGGCAATTAATCTCGTACCTAGTGCTATGTTAATCACAAACTCGATCTCTCGACTGGGTGGTAATTCGGGTATCTCCTGGAATACATCCTCGAAATATCTTACGAACATAATCGAGTGTAATAGAGCCACTACTTCTTGTGAGGTCTCCTACTCAATATAGTATAAGTGTGTGTGCGACCCTCCCTCAAGAAGAGGCATCACCACAAGGAATATTTCCTTCCCCAGAATGGAAAACACATTGGTCCTCACAAAGCAGTATAACCTCGCCCTATATCCTTCCAACCAATCCATACCCAGAATCATATTGTACCCCTCCCCCCATGTCTAACACTAGAAGGTCTGCCGCTAAGCTCAGTCTACCTATCACGATATTGATTCCCCTACAAATAGAGTGTATCAGTGAACCACTACCCATCGGTGACTTTACACACATAAGGAGACTACCGATGGCCTATAATAATCGGCAGCTCTGGAAAATCTAGTCTTAATAAATGAATACGATGCCCCAGTATAAAAGATAATCCTACCTTTAAGCCCATGAATAGGAAATGTATCCTCTACTGTTGATGGCGCCTGAGATGCAGGTGGCATCGGTATGCCTGAACATTATACACACGTCCGTAATGCATCTGTCTCTGCTGCTACTGAGGGGATAGTGGTAATGGTGTTGTAGTGGGTAAAGGAGCCGTATATCCCTGGTAGGAACCCTGCTGCTGTGCCCTTCCCTTCTGTGGGCAATCTATCCTCTTATAACCCTACTAGCCACAAATAAAGCACTGCCCCGGGAACTCTCTCTATCTTCGACCCTACTGGCCCTGATTCTATTGACCCTAATGGTCTCCCCTAGTTCTCTGGGGCCTGACGGCATTGAGGGAACTGCTGCTGATTTGGGCCATACTGACCCTGCATGTAACCATGTCCCTCTGATCGAAATCCTCCAGATCTGAATCTCTTGGCATTGTTCCCCTGATAGGAATCCTGCCTTGCCTATTTGCTACTACAGTGCCCACTAGTACTACTTTCATTTGCCTTGCCCTACTGGCTAGGATCCACCCCTCTCTTGACCCTCTTCGTATGGAAACGATGATCCTGACAGTGTAAAAGAGCGGCATAAATGACATCAGTATATGTCACCAATGCGGGGTTACCTATCAAATGCTTTCTGATCTTCCAAGCCAATCCGTCCATAAACTTTGTCTTCTTTCTCTCCTCATTGCTCACCCCATCTAGCAAAAAATTAGCCAGACGGACTCAGCTACCGAGCGGTCACCCTGTGTCACCCCCCCAAACTTCTTCAGTATCTCTGACTCGACTGTACGCAGAAATTATTTGCGATTGAATCGCACCGAGAACTCCGTAATAGTCATCATATATCTCTCCTCAGCGGTGGTCATCGACTCCCATCACTATAAGGCCGCTCCGGCCAGTCTGAAGGTATCCAACATCTGTTTCAGCATCTCGATACACTCCACCATGAACAGATGGCACTGGATATTTTTCTTCCATTGAGATGACACAACTACATCACTACTGCCCTGAAACTCGGGCGGGTGGCCATTCTGGAAGGTCACTCTGACTCTTTGTCAAGTAGATGGCCCTGGCTAGGCCCAGATCACGGGTGCCACTGGCGGCAGTGCCTAGGGGTGAGGGAAATGAGCTTCCATAGTTCTCATGGACGTGTCAATCGCTTGGGCCACTATCACTTCCATTTGTGCAGTCAAAAGCATCTCTGATGGGGGCTGTGGTGGCATTACTTGTGGCTCCTGATGAGCCTCCCTTGTCTCATCCCTAGCCGCTTCCCTCTTCGATAACTATCTCCTTGATGGCATCTGAAAACAGATCGAATTGTATGAGTACACTATTTATACAAAATTTAATAACAGAAGTACGATATCTCAAACACGTGAAGATAACATCAACAGTCCTAATAATATGGATCTATAACAAAAGAATGATATGTTCAAAACGTAATAAGCCGTACATATCCTATGGACACTAGAACCTGATCCCCTGATACCATCTGTAACACCCCACCAAATTAAATATCAGGTGATCAAGCCTTTATTAAATTAAAACATGATTTACAAAATGGTCGATTCTTAGTATCATTGTTGAAACCAAATTAATTACTAATCACCTATTGGTTAATTAAGTCGGTGCCAAAATTTTATCTTTCATTAAATAGACAATGAATAATATGCGGAAAACTAAATTACATCATTCACATAATATTAGAGTCCAAACCATCTTAAATAAATAAAAAATTAAAGTCTTGCTGAATAAATATTCGACTAAAAATCCCAAACTAGAATAATAAATCTAACTGATAAAAATTTTGAATACAAGTTTGAAACTAGAATAATGAATGAATAAAGTCTCAAACGGGGCCCACATGCCCAACTGAAATACTGGAATAAAATTCTACGCTAGAATGGAAATGATAGATGCGTCTAATCAAAACTCTGCAAGCCTCCACATCGCTGCAGCTATACGTCCCTGTAAGGAATCATCAAGTATGGCATCCCTATGTCTAGACACCTAAAAGGTTTTGAAAAGATTTTATAGCAAGGATTAGTATCCAAAACATTTTGAAAATATTTTTCAAGTATTTATCACAGTATAAAATAAATTATTGATTACACATGTTAGGTTCACGTACACTCTCTTGAGTATCCTCACCCCTCAACTATTGTGGATGTCTAATGTCTCTACTTAGACCACCTAGTAATTCCACCCAAGCTAACTAGACTTAAGTAATTCTAAATATGAACACGTCTTTATCCCCGTACTGCCCATACAATACCTTACTCGAAAGTTAACGTTTTTCATACGTTATAAGAGTTGAAATTATCATTTCACCTACATTCTCGTTTTTCAATTGATTAAGTTTTACTACTTAATTCAATTTTTAGATATCCCCAATCCAACTGTCTACTGTCACACATAAGTAGATTATTCATATATATATATATATATATATATATATATATATATATATATATATACGACATCGCTCAAAAGGACCACTGTGAAACATGGGCATACTCTGCTGTCAGTCCAAGTACCTCTCGTACTAAATAGGGACAAATAGTTCGGTACATCTCCTCGAACCCAAAATCAAATAACAAGCAGTGTAGGCGAACATAGTTCTTAGCCTTTGGGCTACGCACATACCTAATATACTCAAACGACACATTGAAAACTCTAATACACGACTCATAGTGAGCCGCCCTAAGTTCTATGCTCTGGGGCACTAATCCTGACCTCCCCGGAATCGGCAAGGTGGGATCGCCCACTGCGCGGGAACCTCCCTGATAGCAGGCATCGTAGGTATGTTAACACATATCATCAATCATACAATAGGTACACACACAACCTATATATTCTCAGTAGGTATTCACACAACCTAATTAGCATCATTTGTACATAGTATGTATATTACTCGAATACTTATCGTACATTTAATTCATGATTACTCTCACTATCAAATTTAATGGAGTATTATTCTCTATTCTAAGGGCCCTAGTTACCCCTTGGTTCATTTCAGTAGCTAAGTTTCCTTACTCTACTAGTCCATACCATAAGCTCACTAACGCTTTCCCATAATCACATTCTCATTCTCGCGAATTAATTACATTATCGTTTAATCCATTTAATCAGCATCTTAATTCTCTCAACAAGACTTAATTACCATAACCCTATCATAGCCTACTCCAATATAAGAGACCCCCTCATTACGTTATAATAATGTCCTAAAAGTTTTCCCGACAACAATTTAGGATTTTTAGGCTAAACAGGGAATTTTTGTATTTTTTCTGGGCACCAGACTAGTTCATCCCTGCACCGGATCAGTTCGCCCCTTTACACTTCATCTTCTTCGTTTCGCAGATGCATTTTTCACCATTTACACCCACATAACTCACATATTTCTTCACCAAATTTTAAACCATTTGTCCCTAACCATTTATACATGCATTGGGATGATTTCTAATGTAAATATAACATCAAAACCTTACAGCTTTCATTCAAGAAGGGACTTAAACATCTAATCCTCAATCAATCCTCACTCCTAGGTTGTTTGCGGTGCAAGATTGGGATAAAGAACTCTAAGAACCTCCTCAAAAGCTCCAAGGAGTCTCTTCTTTTGTTCTCTAATGGACTCCTGTTGTATTTTGAGATTCTAACCCTATCCCTTTTTGTCTAACACCTGATATAAGTATAAAAAATTCATAGGTCTCTTAACCCTACTTTACAAAATGACTAAAATGCCCCTATTTGGTGCCCGTTTAACTTAAAAATGCCTCGGGACCTGATTGATACCCTCGGGTATACTATTTTGACTATTTAGATCCTATCGGAGTCATCTGTGACCTCGAAATCATCATCCGAGTCATTCTACACAATCATTCCATCTCTACCTCAAATTAGTCAACAAGCGACTCCCGGTTGAGATAAATCTAATTATGCCAATATCACTCGCTATTGCGCGCAATAATTTCTATACATTGTTCATTTTCACTTGATAAATTAAATCCATAATATTAATCATTATCTCTATCTCTCAATTAATATAAATAATCACATTATCTCTCAATTCAATTAAATTACTTCTCTCGCGTAATTTAAAATAAACTAATTAATTGAATTCAAATACTCAGAAATATGGGGTGTTACATCTTGGTCCATTTTGGTTCCGCTGGGGGTACTTGTTCCTTACGTTTTCAAGCCTAAATGTGTCTGTTTTCAAATATGTGTTTGGGTCCTGTCCTCAAATCGGGAGTCCCACAATCGCGCGACAGGTTGCTATGTGTTAAGTTGGATGCGCACGAGGTGTTTGTACCACTCGCGATGCTGTTTGGGTACCGCTGGTGGTGCTCGTCCCCGTGGAATATTTTCAAGCCTAAGTATGTCGGTTTTCGAACTCATGTTTAGGTTTTATCCTCAGACCGAGAGTATCGTGGCTATGTGGCTGGTTGTTATGTATTACGTTGGATACGCACGAGGTGTTCATGTCACTCGCAGTGTCGCCTGGGTGTTACTGCTAGTGCTCCTCCCCCCACGCGACATGTTTTCAAGCCTAAGTTTCCCAGTTTTCGAATTCATGTTTGGGTTTTATCCTCAAATCGGGTCTCCCTGGCTGTGCGTCTAGTTACTATGTTTACGTTGGAGGATCACAAGGTGTTCGCGCCACTCGCAGTGCTGTTTGGGTGTCGTGGGGGGTGCCCTCCTCCCGCAGCACGTTTTCAAGCCTAAGTGTACCTGTTTTCAAATTCGTGTCCTGTCCTTAAACCGGTTGCTACGTGTTACATTGGAGCACACTGTATGTTCGTACCACTCACGGTGCCGTTTGAGTGCCACTGGGGGTGACTGCCCCCATAACATGTTTTCAAGCCTAAGTTTGCTAGTTTTCAAATTTGTGTTTAGGTCCTATCCTCAAACCTGGAGTCCCGCAGTTATGAGATCGGCTGCTACGTGCTTCATTGGATGCGCATGAGGCGTTCGTGCCACCCGCATTGCCATCTGGGTTCCGTTGGGGGTTCCCGCCTCCCGCAGCACGTTTTCAAGCATATGTGTGTCTTTTTTGAATTCGTGTTTGGGTCCTATTCTAAAATTGAGAGTCCTGCGACTACGAGTCCGGTTGTTACATGTTACGTTGGACGCGCACGAGATGTTCGAGCCACTCACGGTGCCGTTTGGGTGCTGCTGGGGGTGCTCGCCCCCCACGGCATGTTTTCAAGCCTAAGCGTGCCTGTTTTTGAAATCATCTCCTATCCTCAAATTAGGAGTTTCGTGGCTGCACGGACGATTTCTACATGTTATGTTGGACGCGCACGAGTTTTTTGTGCCACTCGCGGTGCCATTTGGGTTTCATCAGGGGTGCCCGCCCCCTCCCCCGCGACATGTGTTTCAAGTCGAAGTGTTCCTGTTTTAAAATTCGTGTTTGGGTCATATCCTCAAATCGGGAGTCCAGCGGCTACGTAGGAGGTTGCTTCATGTTACGTTGGATGCACACAAGGTGTTCGTTTCACTCGTAATGTCGTTTGGGTTCCGCTGAGGGCTTCCCTCCCCCCCCTCCCCCCCCCCCCCCCCCCCCGCCCGCACGCAACACGTTTTCAAGCCTAAGTGTGCAGGTTCTCGAATTCGTGTTTAGGTCATATCCTAAACTGGGATCGAGGGGGGAATTATAAATATGGTCACGGCTCCGGGCCGTGACCGTATGATTAATTGCAATGAAAAAAATGGTCATGGACTTTGGCCATGACCTTATTTAACTTTAATAAAAAAAATACGGGTTGTTTGGGTCCTATCCTCACATCAGGAGTCCAGCGGCTATGCGGCCAATTGCTACGTGTTGTGTTGGATGCGCAAAACATGTTTCTTCCACTCATGGTGTCATTTGGGTGCCGATGGGGGTGCCCGCCCACCGCGACACTTTTTAAAGCCTAAGTGTGCCTCTTTTCAAATTTGTGTCCTAGCCTCAAACCGGGAGTCCTACAGCTGTGCTATTAGTTGATACGTGTTACGTTAGATGAGCACAAAGTGTTTGTGCCACTTGCGGTGCCATTTGGTTGCCGCTAGGGGTGCCTGCCCCCACAACACATTTTCAAGCCTAAATGTGTCTGTGTTTGAATTCGTGTTTGGGTCCTATCCTCAAATCGGGAGTCCCGCGACTCGTTGTTAAATGTTACGTTGGAAGCACATGAGGTGTTAGGCAGAGGCAGTGAAATCACATGTCATACGCTCTGGCAAGAAAAACCACAACATCTCTTCAAACAATACAAACCAACCATGGCATGAAAATTCGTTTGATCTTTGCCACAGTTAAGGTGCAACGGCTGTGTTAATTTTACTTTTAAACTTTGGTAGTCATCTTTGTTTTCATCTAAAACTAGTATACTGAATCAATCTTAGCAAGAGTACAATAATTATAAACAATAGAAAATAAGAGATAAGATTTACAAAAATGCTAATCTATAATAAACTAAGGAGATATATGAGAGAGATAATGAGACCAAATTTACGTTATTCGACTCAATGAGGTGCTTACGTCCACAAGTGCAAGTGTAGATTGTATTGATTCAATGAGCAAAATCCATGGATGAATGTTGAATACAAGCTCTCGAGTTCACTATTGATTTTGATAGCATAACGGTAAGGTAAAAATATCTCGATCCCCTTAAGTGACGGTGTGTGGGATATTAATAGGTTGTTGGAAGAAAGAAAATAGAAAGTGACTGGCGTCATGCCTTTATAATTTAAGAAGGTACACACTTTATATGCATGTGGGAGAATGATCATAAAGTTTTTTTATAAGTACATGAGGAATATTTGTATATCTCCCCCATGTGTGTGTACTTCTTATGTCTTCCAATCACACAGTACGTGCTTGCTTAGACAGAGTTATCTAACAATGTTAACTTACTGAAAGATAGCTAAGCTTAACTAACTAATTGCAATGCTAACTTCCTAGGACGATCATATTTGTAACTAAATCGACCTTATTTCGGTGTGAGATGAGTCCATGCGTTATTTCATGATTGTTCCATGAGGTATTCCTTATTTATGGTCTAAAAAAGCCCCCAAGTCCACGATTTAGGATTGCAACAAATTCTCCAAAGTATCACATCTTAGAGCATCCACAATGGGGGTGTAAAATGCCAAACAAATTTGTAAATTTACAAAATGGGACGACTCCAGTGGTGGGCTTCATTCAACAGATTTTGTCCCTCGATTTGTAGTGGTTCTCCAAAGTTACAAACTGGGAAGAGAATTTGCAAAGGGTTCCTACGAACTTTATTTGTTCGTAGGAATTTCTACGAACTTCATTTGTTCGTAGGAACTCGTATCAATTATAAATAATCATTTTTTATTATATATTTGGGTTCTAACGAATTTTAGTTGTCCGTATAATTTCTTACGAACTAATGTTGTTCGTAGAAAATATAAAACATATTTCCTACGAACAACATTAGTTCGTAGGAATTAAATTTGCTGCAGATGGCTCTCCACCAATGTGGAGTTATCTCCAAACGAAAGCTGATATTCTGTATAATGCCCTTTCATCCGGTTCCACCAGTAATCATGCTCTTATGGGTATGTGCTGAGCACTGAGATATCATCAATTCGTGTTTTGATCGAAGTAGAGGGAGTTCTCGGCTCTGGAAAAACATTTGCTCATCTTAGCCCAGAGGAATGACTTTAAATTTTCATTTGGATATGAACATGACATGTGCCAAATGCTGGGAGTGGTGCCTAGTGTAGTAATGTTGCGCTTACCATATACCGAGTATGACGAGATCCCGGAATCCCTATTTTGTCTTCTGGAGTATGGGGATAAAGGTAAGACGAAGGTGGCACTTCAAGCTTGCACTGACCAAACATACCGCATTGCTACTTTTGGGGGTTATGTCCTTGACGACCAAGGACAATGGAAGGCCGGTTTCTATGGACGACTTAAGGGCACTCCGTCTCTTATTCACGCTCTGATGGAGGGTCTGTTCCACGGTCTGAATATAGCTAGGATGCGTGGTTGGAAGGACATCATAGTTGAGACCACCTCACATGAGCTTATTGATATATTCAAAGGGGTTCAGTATAGGGAAACGGATTTTGAGAACATCAGAGTCGACTGCTACGAGCTTATGAGAGTGGTTGGTGCTGACTTCATCTTTGTCAGTCCTAACAGGATTCGGGGTGCGGATTGGCTTGCTCGGGAGGCTAAAGTTCAAGAGGAAACTTTTGTGGAGATCGAGGAGATCCCTACCACGATGCTACGGATCCTCACTATGTAGGATTGATGGTGCTTCGCATGTTATCCTTTGTTTTGTTATGTTCATTTCTGTCGCCTCAATGGCTTATGTTTCATGTAATGTAATCTCGATGTAACCCGTTTATTTCAATGTTTACCAAAAAAAAAAAAAAGTTATGTTGCGCGTGTCTATGGCAGCAATATGTCAGTGTTTGAAACACCAGTTACCTTTTCTAGGCGTGATGTCATGCCAAAATTAATGGGGGTAATAAATACCACCTAAAAGATCTAAAGCCAAATTTCTAAATCATTTTAAACTTTCCAAACGTATCCTTTACACGAAAGCCTTCTAGAGAGATAAATTATCTTCCTGCTCAAAACCCTTCTTCTCCATTAAACTCCCCCCACTTTTTTTCCATTTTCAATTAACTTCAATTGTGTAACATCCTTTTCAGCAGAGTTTCTTACTTTCTGGCATGAAAGGCTTTAGTTTTTATATAATCCTTTTTCGTTAGAGTTTCAGGTATGTAACTCTCCCTTCAATAGCTTTCTTTTGGTTTTCTTCACTCTGATAACACTGAGGCCATATATCATGACCGTGACATTGCGGAGGATGAACTTAATGACCTGAGATAGCTTTACTTCATCCCTATTAGCATTGGAATAAGACTTTTTGACTGTGATGATAGAGCCTATGATCTCTGTAATGCCAATGGGATCTATTTTCTAGCCTAATATTTACAAGTGGGAGTTCATCTTCCCATTGCACCTACCCAGCTTCCTCCCAATACGTATCAAATGATTATGGGGTTGCACCTACCCAGCCCATACTTGCTATGATATCACTGCAGATATCTTTAGGTCAATCTATAGGATTAAAGATAATGCCAAAGCTTGAGGGCATTACTACTTTTCACCTAGGAAATCCCTTTTAAAAATAGTAATGGTCATCCAGATGAACAACTGCTCCTAGAAAATAAGATTTGTATATTTGTCTGTTGCCTAGGAGTTGGGCCCAAATAATAGGCACCGATTTGTTGAAATGCCTTGTGATTGGGTTGGGTCCAAGAAGACTGGTATATCTTTTGACTTCTCTACAGCATCATTTAAGCTCTTGTATATCTTTTTGACAAACTGTGCTAACACTTTGTATAATATTTTATAGACAAGAGGCCGACCAGGAGGTCCTGAAAGTATGCAAAGTTTTACAAGTGTTAGGTCGTCTTCATTTTTCTTTTCGTCATAGCTTTTTTAAGTACGAGATTGTTGTGTGAAACTTCAACTCTCAATTTATCAGATTTTTGAGTTGAACCTTCCTGGGGTATGGTCCATCTTCTAGTTGATAGCAGTTCTTTTAAAAATTCTCATAGGAAGAAGATAGAGCAATAGCTAAGAGGAAGGCTGAGGTTATCGTCAAAAGTAAAAAAACTGATGTTGATGCATAGAAAAAAGATAAGGCTGGGGGCAAGTTTGAGACTAAATCCTGAAAGAAGAAAACGTTGCTTCCAAGTCTAGGGGCAAAGGGAAAGATATTTCCACAGATAACCCCCCTCATGTTGGAGTTAAGAGGACTATAGAGTGAGTGGATATTGATGGGAAACCTTATCGTGGTTTGTTTAAGAAGGTTGACTTGTCCACCCATTACCCCGTGGTAGAAGAATATAAGTTCAATCGAGATAATTTTGTGACTATCAATCAGATTAAGACATGTAAGAACTCCATTTTGCATCACACGCATAACGTCATAGATGCTCTCGGCTATAATGAACACATTCTTCAGAATTGGGATTATGTGGTAAGTTCTTTGTATGTTATTTATTTGCTTGCTTTATCATTCTTCCATAATATCTGTTAACATCACTATCTTTTTTTAGAGCACCATGGTTGGCACCATTATTCTAGAGAATATCCAACCACATTACCTATAATGAACAGAAAGAGGCCAATGTTACACTACAGCAAGAACTCGGTGACATAAAGAAGAAATTTGACCAGCTAGAGGAGAGATATAACTAACTCATTGAGAAAACAAAAGATCTCAGATTTGTTGAGGAAAAGATCAAGTGGTTGAAAGAGAAGGCTTCCACCAACATTGTCAAAAGTCAAAGTCTTGACGAGGCTCTTAAAAAGGCCAGTGAAGAGATTTTTCTCAAGTGGAGGAGAATGCCCAAGAAGATGAGAATGTTGTCAAAATGTATAGAGCTTCTATTGACTATAACCTCGAAACTTTGACCTTCTTCCTAGAGGAGTATGACGAAATGAAAAAGAGGACCATGAATCATTATATTGACATAAAAGTATAAGTGATAAAGTGGGAATGTGATGATGATGAGGTCACAACTTTGTCTTTCGAGGTGCAGATGGAGGTGGATGAGCCCACTGCATAGGATAAGGGGACTGGTCAAGCCGATCAGACTATTACTGAGGAGACCACTCTTCCCAGAACTCAAGAGGTTGTCCAAGATCAATGTTGCTTCTGTCAATGCTCCTCAAGTCACCTAAATACTGAAAATGCTCTTGTGGATTGAGGTATCCGCTTTGTTACCTCTGTGAAGCTTTATTTATTTTTATAACTGCTCTTTTTTTTAACGATATTTGTTAAATGTTTGACCAGTCACTATGATGTTTGAACAATCATTTTTGTAATTTGACATAAATAGATATCAACATTTTCTTGGATGTTTCTATTAGATCTACTTTCTTTCGTGAATGTGGTTGATATTTTTCTAGGTTATTTTGTTCAGCTAACCTATTATCACCCCACCTGCAATGAACTGTTTGTGAAAAAAATTCACAAGTTAATATGGTCAGATCTTTTTGACCTCCTATTTAGTTATAATCTTATTTTCTCATAGTTATATGTTGTTAACTTGTCATGTCGACTTACAAGTGGTTTTATGTTGAGATAGGTCTTTCAGTGGTTTAGTTTTATGATCACATGGTCAAATATTTTCCACTTGATCTTCGTTACTGGCTACTAGGTGGACGAATCTCACTTATATTAACTTGGTATATACCCCTTCTTGTGCAAAATAACAAGTCATATGTATGGATCTTATCATCCTGACCATGTATGAGCATTGGTTTACTAGGTCGTCCAAATGTATTAGGACCTATCCTTGAGTTAGTCATTCATGTGACTGCATTGGATTTCTTAGTTTGGCTGAGCGGCTTGATCATAACATGTCCAAGATGACGTTATTCATGAAGTGTTATTCTAATTATGTACTTTGATATGCTCGACTTTGAGATATCTTGGACGTGACCTTCTTACACATCTCTCATACTGACAAATTAAACATTGAATAATGAAGAAAAGATTGAAATGACAACATATGTAGAGGAGGAAATTATGATTCTCATTGATCATTGAAGATTGACTACAAAGAAATGAAAAACTATTTACACGATTGATTTTTTTCTCTTAAAAATTTTAATTTATACTAATAGTATATCCTTAAATGTTCTTCATTCCATGGGTTCTTAAACTGTCCACCATTCAATGTCTCGATCCTATAAGTTCCAGGTTGCACAAATGCGGATATACCATAAGGGTCGCGCTAATCGCTTCCATCTTATTCCCCTTTTGGATAACCTTCTTGATCATATCGTCACTTCCCTTCGAGGTGCTCAGTTTGACCCTTTGTTGTAAAATTGAACAATTCGCTGTTGGTAAGATGCCACACGAAGTGTTGCATTCTCCCTGACTTCATCTACGAGATCCAAATCGAATATTTGCATAAAATTTCTTATGGCCGAGTTGAAGCTGAGTACTTTATGTTTAGGCAAGATGATCTCAATGAGTACTATTGCCTCTGTTCCAAACTCTAGTATAAAGGGGGCCTCACCAGTCACTATCCTCACTGTCGACCAGTAAGCCCAAAGTATGTTGTAAAACTCATTAATCAAGTTCCCTTTGGCATCATATAATCTTCTCTTCATTCCATTCAAAAGGGTTGTATATGTTTTTTCCATTACACTGAGGGTGGACAGGTGCGGAATGCAGTTTTTTGATTCCTAATAGAATGCAGTTATGTTCAAACTTGTCATTGTCGAATTATATGTTGTGGTCTGTGATAGAGGCGTATGACATCCCATACTAATAGATGATATTTTTCCATATAAAATAGAACACCTTCTCGTACGATATCTCCACTAGTGGCTCGACTTCTACTCATTTAATTAAGTAATCAATTGTGATGACCATGTATTTGAGTCTTCCTCTTATCTTCGGTAATGGGATAACCAGATCAATCCAACACATGGAGAATGGCCAAAGAGATTTGATTGGCGCCAAGGTTTCCCCTGGTCTTTTATGTACCACATCGTACCATTGGCACTCATCACACTTTCTCACATAGTTGGCATAAACCTCCATTATCGTCGACCAATAATACCTTAGTGTAGCGACCTGCTTCACCAATGACCTACTATTGAATATGATCCACACAAGTCTTTACGAACGTCTTTTATCAGATCATGAACTTCAATAGGACGAACGCATCTAAGTAGTGACATAATAAATCCTCGTCTGACCAGTTTTCCTCCTTCGAGCACATATCTCACCGCCTTGTAGCGGAGTATCCTTACTTTCTTTAGTTCTTATGGTACACTATAAGTCTCTAAGTACGCTCGAATGAGATCCATCCAAGATGGCCCCATATTCAACTCCATCACTAACACACATCATTCTTCAATGTTATACTGCGATAAGATCTCCATAAGGACTGTTCTTCGAATTTCATTTTTTGTAGCTAATGGCAGACGAGCAAGTGAGTCTTCTTAGGCATTCTTGAATCATGTGGTTTTGGCCATCTGTATGGCCGAGAACCTTGGCAATAATTTTTTTATCTCTGACAGATATTTCTCCACAGACTTCTATATGGCTTCATAAATTCTCAGGACTTGGTGCACTACCAACTGCGAGTCGTGTGCCGAAAATTATTCTACGCTCAATGATAATGTCAATCCCAATCCTATAATAAGGTCTTCGTATTCTGCCTTATTATTGGAGGCCTCAAAACTAAACCTGGGGGCATACTCGACATCTATACCCCCAGGAGTGTTGATGATTATCCTAGCTCCACTATTATTGGCACACGATGAACCGTCTAAAAATAATTGCCACATGTGAGGCTTTTTTTCAAAATTATCATAAATTAAACATTAGTCCTTAAATAACTTTTTTGTCTTCTCTAAGTCATAGTCTCTCTCTTCTGCCGATCTGATAACTCTGGTTTGTCACAAACCTAATCGAATGATCTCTCTTCTTGAGAAGTCTTCTCGAAACTAGTCTGATTGGTTGGATTTTTTACTATATGCTCAGATGGAGTTTCTTCATAAGTGAATTATGCTATTAATTCGACCACTCCCTGGCCTTAATCATCATTTTGGGCTCATACAGTATGTCATACTCTCCTAATTGCCAAACCATTGGTCTACCTGACTTTTCAGGTTTATGAATATATTATCGTAGAAGAAGTTCTGTATAAACGATAATTGTATGTGCCTAATAGTTTGAATTCATCCTCCAATAAGCTTCACTAAAATCCAACGCTAACTTCTTTAGTCTAGGGTACCAAATTTTAGATCTACGATATACATGTTTAATATAGTATACGGGCTTCTCTACTCTATCCTCTTATCGAACTAACATCAAGTTGATTGTTGATTGTTGATTGTGATACCGCTAAGTATAAGTAAAGATTATTTCCCAGGGCTGGACTTGACACTAAGTACTTCTTCAACTTCAAGAAATCTGCATCACACTCGTCGTTTCACTCAAAAGTCTTTCTGATCACCTTGAAGAATAAAAGACATCTATCAGTTGCCCTCGAAACAAACTGGCTCAAAGAATTTACTCTTCCTATTAGACTATGTATGTCTGTATTCTTAGGAGGATGTATATTGATTAATACTTGATTCTTGAATGGTTGGCCTATATGTCTCCCTATTGATGAAGAAAATAAGGAACTTTCCTTCTCAAACTCTATAAACACACTTCACTAGATTCAGCTTCATTTTATACTTCTCCAATTGGTCAAATGCTCGAACGAGGTCACTGATGTGATCAGTTTCCTTCATGATCTTTATCGGCATATCATCCAGATAAACTTCCATGGTCTTTTCGATCTGGTCCTCAAAGATTTTATTCACCAGTCTTTGGAACGTTGCTCCAGCTTTTTTAGCCCGAAGGTCACAACCTTGTAGGACTATGTACCTCAGGTAATGATGAATGAGTTTTTTTCCTGGATCTATTTATACCCCGAGTAGGCATCTATAAAACTGAGCAGTTCATGCCCAGGAGTGGAATCGACCGGATGGTCAATTAGAGGAAATGGATAGTGGTCTTTAAGGCAAGTCTTATTGAGGTCAGTAAATTCGACGCACATGTTCCACTTGTCATTATTCTTTTGAACCATAACATTCGAGAGCCATTATGGGTATTTAACATCCTTAATGAAGTCTACCTTTTCACCTTGTCAATGTCCTCTTGGATGTCCATGTCCTTATCATGGGTGAACACATGATATTCTAATTTAAATGGTCTTCACGTGCTTTATAATGTTGAGCAGTAGAAATTTTGTAATGGTGATTATAGGTTGAGAATTCAGTGCTGGCTAACCAATTTTTAAATAAATGGTAAATGAGGTGTACAGAAAAAATAATTTTTCTTTAATATTGGTTTAACTACTTTTTTAATGGTTAACAAACCTACTAATTCTCATATAGATATTAAGTATTGGTAATTAACATTAAGTAGAATTGTTCACTAATAGATATCAGACAAAGTTCAACATATTAAGATTTTTAACAGAGTAATATTTTAGATTTTAGACTAGGGTTTTCATTATGTTTGTTTCTCGGCTTATGATATTTTGTATTCTTTATTTTTTATTCACCGGTTTATTTGGGAGCTTATCATTTTACATGTTATAGACTGAACCACATTCTTCTACTATTTTTTGAGTTCAATTATAGTTGGTGTGATATTACAAATTCTTTTTAGCTATTTATCTTGGTCAGTTGTAGCATTTTAAATTCATTTTTAAAGTCATCTTCCATATCTATTCCCAAACTTCTTCACTTTCGAATATATGCATAGTTCACTACAAGAAAACTTGGTTTTAACGACGTTTTTTTTTTCAACGCTTATAAAAATGTCAGTATATAGTGTATATGTCGACGTTTATTTAACAACGTGGGATATTTATCGACGTTTTATTGAAGTGTCAAAATATTAATGGCGTTTATTAAAAACGTCAGAAAATGGCGACATTTATTACAAAACGTGGGTTATTTCCCCTCGTTTTGGGAAAAAAACGTCGGGTCCTGAATTAATTTAGCTCCGCACGTCCTGCTCCCTCTAATTTTTTGTTTCCCTAAAAAAAAATCACTATTGTGTTCCCATACAACTCTCAGTTTTTTTTCTCACATACGGCTCTCAATTGCCCTAAGCCAAAATCGAGACACACCTGTTGAGACGCAAGGCTGCTTCTGCATCTTGGATTCGAGGTTTGAGGTAAATCCACGTTTTTTTTAACACCAATCCACGTTTTTTTTTTCTGAACACCAATCCACGTTTTTTTCTCTAAACACCCATTATCCACGTTTTTTTCAGAACATTTATCCAAGATGATCGAAAGACATGATTTTTATCATTTTTTGGTTTTTCTCTTCCTTTTATTTTTCTTACTGTGGTTATTTAATAGATATCTATATTTTATATTCCATAGTGGAATTATAATCGAATATTAATCAAGAACCATTATTATTTAGAGAGTAAATGATGATGGTATTGTGAATTAGTAAGAAGTGATGCGTTCTTGATTAATGGTATTGTGAATTAGTAAGAAGTGATTCTTGACGTGATGGTATTGTTTTTGAATTAATTAATAATACAATCACCTTTCCACAATCAAAGATATGGGTATGGTCTTTAGAATTTGATGGAATAAAATTATGTTTCTTATATTGTCATATTCTTTGTTGAAGCAAACGTGACTTGGATATCAATAGGCGTATCAAACCGGTTATCTCGAGTTCTTTCTAATATCAGCCTTCAGAGACCTCTTGTTCAGGTATCATTTTCACTTCTACGACTATATCTAATGAAATAGTAATGAATACATAATGTCAAACGTATGTTTAAAATGTGGATTGGCTAAGAATACATTAATGTAAGTTGGAAGGCAAAATAAATGATATAAAAACCACTTGGAAGCTAGAAAATGTGTAAGATTTTTTATTTGTAATGGAAGATAAGGTTTTAGGCCATTAGGGTGTGTTTGATCGGAGGGGTTGAATTAATTTCAAATGTTAGATTATGCTTATTGTGGAGACGAAGTGATGTTTCGGTAGAGAATCTTGTTGCCGTAAGTCGTGTCCAATTTTGTAAATTTCATCTCAATAGTAGATTTATATATTTTTGTTGAATTTGACAAGTTGTGTAATATTTTCTTTTTTTCATTCTATTATGTTGTTTTAATTTTTTAAAAAAAAGAATATAAAGTCGACCATCTTTTTTTGCTCTCTATTTTTTATATTTGATAACCTTAGACCATGATATTTGTTAAGAAACAAAAGTCATATTGCATGTTACTTTTTGTTACCTTTGTGTTGAACTTGCCAATTGACAAAATTTTGTTATGTTTACTTATTCATTTCATTAGGCTAATCAATTTATGCTGATAGATAAGAGTTGGATTAATATAACACATAGAGGTCATCCTTTGTATGAGAAAGGAGCAGAAGAATTCGTTAAGTTTGCCTCTGGTAATAGATCGAATGCTGAAAGAATATTGTGTCCATGTAAGAAATGTCGCAATATGCTATATGTGAAGAAAGATGATGTTGTAGAACATATATTGTTAAATCAGTTTTTAGATAGCTACACATGTTGGACTTATCATGGGGAATCTGCGTCATCTTCGGTTCTTTCTTCTGACTCAGTTATTGGTGATGAAATGCGAGAGATGATACATGATGCTTTTGGAATTCCTCCTACAAGTCCACTTAACTTTATGGGTTGTGGTGATGCGCATCAACATATGGATGGCCCTGATGAAGTAACCAATAAATTCTTCAATTTGATAAAAGAATCTGAAAGAGAGTTGTACCCAGATTATAAGAAGTATACAACTCTCTCGTTTCTTGTTCGATTATTGCATTTAAAGTGCCTTGGTGGGTGGAGTGACAAGACATTCACAATGTTGCTTAAGTTATTAAAAGATAAATTTCCTGATGGTGAAACATTGACAAAGTCTTTCTACGAAGCGAGGACGTTGATTGCAAACTTAGGGCTAGAGTACAAGAAGATAAATGCATGTCCTAACGATTGCATGCTCTATTGGAATGAGACAGAACGAGAGAATGAATGCCGAAAGTGTCATACCCCAAGGTACAAACAAGTAAATGGCTAATCAGATGCTGATGCCATTATAAATTAAAAAATTCCTGCAAAGGTTGTACGATACTCCCCTTTGATACCAAGACTTCAAAGGTTCTTTATGTCATCAATAATAACATCACAGATGAGATGGCATGCTGATGAGCGTGTTGATGATGAAAATGTAAGGCATCCAGCTGATTCACTTGCTTGGAAAACATTTGATGATATTTATCCAGATTTTGCACTTGAACCGGAGAATGTTAGGCTTGGATTATCCAGTGATGGGTTCAACCCATTCAGGAGCATGAGTATTGTCCATAACACGTGGCCTGTAATTGTAATAATATATAACTTGCCCCCATGGTTGTGTATGAAAGAACCATATATGATATTATCAATAATTATTGATGGTCCTCGCAGCCCTGGAAATGACATTAATGTTTATTTTCACCTTTTAATTGATGAATTAAAGGAATTATGGGTTGGGGTAAACACTTATGATGCAACCAGTAATCAGATGTTTAAAATGCGTGCATCTTTGTTATGGACAATTAATGATTTTCCAGCTTATGCAAATTTGACGGGTGGAGCACAAAAGGTAGATTGGCGTGTCCCTGTTGTCATAAGTACACTCGATCCCATTGGTTGTTTAATGGAGGTAAGCATTGCTACTTGGGTAATCGTCGATGGTTGCCTGAAGCGCATAGATTTAGAATAAATAAAAACTCCTTTGATGGCACAGTTGAGTTGGATACAAAGCCCACCCGATTGTCTGGAGCGAAAGCATATGATGAGGTAAAAAATTTCAATAATAATTTTGGGAAGGATCCAGAGGTAGGAGGTAAGAAGAAAAGGGCTGATAAGACAGGTGAAATCTTAACACATAATTGGAAGAAAAAAAGTATATTTTTTGAGTTAGATTATTGGAAGGATAATTTGTTACGCCACAGTCATAATGCACATTGAGAAAAATGTGTGTGATAATGTGCTTTGGACATTACTAAATGTTGATGGAAAGGGGAAGGATAACTTAAAATCTCGTCATGACTTGGAAGATATGGGTATTCATAAGCCGTTGCATCCTCAGAAACGGGCAGACAACAAATATTATTTGCCACCTGCATGTTTCACCTTGGACACTAAGGGTAAAGACATAGTTTGTAAAAGGTAGAAGGAGGTGAAAGTACCAGATGGTTATGCTTCGAACATATCACGTTGTGTTAACCTTAAACAACGTACGATATCGGGACTTAAGAGTCATGACAACCATATCTTAATGCAAAAACTACTTCCCATTTCCTTAAGAAATGTGTTGCCTAAAAATGTGCTTGAACCATTAGTTGAGCTAAGTAACTTCTTTAGGAATATGTACTCGAAAGTGATGAATGTGACCAATTTAGATCGTGTTCAATCTCACATTGAGCTCACGCTATGCCGACTTGAGAGGATCTTTCCACCTTCATTTTTTTGATGTTATGGAACATTTGGTTATTCATTTAGCAGAAGAAGCGAAGATTGGAGGACCACCACAATACCGATCGATGTATCTTATTGAGGGGTGCGGTATTAGTCGATATATATATATATATATATAGGGAGAGGTTCATAAATGAACCTAAAAGATGAACTTTTTAATGAACCTTAACAAAAAAAATACTTAATAATCAATTAATTTTAATTCCTATGTTATAATTGGTCCGCGTCAGCGGCAACAGACACGTGTGTCGATCGATCCCCAACCACCCCAACCGCCCCCGCACCCCCACCCCCACCCCCTGGTAGCCCTGCTGTCATAAGGGATACCATGGTGGTGGTGGAGGTGGTGGTTAGGGAGGGGGACGGGTGAGGGGGTTGGGGATCGATCGATACGTTTGTTCGTTGCCGCTGGCGCAGACCAATTACAACATAGAAATTAAAATTAATGACTTGTTAGGTGTTATTTTGTTAAGGTTCATTAAAAAGTTCATCTTTTAGGTTCACTTGTGAACCTCTCCCTATATATATATATATATATATATATATATATATATATATATATTTTAAAAAACAATTATTTTTCATGGTAGTTTTTTCTTACTAATTGAAATTTCCCTCACCATAGATACCTGTTCACATTGAAGAATTATGTGAATCCCGCAGTCATCCAGAGGGTTCAATTACACAAGGATATTGGGTAGAAGAATGTTTGACATTTTGCTCAAGGTACCTAAGTGATGATGTTGAGACGAACTCTAATCGCCCAACAAGGAATGATGATGGTAATTCTTTTGATCACTTTTGTGGTCGTAAATTAAGAAAAGCGGAGGGATTTGTGCTTGTCAACGCAGATGCAATTACTCCATTTCGAGAGTAGGTATCTTCTTTAATAAAATTCCTTCATTTTTTAGCCATGCCAAGAATAATGTAATGATTCCTTTTAATGCAGTACTCATCGTGCGTCAATTAGGAGTGATTATCGTCTCAGACCCTATGATGTGGACCGCATTCATAACGAAACATTTCATTTGTGGTTTAAGGATCATGTAAGTAAAATGTACATTGAAAACAATGTTTTACATTTAAACGTATTATTAAATAACTACTGCTTGTAATGACATTATTTTGTAATAAAATAGGTGAGGACGTCAATCAAGGCAAATAACACAGATGTATCACAAGAAATTCAAATTTTATCTATGGGTCCTCTAAAAAAGGCAAAAATATTCACCGGGTATATTATTAATGGCGTTAGGTATCACACTAAGGCTCGCGAGAGGATAAGAGCCATGCAAAATAGTAGAGTCATGTTAAACGCAACGACTGAAAGTTACGCAAGCGCAAGAGACATAAATCCCCTATCCGGAGATGTCAATTTTTATGGAGTTTTGACAGATATAATTGAGATGCATTATTCAAAAGACTATAAGTTTGTGTTGTTCAAGTGTGACTGGGTTGACAATGGTAGAGGTCTCATTGATCAAGATGACTTTGGATTCACACTTGTAAACTTCAACCATTTGTTGTATCTTAGGCATCAAAAAGCCGATGAACAATTCATACTATCATCTCAGGCAAAACAATTATTTTATGTACAAGACCTAGTGGAGAAAGATTGGCATATTGTTGTTAAAACAAAACCACGAGACTTTTTTGATGTGTTTGGACAACAGTTAACATGCGAGAGCACTATGAATGATGAAACAGAGGCATGGAGTGATCAATGTTTGGATGATACAACATTGACACATGATGATGATGTTAGTTGGGTTAGACAAGGTGTGGATGGAGCATTAGTTGATGAGGAAACCACAGAGCAGATGGATGAAGATGAATAGAAATATTGATTAGCTAGGCATTTGAATATGCATTAATAACTTGTGTGGATTTGTATTTCTTATTCAATTTTCTTATTTTTTTACAGTATTGAATAAGTATCAATATTGGTTTCTAATAATTCCTTTCATTACTGTTATTATACTGTATCAATATTTGATCAGGTTTGTGATGTTAGAATCAATTTTAGATTACTATATGTTTATGATGTTCGAATATAGTGTATGATAGGCTAATATATGTTCAGCTTGGCTAGTGTATGTTTCTAACTATCTCATGCACACATCTCTCCCATAACTATGAAGATTTATGATATGAAATGGGACTTTGATAATTAGTTTTTGATATGATATAAAACTTTACATTGTAGCAATGTTATATGAAACAATATTACATTACAATGAAACACTGTGATATGAAACTTTATCTTTTTATGTTATGTTAATTTCTAAATGATATGGGTTATCTATATTTGTTAGTCATGTGGTGGTCTTATTACATTCAGAACGAGTGAGATGTTTTGAGTAAAAAACTCTGTCATCTTGCTGCTGTTTTTTTTACCTTTCATGTTATGATTTTTTACCTTTCTTGGCTAACTTGGGTGCTAAAGGTATTACTGAAGATTTTCATGGTCACATCTCTTCTCTTTCAAATACTGTTATAGGGTTTCTTAAGAGGGAGAAAGCTAGCATTAATAATATTAGGCTTGGTCTTAAATTTTAATGGGGCTGATTATAAAATCCAAAGTTTCCTATTTCATTTTATCACTTTGATAATTTAATGTTTTTTTCAAGTTGTTTCATTTAGTACTATGACGATCAATAGATCTCAAACCCAACACATTAGAGGAGCTATGCCAACCCCTGAGCAGCAACATGAGCATGTCGGGGCCAACCCTGCCATGCCTGAACCTCCATCGAATTGGCCACCTATTACACCATTGTTCCCTCCATTGTCGGGCAACAATGAACAACAAGAATAGGAAGTTACATGTATGGTTTTTAGTTGACTTTTTTATATTTTTAATTGATGAAAAGTATTATTATTAACATTTAAGTAATTCATTGATGATTTTTTTGGTCAATAATACTTAATACTTAGATTCGAGCTCCGGCCAAGAGGAGGAGCTAGAGGAGTAGAGACGAGTTCGAGGCCCCACTTTAATGCATAGCAGGTGGGGTAAAGATGGTGGGATTTTAGAAATTGAGGTGAATGAGCTTGTCCAACCCATTGAAGAACTCTCGTCTAGACTTGCTTTAAATTTAGGGGTTCTAGCACGCAATGGTCAACTAGCGCCATTGGCCTATTTTGATTAGAGACAAGTACCCAAAGAGGATAAGAACATGATTTGGCGTCATATCAAGGTATAATGTCAATAAATGAAAATAGGGTATATATTTTCCAGTTTATTTATCTAACTTGTTGATGTAATGTAGGAGAATACGAATGCCATGGAAGAGATGAGAAAATTTATGATGCAATCCGTCGGAAGAAAATGGAAGGAATGGAAGGCCGCGCAAAGCTCCGAGGTTATACTAAGTATAAAACTAATGAGGAACGCTTGGCAAATTGTCTGCAACGAGTCGAGGAAAGTTAGTGGAAAACACTCGTTTATAACTGGGACTCCGCTGAGCACATGTATATACTAGTTGTTGAGTCTAGTCATGAATTACATGTACACACTATGTTTATCTCGCGTATAAAGAACAACATGAAATGAATTAGTTTATTAAAAGGATTAATATTAGGATTTACTCAAAATTTGTTATATGATTAACTGTATTTCCATTGTATTAGGCCAAAAGTGCGAAGAACAAAGCCATCCGTGCATTATTGCAAATGCCGCACACATCTAGTAGACAAACTCATGCTCAAGTTAGACATGCGGTATAAATTTTGTACTGACTAGTTCATTGTTATTATTGTATTATTATGTTTTGACAGTTAATATGTTGTACTTATAGATGACTAAAGCGATGGGATTTAAACCAACTCGTAGGATGGTGTACAAGGAGACACATGTAACCAAAGGGAAGGGGCCAGTTAATGAAGCAGCTGCCTGAGCGATTGCATGTATCTTTTCTGCTGTGATTTTTTTAGATGAATATACAGAGCCCCTTCGTTAATGGTAAATAGACTTCAAAAAGACTTTGGTTTGTGTATTAATGATTAACACCATATATACGTGGTTTGGATGGATTAGCCTATATTCATGGGGCAAAGGGAGTGGGTAACATTCATTTTGTATTTATAAATCAATACATGCATTAAAAAGATGAGGGATAAAATCATCCCTCATGTTTACTATGTTTGCACTTAGAATGTTCAAAGGTTCATCTAGTAACACATTCATCCACTATACACGTGACCTATTAGGTTCACTCCTAGTGCTAGGACTACTAGGAACAACCCCAGGGTCCTTATGATTCTGCAAATGATATACCTGAACAAAATGATGCCTTCAATAAATCTCTCATCTCCTTATGAAATAAATTTCAAAAATATTCCAAATTATTCAAAACTAAGAGGCTAGCATGATACTCAACCAAATTCCCATAAAACTCAACCAAATTCTTGTGAGCCATCACCCACCCATCACCCAACATTGAACCAACCACCCCCTACTCACACTATGACAATCACAGCATACCACTTGATCCCATTGATGTAGGCAACACAACCGAACCCAGAATTGCATGATCAAGCTCTCACAAAAACACCTTAATTATAAAAGATATTGAGATTTGAACGAGCTGAATATTGAGAATTGAGATCGAGCTTAACAAATAAGCAGAGCTTTAGATGTTCACAAAATCACCTTAATTTGCATCCCTATTTACTAACAAGTGAGTTTTCGTAGTCTGTCATGTTCGAGTTCATATTCTAAATAAGATTCGCGGTATACAGAGTTTAGAAATCGTAATTAGGGCATCTTTCCAACTATAATAAATGCCAGGTACACATGAATGATTAAAATATGTTAATTTTACATGAGTGATAACTTGGACATAACATGATGTAATTTAGTACTATAGTTTGATTGTTCTGTTGATTTTTTACTGTAGACCTCTGTAATACAATTAAGTACAATGTTTGTTTGTAACTCGAAGAAATATCAGTGTTATTACCCATATCATTCAATCTCAAGTGCACTTCAATAATTAGCACAATTGAAATTCAGTTCTAATCACAAAAGCAAATGAACGAAAGTGTCTTAGCACAATTGGGCCCTGCCTTGGAATGAGCAGACTGTCTCATTGGGAACGTGCCAATTGTGTAGGTTTGAACCCTCCTAAAGACATCGAGCGTATCTAACTGGCACCCAAGGTTCAATTTGAATGCTTGTTATGGGAAGTTTCTATTTAGTTTCTCTATTATATTCTGTTCGTTATCATCGCGACTATGTACTAATCAAATTATATTGGCCATCCATGCGGAGGGACAACAACGCCTATATCTCTCATTGCCACACCTCCCAGCCTTTTAATGTCAATCTCTAAACTCCGCTATCAATACCCGAGCATCCTTGGGATGATGTGTCTGTAGACTTCGCAGTGGGCCTATTAAGCTCCTCGCGAGGATTTGACTCTATATATGTGATTGTTGATTATTTCTATAATATGGCACATTTCATCCCCTGTACCCACACCTTCGATACCTTGCATATGGTCACCCTATACTTGAGAGAGATTGTGTGCCTACGCAGGGTTGTTAAAGTCGGTGACCTCTTACAGTTTAGTAAATAATAATCTCAAGATTTAAGGTCATCTCCAATGGTTGGTTCTTTTTATCCTATGTGTTAATGTCTTTTTAGAAAATTTCTACGTGGTGTGTCACTTTTTTCAGATTAATAGAAAAGTTCAGAGTAGGATCTTTTGTATCTTGACCCCCCATGTCATATCGGTATGGAAATACAATTCTCCATTCGAGAATTTTTTTTATTTTTACATTTCTGTTATAAATTTTTTGATACCATTGGATATGGCTAAGATAACATCATTGTTATAGTTCGCATTTAACAATGGCGTCAATCGTTGAGCAACTGTCATGAATCCAGTGATTTCAAAATATAATCGATAGAGTATCTTGGTGAGCTCCGATTCCCTAATAGCTCGATCTCCATTTCAGAACACTTGACGATTTCTGATTGAATCTCTCTGTTGATTTAAAAATTGGCTTCGATTTCTTCATTCACCCATGGGATATTGATTAACTAGGATAAACCCGTGGGATATTGATTCTGTGGCAGAGGCTTTGAATTCTACACTCGCTATGTCCGATTCTCAAAAGCAAATGGGGCATGAACTAGACAAGATGTAAAGGGGAGGATAAGGGAATAAGGAATAATAGAGAATAGAGAAGAGGAAAAACTTATAGAGGAGACATCAAGATTCAATATTCAATTCATTCAAAGTCAAAATTCATGCACCATAGTATATAAGATCACAGGGCCTCTCCACCAATTGCCAATTGGGGTTGGGTTTAATGCTCCAATATTTATATAGACTTTTCCTTTCACAAGACTGATAACTTGGACATAACATGATGTAATTTAGTACTATAATTTGATTGTTCTTTTCTGTTGATTTTGTACTGTAGTCCTCTCTAATACAATTAAGTACAATGTTTTTCGTAACTCGAAGAAATATCAGTGTTATCACTCATATCATGTTTATCTCAAGTGCACTTCAATAATTAGCACAATTAAAATTCAGTTCTGATCACAAAAGCAAATGAACAAAAGTGTATTAGCACAATTGGGCCCTGCCTTGGAATGAGCAGACCGGCTCGTTGGGAATGTGCCAATTCTATAGGTTTGAACCCTCCTAAAGACATCGAGCGTATCTAACGGGCACCCAAGGTTCAATCTGAATGCTTGTTATGGGAAGTCTGTGTTTAGTTTCTCTGTTATATTCTGTTCGTTATCATCGCGACTATGTACTAATCAAATTATATTAGCCATCCATGCGGAGGGATAACAACGCCTATATCTGTCATTGCCACACCTCCCAGCCTTTTAATGTCAACCTTTAAACTCCGCTATCAATACCCGAGCATCCTTAGGAGGATGTGTTCGTAGACTTCGTAGTGGGCCTACTGCGCTCCTCGCGAGGCTTTGACTCTATATATGTGGTTGTTGATTATTTTTATAATATAGCACATTTCATCCCTTGTACCCACACCTTCGATGCCTTGCATATGGTCACCCTATACTTGAGAGAGATTGTGTGCCTACGCAAGGTTCTTAACGTCAATGACCTCTTACAGTTTAGTAAATAATAATCTCAAGATTTAAGGTCATCTCCAATGGTTGGTTCTTTTTATCCAATGTGTCAATGTCTTTTTAGAAAATTTCTACGTGGTGTGTCACTTTTTTCAGATTAATAGAAAAATTCAGAGTAGGATCTTTTGTATCTTGACCCCCCATGTCATATCGGTATGGAAATACAATTCTCCATTCGAGAAGTTTTTTTATTTTTACATTTCTGTTATAAATTTTTTAATACCGTTGGATATGGCTAAGATAACATCATTGTTATAGTTCGCATTTAACAATGGCGTCAATTGTTCAGCAAGTGTCATGAATCCAGTGATTTCAAAATGTAATAGATAGAGTATCTTGGTGAGCTCTGATTCCCTAACAGCTCGGTCTCCATTTCAGAACACTTGACGATTTGTGATTGAATCTCCCTGTTGATTTCAAAATTGTCTTCGATTTCTTCATTCACCCATGGGATATTGATTAGCTAGGGTAAACCCATGGGATATTGATTCTGTGGCAGAGGCTTTGAATTCTGCACATGCTATGTCTGATTCTCAGAAGCAAATGGGGTATGAACTAGACAAGATGTAAAGGGGAGGAGAAGGGAATAAGGAAGAATAGAGAATAGAGAAGAGGAAAAACTTAGAGAGGAGACATCAAGATTCAATATTCAATTCATTCAAAGTCAAAATTCATGCACCATAGTATATAAGATCACGGGGCCTCTCCACCTGTTGCCAATTGGGGTAGGGTTGAATGCTCCAATATTTATATAGACTTTTCCTTTCACAAGACTGATAACTTGGACATAACACGATGTAATTTAGTACTATAACTTGATTGTTCTTCTCTGTTGATTTTGTACTGTAGTCCTCTCTAATACAATTAAGTACAATGTTTATTCGTAACTTGAAGAAATATCAGTGTTATCACTCATATCATGTTTATCTCAAGTGCACTTCAATAATTAGCACAATTGAAATTTTGTTCCAATCACAAAAGCAAATGAACGAAAGTGTATTAGCACAATTGGGCACTGCCTTGGAATGAGCAGACTGGCTCATTGGGAACGTGCCAATTCTGTAGGTTTGAAACCTCCTAAGACATCGAGCGTATCTAACGGGCACCCAAGGTTCAATCTGAATGCTTATTATGGGAAGTCTGTGTTTAGTTTCTCTGTTATATTATGTTCGTTATCATCGCTACTATGTACTAATCAAATTATATTGGCCATCCATACAGAGGGACAACAACGCCTATATTTGTCATTGCCGCACCTCCCAGCCTTTTTATGTCAATCTTTAAAAACCTATGTCAATATGTTATAGCCTTAATATGTTATTGAGCTTTTGGTAATGGTAAATGTCATGGGGAAATTTGATGCTAGGTGTAAATGGGATAAACAACCTAAATGCATAATCATATTCTCGTTGCTTGTTTTCATTGGAAAATAGCGGTATATCGTTGTCTTCAACTCTTATTAACCAATTGTTCCATAATGTGGAAAATACCATTAGTAAATTTCTTAAATCTAGCCGACCTCTTCAAGAAATACGGGAAGCAATAAAGATGGACCAACTCATTCAAAATACACTCCACAATTAAAATGGTGGGAACCCAAATATCTGCAAGAAAGTTCATCCTTGTGCTTATGTGGGCCTACAAGAAGCATGGTAAGAAAAGATAAAAGTGAATCCCAAATCTAATCAGAATTGGGGCATTAAGATTCTCATAAGATCAGCAATTAAAGCCACTTCCGAAGATAAATCTCAGCCCTAATCATGATTAATATACTGATTTGGAGCATTAGAGGTGTGGGGAACTTTTGTAGCATAAGAAGTTTAAAGAAGTTAATTCACTTTCATAAAGTATTTTTCATGTTCCTGTTAGAGGCTATACTGAAAAAACCTTTTTTGTGAACTCCACTTCTCATTATTATTATTTTTTGTTATATAGATGTAATTTTGATCGGTAGGTTGGTGCAATACATGTTCTGTGCAAATTTAACGGATGATCTTCTAAAAATTTTATAATGCTTAGAAACTCCGCAGGAAACAAAATAGAACATAACAATTGTTAGAAGAAAGTAAATTAATGTTAAGGGATCATCTGACTCGAGTTTTTTGCATCCAAAAGCTGTAAATTCAAAATTCTTATGATTCATGTCGATAGTTTGTAAAACAATGGTAATGATTTTACTGAGATACACAGACACCAAGCCGACCCCAAATAATTTGGAAAAGCTTTTTTGAGTTGAGTCTAAATGATTTTACTGAGATAAACTCAAGGATTAGATAGTAGGAGCGAGACATTCCATTTTCATCGTATAGAGCGCATATTTGCTTTACCTTGAACCATTCGGAAATTGGCCTCTGCCACATAATCCATTAACTGTTCAGTTCTCACTTTATTAGGCAGTCATGAACAAACTATAAAAGTCAAATCATAAAATGAAAAATGCAAAAATAAATAAATTAATTAAAGTATTCTCCAACTGAAAATATCACCTACACTATTACACTAATTGCATATACCCCCTTCCAGGAGACACGTGGAGGGAAAGGAGGTGGAAAAAATGGATGAATTTTATCTTTTGTTATATATGACATACATTTGTGCATTATTGTTAAACAGATCAAACTGGCACTGATCCATCTCTATTTAATAATTTAGTTTTAGCAGTGGGAAGTAGTAGTTTGTCATGGTCATTATATCACTTAAATGCATTCTATGAACTCATACATTGCCCCTAAATTGACTTCATTACCTCCAGCTTTTTCAGACACATCTGCTATAATATTGAAGTCTCCACTAATCCACCATGGAGATGAAGTGTTGGTAACATTTAAGTAAGCCCATAATGACCTTTCATTTCTATTTCAGCTAGCATAAATGAGGCTACCTTGCGGGATATCTTTGAGCTCTTCCACCTTTACTTTAACTTTTATACTTTGGTTCATTTCAGACACCATTTCCTAGTAGATTCTCTTTAAAAAAGCATCAAATCTTGCTGTTTAGGTTTGAAACAAAAGATCAAAAGCCTAATTTGATACATATAAGATCCATTATATATATATATATATATATATGATAGTTATACATATTTGCGCCTTGATGGAAACTTAAATCATGCATATAGGGATTCTTACATATGTATGATCTAATTTAAAGTTTGTATAAGAATTGGGGTTGATTTTTGCAGCAAGAGATGGATGATCTAGAATTGCAACATCCAGAAACAGCGGAGACTGGTGTTGCACGGGATGATATATTTGGGCAAGTTATAGGACCCGGAAGACATGGGCGTGTGCGCATATTAGGACTTGGTGTCTCTCCGAGTATGATATTTGGACCATCATATAAGCAATTCCAATCTGAGTTGAGAGATATTGAGACACGGCATCAACAAGAGCTAAAGAGGACGCGATGTGAGATGGAGGTTGAACATGAGAGGATGCGACGTGAGATAGAGGCAGAATATGAGAGGAAGCAAGTTGAAATAAAAGAGAAAATGGAAGCTCAAATGCAAGAACATTTAGTTGCTATGGAATCTCGGATGAATGAACGGGTGGAAGCTCATATACAGGATTTTATGGAGTCTCGTATGTGTTCGATGGGTGATTTTATCCAATCTACGCGAGATGTTTCTTTAGGCGCTAAACATGTCAACTTTGATCAATCTTTCGATGTATGAGTACAATTTCTAATATTCTAATTGTATATTTTGTATATTCTAATTGTATATGACAACGTGTGTGCACGCGTTCAAATGATCAAATTATATATAAAACCCTTTTAACACAAACAAACCCTAAACATGTAGCAGTATGTGATTGAATAAATTGATAATCTACGCAAGAACATTCAAACACATGCAATTAAGGAAAAATCCCCCTCAGGGGCAAAACCATTTATTTTCACTATAATTTGTAAGAAAACGGCTTACAATCGGATTACAATGAAAATACAAGTTGACTAAGAATTACCCTCAGGTATCGGATTCTGTAGTCGAGGCTGGAATTTTCCCTTTCCAGTAGGGCTGCAATGAAGAAGAGGAACGGCTTCTCCATAAGGGTTGAACAAACCAAAGTTGTGTTCTTGGGTTACATAAGGATTCACAAATATTTGGCAAGGATGTGTGAATCAAAACATGAGTCTTGGGACTCAAAAATATGAAGACTAGATGTATTTGGACTCTCAAATTCGTCTCCTAAAGTCTTGCAAAACAACTCCCCCGAAGTTGGTATTTATAGGGAAATACATGAAGAGACCCACGATTTTAAAATGCTGAAATTCTATCCAGCGTACAGGTACCCCGAACCGGTTCGGGTACCCCTGCGAACCGGTTCGCCCCCCCCCCCCCCCCGAACCGGTTTCGGGCTGGGTTCGGGAAAGTGCGCTGGAAACAGGTGCTTAAACACTTAGAAAAATTCCCAGAATTTTCAATGAACATATCTCCATTTTCAACGGGCCATAACTTGTTCACCATAGCTCGGATTGAGGTACTGTTTCTTCCAGTATCTTTGTTGCGGCAAGCTCTTCAACTTTCCAGTTGACCGGTCCTCCGGACGGTGGCTATAAAATTACCAATTTGCCCTTGAACATCCCTATCATGCCTTGTTTCACTGAATTGACTTCTCTTGCGTACCACTTGCATTACGAGCCTACAATCAAGGAACGTGAAGTCGTTGATGCAGATAAGGGACACATTAATGGAGATAATGCATGCGTGATTCCCGAAATTCGGATAGAGGCCGTCATGTGAGATCGTGAGGAGACGTGCCAACTGTAGCGGCGTACGACATAAATAAATGAAACATTTCGGACATGAGTAAAATGTCCTTACAAATCTCCCCCTATGTCTATGCCGATACATATATAAAAACTCCGAATTATCAAATATGAAGTTGCCTATACAAATTTACCCTCCTATGAACCCAAAACTGGAAAAGGTACAAATGAATAGTCTTCATCGTTTGTTTTTCAAATCTTCAGGAATCACAAATCTTTTCTCATCAGGGTGTGCAATTCAGAGATCATCAATGTAGTACCTACACACATGAGACGAAGCAAAATACCAAGTGAAATATCGAGTTTGAAAAGATGAGATAAACATATATATATCAATTTATGAGCAAACGCAACAAACGCAAGTTTCAAAACTCCCCCCCATAATAAGATAAATCATTCTCCCCCTTTTTATGATGTCCCCAAATAGAAAAATGAGAGAAATAAAATAGGCAAGAGCGGGGTGTCACTAGGATAAAACCACACCATGAATAAACACAAAGCAACCAAGTCGATGATAGCGTAAATGAAGTGGTGTGATCAAATTCGATAGGAAAATCAATGCATACAAACATGACATATGTGCACGATGAATATTGGATACTCCTAGCGAATGAACTCAAATGCCTCCTTTGGTGTAAATGAATGACAATATAAGATATTGACTCAATCAAATCAGCAAATCAAAGCTCAAAGTGATTTTCACACCAATAACGTCCAAAATGATTTTATGCTATTTCAGGACTTTCAAGGAAGTGCAAACCCGTTTAAAAATTCTCCAACCAAACTCCCTCGGATATAATTTTGAATAGAGGCATTCTAAATTCTCAAACTTTGGAGAATTGATGGTGAAACCTAAGTGGCCCATATTTGGCATGAATTGCTTTTTATTGCCTGTAAATTTTTTCGGGCTCTTTTATCCTCTTTGGACCTCGGATATTAAAATTCCTCCATTTTTAGGTCCTTTTTAACGGTGGCTTTTGCGCAAAGGATAGATGATTACCTTTCGCAGCCCCTCCCCGTTATACAAAAACACACAGTCTCACCAAAACAATTTTTACATGCATTCCAATCTTGTCAAGTTTTATCGCATATTGTACATTGTATAGACAGAATTGAGATGGAAACACTTAAGCCAATATGAGATAGACAAGTGCAATAATCAAATATAGCCGTGCATGTGTGCAATAAAGGATATAGGAGTCAAACATGTAGGAAGATATCACTAATTACATCTCAAAGACTCCAATCAGTGTAAAGCACATGGATGAAATGATGTAGCCTCTCAAATCTCTATCAAACAGTTACATGGATATATGGAATAAAGTTGTGACTTGGATAACTTAAATGCTCATCCATAAAAGGTGCTTAAAAGGACAAAAATCTTTTTGGGCTTTTTCAAAAAATTTATCAAAAAAAATCTTTTTGTGCTTTTCTTAAACAGAATAAAGAAAATCTTTTTGTATTTTTCAAAAGAAATATAAAAAGCAAAAAGAATAAAACAAGGCTGTACAACTAAGCAATGGTATATATAAAACAGACTAGCAATAGGAAGCATATGATATGAACATGAAGAAGCATCATATTCTAGACATAGACCAACCCCTCAGTCAACTGTGCAAATCCCTAAAGATTTCCTAAGACTCTCAAATCTAAGGGCATCTAAAGGTTTCATGAAAATATCGGCTAACTTACGGTCGGTAGGAACAAAACTCAGGGATACGACTTTCTCTTCAACTAACTAACGTATAAAGTGCTCACGTATCCTGATGTGTTTTGTGCGCGAATGCTGAACTGGATTGCGGGATATGTGTATCGCGCTCGTGTTATCACAGGAAATGGTCATGGTGTCCTGTGATATCCCATAATCCTCCAGCATTTGCTTCATCCACAAGAGTTGTGTGCAACAACTCCCGGCGGCTATGTACTCAGCCTCCACAGTGGACAAAGAGATGGAATTTTGCTTCTTGCTCAGCCAGGAGACAAGAGCAGAACCAAAATAAAAACACCCACCAGAAGTGCTCCTACATCCATCTACATCCCCAGCCCAATCGGCATCCGAATAGGCGGACAGACGGTAATCGGTATCAATGGAATACCAAATCCCGTATGAGAGAGTCCCACTCACGTATTTAATAATACGTTTTAGAGCAAGTAAATGTGACTCTTTTGGGGATGCCTGATATCGCGCACAGACTCCAACACTAAAGGCGATGTCGGGATGACTGGCAGTTAAGTAGAGAAGATTGCCTATCATACTCCGATATAAGGTTTGCTCTACGTCCTTGCCTGAAGTGTCCTTACTAAGCTTGGTAATGGTACTCATAGGTGTACGGGCATGCTTAGAGGAGTCTAAACCAAATTTCTTCACTAGGTCTCTAGCATACTTGGATTGGGAGATGAACATCCCATCCTCTAGCTGACGAACCTGGAGACTAAGGAAGAATGTAAGCTCACCAACCATGCTCATTTCAAACTCACTTTTCATCTCCTCCTCAAAGTGATGAGCATGCTGGGAGCATGTGGATCCAAAGACTATGTCGTCCATATAGACCTGGGCAACCAAAATAGCACCGTCATCTCTCCTGACGAACAACGTCATATCTACTCCCCCTCTCTTGAAGCCACGAGCTAAGAGATAGGAAGTAAGCCTCTCGTACCAAGCACGGGGTGCTTGCTTCAAACCATAAAAGGCTTTCCTCAGATAATAGACGTGCTCAGGGTGCTGAGGGTCTTCAAACCCTTTTGGTTGTTCCACATAAACCTCCTCCTATAGAATGCCATTCAAAAAGGCACTCTTGACATCCATCTGATACACCTTGAAGCGCAGATGACATGCGATGGCGAGCAGAATACGGACGGACTCAAGCCTCGCAACAAGAGAAAATGTCTCCCCAAAGTCTACACCCTCTATCTGTGTGTAGCCTTGAGCGACCAACCTAGCCTTATTTCTGATTATGGTACCATATTCATCCATTTTGTTCTTGAAAATCCACCGGGTACCTATCACATTAGTCTTACTAGGTCGGGGGACTAATTCCCAGACATTATTCTTTTTAAACTGAAGCAACTCATCCTGCATAGCAGATATCCAGTGTTCATCCTTGAGTGCTTCTTTATGGTTCTTGGGCTCGACTTTGGACGTGTAGCAAAGATGGCTAACAACGTTCTCTAGCTGAGCACGAGTCTTGACCCCTAGAGTGGGATCACCAACAATGGCAGAAGGATCATGACTCTTGCGAACCCAAGCAGGTGTGTCCCCTAACACAGGAGTAGGGTCCACAAAGTGTGAGAGAGGAACAGGTAAATCACTGTCAGAACAATCCTCATCCTCACACTGAAGGTTAGGATCAATAACCGTCGAAGGTTCGTCATCTTGCACGGTAACGTTTATTGATTCCATAACCCTAGAGCTCTTCAGGTTAAATACCCGGTATGCTCTACTATTCGATGAATATCCTAGAAATATTCCCTCGTCGCTCCGGGAGTCGAACTTTCCTAATTGCTCTCTATCCCGTAGGATGTAGCATTTACTCCCAAAAACACGAAAATATGCCAGGTTGGGCTTCTTGCCGGTCCACAAATCATAAGGTGTCTGTAGTGTGTGTGGACGCAAATAAACCCTATTCACCGTGTGGCATGCAGTAGACACTGCCTCTGCCCAAAATCTCCTAGAAACTTTACGACCTAGAAGCATAGATCTAGCCATCTCTTGGATCATTCTATTTTTTCTCTCAACAATCCCATTTTGCTGAGGAGTTCTCACAGAAGAAAACTCATGTTTGATCCCAAGGCTATCACAGTACAAATCCACCTTTGCTTCCTTAAATTCAGTGCCGTTGTCACTACGTATTCTGTTAATAGTGACACCGTGTTGATTTTGCAGGACACGGCACTTAGTCATTAAAATATCTACAGCATCGGATTTCTCTCTCAGAAAACCTACAATGGAGTACCTAGAGAAATCATCTATCATCACGAGGATGTACCTCTTACCACCTAGACTCTCAGTACGAGTGGGACCCATAAGATCCATGTGAATCAACTCCAGAACACGAGAGGTGGTAATGGAATGCAACTTCCTATGAGGACTACGAATTTGTTTTCCCAACTAACAGGGTCCACAAACGGTCGAAGTTGACTTTCCAAGAGATGGTAAGCCACGTACTAGGTCCTTTTTAGATAAACGATTGAGATCTCTAACGTTCACGTGACTTAGACGTTAGTGCCAAAGATCCATAGGAGTGATCGTGGCACTGTTGCAGACAAGTGAGGATGTGGGCTCAGTCCCATAACAATTATCCTCGGTCCTCACCCCTTGCATCAATAGTTTACCGGCTTGATTGTAGACTTTACACGCGTCCCGGTCAAACTTTACTGCAAGGTCAGTGTCGCACAGCTGGCTAATGCTGAGAAGGTTTGCTTTCAAAGTTTCGATGTACAAAACATTTTCTAGCTTAGGAAAACCAGGTAACTCGATAGTACCTCGTCCTATAATGCTAGACTTACTCCCATCTCCAAAGGTGACTCTGCCATCTTGATAATCCTCAAGAGTAGTAAAAAATGAGGCATCACCTGTCATGTGTCTGGAGCACCCACTATCAAAATACCACTGAGAGGTATTATGTGCTTTGAGAGCAACATGAACAACAAAAGCCTTTTTATCTTTCTTAGGTACCCAAGTCGAGATGACCTTTTGTTTGCCTTTGTTGTTGTTGATTTTAGATGGAATGTGAGAAGCATTCACTAACGGCAAAGAGATCCGTCGAAATTCTTCCATTAAACTTTGAGTCGTGGAAGCTAAGAACTCAACTCGCTCTCTCAGACTAGAAAACTCATCAGTATGACGTGGTGGAGCAGTAGTACGTCGTGTCCGACCCATGCTATAGAAAGTTTCCCTAAGGTGGCCTTTTCTTTTGCAATAAGTACAAAAGAGCACAGTCAAAGGCGGACCTTGGTTTTCTTTTCTAGGTCGAACTCTCCTTCGAGGTTTTTTACGGTGACCATAAGGAGTTGTAGTAAACTCAGGAACTGGTCCAGGTGCAATTTGGGACGTGGAGGCACCATCATATCCAATTCCTTGACGATCACCAAAACCTAAAGCGGGGCCGAGGAGCATCTTTCCCATCTTCCCAGATCTGTCCTCGATTTGTACCTTGACTTCCCGTGCTTTCTCAAGATCATGAGTCAGCTGGGCAACAAGGGCTTCAAGTTTCTTTCGAGTCTCCACGGAGGAATGGAGCTGACTCGTAAGACTAGCCACTTGTTTAGTCAAGTCCCCTCTCTCTTTCTCTAAAACACTCTCTCTCTCTCTAAACAGAATATATTTCCCGACACATGCAGATTCACTCTCTCTCAGGGCGGTGCAAGTGGAGAACTCTCTTTCTCTCGCTTTCTTTAAATCTTCCTCTAAGCAGGTGATCTTAAGAACTAACGCTTTGTTACGCTTTTTAGTTTTAAACGACTTAGAATATAACTCAGCGTAGGCGCGTTGTATATCACTCTCGCTCTCACTTGTGTCATCCTCCCCCTCACTCTCATCGATCTCACTGTCGAGGTGTTCCTGTGAAGCATCATTCTCAACGTCGTGAGGAGAACTAGGACTGCTCACTTGGCTGGCCATGAATGCGGTGAAGTTACACTCATGCGGTGACTCATCTCCAGAATCCACCGTCTCGACCTCACTGTCGTCACTAAGGGTAGTATTAAGGACAGCTTTCCCTTTCTCTCTATTCAGACGATTGGCACACTCAAAAGCTCTATGACCCCTACCATCGCACTCAAAACATCTATCACTTTCTTTCAGAGGAGGATTTTTGGAATCTTTTTCATTTTTCTTTTCAAACTTATTTTTCTCAAATTTCTTTTTATCTTTAAAATTGCCATTTTTCTTAAATTTGAGAATCCTCTTGAAATTTTTTGCGAAAAGAGCCAAATCATCTAAGTCAAAGTCGCACTCAGAATCTGACGTGTCATTCTCTCTCTTTCTAGATGACTCTACCCTCTTTCTAGCTGACCCCTCACTCCTTCTCTCTTGGGCTTTAAGTGCAATTCCCTTATCTTTAGATTTAGCATTTTTAGGGAACATATCAATTTCATAAGTTTGCAAATCTCCTACAAGTTCTTCCAATTTTAGCGTATTTAAATTACCCATAGAATTTAGCACAGTGACTTTAGGGATAAAACGCTTAGGCAAAGAACGAAGAATCTTTTTAACAACTCTAGCATTCGGAATATGTTCACCAAGATTAAAACTAGTATTCACAATGTCAGAAAGTCTAGCATAAAATTCATCAAAGCATTCAGAATCATGCATGGTGATTGTTTCAAATTGAGTTGTCAAGTTTTGCAACTTAGACTCTTTCACATCATTAGTTCCTTCATGGGTGAGTTGTAAAACATCCCATGCCTCTTTTGACGTGGTACACGTCATTATGCGTTTGAACTCATCAGGTGTGACAGACCCAAAAATAGCACTTAGACCCTTAGAATTAAAATATGACCATTTAAATTCTTCATCAGTCCAAGAAATGTCAGGTTTCAAGTTGGTCACATTATCAACAGTCACGGTGGGAGGAGTCCACCCTCGTTCAACCAAAATCCAGACACGTTCATCAATGGCTTTTAAAGCCGACCTCATACGGGCTTTCCAATAAGCATAATTTGTCCCGTCAAAAACAGGCATTTTATAATATGACTTCTCCATTTGAACACGCACTTTTTCAAAAATCATTTTTTTCAGAAAATTGATATCTTAGAAAAATTTTGCGGAAAAAAAGGAATACGCGATAGATTAGCGTAACCTGCTCTGATACCAATTTGAGAACGTGTGTGCACGCGTTCAAATGATCAAATTATATATAAAACCCTTTTAACACAAACAAACCCTAAACATGCAGCAGTATGTGATTGAATAAATTGATAATCTACGCAAGAACATTCAAACACATGCAATTAAGGAAAAATCCCCCTCAGGGGCAAAACCATTTATTTTCACTATAATTTGTAAGAAAACGGCTTACAATCGGATTACAATGAAAATACAAGTTGACTAAGAATTACCCTCAGGTATCGGATTCTGTAGTCGCGACTGTAATTTTCCCTTTCCAGTAGGGCTGCAATGAAGAAGAGGAACGGCTTCTCCACAAGGGTTGAACAAACCAAAGTTGTGTTCTTGGGTTACATAAGGATTCACAAATATTAGGCAAGGATGTGTGAATCAAAACATAAGTCTTGGGACTCAAAAATATGAAGACTAGATGTATTTGGACTCTCAAATTTGTCTCCTCAAGTCTTGCAAAACAACTCCCCCGAAGTTGGTATTTATAGGGAAATACATGAAGAGACCCACGATTTTAAAATGCTGAAATTCTATCCAGTGTAAAGGTACCCCGAACCGGTTCGGGTACCCCTGCGAACCGGTTCGCCCCCCCCCCCCCCCCGAACCGGTTTCGGGCTGGGTTCGGGAAAGTGCGCTGGAAACAGGTGCTTAAACACTTAGAAAAATTCCCAGAATTTTCAATGAACATATCTCCATTTTCAACGGGTCATAACTTGTTCACCGTAGCTCGGATTGAGGTGCCGTTTCTTCCAGTATCTTTGTTGCGGCAAGCTCTTCAACTTTCCAGTTGACCGGTCCTCCGGAAGGTGGCTGTAAAATTACCAATTTTTCCTTGAACATCCCTATCATGCCTTGTTTCACTGATTTGACTTCTCTTGCGTACCACTTGCATTACGAGCCTACAATTAAGGAACGTGAAGTCGTTGATGTAGATAAGGGACACATTAATGGAGATAATGCATTCGTGATTCACGGAATTCGGATAGAGGCCGTCATGTGCGATCGTGAGGAGACGTGCCAACTGTAGCGACGTACGACATAAATAAATGAAACATTTCGGACATGAGTAAAATGTCCTTACAGTATATTTTGTATATTTTGTAAATTCTAATTGTATATTAGATGTATGAGTACAACTTTTATGGAGTCTCGTATACGTTCGATGGGGATGCATTACATCTAATATTTTGTATATTCTAATTGTTAGGTTCCTGTCAACGCAAATGTTGATCCTGTAGCATCACCACAGTTGCAACCTTTAACATCCGAGGTTCAATCGCAACGTCGATCGCAATCCTCAATGAAGGCACCACCACAAATCATATCGCGAACTCAACTTCATAACTATTGCGGGGTTAGTATTTTTGCCTCTAAAATTCTTCATGGCACATTTTAAAGCAAGAACATTAATATTTTCATCGTTTGATTCATATAAGATCCATTATATATGTATGATAGTTATACTATTTCCAATGGCAATTCATTGAAATTGGTGGAAGGGATTGATTTATTTGTGGTTTAATTTGGTGGTAGTTGTTGTTATTGAGTTAATTTTAAATGTTAAAACAAGTTGGGTTTCATGAATAAACAAAGTAAACTCTGCCGATTTTTAAAAAAAATAATAAGCGTGTTAAACATGTTTTGCTATTATATAACTATTTACTTTATCAACATCCACATGTTATTATGACTTCACTTATTCGAATGCATGGGAAAAAAATAGAGTGTATTATAGTAACTAACAACGAAAAAAAGTAATTTACAAAAAATTACGTCTATTTTTATAAATCTTATAATAATGCATTGACCACAATTTGTCATAAAAAATGTTAAAACTTTAGGGATCTCTTTTGAAAATTAATCTTTTAACTTGGACATAAAAAATGTTACCAACCTAGATTGTGTGGCTTACATTTTTTATTTGGGTCGGGGTGCAAACTTCATAAGCTATATGGAAATATTATTTGCTAACATATTACATTTTTGTGGTTCTTTTATATTTGAAAATATATTTTAAAGTTATATACATCACTATTTTTTAGTTTGATCGTAGAAGTTGTTGATTTGAAAACATTGAAGCTAATTACTATCTCTCTTCCAACTATATTTTGTTCAAATTTTAGGAGCGGATGAAGAAGGTAAAAAATACCAACTAATTGAAAAGTTTGAATTTGGAAGTAAGTCCCTAACCACCTTTCATTTTTCTTTTATGCATCACTTTTACCTTGACTTATTTACTTTTTAATGCTTATTTTCTTTTTTTTTACAGGTGGTTTTGTCATGCCCATGGGCACGGAGACATCGTATTGACTGTTTTGAACATCACTCTAGCATTTTTTTTATGATAATATATGTTTCATATTTTGTTTGGAATATTTGGGTACAAATTTTTGGCTTATTAGTAGACAAATTTGGGATGTTTAAAGATATGTTTTCTTCATTTTGTTTTGGGATGATTAGATATTATTGTATATAGTTTTTTTTTGTTGATTGAGAATCTTTTTGAGGGCGACATTATAATATTAATGATGTGTACTTCGATATTATATGATACTTACAAAAAAAGGTTGGAATATAGTATGGGAAAAATTAGTTAACATTCTGATGTTTTCAAATGAATGATTGAATTGTGTTAATATTTTAATTTAATGTTCCCGACGCTTTTTGGGAAACGTTGAGACAAAACCGACGTTTTTTTTAAAAAAAATTGCATTTATACCACAAGTGGGGATAATTTTCGACGGTTGATAAACGTCGTAGGAAGCGTCGGAATATGTTTACCCGACGTTTTTATTAAACGACCCTTATTTCCCGACTGTAGATACGCGACGCTTTTTAAAAACATTGCTCGAGCGTCGGAATTTTCGTTCCCGACGTTTTTAGAGCTTATACCGTCGTTTACAAAACGTCGCTAAATCCATTTTTTCTTGTAGTGGTTGTTAAGAAAGCTAATTGTTCATTTTATTTTTTGGTGATGCAGTGGAGAATGTGACAACACTAAGTGCGGTATGTAACCTTATTTCTTATAAATTAAGTTTTGATTATACGTATGATAATTAAGCTTCTCTGATTGTGTTATCTTACAAATCAAACAATTAACATAGTAACTTCCCACCATTTTTATGATTTAAATTAAAAGGTATTGGGAGGTGATGCTTAATTAAGAACCGATATGAGAAGAACATAAATTGGTTAGATGGAAATGCGACAACATGGTAAGCACACTTAGTGTTTTCTCTTATCTTCTATTTTGGTATCTTCAACTTCTTGTATTGTTGATTAAAAATTCAACTTTCATATCATCGTGCACAAGTAGCTCTTAACAGTGCTTAGCCTTGAAATATTATTTTTCAGTTCATTGTTATTTATCGTTCAATATATCTTCTTAATGTTTTTTGTCAACTATTATTTTTGGCTTTGCTTCTCTTGATTTTAAAGCGTTAACAACATCTCTGGACATATTTTAGACTAATAATAGATTTTAAACATGTATCGCCTTTTTTCTATATATTCATAATGATTCTTTATTTATTACACGTTGAATATTCTTTTAAAGATCTCATTTTGGGGTGGGCGGGGGATGCTTTAATGTGAGGTAAAACCTTCATTTCTAATTGCAACAGCCCAAAGATCAACTCTCATGCTCCGTTGCTTTCCATAGTTTTGATTACTTTTGATTAGTCAAACTAATACAAATCATATGTTTATAAGATAATTGACTTTGTATACATAGATTTTAAATACCAATCATTCTCATTTTAATGACAATCTAAATATGCTTATTAGGTAATTTTGAGGATCTTAGTAAGATAAATATGTTATTTTCTTATCAAAGGACTCTCAAATTTTTTTTTTAAAAGAACACATTAGTATTTTTAAATTGTAGCTCAATACAATTATAGTGTTAAATGTATTTCCTGATTGCCTTATCCTATCTTCTGAACATATTTCTTTCGAGATTGCAAACCGCATGGAGACCTCAATTTATGTTTGGCGTAGAAGGTATCACTCCAAAACTTTAACTAACTCGAACCTTTCAACTACCAAATCATTTTGGGAGATGGTGAGGGATCTAATGGTTGATGGAGATAAGAGGGGTTTGCTTGGAGATCTACTAAAGATTCTTGGAGAGCTTGGAATTTAACATCGTGGCACGATTTACTATACGCGAACGACTTAAGTAGACATTCCGATAATCCCTCATAGGTTCCTACGGTTAATGTGATTTCTCACAAAATAGTTGCAATCCCATACTCTGTGTCCATGTCGGGCACTCCATACAAATCAGTATTTAACACACTAAAGTTTTCTCCCGCCTAACATGAACTGTTTCAAAATTTGAATAGATATTATATTGTTAAGGTTTTCTAAAGAAAATTGCCTATTGTTATATCTTCTGCCCTTTTATAAGTGATATGAAGACTTGCAATGTTTGTAGTGGTAGAATTCCATTATTTGAGATATAAAATTAAATGTTACTATATGTTTTGTTGTTCTTTATGTGCCCTATTTGTAGGTACACACATATGCCCACATTCGAGAATAAACTGCATACTCCAAATATGTTTAAAATATACTTATTTTATATTGATATGTCAATGCTAAAATGTGTGACATCCACATAGTTTTTTAGTTTTAGTTGCATATTTGGAACATAAGAAACTTGCACCAATGACATGAGCACTCCATCATATTAAACCTATAATTTCACGAATGAAGTCATTCACTGTAATTTGACAAGTTATATGTCGTACTTAGAGGTCATAATCTTCCTCAATAAGCTATGATGGTTGGGCATGCAAGCCTATCACTTTGATCCAAACATCCAAGTATGATGAGTTGTTAAGAAAGGAACGACATGTAATGGCATTAGAAAACCCCACGAGTGACAATAAGATCACTCGTCGTTGGCTTATGTTATCGATTTCTGTGGCACACGCATAAAAGATATCCTGAAATACCAAGGCGTAGTTTTTCAGCAAATCCTAATCTTTGTTAGTATTGCAATGTTACATGCATCTGAGGACATTATAGGCAAACATATATATATTGATTTGAAGCAAATGCCTTTCATTTGCTTATCCATGTGAATAATACTCTATAGTTAAATGTTTTGTTAAACATTTCATTTTTATATTGAATTATAATTTATGTTTGGATTTGATTCATTAATAAAAATAATTTATTTGTAGTTACTATGGATATCTCGGACACTCGTCCATGGATACAGCTACGTCTGATAGACGCTTTTGTGTTAACCCAATAATAAGAGGGTTGATTTGAGTCCATGGGGGTAAGACATGATTTGGGGGTCCTTGAATATTGACACGGTTAATCAGGGCATAGACAAGATGATTTAGACATGTCACATCCACTTGTCCTATTACTTATGGAAGCAGTATTCTACGAGTTTCACCATGAGCGGTACGTCACCCTAGACAGGTTACTCATACACTGAACACATATATGTATTATGTTTTTATTTGAAATAAACATTCAAACTAAATTGTTCATTATACAACTTTGAAATGCTAATATTATTTTACAATCAGATTGAGTTTTTGATGCATTTTTTGTGTTTTGCAGACGATAAGAACTACATGGAAGAATGTTCGTTTGCTATTAACTAATGTAAATATTTCAAGCATGTATGTCTTTTATATTTTTGCTGTTGTAAATATCTTTCTTCTCAGCTCCAATCTATAAATTCATTATCCAATTTTGTGAAAAGGAGTTCTCTTCCAATCTATGACAAAAAGTGTTCTTCCTATGTGAAAATAGGGCAGTGTAAGTTTGTTGTAAGTGTGGTTTTCTTCATTGCTTCAAACATATTGATTCAAAGATGTAATTTCAAAGTGACCGATATACTTTTGTTATGAAAACAGTGCTTTGTTGGCTGAACTATACTTTTCAAATATTAAAATCTATTTGGTATATGTTTATTGTTAACTGTGACATTAGTTCATGTAGTAGTTTGCAATAAAAGATCATATAATAGTGTTGAAATTAATACATGAATTTAGCTTTTTTATTTTTATTTTAGAATTGTGTTTGATTGTAGTGAATTTCAGGAAAATCAGACCCAGTGTGGGTGGAGGTGGAGAGGTGGTGATGTATTCTTGGTGGCTACGTGTTTTGCGATAGCTATTTGTGAAAACCATTATTGAGAGAGCTCTAATCAGGTTTAGTTCAGATATAATGATTTTGGTACATTTTTTAATTGAGGTTGTCAAAACAATTACGTTTATTACTTTAATATGTCAATTTTAAATTATCAGGATTCAATGATTTTGACGCAAATTTGAGTAAGGGAATGAAATTTTAGCTAGTTTTAGAATGTACTTACTACCAAACAAACACAAGACACGTTATTACTTTAATTTGAGGAATTATTGTAGTTGTTTACAATGAAACCATTCAGACAGATTGTCCTAAATACAAAAAAGGTAATATCATCCTTAATTATTTTTTTCCCAAAGTTTCACATCACAAGGTTCTATATTTCGACACCAATTTTTGTACATATATGAAATGTACAAAATTTAGAAGGTTGTGTACTAATGTCTCACACCTACATCACCATACCATATTGTCTCCTCAAAACCATCCTCGATTGGATCCCATTGCTTACATAAATCATTTTTGTTCTTGCACCTTTTTATTCACACTCTCATAATAGTGTTATGACACTCTCTCCTAGTCCACCCAAATACCCTACCTTCATCTCTAACAAACTCTCACTAAGTGTCATATACACTCTCAAGAGTGCATCATGTACTCTCATAGTGTTCAAGACATTTTATCTCATTAGTACTTTATGAACTCTTTTTAGCGCCCCGTGCATTATCTTATTACTGCCTTGTTCACTCTCTCATTATTAGTTTATGCACTCTCATTAGTGCCTTGTGCACTATCTCATTATTGTTTTGTTCATTCTATCATTAATGCCTCGTGCACTCTATCATTAGTGCCTCGTGCACGCCTACGGATCCATCCATACCTTGTGGATCTTCTGGCATATTATTGTACTCCGAAACCTCCTCAGATCACCATGCGTCGTGTCTAGTGTTGCTCATATCAGATCGTCGATATCATCACCAAAATTCATCTTCCCTGACTTTTTCAAGACTTCATTACCAAACTCAAGTTGGTCAGTATTTAATCATCTTGAGTTTGAGGGCGATGTTAGTGTATTAATATATTGACAACTTATATTATTATATTAGCAAATTTTCTTGGTTCTCACCCTAGGGTACATGTATATATTCATTTACACATTCAATAAAATCATCTTTCTCTCTCTAGTTTAATAACGATAATTTTTTTTTAGTTTTTTTAGTGCAAAGTAAATGTATTTAAAATTAAAAATTATCTTTCATTTTTCCCCAATATATTCAAATCACTCATTATGTAATGTACTTTATGAGATGAACACCTATCGAAATTAAGTATTTATTGTATAAAGTGACTTGTATTTAAGATTTTTTTTATCTTATTTTGTGTTGATTTTCTTTGAGTTAGTTGTGTAATGTTTAAGATTTTTTTATAAATGCCCGCGCATTATACGGATTAAAAATAAGTAAATATTATAAAACAGAAGAGAATGTAATGAATTGTTCTCTCGTTGTAGGCTATCCACATGGCACATTATGTGTCATTTATCATCTCTCTGTACTTGCATTGATTTGATATCTTATTGAAGAGAATATGCCACGATATATAGCTTACTATGAGTTCCAAGAACTCCCCCAATTCAGCCCCAAATAGCAAGGCGAGACTAATACCACAAGGTAAAACACATTGTTCTTTGGGAATGAGTTGGAGGAGTTTTTTTGGAACTAAATGGATTTCTCTTATATAAAACCTTCTTTCATTGGTTCTATCAAAATATGTTTTCCTCAATAAATCTTATTCGTGCATATGATAAATATTAATTTTATGTTTTCAAACATGACATGTGGGAACACAAATATTATTTTATGGGACTTGTTAGAAAAAAATATTATAAAATCTATTTGATTACAAAGTTAGTAAATGGTGCCAATTTTTAAAGTTTCATTTTTATTTTATCAAGATGGAAAGCCAAAGATGCCCTACCACACCTACTTCATTTCCACTTCATTTAATCGGTTGTCATTCTTAAATTACACCACTAGTTAAGTCATAAAAATTCCCATATCTCTAATTGTTAAACCCCTTTGTACTGGAGTTGTACAAGACAAGTCAATTAAAAATATAATTTCTTCATAAGTCTCAGGGCCGGCCCTGGCCATGTGCCAGGTGGGCAGTGGCACAGGGCCCATTTTACAATAAGTACCAGTATATGTGTATTTTAGAGGTCCAAAAATATTTTATGTATATTAAAAAATATTTTTTTTAAATGAGTTTAGTTTTTTAGGGGCCCATTTTTTCAACTATTCGAAAAAAAGAATGATAAAACTTCCCAAAAAATCTCACCCAACTCATTTAAGATTACCATTTTATTAGGAGCCATTTTTTCAACTACCCACAAAATCTTTTTGGTTCCCTCTCTTTCTTTTGCACGTCGGCCCACTCTCTCCTTACGTCCCTCTCTCTGTCTCTCTGTGCAACAACAGTGCAAGCTTTCTTTTGTAGCAAAAGGTGTTTATGTTGCATTTGCGACTTATCTTCTTTTGCAGCAAAAGACAAAGGTAAAGATGGGCATGAGATACTTATTTAATTTATTATTTTTTTATACATATGCTAATCTTTTTTATTACTATATTTTTTTAATGATCTATTTTTTTTTAAATTCATCATTGTCTTACTAATCTATTTTTTATGTAATTAATTTTTTTCTACATTAATCAAGTCGATGAAATTGGAGAGAGAATAAAAGGCTCAAACCAGGTGACATTTTTCCATATTTTTTTTATATTCAATCAATTGAGATATTTCTAGACCAAAATTATCTATTCGATTCGTTGTTAATTGCGTGTTTTATTTTTATTTATGAATTTACAATTTTTAGAAATGTTACCAAAAAAACAAGCATCCGGATATCAAAAACGGAAAAAACAATTTTTTGCAAGTCGAAATGCTAGAAGAACAATTTTTCAATGAGTTTTTAGGTATTTAATACCTTTGTACAATATTTTTTTGGAAAGACCCTAAATTGAATATCGCACAGGGTACTACAAATCTCAAGACCGGCCTTGATAAGTCTTTCATTCTCTTATTTGTCTATTAAATAGTGAACCTAATTTCTTAGACGGACAAGTTCATCAAGAACATTTTTAATGGATAATGCATGCAATCGTAGAGTAATTTTAAGAGTGGTATTACCATCTCCTTTTCCCATTTTTTATCTTTCTTATTGTCTTTCTACCACATGAATGGTTATATTAAGCACTTATATATACACTGTTTGCCAATACTTTTAAGGATTTATTCAAGTAATGGCCAAATCCAGAAAAAGGAAAGTGATAATTAAATTGGGACGATCCAAAAAATAAAGTAGGGATATTAATTTGGTACGAAAGGAGTAGAAATTATTAATAAAGATAAATTCATCACCAAAATCATTTTTCTACATCAAGACAAGAAATTTCTATAGATTTTGATGGATAGAGATAGTGAATGTACGATACAACATTTAATGATGGTGTAAAATACCAACTAAATTGCGACTTAAACCCATCGTATGTAATTGGATTTTTAAGAAATTTATTAACTACTACATAAACCCATCACAAGTAACATAGTGAATGTGATGCTTTTTAGCTTTAACGGCATAGCTAATGTTGTAACCTGGTTGAGTCATAATCCCTATTACATTCATATGACCAAATCCATGAAACTCATATGGCTGAATGCCCATGGATACATGTAAGCCATTTGTCTAAATATACTCTTTGTCCCTAACATAAGATCAGTCCCGCCAGCAAAGTGAATTGTCATATGCAGAAAGTCTTCAAGGTCCCTATTACAATGTTATCCTCTTTAGAGAAATTAGAGATGGAAGGTAAGATTGAATGGGTGTGTATAAGTTGAAATTCCCTTTTTTTAGAAAGTGACGTCATCTTTTGCTAGTAGAAGAACGAATAGAAAAATGTAAAAATGAAGTGAAGACATTTTTTTCAAAAAAATAAAAGAGATTACTTTCCTTTTTTTATATATATTAATCACTGTTCTAAAAAACCCGCTAGGCTCCGCCTAGGCACGCCTAGGCTTGAGGCTTGGGAGAAACGCCCCGCGTTAATATTTTGACGCCTTATGCTTGGTAAAATCTTTAAGGCGTATTTTTTCTCTAAAAACAAGAATGTTTTAGTGAAACGATATTGCCTTTTAAAGATTTTTTTGCAAATCGGACCATTATCTCATCCAAAATAATTAAATAGTATTTTTATTTGCAAATATTCAGACATATTTTTATGATATGTACAATTTTAGTATTTTAATAGCCTTGTTATGGTTAAAAAATATTAAAATATATTAAAAAGACCTAAATATAGTTGGTTGTAAGGATATAATAGTTGTCTTTTCTTCATTTTCTTCTTGTTTATTTTTTTCCTTATCAACTAGAAACAATATACAAAGAGAGTAACCTTGCCGCTTAATCGTGATGCAAATCTCCCCCCACTAAATGTAGTTTTTTTAGTTGCAAAAATAGTTTACAAAATCATATGTTTACAAGAAACACACTATTCAAGGGTAGAAGGTCACTTACAATGTCATCCTCACTAAAGGGGTTAGAGATGGAAGGTAGGATTGAATCGGTGTGTATAAGTTGAAATATCATTTTTTTTTGGAGAAAGCGATGTCATATTTGAAGAGATTTTTCTGAAAAATTAAAAGAGATTGCTTTCCCTTTTTAATTTTAAATTTTTTGGCTTTAGTTACATCTCCAAAGATTTGTGAGGCTTCAAAAAGATAGTGCCACATATTTATAATAGCTTTTGGAGTGACTACTTGTTAGATGAATTTTTACTGAAGAACCTTTATCATGCAAATCTCATATGTGATGGTAGGTGTATCACGATTTTTGGATGGAGATAAGCAAAGTAAAAAGTAAGATCATCAGATGTAAGTGGGGAGGAAAAAGTGAATAAAGAAGATGGCAAGAAGAGAGACAAAAGGAAAAAAAGAAAGAGAATGAAAATAAGAGCTTGTTCGAGATATAATAAGTGAGGAGAAAATAGGGAAATTGAGGAAAAGTGGAGTCATTTAGTCGTTTAATTTTGGTGGAAAAATGAGAGAAATGATTTTTTTTTCAGTTTTCTCCCCATCACAAGGAAAGTAGCAAATTAATTTTGTGTTCATTACATTTATTTCATTTTTTTACGCTTAATGAATTTTTAAAATCTCATAACATGTTACTATGTTTCAACCATCTAAGGCACACACTACAAGAAAAGTGAATTCTAGTAACGTATTTTTTTCAACCAATCATCAAAATTTTGCCACCAGATTGCCGACAAAGTGTGACGTGGATTATTTTCTATGTTGGAAATCATTCTCCAGGTATTTCCATATGAGGTGAACATATATAATTGACCTAACACATTTGCTAGAAATATTCTATACTGGCACATGAGACCGAAATACTTTTAAATATAGCACCACTAAAATATTTTTAAAGAAAAAAATTATTAATATAAAATTAATTTTCAAATCATATAGAACTTTTTAAAAATAATTTGACAAATAATACAAAAAGATATCACTTTTGGAGATGGTTTATTTAAGATTCATCACCTTTCAATGTGATTTGTTAAAGTATGAATGACTCATCAATGTATTTCATAATTTTTAATGAATTGTTCATATTTTAATCAATCACACGATAACATCATATAAACGCTAAAAGAGGGTCAATAAATTTGAACTCAGTGTTTGTAATGATTTGTTACACAATGTTGATTAATAAAGCAACGCCAAAAAAAGTTTTTAAAGAAATAGAATGAACGTGTTGGGTGTAGTTGTTTGAGGTTATTTATATTCATTATTTGCACTTTGGGTATCTTTATAATCCCAACCTTATTCTTTGTAGATATTGACCCATTTTCCCTTCAAAACATTTTTAAGATTTTTTTTATTTGTAATGTTTAACAAATAATAAAAACTTGCTCTCACATATGTATTTAAAAAAAAAATTCAAACATAATCCAACACATTTATTTTTATCATAAGACACGTGATTTTTATTTCTCGCTTCCTTCCTTTTTGTCCTATTTTTCTTATATAACAAAACTATTTTTTTTCATGTTTTTCCTTCAAGTTTTTTTCCCTTTCCCCCAGTTGCTCATGTATATAAGAAAAACAAACTTTCTTCTTTTGTTTTGTCATCTGAGTTACTATCTATTAGAGAAATTATTTTTTAATTAATCCGTATCAGTCATTATATATTAAAAAAATAATTTTTCTTTCTTCGTCACAATTTTCATATATTATAAAATAATATTTTTTTATTATATTTTCATCCCATTTATTATCTACTAAAAACTCTCTTTTTTGTAATTTTTTCATCCTAGTAATTTTCTTTTTTTTAAAAGAATCTTTGTTTTCCTTTCTTGTCCTAGTTTTTCGTTTATAAAATTATTGTTCTTTTGTTAGTTTTTACGTCCCAATTTTTATTTATTAAAAAAAATAGTTTTTTCCTTTCTCGTCCCAGTTTTTCGTATATAAAAAAAATAATTTTTTTTATTTTTATCTTTCTGTCCCAGTTATTATTTATTTAAAAAAATATTTTTCTTTCCCCTTTTTCATATATGGAAAATGTTTGTTTTGGTATTTTTTGTTCACATATATTTTTTATTAAAAAATTAATACTTTTTTCTTTTCTCTTCAACTCTCGATTTTTTCCTCCTTTTTGGAGTAGTTTTCACATATTATTTTTTATAAATAAAAGTACTATAAAAGTAAGGTTTTTTTATCAATTAATCTCGTTATTAAGTATATAGTTCGATACATCCTAACATCTTTTTTTGTTCCATCAGGTCCCATTTAAAAAGATTTTTGTTCCAATAGGTCCTATTTATAAACATATAGTGAATATTTATTATATGTACAAACAGGACCTAGTGAAAAAAAATGTTGTGATAGGAGCTATTAAAAAATGCCTCATATAAACAGGACTTATTTGTCAAGCTCCCTAAAACTAATCGCTAATGGAGCAGAACCCATATACATGAAGTATACTAAAGGCCTAAAGAGGGCCGAACAAATAAAATAAAATGAAACACTACTACCAAAATCTTTCACTACAAATCTCTATGAAGCTCCTCCACAAAGTCTAAAAAATGGGAATGGATGCCACATATTACACCTTTCATCTATACATTTACCATTTTTTACCATATATTTTTCATATTACCACATGCCTATATATATTCCCCCACACCATCCATGTATCATTTTTCCATATCACCCTTGATTTTGAGAAAAATAAGTGATTGAAATTATAAATGTAAAATATCTTCATTGGTGTTTCAAAAGGAAACATGCATCACTAGAAAAATAAAATATATAAAAAAATATCTTTATTGGAATGCAATGTGTCAAGAGAATTCCCTTCATCCCTTCACGATATTCTTAAACAACCCTAATGCGTGTGCATAGATTCCCCATGATGCACCCAGTTTTTATAACTTTCCATTATGCCATATCGTACTAAATGACACATCACAACATGATCAATGTGCCAGTAACGATTATAACAATTATTACATGGGCATTATGGCCATTGCTATGTCAACAAAAGACTTCGCTCCCTCACAATACCACTCACCTATTCCGTGCCTAAGTGTTATCCAACTCTTATGGACCTCTTGCATATCTGTTTATTGAGAGATTAAATAAACAACAAAAAAGGATTATATTTTACTTATAAGTTTTCTTTTTTTCCTTGTGTATTTCACACAAAGTGATATAATTTTATCTCTTATCGACCCCTCCATATTATCTTAGTGAGAGAGTATATAAACAACAAATAATGGATTAGCTTTTAATTAGAAGTTACATTTTTTTCCTTGTGTATCTCTTATATATCAAATGTGAGTGCCCAGTGGACTGCCCGTGATTAGTTTTTATATAAAAATTATCGATTAACATTTTACAAATTTTACAACTCTATTTATGAAGAAAAAAAATATGTAGAAATTTCATCAATTTTTATGAGATCTATGACAAATTTACATTTTCTCACAAAAAAATGTCGAGAATTTGTAATTCTTAAAAAAAACTTATACTTTTTAGTATATATTTCAAAATTAAATAGTGACATTTGTCTAATAGTGTTTAAATTTGTGTAATTTAGCCACACATGAATTTTGTAAATAATGAAAGTTTAGACGCTGAGGAATTTCACTACGTCCCGATTCAACCGTTTGTCCTTACTCCTAAAAATAAAAGTTTTAAAGGTATTATTGTTGAATGACCCTAATACTTCTTTTCATCGTGTCTTAATGGTCAAACATAATATTAATAATATCTTCAGGACGATTGAACGAAAATGAGAAAAGCTATAAATCAATCAAAGCATCAAACCACTGCTAAACATTAAAATATGATTTCAAATTTTGTTAAAAAAATTAACCACTATTAGATATTTAATTAGCTATTAATTATGAGTTTGAAGGAAGTTAAAATAATTATTAAAAAAAAGATCCGCCTGACTGGTGGGTCTGGTGGCAATAAGACACTTGGCTACTGAGGGTTGTTGCTTACCTAAAAATATGGCCATTTTGGGTTCAAAATTAGGTTTTTATCTATTTTAGCTAATGGGTTAGATTTACTTTGGTAAAATGGGTTCCCACTCGCTTAGAGTTAGTCTAAATTAAAAAGTAAAACACTTTAATGATATATACTCATAAAATTACTCTTTTACATCTAACAACTATTCATTATAATCTAAAGAAGTACCAAATAGATCATGTATTGTTTATATCATTCATAATACAAAAACAATCAGCAAACTAATATTTGTGTGTGTGTGTGTGTACTGACTTGAACAATCGGAGAATGACTGTGAGAAGAAATCACGGACAAGAAGAAATCTTGGAGAGGGTTCAGAGAAGAAACCACGGGCACTACAGAGAAGAAATCGCGAGAGTATTTTTTTTAAGACAACTATGAGGATTCTTTTAGTTAGGGAGCGCGAGGTGGAGAAGAAACAAGGAGACAAAAGAAATTGGGGAGAAATTTGAGAGTGGGTAATAACTGCTTTGAACAATGACTAATTGGGCAAAACAAATTCTTATGAATACCAATAGTAGTGACATATATTAAAGGCAAAGTTTGACACTACTATTGACAGTGACAAAATGTGTCACTGCTAACGGCAGTTACAAAATAATCCTAAAGATATTTTTTTATCATTGATATTAGCAGTGATAAATATTAAATATTAAATTTTTCACCACTAATAGCGGTGACAAATAAATTCACTCAAACTTGTAAGTGTCAATAGCAGTGATAATTGGGCAAGACATTTGTCACTGCTTATGGAAGTCGTGAATAATTTTATATAACTCAAAAAATACTTTATCACTTCCATAAGAAGTGAAAAATTCCTGGTGATAAAATCGTTGTTTTGGTGTAGTGTTCTTTATGTTTCTCTTCACTCTTACATAAGACAACCTCCTTAGATTCTACCACAAATGATAGATCCGTCTTAGGTTTCCACACATCTACATGCGCCTCTTCATCACAAATAGTGAACCAATTAATTCTTCTAAGCTACGCGTGTTGATGTCCCTAATCTTATTTAGAATAGCTACCTTGGTGCTTCATCTAAAAGCTAGAGTGCTACGAAACTTCTTGACGACCTTATTTACAATAATTTTCTATCCGAGGTTGAAAGAAGCATTTACTACTTCGGTTAACCTAGTGTCGTAATCATTTAAGCTCTCATCCTCCCTCATATGTATTGTCTCTAACTTTATCGTAATATTTTCAACTTAGTTCTCTACACACTCGAAGTTCCCGCATGTGTCACATGAAAGATTTCTTAAGCCTCCTTAGCCAACTCACAATTAAGAATACATTTTACTCTTGAGTACTTACGAATGCAAACAAAGCATTTAAGACAAATGAATTTTAGTTACAATCCACAAACTTTGCATCGGTCCATAACACTCTTGGCTTTTTCACTATCACTCCATCCTCTTTAATTATAAAATAGGTCCAACCATCTTCCATACACATCCACACTCTCTCGTGTTTAAGTGAGTGCGAATTTTAACCTTCCATTGACCATAATTCGATACATAAAAATATGGTGGCCTATTTGTAGAGCTATTATTCCTATATTGGTCCATCAAAAATCACAAAATTACTCACAAACACAATAGATCTACAAATAATAAACACAAATAAATACACAACAATGTAAGATCAATATCTTAGGACATGAATGCAAATAAGAGAAACCACAATGATACCAATTGAGGATGTATATGTTCAGTACAAGTGTTTCGCTCTAGTAAACCTAAAAGGGCGGGGAATGAATAGGTTTAAACACAACTATTCCCAATTTTTGCCAATTTTAATTTTTTTTCAATTTTATTAATCTTAGCACATGAATCATCTATGTGATGTGATATGAGCTATGGATCAACAAATCAATATAAAAATTAAGAAATCTAAGTCACTTCACTAGATTCAACAGATCTAATTTATATTATATGGATTAAGCTAGTTCTATATGAGATCTAAGTGTAGTGTTTGATGTGGGTGAGGAATACGACATACACAACAATCAAACAATCCATAAGTCAGATTTTATGAGGAAAACCCACCTCTAAGGGGTAAAAAAATCTCAATGAACTCTAATATCTTATTGAACTTGAAGATGTTTTATAAAATGTAAGAAATTACCTCTTTCTTGTGCGCTCACGAGAAGTTACCTATGAACATCAAATTTCCCCCCGTTAACAATAAGAAATCCATTATAAGATCCATAAGATGAAGGAGGAAGTACACTCTCCTTCTTAGAGTCGCATCATGGCTTGAACTCTCAATAGCTTGAGACAACTCCCTTTTTAATTATAAGAGTGTTGATCACCAATTCAGAGGTAGAATAGTTTGGAATGAATTTTGGATAAGTGGATCTGATTCAAATCACTCTCAATTCCCTCTCCATCCAGATATGAAGCATATATTTAGTTTTTTTCCACTCAATTTTGAGTGAACATGTGAAATTTGAAAATAAAGAGATAAAAAAAATCTCTCAACCTTAAAAATACTCTATAACATGTAAAGGAGTAATGAGGATTTGACATTTTTTGCAACGGGAGGGAAAAAGACCTATTTATAGGAATGTTCAAAAATCCATATTTGTTGCGTGCATGGATAAAAATGCCACCATACACACAGTTTTATCTAGTGCCAAAATGAAACACATAAAACATGTTGTTATGCATATGGGGGAAAACAGATCCATGAGCACAGTTTTAGGCAGTGTCAAAACTAAGCCTAAAATGGTCCATAGTCGTGCACACTATTTCAAACAAAGGTACTTTATAAAACATTTGATCTCTTCCCAAATGTATACACAACACATCTCAATATTTAAAAATACTTGTTCATTGCATAAAAGCAATTTTTAACAAAAAAAATGTATGTGTGCATATAGCCAACGAAGTTCAATCACAAGATCATAAAAGGATGTGTCTTTAAATCAGTAATGGAAGTCTTATAAAGTAGATATATTTTATAAGTATTCAATGTTAAGATGTTCATGAAGTATAAATGAAGTAACCTTACTCTCTACTTAAATGTCTCACCACTTCACGATTTAATTCTTTGACAAGGAATTCAGCTAACTTATATATAATTACAAATGGCTACATTTTGAATTCCCCCTTTGGCTATTCTGTGGCATAACCCAAGAATCTATTTTTTTATTACTCCAAACCCACTCCACATTAGCCATATAATAAGAGTAGTAGGAAGCAATGTACAAGAGTGTGTGTTGGGGGGGGGGGGGGGGGTGTTGAGCTACAGAGAGAGGTCAGGAGTAGGAGAGAGAGTGTGATGTTGATCTTATATTTTATTTCTTTTTCTTGATTAATGTTAATTAAAAATCAACATAAATAAATACACATGTCATTAAATTTTGGGTTACTCTTAAAAAATCACCCGTGAATAAAAATTATGCAAAATCACCATATATGTTAACTTTTTTAACAATAAGTTTAACGGATGGATAAAATTGAACAATATAATATAATGCATTTTTTAATTCCTTTTCTTGGTTAATGTTAAATGAAAATTAAGATAGTTCAAGACAAATGTAATTAAATTATTGGGCAATCTTTAAAAATTCACCTTTTAATAAAAATTATGCATAATCACCATTTTTGTTAACTTTTTTAACATTAAGTTTAATCGATGGATAAAATTGAACAATATAGAAATTTAAAGCTTAATAGTTAAAAAATTAAAAGAAAGGGTCCAAATTTCTAAATCGACCCAAACATCAAGGTTAAATTTGTAATTAACCTAATTAGTTAATGGATTTATTTTACTTAGTCCCATAAAGATAATGCCATATTTTTACTTAACTCCATCAAAGTTGGAAAATTAGACATAACCCCTATAACTGGACGATGTCAATCACCCGTTAAAAAACTCCCATAAACTCAAATTTGACTTTATCCTCCAAATTTTTAAGGACAAAAATACCCTCATCTAACTCTCCATTTCATTTTCTTCTCCCGAATTAAAAAAACCTTTACCTATCTCTCTCCCTTCCCCCAAACCATCCCCTTTTAACCCATCCCACACCCCTTACGACAACCTCCAAACAACCAAACCCACCACATTTTTATAAGTTTTAAAAATTATAAAATGGACAAATAAAAATGGACAATTATAAAATGGGATAATTTTTTGTGTCAAGAAGAGAGTTATTGGAGTAATATTTTATTTCCTGATGTTTTGTTTATTTTATGGTTTAGTGTGATTTCCAGTCATCCTCGTCTCAAGAATTGTGATTATTTTCTTGAATTTTGATCACAAGATGCTGTTTGGTTGCTGGAATTTTTTTTTTTTTTTTTTTTGAAAATTCAATGCTTGTGCACATCAATTTCAATTGGTCTTAATTTATTTTTTCAACTTTGATCATAACTCATTATTGATGTATTGTGATTACATAATTGAAAATGCAATATTGGTCTTTGTTATAATTTCAATAGGGGAGGGAAAGAAATGTTCTATTCAACAACCAGCACCATGTATGGGCCAGCAACAACTTCTTGTAAGGCTGCTCCTCATGTGTTTCTCTATACACACGGGCACACACAAATAAGAACAGAGTTTCTATAGATAATGCAATTTTTTATGAGCATGGACTGCGAAAATGTTGTAACTATAAGTAATTCACAATCACCGTTTGTAGTCATGTATTTCATTAGTGCCATAGCAAAGGGATCTTTCATAAACACGAAGGTTAGTTACGCTATGGGCACGAATAATTTGAAAATTTTATTTGGGATTTTTTCTTCTGAAACATTTTTTAGTCCTAGATTGTCATTTTATGCTTCTTTCTACCTTTTGTAGGGATGAATTTAATGTATTCTCCCGATAAGTACACGAGTTTGGAGATCTGTGTAAAGATCCATAGTGGCATAACACGGGTCATTTATTTTCGAGGTAAGTAGTAGACTCTATATGTTGTAATAACCAACCCACTGATGTTCTCTAACGTTAAAATCAATTCCTTTTTGAAATAATTGTAACACGTCAGACTAGATTTGGATCCTGCAAACCAAAAACAACTTAGACAAGAGGCAAAAGTAACGATGCAAGAATTGGCGACACTTGCTCAACATACTTCTGTAAGTTGTTTCATTATATGCTAATACTTTCATAGCGACGTTTGATCCAATTACTTTTAGTGAATACAATAACATCTGAATTTTCTTGATAAATTGGGTCTCTTTGCATATTGTTGTTGGATTTTTTTATTTCTAAAACAGGGCGGATAGTCCTATAAATACAGGAAACTCTGCCCAAAAATTTTAAATTATTTACAATTATTTGTGTTATATAAAAATCTTTCGACTTAAATAATACACGACTTAATACTTTGGAAAAACTGGAATATCTACCACAATTTACATCACGTGATCAATATACAATAGAAATCGATCGCACATTCAATAAGTCTATAGATTCATGTATATGTACATACAATCATATCACAACATTAAGATTCCTTATTTACAGAGAACAACATTTATATCTTGACTTTGCATCGACTCTCAACCTCATACTAAGACAAAGTAGATATTTTAAACTCGCCAGTCATAATAAAATACCAAATCAATGTTAAAATAATCTATAGATGAATACAAAAACACCTCTACCACTAGTTTACATCAAATGGTTTAATAAACAATATAAAACAACTGCACATTCCAAAAATCGTACAACTACAATGTATATGCACATATTATCATTAAGCAACATCACAACATTAAGATTTCTCATTTACATAGTAAAATGTCGAACGAATAGCATCGACTCTCAAACTCATCTTAATTTAATGAAGATACATTAAGCTCATCAATCACAACATTGAATCAATGACAAAAAAATCAAAAAATAAATTGACAAAAAATAACTCAAACCTCTAATGCTAGTTTATATCATATGATTTAACTTACAACAAAAATATGATCGCTTACTCCAACATGAAGTAGTACAAAGATAAACTAATCTATAAAATGAAGTGAACAAATTTGCAGTAATACCTTTTTGGAATTTGATGGAGGCGGTGACACTAATGTTTACACCTTTGGTTTTGAGAAGTATCAAACAAGACCCAATAAGCAAATCGTCGAGTGCATTGATAGTCATCTATGCGTCTTATAATGTGGTAATCACACTTGAATCCATGGTCATAGTTAAAGTAAAAATAATATTGGAGCATGAAAATGTAAGATAAGAGCAAAACGATATGAAAAGAGGCATAAACACTACGCACGGGATCAAAGAAAGTTGTGGAAACAACCCGAGTAGTCATGTAACTCACGGGTTTGAGATTTGATCAAAATTTGGAAATTTTAAGTGATAAAACTTAAAAATTGGGCTTTGTGGACAAAAATGTAAAACAACAATCAAACATTACGAAAACAGGCAAACACACCTCATACATGATTAGAGTAACCTGTACAAATAACTCGTGTAGTTATGAGAGTAATGGAATCATATGTAGTTATAAATTTCAAATTTCTAAGTATAAATTTTAAAGTTCGGATTGGAACGTGGAAACGCAAGATAAGAACATAATGACCCGAAAAGAGGGATGCACACCTCACAAGGGACTAATATAAGAATATTATTAGGCTGTACGGGTCGTGAGAGATTATTACTATATTTTTTTAAACTCGGACATGAGTCCATTGAACCTTTATGTTGATGGACTTAACTTTTTATCTTATATACGTTGAATCGGTGGAAGGGATTTATTGGTGGTTTAGTTATGGTTTTTGTCATTGTTGAGTTTTTTTAATGTTAAAACAGGTTGGATTTCACGAATAAATAAAGAAACTCAACCAAAATTTTCTGAACATAACAAGTGTTCTAAATTGATTAAGTCGAATAAACACGCATTTGAAAATTGGGTATTGGTGGAAGAAAAAGTAAAACAACTAATAAACATACCAGAAAGCGAATATACACGCATTTTCTACCCAATTTTTAAAAAATTGTTTACAATTATTTGTGTTATATAAAAAATTTTTTTACTTAAATTATACATGACTTAATACTTTGGAAAAACTGAAATTCATATGTTGTGTTTTACATTGCACTAGAGATTTATATATGGTGTTTTGAACTTATGCAAGGCATCTACTTAGAGGCATGTGAAAGGTATATCGCTATCAGACAACATGATAGTGAATGTAAGCACGAAGAGGACTTTGACGCATTATTGCCTAAAATTATGAAGCGATTATTACTACGGAGGAACACTTAATTTTGATAGACAAATTTAATTTGCTTTATGTGTTTTGCTCAATTTGATTTAGTGTAGTTTTGTTTGTTGTGAGACAAAAAAATATATTGGTGGCAGCGTTATTGTATTTCTTGGCTAAATGATATAATTTATAATATATCAATTGCAACATTGAATGTGGAATAAATGATTATATGAATTTTGGTTTGTGTTTATATTTATTTGTCAACTATGACATTAATATTGGTTATTAATTTTCTTTACTATATGTTTAATTTATGACTATTTATATTAAACCCTCATGTGATGAAATATTTTATATGACCTTTTTAAATATATGAAAATTATTTGTTATGACGCCTTTTATTTTAAACATGAAAACTTATAGAGTATATAATGATTGTTTTTGTATCATATATGACTGTTTTGAAAAAATAGTCATGTATAACTGTTAACCTAATATGATAGTTTTTATGGGTATCAATTATGACACCTAAACTTATGACGGCTTTGGCTGAAAAATATACAGTCATAAAAGGCATTTTATGACACTAAAAAACATCAGAAAATGGTATTTTTCTTGTAGTAATTCTTCTCCTTCAAATGTTTCTAAACAACAAGTTCCTAGTTAGACAAATGTTGAGATACGGTAAGGTCCATGCCAATTAGCCTCCGATTTGTTGCCTTTTTGGAATAGTTTTTTGAGAACATAATCTCCTTCTTTCAGGTTACTCGGCTTGACTCTACTGTTATAAAATTGAGTAGTGTGTTACTGATAAGCAGCCATTCGGAGCGCAGCATCCTTTTTTACCTCTTCAATCTAGTCCAGGTCTAACTTTCTTATGAGATCACTTTTTGTTGAGTCAAAATTAAGCACTCGGTAGCTTGGTAGGCCCATTTCTGTCAGCACCAATGCGTCTATTCCAAAGGCTAGCATGTAGAGAGTGTTTCCAGTAACTGTCCTCGATGTGTTTCTGTATGACCCATGAATGCTATGTAGTTCATTAATCCAATTACCCTCTGCATCATCAAGTCTCTTTTTTAAACCATCGAGTATTTTTTTGTTAGTTACCTATGTTTGACCGTTACAGTCTGCTTTCATCACTGGCCAATAATACCCCTACATTACTATTAATCTTACCAGTGATCGACCTGCTAAGTAAGACCCACAGGAGACTTAATGTACTTCCTTGGGTAGACCTTGCATTTCGGTGAGGTGTACACATCGGAGTAAAGACACAGTGTTTCCCCTTTTATATAAGACTCCCCTTTTCAGCACACAACTAGTTGCTTTGTACCTTAGTTTTCCCATTTATTTAGGGTCGGCAGGTAATAGACCCTTGTCAATGTAGTATTTTATAGGATCCATCCATGAGGGTCACAATTCCATGGAGATGAAGGTGATAGTCTCCTTATCTGTGCTTCTGTGTATAAGGATCTCCATTGGAATAGTCCATCTGAGCTTTGTCCTTGTTGTTAGGGCCAGTCGAGAACGTGCATTCGCTCGGGAATTCTTAATTCTTGGTATTCAAACCATCTTGATTGCTAATATTTTGGAGATGATATCAAAATCTTTGGAAAGATGCTTCGTCTTGATCTCCCCCTTTACTCCATATACTTAGGAACTTGGTTAACAATTAATTAGGAGTTGCTATGGGCTATAACATGTTCGACGCCCAACGATAAGGCTAATTTCAAGCTGGTAATCAGTGCCTCAGATTCTACTTCATTATTGGAGGCTTGAAACTGGAAATGGAGTGCACATTCTACGTTTATATCATCAAGGGTATTGATAATTATCCCTTATCCACTAGTCGTAGCGCGGGAAGATCCATCTATATACAACTTCCAGATAAGGATGTCATCAGTAAACGTCCCTTCACCCAGGATTCCTTACATGAATAACTTTTTTCTTTATTCTTCATATCGCTGAGTGATTTCTGAGGCATCAGATGTCTCAAGTATGTCGACTGTAGAGCCTTGTTTCAAAGGATTTTGCTCGGTTTTCTTTGGGGCCGAGTTATTTCCAAGGAAGTATGCTCGGTGGGCAAATTCGGATTATCCTCTTGATAAGTGAACTCAGCGATGAAATCTGCTACAACTTGTCTCACTTCCATTCTCGGCTCATAAAGTATATTATATTCTCCTAACTCTATTTTCTAGGCCATCAATCTCCCTATTTTTTCTAGTTTGTGAATTGTTTGGCGAAAAGGAAAATCTATGTAAACCAATATTATATGTGCCTGGAAGTAGGATTTCATTCTTCTTGACGCTTGAATGAAGACCAAGGATAATTTCTCCAGGTGAGGATACCTGATTTTTACTCCTCCAAAAGCCTTTCTAGTGTAATACACTGGCTTTTGTATCCCACTTTCTAATCGAACTAGTACCAAGCTTACGGCAGATTCAAAAAAATCCAGGTATATGTATAATCTCTCTTCCATAAGTAGTTGGGAGAGGAGTGGTGGAGATCCCAAATACTGATTTAGGTCTTGGAAGGCTTTTTCACATTCCTCATTCCAGTCAATGGTTTTTTTAAGTACTTTGAAGAATGGCAAGCACTTATCAGTAGCTCGGGAGACAAATCGATTGAGGGCCACTACCCTTCCATTTAACTTCTGTACATATTTCTTACATGAGGGAGATTGCATTTCAATTAATGCATTGATCTTGTCTGGATTGGCTTCAATTCCTCTCTGATTCACGATGAAACCCAAGAATATGCCTTCATGTACACCAAACACATTTAGTCGGATTGAGTTTTGTCTGATGTTTCTCAAGTTGGTCAAATATTTGTCTTACTTCTTTGATGTGGTCGGTATCTTTTTTTCTCTTGCTGAGCATGTCATCCACATATACTTCTATATTCTTACCTATTTGATCCTCAAAAACCTTATTCACCATCCTATGTATATTGCTTCAGCATTTTTTATCCCAAAAGTCATAATGTTGTAATAGTAAGTATCTCGGCGTGTGATTAATGATGTACTCTCCCTGTCCTCTAGCTTCATCTTGATCTGGTTATACGTCCATGAAGCTTAGTAACTCATGACCTACCGTGGCATCCACCAATTGATCAATACTTATTAAAGGAAAATAATCTTTGGGACAGACTTTATCAAGGTCAGTGAAGTGAACATATATACACCACTTGTTATTTTTCTTCTTCAATATCACTACATTAGACAACCAATCCGGATAGTTTACGTCTTCAATGAATTTTGCCTTTTACAGCTTGTCCACATCCTCTTGGATGGCCACATTCTTCTCGAGACTAAACACTCGTCGTTTTTTATCTATCGGCGTAGCACCCTTGATGATGTTCAGCTAGTGGCATATAAATTTTGGATCAATTCCTAGCATATCTACATGAGTCCAGGAGAACACACTTTTCTGCTCTTTAAGGAATGTTATCAATTACTGCTTGAGGGATGGCTCTAAGATTGAACTAATTTGTGTGGTCCTTTTAATTCTTTCATCATCCAGCATAACTGTCTCAGTGACTTCCACAGACGGCCCTTTAACCAAATCAGCTTCCTCCATGGGATCCAGGGTCTCAATCTGGTAAGTGGTGGTGATTGTTTTCAACTCCTCTTGGTCGATAGATGTATAGTAGCTTTCTTTGGCCTCCAATTAATTCCCTTTTACTACACCAACACCGTAATGAGTGCAGAATTTTAGGCATTGGTGAAATATGGACGATACTACTTTAAATTTATTTAGGCCGACTCTATCGAGGATCATATTGTAGGCTGACTATATATTTTTAGGCATTGGTGAACTGTGGATGATACTGCACTAACACCGTAATGAGTGCAGAATTTTAGGCATTGGTGAACTATGGACGATACTACTTTAAATTTCTTTAGGCCGACTCTATTGAGGATCATATTGTAGGATGACTGTATATTTTTATCAATGAAGAAGAAACATATCTTCTCTATTCTGCTAGATGGCCAAGTGCCGATCAAAACTTCCTACTTGACAGTTCCCAAAGGATAGACCCTTTCCTCTAAGAAACCTATCAGAGGTCTATGAATAGCTTCTAGTCAATCCCAAACTATGGAAATAAATGAAAAACATAACATCAGTCGAGCTACCGTTGTCTACCAGGATCCTAGCAATCCTTGTTCATGTACTGTAAAGGTGAAGACCAGAGGATCGTCATGTGGGTAGAGTACTCCTGATAGATCATTCTTAGAAAAGCCAATGAGTAGCTTATTTTTATTCACCTTTCTGGTTCTGCCATCTACCTCATCTGATAAGTTGATCTGCCGAATGTAAGAACAAGCTTTGGCCTTATTCAAATAAGATTTTCTCCCAGTTGTTTTGTCACATCTGCCAGCATCTCCTCTTATAATAAAATGACAATCAAAGGATATCATTTTTATATCAAGCTATGGCTCTCGGGGTTTCTTTGCCAGGTCTGGATCATCTTCTGAATAATTACCTCGACCTCTCTTCTTGTCATCTCTACCTTTGCACGGGGGTTCTGTCATTTTTCTGGAATATCGATCTTCTGTCTAATCTACAAGCTACGTCTCCTTGCCCCGATGAATAAGAGATACAATTTCATTTTTTAGGGCGATGTAATTATCAGTGGTATGCCTGTGATCTTTATGAAATTCATATTACTTAGATTGATCCCTCCGATTAGGGGGTGATTTCAACTTCCCAGACCATTTTAAGTCTCTATTGCCCCTAATTTCCTCCAAGATGTGATGGACACCAATGGTGAGAGGAGTGTATTCTCATACTTCTTGGGCTTCTTAACTTTCTTATCTTTTTACTTCTTCTTCTCCGAACTCTTTTGATTGTCAGCTTTGGCTCCTAGAACTTGCTTGACAACCATAACTTCCTCGACGTTCATGATTTTACAAGATTTGACATTAATTCTGTCATGGTTTCAGGAGTTTCCTTCACCAATACATAATATAGTTTCTCGGGAAGCAATCCACTCATCAGAGCAATGATGGACGTCTTTTCTTCATAGTCAACCACTTCCAACTTCTCATTATTGAAGCGGGTAATATATACACGAGTAGTTTCTCCTGGTCATTGGTGAACACTTAATAAATGAGTTACTCTTTTAATAGGCTTAGATCCAAAATAGAAGTGGCTGATGAATAGTTTGACGAGCTGTTTAAAACTAAAAATTTATCCCCAGGGTAAATTCATGTACCAAATTTGGGCAGATCTAGTGATAGTGCTTGAGAACGCTCGGCAGCGCATCTCATCAAGGACATAATAGATATCAGCGACGACCTGATATTGTTCAACATGGAGGACGGGGTCCATCTTACCATCATATTTAGGAGTAACTATGGGTGGCTTGAATTTTTAAGGTGTGGAGAAATCCACAATGGTTGCAACGAAGGGAGACCCTTTCACAAAGCTTCTTTATAGGGGATTTTTAGTCTTAGGTATCTCTCCCAAGCGATCTTCTGGTCTCTATATTGATCATTTCCAAGAATGATTTTTTGTCTTAGATTGACTAAGGCAACTTGGACAACTCTACTGTGCGTTCATGATGAGCTCTCTTCCTAAGAAGTCTGCTCAACATGCACGGATCCCCGAATGCTAACTTTGGACCTGATTGATCCTTCACGATGCTCGACACGATGATCACGGGATCTAGCTAGCTCTCTATAATGGCCCTTAGTTGCTTGAGGACCAAGACGATCGAAGGTAGAAACCTTGCTTAACCTTTCCAAGGCACTCGACCGTTTTGGAGTAAGAGACTGCTCTTCATAGTGGTTAGTAGATCAAATTGAGGAAGTTGCTCCTGGACTGTAAGATCTATCACGTGGAGATTTAGAATATCCGCTCCTTACATTTCTAGGAGGTGGAGGTGGCATTTCCCTTTCGAGGGGATGGAGCAACGACATATCTTGCTTGAAGTGTTTGAGTTATCTGCCTCATTGTTTCTTGCATCGCCTCTTGTCCTTTAGCAAGGTTGAGTAAAATTCCTTGTGAATCCCCCCCGTCGGGGGGAGCAGAAAGAATAAAGGTGTTGCCCCCCAACCAGACTATTTTTTGAGATTTCAACCATCCTTCAGAAGAATTCAAGAATGGTTTTTTGAAAGAAATTAGTGAAAAATGACTATGGCTTTCCATTTCCCACAGACGACGTTAATCTGTTGATGTCTAAATTTGGAGAAGGCATTTAGAGTTTGATCTTAGCTCTAATTATCCAAACTTATAATCACAAATAAATAAATAAAGATAAAGAATAGAGAAGGTGCAAGAGACATGGTTAAATAATTTGACACACAACAATACACATTCTATCACATGCCCAATTAATTATAAAAATTATCGAGGAAAATTTATGAAATCGCATGTAAACTATTGATGTACGATTTTCTTAATTTACTAATACACTTTATTAAATCATTCTTTTCATTTTTATTAAATAAGATAATTTTTATATAAAGCATTTTTTTGTTTTAAAATAACAAAAAGCATTACAATTCCATTTTTGTCTAAATTGCAGAGTAAATGGGCTTCTAAATGCAGTATTTCATTAGTGAATCTGCCGGGGCCTATTATTTTTTCTCTTATTCGTCCCCATTTTAATAATAAAAAATAACCAAAAAATGTAGCTTGTTCTCTTTTCATCATAGTTTTTATTTATTGAGAATTCAAAATTTTAATTTTTTTATTTTTTTTGTACCATTGATTTATTAAAAAACAAAGAAATTGCTCGATTTTCCTCCGAGTTATTTTATATATAAAAAAATTTCCATCCCAATATTTGTTTACTAAAAAATTAAAACATTTTTCTCTCTCATCACTCTCCCACACTTTATATACTTAAAAACAAAAATAGTTTTTTTCGTCCCAATATATATTTACTATTTTTTTCCTATTTTTCCTCCAATTTTTCTATGAAAAAAAATAAAAAATGTCTTTTTCTCTCCTTTTTATCCCAGTATTTATGTATTATTTTTATTATATTTGTTTCTACATGAGTTTTTATTTATTAAAAAAGGAAGACTATCCCACACTCATTAAAGAGAATGGGTGGGAGGCTAGGGTTGGTGGGAGGAGAGGGAAGTCAAATTACATAGAGGGAAAAAGGAAAGTGAAAAAATCATAAGTTCTTGAATATTTACCTCAAATCTATGTCGATACATCATGTTTGCTTTGTATTTCATTATTGTTGAATCAAATTTAATGTTTTTTAATTGAAATCATGCATGGAATATCAAGTTTTTGATGGCGTATCAGGTAAATGGTCCACAAGATTAGTATCGTTTTTCTAATGTTGAAAAGTTAAATCCAACATATATATAAGGAAAGGAATATAAATGATTATTTGACTAAGACCTCTTGTGTGAACAAAAAATAAATTTTCCCTCATGCAGGGATGACCTGACATTTTTAGGACCTTAGATGAACTATCGAAGGGGGGACCTATACATTTTCATAAAACAATCATCTAAATTATTGAAAGTGTGTTATTCTCTCATTTTTTTTTGCTGCAAAACTATCAATTAAGTCATCAAAATTTATTTTTTAATAAATCTTTTTCAATTGATAACATAGATAATTAAATGTGCTAAGATATTAAAGTTTAATGTGTAAACAAGAACAATCCCCAAATCAATCACACGAGATTATTTTAAAGTGCTACAAAATAAACACCCCAAATTGGAACAAATAAATCATTATCAAAAAAATTTACATGATTTATTTTACTAAGAAAACTAACATAAACATGTAGAATTAAAATAAATAAGGAATACATACTTACAAGATCCAAATAATTGAGTATGAGCCGCTCCCTAATTTTTTACTTGAAATTAAATTGGCAACTATAATTCTGTTTTCTGTGTTTAAATACAATTCTAATAAAAATTTGCGTTTGACCACCTGTTTTTAAAAACAGAATTATAATATTTCTGTGTTATAATCAAGTTTTTCAGAAAACATGTTTAGGGTGTTTTATAACTTCTGTTTTTTATTTATCAACTCAAAATTATTCATCCTTAATATTTTCATGCAGTTATACCTTAATATATAATATACATACATAATACATTAATATATGTGTAATTCTTATAAATAAAAAATATATATGTAAATGTACACAAAATTACGTATGGAATAATATAAAGGTAAATAATATTATCAATAGATACATGATACTTATATACAGTTTTATACATGTATCATTAATGTATGGAATAATATAAAATATACATATAGTACATATATATTAAATAATATATAAATTCATGTATGTATATAATTTTATAGTGAATTATACATGCAATAGCATTATATATATATATATATATATACATGATTGCCAATTTTGTCAAATTTTCAAAAAACTGTATTTAAAAACAAGTTTACAAAATGCACACTAATAATTATAAAGACAGAAAATTGAATTTTAAAATTGTATTTAAAAGCATCGCTTAAATTGAGTTTTCTGAGTAACGAACCAAACGGGCTCTAGAATTTAAAACTCTAATTGAGAAGGTGAAAAAGAGAGAAAGATATGATTTTATTGTTTAGTGACTTCTTCAAAATAGCTAATTAGTACTTTGAGAGTGTGAGAAAGAGGGAAAGGTATGATTTTATTATTTAGTGGATTGGTGCTTTTGTGTTTGAGCGTATTTTTAGTTATTGAGTGGGCTTTTTAATTGGACCATTTTATAATTATTTTGGGCAATTGTAAGTGTAAGTGGATGTAATTTTATTTATTTTTGATCCCTTTTTATTTTGGGATTTGATTCAAATGTACCACATTTCATTTATTTTGGGGCCATTTTAAGTGTTCAACTCTAAATTATTTTTACTTATAGTTTTATACTTATCTGGGCTTGATGGCCTAACTGGCCTATAACATTAAACTAAAATATACATTAATTACAATTAAACTAATTAAATATTAATTAAAGAGTTAACAATCTTTACTACGTGAAGTTTCAAGTCAAAAAACACATTTGCTTAGCATAATTCTATAAATTATTGCTGGATAAAAATATTTTCAAATTTTGCAAGTGGGGGATTGTTGAAACGACTCATAGCTGTCAAGTGAAAAGTTTGAAAAGGAAAAGTGTTCCTTGTCCCACATCGGTGGGATGAGGACTTTTGCAAGAGTTAATATACATATGTTTTGGATCTTAAGGGAAAACTCTTTAGGTTGTAGATGTTTTGTGTGTAGGGGTGGGAGCCCAATGGGCCAAGTCACACACTCCCATGTCGTCATCATTGTCCGTTTGTCCGGTCTCGCTCGTGCCCGTGTTTGGGTCTGGGTTTGGGTCTTGGGTCTTGGGCTCATTAAGAAATAATTTTTTGGATAAATAAAATATTTTTTTGGTTTAAAAATTATTATTAACGGTAATTACTTCTGAAAAAACGTGGTGTATTAATTGTTGAAAATTTCCACCACTCAACACATTGTTTCGAATTTATCTCTCCAGCTTAGCACAATTCTATGAATTATTGCTCGATAAAAATATTTTCAAATTTTGCAAGTGGGGGATTGTTGGAACGATTCATAACTACAAGTGAAAAGTTTGAAAAGGAAAAGTGTCCCTTGTCCCACATCGGTGGGATGAGGACTTTTGCAAGAGTTAATATACATATGTTTTGGGTTTTAAGGGGAAGCTCTTTGCGCTTTAGATGTTTTGTGTATAGGGGTGAGAGCCCAATGGGCCAAGTCACACACTCCCGCGTCGTCATCGTTGTCCATTCGTCCGGTCCCGCTCGTGTCAGTGTTTGGGTCTGGGTCTTGGGCTCATTAAGAAATAATTTTTTGGACAAATAAATTATTATTTTCTTGGTTTAAAAATTATTATTAACGGTATTTAATTCCGAAAAAAGTGTGGTGTATTAATTGTTGAAAATTTCCACCACTCAACACGTTTTTTCGAATTTATCTCTCCACTAAACCACTTCCAACGTCCATTTTTTTTTGTTAAATAGAGGCTTTCAGCTTCCATTTTTACAGATGTCTCTGAAAAAAAATCTCACTGTTTTCTCTCTGGATTTTTTTTTCACTGTACTCACATAATAAATCCATTTGCGATTTATTATTAGACTCGAGCAATCAATACGAATGGATGTAGATAGACCGAATTGATTCTTGTATTTTATCAATTCATATTTTCTTATTATTGGATGTTGTTTTATCCTGGGGTGGCGAGACTGTTGAGACTGTCAGCACACATTTGGCAGAGCCGCAAAACACTTTAAAGAGAACAACGTTGTATGTGACTATACCGTGTTCCTGACTCTGATTTCTGGATGTATTTTGCTTTCGACAATTACAATTTGAATAATGATATACTTCCCGAACGGAAGTTATAGATTCAATACCCAAATCAATCATAATCTTTAATCTCTTTTTAAAACGCCATCCATTACGTCTCTCAAAATTTTTTAATGATAAAGTGTGAACTAATAAACTAAAGGATATTCTCTTCTTCTTTTTTTAAATTTATTTTACATTGATAAGTAATTAGACTTATGATTTATTTTCGGATCAATTACTAAAAAATCGCACAAATATTTTTTTTATACATATTTAGTTCAAGTTTTTTTCTTTTATTCTGAAAAGTCTCTCAAACACTCATTTAATCAATATTCACTTATTTTTAAAGGTTTGTGCCTCCCCCCCCCCCCCCCCCCCCCCCCCCGGTCGGATCTTCGGCGACCCTCACCGAAGCTCATTTTTTGAATGTTTTATGTGGTAAGGGACTTTTTGGAATAAAATAAAAAGGCTTGAGATAAACATGTACTAAAAAAATGTTCGAGTGACGATTCGGTATATGCCCCAATTATTTTTAAGTTAAATAAACTTTAAATTAAATAATATTTCATTGGGTTATTTTGGATTTGGTATATTGAAAAAATGAAAAAAACAGTCAATAGTGTCGCGTTTTTTTGGGTCGTGCTCGCGTTAGGCAAAAAAATAAAAATTTGTGTCACTTGCTGTTGTGTCTTAATTATGTCGTGTATGATAAAAAAAAAACTCGTGCTGTGCCTTACGCAACACAATTTAATTGACATATAACTAATTTTGACAAAAAAAAATTACTACCTAAAAAAAGATATAAACTGATTATAACAAAAAAAAAATTATCATCTAAAAAATTTAGCACCTGAAAAATTTGTGTCGTGTCATATCTTGTTTTAATTAAGGTCATGTATAATTAGGTAATAAAAATAAAATTTCTTATAACATCTTATTTTAATTTAGTCGTATTCGTGTTTTTTGTTTAATGGCTAAAATTTACATTTTAAGTATATAATATCTTGAGTTCAAAATAATGCACTTTGTTTAGGGATCCAAATGCAATTGAAAATGAAAAATTTTATTTGTACAGAAGTTTGTGTTTTGCGTGGACCACAGATCACTCAGAACTAATCAGTTTGGTATTGGGAGGGATCATTCGGTAAGCCTAGCCCCACTCTTAAAATTTTTGCCCCTGATTAATCTGTTACGTATACTATTGCCATCAATTGTTTTTGCAACTCAAATAAAGTTGATTTTGGCTTCTCACTTTTGGGTAAAATGATCAAGGCAGGTTATGAGCCTAACTGTGTAACATTGACCACTTTGCTCAAGGGTCTTTTTTTAAATGGTAGGCTTTCTGAAGCTCACATGTTTTTAGATGACATGGTTATGATTTTAATGCAAGAAAGTACGGTCCATAATTGCCGACCTACTATAAATTTAATCCAACATAAATCAGCTAATAAATCTGTATATTAAAAGAATTAATCTTAAGCTTTGTTCCAAATTGTAAAAGTCTAAAGTTCCAAACTGTAAAAGTCAGAATTTCAGTGGGTGCGTTCGCACCCACTCATCCTAGTGTAGCTCCGCCCATGGTAGACACCATTACTTGTTTTTGTAGTCAGCATTTGTTACAATCACAATCAGAACATAGATCAAAACAACAATCTATACACCCGAAACATGAGAGGGCGGCGCATAGCTGAGTGAGAACACCCGCGTATTGACCGTTCAGCCGAGAACACGCTTGGATGCAGCACATATCAAGCGCCTTGCTACAACAATTTCTAGCGGCTTTCATGATCAAATCTGTAGACTCATTTAACGTTGGTTCTACGGGTTCTGGACGACGATTCTCGGCAGTGGCATTCAAGTTGCCGAAGCCAATGCCCAGAATCCTCAGGATAATTATCTTCTTGCCACTCGAGTCATCTTCCTTCTGCACATCAATGTATTGTAAAGGGGAGGGGGGGGGGGGGGGGGGGGGGGGGGAAGCAGTTAGGACACACGTAAACCGTTCCAATTCAAAAAGCTCGAATTATTTTACTGCTTTTAGTTAGACCTTTAAGAGACTGTAACAACAAATTATTTGTGAATTTTAGTCGAGTATCTACGAATTTCATAAAATATGTGCAATATTTGCAAGTTATCCGTGCGAATTTCACAAGTATCTGAACTCCATTCAATTGTTTCTCTTTACCAAGGTGTTTTTCTTTTGTCAAAAAGAAAACTAAGGGAGCATTTGCTTTTTGTTAATATCTGAAAATCTGACTCTTAAAAATATGTTTGTTTTTGTGGCACAAAACCTCTCAATGAATGTCCCAAGTCTAATTTGTATTCAGTGTTGTTCAGATTCAAAAGCCCTTCTACCTCTTAACCATTAAGAGGAAAAATCATTAAGAGAAAAACGATAGTGAAACTCTGAAAGAAATAAAAGAAAAAACAATATCTAGTACTTCTTAAGTATGAATGGTACATATTCAAACTTAAGAGATATATACAAACAACCCGAAGTGAGCTTCACGAAGAAAAAATGTTTACATGGGTCCTCGTTAAAATTCTCGAATATATTTTTAGATCAAAACTGAATAAACTAGTCAACAACCATGTTTGTGAATGTAAAGAACACTCCATAGTCTCCTGCCGGTGAGATGTCTCTGAATTAAGACTGCGGTGAGCATGGACTTTTTTCTTAGATATTACAAAACTACATAACAAACAAAATTTCAAGAGCACTACTAGTGAAAATTGAAACCCTTCCACTCCACATGAAACAATTCTCATCACACGAGTGGCATAAAATATACAGGAACCAAATGTTATTTGATAAATATAGTGACTATTTTCTTCTCATCTCTAAAACAAATGAGAAGCATATACAGGCATACTCTTTTTCCCTCGTTTCTTGAATAGTATTGAACTATAGATAGTAGTTGGGTTTGATATATAATCAACCTTATATATCTTAAATTTGTTTGGTGTTGTTCATGATAAATCAAAGCATGGTAGGTTTAGGTTAAATATTAGTAGGTTACATACACTCAATAGGTTTGTTGCTTTTTATATAATTGCTTATCTTTTTATCTTTCTTTGGATTGTGGATGATGTAATAATGAATATGACACTCTCCCAACGAGTAAAACAATTCATGAGTATCAAAACCAGGCAATGAACAAGGACAAGCAGCTAGCTAGAATTCTCAGCAGTTGGTTGTTTCTTTTCTTTAATTTTTTAAAGACTACCAATCATTTTTTCTTCTTAATGGTTTAGATGACAAAGGGGCGTTGAACCCGAATTAGTCTAAATACATTCATTGAGATGCTATGAAGCATGGACTCGACACGTGATATGGGTCACAACACGTCTCAGGATACGTGATTTTTCCAAAAATGTAGGATACGACACGCTTGGACGCACATAATATATATATATATATATATATATATATATATACATATTAGTGAAATAAAACAGAATTTGTTTAGCAGAATACTAAAATATAAATACTTAACTTAAAATTCAATAGAATCACGTACAATAACAATACAAATTTAAAGAAGAAATTGAAAAAATTAAATAAAATCGGAAATAGAATGGATATGGTTTGCAAAAGTTAGGGTTTGTTTGAAACTTTTGCATCTAGATTAATCTTTTGTGAATGAATATGGCCTCTTCTTTTTCTTTTTATATATTATAATCAATGTTTTAAGTTATTAAATATTTGACCCCAATTAAAATTTTTAAAATACTAAAAAACTACCCCCAACATGTCCCTCAACGTGTCTTCCAAGTTCCATGACACTCTAGGACACAAGTGTCCTAATGTGTCCCCAGCGTGTCCCGTGTCCGACACGTGTCAAATAGGATGGCCTGCCTTTGGGGAGAGTGCTTGTGCTTCATAGTTCAGAGGTTTTATTTTTCACGAAAAACAAATACAGCAAAACAAATGTACCCAGTAGAGTAAGCAAAAGTATACCTCTGGTACCAGAACTGATTCGGAGGCTTGATTCCCTTTATCAGTCTGAATTAATATGAATCGGGTATACTCTGAAGGAAACCCTGTTTGTAGGCTCAATTTTGCCACCTACAACCAAGGAACAGCTCAAGAAATTGCATTTGATTTACATAAGATTATCGCACATATAAGGGTTGATGAAAAGGAAAACAATAACCTTTACTTTGCTGGTATACAAATTGATTTTAAGATGATTATAATTATATGACACATCAATAACCTACTCAGCAGTCCAAACATAACAGAAAACATTCGAGGAAGAAGTATATAAATTGATATAAAGGCGATTGAATTTGAACGGGATAAGCTGTAGCTAATACTGCTGCATAGATTTCTACTTTTTCTCAATAGAAAAACATTTCCTCCTTCGACCTTGTTTGATGGATCTTTATTTCAATAAAAACAATTGATTTTTCAAAAATGTTAAGTGCAACATCTCTGCAGTGAATATCAAGAAAGTAGAAACACACCTTTTCCTCTTGTTGATCACTTCCCGACAACCATGCCTTAGCCGTGAGTGTATCAATCTGCCTCCTTGCAAACACCTGATGAGGAAAACAACGATAAGGGGAAGAAAATGTGGATGCGATCAATGTAAAAGATGTGTACGCCGATTGGGAGCATGCACATGGATCGGGGCCAGGATTTGAAGAATCATCCAATTGTAATTTGTATTAATTTTGATGTAATAAATAAGGTCTATTCTAGTGGCAATTAGGGGTATTAAGGTATTTTATCTTAGGGTTATTTGTCCTTTAAGATCCAATAGTTAAGCATATTCTATTCTTGAGTCCAAAAGTTTTGCACATTTGCACTTCAGCCATTTTCACCTTTTGCAATGCTTAATAGAGAAAGAAGTGTCCCAAAAAATATTAAAAGAATCAGAAAAGGTGAAAATGTGCTCCAAAGTGACAATATGCTAAACTTTATACCCTAAACTAAAAATGCGCATAACTACTGGACCCTAAAGTGCATATAACCCTCTATCTTAGTAGGCTAACTTGCCGCCCAACTTCTTGGCCACCTATAAATACTTTGTAACCTCTCTTATGTGATCACCTCAAAATATAATATATATTCTTTTATAAGAGTAGGAAACCCTAATTTTTGAAATATGATATATAAGAATGAAGTGAGAACAGAAAACCCTAATTTTGGTGTAAAGTCTTCCGCTATGTGGGGAGTATACCCCCCAAAAGACTCCATTTTAGAAATCAACATCAATGGCTCCATGCCTCCATCCTAAAAGATTAATTGGTGCCTTTGAAATCATTGTAAAAAGCAATTGCAATGCGGATCAAGTAATTCATATAAAGCCCAACAGTGGATCCAAAAGAATTTGAAACATTACCCTGTCCAAAGGCATGTTCTCTGCATTTTGCACTTTCACATCTACCACAAACTTACTCGAATCCGCCAAGATGCCGCTAGCTTTTACAGAATCGGGAAATTTCCCACTATACCTGCCTGATACGACCAATGGACTTCCAGACAACAGGTCAGGGAGATTAATTGGGAACAGCTGCATCTCGGAACACATAAAATTAGCGTTAGCAACATGCCTGAAACATAGAATTAAACAAAAATGACATAAAGTCAAGTGACTAAACCATAGTTGGCTACTTTAGCATTATACATTTCAAAAGATGGTATATAAACAAGTAAGATTGTAATTTCACATAACTCATATGAGAAAATGATACATAGTTAAAAAAATAAATAATAGTGCATATGATCGTCATCAAAATTGTACCTTGTGAACTTTTTTAAGACAAAATACTGCTTATTTTTCCCTGCCCTGGCACAATTGATGCATAATTTGCTAGCATGAAAATCGACAACATAAGTTCAGCATGAAAAAGGCTTGCTAAATCAAGCCATGACTAATTCGATTGTCTGCGTTTCTTATTTTAAAGTTATAATCGTAGTAGAACAAAAATTATCCAAATAGACGATATATACAAGTACAAGTATTTAATTTAAATGGAGGAAATTGATCGAAATTTTTTGGTTGAGCCTATGACTTTTGTGTGATTGCGTGCATTGGCAATCACTTCAAAGGGTATCTCAAATTTCCTCTTGCATTGATCGAGCTTCTGCTGATGTTCAGGTGGGATCCCTATGATGAGAGGCGATCTTCAGTTTGAATTCTATGTTGTCACTGCTGTTCAGTGTCGGTGGTGCAAAGATAACACTTCGAGTTTTTATAATGGCAGGGAGACTGAAGCAGAATGTGCCAACAAGAAAATTGGCAAACTTGAGATTTATAGCGAAACATGGTTGGGATAATATTGCACTATTTTTTTGGATTACTGGGTCTTACGAGTTGAGAAGATCTTTGCAATCTTGATATTTACTAGTAGGGGTTGTATTTGATGGTATTTTACTTTAATACTTATGTTTAATTTGGTCATAGGAGGTGAAAGATTTTGTAATTTTATATTTCTAGCAGCACGAGACAAATCAGATTATTTGACTTTCATATTAAAATTAGGGTTAGCCTAACTGGTTATATATACAAGGGCGTGTTTTACATTTGGAGTTTTCCTTGGAAATTAATACTTTGGGGTGGATAAGAATGTATTCCATGGAAAATGATAAAATTATGGAGCACTTTTCATGTGTAACTATTGTTTCATGTAATGTATTTGAAATCAAGCCCCACAAAGTAAAAAGGGAACTAAAATAAATATTTTCCATGTAAAAGAAATCAACATCAATCAAATAGTCCCCAAGTGTTTTACTTTTTCTTCCTCATATTTTTTTCACCAACAAAACACTAATTTGGTACATTGATTTTCAAACCCGACTCTTAATTTGAGATGTCCTAATATAGAAAGTGTGCCTCTTAATTTGAGACAGAGAGAGTGGTAAAAAACTCCAGGGGAAATTAGAAATTTGGAAAGCAACCCAATTTGGATAATGGTCACTATTTACATGAACTATAAGGTAGGTCATAGGTGTAACCACGGAATATTAGTTTTGGTTGCAAATTTGCGAATTATCATAAAATAATGCAGTCTTGATGAGAAAAATACTGGTATAACTCCCAATAATGATCCAAACCACACTTAAGTCAATGCCTTGTGTTAAATGCAATCAACACAACAGTGACTAAACAGAAACGGATATACAGATAATATGAACATGACAAGAAACGTCATATATGTAACAGCTTCGCAAATTAATTACAATGATGAGGATTCATAGTAAGCAGATGAATGTCTCATTGTTGCAGTGGAAAGCTAACTTGGACCATAAAGTGCATCAATAAACAAAAGTTTGTCCCCCTCCCCAAGGGGAGAGACAGCGAGAGAGAAGATTATGGACCAGTGTACCTCAAAAGAATCAAGATGCTGTAGAGCCTCGATGGTTATGTTCGCAAGATGAACTGATGAAGCATTGTGAAAAAGCCTTTGCAATCGGAAGTTTATTGAATCTTGCACAGACGAAGAAAAGAAATATGAAATCAGATGGCTTACTGACCAAATTTTCCCCTCGTCAATGTTTGTAAATAATTATAAGAGTATCCAAATACTTGTACATTTCAGTTGAAATGCTCCTTATAGTTTAATTTATACATATTAAGCTTAGCCAGTAATAGTAACTCTTCTGGGAGTATCATCATTAATTCATTTCTTCCAGTAATTTATTTTATCAAAACTATCATAAAGACATGTATTCTATTTTGTAAGGTCATCTGATCTTCTAATTTTTTGGGAACTATTGGACACTGTCCCAATATGAAGACATTTTAGTGAAACTCAATATCTTTGCACTTCAATGTAAAGTCCCTTGCACTGATATTTTAAACTCCACGATGATATTTCAGAATCCGTATTTCTTTTACAGTTTCGATGATACTTTATGTAGCGAAAGTATTTTATTAAAGACCAGACACTAAAGTTTTTACAAAAGCAGGGAGTGAACACCAAAGTTCTAAAAACACAGGTTTTTTACTAAGCTGTCCAAGTCTTAGGGACCGAAGACTAAATCACTCTCTATATTGGAATCAGAAACAAAGTTTCTTGAAACTAATAGGAATTATAAGATAAAAGGGGGATATGGGTTGACATATCCCACAAAAAATTGAAGTTTAAGGATATCCAAGAGAACAAACAAAATAATCCTCAATAAATTTACAAGTCATTTGCTTTAATAATATACAAATTTACATAGATATAATGTCTTGTTAATTGATAAGATATGGGGCTAAAAGTCAACATAGGTGGAGCCTTATGGCTATGGTATTGCTATTTGTTCAAGTGTTTAAAATTGAAAGGAAAACGTAGTACTATTTTTTTATACACGGAAATGGATCTAACAATAATATGCCAATGAACCTAGAAAGGAACTATAAAAATATTTTGGAAACTCAGCTATAATTTCTATTTCCAATGAAGAGAAACCTTTTCTTTGAAGGAAATTTTATAAAAGGAATAAGTAGATGATATTCATTTTTATAACTTGGGGTATAAGTAGATAATATTTTCTTATCTTATTAGGTAAAATAGATTAGCAATAACTTAATCGTCCCAGAACTTCCCTATGGTAATTTCACTAATATACTGCCTCTTTGTTTTTATTTAACTTCTTTTACAAACCACATCAAGTTCTCAGCAGAAAATCTGAGCTTGTTTAGCATTATGATTGTTAGTTTTAAGTTTTATTGTGAAGAATTAGATTTCCATCGCAACATTACTGCAGGCCTTACAGCCTTCTACGAAGGTGTTGAATAGCAATTCCGGAGCAAGCCCATCAACTAACAAAGTTGATTGTCGCAACTAAGCTCCAAACCAGTAACTTCTTGTTTAGTTACTGTCAGAAAAATAACAGCATTGTTTTCACATACGCTGCATTAACTAAATCAACAGGAAAAGTAATATATGATTATGGTGAGGAAGACAGAGAATGTTGATATCATTACTTAGTGCAACTGACCTATATCATAAGCGGCATCATAGTAACCCCTCCCGATTTGTGCTAGCATTTTAAGGAAGTAATGATTGCAATATGAACCTGGAAAGGAAGCACACAATTAAATCGGTTAAAAACATATAAATAGAGACACTGCATGATTGCAGCATATAGTGACCATGCTTGAAACACAGATGTAATGGAAAAATAAGAAGGGTTACAAATATATTCAGGAGAATTTAGGGCACAATAAAATGGTGACAAGGTGAGAAACTAGTGTCTAACATGGTCCTGGAATGGGTTAAAAATATATTCAGGAGTGTTGGATTTCATGTTATTTTGTATTTTTCCATTTATATTTGGGCCGATTATATGTTGGACTTTAGGTGTTTTTAGTCTTCTTTATTTCCGTATCATGTATGCTGTTAAACCATTAATATATTAGTATAAATTATTTGAACCCCATTTGAGTAAGCCTACATCACAAAATCCTCTTGGTATCAGAGTTGGACCCTCCTCTTTTCAAAACAAGTACTAACACTAACCCTAACAATAATCAAACCCTAACCCTAATTCTATCGTAACCCTAACAGCCTCATTCAGGTTGTCCACAAACCCTAGAAGGGTCACGACCCTCCGTCTGGCACAAACCCTGGAAGGGTCGCAGCTTGGCTCCATTGCCACCAGGGTGTCCGACCCAGCTGTGGCTGCTAGGTTTTGATGAGTAGTGTTATTTTGGTACTTCTGCTCTTTTTTTGGATAGCCAAACCCTAGATCAAGGGGTTCTCTTGCCCTTTACCCTTTTGATAATAACATTCAAAAGATGGGGGTGCATATTGCATCCCAATGTAGATGTTGTTCCAAGTTAGTAGAAGATATGCCTCATTTGCTCATTCAAGGACCCATTGCTTGTGTAGTCTGGAAGTATTGTGCAGATTTGCTTGGCATAAAGCTCAACTTCTCCTCCCTCAATACCATGATCATGTCTTGGTGGATGGGAAAGCAAAGAACTGATTACATAAAATTCCTCTTTGAGATTATTTCTGGTTCAGTGTTATGGGAAATTTTGATTAGTAGAAATCGAAGTATATATGAAGGTAATTCAAATGAACTGCAGCATGACCATTAATAAGGCCTGCCAACTTATCTCATCCTCTAGTTCAAATATAACATTCAAATCTCCTAATCCTCAAAATGGTTTTCTTCATCAGATATTCATGCTCGAGTTTGAGACAAGGCAATACAAGACTATCCAGTTAGTGAAATGGTCCAATCCTCCTCAAGGCTTCTTTAAACACAACATTGATCGTGCTTCTAAAGGGAATCCAGGCTTGTCAGGATCTGGTGGTATCATTAGAGACAATCATGGTCTATTTATTCAAGCTTTCTCAGCTTTTGAAGGTGAAAGTACCAATAACAAAGCAGAATGCATGGCTATATTAAGGGGATTGCATCTATGTTCATCTTTAAACCTTTTAAATGTCATTGTGGAATCAGATTCTAAACTCATAATTAATGTGCTAAATGATATTATTGAAAAACCTCCTAGTATGTTTGATTTGATTCACTTTGATGTGTGGGGGTCATCCCTTGTTACATTTTATTCTGGTCATCGCTATTATGTGACCTTTATTTATGATTACTCTCGATGTACTTGATGTATCTTCTTAAAAAGAAATTTGATGTTCTTTCCTTATTTGTTCAATTTCTCCAAATGATTAAAACGGTGGTTCATAATACCCACTCCGATAATGGGCGTGAGTATGTTTCCAATGAGTTTAGGTCTCAACTTAATAAAAAAGGGATCTTGCATTAACTCACTTATTCATATACCCCAAAACAAAATAGGGTGGTTGAACGTACAAATCCCCAACTAATGAGAGTATCTCAATGCTTGTTGAATGGTATGAAGGTGCCAAAATCCTATTGGCATCTTACTCTCCTTACTGCCACTTTTATCATAAATTGTAACCCAAGTCGAGTTTTAAAGGGAAGGCGCCTCCCCAGTGCCTTCAACCCTATAGCACTACATTTCAGATTCTTCCTCGTGTGATGTACTTATTTTGTTCATGATCATAGTCCCTCTCGGACCAAACTTGTTAATAAAGGTATTCGGTGCATTTTTGTTGGATACTCCTTAATGTCTAAGGAGTATCGGTGCTATGATTTGGTATCAAAACACATGTTTCATTCCCTTGATGTCACTTTTCATAAGCGTATCCCATTTTATGGGCGCGGTATCACTTTACCAGCTCCTACCCCTTGCCTCCGGTTGACGAGGCTCCTCCCGTAGCTCATCCCATTCCAATGTTTAATAAGGCTCCTACTTTTGATCCTCTCGAGCCTACTTTACAGGTATATTCTTGTCGCCCTCGGTCACCTGTGCGAGTTCCCTCTCCGGACACAGGCATCACAAATTCTCCTTTACCATCTCAATATCCTTCTCGTTTTCGGCGCCCCCTTCCCAATATGGTCATGCTTGTAGCACCAACTACTCTGTATTCCAGCACATTTTATATAATGGCCTTTCAGGACTCTATTGAGCCTACTTTGACCAACTCAACTCCATCTCTATTTCTTGTTCTGTGGCTGAGGCTCTTCAGAATCCTAAGTGGGTGGACCCAATGAAAGTCGAGATGGATGCTTTGGATATACCTGACACTTGGGAGCTTGTGTCCCAATCTCCCGACGAAAAGACAGTTGGATGCAAATGGGTTTTTAGTGTGAAGTATTTAGGCGATGGCTCCATTGATAGTTATAAGGCGAGACTAGACCCTAAGGGATTCACTAAGATTCTCGGGAAAGATTTTGGTGCTACTTTTGCCTAAGTTGCCAAGCTTACTTCTGTGCGACTTCTCATCTCTATTGCAGCATCCCACTCTTAGCCTTCACATCAGTTGGATATCAGGAATGCTTTTTCTCATGGAGATTTATCCGAGACTATCTATACGGATCCTCCTCCAGGTTTTCGAGCTGAGGGGAAGTATATCAGGAAAGTATGTAGGATTCGAAAGTCTCTGTATGGCCTCAAGTAGTCACCACGGGTGTGGCTCAATAGAATCAGTGAGATGATTACCTCGATAGGCTTAACTTGATGTCACTCTAATCCTACAAGCACTTTTTGTTGTTAGCCCGATTGTAGATGCATCATCTTGTTGGTTTGTGTGGACAACATTATTATTACGGGGGATGTATCTGATGGGATTGCTCGAGTTGAACGAGACATTGGGAGAGTGTTTAATGTGAAGGATTTAGGTCCACTCCGCTAATTTCTTGGGATTGAGGTAGCCTGGTCTCAACGTGTGATTTACCTAGCTCAACAAATGTCACCCTACCTCCACTACGATGGTCCCTAATGTAAAGCTCTTGGCGCTCTTGACTGAGACTAGTGATTTGATCCCGATCCTTCTGTTTATCAGAGATTGGTTGGTCGCCTTATCTAATTGACTACACAATGCCAGATTTTGCGTCTGTTGTGAGTATGGTTAGTCGATTTATGCATGCTCCACGCAATGCACATATAGATGTCGTCTACCATATCTTGAGATACCAGAAGTCTTCTCCAGGTCTTGGGTTGTTTTATGCATCAATAAGTCAAAAATGGCTCTCTTGTTTCACTGATGCGGAAGATTAATAGACGCTCCACTTCAAGTTTCTGTAGTTTTTATGGTTCTCATCTCATATCATGGAAAAGCTAAAAGAAGGACGTAGTTTCTAGATCTTCTGAGGCTGAATATCGTGCAATGGCTTAGGAGAAATGTGAGCTCTTGTGGCTGCGATCCATTTCGGGAGAATTGGGTTTTGTGGAGAAAGGATTGTCGGAATTATTTTGTGATAATATATTGGCCATTATGCTCTCATCAGATTATGTGCTTCATGAAAGAACAATGCACATAACTTTCTCCGAGAAAAAGTGAGGTTTGTGTTTTTGTCTCATCTTCATTGCAGAATTGTTCACCAAATCAGTTGGGCTAGCTCTACTTCAGTCTTCCATTAGTAAGTTGGGCTTAGTTGACATATTCGCTCCAGCTTGAGGGGGAGTGTCGGATTTCATATTATTTTGTATTTTTCCTTTTATATTTGAGCGCGTTATGTGTTGGTGACGTAAACTACACATCAAAGGCTCAAAACAAAACAAACACCAATTCGAGAGAGAGAAACTCAGAATTTCTAATATTAAAAAATGAAGGAATGTCCTCAAATGAGGAGTACATGGGTATTTATATGGGGGGAACTACTTACTAGCTAAGTAATAATCTAAAAGACTAAAAAAGATAATCATCAACAAAAATATACCTAATTACTCCTAAACATGCTTGGAGACCAATTAAAAAGCGTAAAAGGAAATAAAAGAACTAAAATAAAAGGAAAACGAATAAGAAATATTAAAATGACAAATAAGCCCTAAGATAATAGGAAATAAACCCATTCGCATCACTCTAACCGTCTTCAGAAAAGGTTCATCCTCGAACTTGAAGGGCAAGTTGCAACGCAGTTAGGCCTTTTTCCATGAATTCTTCAATTTGAAACGGGAGGCGCCCTCATACGCGACTCGAAGAAACCCAAAAATTTTAGGCAAAAATGCAAGGGGGGTTAGGTTTTCCTGATTTAGAGTCTGTCCGCACGGGTCGACGAACTAAATTTGACTACGTGGGCCGCCTGAACCACCGATGAGGTCGGAGTTTTCCTGGTTCGGGGTTCTTGAATTTGCGTCACAGGGTTCGGTATTCCCGGGTAGGCCAGGCGTTAAGTTTTTTCTGAAGGGGTCGGAAATCTCCATTTGGCCGAGGAGTGATGATTTTTTCGGATTGCCCGAGGGGCTCGGGTTTCTGCCCATTTCCACATAGTTCGTCTGTTTCATCGGGGCCGGGAAGGCCGGAGTCACCGTCAATTTTTTTGAAAAGGAGTTGAAAGAGGGCATCAAATTTCTTGTTAAATTCTTGAATGCTTTCTCTCAAGCCTTGATGGCTATTCCTCAATTCTTGAATCTCCTCTTATTGTTGTTTGGATATCTTCGGAGCCATTGATAATTTAGCGTACGATTTGTTGATAATCGACACACCAATACACCAATGTTGGAGCAGCACCCGCTCTGATACTAATTTGACATAAACTACACGTCAAAGGCTCAAAACAAAACAAACACCAATTCTAGAGAGAGAAACTAAGAATTTCTTATATTACAAAATTAAGGAATGTCTATTTATATGGGGGGAATTACTTACCTAAAAGACTAAAAAGGGCAATCATTAACAAAAATATATCTAAAATTAGCCCCAAACATGCTTGGAGACCAATTAAAAGACATAAAAGGAAATAAAAGAATTAAAATAAAAGGAAAACTAATAAAAAATATTAAAATGACAGATAAGCCCTAAAGTAAAAGGAAATAAACCCATTCCCATCAATTGGGCTTTAGGTGTTTTTAGTCTTCTTTATATTCGTATTACGTATGTTCTAGAACCATCCATATATTAGTATAAATACATTTATTTGGTCCCCTTTTGTGTAAGCCATTACATAAAAAAATCCTTCTAGGAGAAATCGGGGTACAATAAAATGGTGACAAGGTGAGAGAATATTGTTTAACATGGTCCTGGCATGTGCAAGAATAGTAAACACACCGAGAGAACTTTTGATATTGCACCTAGACCTGTCAATGGGTCGTGTCGAGTCGTGTTCGTGTCGTTTTTTATCGTGTTCGGGTCTTATTGGGTTCGTGTCTAAACGGGTGACTTTTTTATCGTGTGAAAAAATCATATCCAAACCTGACCCGTTATGTTAACGTATCGTGTTCACTCGTTAATACCCATTAAGATAATTAACTATTTTGAATTGTATAAAAGTTGACATATTATCTCATTTTTGAACCCAAGTAGACCCATTTATTCATTGACATTACTAAATCTCTCATTTAGTAAAATTCATTATGATTAAATTAACATTATGCCATATAAATTATTTATAAGTTTGAAGAGTATATCTTATATACTTAAATTAATGGGTCATGACGGGTCTTATCGGGTATTAACGGATGAAGGGGGTTAACACTAACCCGACCCGTTAACTATAGCGGGTTGTCACTGATATGACATGAACCCATTAAGGGTCAACCCATTAACCTATAACTTCGTGTCGTGTTATCGTGTCGTGCCTCATTTTGCCAAGTGTAATTGCACCCATGTTTAGACCCATTGTTTGTGCTTTGACCCCACTTTTTAGAACTCTGCTGCTATCACGACTGGGTACAAATACAAAAAATGTATCAGAAGACATTAAACCCTATTTTATCATGGGCATGCTAGGACTTAATGAGACTTAATAATATTTACTAATGGCAGGGTGCAAACACATATTTCAAAAAATGGGTCAAAATTTAGGGTGAAGTCAAATTTTTCCCATACAACAATGGTACTCAGTGACATGGTTTAGTTTGAAGGTTCATCTGTGGACAAACGGAATAACATAAATATGGGCTTCGATGTAAATAAAAAGGGGAAATTCAGTTGATATCATAAGATTCATGCACATACACGCCTGCCATGCACTTACTTTCCCTAATCCACCTGTTCATGAAATACACCTGTACATGTTGCACATGGAGACCAAGACACAACAATTCTGCTGACATATTTATGAGATCATACTAAAAGACTTCTAAGTTCTAACAATACCAATGCTCCAAAATAACAAAAAGTCTAACCAATGCCAAATGTGCAGATTCGAGGACAACTCAGTCCTCCAGATGTGAGGTGACATTTCATAGCATTACAAATGTTCCTTTCATCCTCAACAGCCCCATCAGTAATAAGGAAAATGAGAGGAATTGTGTCAACAGTCTTGGCCACCATCTCTAGCGCCTGAAATAAGCAGACCACGACCAAGAACAAATTCATTTTTCAGACAGTTCAAATTAGTATAATTGAGAATGTCAACAAATCAATTTCAAGAATGTGCAAGTAAGAATGCATTACCTAATTAGGTATAAACAAATAAAAGTTTATTATTTGCATTTAAATTTTCCTGTTACATTTATTTTTGATAACCAGGTATCCTTCCTTTTTCTTGTTGGTGGAGTATAAATGGCCATTATATTGTGATCGATTCGACATTAAAACCAATGCTAAGCACAAGAGCAAAACATAACTGGAAAATATTTAAGGGTAACACAAAAGATGTCGAGAATTTGTAATTACCTGATTTAGAGGAAGCAACATATTTGTACCCCCCTCTGCAATAAATTTCATGTCAATCCATTGATTAGCCTTTTCAATTGTGTCTTCAGTAGCCAGTTCCATTGATGATGAGAATAACAATGTATTGTTATTGAACGCTATAATGTTAAAAGAATCTACTGCGTTGAGCTTAGACAGAGCTGCTAATAACCCATCTTTGACATTCTCAAGGGGGCCTTCCCGCATGCTGGCACTTATGTCAACTATAAATACTATATCTTTCCTGAAGACCTATCAGAGTCACAAAAATGGCGTGAGGATAGATATCTAACCATAAGTTAACAGTAAAATTGTTAAGACATAAAAATTCACATGGTGTAAACCATATTAAGGCTTTGATACTGATGAGTAAACAATAATGGAAGTACTCTGGGTAGTGTTCCAAACTTGAAGAATTAAAGCTTTGCAACCTCATAAGCAGATAACAGCAATAAAAAAACATGTTTTGATGTGTAGTTAAGAGCGGAAGAGATTTGATTTAATCTAAACTACACAACAAGAACAACAACAATGATTTTAGAGGCAAATTACCTATTTCTCTCTATAATTCTCATTCATCTCAAGAGTAGTAGAGGTAACCCTTAAAAGTAATATGACAAATATGGTACACTAGAATATTCTAGAGGAATAATCTAGTGTGCCTCTATAAAATGGATAATTCTAGGCTGACACATAAAATTGGACACATTTTTTAGATACATTGACGTGTCGCATTTGCATTGGCCCGTGTCTGGGGTCCACGCCAGTGGGGACCATGTGGAGCCCAGACACGAGCTAATGTAAATGCGATACATCAGTGTGTCTAAAACATGTGTCCAATTTTGTGTGTCAGTGTAGAAAGACCCCGATAAAATATGATAGTCATCACTCTCCCCCATGAAAAGTTGGCATATAGTCCCTATATTGGCAATCGAGATCGGGAACAATGCGCTGTTGAATGGCCTCAGTAACCCAAATGTCCTCAACCTCAAGGCGTCCATGCGAGTGTAGTCGTCGGACGGGAAATTGACAAACTCAGAAGCTAGGACTCCATCAACACGGTGGACGTGGGAACAGGCGGGGCCTCCTATGTGCATTCCACATAATGGTGAGAAGTTGGTAACGCTAAAGGTGCGGTGCATGGGGGACTCAACCGCAAATTGACCTCATAAGCGCTAATCCCCACATCAATGAATCACCGAGAATGGACCAAAATAGCGCATTTGAAGCTTGCTTTGGCAACGGGTCTTCTGAAGGTAAACCATTACAAACTACCCGGGTTGAAACACGAGTGCGCAATGGTGTGCCTTCGCGTGATCCTTCTATGTGTCATACATACTGATGTAAATAATAAAGGGGGGTATATTTGTAATTTTTCTTTCTTTATCTTTTGTCACACTAGTCCTATTTCAGTGCTTACATATTATTGTTAGGATAGAAGCTTCTAGAAGACACCATTAGAGTTGTCATGAACGACAATTCATGATAACTCAAACATAGCTAGCAAAACCAAAGGAGCTTGCCCCAATGGTTACCGACCCTTGGTTGCAAGAGGTCGGGAGTTCAAGTCCCTTTCCCTCCTCCCCCTCCCCCTAGGGCTTGAACTAGGCCAAAAAAAAAGCATAGCTAGCACCTTCTAGAAACCTCTTACAATGCCTATAAATGTACCCATTACCCATTGGAAAGACAGATATCTTTGAATTGGTAACAAAATTTCAGATGTGTGCTTGTGTTTTTGTCACTTCTTTGGATTAAATTTTGGATGTTTGCATCTAATTGGTATCAAAGTTTGGCAACACGTCTCGTGTGTGTCCCCCTTTCATCACCACTAATGGGTCCATGGAAGAAAATTCACACGGGTGTTCGTAGTCGCCGTTGTAATGAACACGCCGAGTGGTTTGTTGCGAGCCAACCGGATGCTATCACCCAATTGTCGTCCGATGAGGAGCTATTGCAAGCAGTTGCAATGGTCATTGTCCTATAACGATGGCCATCGAAAAATCCTCCATCGTTACAGCCCCAAATTATTTCCCGAACTTTTTCCGGTGCAAACCCTAACTGCTACAAACCCCAGGCCTACGACATCCCTTCTCAACCCCTCCACCCCCACCAACTTCTAATCAAAATCACAACCTCACCCCACGTTGCGAAACACCATGAAATCCAACCCTAACCTGTTGCGTACCATCATATTTGTCATCGTTTGAGACAAAAGATGATGAATCTAACCCTAATTCGGAAGAAGAAATCGTGTATGATGAAATGATAATGAATCAAAAATTGAATGAAGATGTAGATGTGGCCCAGAGGAGAACAACCTTTTTACAATTCTTGGCCTCCGACGAAGTTGTTTTAAATGACGACCACCTCTCGACATCAGTGATCTCGAGCCCTAACAATGGTTAATTTGACTACCAAAAGGTCATTGTTGTTGTGGATAGGGTTGTGACGTTGAGATTGATGAAAATAAGTACGAAAACAACGAAGGTCCAAGGAGAACCTTAATGAGGATGCAAACTGAAGTGGTGGGTCTGATATGTTTGGAGGCTTATCCAAGAAGTTGAATCTAAATGTTGGGTTATAGAGGATTTGTGAAACAAAAGTGGACAATGGGCTTCATTTTGAAGCAACTGAACTCACTAAAGAGCATATTATGCTAAATTTATTTATACAAAAATTGGATCATATCTTTGATAATATTGAAGCGGTTGGTTTCAATCTTTTGACCATAATCTGAAAAGAATGATTTTGATGTAATCTAGGGTGCGGAAGCATATAAAAAAAGAAGTTATCTACACAACAACAACAACAACTTGGAAAATGGAAGTAGTCTTTTTATTTCTCTCTCTACGCTTTCAATCTCAAAATGGCAAAAGTAATACAATGAGGGGCTCAATAGCTATTTATATTAAAAGGGTATAAAAGGGAAAAAATAGAATAAATGCTAAAAAAAGACGACTATATCCCTACGCTCTTGCATCATTCTCCCCCTCTTGAGAGGAATCCATATATGCTAAGTACTGGCGAAGGAAATCGGGATCAACATGCTGCAAGGTAGCCTCAGTAATCCAAGAGTCCTCCGCCTCAGGGCGTCCAACCCAACGGACCAAATAGCATGTGTAGTCGCCCGATGCAGAAGAGACAAATGCGGAATCAAGTATACCCTCAATACGATCAACATGGGAACGGACTGGCTGAGTCGAGGATGAGGGAAGAGGAATGGGAGGGGAATGGGTGCCTCGGAAAGGAGAAAGGTCCGCCACATTAAATGTGCGGTGCATTCGAAACTCCGAATGAAGGTCGACCTCATAAGCATTCGGCCCACAAGCTCGAATAATAGGAAAAGGGCCAAAACGTCTCATAAGAAGCTTGTTCCCTTTGCCAAAACGTCATGCTTTCTGGAGGTACACCATAACTAAATCACCGGGCTGAAAAGAAACAAAACGGCGATGCGCACCAGCCGCCTCTTTGTAAGAGGCGTAGATGGTCTGTAGATGCGTACGGACGTCGGCCTGGATGGATGTCAAGTGCGCCGCAAACTCCTCTACGAAGGGGCACATAAGAACTGTCGGTGGTAGCTCAACGAGGTCAATGGGCATTGTTAGGGACTGACCCAACACAATCTGGAAGGGGGAGAAACCTATAGAACGGTTGACTGCATTGTTGAAAGCAAACTCGGACTGTGCAATCACAATATCTCACCTACAGGGGTGCTCGGAGGTCAAACAACGCAAAAGGTCTCCCACACTCTTATTGACCACCTCTGTCTGTCCGTTGGTCTGGGGATGAAAGGCAGTCGAAAACTGGAGCTCTGTCCGTAATAAGTGTCATAAGGTCTGCCAGAAATTTCCGGTAAAGCATACATCGCGATTGGATGTGATGCTGTGGGGAACACCATGTACGCGGACAATCTCTCGGAAGAACAAGGACGCGACATGAGAAGGATTGTCGTACGAGAACACTATATAATATGAGATATCTTGGAGAATCGGTCAACAACTACCATGATAGAATCATGCCTACTGGAAGTACGAGGGAGGCCCACAATGAAATCCATCAAAACGTCTTGCCATGGGCGAATGGGTATTGGAAGTGAAGTGTACAAACCTGCATTGGAATGCTGCCCCTTGACCGTCTGGCAGGTATAACAACGCCCGATGAAGGCGTTAGTATCCCGCCTCGTCGTTGGCCAATAGAAACGGTCTCGCAACAACACATGGGTGCGTGCCTGCCCCAAGTGACCTGCTCATCCGCCCCCATGAACCTCAGAAACCGGTCCCACGATGTACAAAGCCATCCTGTAATAGGTACTCACCCGATGCCCCATTGCCTTGCTGACATGCGGTATAAATCGGTCCCAAATCCACATCGGTCGGGTAGAGGCCTCGAATCTCATCAAATCCAAAAAAACTTGACTCCTCAAAGTCACCAAAGCATGAGCTCGCCGGCTAAGTGCATCCGCTACTAGATTCTCGTAACCGGGCTTGTACTATAGGTGGAAAGTGTAATGCTGAAGATATGCAGTCCACTTGGCGTGTCTGTCGCTAACACGTCACTGGGTATAAAGGAATCGCAAGGCCTCATGGTCAGATTTGATCACAAACTGCTTATGTAAGAGATAAGGTGACCAAAACTTCACGACTGCATAGAACTCCAAGTCATACGTAGAATAGTGTAAGGCCGCTCCAGTCAACTTTTGGCTAAAAAAGGCAATGAGCTTTCCATTCTGGCTCAAGACTGCCCCCACCCCAGTCTTGCAAGCATCGCAAGACAACTGATCAAAGTCCGGCAAGGAGAGGATAGGAGTAGTCGTCATTAACTCCTTTATGCGCTTGAAGGCCCGCTCGGCCTCCTTGGTCCATCTGAATTTGGCGCTCGAAGAATTTCTCATTAATTCCGTGATCGGGGCCATGACGGTGTTAAATCCTGCTATGAACTGTCGATAAAACCCGGCAAGCCTATGAAACAAGTGTACACATGTCGGTAAAAGAACCCAACAAACTCTGAACACAATGTGGAACAGGTGCCTCAGGAGTGGTAGTGGAGCTAATAAGGGCATAACACAATCCTGTCTCTAACGCCTCAGTGGCTAAGTCCTCGTGTGAAATTACAAGGGCGGAAGGTCGAGACATTGGTAATGGTCGCATGAGGCTAAGAAGAAAGTCCCTCCCCTCGTTTGTAAATGAACAAGGGTTGGCACGACCATCATGTATGCTACATTGATCAAATTATCATGGCCTACCCAAAAGAAGATGGCATACTCGCATATCCACCACGGTACATGGAACCTCATCACAATAGTCTCCAATGGAAAAAATCACTCGACACTGTCAGCTAGGAGCTAGGGTGGCTTCGTTTTTCAACCACCCAATATGACACGGGGTAGACAATGATTCGGTGGGAAGGTTGAGCTTGTCTACCATCTCTTGCGCAACCAAATTATCACTAGCCCCTCCATCAATAATCACCGTACATAGGTGCACCGCGTAAAAAAAATGCTCGATCGGATCCAAGTGTCGTCACTAAGTGGGGATGCTTGTGGATTTACGGGGGTGATCACCATCACGGTGTGCATATAAGCGGTAGAAATTCCCACACGTTTCGCGTCTTAATGGCAAAATAACTCCCGTCGTCGACAAATAGATTGAGCGGAGGCTAGCGGTACATGGGGTGGAATAGGAAGGATTCCGAGGGATGGACATCCTTTGTAGATAGGGTTGGGTTGATTATTTGGTTCTTGGGTGTTTGGTTTAGGGTTTATAGGGTTACAATAAGAAATTGGAGTGGAGTTGGGTGTTTCAGAGGGTCGGGATGGGCTGTTGGTTGAACCGACGGTAAAGAGGGGTTGATCTAGATGGTTCAGAGGTTCGGCCGGCTTGACTGGCTACCGGTGGCTGATCCGACTGTTTTTTGGGGGGTTTCGGCAGTTTGCGGCTTCAGTCGGCAGCCATTAGGACTGCCCGACCTTCGGCAGTTTGCGGTTTGGGTATTTGGGATGTGTGGTTTTGAATTAAGTAGGGTTTGGGTAGATTCAGAAGGAGTATCAATGAATTTAGCAGTGTTTTATATAGCTCGCTATCGCGAACGCAATAGCGTGCTACTGCCTTTTGCGACGGGAAAAGGCAACGCAAATGGGTCTGCTAACTTGAATGCTGTTGTTGTGTGCGCTATTGGGCGCAATTTGGCGCGATTTAGCGCAAAAGTGCGCAAACCCGTGCTATAGCCACGCGATGCATGTTTTTTCTTAAACACTCTAGCTTACCAAAACGGCGTCATTTTGGCAAGTACAAGGGTTAAAAAAAAACATATATGAAGATTACAAGGCGGTGGACCAGCGGTCCATAAATGAAAACATCAAGAAAAACAGAAAAACAATATTCACAAAAAAGAAGATGAAACCATATTTACAAAATAATTTATGTTCCAAGTAGCAATTCTGCTTACAACTTGACCTGGATTTTTGGATATCCAGTCTAGTTTTCAGCCTTAGCATCTAGGTGTATGGATGGGTCAAAAGATGCCTGCTTTGACCCTAGCCTAGTGAAAAAATTATTCCTCCAGAATTTAAAAATAACCTACAGCTGAAGGCAAAATGAAGCGGAAAGCATTCTTATTCAAAAGTCATAAAACAGCAAATGTTGATTTTGGCTCTCCTATTTTTCAGTTTTGGTTTATTTACAAATTTGCCATTTTGGCTCAAATCTATAAATACAAGTGTTATTTCTAGGTTTTTAGAGAGGACAAGTTTGAGAGCTATTTTGTGAGTTATCAAAGCTAAAGAGAGATAGAGCTCCCATTTGAGGGGTGAGTTCTTGTGAGGTTGTGAGTGACTTTCTAAGAGAAATAAATTGTGTGTGTGTATGACCTTTGGGTTCCTCCATTTATCTATAGAAAGAAGAAATCCTCCTTGGTGGATGTAGCCCAAATTTGGGTGAACCACGGTATATCGTTGTTGTTTTGCTTTGATGATTGCTTGTATGTTCTTATTGTCTCTTCATTGATGTTTGGTTGATTCGATTGGGAGTTTTCACACTAGTTCATTTTCGGAACAAGGTCTTGGGTGTTTTCCGCACACCAAGTGTTTGATAAAATTCCCGAGTGAGTTTTATCGTCTTGGTCGCTAGAGATAGTCTTGCTTTAGCGCAACAAGTGGTATCAGAGCTTTGGTTGCATTGTTTGCCCGGTATTTTGGTTCGAGGTTGAATCAATTTTGGCATAGCTTTTGTTTTTGTTCCAAATGACGGAAAATGTGGTGAGTACTCGAGAATCAACCTCTACGAGCGGAGTCTCTAAGAGATGGGATCCGAGTTATGGATCAAGTAGCTCAATGAAGACGGACATGAAGGCTTTTGATGAGAAGATCAATTTCGGGTTATGGCAAAGACGAATGCGAGGCGTTCTTGTCCAACAAAGGTTGCAATTAGCATTGTTGGGGGTAGAGGGACGACCGGTAGGCATGACCAATGCCGAGTGGATTGACATTGATCAAAGAGCGGCTTCGTGTATTGAGATGCTTATCACGGATGATGTGTTGAATAACGTGATAGCGGAGACCACGGCTAAAGGCATGTGGGATAAGCTTGAAGAGATTTATTTGGGAAAGTCGTTGTCAAATAAATTGTTCCTCAAGAAGAAACTCTTCAAGCTTGAGATGAAGGAGGGTGAGGATATGATGAAGCATATCAACGTTTTTAATGCCTTGATAAATGACTTGAACCGGATAGACGTTCAATTCATTGAGGAGGATCGAGCATTGTTGTTGCTTGCATCATTACCCGATTCATACGAGCATTTTGTGACCACGCTCATGTTTGGGAAGTCTACGCTCCGGTGCAACGAGGTTGTGCAAGATATTCAATCTCATGTCACGATGAGAAAGAAGGAAGGTGGAGGTGACGGGTATTCCCATAATGAAGGCCTTATGGCGAGAGACGGAGGTGGACAAAATGGCGGGAGGAACTCCAACCGGGGATTTAATGACGGTAGTAGGTCTAGATCGAGAGGTATTGGTGGTAAAGGGCCGAAATGCTACAAGTGCCGGGAATGGGGTCATATGATCCGAGAATGTCCTTTATGGAACGACAAGGTTAAGGGCAAGGTTGATTCCGAGAGGGCAACGGTAGCGAGTGTGAATTATGAAGATGAACTTGGAGAACTTCTCACAATCTCCAAGGTTAACTCTCTTTCCCAAGATGATTGGATATTAGATTCGAGATCGTCGGATCACGTTTGCTCCAAGAGGGAATATTTTGAGACTTTCACAGAAAATGGAAAAGGTTCCATGTCTTTGGCTAACGGAGAGAGGGTTTCCGTTGAGGGTGTCGGGACGGTGAAACTCAAGATGTTCGATGGGGTGGAACGCACATTGGGTGGTGTGGCCTATGTCCCAAAGTTGCGAAAGAATTTGATATCCATTAGCCGTTTGGATTCCAAGGGTTGCCGGGTGTCGGTGGCGGGTGGAGTCTTGAAAGTCACACGCGGTTGTATGGTCCTAGCGAGGGGAGAGGAGAGAGAGGGGTTGTATCGTCTAAATCAGACTTCGAGGAAGACGGGGAAGCGGTGTGCACAAGTGATCGAACGTTCGAGGCATGTCTCGTTTGTGAACAAAACGGAGTCATTGGGTGCTAGCTTTCCAAGAGTAGACGGTAGTGATGGGAGAATACCTACTAGTGGAGGGGATGGATCGAAGTCCCCCTCCAGGGCCAACGGGTGATGTTGACCCGGTTTAGTTGCACACATGCATTGGCCGATTCGAATCGAGGAGGTGTAGGACTGTGATGGATTCGAGGTGTGTGTAGCTAGTTCAAGGAAGGCCGATGAGTTATTGTTTGCGAGCATTGGCAAACGGGAGTTTTTCGTGACAAAGACTTGGTATATCTTTCGAGGGTGAGATTTGGAGGGTATGAGAGGTGAGGAATTTTCCCTCTCATCCGTGGTTATTTCTCAAGGTGGAAGATGGTGTTGATGTGTTTGAATGTTTCGTGTAAAGAAGGTGTATGCTATATGTATTGTGTGGGGGTGTACTCACCGGGTTACATGAGGAGCGAGCTTCACCGTATGGTTACATGGGAAGCATTCAGGGGAGTTCTTAGTTTAGAACTTGGTTCCTCGGCGGGTGGAGTCGTTTGGAGTCTTGGAGTGAAGACTTGCGGTATCTCACTTCATGGTTGAAGTTTGAGGTAGTTTAGCGTCGGGTGGAGCGTATTGGCTTGTTAGATGTCGGGATGATCTTAGAGCGGATTTGATGTTTGCATTCCGAGTTCGGTTGGATCATGAGGATCGCCTGGGGGAATCGCATTAGCTTGGTAGATGGTGGGACAGTCTTCAAGCGGGTTCAATTTCAGCATTCTAGAGATTGGTTGGATCGTCAGGATCGCCAAGGTGGAGTTTGTTGATTTTGGCTCTCCTATTTTTCAGTTTTGGTTTATTTACAAATTTGCCATTTTGGCTCAAATCTATAAATACAAGTGTTATTTCTAGGTTTTTAGAGAGGACAAGTTTGAGAGCTATTTTGTGAGTTATCAAAGCTAAAGAGAGATAGAGCTCCCATTTGAGGGGTGAGTTCTTGTGAGGTTGTGAGTGACTTTCTAAGAGAAATAAATTGTGTGTGTGTATGACCTTTGGGTTCCTCCATTTATCTATAGAAAGAAGAAATCCTCCTTGGTGGATGTAGCCCAAATTTGGGTGAACCACGGTATATCGTTGTTGTTTTGCTTTGATGATTGCTTGTATGTTCTTATTGTCTCTTCATTGATGTTTGGTTGATTCGATTGGGAGTTTTCACACTAGTTCATTTTCGGAACAAGGTCTTGGGTGTTTTCCGCACACCAAGTGTTTGATAAAATTCCCGAGTGAGTTTTATCGTCTTGGTCGCTAGAGACGAACACATAAAATTCCCAAGCTCTTGCTTTAGCGCAACAGCAAATCCACCCAAAAAACAGAATCTGATGTGTTCATAAAAAGGGGTATAGAATCAAAGAACAAGAATAAAAATCACACATACAATCCAACTAACCTCCATATTGTTATTATTCCCAGGGAAAAGATAAAAACAAAACATCTCTCTCTGATCAAAATCATGCAGAGATGGAGAGTGCAAGAGCAGCCCACCAAATATATCATGTGAGCAAACCTGAAAACACAGTTACCAACTAGAAAAATAACTATTACACGTAAATTACAAATTCAAGTTCCCAGACATTGGATCCATATCGTAATCTTCTAGAATGTAGATATCTAGGATCCATGTGGAGAAGGCATAGTATGAGAGTAAAAAAGACCAAAGGTTCAAGGTCTTACAGAATACGAAAAAAAGAAGTCATTAATGGACCACGTCAGAACTTCTGCCTCGTAAAAGAAGCCTAATCTCCCAACCTCACGTCTTACTTGCTGGAATGAGAGAAGGAAAGGTTTTTAAATATGTATGTCAGTACGTTACAAAATGTCGTTTCATTACATCCATGACTGAAGTAGTACTTTAAACCCTGAAAATACCTTAAGAGGATGACTAGTTTTGCACAAAATTTCTGTCCCGGTGCCAGAATTCACATTCAACAGAATCTTCTCTTTCATAGAGATTTGCTTCACCACAGGTAAAACATACGCTGGAAAACTAAACGGTATACTAAGGCAGAATTTACCATCTTCATACAACAATTTTTGAGACCATCGAACTTTGATCGAAAGACTGGATCCTCCATCGACCTTCATAAATTCAAAACATCAAATACATAGTTGTTTCAAAAGGAAAAGTTATAAGCAATAGACCAATAAGGATTAGTAGTAACCGGGAAAACTTTTCGTGTGTATATGTGGCCTTTCAACAACCATCCATCTTTACCACTGGCTTCTTTTGATTTATCTTTTGTATCTTCCACAGTGATCAGTTGTGTATAATCTGATCTTCTTGTACTACCAATCTCGACACCTAGAACTGAACCCTGTGAGCCAGATTATGTTTCTTTTGAGAACTAAATATATGAAACTTAAACCAACAAACAAAGAAATCACTCTGCAGGAAGGAGTAGCTCAAAAGATTATATAATTGAATGAAAAGCTACCACAAAAGTCAAAACAGAATATATCACTTCAGTAATGATGTACATTTTTTTTTCCTTTTGTTTTGATGAGAAATAAACACCAGTGATGTTAACAGTTATGCACTATAATGAGTCAAGATGAGCTGGAAAGTGTGTATTACATAATCATAATCTAGAAAGAAAAGAAAGGAAAATATGGCTTCCACAGATTTAGGCCTCAACAAGAAGGTACATCGAGTTATTTGGAATCTCGTCTGAAATGAAGTTAATATCATGAAAATTGATTCCAACTTCAATATACACACAAAGTTCATTGGATAGTTATGATTGTAGTCAATATCTTAAGCAGGAATCCCATATCCATAGCCTCGTGGGCACGGACATAAGACACGAAATGATGAGCTCACACGTCAATTTTGAAAAATCTTTGACACGGAAATGCTGAATAAAAAATGTAGTTTTTATATGAATGAAAATTAACACCATTCTTTTGACAATAAGAGCAACAGTCCACAAAATACAAATGGGATAGGATAAAATATGGGGATCTTCCTATTAAGTTCTATTTACATGGGACATTTCCTAATAGGTCCTATCGCAACATTTTTTCCTTAATAGGTCCTATTCGTATATGTAGTGAATATTCACTGTATGTTTACAAATAGAACCTATTGGAACAAGAATATTTTTTCATGGGACTTGATGGAGTAAAAAAGAAATGTTAGGACCTATTGAACTACATACTTAGTAAACGGGACTAATTGGTAAAAAACCCATAAAATATTGCATAATTCACTACTCATTTTTCATCAACAACTCAATATGTGAGTGAAGATTAAACAATCCAAATCTGATAAAGCAATAATAAATAATGATAGTAATATGATCACTTCATTCTTTCATTAATTCTATAAAATAATAATAAAAAAGTAGAAAAGTTTCGATTTAGCATGTTAATATGTCCCAAAAAAAACCTAATGTGAAAGGTTTAGTATGTTCAGTACATTGCATAGTAGCTCCTAGATAAACAATCAATTTAAATACATCATACATAAAACAACTACTCAAAAAACAATACACACATCTTCTAAGAAAGGGCAAACCCAATGCACAAGGCTCTTGCCACTACGGCGGTGTGTGTGTGTGTTAGATGTACGCAGCCTTACCTCCCCATATACAGAGAGGCCGTTTCCGCGACTCATGATGGGCAAGCCACCAGGTCAAAAAGAAAAAATTAGCATAAACTTATATGTAAACACACACACACACACACACATACATATATATATATATATGCACAGATAAGATATAGAGAAATATGTCTATTTATATAAACAGTTAAACATAAATTGAAACCTTTAGAGGGCTGCAATGTCGGTTCTCTGTTATGCACTAAAATACTAAAATAGTTCTTTTGATATCTTCTCTGCTCGTTGTAGTGTTGTTTACACAGTTAGAAAGTAGGCTTTACATATGCTCTTACCTTTTTATTTTACAGTTTTCGTTATTAACAAATTTCCCCGTGTTGAAATTTTAAAGTTGGCTAGCCCTAGCATGTCCCTCAACATGTCCCCGAGTGTCGCCAGCATGTCCCCCCACCAGTCCAATTTTTTTTTTAAATAAATAAATTGAACACTCTTTTTTATGGGAATCCATTGTTATTTTACTTTTATTTCTATTTTTAGCTCTTTTTTGTCATTCTGTCTCCTTAATTAGCCTCCAAGCATGTTTGGGACTAATTAGGCATTCTTGTATTTTTAGTTAGTCATTTTAGGTAATTACTTAATTAACAAGTAATAACCCACCTCTAAATAGCTCTTGTATTCCCATTTGTATTCAATTCTTCAATTCTTGAATATAAGACATCTTTTGAGTCTCTCTCTAAAAGTTAGGGTTTGCTTGTCTTTTAGCCATTGACGTGTAGTTTACGTCAAATTGGTATCAGAGCGGGTGTCGCTCCAAACATTGGTGTCCGTGTGTTAGTTTGTATCAGTGTGTGTAGTATATCAAAAAAATCGTATGCTATGGCTCCGAAGAGATCCAAACCTCAAGTTAGAGATTCAAGAATTGAAAGATCAAGTGGCAAGAACGGAAGAGAAGATCGATCGAAGAATAAAGGAATTGACCGAAATTTCAAGAAGACAACAAGTTCAATTTGAAACCCTAATGCAACAATTTTCTATGTTGCAAAACCCGAATCCTAGCCCACACGAAACCCTAGCCCTACTTTCCCCTTCTACCACCCTCATTCCCCAACCAACCCATTCCCTATTGCTGCCCCACCCCAAAAACCAAACCCCATTGCCGCTGCCGCCACCCACTACTGCCCTACCCCCGCTCCAAAACCCCCCTCCGCCGCACCAGAAAACTCTCTGCCTCAAGACAGGTCTGACGACCTGCTTAAACAGGGGGAGATGTCTGCCCTTTTTGAAACCCAAGCTCCGAACTCTAATTTGCCATCATCGGGCCCCGAACCAATCAAGCCTACTACAACCCATAATCGGCCATCAACCCACTCGAATTTTCAGTTTTTACCGGCCGGAGGAGATCCCCAACTGTCCAATACCAAAATAGGGGCCGATTTGCTTGAAAACCATAATCAAGAAGGTGGAACCCTCCAACAAATTCAAGAACTAGGGTTTGACATTCCAAATTTGGTTTTTGACCCGGGTGGAAGTTATTTTTGATGATTGACATGAGAGGAAAGAGGAAGATGATGAATCTTGAAAATCAAGAATTGAAAAAAAAATGACCCTTCCTCAAATTTTCAAGAAAATACTTTTGGCCTCACTAGTTTTTGCATCTCCTTTCACGCACATTTTTGGAACTTCTCACGCGATTCTCCAATTTTGCAAGTTCGAGGATGAACTTTTTTGAAGCCGGGAAGAATGATGGGAATCCATTGTTATTTTCCTTTTATTTATATTTTTAGCTCTTTTTTGTCATTTTCCCTCCTTAATTAGCCTCTAAGCATGTTTGAGACTAATTAGGCATTCTTTTATTTTTAGTTAGTCCTTTTTAATCATTTTAGGTAATTACTTGATTAGCAAGTAATAACCCACCTATAGATAGCTCTTGTATTATCATTTACATTCAATTCTTGAATATAAGACATCTTTTGAGTCTCTCTCTAAAATTTAGTGTTTGTTTATCTTTTAGCCATTGACATGTAGTTTACGTCACTTTTCTACGTTTCCAACATGTGTCTTAGCTTGTCCCCGACTTCTCCAAGTCTAACACGCATCCAACTCCGACTCGGGGGCCTCTTCTTCTCTCTTTACCTTATATACTACTGACCCGACACACATACACCATGTGCAACATAAACGCATTTTCTATTCTCAAAAATTGTTTTCTAAAAAACAACCATCTTTCCACAACTAAACAGGACCAAAACGTCATCTCAATTTTGTGTCAATTCATTTCGGGTCTAAAATTAACACACTTGCAACAACATGCAAACACTTAGGGTCTGTTTAGTTGTACAAAACAATTTCCAGTATCTGTTTCTAATTTTCATTTTCCATGAAGAATTTTAGAGAATTAGAAATTCCGTTCAATTATTGAAAATAAAGCCTCTCTTTTTCCTACAAACACTAAACACCAACCAGTGCAACCTCACCACCCAACCACCACCATTGGTGCGGTAATGATGACAGGAAGGCCGTTAGGAGTGGCAATTTATATTTTTGGGCCGGGTCATGGATTGACACGACACGACAATGGTATTTGGACATGAACACAACACAACACAATTAATACGATTTCATAAATTTTACGCTTAGTTAAACATAAATGGACAAAACAATCCGAATAAAAAATAATTAACACGATAACACAACTCATAATTTTGATAAGACTTCGCGTCAAAAAGACCCGACGCGAACACGAAATATCGTGTCAATTTCGGGAGAATTTCGTTTCGTGTTCTCGTATTGTTTCCAAAATTGACATTTGATAGCGTTTCTATGTTTCATAGAGAACTTTTCGGAAAACATCCCTATTTTGGATTCCACAACTAAACATGGCCATAGTAATTCATCGTATCATAACCACCAAAAGCAGCAAAAACCTACCCAACAACACGACTAAAATTGAGCTAAAACAAAACATCACATGTTTCTACTTATTTACCTGCTCTCCCATAGGAATTGCAATGCGACATTCACATTTTTTGTGAGCCTTAACACAATGAACTCTCCAACTTCCAGTAAGCGTAACAAAAGCCGTATCCAAATAACACTCCACTTCCATCTCAATCCCACACATATGTAACGGTATTAAAACTGGCGACTTACACCTGCCGTGTAAGTAAGGCTGATAGCTGGGTATATCAGGATTATCAACAATCGAAGGGTCTGTTATAACCGCATAAGCCATGGGAGCCGTTGGAAAATAAGTTTCGTGTTCCATTGTAGGTGGTGATAGTGATAATAGTGGGTGTCGGACATCTTTTCCGTAGTAAATTCGTTTGGAGAGTTTGAGACCAAACTCCACTGATTTTGAGAACTCGATTGCCATTGTTGGAGGAGACCCAAAGGTTTGAGTGAAAATGGAAATGGAAATGCATTTTATTTGTGTGTTAATGGACGGTTTGGTTGAAAGAGGGAGACGAAAGGACCAGTATTTATTGAATAGAGTAGTGCTTGCCACTCTTCCCGACTCCTCCGTCCCCAATCCGTACAGAATGCAAAAGGCCCTATTTTTATTTGTTTTTTTTAATTGAAAAATTGTTTTGTTTTATAAAAATTTGTATTTTTTATTTAGAAAAATAGAGTTTTATATAAAAAAAAAACACGAACATGATTAAATTAAAATGACCGAGTCAGCCGACCCAATTAAATGCGACAAGTTTACGAAAACATTATTTTAATATAAAAAATATTTTTTTTTGAAAAAAAACTGTTTTAAAAAATAAATGTTAGTTTAATATAAATAAATAAAAAATTTACATTTTTAGACGGTTTTAAAAAATACAAAATTGTTTTAAATGTTTTAAAAAAAAAAAAGTTTAAAAATAAGGGGTGCCGTTGGCGCGGACCTATAAAAATAAGATAATATTGGGTAAATGGGTGTTTGAAGGACTAAATGAGTTTAAAAATAAGGGATAAAAAATTAAGTTTAAAAAAATTATGTTTAAAAAATTAAGTTAAAAAACTAAATTTTGTTGGTGACAATTAAACTCGACACAAAATATTAAGCAAAAGCAATCACCATAATAAATAAAGAACTCGAAATGACTACAATCATACACAACACAGGATATACGTGGTTCGGCAAGAAGGCCTACGTCCACGGTGGTGCTCTCTGTATTTTATTTCTGTTTACTCCAGGGGAGTGTTTACAACTGCATGCCCTTTGCCCCGGGCGGAGTGTTTAATTTATACAACTTATTTTTTTAGAATGGGGGAGTAGGACCCCTCCACGTTAGCCCATGATCCCTGGAATATCTCTTTGAGAGATTTTAGAGATTGAATGGGTCACAACTAAATCAGTTACAGCACAAGGCCTCTAGACTTTGGGTCGGGCTTACTTAGGCTACTCGTCTGGGCCGGAATTACTAATCGAGGTACCCACAATTGCCCCTAAAATTTATGGGTCACAATCTGGGCTTAATAATTTTAAATGATTGCCTTAATGGCATTTTTGTGAATCGTGCAGCACCTTGGGATTGAAGCGTCTTCTCTTGAATCGATTTAGGCAGCAGATCGCTTCGTTTCCTGCGCGTTATGATTGAAAGGGTTTAAATCAGCTTAGAGAGGTCATTCCCTGACGTCGCTTCAAATTTCCTTACGTTCTCTAGATTTCTCCAACCTCTCACTGTTGCTTTCTTACTCCCAGGTCTCGTCTTCCATCTTCAAGCTTCGTTCTTATTCTCTCATCTTCCCTGCTTGTGGCTTTGCACTGTCTTAGGTTGATTCTTGCTTCGTAAGTTCTTCATACCTTTACTTTTTCTGTTGGAATTTCTTCATATTCGATACTAGGGTTTCTCCTTGTTGATGACGAAGATAGGCAATAAAACGATAACTGAGTTTATGAAGTTTTATAATATTCCAAACTGGGTAGACATTGAATGTGCCCCTATTCCTCGTAATGTCAGGGATATTGAGGACGGTCATTGGATACATGTCCTTTTGTTATCCCAATGGGGTCTTACTTTTCCCCCAAATCGCTTATTTTTGCACCTTTTTAGTTACTTCGATATAGTTCCTGCACACTGCTCACCAAATGTTTGGAAAATTGTTAATGGTGTGCATAGAATTAATCAGCTCTATAGCACTAATATAAGGCTGGCTGAAATCTGTTATTGCTATTCTTTTTCTCGAACAAGATCTGACCTTCTTTACCTCAAAGCTAGGAGTACTGATAAGGTATTGGTAGTAAATATATTTGATTCCCACAAGGACTACTGGCATGAGGGGTTTATTTCCAGAAATTGGCAGTTCCTTCCCCATACTGAAGGATCGAGGTCAGGGAGATACGTGATTCCCTTTTATGGGGAGGAATATATAGGTAGACATAGCTCTTGTTATGCTCATTGATCCTCTGATAATGTATGATATTTCTCATATCTTTCTCTCTTTGTTTTTTCAGCGAAGACAAAGAACTCAGAACCTACTCTTCACGAGATTCGAGCTACTGAGTTGGTTAAGGCTTGGAAAATCAGGGAACTCTTAGTGGACGGTGAGCATCCTCGATCAGCGGCATTTCTTCTGGAATATAAGAACATTGGGTCCAGTTTCATCGCACGACCTGCGGATAGCATTCCTCAGATAGATATCACAGAAGAGGTTGTTGCTGACCCAATCTAATTAGACGAGGAGGAAAACAACTCTAGTGAAGAGAGCGAGAGGGCTAACAGGGGTGGTGCTGAAGGTGATTACAGTGAGGAGAGCTCAAGTAGCGAAGAATCTTCCAGTTCGGAGGAGGGTTCATAGGCTCAGGAGTCTTCAGGGGATTCAAGTAGCTCCAGCAAGGAAGATATGACTCCTCCTAGGAAGAATTTGATCTGAGATGATAATGAAGACAGTGTGCTTCTTTCTTGCCGATTGAAGAAGCAGAAATCTGGGAGAGAGGATGCCTCCAATGGCTCCTAGACTATTACTCACGAGTAGGAGAGGAATAAGAAAGAGGAGGAACTGGTGAGATAGTGGAAGAGAAAGAAGGAACGGGAGAAGAAGAGGGTGGAATAGAGAAAGAGGATAGAGAGGGATAAAAAGGAGAGGGAAGAAGATAAGAGGTGAGGATAAAGGCGGGGCAGTCTCTGGTGCCCGTGTCTGCTCCGACTGAGGGGGCTTTTGTTGCTCTTACCCCTCAGCTAGCTCCGGCAGTGCTTGAGAGGGCAGTGCTACCAGCTGATCGCCAGAGGTCGATAAACATAGGGACCGACCAGTTAGCCCTGAAGGTGAGTCAGGGGCTAGCCTTGGTAAGCCTGTTTTCACTTCTCTTATCTTACAATGCTCCTTTCAATACTTTCTCTGCTTATGTTTTCCTTTTTTCTGCAGCTTATGTCTGCTTTCATCGTCCTCTACCACAGCCGCGACGAGCAAAAGAGGAAGAATGCTGAGCTAGAAAGGAAAAATGTCGAGCTGGAGACCAGCTTAAAAACTGCCAGTTCTGCTCAAAAGTCTTATAACCTCACCTTGGCCCAAGCCAACAAAGCGAAAGAGGCGGCGACCAAGGAGCTCAAAGAGCTGAGGCAGTCCTATAACTTGGTCTGCATGAGCAATCTAGCTGTAGAAGAGGAGAACAAGGTGCTGGCTGGAAAGGTGAAGAAGGTGGAATCTGAGGCGGCCCTCAAAGAGAGCTCGTACAACACTGGATGGGTCGCAGCGTACTAGGATGATGAGGCCCAGATTAGTTATATTGGTCATCTCAACTTTAAGAAGGGTTGGTATAAGGCCTTACTCGTTGTCGAGGTGGCTATTGACTCCACCCTCTTTGACGAGCACGACCCTGGTCCCAAGCCTGTCATAGACGAGGTGCCTCTCCCTGTTGCAAATGAAGGTGCCCCTGTGATTCTGACCATCGCTACTGATGCTCCCCTTGACTAGGGGATGGCGACTTCTCCGTCTAAAGGAGGTGTGCCTGGAGCTGCTGCTGCTGCTGCAGATAAGGGGAAGTAACCAGCGACTTCAGAGTAGACTGAGGTTGCCAGCTAGTCTTTTTTAGGGAGCTCTTTGTATTTTTATTATTTTTTCCTTTTGATGATGTACTTTGAACCTTCTTTTAATGAAATGAAATTCAGTTCCCTTTTGCATATTGATTTATTTATTCTTTAATGCTTATATTATTTGTAGCTGATTAATGTTGATGAGTATATACCTGCTACTTCTCAACTAGGAAAGATTCTTGGTCCTGATGCGAGCAATCGAGTTCGCAAAGCCTTTGTAATAATCTGCAAGTCTCTTAGGTCGAGGAACCAAGATTATAAGGACCAGTCAGAGCTCGTCGCCAAGCTAAAGGATAGGCTCCAAGAGATGGAGGAAATCGACGCTTTTGTTCAAGAAGAAGTGGATGCTTTGAAGGCTAAGCTCCTGGATGCCTCCGTGGTTAATCAGGTTGGAGAAGTACTTCAGCAAGAGAACGGTGCTCGGAGGAGAGAAGTCTTACGACTCAGGTAGAATACGTTAAGCATTGCTCCTCAAAATCTACGTGGTTCCTCTTCATCTACTGGACCGTGAGTTGGTACTAATAACAGAGGTTCAGTTAGGGAGATTGCCGAGCTTCGAGGTGATATTCGTCGAGCGTACGTGATAGTTGTCGATCTTTAAAGAGATGTTACCTCGCTGAGGCATCTGTTCAAGAAAGGTCATCGGCGAGTGTGGGCTGATGGTTACGATCAGGGTTGAACCGATGATCCGACCAAGTTAGGGTAAGTTGAAGAGTTATCCTTTATTAGGGGATGATTGAGTGCTCTTAGGGAGTTGCAGGTCCCTAGGAACTCTATCATCTGGTATCGTCATGAGATCTCCCCCTCAACTTTGATGCCTAACCTATTCAGGAGGGATGATCAGTGGGTCCCCATAGATGTTATCCCCAGGCAGCTATTGGAATCATATTCAAATGATGTCGAGGAGGAATTAGCTCCTCACCCAGATGATGGACGAAGAGCGCAAGTGGCTGACTATCTTGCTCGAAGACCTAATCCTCATTAGGATTTATTTTATTCAGCTCATGTAACTCTTTGTATATGTAATGATGTAATAAAATAATTATGTTTTAAGCGATTCGCCGACTAAACATGTGTTGTGTATTTTTTACTTCACTAATTTCTTGTTCGACTATCTTGGGCTCTTCTTAGCCGACTAGATTGGATATAGGTAGAGTTATTTTATTGAGTGAGTATCCCCCTAGTCTAGTATGTTTATAAGATACCATTTTGCCTCACTTTACCTTTTAGGTTGTGTCGTCACACTCCCTTAGGCCTAAGTGTGGCGATGGCGAGAACAAACCTGGTGTTAGATGTTCTATCCGAGCAAATTTTTTGGGCCAAACATTGTTTGGAGACCAACCTGAGTTGGTCGAGATGCCTAAGGGTCCCCTATAGGGATTCATATATTGCTAGGGGCAATGCTAGGAGGTTATTCATGTTTGATGATGAAAATATGGGGAGGGTAATACCCTGCTTTTATATGTTAAGAAAAGAGCCTGTAACTTAGAAAAGGTGCATAAATTATAAAGTATTTGAGAAAAAATCAACCCTTTATAGGATGCCACTGCCAAACAATTTTTTATTGATCATAAATGAATTTCAAATTTCAACATTGGGTTAAAAGATCAACACAGAAAACTAGAAGTAGAATTTCTTTAAGTTGGTTGCCTTCCAAGCTCAAGGTATCTCCCTACCCTTCAGCATTTCTAAGCGATAGGCTCCTTATAGGTTGTACCTTATCACCTTGAATGGTCCCTCCCAGTTTGGTACTAGCTTACCATCTGATGGTTTTACTGCGCTGCTAAGAACTTTCCTTAGGACATAGTCCCCAACTTGGAATGCTCTCAGATTGACCTTCTTATTGTAGTGCTTTGCTAGCTATTGCTGATAACCTTCTAGTTTCACTAGAGCCAGCTTTCTTCATCCTCAGCTAGGTTAAGTTCAACGAGCAATGCTGCATCGTTCTGGCCTTGGTCGATTAGGGTCGACCTCATGGTAGGGAGGTCAGCTTCTCAGGGAATGATTGCCTCCATACTATATGTCAGTGCGAATGGTGTTTCCCCGGTTGCTCATCATGGGATAGTGCGGTAAGCCCATAGGATGTGTGTTAGCTCGCTCACCCATGCCCCTTTGGCTCACTCCAATCGCTTCTTCAATCCATCAATCACTATTTTATTGGAAGCTTCAGCCTGTCCGTTGCTCTGAAGGTAGGCCACCGAGCTGAAATGGTGCATGATCTCGTGGTCGTTATAGAAACCCTAGAAGAGGCCACTTTCGAACTGGGTTCCATTCTCATTGATGATGTTTCTGGGGATACCGAAGCGGGTGATAATGTTCTTGCTTCGTTCCATTCAAAGGGAGCATCATTCATAAGGAGGTTACTCAAGGGTCTAGCGATGGCACTAAAATCCTTGATAAACCTTATATAAAATCCTACATGTCCCAAGAAGGAGCGCACATCCTTTAGTGATTCAGGTGGGGGAAGTTCAGCTATGACATCTATTTTGTCCCTATCTACTTCGGTTCCTTTGGATGACACTATGTAGCTAAGAACTATTCCTTCAGTAACCATGAAGTGGCTTTTTCCCAATTGGGTACCAAGTTCTTTTCCACATACGGGACTAGTACTTTCTCATGATTCGCGAGACAAAGATCAAAAGAGGGGCTAAAAATGCTAAAGTCATTCATGAAAACTTCAAGGCCTCTTTCAACCATGTCTCTAAAGATACTAAGCATGCATCGTTGGAAGGTTGCGGGTGAATTAAACAATCTATATGTCATCCGTTCGTAGGTAAACATGTCAACGGGACATGTGAAAGTCGTCTTTTCTTGGTCTAAAACATCTACCTATATTTGTTTATATTCGAAATAACCATATAGGAAGCAATAGTATGGATGTCCTGCTCTCTATCATTTGGTCGATAAATGGCAAGGGGAAATGATCTTTCCTAGTACCCACATTGAGTTTTTAGTAATCAATGCAAACGCGCCACCCGGTGGTGGTGCGTTGGGGAATTAACTCACCCTTGTCATTCTTGACCACAGTCATTCTCGACTTCTTCGGGATGACTTGGGTAGGACTAACCCCTTTAGTATTCGATATTGGGTAGATGATCCCGACGTCCAACAATTTAATAATTTTGGGTCGCACTACCTCTTTCATTGTGGGGTTCAATCTTTGCATTTCCCTCGAGGGCTTCACATCCTCCTCGAGGTGAATTTTATGGGTACAAATCAAGGGAATTATACCTTTCAAATCCTCTATGCTCCAACTAAAAGCACCTTTGTGCTTCCTCAAAATGTCTAACAGCTTACCCTCTTGCTCTTTATCTAGGCTAGAGAAGACAACAACAGGAAATGTCTCACCCTCTCCTAAATAAACATATTTTAAATTAAAGCGTAGTTTCTTCAAATCGAGGGTGGGAAATTTCTCTTCGTAGGGGATCAAGCATGACTACCTCGGGGGGGGGGGGGGGGGGGGTAGCTCCTCGAATCTAGAAACCCGGTGAATATCTCTCAATTCCTCAGTTGACGCTCCCTCGTCTAATCTCGCTTTCAACCCCTCGACCTCTCGCTCAAACTCAGTATATGAAATCTCACTCCCAACACCTCCCACTACACATGCTTCTAAAATGTCCCCACCCATGGTTCTCTCAATGTGATCCTCCACAACCTCCTCTATGAGATCGACTGTGTGGATTTCATCTTCTTTACCTACTTGGTTAGCAACATTGAAGATGTTCGTCTCGAGGGTTGTAAGGATGCAAATTTCCAATTGAGTCATTTGTTGTTTTGGCTCAATTTTGGACAAAAATGTTTAAGTCGTAGGATAGAGTATATTGATCATCTTTCAAGCCTATAACGTGTTTGTTGAAGACGTAGCGGCCAAGTGTATAAAGCTTCATCAAAATGTCGAGTTTAAGTGCCTTTTTTTACGTCATCAATAACGGTTCCATGCTCCCAAGGTATGAATGCATTACATATATATATATATAGGAGCTTGGAACGGTTTATATTGGGTGTTAGGTTTTTAAAACTGTGTTTTGTTTTCAGAATGTTTTCTATTAAAACTTATATATAAAGTATATAATGTTTCTGGGCTTAAAAATAATTTTTTGAATATTCTGTGAGTTCGTTCGAAGTGTCGTTCGAACCACAAGTCGTTCGAACGAGATTGCCAACGACTTCCCATTATGGCATACTGGAACTTCGTTCAAAATGTCGTTCGAACGAGATGGTCGTTCTAACGAGATTTCTAATGATCTTCTAACGAGTTCATACTGGAACTTTGTTAGAAGACTCGTTCGAACGAGAATGTCGTTCGAACTAGATTTGGCGGGAATAGGTTTTTTGGCAGTTTTGAGCAGTTTTGCCCACTTTCCCACTGGTTTTCCCCCACTATTTTTTTGCTGAATATCTATGTGCGGGAATAACTTTTTCTAAATCAAAATTTTCATTTGATAAAAACCTCTAAGAGTGTTTGAGAGCAAAAATAGTTTTTAAAAAAAGTTCATTAGTTTTGAGTGTTATTTTTCAAGAGAAAATTGTTTACCACTCTAGTTTACACCCATATTTATTTCTTCCAAGTTCATATATACATATCAATTGTTTGGAGCATTTTTTCACCGATTTATCTCTACACCAATAAGAAGAGAAGTTTGGGTTTCCTTCTACATCCCTCAAAGAAGAAGACGTTTTCGTGATTTACCCACTTGGAGAAAGGCTCTTAGTTCTGGTGACGGTGACCACATAAAGTCCGATCGGTGGATTCCGAGACCGCGTTGGAGCTCTGTGGTTATTCGCTAGGAATAGGTATCTACAAGAAGGAGCATCGAGGCTTGAGAGGGATCGAGTTCTGTGATGTAAGTCTTTTGTCTTGTAATTGTAAATTTCGTACTTAGTGGATTTGAGGCTAGGGCCGTCCGAGGTTGTTTCCCGTTGTGGGTTTTTCCTCGTACATCGCGGCGTAGTGGATTAATTGTTTATTTTATCTTTTGCAAAATCACCTAGAATGCATGCTTAAGTAATAAAATAAAATTGGTTTAATTTAATCACTACATGTTTAATTTGGTGCTTAATTAATATTGAATAATGATTAGTTAATTAATTCAAGTCATTTAAATTTAATTGTTTAAATTGGTTTGGCCTAACTTGATAACATTGCAAAATATGACTTAGGCAAATTTCTAGGACTTGTGTTAATTAATGGTGTTTAAGTTAATTTCACTTGGTTGAATTTTAATTTAAAATAGAAATTAAAATCTGTTTGTTTGTTTAGATTGAACCATCACATCGCTTCCGCATCTATTTCATAAAAAGGAAATCTAGGATTTTCAAAGAATATTAAAATCGGGGGCCCTTGGGGCATCTTCAATTTGGTATCAGAGCCAAAAATGATAAATTACTTCGTTAAGATTTTTTAAACATTTTTTGCTAAAATGGAATTTTCCTCATTTTCAAAATTTCCTTTTTCGATGGTTCATACTACGCGTATTGGAAAGCGAGAATGAAATCAGCACTAAAATCTATTGATGAGAGGGTTTGGATGTCTGTTGTTAACGGGTGGTCTCCACCAACTCATTTAGTAGAAAATGAACGTGTTCCCAAATCGGCCGATAGATGGAGTGAGGGTGAATTTAAACTTTCGAATTTTAATTCCCGAGGTTTAAATGACTTGTTTAGTGCAGTCACACCGGATGAATTCCGACGCATTATGACGTGTGAGACCGCTAAAAAATCTTGGGATATTTTACAACTCACTCACGAAGGTACAAGTGTTGTTAAAGCTTCGAAACTCCAAAACCTCACCACTCAATTTGAAACTATCAAAATGAATGAAAAAGAAACTTTTGATGAATTTTATGCTAGACTTTCTGATATTGTTAATTCATCTTTTAACTTGGGAGAGAAAATACCTGACAACCGTGTAGTAAAGAAAATTTTAAGGTCCCTTCCCGATAGATTTATTCCAAAAGTGACCGTTTTAAATTCTTTACCAACTTTAGCCTCTATGAAATTAGAAGAGCTCGTAGGTGATTTACAAACCTATGAACTAGACATGTTTCCCTCTAAAATTGAAAAGAAAATAGAAAAGGGTGTTGCTTTAAAAGCCCAAAAAGAGGTCAAACAAGTAGTAGAGAGCGAGAGTGATAATGACTAGGAAGACATGGCCTTGTTTGCTCGAGAATTTAGAAAATTTGTTAAATTTAACAAAGATAAATTTAAAAATGATTTTAAGAAATTTGAAACTTCTAAGCATGACAAAGTCGAGAAGATCCCTAAACCTATTAATGAACAACTAAATAGGGACGAGTCTAATAGGTGTTTTGGTTGTGAGCGTTGTGGCTATAGGGCTTCTGAGTGCCCCACTAAACTAAGGAAAGAGGGTAAACGACCCATTTCATATAATGCGACCCTTAGTGATAGTGCTAAGGAAGAGGGACCCGATTCCCCCACTAAGCCTAATTTTGTGGCTTTATGGCTAGTCATGTGAGTGATAGTGAGAACTCATCGATTGATGAAACGTTAACACATGACACTTCCAAGGTCATTGTTTATGATTCTCTTATTTTTTATGATAGTGAGAGTGGAGAAGAAAGAGAGAGTGAAAATGAAGAAGAGGTTAACGTGAGTGAACTTCAAAATGCTTTTCAAGAATTATATAAAGAATCAATTAAGTTAAAAAGAACAAATTTGAAGTTAGAAGCTAGTTTAAAAGAGTGTGTCAAGGTCATTGATGATAGTTTGTTGGTGGAAGACCTTAGGACATATGAGAGGACTCTTCGAGAGAAGCTTGAATATGTAGAAGGCGAGAGAGATATCCTTAGGGGTTTAATAGAATCCTTGAAAAAGGATCTTCTTGCTTTTGAAGAGCGAAATGTTATATTAGAGTCAAACATTTTAGAATTGCAAAATAAATTAAAAGACTCTAGTAATTTCAAATTTGATTTGGAGTGTTGTTCAGAAAAATTAGATAAAATCTTAGGAACGATCCAAATTAAAAATGACATGTGTGGTTTGGGCTTCAATACTTGTAACGAATCTACTCATAAATTCAAAACCAACGTTTTGTAATACCCCGTATTTTTATGCTTTCTAAATTTGGGGATTTATTAAATTTAATGTGAGTTATTAATTTAGTATAAATCCGAAAATTAAATATTTTTATTTACTAACGTGACGAGAGTTAGTAATCATTAGAAACTTGTTGAATATTACTAATGAATAAAGTAATATAATATTGGTGCTATTAAATGTCACGAGTGAATAAAATGATAATTTTGAAAATTTGAGTCGGGACGCGCCCGTGTCGCGTCGGGACTAAATATTGATTAATAAAAGTGAGTAAATTATAAGTCACTTGTATAGTCGTTTTGAGTGCGCCAAAGTGTTCGGAAGATTCGAGATAGTCAGAAAAGTGTACCGAGGGGTTTAGTTTGGGTCTCGGGGCGTTTTTAGGCTTAATTAGTACCCCGAGAGGGCATTTTGGACATTTTGTAATTTTGGGTAATTAAACCCACGAAAGTTATTAGGATATATCAGCCATTTGGAATGGTCTTTGAGGGTTAGAAGACTCACAACCTTAGAACGGCCATTAGAGAGGAAGGTAGAAAGCTTTCAAAGCAATCCAAGGCCAAAAATTCATCCGGTTGCACCGCCACCACCATCAACTCGTAGATCGCGTGACGGGGAACGCAACCACACCAAATTCGTCCACAAATCATAACCCTGAAATCTACAGGCAAGTATTTATCTTGCTTAATCTTGTTAATGCATCATTTATGTTAGTCTAGGGTTGATTAGGATGAGTTTCTTATAAGAAAACCCATGTTGGAGATAGGAAAATTGCATGTAGTAATGTTATGAATGAAAATCTGGAAATCCCCTTCAGATGTAGAGGTTTAACCACGGATTTATGATGGATTAGGAGTTGAAATTCTGGAAAAAGACTAATTAGAACAAAGTTAAAGAAATTTCTAGGGTTCATGAGATTTTTATAAGTTTTGGCCTATTAATCCATGTATATTGATGAAAATTTGCATGCCTTACGTAGAAGGTGTTTAATTTGGGTTCATAATGTTTGTAGTACGAATTTCTGGGAGTTTGGGTGTTAAAAATCTGGATTTGGTTGATGTTGGATGATAGATCCCGTAACTGTTAATCTGCAGAATTCGTCATACCTGTTTGATCGATCGATCGAACCAGGAGTGCCAATCGATCGACGCATCGATCGATCGAGCTCCTGCCATCGATCGATCGACCCCTCCTGGCAGACTCTTATTCTCCCCTCTAAATAGTTAAATTAAATTTAAATGAGAAACAATCTTTGGACATCCTTATTAAAATATTTTGGGAGGTGTAGAAGACCAGTAGGACATAATAAAAATATGAAACCTTTAATGTAGAATGAGATTCACATTTTTGGAGATGTTTATGTATAAGGGACGATCGAACTATGTATAAAAGGGGGGAGACGCGTAAGGTAGTTACGTGAAAGAAATAAATGAGTACCTACTGAAATTACACTTGGGAGTATAGGAATTCACGAGTGTCACTTGATAAGTTGGGAAAATCCCACAAATTAAAGTAAGGAACGAACCGTTATACGTAATAACTAAATAACGAGAAATAAGGATAAATATCATAATTATGGATTATGAGATGTACCAAAATTTGATGTGGTAATAGTAGTATATTTATATGTCTGTGTTTATGCATATACTATATACGTGTGAAAACCATGCCCGTGCTACTTGCTATCCCTGAGGTTACCGCGCTGGGACAGTCTTATCTCGATTGCACCTTTATGGGGGATATTGACTCGTACCCTAGAAGATAGAGATCCTTTGGTACAGGCTAATCGGATCGATAGCCAAACGGCCTAAGAGACGTGGGGGCATGTGCTGACCTCTTAGAGACCGGGACTCTATGCTTCGCCTCAATATTGTTGTGTTTGTGTTAATACAGTTCGAGAGAGATTCTGAACTTGTATTTCCCTTAGTACGAGTGATACGGGGACTGGATAGCAGAGTATGCCCGCACCATAATTTTTATGTGGAGTGTTGTTAGAATATATATATTATATGAGTATTTAATATATATATATTAAATTCTAAAATTTGGGAATTTCCTACTGTGTTTATGGTAAGTAAGATATGAATAATGATTTCAATTGAGGAATACGTGTTTTGAAAGTATAATATATTTTTGGGAGGAAGTACAGTTCTTGGGATATGTTGTTTCTGAATAGGGGATAACAGTTGACCTTAGTAAAGTGTCAATGGTGAGGGAGTGGGGACAACCCACGACACCGACGAAAAAGCGTAGTTTCTTGGGATTAGCCGGATACTACAGGAGATTCATTCGAGGTTTCTCCAAGATAGAGGGTCCATTGACGAACCTGTCTCGTAAAGGGGTTCCATATATTTGGGATGATGCTTGCCAATTGGCTTTCGACGAGCTGAAAGACAAGCTTACTTCAGCACCGGTCCTTTCTTTACCTAAGCCGGGCGTAGAGTACCTGGTTTACACCGATGCTTCCTTATGAGGACTTGGGGGAGTACTTCAACAAGAGGAGAAGGCTATAGCTTTTGCCTCCCACAAGCTTAAGTCGCACGAGAAGAACTACCCCACTCACGACCTAGAGTTGGCAGTAGTGGTTTTTGCATTGAGGATTTGGAGGCACTATTTATTAGGAGAGAAATTTCGCTTATTCACATACCACAAATCACTGCAGTACCTGTTCACTCAGCGAGAACTGAATACGCGTCAGCGCAGGTGGTTAGAATTTATGAAGGACTATCAGTTCGACATACAATACCATCCCGGGAAGGCCAACGTAATTGCTGATGCATTGAGCCGTAGACCGATAGACGATGTAGCGGACGTCTGTAAAGCAAAGTGGAAAGAGTTGGGTCACCAGGATGCAGTAGCCCGTTCCTTCATATTTGTCATGACAATGACACCCGAGATTGTTACGAGGGTGATACAGGCACAGACCGCAGACCCATTTTTCCAGGAGAAGGTTGTACGACTTTTAGCCAAGGGTACTGAGTCTTACTCTGTTAGTTCTGATGGGGGTTTGAGGTTTAATGGGAGATTAATGGTTCCGAAAGGAGCAGACTTACGTCATGCAGTAATGACCCAGTCCCACGGGTCTCGATTTGCAGTACATCCTGGGGGAGATAAGATGTATCGGGATATGAGGCGGCAATACTGGTGGAGTGGGATGAAAAAGGATATTGCTGAGTTCGTGTCCAAGTGTTCTACCTGCTAGCTGGTAAAGGTGGACCATCAGAAATAGTCAGGGTTGCTTCAGCCATTGAAAATACCCGCGTGGAAGTGGGAGAGTATTTCCATGGATTTCATTACAGGGTTGCCTACATCACAGCGGGGCCACGACTCCATCTGGGTGATTATAGACTGTTTGACTAAGGTGGCTCATTTTCTACCGGTGCGGACAGACTATACCACGGGTCAGGATGCTCAGTTATTCATTGCTGAGATTGTCAGATTACATGGGGTGCCCCTGAATATTGTGTCAGATAGAGACAAGATTTTCGTGTCGCGTTTCTAGGAGAGTTTTCAGGAGGCTATGGGTGCTGAGTTGAGGTTGAGTTCAGCTTATCACCCACAGACAGATGGATAGACAGAGGGTACTAATAAGATATTGGAGGATATGCTACGCATGTGTGTTCTTGATTTTGGAGGAGGTTGGGAGCCACACCTTCCACTGGTAGAGTTCGCTTATAATAACTCTTATCAGTTCACGATTGGCCTAGATCCATTCAAAGCTTTGTATGGAAGGCCTAGTCGTTCCACAACTTGTTGGCTAGAGGTGGGGGATAACAAGTTGCTAGGACTAGAGGTGATTCAGGAAACCTCCGCGAGGATCGAGATTATCAGGAGTCGCATTCGAGTAGCACGGGACAGGTAGAAAAGCTACGCTGATGTGAAACGATTCTTCCGAGAGTTTAATGTGGGGGACCAAGTGTTACTACGTGTATCTCCTATAAAGGAGTGATGAGGTTCGGGAAGAAAGGGAAATTGGCCCCGAGGTACGTGGGACCATTTCCCATTATCGAGAGGATTGGGCCAGTGGCATACAAATTGGGACTGCCAGAGCATTTACATCGCATTCACGATGTATTCCACATCTCGTCGTTAAGACGATACCTTCGGGATGACATGGCTCACACCCACATCGTGATAGATGAGATAGACTTACAGCCAGACAGCTCTTACGAGGAGAGACCAGTGGCTATCCTAGACCATAGCGAGAGGAGATTGAGGTCGAAGGTAGTCCCACTTATACGGTTCCAGTGGGAGCATCATAATGTGGAGGAATCCACCTGGGAGCGCGAGGCAGATATGCGCGAGAAATACCCAGATTTATTCTTACCAGGTATGCCTTATTTTTTGAATTTCGGGACAAAATTCCATTATTAGCGGGGAAGTATGTAATACCCCGTATTTTTATGCTTTCTAAATTTTGGGATTTATTAAATTTAATGTGAGTTATTAATTTAATATAAATCCAAAAATTAAATATTTTTATTTACTAACGTGACGAGAGTTAGTAATCATTGGGAACTTGTTGAATATTACTAATGAATAAAGTAATATAATATTGGTGCTATTAAATGTCACGAGTGAATAAAATGACAATTTTGAAAATTTGAGCCGGGACGCGCCCGTGTCGCGTCGGGACTAAATATTAATTAATAAAAGTGAATAAATTATAAGTCGCTTGTATGGTCATTTTTGAGTGCGCCAAAGTGTCCGAAAGGGTCGAGATAGTCAAAAAAGTGTACCCGGGAGTTTAGTTTGGGTCTCGGGGCGTTTTTAGGCTTAATTAGTACCCCGGGAGGGCATTTTGGACATTTTATAATTTTGGGTAATTAAACCCACGAAATTTATTAGGATATATCAGCCATTTGGAATGGTCTTTTAGGGTTAGCAGACTCACAACCTTATAACGACCATTAGAGAGGAAGGTAGAAAGCTTTCCAAGCAATCCAAGGCCAAAAATTCATCCGGTTGCATCACCACCACCACCAACGCATAGATCGCGCGACGGGGAACGCAACCACACCAAATTCGTCCACAAATCAGAACCCTGAAATCTACAGGCAATTATTTATCTTGCTTAATTTTTTTAATGCATCATTCATGTTAGTCTAGGATTGATTAGGATGAGTTTCATAGAAGAAAACCCATGTTGGTGATAGGAAAATTGCATGTAGTAATGTTATGAATGAAAATCTGGAAATCCCCTTCAGATGTAGAGGTTTAACCACGGATTTATGATGGATTAGGAGTTGAAATTCTGGAAAAAGACTAATTAGAACAAAGTTAAAGAAATTTCTAGGGTTCATGAGATTTTTATAAGTTTTGGCCTATTAATCCATGTATATTGATGAAAATTTGCATGCCTTACGTAGAAGGTGTTTAATTTGGGTTCATAATGTTTGTAGTACGAATTTCTGGGAGTTTGGGTGTTAAAAATCTGGATTTGGTTGATGTTGGATGATAGATCCCGTAACTGTTAATCTGCAAAATTCGTCATACCTGTTTGATCGATCGATCGAACCAGGAGTGCCAATCGATCGACGCATCGATCGATCGAGCTCCTGCCATCGATCGATCGACCCCTCCTGGCAGACTCTTATTCTCCCCTCTAAATAGTTAAATTAAATTTAAATGAGAAACAATCTTTGGACATCCTTATTAAAATATTTTGGGAGGTGTAGAAGACCAGTAGGACATAATAAAAATATGAAACCTTTAATGTAGAATGAGATTCACATTTTTGGAGATGTTTATGTATAAGGGACGATCGAACTATGTATAAAAGGGGGGAGACGCGTAAGGTAGTTACGTGAAAGAAATAAATGAGTACCTACTGAAATTACACTTGGGAGTATAGGAATTCACGAGTGTCACTTGATAAGTTGGGAAAATCCCACAAATTAAAGTAAGGAACGAACCGTTATACGTAATAACTAAATAACGAGAAATAAGGATAAATATCATAATTATGGATTATGAGATGTACCAAAATTTGATGTGGTAATAGTAGTATATTTATATGTCTGTGTTTATGCATATACTATATACGTGTGAAAACCATGCCCGTGCTACTTGCTATCCCTGAGGTTACCGCGCTGGGACAGTCTTATCTCGATTGCACCTTTATGGGGGATATTGACTCGTACCCTAGAAGATAGAGATCCTTTGGTACAGGCTAATCGGATCGATAGCCAAACGGCCTAAGAGACGTGGGGGCATGTGCTGACCTCTTAGAGACCGGGACTCTATGCTTCGCCTCAATATTGTTGTGTTTGTGTTAATACAGTTCGAGAGAGATTCTGAACTTGTATTTCCCTTAGTACGAGTGATACGGGGACTGGATAGCAGAGTATGCCCGCACCATAATTTTTATGTGGAGTGTTGTTAGAATATATATATTATATGAGTATTTAATATATATATATTAAATTCTGAAATTTGGGAATTTCCTACTGTGTTTATGGTAAGTAAGATATGAATAATGATTTCAATTGAGGAATACGTGTTTTGAAAGTATAATATATTTTTGGGAGGAAGTACAGTTCTTGGGATATGTTGTTTCTGAATAGGGGATAACAGTTGACCCTAGTAAAGTGTCAATGGTGAGGGAGTGGGGACAACCCACGACACCGACGAAAAAGCGTAGTTTCTTGGGATTAGCCGGATACTACAGGAGATTCATTCGAGGTTTCTCCAAGATAGAGGGTCCATTGACGAACCTGTCTCGTAAAGGGGTTCCATATATTTGGGATGATGCTTGCCAATTGGCTTTCGACGAGCTGAAAGACAAGCTTACTTCAGCACCGGTCCTTTCTTTACCTAAGCCGGGCGTAGAGTACCTGGTTTACACCGATGCTTCCTTATGAGGACTCGGGGGAGTACTTCAACAAGAGGAGAAGGCTATAGCTTTTGCCTCCCACAAGCTTAAGTCGCACGAGAAGAACTACCCCACTCACGACCTAGAGTTGGCAGTAGTCGTTTTTGCATTGAGGATTTGGAGGCACTATTTATTAGGAGAGAAATTTCGCTTATTCACATACCACAAATCACTGCAGTACCTGTTCACTCAGCGAGAACTGAATACGCGTCAGCGCAGGTGGTTAGAATTTATGAAGGACTATCAGTTCGACATACAATACCATCCCGGGAAGGCCAACGTAATTGCTGATGCATTGAGCCGTAGACCGATAGACGATGTAGCGGACGTCTGTAAAGCAAAGTGGAAAGAGTTGGGTCACCAGGATGCAGTAGCCCGTTCCTTCATATTTGTCATGACAATGACACCCGAGATTGTTACGAGGGTGATACAGGCACAGACCGCAGACCCATTTTTCCAGGAGAAGGTTGTACGACTTTTAGCCAAGGGTACTGAGTCTTACTCTGTTAGTTCTGATGGGGGTTTGAGGTTTAATGGGAGATTAATGGTTCCGAAAGGAGCAGACTTACGTCATGCAGTAATGACCCAGTCCCACGGGTCTCGATTTGCAGTACATCCTGGGGGAGATAAGATGTATCGGGATATGAGGCGGCAATACTGGTGGAGTGGGATGAAAAAGGATATTGCTGAGTTCGTGTCCAAGTGTTCTACCTGCTAGCTGGTAAAGGTGGACCATCAGAAATAGTCAGGGTTGCTTCAGCCATTGAAAATACCCGCGTGGAAGTGGGAGAGTATTTCCATGGATTTCATTACATGGTTGCCTACATCACAGCGGGGCCGCGACTCCATCTGGGTGATTATAGACTGTTTGACTAAGGTGGCTCATTTTCTACCGGTGCGGACAGACTATACCACGGGTCAGGATGCTCAGTTATTCATTGCTGAGATTGTCAGATTACATGGGGTGCCCCTGAATATTGTGTCAGATAGAGACAAGATTTTCGTGTCGCGTTTCTAGGAGAGTTTTCAGGAGGCTATGGGTGCTGAGTTGAGGTTGAGTTCAGCTTATCACCCACAGACAGATGGATAGACAGAGGGTACTAATAAGATGTTGGAGGATATGCTACGCATGTGTGTTCTTGATTTTGGAGGAGGTTGGGAGCCACACCTTCCACTGGTAGAGTTCGCTTATAATAACTCTTATCAGTTCACGATTGGCCTAGATCCATTCAAAGCTTTGTATGGAAGGCCTAGTCGTTCCACAACTTGTTGGCTAGAGGTGGGGGATAACAAGTTGCTAGGACTAGAGGTGATTCAGGAAACCTCCGCGAGGATCGAGATTATCAGGAGTCGCATTCGAGTAGCACGGGACAGGTAGAAAAGCTACGCTGATGTGAAACGATTCTTCCGAGAGTTTAATGTGGGGGACCAAGTGTTACTACGTGTATCTCCTATAAAGGAGTGATGAGGTTCGGGAAGAAAGGGAAATTGGCCCCGAGGTACGTGGGACCATTTCCCATTATCGAGAGGATTGGGCCAGTGGCATACAAATTGGGACTGCCAGAGCATTTACATCGCATTCACGATGTATTCCACATCTCGTCGTTAAGACGATACCTTCGGGATGACATGGCTCACACCCACATCGTGATAGATGAGATAGACTTACAGCCAGACAGCTCTTACGAGGAGAGACCAGTGGCTATCCTAGACCATAGCGAGAGGAGATTGAGGTCGAAGGTAGTCCCACTTATACGGTTCCAGTGGGAGCATCATAATGTGGAGGAATCCACCTGGGAGCGCGAGGCAGATATGCGCGAGAAATACCCAGATTTATTCTTACCAGGTATGCCTTATTTTTTGAATTTCGGGACAAAATTCCATTATTAGCGGGGAAGTATGTAATACCCCGTATTTTTATGCTTTCTAAATTTTGGGATTTATTAAATTTAATGTGAGTTATTAATTTAATATAAATCCAAAAATTAAATATTTTTATTTACTAACGTGACGAGAGTTAGTAATCATTGGGAACTTGTTGAATATTACTAATGAATAAAGTAATATAATATTGGTGCTATTAAATGTCACGAGTGAATAAAATGACAATTTTGAAAATTTGAGCCGGGACGCGCCCGTGTCGCGTCGGGACTAAATATTAATTAATAAAAGTGAATAAATTATAAGTCGCTTGTATGGTCATTTTTGAGTGCGCCAAAGTGTCCGAAAGGGTCGAGATAGTCAAAAAAGTGTACCCGGGAGTTTAGTTTGGGTCTCGGGGCGTTTTTAGGCTTAATTAGTACCCCGGGAGGGCATTTTGGACATTTTATAATTTTGGGTAATTAAACCCACGAAATTTATTAGGATATATCAGCCATTTGGAATGGTCTTTTAGGGTTAGCAGACTCACAACCTTATAACGACCATTAGAGAGGAAGGTAGAAAGCTTTCCAAGCAATCCAAGGCCAAAAATTCATCCGGTTGCATCACCACCACCACCAACGCATAGATCGCGCGACGGGGAACGCAACCACACCAAATTCGTCCACAAATCAGAACCCTGAAATCTACAGGCAATTATTTATCTTGCTTAATTTTTTTAATGCATCATTCATGTTAGTCTAGGATTGATTAGGATGAGTTTCATAGAAGAAAACCCATGTTGGTGATAGGAAAATTGCATGTAGTAATGTTATGAATGAAAATCTGGAAATCCCCTTCAGATGTAGAGGTTTAACCACGGATTTATGATGGATTAGGAGTTGAAATTCTGGAAAAAGACTAATTAGAACAAAGTTAAAGAAATTTCTAGGGTTCATGAGATTTTTATAAGTTTTGGCCTATTAATCCATGTATATTGATGAAAATTTGCATGCCTTACGTAGAAGGTGTTTAATTTGGGTTCATAATGTTTGTAGTACGAATTTCTGGGAGTTTGGGTGTTAAAAATCTGGATTTGGTTGATGTTGGATGATAGATCCCGTAACTGTTAATCTGCAAAATTCGTCATACCTGTTTGATCGATCGATCGAACCAGGAGTGCCAATCGATCGACGCATCGATCGATCGAGCTCCTGCCATCGATCGATCGACCCCTCCTGGCAGACTCTTATTCTCCCCTCTAAATAGTTAAATTAAATTTAAATGAGAAACAATCTTTGGACATCCTTATTAAAATATTTTGGGAGGTGTAGAAGACCAGTAGGACATAATAAAAATATGAAACCTTTAATGTAGAATGAGATTCACATTTTTGGAGATGTTTATGTATAAGGGACGATCGAACTATGTATAAAAGGGGGGAGACGCGTAAGGTAGTTACGTGAAAGAAATAAATGAGTACCTACTGAAATTACACTTGGGAGTATAGGAATTCACGAGTGTCACTTGATAAGTTGGGAAAATCCCACAAATTAAAGTAAGGAACGAACCGTTATACGTAATAACTAAATAACGAGAAATAAGGATAAATATCATAATTATGGATTATGAGATGTACCAAAATTTGATGTGGTAATAGTAGTATATTTATATGTCTGTGTTTATGCATATACTATATACGTGTGAAAACCATGCCCGTGCTACTTGCTATCCCTGAGGTTACCGCGCTGGGACAGTCTTATCTCGATTGCACCTTTATGGGGGATATTGACTCGTACCCTAGAAGATAGAGATCCTTTGGTACAGGCTAATCGGATCGATAGCCAAACGGCCTAAGAGACGTGGGGGCATGTGCTGACCTCTTAGAGACCGGGACTCTATGCTTCGCCTCAATATTGTTGTGTTTGTGTTAATACAGTTCGAGAGAGATTCTGAACTTGTATTTCCCTTAGTACGAGTGATACGGGGACTGGATAGCAGAGTATGCCCGCACCATAATTTTTATGTGGAGTGTTGTTAGAATATATATATTATATGAGTATTTAATATATATATATTAAATTCTGAAATTTGGGAATTTCCTACTGTGTTTATGGTAAGTAAGATATGAATAATGATTTCAATTGAGGAATACGTGTTTTGAAAGTATAATATATTTTTGGGAGGAAGTACAGTTCTTGGGATATGTTGTTTCTGAATAGGGGATAACAGTTGACCCTAGTAAAGTGTCAATGGTGAGGGAGTGGGGACAACCCACGACACCGACGAAAAAGCGTAGTTTCTTGGGATTAGCCGGATACTACAGGAGATTCATTCGAGGTTTCTCCAAGATAGAGGGTCCATTGACGAACCTGTCTCGTAAAGGGGTTCCATATATTTGGGATGATGCTTGCCAATTGGCTTTCGACGAGCTGAAAGACAAGCTTACTTCAGCACCGGTCCTTTCTTTACCTAAGCCGGGCGTAGAGTACCTGGTTTACACCGATGCTTCCTTATGAGGACTCGGGGGAGTACTTCAACAAGAGGAGAAGGCTATAGCTTTTGCCTCCCACAAGCTTAAGTCGCACGAGAAGAACTACCCCACTCACGACCTAGAGTTGGCAGTAGTCGTTTTTGCATTGAGGATTTGGAGGCACTATTTATTAGGAGAGAAATTTCGCTTATTCACATACCACAAATCACTGCAGTACCTGTTCACTCAGCGAGAACTGAATACGCGTCAGCGCAGGTGGTTAGAATTTATGAAGGACTATCAGTTCGACATACAATACCATCCCGGGAAGGCCAACGTAATTGCTGATGCATTGAGCCGTAGACCGATAGACGATGTAGCGGACGTCTGTAAAGCAAAGTGGAAAGAGTTGGGTCACCAGGATGCAGTAGCCCGTTCCTTCATATTTGTCATGACAATGACACCCGAGATTGTTACGAGGGTGATACAGGCACAGACCGCAGACCCATTTTTCCAGGAGAAGGTTGTACGACTTTTAGCCAAGGGTACTGAGTCTTACTCTGTTAGTTCTGATGGGGGTTTGAGGTTTAATGGGAGATTAATGGTTCCGAAAGGAGCAGACTTACGTCATGCAGTAATGACCCAGTCCCACGGGTCTCGATTTGCAGTACATCCTGGGGGAGATAAGATGTATCGGGATATGAGGCGGCAATACTGGTGGAGTGGGATGAAAAAGGATATTGCTGAGTTCGTGTCCAAGTGTTCTACCTGCTAGCTGGTAAAGGTGGACCATCAGAAATAGTCAGGGTTGCTTCAGCCATTGAAAATACCCGCGTGGAAGTGGGAGAGTATTTCCATGGATTTCATTACATGGTTGCCTACATCACAGCGGGGCCGCGACTCCATCTGGGTGATTATAGACTGTTTGACTAAGGTGGCTCATTTTCTACCGGTGCGGACAGACTATACCACGGGTCAGGATGCTCAGTTATTCATTGCTGAGATTGTCAGATTACATGGGGTGCCCCTGAATATTGTGTCAGATAGAGACAAGATTTTCGTGTCGCGTTTCTAGGAGAGTTTTCAGGAGGCTATGGGTGCTGAGTTGAGGTTGAGTTCAGCTTATCACCCACAGACAGATGGATAGACAGAGGGTACTAATAAGATGTTGGAGGATATGCTACGCATGTGTGTTCTTGATTTTGGAGGAGGTTGGGAGCCACACCTTCCACTGGTAGAGTTCGCTTATAATAACTCTTATCAGTTCACGATTGGCCTAGATCCATTCAAAGCTTTGTATGGAAGGCCTAGTCGTTCCACAACTTGTTGGCTAGAGGTGGGGGATAACAAGTTGCTAGGACTAGAGGTGATTCAGGAAACCTCCGCGAGGATCGAGATTATCAGGAGTCGCATTCGAGTAGCACGGGACAGGTAGAAAAGCTACGCTGATGTGAAACGATTCTTCCGAGAGTTTAATGTGGGGGACCAAGTGTTACTACGTGTATCTCCTATAAAGGAGTGATGAGGTTCGGGAAGAAAGGGAAATTGGCCCCGAGGTACGTGGGACCATTTCCCATTATCGAGAGGATTGGGCCAGTGGCATACAAATTGGGACTGCCAGAGCATTTACATCGCATTCACGATGTATTCCACATCTCGTCGTTAAGACGATACCTTCGGGATGACATGGCTCACACCCACATCGTGATAGATGAGATAGACTTACAGCCAGACAGCTCTTACGAGGAGAGACCAGTGGCTATCCTAGACCATAGCGAGAGGAGATTGAGGTCGAAGGTAGTCCCACTTATACGGTTCCAGTGGGAGCATCATAATGTGGAGGAATCCACCTGGGAGCGCGAGGCAGATATGCGCGAGAAATACCCAGATTTATTCTTACCAGGTATGCCTTATTTTTTGAATTTCGGGACAAAATTCCATTATTAGCGGGGAAGTATGTAATACCCCGTATTTTTATGCTTTCTAAATTTTGGGATTTATTAAATTTAATGTGAGTTATTAATTTAATATAAATCCAAAAATTAAATATTTTTATTTACTAACGTGACGAGAGTTAGTAATCATTGGGAACTTGTTGAATATTACTAATGAATAAAGTAATATAATATTGGTGCTATTAAATGTCACGAGTGAATAAAATGACAATTTTGAAAATTTGAGCCGGGACGCGCCCGTGTCGCGTCGGGACTAAATATTAATTAATAAAAGTGAATAAATTATAAGTCGCTTGTATGGTCATTTTTGAGTGCGCCAAAGTGTCCGAAAGGGTCGAGATAGTCAAAAAAGTGTACCCGGGAGTTTAGTTTGGGTCTCGGGGCGTTTTTAGGCTTAATTAGTACCCCGGGAGGGCATTTTGGACATTTTATAATTTTGGGTAATTAAACCCACGAAATTTATTAGGATATATCAGCCATTTGGAATGGTCTTTTAGGGTTAGCAGACTCACAACCTTATAACGACCATTAGAGAGGAAGGTAGAAAGCTTTCCAAGCAATCCAAGGCCAAAAATTCATCCGGTTGCATCACCACCACCACCAACGCATAGATCGCGCGACGGGGAACGCAACCACACCAAATTCGTCCACAAATCAGAACCCTGAAATCTACAGGCAAGTATTTATCTTGCTTAATTTTTTTAATGCATCATTCATGTTAGTCTAGGATTGATTAGGATGAGTTTCATAGAAGAAAACCCATGTTGGTGATAGGAAAATTGCATGTAGTAATGTTATGAATGAAAATCTGGAAATCCCCTTCAGATGTAGAGGTTTAACCATGGATTTATGATGGATTAGGAGTTGAAATTCTGGAAAAAGACTAATTAGAACAAAGTTAAAGAAATTTCTAGGGTTCATGAGATTTTTATAAGTTTTGGCCTATTAATCCATGTATATTGATGAAAATTTGCATGCCTTACGTAGAAGGTGTTTAATTTGGGTTCATAATGTTTGTAGTACGAATTTCTGGGAGTTTGGGTGTTAAAAATCTGGATTTGGTTGATGTTAGATGATAGAACTCGTAACTGTTAATCTGCAGAATTCGCCATACTTATTTGATCGATCGATCGAACCAGGAGTGTCGATCGATCGACGCATCGATCGATCGAGCTCCTGCCATCGATCGATCGACCCTTCCTGTAAGACTCTTATTTTTCCCTCTAAATAGTTAAATTAAATTTAAATGAGAAACAATCTTTGGACATCCTTATCAAAATATTTTGGGAGGTGTAGAAGACCAGTAGGACATAATAAAAATATGAAACCTTTAATGTAGAATGAGATTCACATTTTTGGAGATGTTTACGTATATGGGACGATCGAACTATGTATAAAAGGGGGGAGACGCATAAGGTAGTTACGTGGAAGAAATAAATGAGTACCTACTGAAATTACACTTGGGAGTATAGGAATTCACGAGTGTCACTTGATAAGTTGGGAAAATCCCACAAATTAAAGTAAGGAACTGAAAGAGTTGGCGCTTGCGTTCAATTAAGAGATAATACAATAACTGCCATTTTTAACCCAAATTAACCCTAAGCATGCAACTAGGTGTGATTGAAACAATATGAAATCATGCATAAGATATTCAAAATACAAAGTTAAGGAAAAATCCCCCACAGGGGAAAAACCATTTGTATATTCACTATAATTTGTAAAAGACGGTTTACAATCGGATTACAATGAAATACAGTTTGACTAAGAATTACCCTCGGGTATCGGATTCTGTAGTCGCGGCTGGAATATCCCTTTCCAGTAGGGTTGGCGGCTGGAACTATCCCTGTCCAGTAGGGCTGCAATGAAGAGGAAGAAGCGGTCCACTTCACAAAGGGTTGAACATCAACGGTGTTCTAGGGTTACCAAAAGTGATTCACAAATGTATGGAATTTGTGTGAATCGAAGGTATGAATCAATGGACTCAAATACCATGAAGACTTAAGAGTTATGGAACTCAGAAAATCGTGTGTAAGTCTTAAGAAAACCAACTCCCCGATCGTGGTATAAATAAGAATTCATTTGCCCTAAAAATCTGCACACGATCTGTTCGTGGTTATCCAGGGCGGACCGGTCCGGGCCTTAGGCGAATCGGTCCGATGGCGGACTGGTTCTTTTATTTTGAGGCTGATTCGGTTCGCATTCGGTCCGGGGCTCACTGGTCTTAAACGAGCAAGGCGGATCGGTCCGGGTCTCAGCGGATCGGTCCGGCTAGGCGGATCGGTTCGTTTTAAATTCAGGCGGACCGGTCCGGCTGTCTGAATTTTTGAATTCTTCCTTTCTTTTGATCTTCGGATTTTGTTGATGACGATGTGATCTTTTCAACTATCATTCTTGTAACGGCGTATGACATATCATATACATAATGATGGACAAATTGTCCTTACAAATCTCCCCCTATGTCTATGCCGGAACAAACATAAAAAAATCCGAATTATCAAGTATGAAACAATGCCTATACAAATCTACCCTTCCATGAACCCAAAAACTGAAAGAGGTACAAATGACTAAGGCTGCATCGTTTGTTCTTTGAATCTTCAGAAATCTCACCGCTTTTCTCATCAGGGTGTGCATCATGGGATTATCAAGAATGTACCTACACACATGAGACAAAGCAAATACCAAGTGACGTATCGAGTTTGAAATGAGATAAACATAAGCATATATATCCATTTAAGATGATATTCTCAGAATTTCAAAACTCCCCCATAATCAGATAATTCATTCTCCCCCTTTTTATGATGTCCCCAAATAGACAAATGAGAGAAATAAATCAAGCAATCAAGTACCGGGGTGACACAAGGCATAAAATCACACCATAAATGAACATAAAACAACCAAGTCGGTGGTAGCGTAAAAGAATGGGTGTGATCAAAATTCGATAGGAAAATCAATGCATACAAACATGACATATGTGCACGATGAATATTGGATATTCCCAACGAATGAACTCAAATGCTTCCTTTGGTGTAAAAGATTGGAAATATAAGACATTGACTATATCAAATCTACAAATCAAAGCTCAAAGTGATTTCTACACCAATAACGTCAAAAATGTTTTTCATGCTTTTTCAGGACTTTCAAGGAAGAGCAAACCCGTTTTCAATCTCCAACCAACCTCCCTCAGATTTATATTTTGAATAGAGGTATACTAAATTCTCAAACTTTGGAGAATTGATGGTGAAACCTATAATGGCCCATATTTGGCATGAATTTCTTTTTATTGCCTTATCAATTTTTTTTTCTCGGGCTCTTTTAACCTCTTAGGACCTCGGATATAAAAATTCTTCCATTTTTTAGGTCCTTTTAATGGTGGCTTTTGCGCAAAGGATAAGAATCAACTTTCGCAGCCCCTCCCCGTTATGCAAATTATCACACAGTCTCACCAAAACGGTTTTTACATGCAATCCAATCTTGTCAAGTTTTATCGCATTTTATACATTGTATAGACAGGATTGAGATGGAAACGCTCAAGCCAACATGATATTGACAAGCGCAACAATCAAATATAGCCGTGCATGTGTGCAATAAAGGATATAGGAGTCAAACATGTAGGAAATATCACTAATTACATCTCAAGGACTCCAATCAATGTTAAGCACATGGATGAAATGATGTAGCCTCTCAAATCTCTATCAAACAGTCACATGGATATATGGAATGAAGTAGTGACTTGGCTATCTTAAATGCTCATCCATAAAAGGCAAATCTCTTTTTGGTCTTTTTCAAAAAATTTATCAAAATAAAATCTTTTTGTGCTTTTCTCAAAATTTTCAAAAAAGAAAATCTTTTTGTATTTTTCTAAGAATAATAAAAAATACATAAAAGCTGTACAACAAAGAATAGTACATATAAACAGACTAGCAATGGGAAGGATATGATATGATCATGAAGAAGCATCCTATTCTAGACATAGACCAACCCCTCAGTCAACTGTGCAAATCCCCAAAGACTTCCTAAGACTCTCAAATCTAAGGGCATCTAAAGGTTTCTTGAAAATATCGGCTAACTGACGGTCGGTAGGAACAAAACTCAGGGTTACGACCTTCTCCTCAACTAACTGACGTATAAAGTGCTCGCGTAACCTGATGTGCATTGTGCGCGAATGTTGGACAGGATTGCGGGATATGTGTATCGCGCTCGTGTTATCACAGGAAATGGTCATGGTGTCCTGTGAAATCCCATAATCCTCCAACATTTGCTTCATCCACATGAGTTGCGTGCAACAACTCCCGGCGGCGATGTACTCAGCCTCCGCAGTGGACAAAGAGATGGAGTTTTGCTTCTTGCTCAACCAAGATACAAGAGCAGAACCAAAGTAGAAACACCCACCCGAAGTGCTCTTACATCCATCTACATCCCCGGCCCAATCGGCATCCGAATAGGCGGACAAACGGTCATCGGTATCAAAGGAATACCAAATACCGTATGAGAGAGTCCCACTCACGTATTTGATAATACATTTTAGAGCGAGTAAGTGTGACTCTTTAGGAGACGCCTGATAACGCGCACAGACTCCAACACTAAAGGCAATGTCGGGACGACTAGCAGTCAAGTAGAGAAGACTGCCTATCATACTCCGATACAAGGTTTGCTCTACGTCCTTGCCTGAAGTGTCCTTACTAAGCTTGGTAGAAGTACTCATAGGTGTACGTGCATGCTTAGAGAAGTCTAAACCAAATTTCTTCACTAGGTCTCTAGAATACTTGGATTGGGAGATGAACATCCCATCCTCTAGCTGACGAACCTGGAGACCAAGGAAGAATGTAAGCTCACCAACCATGCTCATCTCAAACTCACTTTTCATCTCCTCCTCGAAGTGGTGAGCATGCTGGGAGCATGTGGATCCAAAGACTATGTCGTCCACATAGACTTGGGCAACCAAGATAGCACTGTCATCTCTCCTGACGAACAACGTCATATCTACTCCCCCTCTCTTGAAGCCACGAGCTAAGAGATAGGAAGTAAGCCTCTCGTACCAAGCACGGGGTGCTTGCTTCAAACCATACAAGGCTTTCCTCAGATAGTAGACGTGCTCAGGGTGCTGAGGGTCTTCAAACCCTTTTGGTTGTTCCACATAAACCTCCTCCTGTAGAATGCCATTCAGAAAGGCACTCTTGACATCCATCTGATATACCTTGAAGCGCAGATGACATGCGATGGCGAGTAGAAGACGGACGGACTCAAGCCTCGCAACAGGAGCAAATGTCTCCCCAAAGTCTACACCCTCTATCTGTGTGTAGCCTTGAGCGACCAACCTAGCCTTATTTCTGATTATGGTACCATTTTCATCCATTTTATTCTTGAAAATCCACCGGGTACCAATAACATTAGTATTACTAGGTCGGGGGAAAAGTTCCCAGACATTGTTCTTCTTAAACTGAAGCAACTCGTCCTGCATAGCAGATATCCAGTGTTCATCTTTGAGTGCTTTTTTGTGGTTCTTGGGCTCGACTTTGGACGTGTAGAAATGATGACTAACAACGTTCTCTAGTTGAGCACGAGTTTTGACCCCTAGAGTGGGATCGCCAACAATGGCTGAAGGATCATGACTCTTGCGAACCCAAGCAGGTGTGTCCCCTAACACAGGAATAGGGTCCACAGAGTGTGGGAGAGGAACAGGAAAATCACTGTCAGAACAATCCTCATCCTCACACTGAAGGTTGGGATCAATAACCGTCGGAGGTTCGTCATCTTGCACAGTGACGTTTATTGATTCCATAACCTTAGAGCTCTTCAGGTTAAAAACCCGGTACGCTCAACTGTTCGATGAATATCCTAGCAATATTCCGTCGTCGCTCCGGGAGTCGAACTTTCCTAATTGCTCTCTATCCCGTAGGATGTAGCATTTACTCCCAAAAACACGGAAATATGCCAAGTTGGGTTTCTTGCCAGTCCACAATTCATAAGGCGTCTTAAGTGTGTGTGGACGAAGATAAACCCTATTCACCGTGTGGCATGCAGTAGACACTGCCTCTGCCCAAAATCTCCTAGAAACTTTACGACCTAGAAGCATAGATCTAGCCATCTCTTGGATCGTTCTATTCTTCCTCTCAACAATCCCATTTTGATGAGGAGTTCTCACAGCAGAAAACTCATGTTTGATCCCAAGGCTATCACAGTACAAATCCACTTTTGCTTCCTTAAATTCAGTGCCGTTGTCACTACATATTTAGTTAATAGTGACCCCGTGTTGATTTTGCAGGACACGGCACTTGGTCGTGAAAAATTCTACAGCATCAGATTTCTCTCTTAGAAAACCTAAAATAGAGTATCTAGAGAAATCGTCTACCATCACGAGAATGTATCTCTTACCACCTAGACTCTCCGTGCGAGTAGGACCCATAAGATCCATGTGAATCAACTCAAGAGCACGGGAGGTGGTAATGGAATTCAACTTCCTATGAGTACTACGGATTTGTTTTCCCAACTGACAGGGTCCACAAACGGTCGAAGTTGAATTTCCAAGAGATGGTAAGCCACGTACTAGGTCCTTTTTGACTAAACGAGATAAGTCTCTAACGTTCACATGACCTAGACGTTGGTGCCACAGATTCATAGGAGTGATCGTGGCGCTGTTGCAGACAAGGGAGGATGTGGGCTCAGTCCCATAGCAGTTATCCTCTGTCCTCACCCCTTGCACTAAAAGTTTACCGGCTTGATTATAGACCTTACAAGCTTCCCGGTCAAACTTTACTGCAAAGTCATCGTCGCACAGCTGGCTGATGCTAAGAAGGTTTGCTTTAAAACCTTTGACGTACAGAACGTTCTCTAGCTTTGGAAATCCTGGTAACTCTACTGTACCTCGTCCAACTATGCTAGATTTGCTATCATCTCCAAAGGTGACTCTCCCATCATTATAATCCTCAAGATGGGTAAAATATGAGACATCACCTGTCATGTGTCTGGAGCATCCACTGTCAAAATACCACTGTGAGGTATTGTGAGCTTTGAGAGCGACATGGACAACAAGGGCCTTTTTCTCTTTCTTAGGAACCCAAGAGTAGGTACCTTTTTGTATTCCCTTGTTGTTGTTGGTTTTAGCCGGAATGCGGGGCGCATTCATTGATGGTAAGGTCATTCATCGGAATTCCTCCATAAAACTCTGTGAAGTGGCGGCTAGAAACTCAACACGCTCTTTCAGACTAGCAAACTCATCAGTCTGATGTGGTGGAGCAAATGTACGTCGTGTCCGACCCAACTTATAGCAATCATCCCTAAGGTGTCCATTTCTTTTGCAATGGGAGCAAAAGGGCACAGTATTAGGAGGACCTTGGATCGTTTTTCTTGGTCGAACTCTCCTTCTTGGTTTTTTATGACGGCCATAAGGAGTCGTAGTAAACTCAGGAATTGGTCCGGGTGCAATTTGGGACGTGGAGGCACCATCAAAACCTATTCCTTGCCTGTCACCAAAACCTAAAGCGGGACCGAGGAGCATCTTTCCCATCTTCCCAGATCTGTCCTCGATTTGTACCTTGACTTTCCTAGCTCTCTCAAGGTCATGAGTAAGCTGAGCAACAAGGGCTTCAAGTTTCTTTCGAGTCTCCAGGGAGGAATGAAGCTCACTCGAAAGACTAGCCACTTGTTTAGTCAAGTCCGCTTTCTCTTTCTCAAAACTGCTCTCTCTCTCTTTAAGTAAATTCTCTTTACTAAACCAGGCAGATTCTTTCTCTCTCATGGCGGTGTAGGTGGAGGACTCTCTCTCTCTCGTCTTTCCTAACTCTTCTTCTAACGCGGTGATCCTAAGAACTAACGCCTTGTTATGTTTTTTAGTTTTGAAAGACTCATCATATAACTCGGCGTAGGCGCGTTGAAGGCTACTCTCGTCCTCACTACCTTCCTCCTCTCCCTCACTCTCTTCGCTCTCGCTGTCGAGGTGTCCCTGTGAAGTAGCATCCTCATCGTCGTGAGATGCACTAGGAGTACTCACATGACTAGCCATGAACGCGGTGAAGTTACGCTCATGCGGTGACTCATCTCCCGAGTCCACCGACTCGACCTCACTGTCGTCACTAAGGGTAGCATTTAGGACAGCTTTACCCTTTTCCCTATTCAGACGAGTGGCACACTCAAACGCTCTGTGTCCCTTACCGTCACACTCAAAACACCTCTCACTGTCTTTAGGGGGTTCTTTGAAATCTTTCTTTTCAAACTTATTTTTCTGAAAATTCTTTTTATCTTTGAAATTCCCATTTTTCTTAAATTTCAGAATTTTCTTGAAGTTTTTAGCAAAAAGTGCCAAATCATCTAGGTCAAACTCACATTCAGAATCAGAAGTTTCTATCTTTCTAGATGACTCGACTCTCTTTCTTGCCGACCCCTCACTTTTTCTCTCTTGGGCTTTAAGGGCAATTCCCTTATCTTTTGACTTGGCAGATTTAGGAAACATGTCTATTTCATAAGTTTGTAAATCTCCTACCAGTTCTTCCAATTTTAGAGTATTTAAATTACCCAAGGAATTTAGCACAGTGACTTTAGGTATAAAACGCTTAGGAAGGGAACGAAGAATCTTTTTAACAACTCTAGCATTTGGAATATGTTCACCAAGATTATAGCTAGTATTAACAATGTCAGAAAGCCTAGCATAAAATTCATCAAAACAATCATTTTCATGCATGGTGATGGTTTCAAATTGAGTTGTTAAATTTTGCAATTTTGACTCTTTAACAGCATTCGTTCCTTCATGGGTAAGTTGCAAAATATCCCATGCTTCTTTTGACGTGGTGCACGTCATTATGCGTTTGAACTCATCAGGAGTGACAGACCCAGAAATAGCACTTAGACCCTTAGAGTTAAAAGATGACCATTTAAATTCATCATCAGTCCAAGTGATGTCAGGTTTCAAGTTGGTCACATTATCAACAGTCACGGTTGGAGGAGTCCACCCTCGTTCAACCAAAATCCAGACACGTTCGTCAATGGCTTTTAAAGCCGACCTCATACGGGCTTTCCAATAGGCATAATTCGACCCGTCAAAAATAGGCATTTTATAATATGACTTCTCCATTTGAACACGCTCTTTTCAAAAATCAATTTATTCAGAAAATTGATATCTTAGAAAAATTTTGCGGAAAAAGGAATACGCGATAGATTAGCGTAACCCGCTCTGATACCAATTTGAAAGAGTTGGCGCTTGCGTTCAATTAAGAGATAATACAATAACTGCCATTTTTAACCCAAATTAACCCTAAGCATGCAACTAGGTGTGATTGAAACAGTATGAAATCATGCACAAGATATTCAATACACAAAGTTAAGGAAAAATCCCCCACAGGGGCAAAACCATTTGTATATTCACTATAATTTGTAAAAGACGGTTTACAATCGGATTACAATGAAATACAGTTTGACTAAGAATTACCCTCGGGTATCGGATTCTGTAGTCGCGGCTGGAATATCCCTTTCCAGTAGGGTTAGCGGCTGGAACTATCCCTGTCCAGTAGGGCTGCAATGAAGAGGAAGAAGCGGTCCACTTCACAAAGGGTTGAACATCAATGGTGTTCTAGGGTTACCAAAAGTGATTCACAAATGTATGGAATTTGTGTGAATCAAAGGTATGAATCAATGGACTCAAATACCATGAAGACTTAAGAGTTATGGAACTCAGAAAATCGTGTGTAAGTCTTAAGAAAACCAACTCCCCGATCGTGGTATAAATAAGAATTCATTTGCCCTAAAAATCTGCACACGATCTGTTCGTGGTTATCCAGGGCGGATCGGTCCGGGCCTTAGGCGGACCGGTTCTTTTATTTTGAGGCTGATTCGGTTCGCATTCGGTCCGGGGCTCACTGGTCTTAAACGAGCAAGGCGGATCGGTCCGGGTCTCAGCGGATCGGTCCGGCTAGGCGGATCGGTTCGTTTTAATATCAGGCAGACCGGTCTGGCTGTCTGAATTTCTGAATTCTTCCTTTCTTTTGATCTTCGGATTTTGTTGATGACGATGTGATCTTTTCAACTATCATTCTTGTAACGGCGTATGACATATCATATACATAATGATGGACAAATTGTCCTTACAGGAACGAACCGCTATATGTAATAACTAAATAACGAGAAATAAGGATAAATATCATAATTATGGATTATGAGATGTACCCAAATTTGATGTGGTAATAGTAGTATATTTATATGTCTGTGTTTATGCATATACTATATACGTGTGAAAACCATGCCCGTGCTACTTGCTATCCCTGAGGTTACCGCGCTGGGACAGTCTTATCTCGATGGGACCTTTATGGGGGATATTGACTCATATCCTAGAAGATAGAGATCCTTTGGTACAGGCTAATCGGATCGATAGCCAAACGGCCTAAGAGACGTGGGGGCATGTGCTGACCTCTTAGAGATCGGGACTCTATGCTTCGCCTCAATATTGTTGTGTTTGTGTTAATACAGTTCGAGAGAGATTCCGAACTTGTATTTTCCTTAGTACGAGTGATACGAGGACTGGATAGCAAAGTATGCCCGCACCATAATTTTTATGTGTGGTGCTTTTAGAATATGTATATTATATGAGTATTTAATATATATATATATATATTAAATTCTGAAATTTGGGAATTTCCTACTGTGTTTATGGTAAGTAAGATATGAATAATGATTTCAATTGAGGAATACGTGTTTTGAAAGTATAGTATATTATTGGGAAACTTTATTAACAAATAAAGTTAAAATGAGAGCTTTGGTATTAAATGGAATTTACTTCTTAAACAGCTAAATTTTTTGATTTACATCTTACGAGTAACCTAAGATAAGATGAGTTAAACCGGTTGGAAGGTTAGTACGATAGGTGTGCACATTAGAAGAGAGGTGAGAATTTCTCAAGGGAGTGTCGCACTAATAGGTTGTTGCATTGGCTTGTAAACATTTTAAATACTTGCGAAATAAATTTTAAATCATTTTTACAATCGGGCTCTGACCCGTTTCTATTTTCTTTTCTCTCTTGTATATATATGTATGTATTACAGGTGCCCAGCCATAGGGGCGTCTTGCATAGGATCCTTTGGAAGGAACGCGCTGCAGCTTAGGTGGGAGTTGCAGGCCTCTTTCTTAGACGACCTCATTTCTTGATTCCACTTCTAGCACTATTTATCCAGTTGGGCATGTGTCTCCCTTTCCATTATTCAGTTGTTTAGCGGACATTGTGATTCATTTATTTCCAGTATTTTACTCTTTGGGATTTATTACTGTCAGGATGTTTTTCCTTTAAGTTTTAATGTTGGAGTTACTTTGATGGATGTTTAATTATTGGATTGTTCGTTCCAGTATAGTTGTTGTGTGATTCTTTAATTATGAATTTCGTAAAGTTTTAAATGTTGGTTTATATAAAATAAAATTTGGAAAGTAATGTCTAAAATGGTTTTGACAATTAGCTTAATTATTTAGGATGTTTAAATTGGAAAAGTTATTTTTCGACAGTGATGCTAAGAATGAACCAACTGTTCACCTTGATTTTAATTTAATAAAGGAGTGATCGCCGAGTATTTAATTAGGCGGGGTGTCACATGTTTTCGGAGAATCTACTAGGAAAACATTAAGAGATCACTCCGTAGGTAATCTTTTCGACATGTTTTTACCTGTACACATTGTGGTCAAAAAGGTCATCTTAGGAAATTCTGTTTTGATCTTAAACGAATTCCTTGAAAATCCCAACGTAAAGCAACCAATGTATTTAAAGTTCCTATACCCCAAGATTGTCATCCGTCGTTAATTTGGGTTCGGAAATCCGACTTAGTTGCCTTGAAAAATAGGGTTTTTAATTCTCATTTACTTTCACATGCTTCCTCCCTTGCTAAATCTAAAGGATGAATGTGTTAGTGCTTGCATACTTTAGTTTTTGTACTTCATGTTATATTCACATGCTAAATGTATGCTTATTTAATCATTTTCTAGTCTATGCTCCATGCTTATCACATGCTAGGATAATTATTTTTGTTTATCTTTTGTATTTTATTTCTTCATTTTGTTTGCATTAAATAAAAAAAATACAAAAAGGTTTTTGTTTATCATTTGAAGTTTTTATCTCTTGATAATTTAAGCTTAATGAAAAGTTCAAATGATTTTTGTTTGTCTTTTGAGTATATTTTTTATTTTTGGTTAAAAATTTCAAAAACTCAAAAAGATTTTATGTTGTGTGTATTTTAGTTTGACACACTTTATGTGGCATATACTTGTGTTTGAATCCCATCTTTTACGCTCCCATGTGTCTAGAACTTTTGGTTTAGATTGTCAATCCTTAAAATGTTCTTTATCATATTTTTATGGAGTAGTTGGATTTTGTATTGATTAAATGGATTCTATTTTTATATATGCCTCTATTCACACATGGACAAGCTCATTTGAAATTTTAATGTCACATGTTATATTTGAGCTTTGTGAGGTGTTCTCCTACCAATCTTGTCATCTACATATTTATGACCTAGGAGGACTAGTGCATGTCAAAATTCATTGCACGTGAGCTTGTGAAATATAAAAAATGATATATAAATGTGCACGGGAAGGGCTCCGAAAGGAATAATAATCCTTTGCGATTGTAAGCCACCGTTTGAAATGGACCTAAAAGAAATACGTGGTCCAACGGCCTAAAAATAGAAGATGGCACTAAAAGAAAAATAATTGCCAAGGCCTATGTTTGATTGATATATTCATTCAATATACAAGAATATATATATATGCTTCTTGAGGGAGATTGGATGGTATATCAACGGTTTGCACAATGTCCGTTTATGCTAGTGGTCTTTATTGTCATGACTCTATTTGGTTTGTAGAATCATCAAAACTCTAGGCCTATATGCATTGTGTATGTTTGTTAATTGAGTTCAATTCATAGTGTCACATGAGGCCATATTCAAATGTGATGAAGTTTTCAATCAATTGAGAACTCCGTGAACATGTTTTAAGTGATTGGGTTTAAATTTAATCGTTACTAGTTCACACCCCAACACTTTCGTTTTCATATGACACATCTTTGCCATACGAGTGTGAAAGACTCCTATTATATTTTATTTGTGTCATTTGTGTGTTTATATCTATATATGTATACTCGAGTCTCTTTGATATATATTATGTATACATATATTTGATATTTTTTTTTAGTCTTTGCTTTGATTTCTAATCCATATATGCTTTAATTCATACTTGGTATCCATCTTATTGCATTCTTTGTTGATATCACATGCTTAATAGTTTATATATCATATTGGTATCATTTTATTGCATCCTAGTTGGTATCCGATGTTATTTCTTGAATTAGTTGAATCTTTGTTGCCCAAGTGCTTTAAAGTTCTCATCACTATATGCATAACTACATGTTTTAGCTTATTATCCCATTTTATTTATCCCTTGCTTTAGAGGGTGTACATGTTTTATTTGGGGGAGATAAGTTAAGGTTTAATTCTTTTTACCTTTGTCTATTCCTGAACAAAAAGGGGGAGAATGATAGGGGGAGATATGGTATTTAATCCTATTACTATCGTATCTTTGTTTAAGGAGAAATGGTATCTAATCTTATTACTATCGTATCTTAGTTTAAGGAGATTTATCTTAGGGAGAGACGTCTTTCTAAGTTGATCATAGTTGATAAAGGGAGAGAATTCTTTTAGGGGGAGTACTTACTTTACTTGCATTAAATATTTTGATATTCCCTATGCATGTAATGTGTTTGCTTAAGTGTGCAGGAATTATTTTACAAAACGGAAACTTTCAACGGCAAAGATTGTTGATCCTTTGGGTTGTTTGAGTCAAGCATTGTATTTTTATTTTGGGTGGGACTTTCTATTAGTCTAGTAGAGCTTGACGCCCCTTTAGAATTTTTGTTTGGTTTTTGTCCCGGAATAGCCAAAGGGGGAGATTTGTAAGGATGCAAATTTCTAATTGAGTCATTTGTTGTTCTGGCTCAATTCCGGACAAAAACGTTTGAGTCGTTTGATAGAGTATATTGATCATCTTTCAAGCCTATGACGTGTTTGTTGAAGACGTAGCGACCAAGTGTATAAAGCTTCATCAAAATGCCGAGTTTAAGTGCCTTGTTTCTACATCATCAATAATGGTTCCATGCTCCCAAGGTATGAATGCATTACATATATATATAGGAGCTTGGAACGGTTTATATTGGGTGTTAGGTTTTTAAAACTGTGTTTTTTTTTTCAGAATGTTTTCTATTAAAACTTATATATAAAGTATATAATGTTTCTGGGCTTAAAAAGAATTTTTTGAACATTCTGTGAGTTCGTTCGAAGTGTCGTTCGAACCACAAGTCGTTCGAACGAGATTGCCAACGACTTCCCATTATGGCATACGGAAACTTCGTTCGAAATATCGTTCGAACGAGATGGTCGTTCTAACAAGATTTCTAACGATCTTCTAACGAGTTCATACTGGAACTTCGTTATAAGACTCGTTCGAATGATAATATCGTTCGAACGAAATGTCGTTTGAATGAGATTTGGCGAGAACAGGTTTTTTGGCAGTTTTGAGCAGTTTTTCCCACTTTCCCACTTGTTTTTCCCCACTATTTTTTTGCTGAATATCTATGTGTGGGAACAACTTTTTCTAAATCAACTTTTTCATTTGATAAAAACCTCTAAGAGTGTTTGAGAGCAAAAATAGTTTTTAGAAAAAGTTCATTGGTTTTGAGTGTTATTTTTCAAGAGAAAATTGTTTACCACTCTAGTTTACACCCATATTTGTTTCTTCCAAGTTCATATATACATATCAATTGTTTGGAGCATTTTGGCGCCGGTTTATCTCTACACCAATAAGAAGAGAAGTTTAGGTTTCCTTCTTCATCCCTCAAAGAAGAAGACGTTTTCGTGATTTACCCACTTGGAGAAAGGCTCTTAGTTCGGGTGACAGTGACCACATAAAGTCCGATAGGTGGATTCCGAGACCGCGGTGGAGCTTCGTGGTTATTCGCTAGGAAGAGGTATCTACAAGAAGGAGCGTCGAGGCTTGAGAGGGATCGAGTCGTGTGATGTAAGTCTTTTATCTTGTAATTGTAAATTCCGTACTTAGTGGATTTGAGGCTAGGGTCGTCCGAGGTTGTTTACCATTGTGGGTTTTTCCTTGTACATCGCGGCGTAGTGGATTAATTGTTTATTTTATCTTTTGTAAAATCACCTAGAACGCATGCTTAAGTAATAAGATAAATTTGGTTTAATTTAATCACTACATGTTTAATTTGGTGCTTAATTAATATTGGATAATGATTAGTTAATTAATTCAAGTCATTTAAATTTAATTGTTTAAATTGGTTTGGCCTAACTTGATAACATTACAAAATATGACTTAGGAAAATTTCTAGGACTTGTGTTAATCAATGGTGTTTAAGTTAATTTTACTTGGTTGAATTTTAATTTGAAATAGAAATTAAAATATGTTTGTTTGTTTGTTTAGATTGAACCATCACATCGCTTCCGCATCTATTTCATAAAAAGGAAATCTAGGATTTTAAAAGAAGATTAAGATCGGGGGCCCTTGGGGCGTCTTCAAGGGTCATGTTCCCAAAAATGAGCTGCATTTGCCCATTGCGTGTATTGATTAAAACGCTAGCCGTGGCTAAGAATAGGTAGCCTGGAATGATACGAACATGGTTGCTATAAGGGATGGAGGGCTACGTGTCCCAAATGACAAAGTTTATTGAGAAGTATAATGTGTCCACTTGGACTATCACGTCCTCAATAATCCCTCGAGGCACCTTCACTATGTGATCCACTAATTGGAGAATGATTCGTGTGGGCTTAAGGTCACCTAACTCAAGCTGCCTATAAATAGAGTAGGAAAGGATATTAACACTCGCGTCTACATCCAGCAATTCGACGCTCTCCATGAACATATTAAATCTTGGGTGCTCCCTGATCTTTAAACTTGGATAGGAGGTCGTTAAAGAGAACGAAGCTCACATTCTATACAAGGAAGACATTCTTCTTCACCTTTAGTCGTATTTTTACCGTCAAAAGATCTTTAATGACTTTGGCATAGGTGGGAATTTACTGGATGGCATCTAGAAATGACAAATTCAGCTTTACTTGCTTAAGAACATCTAGCACTTCCTAACGGGAGGCTCTCTTTAGGGGCGGGGTCAACCGTTGAGGTAACAGTGCAGCGGTGGGTAATTTCACAACAACTTCAGGCTCGCTAGCGTCGTCTTTGTCACTCTCATTCAAGGGGCATCTTCGGCCTCTTTCGTGTCGGACGAAACCTCCTTGTCTTTTGGCTCCTCGTGTGGGGGAGGTGATAAATCAATGACTCGCCCGCTACGTAGAGTGGTGACGGCTTGGCATTGCTCTTGCTGATCGGAAGAAGTAAATCTAACATTGGCTTGACCTTAAGTAAATCTTTGGCCTTGATCTGGAAAATTTCCCTTCTCTTGGCCACTTAACGAGGATTGCAACCTAGATATGCTCGTATTTATCTCAGTAAACATGCGCTCAAACTTGGCGTTTGTTGCATTTTGAGCTTGGATGAACTGGTTTAAATTATCCTCAAGAGTCCTCCGCGGTGGGGTGATGTATGGGCCTAGAGGTGGTGATTGCATGTCTGGTTTCATAGGTGGCACTTGTTGAAATTGAGGAGGGGGAGAATGTAGGGCAACATGTGAATTTGGATTCAACGCATCTTGTTGTTGCCCGTAGCTAAAATCGAGATGGTTCCTCCATGAAGGGTTGTAAGCATTCCCATGCGAGGCATTGAAATTCCCCTTAAATCCCCCAATTGCTTCCACTTTCTCGTTAAGCATGCCTTTATAGGAGGGTATCGCCGGACATTCCTTTGTTGAATTGCCCGCCTCACAAATAACACACACTTTCTCTTTCATGGCTTAGGTGGATCTGATAGTTTCTCTTAGTCGTACCTCGAGTATGTCTCTCATACTTTTCTCAAAATGATCAAGTCGACGGTCTAATAAGGTATCTTTGTCCAATTAGTACAAACCGAACACAGAAGGAGTCGTGGACACTTGTCGAGGTCAGTTTTGGGCAGTGGGATCAGATGTGTTCCATGCTTGAGTAGTCTCGGTGATATACTTAAGATGAGCCTCGTCATCGCTTGCATCTAACTCCCAAAATGGTCTTTCACTCATAGTTTGAACAAGTTGTTTAGACATTATAGTAAGCCCTTGATGGAAGAAAGAGATAAGGTGATGCTTCTGAAATCCATGATGTGGGCAAGCGTTAACTAACTCTTGGAAGCATTCCCAATACCGATCAAATGACTCATTATCTTGTTGTCTAAAGGCTTGAATTTGAGCCTTGACGGAGTTAGTTTTATGTTGTGGAAAGAATTTAGAGAGAAACTTGGATTGCATATCCTTTCATGATATAATGGAGTTCGGTGGTAAAGACCAAAGCCATATCTTAGCTTTATCCTTTAAGTAAAAAGCAAAAAGTTTTAGGCAAATGACATCTAGTGTGTAAGCTTGATCACTAAATGTTTCGTACGCCTCTTCGAACTCGCGGATGTGGAGGTATGGTTTCTCCGAATCCATGCTGTGAAACGTGGGAAGAATCTGTATCATCCCATTACGAAAGTGGAACTATCCTGCATTGTATAGAAGTAAAATCGACCCAGGGGTGACAGTTCGCTCGGGAAATAAGAGTTCTTTCATGGGACGATATGGTAAATTCCCCTCACCCATACCGAAATTGGAGATATCCGATATTGCTCTCTCTCCAATTGAATCAGAATCCTCACTTGGTGTTCTAGAAGTGTGACTCAGTCTGTGACTTGTGATGGAGTTTGGAGGTGGAACCTAGAATTGTGGGACACGAGGACTGTGTGGGATATCAAGGTCGTTACTCAACTATGGGGTTTTCATGAATGCGTGGAGGAGTAGATTGAGGGGTTTGTTGCGAATTTTTCATGAAAGGGTTTTGAGAGATGTAATATTTTTTTGCTTTTCAATTTTTTGAATTGTTTTTGGATTTTTGACTTTTTTTGATTTTTTAAGATTTGGAATCAATTTTTGGATTAATTCAACCTAACCTAAAAATCTACCTAAATCCCCGGTAACGGCGCCAAAAACTTGACGCGAATGAAAATGTGCCTAAAGTGCGTTCTTATATAGCTTCAAGTGCAAGCCTGTCGCGTAAGTAATAAACCCGATAAGACGGGGTCGATCCTCAAGGAATTATGATGATTGCTCGTAACGACGAAGGAAAATAGACTGACCCTAAGCTTATTCGAGAAAAAAAGAAAAGGTGATAAATTTTGGAATTTAATTCTACTAGCTAAATGCAAAATAAAAATAAAATTAAAATTACTAACTAAACTAAATGCGCACAATTAAAACTACTGCAGGTGATTAACTATGAATGATAAAAAGCACGTTAGGATACAATCCCCAAAACCGTAGTACATTTATTGAATAGAAAACTATCTTTTGAATTAGATAGTTGATTAAACCCAATCTTTATTAATCCCAAGAATTACATATATGAGGGTACTATACCGCATCATACATAATCAAGGGCAAGAATAAAGCGGTGCTGCAGTAGCCAACACGCACATTGCATCCTTAAACACCCCGATTACCTAGGTCAAACGAGGTTAAAAGATCTACGATGTTTGTATTCACTACACAACACGATTCATTCAATATTTAATTCAAAGCTAATTTCCTATACATGTAAACTACATTGGGTTGGGTTCATGCACCCCAATCCTTATAAATATAGCTAGACATGATTAAACTACGCTTGAATACAAAATCTATTTTTCGTGAATTCACAATTGCGTAAAAAAAGGGACGAAACTTGTAAAAACGAATTGTAACCTATTTTCTACGAATCATAAAAAAAAATGTGAAAGCAATTGAAAGAATTAAGAAAATATTACTTGGAATGAAGAAACTCTTGAATTAATGCCTAAAACTTGAACAATTATTGAAGAAAGTAATTCCCTACGGTTCTTAGTTTCAAAAGCTCTCTAAAACTTACAAAAATAGAACTCCTAAAAGTCTGGTAATAAGTTGGAACAAATTCCCTACATATTTATAGGAGTTTGAGCTAAGTACAAATCTAATTTTTAAATCGAATAAGTCAGAAAATTGAGAGCCGAACCGATTCGGTCTGGGGTCATCGATTCGGTTTGGAGCATCGAACTGATTTATTTTTACTTCTAATCAGATCGGTATGATCATCCATTTTATGAAGGAAATGACAAACCGGTTCCTATTTGGTACATATCAGATCGGTCCGCTCTTTACAGGAACTTTGTCTTCACCGGACCGATTCATTTTTGGTTGACACCAGATCGGTTCGATGATAGTTTTCTTCATGCTCTTCTTGTGGTTTTTTCTCAACTTCAAAGATTCATAACTTTTGACCTGGGACTCGGATTTGGATATTGTTTCTTCCTACGTGCTTGTAGACTCAACGTCTTCAACTTTTATTTGGGTTCCTCGTCCGAATTCCAGATGTAAAATTACTTTTTTACCTTTTTGCCTTTCTTTCTTTTCTTTCTTTCTTGGTTTCTCGATTTTGAGTTTTCTCCTCTCTTCACTTGTATAAAATACCTGCAAAATGCAAGAAGAACACATGAAACTGGACGCACTATATAGGAAATATCAATATCAAAGATATGAGATAAATCAACACATTTTACATTATATCAGGTGATAAAAGCCTCTAAATTAAGAGGATAAATTGGAAGAATTTATGCCTAATCAGTCACTCCTAAAGTATCTTCGACCTTGGCGTATGTATACTCTCATTACATGTGATCATCAATCATGGTTAGCTTCTTCTTTGTCCAAGAATTTTATAATATAAACTCATCGAGTTGTCAAATCTTAAAAAAAGTTATGATGACTTATTGTTATCAATTCTCTACTTCATTTTATAACTACTACTACCTTCGATCACACTATCTAATGGTTTCTTGTAACTTCTTCTTAAGTATGAGCATAACACCCATTATCTTTAGGTATAAAGTGTTGGTAATGAATATAGAAGCAAAGGCCTCAGTCAGCTACTTGAAATTAGACATAGTTCTAATGGCTAACCAAACCATTTTTTTATCAATATTGTCCAAGCTGGAGGGGAAAATCCTTCACAAAAGGGCCTCGTTATTATTCTATGGGATTATGTCCTATTTGTACTGACGTACATGATCGGTGGCATCTATTTTCTCATCGTAGATCATGAATCTAGGATCCAAAAATTTCTTTGGGGGTTATACCTCTTCCAAAGGGGGAACTCATCTAATTCTCAATAACTCATCGTTATAATTCTATTATGGTATGGGACATTGCCCCCATTACCCATTTGTCGATCTCCTTACGGATAAAACTTCATATTACCTCCCTATTTTACTTGTATTCACATCTTGGGGACTTATCATGGGTTTCTCTATGTGATGTCCATTCATCGTGATGTTGTGGATATTTCCTTGGTTGTGAGTTTTTCTCACCTTAGGGTTGGGGGGATGATTGATTTCCTTGCATTTACTCTTCATCGACTACATTTTACATTTCATTCTCTTTAACTGACCCTAGAGATAGTCATTCTCTTCTTTTATTCGTAAAAACAATCATCTCTTACTCATAAAGACAGTTCTCGTAGGCATCAATTCCATAATCCCCATCGGAATTCTCATCATGGGTATGATAATGAGACGATCATTATCTGGATTTATTGGATGAACAATCCTTTATTTCCTGTGAAGACATTTCTCATAGGAGTCAATCATCCCAAATACCAAACTAGGATGTCAGTAACTATAGCCCCCGTCATACTCTTCCTTCAGGGAATGATAACGAGAGCTAAGAGCACCCTCACTTACTAGGAGTGAATGAAATATTGGATCTCCAATGGTGGAGGTAAAATATGCATGTTGATGCAAAATACTAGACTAGGTTAATTAGTTTATCATAGATAAATAGAAAATAAAGAGATAAGAGATTTTTAAAGTGGTTCGGCTTGATTGAAGAGCCTACGTCCACTGTTGTGTATTGCTTTGGGATTGTTCAATTGCCTTTCTTTTCATGTGTCCCTGTATGTAGGTTTTAAAATGTATTTATAGCCCCCATGGGGTGTACCAGAGGTGGAATATCAAATGATGGATTGTATATATATCGTAGAAATTTACATCTGTACAATCATTAATATATACAACTGTTGGTGTTTGCCTGTCATTGTTGGTCATCATCCCTGGTGTTGGTCGATATTCCTGGAGTAGTTCGGAATTCCATCCGTAATGGCTAGGATTAATCATCCATTCTATAACACGTGTCAGTATCTGAATGGTCCATGTAGATGACTAATTTTTTGTATCAACAGAAGACCCCAATGTTTCATGCTTGAAGTTTTTACAAGAGTATGGAGCATTTGGCTCTTAAAGTTAATCGAGCAATAATTTTAGGCTTGGTCGGTTGCCGACTTCCCATACTTGTAAAATTTTATTATTTAATTATGGGGATATAATGTGTGTGTCATTTTTGAAATTATCAACCACTTTAACGAATTGTGTTTGGGAAAATCCGTCTTTTCTACCTTTTAGTCGCCACCAGTTCAATCGATGCTACCTTTTAATAATTAATTTTCCAGTTTTCGAGGCGACCTATAAAAAGTGGGAAAAGCCACGAGCTTTTTCCATCTCAAATCATCTTAGTTCTTTTGGGCTGCAGTGTCTTCAAGCTTTCTTTTTCTTGCTCGAACGATCATTTTATGTTCTTTAGTTCTTACTGAATCCTTAATTCCTGTAAGAATTCTTTCTTTTATCTTTTATTATTATCATGGTTTACTCTATTGATTCTCTTGATGAATTCAGAAATGAATTTAAAATTCCATCTTGGGTTATTTTTTAACACGCTATTTTACCTGCTGATTTTTTTCTCACTTGCTGAGGGTCACTGGTTTCCATCTATTTTTATAGCTGAATATGGGTTTAATTTTCCTCCTAATCCACTGTGTCTTGAATTTTGCCAATACTTTGATGTTGTCCCAGCTAGGGTAGCCCCCAATACTTGGAGGGTTGTGAATGGAGTGTATAGGTTGAATCAAATTCATGAAACCCATCTAGGGATTCCAGATATAATATTTTGTTACAAGTGGGTAACTAACGATACCACTTTTGATTTAAAGACTAGGGTTGTAAATAAAGCGTTAGTCGTTAATCTTCCAGACTCCAATAGGGATTATTTTGAGCATGGGGTTGTTGTTAAAAACTAGCAATATGACTGGAAATGCTGAGTACCAGGGGCTTAGGTGCACTCCTTTTGGTAATAGGATAGGTTATTCCTCATTTAACTGTTTTGCCTTATACATATCTTGTTTAAATATCACACTAATTGTTAATCTGTAACTTTTTATTATAATTGGTCAGAAGAGAAGGTGCCCCAAGGAAAGTGAGGTGAATTTGAGGGAGTTGAAGTTTATTTGTGGACTTCATCAAAGGATTGGCGAGGAGCACATCAGGTCTGCATCTTATTTGCTGCAGTACAAGAACACAATATTTTCCTTCATTGCTTGTTCTACTCCTTGCCCCGTAATTGACCTTGAACAAGAACCTCCTTGTACTTCCTCAGCCACTGCATCTGGCAGTGGTGATCTTGTTGACCTTTCCCCTTCCTCCTTAGATTCAAATTTCCCCCTTGGTGCATCTATGGGGAAGAGGAAGATTCCCAACATTTTGGGAGATATTGTTTCCAATACCCCTTCCAAACGAGTTAATACAGGGGTGAAAAATAAAAATGAGATTAGGAAGAAGCCCCCGACCAAGCAAACTGGAGAGAGCTCCCTGACCAGAATAAAGAAAGGGATGCATTCTAAGTCAGCAAAAGGTCCTTCTGCTTATCCCGACCAACGTGAGTTGGTCGACATATCTTCTTCTGCCTCTCTAGTGGTTCTTGGCCCTAGATTGACAAGACAATTAATAAAGTTTGGGGCTTTGCCATACCACAGGAGTGCTGCTACTGTATTGCCTCGCTCTAAGAGTTCTGATAGGGTTGCTCAAAGCATTGCTATGGTATGCTCTTTTTACTTTATTTAATTATTATCTCTTGATTTGTTCTTCACAATAATGACTTTCCTTATTCTTATGCAGCTCCTCATTGACTTCAACAATATATTAGAGAAATATGAGGCTTTGAGAGCTTCTTCATCTGGTGAAGTTGAAGAAGCTTTCAACGAGTTAAAAAATTCTTTGCTTGAATCCCAATAAGCCTTGGCTAATGAATAAAATAAATGAGAGGGTAGTATAAAAGTTGCTGAAGAAGCTGCTAAGACTGCTCGAGGTCGGGCTGATAAGTTACAGAAGGACTTAGATGCTGAGAAAATCAAGTTTTCCCAGCTATAGAAGGACTTGGATTCTGAGAAGGTGAAGAGAGCTAAGGCCAGAGAGGTTGGCTTCAACAAAGGTTGGGATAAGGTCTTTGGTGAATTTTCTTCGCAAATTGAGTTTACGAAGAAAAAGTGCTTCAAGGATAGCTGGTCTACTGCTTTGGTGGAGGTCGGCACTCCAAAGGATCTTGAGCTATTCTCTCTACATGATCCTGGGACTCCTCTAAACCTGGATAAGGAAATTAATGATGGGTGTTCCAGTGAATCTTTGATAAAAATGGAGTCAACCGATCAACATTAGGATATTGACTCTAATGCTCCCTCCACAGTTAATCCTCCTTCTTCTTCAACTCCCGCTTCTTCTTCAGCTAATCCTGAAGCAGATAAGAAGAAGGTGTAAAACCAAGTAATTTTTTTTTCAATAGTTGTACATTTATTCTTTTTTGAATATGTATTTGTACTTCCCTTTTTATTAATGAAAAGAGAAATATTTATCTTCCCCTGCTTGTATTTTTCAATACTCTGCAACTTGTTGATTGATGACTTTCTTTTTCTGAATAGTTTATGGATAAACTGGAATACTTCTCATCTACTGACTCTGAGCTACTCCATAGGTGTAATGAACTTTTTAAAGCTGGTCACTTATCTCTGAATGATGATGACCTACTGTAGTTACTTGAAGAAAGGGCATTCGAGCAAGCCAAAGAGGCATATGTTTATCTGAAGTGTCTTCATAATCGTGCAGTGGCCAATAATTTTGCCTACTTTAAAATGATTTAAGAGATACAGGAGGATCATAATGAAGCTAGGGCACTTTTACATGAAGATTATGAGAATAAATTCCAGGCCCTTAGTGAATATTGGGGCTTTGTGTAAGGACATTTTTCTCATGTCCAACATGTTACATTTATGTATGTCGTACGCCGCTACATTTGGCACGTCACCTCAAGATGTCACTCAACGGCCTTAATCCGAATTCCAGGAATCAAGCATTCAACATCTCCATTAATATGTCCCACATATGCCTCAACGACTTCACGGTCCACGATTTTAGGGACTTAATGCAAGTGGTACGCAAGGGAAGTCAAAACAGTAAAAAAAGGTACGATAGGAGTGTTCAAGGGCATTTTCGTAATTTCACATCCATAGTTTGAAGGTCTTGTCAACTAGAAAGTTGAAGATCTCGCCGCAACGAAGATACTGGAAAAAACGGTACCTCAATCCGAGTTACGGTGAAGGAGTTATGACCTTTTGAAGATAGAGAAAATTCCTTAAAGAATGCTGTTTTTTTGTACGCTCGATAGAATTTTAGAGTTTTAAGAACATGGGACTCTTCATATTTTTTCCTATAAATACCAACTTCGGGGGAGTTGTTTTGCAAGACTTTAGAAGACGTTTTTTTTTAGTCCAAATACCTCTAGTCTTCATATTTTTTGAGTCCCAAGACTTATGTTTTGATTCACACAATTGCCAATCCTTTGTGAATCTTTTTGGTAACCTAAGAACACAGCTTTTTAGTTTGTTCAAACCTTTGTGGAGAGATCTTTGCAACCGAGGGCTGCGTGTCTTTGCTGAGGGAGTCTCTACAAAGTTTTATGGCTGCGTGTCATTGAGGAGTGCTGCGGTTCTTCCTTTATTGATTGGACTGAGGTTCATGTGGGTTCGCTGCATGTGGGTTCATTGCTGACGACACCGACCGACGCCTGCGGGTATTCGTGTGTCACTGTATTTCATTGTAATCCGTGTAAGTTGCGATTTACTTATTATAGTGAAATAAAAGGTTTTGCCCTGCGGGGATTTTTCCTTAAACTTGTTTCGCATACTTTATTTGTTTATGGGTTGACACACGCACCGTAGATGGATGTTTAGGGGCTGAATTTATTTGATTTAAAAGTAGACTCTAATTAAGTAAGGGTTACTTGAAAACTTGCGAGTTATTTTTTAATCGGTATCACACAGTCGCGTACGACGTTTTCAAATTGGTATCAGAGCAGGTTACGCTAATTTATCGCGTATTCCTATTTTCCGCAAAAATTTGTGTGATATTGATTTTTTAAAATCAGTTTTGTGAAAAATCGCAATTTTTCCAATGGAACGTCCATTTAATGAGGAGCCTATTTTTGAAAAAATTCACGACCATGCTGAAAATTTAAAAAGTTTGAATTTGAAACTTTGCAAAAAAATTAAAGTTTTGAAAAAAGAAAATTCTCTCTTTAAAATTAAGATTGAATATTTGCAAGAGTTCCAAACTCAAAGTAATATTTGTCGTGAGCACTTTGGTAATTTGTGTATTGATTTTGATTCTTTGAAAATTGCCAAAAAGGAGAGTGATGATAGGGTCCTATTTTTAGAAAAGGAATTGGAGGACCTTAAAAATTCGATGGTTTATGTTTGTGCCAAAGATGAAAGAAAGATTTTAATCAATGAGTTTGCGGCACGTGAAGAGACTCTTAGGGAAAAGTTTGCTTTAATTGAGGGGGAGAAGGATACCCTTTTAGAAATTGTTGAAAATTTGAAAAAACAATCCCTGTCTTGGGAAGAGTCTAATTTGTTGCTTGAATCAAATATTTTGAAGATGAAAAATGATTTAAACGATTCAAGTAGGTTTGATTGTGATGGTAATGGCTCATCTTGTTCTCATGCTTCTAGTGCTAAAGCCAAAACCATTATTTGTTTTAGAGGGTCAATCAATCCCAAGGACATTAGAAAAGATCACACTTTAGGTAACATTCCTTCCGTTTACACATGTTCACATTGTGGTAGGAAAGGTCACCTTAGGAGATTTTGTTTTGATCTTGGAAGAAGTCCTAGGATGTCGAAGTCTAGTGTTACCTTGGTTCCTAAATCCCCCACACGTTGTTTCACATCTATTTGGGTTAGGAAATCACTTTTGGATACACTAGATTTTAGACAAGTTGATTCTCGTTTTCTTGCACATGGTTCTTTTCTTGCCATATCATATAGATGATTGTGTTCGCATGTGTGTCATACGCTAGTTATGCTTTTTTATATATGTTTGCTAGCGTTGTGACATGTACTTTTTGTATAGATTTTTTTTATTTTTGGAAATATTTTGAAAAATACAAAAAGATTTTATTTTGATAAAATTTTGAGAAAATCCAAAAAGATTTTTGTATTTTGTTTGCACCGTTTATGGATGAACACTTTGGATGACCGAGTCACAACTTTATTCCATTATTTTCATGTGACTATTTGATAGTGTTTTGAGACAATAGGTCAATTCATCCATGTGCTTTATAATGTTTGGAGTCATTAAGATGCATTTAAGTGTTACTTCCTACATGTTTGACTCACTTTATCCTTTATTGCACACATGCACGGATTTGTTTGATTATTGTGCTTGTCTTATCACATGTTGGTTGGGTGTTTTCACTTCAATCCTGTCCTTAAAACAAACCAAGCGCGATAAATTTTGATAAGAAAATTGTGCATATAAAAACCGTTTTGTGAGTTTGTGTGTTTAATTGAGAACGGGGAGGGGCTGCGAAAGGTAATTATCTATCCTTTGCGCAAAAGCCACCGTTAGAAAGGACCTAAAAAATGGAGGAATTTTATTATCCGGGGTCCAAAGAGGTTTAAAAGAGCTCGAAAAAATTGAAAGGCAATAAAAAGATATTCATGCCAATTATGGGCCATTTAGGTTTTTGCATCAATTCTCCAAAGTTTGAGAATTTAGATTACCTCTAAAAGAAAATATATACGAGGGAGTTTGGTTGGAGAATTAAAACGGGTTTGCACGTCCTTGAAATTATTGAAAATGCTCTACATAGTTTTGGACGTTATTGGTGTGGAAATCGTTTGACTTTGATTTGTTGATTTGTATAAGTCGATGTCATCTAAATTCAACATTTTTACACCTAAGGATACTTTTGATGTTCATTCGTTAGGGGTAAACATATGCATCGTGCACATATGATTGATTGAGTTGATTTACCTATCGAATGTGTTCACACCCATTCATTCCGTTTCCATGACTTGGTTGTTTGAGTTTAAATCCATGGTGTGATTTTTGTATCATGTTTTACATTTTTTTTTCAAAATGGTATCTATTTTTTGTATAAAAAATTAAAAAAAAATCAAAAATAGTTTGTGTATTTTTTGTATAACATGACACCCCGATTTTTCTTATTTGATTCATTCTTCTTATTTGTCTATTTGGGGACATCATAAAAAGGGGGAGAAAGAATTATCATTTTATGGGGGAGTTTTGAGATTTGATTTATGCTTATCATATATTGGTATCTATGGTTATCTCATTTCAAACTCGATACGTCACTTGGTATTTTTTTCTTTATCTCATGTGTGTAGGTACTACATTGATGATCTCTGAATTGCACACCCTGATGAGAAAAGATTTGAGATTCCTGAAGATTTAAAGAACAAACGATGAAGACTATTCATTTGTACCTTTTCCAGTTTTGGGTTCATGGGAGGGTAGATTTGTATAGGCAAATTCATATTTGATAATTCGGATTTTTATGTATGTACCGACATAGACATAGGGGGAGATTTGTAAGGACATTTTTCTCATGTCCAACATGTTACATTTATGTATGTCGTACGCCGCTACATTTGGCACGTCACCTCAAGATGTCACTCGACGGCCTCAATCCGAATTTCGGGAATCAAGCATTCAACATCTCCATTAATATGTCCCACATCTGCCTCAACGACTTCACGGTCCACGATTTTAGGGACTTAATGCAAGTGGTACGCAAGGGAAGTCAAAACAGTAAAAAAAGGCACGATAGGAGTGTTCAAGGGAATTTTCGTAATTTTACATCCATAGTTCGGAGGTCTGGTCAACTAGAAAGTTGAAGAGCTCGCCGCAACGAAGATACTGGAAAAAATGGCACCTCAATCCGAGCTACGGTGAAGGAGTTATGACCTTTTGAAGATAGAGAAAATTCCTTAAAGAATGCTATTTTTTTTGTACGCTGGATAGAATTTTAGAGTTTTAAGAACATGGGACTCTTCATATTTTTTCCTATAAATACCAACTTCGGGGAAGTTGTTTTGCAAGACTTTAGAAGACGTTTTTTTTTAGTCCAAATACCTCTAGTCTTCATATTTTTTGAGTCCCAAGACTCATGTTTTGATTCACACAATTGCCAATCCTTTGTGAATCTTTTTGGTAACCCAAGAACATAACTTTTTAGTTTGTTCAAACCTTTGTGGAGAGATCTTTGCAACCGAGGGTTGCGTGTCTTTGCTGAGGGAGTCTCTACAAAGTTTTATGGCTGCGTGTCATTGAGGAGTGCTGCGGTTCTTCCTTTGTTGATTGGACTGAGGTTCATGTGGGTTCGCTGTGTGTGGATTCATTGTTGACGACACCGACCGACGCCTGTGGGTATTCGTGTGTCACTGTATTTCATTGTAATCCGTGTAAGTTGCGATTTACTTATTATAGTGAAATAAAAGGTTTTGCCCTGCGGGGATTTTTCCTTAAACTTGTTTCGCATACTTTATTTGTTCATGGGTTGACACACGCACCGTAGATGGATGTTTAGGGGCTGAATTTATTTGATTTAAAAGTAGACTCTAATTAAGTAAGGGTTACTTGAAAACTTGCGAGTTATTTTTTAATCGGTATCACACAGTCGCATACGACGTTTTCACTTTGAGCAAAAGTTGGAGAAATTTGCTTCTCATTTTCGAAGGCAAGAATTCTTATTGAAATGTGAGACAGATGAAGCAAGGGATATTCCAAGCTTCTAGATGAGGAAAATAATAACTTGAGAGATTAACTTTATTCTCTGAAGTCATCCACTATTGTTGTTGCTACTCTAGATGAGGGCCATTCCTTCTTGGAGGCTGAAAATGCAAGGTTGAGTGAGGAGTTGGAGGCTCTAAAGAGAATAAAACTTGCTTCTTCATCTTCATGAGCTAGAGTCAAGCCTGGAAGACGTACTGGCCGAGGTACTACAGAGGAAGTCAGGACCCAATAGGCCCTTCCCAATCAAGCTGCATAATTAAAAGCTAAAGATCAAGATGTTACTAAGATGTCCCAGAAGCTACAGACCTTGTTTGAACAACTATCCACTCAATCTTCTCAATTACAGGCTAAGGATGGAGTGTTGAAGAATATACATTCTTGGATTGACAAATTAACCTTTCAATTCCATAAGTAACCAAGGGATGTTTGGATGGACAGGTATAATGAAGCTCTGGGGCATCTTGATGATAAGCTTCAATAAGCTAAGAATAAAAGCTACAAATGGGGTTGGATTAATTCTTTGACAGTGATGAAAGTGGATCAAAACAGCTCATTATGGGAATGGTATGATCTAGGCTTTCTTGAGCTTGACAATCGTCCTTTCAAGTTAGATGTCAAATGGATTCATATTCATCGTATTCCTCAATGCTTGATATAAAAATACTTGGGAGATTACGAGCTTCATGATGAATTAGAGATCATTCGACCTCCTCACCTGCTTGATTATCCTAGTAGCAGCAAAACCAGAATGCTTTAGGACTTTAACTTCATCAACTCTCCTTATACTGTAGATGATCCTCCTGCTGGCATGAATCCAATTTCAAAATATGAACGGAAACTTCCTGCAGAATGAAGCTCTGTACTTTGTTTTGTTAATGCGTTCATGTAATTACTTTAATTGAATGAAATAGAAATTTGATTAACTTATCTTATATTGAATGTTAATCCTTTCTTTATCATTAATTCTATTGATACACTTTGTTTAAGTTGAGTATCAATGATCAATGAGTGCGAATGTCATATTAGCATACTTAGATTAAAATATAAATTTAGAGTTAATTATATGAATACATAGGTTCTACTAGCATACTTATATTAAAATGTAAATTTATATCTAGTTACCTATGTGTCTCTAAAGGTTTTACTAACGCACCCAAGTATTGGATTTTTGCAGTAAATACCAATGGTGTGACCAGGCGTTTGTGGAATATGTGCTTATGTTCCTTTTGAGGAACCTTTGCAATGTTCATCCTGTACTTTGCCCAGTAGGATAAAGATCTTGTTCAATCCTTATGTTTGAGGACCAAGTTTCTTGAGGATGTTAACATCCTGTTGACTTGGACTTCGTGTTTCAACGCTCAAGTTTGTGGCTGCTCCGAGCAACTTATTGCTTATGTTGTGTAACTTTTAGGACAATATTTGCTGAGCCGAGTAACAATTTTTTGAATCGAGAAAGTTTTACTTTTTTATCAAGCTAATGTAGTGCATATCACGAGTACTAAAAAAATGAACATAAAAATTGGAAAGAAACTGAAGATTTTATTAATATTGCAAGTTGAAAACTGATTACAACATCATGGATAATACTTTCAGAGATGCTCTTCATGCCATGGGTTTTTGAATTCTTCACCTTCCAAGGTTTCACTGCGATAGGTTTCAGGTCGGATCACTGCTGAAACATGGTAAGGCCCATGCCAATTGGCTTCAAGCTTTATTTTTCTGCAGTACTTTCTTCAACACATAATCTCCTTCCTTCAAGTTGGTCAATTTCATTCTTTTATTTTAAAAGAGAGATTTTCTTTGTTGATAAGTCGCGTTGCGTAGGGCAACATCTTCTTTTACTTCTTCCAGCATATCTAAATCTAACCTTCTGATTAGGTCACTTACAGGAGAGTTAAAATTCAAAACTATGTGGGATGGTAAGCCTAGCTTGGTAGGAATGATATCTCCAGTCCCAAATGCTAACATAAATGGGGATTCTCTAGTGGCTGCTCGTGGTGTTGTTCTGTATGCCCACAAGACATAGTGTAACTCATTTGTCCAATTTCCCTTGGCATCATCAAGCCTTTTCTTTAACCCATTAAGTAAGGTCTTGTTCGCAACTTTAGTTTATCCATTAGTCTGAGGATGTCCTAGAGCAGAATGTAATTTTTGAACATTGGATTGAGAATGGTAATTTGCGAACTCCTCATTGTCAAACTATGTTCGATAGTCAGTAATGAAAGCATAAGGCAACCCATACCTACAAATGTTATTTTTCCATATAAATTGATAGACCTTTTCATAAGGCATATCTATCAAAGGCTCAGCCTCCACCCATTTTGTAAAACAATCTACGGTGACCACCAAGTATTTAAATCTTCCTTAGGTGGTCGGTAGTGGCCCGACCAGGTCTATACCCCATATGGAAAATGGCCATGGTGAAGTGATTGGAGTAAGAGTTGCCTGTGGAGTTTTTCGAATTGTAGAAAAGCGTTGACATTTATCACACTTCTTGGCAAAAGTTGCACAATCTGCTCGCATTGTTGGCGAGTAATACCCTTGAGTATTGATTCTTTGCAGAAGTGTTCTCCCTGTTATGTGAGCTCCACATGATCCTTCATGCACCTCCTAAATTAGATCTTGGACCTCTGATGGATGCACACAGTGTTAAAAATTGATTGTTAGTCCTCTCTTTTACAAAACACCTTTGTCTAGCACATACTGAGCTGCTTTATACTTCAACTTCTTGGTTTCCACCATATCTGTTGGTAGAGTTCCCTCATCAATGTATGCTCTGATGGGGTCCATCCACGATGGCCCATGTCTATGGCAATAAAATTGACCATCAGATCTTCATTTATGCTCCTATTAGCCAAAATCTCAATAGGGATAGTTCGTCATAGTTCAATTCTTGTAGCAGAGGCTAGCCGAGAAAGGGCATCAGCTCGATCATTTTCCAACCTTGGTATTTTGTTCATCTGAACAATTGGTAATTTTGTAATGATTTCCATCACCTTGCATAGGTACCTGGTTAGAAATTCTCCTTTGGCTCCATATAAATCCAGTGTTTGGTTTACTACCAGCTGAGAGTCATTTTGTGCCACAACTTGCTCGGCACTCATTGAGTGTGCTAAACTTAATCCTACAATAAGAGCTTCGTACTCTGCTTTATTATTTGAAGCCTGGAATTAAAAATATAGTGCATACTCAATATCAATACCATCAGGAGTCTTAAGTATTTACCTGACCCATCAACATATAAGTTCCATATGGGGACGTTGTTGTTGAATTCTTGATCTGTCAAATTCTCGTGGTGGAATACTTTTCTCTTTACTTCTTCATACTTCCTGGTCATCTCCTGTGTTCGAGAAGAAGAGTCTGGTACATCTGCACTCGCTTATTATGAAGAAAGTTCTTCGGGAGATTTTTTGGTAACATTACCTTCTCCTGAATCTTATTTTGTCTGATCATTTTGTTGCTCGGGGACCTCAGAGTAGGTGAACTTCGCTATGAAATCTGCTACTGCTTGGCCTTTCAGAGAAGACCTTAGTTCATATATGATATCATACTCCCCCAATTCCACAGCACAATACATTAATCTACCAGATTTCTCTGATTTGTGGAAAGCTTGCCTTACAGGCATATCAGTATAAACTATGATTGTATGGGCTTAGAAATAGGGTTTTATGCGTCCAGATGCTTAAATCAATGCCAATGCCAATTATTCCAAGCGAGGGTATCTGATTTCTGCTCCTCAGAAATCCTTACTGGTATAGTAGACGGGTTTTTGAACTCCATTATCCTCTCAAATCAATGCAGAACTCACAGCTAATTCAAAAATAGCTAAGTACATGTATAACTTTTCACCTGTAATTGGTCGGGAGAGCAATGGAGGAGACCTCAAATACTTTTTTAGTTCTCCAAAAGCCTTTTCACATTTTTTGTTCCATTCAAAGCTTTTTCTGATCACCTTGAAGAATGGCAGGCATCTATCTGTAGCTCGGGACACAAATCAGTTCAAGGTTGCTACTCGTCTAGTTAGTCTTTGCACATCCTTCTTGCAAGTCAGAGATTGCATTTCAATTAGTTCCTTGATCTTGTCTAGATTTTCTTTAATTCCTCTTTGATTTACTATGTACCCGAGGAACATTCCCTCTTGCACTCCAAAAACACATTTGGTCAGATTCAACTTCATCTGGTGCTTCTCAAGTTGATCAAAAGTCTGGATGAGGTCTGTAATATGATCGGATGCCTTTTTGCTTTTTGTAAGCATATCATCTATGTAGACTTTCATATTCTTGCCTATCTGTTCCTCGAATACCTTGTTGACTAGCCTTTGATATGTAGCACCTGCATTTTTCAAACCAAAAGGCATAACTTTATAATAATATGATCCTTGGGGAGTGATGAAAGAAGTTATTTCCTTTCCCTCATGCTTCATTTTTATCTGGTTATAACTAGAATAAGCATCTATAAAGCTGAGAAGCTCATGTCTTGATGTAACATCCATGAGCTGATCTATTCGGCGCAAAGGAAAGTGATCCTTTGGGTATGATTTATTTAAATCTGTGAAGTCTACACATATTCACCACTTGTTGTTTTTCTTTTTGACCATAACTACATTGGCCAACCAATTTGGGTATTTCACTTCATTAATAAAAGCTACTTTCTGAAGCTTTTTGACCTCTTCTTGTATGGCTTGGTTCTTCTCGGGGTAGAACAGTCTTCGCCTTTATTTGACTGGTTTAACTTCTTTATTTACATTGAGCTCATGATAAAGGAATTTGGGATCTATCCCAGGCATGTCTTCATGACTCCACGTAAACGCATGCTTTCTCTATTTAAGGAAGCTCACTAGTTCCTATTTAAGAACAGGTTCCAATGTTATCCTTATTTGAGTGGTGCATTCTGGTTTATCATCATTTAACACAATGCTTTCAGTTGCTTCCATAATCTGTCCCTTTACCAACTCTGTTTCTTCTCTTGGATCTAAGGTTTCAACCTCAGATTCTTCATCAAGTTCAGGAGTATTCACTTGGTAGGTAGTGATTTTCTTCATTATTTCTTCTCATTCTTCTTGTTCGGCAGAAGAATAATAACACTCCCAAGCTACTTTCTGATCACCTTTCACAATTCTCACACCAAAATTAGTAGGGAATTTTAAACACAGATAAGCTGAATGGACATTTTTATCCATTACAAAGAAACGGATCTTCTTTGTTCGTCTAGCTGGCCAAGTGCCTATCATCACCTCCATTTTAATGGTTCCCAAAGGAAAGACTTTCTCACCTGCAAAGCCCATTAGTGGTCGATGATAAGGCTATAATTGGCTAAGTTTAAAATCCAAGTTGTTGAAATAAGGATAGAACATAATATCCGTCGAGCTACCATTATCTACTAATACTCTAGAAACGATGATTTTTTTTTTACTTTGATTAGCAGTTGGTCATCATGAGGATACAATACTCCTGAAAGGTCATTTTTAGAGAAACCAATTGCTAGTTTGTCTTTATTAATCTTCCTTGGTCGATCTTCCTCTGTAAAGTTGATCCTCCTCTGCAAGGTTGATCCTCTGTATGTACGAGAAAGCTTCTGCTCATGGAGGTAAGATTTTCGTTCTTCTGTATGATCTATTTCTCCCACGTCTCCACTTGTAATTATTTAGCAATCAAAAGAACCAAAATTGATACAGAATACCTCACGTTCTGGTTGCCATTTTTTTAGGGAGACCGGCATCATCATCCTGATCATTTTCATGAGTTCTTTTCTTCTCCTCTATGGGTTTGCAAGGAGATTTTAATCTATGTCGACCTCCTGCATTGTTCTACCGATCAACGTACTGATTCAATTTTCCTCTTTGGATGAGAGTTTCAATCTCATTTTGAAGATCAATACAATGTTCCGTCGTGTGACTGTGATCCCTGTGAAATTTGAAGTACTTAGTTTTGTCTCTCTTGGTCGGCGAACTTCTCAACTTATCAGGCCAACGCACATCTTTATTATGCTTCATTTCCTCTAAAACATGGTGAATTCCTATAGTTAAAGGAGTGTAGTCGTTGTACTTTTTGAGTCTCTCCGAAAACCCTTTTTGTGATGATTCCATGTGTTCTCTGGGTTCTTTATGATTTTTCTTATCATTTTTGCCATCAATGTTTTTTACCGAGCTACACTTAGCTGCCATTGCTTCCTCGACATTCATGATCTTTGCTACTTTGGCCATCAATTCTGCCATTATATTCGGAGGATCCTTAGCAAGGGTGTAATACAGTTTTTCAGGGAGCAATCCACTCATGAGGGCAGTTATTGCAGTTTTTTCCTTGCAATCTACTTCTTCTAGTTTCTCGTTATTAAAACGAGTGATGTAATCTTTGGTGCTCTCTCCTTCATTTTGTCTCACACCAAGTAAGTGTGCCACCCTTTTTCACAGTTTTTATCCATAGCAAAAGTTATTTATGAATACATCGGCCAGTTGGTTGAATCTAGAAATTTACCCCTGAGGAAGTCCATTGTACCAAATTTGGGCAGATTCGGTAGTAGTTTAAAAAAATGCTCTACACCTCATCTCGTCAAGGATGACATAAATATTAACAGTTGCCTGATATTGTTCTATATAGACGACTGGATTAGTTTTTCCATCATATTTGGGCGTTACCACTGGAGCCTTAAACTTTGATGGACTAGGGAAATCCATAATTGCTTGCATAAATGGAGACCCTTTTACAAAACTTCTTTACAGTGGGTTCTTTGTCTTCGCCATTTCTCCCAATCTGTCTTCTAATCTCTATATGGAGCCTTTCTATGCATCATTGGCAGCACCGGATTTATGTGTTTCAACTTTATTAGTTACTGAGCTTTCTTCTTGAACCCGTTGCGCGGTCCAAGTAACGGTTAGTCAAATATTTGATCTAGATTGAGTTGTACTCTTCCTTTGATCAGATGGTCATTTAGTATTACCAGATCTTACCCTAGGAACATTTCTGTTTCCCCGGGGTTCCAAACAATCAAAGGGATATGCACGACTTAATCTCTCTAAGGCGCTTGGCCTTTCTGGTGAATAAGACTGTTTATGAAAAGATTTTGATGTTCTGAGTAATGAAGCTGACCTTGGATGATAGGATACATCTCTTGCTGATATTGAATGGCTGCGCCGACCACCTCTTGGTGGGGGTGGTGGCATATTTCCTTGACCAGATATAGCAGGTGCTCCGGCTTGGAGGGTTTGTGCAAGTTGCCTGATAGTATCTTGCTTGGCCTCTTGCAAGACTGGACAAAATCCCAGTTAAGTCATTTGCAAATAGAGGAGTAGAAGGAGCAGGAAGAATAACTTCGTTCCTGAGACTTGATTCAGGAATTTTAGCCATTTAGGTGTTTGATTGAGTGATATTGATTAGAAATATCGTTCCCATGGACGGTTCCAATCTGTTGATGCAAAAAACTAGACTAGGCTAATTAGTTGATCACAAATAAATAGAAAATAAAGAGCAAGAGATTTTTAAAGTGGTTCGGCTTGATTGAAGAGCCTACGTCCACTATTGTGTATTGCTTTGGGATTGTTCAATTGCCTCTTTTTTCATGTGTCCCTGTATGTAGGGTTTATAATGTATTTATAGCCCCCATAGGGTGTACAAGAGCTGGAATATCAAAGGATGGGATGTATTTATATCATAGACATTTACATCTGTACAATAATTAATATATACAACTGTTGGTGTTTGCTTGTCATCGTTGGTCGACATCCCTTGTGTTGGTCGGTATTCCTGGAGTAGGTCGACATTCCATCCGTAATGACTATGATTAATCCTCCATTGTATAACACGTACCAGTATCTGAATGGTCCACGTAGATGACTAATTTTTGGTATCAACAATGCCCGTTGTATAGGGCATCATGAAATTCGTGGTTGTATTATTGAGTGTTTTCCATGAGTTGGTGTTAAGTCTTTGGCTATTAATATCGAGATAAACTCATTTTTTGCATATACCCTAGCTGTAAGTGAACAAAGATTATTAGCGTAAAGATTACACGAGTAAAAAAACAACAATAAAGGAATTAAAGACAACTGAAAACATAAACAAACTTATTGCCTAATATACGAGAATCTTCTTACAATACCCATAAATCAATATAATATAACTAGAACCATCCGGCTCGCAACCCCAACCGACCATCCCATCATGTATTTTCCTCGCGTAATTAATTTTGCTCATCAAAACAAACCCATTAATCAATGCATTGAATGTTACAACATTAGGTTTCTCACATCTTCGGATCATCAAACCAAAGAATGCTAAGAGATCTTTTTGAACCATCTTTTCCTTATATAATGTGTAAAATATCAAGGAAATGGGTACATCATTTGGATATGTGTTATTATCAACCATTTCATTCAACAATATTGTACCATCATGCCATTTAAGCAAACTGCACACTCCATGAATTAAGGAGGTGTAGGTGACAACATTTGGTGTAATACCTTCCCTTTTCATATTAGAAAAATGTTCCAAGCCTCATTTAATTGTTTCACCTTGCAAAGGCTATCAATAACTGTGTTGTGCTCCATGCTTCTCAGTAACATAATATCAGCGTCAGTATATCCAAACTTGCAAAACCCTTTTGTTGTTGTATTATTTTTTGTGTGAAGGAAACAAAGCCTCGGCGTAATGACCGAGAGAAGGAAACAACGTACCATTCTTGAAACTCTTCATGTTATTTTGTGGTGGAGAAACATAAAAGAAAATAGAAGAGATGGAATGAGAAGATAAAAATAAAGAATAATTTTTCGGCTTGAAACAAAGAGTACAGCTCGTAACAAACAAAGTGGTTTAGGGTTAGTTTTAGAATTCCTTTCGTAAGGAGGGTTCTAACTCGGGCTGAGTGAACCGGACCTATGGTTCTTTAGGTTCGGTTCGAATTACGTTATCCAAGTTCAAATTCAAGCTCTGTTCGAATTAAATTTTCTATATAAGTCCCAACTCGACTCATAAATATTACGAGCTTCGGGCCTGATTTCAGGCAGACCCGATTTTAGTTTTTTTTTGTTAAAAAGTTTGAATTATTGTCTTTTGTAATATTTCCATCATGGAGAAAATATACACACTAAAATCTTATTTATATTTAATAAAATAAAATATATAATTATGAAATGTATTAAATTAAAAAGAAAAAATAAGAGTGAAAACTTACAAAGGTCAATTTAATTTCATACATATAACATTATTTTATCACTGAAAAAAGTCTATTGTGACTTGAGTAATTAATAAATTGAATGCCCATAGTGAGATTAACAATAAAACCACAAAATTGAAAACCATTTGTAATCTAATGGATTATGACAAAGGATTTTTTTTTTAAGTATTGAATAAAATAAAACAGCGAAATTTAATTAAAAAATATTAGCATAAATATGTTATCTTATATAAAATTATTTGTTTATTTATATATTCAAAGTTAGAGCTTTGCGCTTAATTTGGGCTGTACAAAGTTTACCTCAAGCTCGAACCTAAATTCATTTGAGCTTGAAATTTTGGCTCTGGCTCAGCTCAACTCAAACTCAAATAAAACTCGTTCCGAAAATAGCGGACCGAACGGGAGGGCTAAGAACCTCCCCGACTCAATTTACAGGGCTATTCGTAAGTCATGAGTTTAGGGTTTTTATTTCTTTCTTTTCAATTTTTTTAATTGCACTCCCTCACCCGTCCTTTTCCCTCACTCATCCTTTTCTATTTTTTTATAATAATAAAACTAATTTATACCTTTTGAGTAATCTAAACATGATTTTTTGTTAAGTATTTTGGAAATACTTGTAATATGTATGTGGAATCTTATAATATATACATAAAATTTTGTAATATATGCTCATAGGTAGAGATATGAGGAGGATAGGGAGGACACTAAAGCTAACATCTGCAAAACATGGGATGATTCAAGTGACTCTGAAAATGAGGAACCTGAGTCATCAGATGTTTTTGATCCTTGCATGTCTTTCTTTGCCAAGATTATTTATAATGATGACATGCCTATGTTTGTTAATGAGGATGAACCAAATAATTCTATGACTGATACTTTGAATGTGGTTATTACTGGCTTAGATGCTTTGATTACTGAGAATGTTGCATGTTCTACCTCGGGGTGTGTGAGTCAAAGGGAATGCGATAATGACGATATTAATGGGTCTGTGAGTTCAAAGAATGAAGCCTTAGGGGTCACTTCACACACCACACTTAGTGACTCGGATAATGAAGACCTCCCACACATTCACACACTTTACACTAAGACTCTCAAGAAAAGCGCTAGAATAGAAAAGACTGTTAAAGATCTTACCAAGAAATTGAAAGATCTAAGCCTGATGGTTAAACTGAATGCTGAAGAGTACACTACCCAATGTTTAACTCATGAAAGTGAAATTAAAGTTTTGGATGAAAAACTAAAAAATTTGACTGAAACAAATGAAATTCTGGAGAAAAAGTACAAAGGGGCATTATTAGAATTGGAACAAACCAAAGAAAAGACAGCAACTGTTTTCAAAAAATTTACAAAATTTGAAAATAATTCTAACTGTTTTGATGAATTTGTTGCTGAATCTAAAACCAATTCTGATGATCGAACTGGTATAGGATTTTGTCCCAAATTGAAAACACAAACAAAACCTTTTGAACCTATCAAGTTTGTGTCAGGAGGCAAAAAACCTATTGAAACATGCCCAGATTTTCATTCCCAAAAAACTGAGTTTGATTTAAAACATCAAAACTTCAACATTGGGGAATCAAGTTGCTCTAAGCATGAAAGTACACCTAAGGATAAATACGTCTACCCTTTTATAAGAAAGAGTGAACCTACTTTCAAACCTGTACTACCTAGGAATAAAGTTCAGGCTGTAAACTTTTCAAAACCTTTGTTTAGAGACTTTCCTAAGGAGACCCCCATCTTGAGCAATCTTTATTGCTCCTACTGTGACATATATGGTCACTCTTTCGATGGTTGCTATGCTAGGAGACTTGTCAAACCTATTTATAGTCCTCGTACTTACCAGAACTTTAACTATTCTAGGAGGAGTTGAAACAATTATATAGTTCCTAGACAGCCAGATAAAAACTCTAACTATAGAAAGAGAAAGACCAAACCTAAAAGAACATTTCCTAGAAGGAATCCTAAGCACTTTCCTAAACCAAATGCTCAAGTCTTTCACAAAATTCAAAATCATGCGTAACACATTTTTCAGCAAAAATCTAATGCTCGCAAATTTTATCAGTTGAGAGCTAAGAAGCGCAAGATGAAAACTAGAGCAATTTGGATTAGAAAAGATGATCTATTACCTCAGATGAAGTGTAATATTGTTGTTACTGCTTTAAAAGCCGAACACACATCATCTGGTTGGTATTTAGACTCTGGATATTCTAAGCACATGACTGGAGATGAATCTAAACTTTTAAACAAAACCAGATTTGCTGGTGGTAAAGTCATTTTTGGTGATGGAGTTTCATCTCAAATCATAGGCAAAGGAACTCTCCAAGAAGATGGGCTTCCTATTCTTAAAGATGTTCTTCTAGTTAAAGGTCTAAAGGCCAACTTACTTAGTATTTCGCAATTTTGTGACTCAGACCATACTGTTACCTTTTCAAAGAACAATTGCAAGATTTTAAATGAAAAAGGTGAATGCATAATTACTGGATTCAAAACTCCTGACAACTGTTACACTGTCAAGAACAATTCTGAAATTTGTAATGTTGCCAGAATGGATGACAACGAGATATGGCATAACAGAATGGGTCACATAAATTACGATAATCTTAGTAAATTGTCTACTCACGACATAGTAAGAGGAATTCCAAAAATTAAACCCATTCATAATATTGTTTGTGGTTCCTGTCAAGAAGGTAAAATTGTTAAGGCCCCTCATAAGAAAGTCAAAGATATTCTCACCTCTAATCCCTTAGAACTCATCCATATGGACCTAATGGGTCCTTCCAAAAATGTTAACCTTTGTGGACACAGTTATATCTTAGTTATGGTTGAGGACTTCACTAGATTTACTTGGGTAGCCTTTTTAAAACAAAAGTCTGACGCTTTTCAAACCTTCCTAAAAATTCTTCTTAGGATTGAAAATGAAAATGACACTCAAGTAAATAGAATCCGTAGTGATAGAGGTGGTGAATTCAAAGACTCTGGCATTATAGAATACTGTGACTATAATGGTTACAAACACGAGTTCAGTGCTCCTAAGACTCCTCAACAAAATGGAATCGCCGAGAGAAAGAATCGTACCTTGCAAGAGATGGCACGTGTCATGTTACATGCCAAGAATTTACCTAAATATTTTTGGGTAAAATCTATTCGTACTGCGTGTCACATCATTAATAGGGTCTATCTTAGAAAGAATTCCAAACAAACCCCTTATGAACTTTGGTACAATAAAAAGCCTAATCTCAAATATCTTAGAACCTTTGGCAATACTTGTTATGTATGCAAAGATAGGGAACACTTATCTAAATTTGAGAGCCGGGGAGATAAGGCCATATTTCTAGGATACTCGCCTAACAGTAGAGCTTATCGAGTGTATAATCTTCGCACTAAAACCATGATGGAATCCATAAATGTAATTGTTAGTGACACTACTGTTGAAAACAAGACTGGTGAATTACCTATTGAATAAGAGTCTTCAAATATTTTAGAAAATGACCCTTCTGAAATAGATAATTCATTACCTATTGAGACACCTGAAGTACCTAACTGGGTTTCTAAAGATCATCCCATAAACAACATAGTCGGCAACCCTAGTGAGCCAGTGCGAACAAGATCCCAACTTAGAAATTATGCACATTATGCATGTTTTGTTTCCCTTATAGAACCAAAAAATGTAAATGAGACATTGAATGACTCTCACTGGATTTCTGCTATGCAGGATGAATTTTTACAATTTGTCATTCATGATGTATGGTATCTTGTTCCACGTCCTGATCACAAAAAGGTTGTTGGTACTCGTTGGATTTTCAAAAATAAAACTGATGAAAATGGGATAATAATTAGAAATAAAGCTAGATTAGTTGCTCAAGGATACTCCCAAATAGAAGGAATTGATTTTAACGAGACCTTTGCTCCTGTTACTCGTTTAGAATCAGTTCGTCTGCTTTTCGCTATCACATGCGTTTTACATTATATCAAATGGATGTCAAATCTGCGTTCCTTAATGGAATACTGGCTGAGGAAACCTATGTAGAACAACCTAAAGGGTTCATTGACCCTAAATATCCAAATCATGTATTTCGTCTGAAAAAGTCTTTATATGGCCTTAAACAAGCTCCTAGAGCTTGGTATGAGTGTCTTTCCAGTTTTCTTTTGGATAAAGGTTTCAAAAGAGGTGAAAATGACCAAACTCTTATTGTCAAACATTTTGACAAACACATTACTATTGTACAAGTATATGTAGACGATATTATATTTGGATAAACTTCTACCTCAGAAGTAAAATCATTTTCTGAAATTATGAGTAAGGAATTTCAGATGTCCCTTATGGGGGAGTTGCAGTTCTTCCTAGGTCTCCAAGTCAAACAAAATCCAGAAGGACTATTTGTTTCGCAATCTAAGTATGCTTTAGAGATCGTTAAGAAATTCGGCCTCGAGAGTGCCAAAGATGCTAACACACATATGAGTACTACGGTAAAATTGTCAAAAGATGAAAATGGAAAATAAATAGATCCTACTCTATATCATAGTATGATTGACACCCTACTCTATCTTACTGCCTCGTGTCCTGATATCATGTATGTTGTGTGTGTATGTACTCGTTATCAAAACAACCCTAAAGAGAGCCATTTAAATTCTGTTAAACGTATAATTAAATATGTTAAAGGCACTCTGAATCTAGGACTTTGGTACACTAATGACACACTAAGCACTATTATTGGGTACCCTGATGCTGACTGGGCTGGATGTACTGATGATAGTAAAAGCACTTCAGGAGCATGTTATTATATTGGTAATAACTTGGTAGGATGGAGTAGTAAAAAACAAAAATGCACATCACTCTCCACAGTTGAATCTGAATACATAGCCGCTGGTAGCTGTTGTGCTCAATTATTGTGGCTTAAACAAATGCTAAGTGATTATGGTATTCAAGAAAACCAATTGCATCTCTATTGTGATAATAAAAGTGCGATTAATATTTCTAAAAACCCTGTTCAACACTCGCGAACAAAGCATATAAAAATAAGACATCATTTTACACACGAATTAGTTGAATCTAAGGAATTAGAAATCAATTATCTTCCTACTGATCTACAACTCGCAAATATGTTTACCAAACCTCTAGATTATAATAGATTCATTTCATTACGTATATCTATTGGTATGGTTTGTGTTGAGTAATACCTTTGCTGCTTGTCCAAGTTTTTCCCTTTGTCCATTTGAGACAAAATGGGGGAGAAATTTGAGTCTACTAATCTCTTACATATACTAAACAGCTTAATCTTAGTAATTCATTGCATGTATTCCTTTTTGTGCAGTCATTCTCAACTGATGTATTAGAGTATTAAATTGTAAATAGTTGAGTTATGTACTTTTTGATTTCTAGGATTTGGGTAAATAGAATATTGATAGGACTAAGTTTTTCTTATTTTTGTTGCCCTACGAGTCCTAGTTGACTCAAAGGAGATTTTGTCTCATATTTCCAAAGGGGGAGATTGAAGCCCTTATACCTTTGACTCACTTGAGTCTATATTGTATAAGTGCTCATCCAGTTTGTAAATTGTGACAAAATTATGTCCATCCTAGAAACCAAAGAGCCTTAGAAGTTGGATTGCCTATTCATCTCTCTTACTTGTAGTCATCAAGAGACTATTGCCAACTCTCACACACAGTAGAATTCAATTCATACATGTCATACTGCATAATAATGTGTGAACATATGTTGAGTGTGTTTAAATCCCTAAGTTTGATTTTTAATAATTTTTGGGGATTTTTTAAACAATTTTTAAACCATGTTTTATTAATTAAAACTTGATTTATAAGTTTTTGGGGTCAAACTATAAATATACTTTGTTGTGTATTTTGGCATAATGTTACCCTGTGTAGAAACCGAAAGCGGCATAAACATGAGGGTATGGTTTTAATTATTTTAGACGCGCGTTTCAGATCCTGTATTTGACCTACATCTGTCTGCCTCTGATTGGTTGGAAGTGCGTTTCTTTACTGAGATAACAAAGCGTGTGTTATCAACCCTTGGATCATTTTTTATCAATAGTCTGCATGTAGTCTTGATGAATCCCTGTGTAACCTTCTAAACCAATCAGCTTTCTTTTAAACCACCGCCTTGTTTGAGCCCTTAGATTCAAGTTAATTTAAATTGACTTAATCCTGACCCTTGGTATTGAACCAACGTCTCGAACCTTCTCCTCTCACTATAAAAAGGCCCCTATTCTCAGACTTAGAAGACTTTTGCCATTTCGTTGTTTCTGAGAGAAGAGAGAGTAAAGAGAGAAGAGAGAAGAGAGAAACCAGAGAGAGAAAGAAAGTTAGAAGCCCTAACTTCATTCGTCTAAATACTCTTCAAACCTAACCCAAACACCTCTTTAAAACACCATATCCAAAAACACTACCCTGAGTGTTCTTGAGTGTTTGAGAGTTTGAGTTGAGTTATTTTTGTTGCCGTAACCTTGTATTCGTGAGATCTTGTTTCCAACTTAGACTTTTACTTAGATCTAGTTTCTGATTTCATAGAAATCTCAGATCTGAGTTATTCATGTTACATTACACTTAGTTTCATTCTTTTTTTCTCATCTTAAGAAATATATTGTTGATTATTTTCCCTAAAACATTTTCTTACCTTGAAATCAACAATAAATGCTTTTTGTTTCTTGTTCTTGTAAAACTAAACCTTTGACCTAGTTTGGAATCTCACTTGGAGGTTTTCAATCTCGAAAATCTTTTCAAAACTGAGATTGATTAAGATCTTGGTTGATTTCTAAGCAAGATACCCGTGGATTCTGGGATTAATTGAGAGGTCAAATAAGGTTCAAAGTTTTGTAAGAAAGAAAGAAAAGAAAAGATCACAGCATATAGTGTAACTGTAATTTGTTAGGACTGTTTGTACTTAATAAGTGTGTGTGTGTGCATGCATGTGTTAGAAAGCACCTCCACAAACACTTACACCCTACAACACGAAAAGTGTTGGTAATAAGATCTTGTGAACATAAGTCGACGTAAAGTGCTGGAACAAATCAGAAGTTGACAAACTGAGAGAACTACGTCTACAATCAGAACTGCAGAGAAGTTATAAGGACACCAGAGGGTACATTCCTAAACTTATATAGGTCTGAGTTGTTTTCATGTTAGTTATATAGTTTGTAACTCATAAATTTGTTTTAGTGGATTTTCATTTTACTCCGTAGAGGGAGTCGTGGATGTTTCCTCAATTGGTGAGGTTTTACCAAGTAAAAAATTGTGAACAGAATCTTTCTACATTTTCTCATCTCACTCTTGGTTGTGCTGTGTTTAAAACTTGTTTAAACTATCTTTTAAACTTGTTGCCTAAATCTTGAATAAGATCTCGTACATACTGTTTTATTAAACACTTCTTGTGATTAATCCTTTTTGATTTAAGAAAAGATTTTCTTCAAAAAATAACTCGGAGTTACTTAAATAGTTTATTTTCAATAAACGGCTTTAGTAACGCTTTTTTCAATTGGTATCAGAGCTTGGTAAAACTTCTTTTAAAGAGATCCTGTGTTTCTGAAAATGTTTTCTGAAAATCAAATATGAACGAGAAAAATGAAAGATTTGGTAACTTGACCAGACCTCCAATCTTTGATGGAACCAATTTTGCTTACTGGAAAGTAAGGATGATTGCTTTCATTCAAGGAACTTGGGGAGATGATGTATGGGACATTGTTGAAAATGGTTATACTTTTCCTATTAAACCAGCCAACGAAGGAAGTAATGAGAGAGTTAAGAAAGCTTTAAGTGAGTTCACTCAAGAAGAGAAACAAGTTTCTCGAAATAATAACAAAGTAAAGAATGCCAAATTTATGTCCATAAATGAACATGAGTTCAAAAGAATCTCATCCTGTACCACCTCTAAGGAAGCTTGGGACACCTTGGTTACTGCTCATGAAGGAGACACTAGAGTTAAGGCTGCTAAAACCCAAATGCTTATCCAGCAGTATAACTCCTTAATTATGTCTGAGACTGAATCATTTGATGACTTCTATATGAACCTGACTGATATTGTGACCAAACTGCATGCTAATGGGATAACCTATGATAGACAAGAAATTGTATCTAAAATTCAGAGATCATTATCACAGAAGTTTGATAACAAAAGATATGCTATTGAGGAAATGTGTGATATAAATCTCACTCCTGAATTACTCAGTAGTAAATTAAGAACTGTGGAAATGGAACTGGAATTTAAGAAACAATTAACCCATTCCCATAGGAAACAAACTAGTTCCAATCTAAGCTTCTCTTCTAAATTGATTAAGCCTGAGTTTAATACTTCCAATGATGAATCTGATGAGGACTTCGATATAGAGAGTTTGGACAATCAGATTGCCTTAATGACAAAACAGTTCAAAAAAATCATTAAGTTTAGAAACAAAGTGGCAAATAAAAAAGGCAAGTCAAATTATCCAACTCCCTCTAGTCACAGACCTCATGAGAAAAACAATGACAAAAATCACAAGGACTCCCATATCAGACCTAATAGAGACCTTAAGAAGACTAAATGCTATAGATGTGGTAAACTGGGGCACATTGCACAAGACTGTAGACTTAATTTGAACACTCAAAATAAACACACTAGAGCTAACATCTGCAAAACATGGGATGATTCAAGTGACTCTGAAAATGAGGAACCTGAGTCATCAGATGTTTTTTATCCTTGCATGTCTTTCTTTGTCAAGATTATTTATAATGATGACATGCCTATGTTTGTTAATGAGGATGAACCAAATAATTCTATGACTGAAACTTCGAATGTGGTTATTACTGGGTTAGATGCTTTGATTACTGAGAATGTTGCATGTTCTACCTCGGGGTGTGTGAGTCAAAGGGAATGCGACAATGACGATGTTAATGGGTGTGTGAGTTCTAAGAATGAAGCCTTAGGGGTCACTTCACACACCGCACTTAGTGACTCCGACAATGAAGACCTCCCAGAAATTCACACACTTTACACTAAGACTCTCAAGAAAAGCGCTAGAATAGAAAAGACTGTTAAAGATCTTACCAAGAAATTGGAAGATCTAAGCCTGATGGTTAAACTGAATGCTGAAGAATACACTACCCAATGTTTAACTCATGAAAGTGAAATTAAAGTTTTGGATGAAAAACTGAAAAATTTGACTGAAACAAATGAAATTCTGGAGAAAAAGTACAAAGAGGCATTGTTAGAATTGGAACAAACCAAAGAAAAGACAGCAACTGTTTTCAAAAAATTTACAAAATTTGAAAATAATTCTAACTGTTTTGATGAATTTGTTGCTGAACCTAAAACCAATTCTGATGATCGAACTGGTATAGGATTTTGTCCCAAATTGAAAACACAAACAAAACCTTTTGAACCTATCAAGTTTGTGTCAGGAGGCAAAAGACCTATTGAAACATGCCCAGATTTTCATTCCCAAAAAACTGAGTTTGATTTAAAACATCAAAACTTCAACATTGGGGAATCAAGTTGCTCTAAGCATGAAAGTACACCTAAGGCTAAATACGTCTACCCTTTTATAAGAAAGAGTGAACCTACTTTCAAACCTATACTACCTAGGAATAAAGTTCAGACTGTAAACTTTTCAAAACCTTTGTTTAGAGACTTTCCTAAGGAGACCCCCATCTTGAGCAATCTTTATTGCTCCTACTGTGACATATATGGTCACTCTTTCGATGGTTGCTATGCTAGGAGATTTGTCAAACCTATTTATAATCCTCGTACTTACCAGAACTTTAACTATTCTAGGAGGAGTCGAAACAATTATATACTTCCTAGACAGCCAGATAAAAACTCTAACTATAAAAAGAGAAAGACCAAACCTAAAAGAACATTTCTTAGAAGGAATCCTAAGCACTTTCCTAAACCAAATGCTCAAGTCTTTCACAAAATTCAAAATCATGCACAAAACATTTTTCAGCAAAAATCTAATGCTCGCAAATTTTATCAGTTGAGAGCTAATAAGCGCAAGATGAAAACTAGAGCAATTTGGATTAGAAAAGATGATCTATTACCTCAGATGAAGTGTAATATTGTTGTTACTGCTTTAAAAGCCGAACACACATCATCTGGTTGGTATTTAGACTCTGGATGTTCTAAGCACATGACTGGAGATGAATCTAAACTTTTAAACAAAACCAGATTTGTTGGTGGTAAAGTCATTTTTGGTGATGGAGTTTCATCTCAAATCATAGGAAAAGGAACTCTCCAAGAAGATGGGCTTCCTATTCTTAAAGATGTTCTTCTAGTTAAAGGTCTAAAGGACAACTTACTTAGTATTTCACAATTTTGTGACTCAGACCATACTGTTACCTTTTCAAAGAACAATTGCAAGATTTTAAATGGAAAAGGTGAATGCATAATTACTGGATTGAGAACTCCTGACAACTGTTACACTGTCAAGAACAATTCTGAAATTTGTAATGTTGCCAGAATGGATGACAACGAGATATGGCATAACAGAATGGGTCACATAAATTACGATAATCTTTGTAAATTGTCTACTCACGACATAGTAAGAGGAATTCCAAAAATTAAACCCATTCATAATATTGTTTGTGGTTCCTGTCAAGAAGGTAAAATTGTTAAGGCCCCTCATAAGAAAGTCAAAGATATTCTCACCTCTAATCCCTTAAAACTCATCCATATGGACCTAATGGGTCCTTCCCAAACTGTTAGCCTTTGTGGACACAGTTATATCTTAGTTATGGTTGATGACTTCACCAAATTTACTTGGGTAGCCTTTTTAAAACAAAAGTCTAACACTTTTCAAACCTTCCTAAAAATTCTTCTTAGGATTGAAAATGAAAAGGACACTCAAGTAAATAGAATCCGTAGTGATAGAGGTGGTGAATTCAAAGACTCTGGCATTATAGAATACTGTGACTATAATGGTTACAAACACGAGTTCAGTGCTCCTAAGACTCCTCAACAAAATGGAATCGCCGAGAGAAAGAATCGTACCTTGCAAGAGATGGCACGTGTCATGTTACATGCCAAGAATTTACCTAAATATTTTTGGGTAGAATCTATTCGTACTGCGTGTCACATCATTAATAGGGTCTATCTTAGAAAGAATTCCAAACAAACCCCTTATGAACTTTGGTACAATAAAAAGCCTAATCTCAAATATCTTAGAACCTTTGGCAGTACTTGTTATGTATGCAAAGATAGGGAACACTTATCTAAATTTGAGAGCCGGGGAGATAAAGCCATATTTCTAGGATACTTGCCTAACAGTAGAGCTTATCGAGTGTATAATCTTCGCACTAAAACCATGATGGAATCCATAAATGTAATTGTTAGTGACACTACTGTAGAAAACAAGACTGGTGAATTACCTATTGAAGAAGAGTCTTCAAATATTTTAGAAAATGACCCTTCTGAAATAGATAATTCATTACCTATTGAGACACCTGAAGTACCTAACTGGGTTTCTAAAGATCATCCCATAAACAACATAGTCGGCAACCCTAGTGAGCCAGTGCGTACAAGATCCCAACTTAGAAATTATGCACATTATGCATGTTTTGTTTCCCTTGTAGAACCAAAGAATGTAAATGAGGCATTGAATGACTCTCACTGGATTTCTGCTATGTAGGATAAATTTTTACAATTTGTCATTCATGATGTATGGTATCTTGTTCCACGTCCTGATCACAAAAAGGTTGTTGGTACTCGTTGGATTTTCAAAAATAAAACTGATGAAAATGGGATAATAATTAGAAATAAAGCTAGATTAGTTGCTCAAGGATACTCCCAAATAGAAGGAATTGATTTTAACGAGACCTTTGCTCCTGTTACTCGTTTAGAATCAGTTCGTCTGCTTTTCGCTATCACATGCGTTTTACATTATATCAAATGGATGTCAAATCTGCGTTCCTTAATGGAATACTGGCTGAGGAAACCGATGTAGAACAACCTAAAGGGTTCATTGACCCTAAATATCCAAATCATGTATTTCGTCTGAAAAAGTCTTTATATGGCCTTAAACAAGCTCCTAGAGCTTGGTATGAGCGTCTTTCCAGTTTTCTTTTGGATAAAGGTTTCAAAAGAGGTGGAAATGACCAAACTCTTTTTGTTAAACATTTTGACAAACACATTACTATTGCACAAGTATATGTAGACGATATTATATTTGGATCAACTTCTACCTCAGAAGTAAAATCATTTTCTGAAATTATGAGTAAGGAATTTCAGATGTCCCTTATGGGGGAGTTGCAGTTCTTCCTAGGTCTCCAAGTCAAACAAAATCCAGAAGGACTATTTATTTCGCAATCTAAGTACGCTTTAGAGATCGTTAAGAAATTCGGCCTCGAGAGTGCCAAAGATGCTAACACACATATGAGTACTACGGTAAAATTGTCAAAAGATGAAAATGAAAAATAAATAGATCCTACTCTATATCGTAGTATGATTGGCACCCTACTCTATCTTACTGCCTCGCGTCCTGATATCATGTATGCTGTGTGTGTATGTGCTCGTTATCAAAACAACCCTAAAGAGAGACATTTGAATTCTGTTAAACGTATAATTAAATATGTTACGGCACTCTGAATCTAGGACTTTGGTACACTAATGACACACCAAGCACTAGTATTGGGTACAGTGATGCTGACTGGGCTGGATGTACTTATGATAGTTAAAGCACTTCAGGAGCATGTTATTATATTGGTAATAACTTGGTAGGATGGAGTAGTAAAAAACAAAAATGCACATCACTCTCCACAGCTGAATCTGAATACATAGCCGCTGGTAGCTGTTGTGCTCAATTATTGTGGCTTAAACAAATGCTAAGTGATTATGGTATTCAAGAAAATCAATTGCATCTCTATTGTGATAATCAAAGTGCGATTAATATTTCTAAAAACCCTGTTCAACACTCGCGAACAAAGCATATAAAAATAAGACATCATTTTACACACGAATTAGTTGAATCTAAGGAATTAGAAATCAATTATCTTCCTACTGATCTACAACTCGCAGATATGTTTACCAAACCTCTAGATTATAATAGATTCATTTCATTACGTATATCTATTGGTATGGTTTGTGTTGAGTAATACCTTTGCTGCTTGTCCAAGTTTTTCCCTTTGTCCATTTGAGACAAAATGGGGGAGAAATATGAGTCTACTAATCTCTTACATATACTAAATAGCTTGATCTTAGTAATTCATTGCAGGTATACCTTTTTGTACAGTCATTCTCAACTGATGTATTAGAGTATTAAATTATAAATAGTTGAGTTATGTACTTTTTGATTTCTAGGATTTGGGTAGATAGAATATTGATAGGACTAAGTTTTTCTTATTTTTGTTGCCCTACGAGTCCTAGTTGACTCAAAGGAGATTTTGTCTCATATTTCCAAAGGGGGAGATTGAAGCCCTTATACCTTTGACTCACTTGAGTCTATATTGTATAAGTGCTCATCTAGTTTGGAAATTGTGACAAAATTATGTCCATCCTAGAAACCAAAGAGCCTTAGAAGTTGGATTGCCTATTCATCTCTCTTACTTGTAGTGATCAAGAGACTATTGCCAACTCTCACACACAGTAGAATTCAATTCATACATGTCATACTGCATAATAATGTGTGAACATGTGTTGAGTGTGTTTAAATCCCTAAGTTTGATTTTTAATAATTCTTTGGGATTTTTTAAACAATTTTTAAACCATGTTTTATTAATTAAAACTTGATTTATAAGTTTTTGGGGTCAAACTATAAATATACTTTGTTGTGTATTTTGGCATAATGTTACCTTGGGTAGAAACCGAAAGCGGCATAAACATGAGGGTATGGTTTTAATTATTTTAGACGTTCGTTTCAGATCCTGTATTTGACCTACATCTGTCTGCCTCTGATTGGTTGGAAGTGTGTTTCTTTACTGAGATAACAAAGCGTGTGTTATCAACCCTTGGATCATTTTTTATCAATATTCTGCATGTCGTCTTGATGAATCCCTGTGTAACCTTCTAAACCAATCAACTTTCGTTTAAACCACCGCCTTCTTTGAGCCCTTAGATTCAAGTTAATTTAAATTGACTTAATCCTGACCCTTGGTTTTGAACCAACGTCTCGAACCTTCTCCTCTCACTATAAAAAGGCCCCTATTCTCAGACTTAGAAGACTTTTGCCATTTCGTTGTTTCTGAGAGAAGAGAGAGTAAAGAGAGAAGAGAGAAGAGAGAAACCAGAGAGAGAAAGAAAGTTAGAAGCCCTAACTTCATTCGTCTAAATCCTCTTCAAACCTAACCCAAACACCTCTTTAAAACACCATATCCAAAAACACTACCCTGAGTGTTCTTGAGTGTTTGAGAGTTTGAGTTGAATTATTTTTGTTGCTGTAACCTTGTATTCGTGAGATCTTGTTTCCAACTTAGACTTTTACTTAGATCTAGTTTCTGATTTCATAGAAATCTCAGATCTGAGTTATTCATGTTACATTACACTTAGTTTCATTCTTTTTTTCTCATCTTAAGAAATATATTGTTGATTATTTTCCCTAAAACGTTTTCTTACCTTGAAATCAACAATAAATGCTTTCTGTTTCTTGTTCTTGTAAAACTAAACCTTTGACCTAGTTTGGAATCTCACTTTCAATCTCGAAAATCTTTTCAAAACTGAGATTGATTAAGATCTTGGCTGATTTCTAAGCAAGATATCCGTGGATTCTGGGATTAATTGAGAGGTCAAATAAGGTTCAAAGTTTTGTAAGAAAGAAAGAAAAGAAAAGATCACAGCATATAGTGTAACTGTAATTTGGTAGGACTGTTTGTACTTAATAAGTGTGTGTGTGTGCATGCATGTGTTAGAAAGCACCTCCACAAACACTTACACCCTACAACACAAAAAGTGTTGGTAATAAGATCTTGTGAACATAAGTCGACGTAAAGTGCTGGAACAAATCAGAAGTTGACAAACTGAGAGAACTACATCTACAATCAGAACTGCAGAGAAGTTATAAGGACACCAGAGGGTACATTCCTAAACTTATATAGGTCTGAGTTGTTTTCATGTTAGTTATATAGTTTGTAACTCATAAATTTGTTTTAGTGGATTTTCATTTTACTCCGTAGAGGGAGTCGTGGATGTTTCCTCAATTGGTGAGGTTTTACCACGTAAAAAATTGTGAACAGAATCTTTCTACATTTTCTCATCTCACTCTTGGTTGTGCTGTGTTCAAAACTTTTTTAAACTATCTTTTAAACTTGTTACCTAAATCTTGAATAAGATCTCGTACACACTATTTTATTAAACACTTCTTGTGATTTATCCTTTTTTATTTAAGAAAATAGTTTCTTCAAAAAAAAACTCGGAGTTACTTAAATAGTTTGTTTTCAATAAACGGCTTTAGTAACGCATTTTTCAATTGTACTATAAATCTTTGAACTAAGCTCCGCATAACTCAACTAAGTTTTAAATTTAGCCATTAATCACGTTATAAGGTCTTTTCTGATTACTTGCTCCACATGCATACTCTTAATTTGGACCGAAATTATAAGTATGTGGACACTCACATGTATGTATAGTATTTAGGAGTAACCCACCCAATAAAAAGTTCTGGCTCTACCACTGTATACACTTGTTAAGTTTGTGTATATCCTAACTTATAAGGTATACAATTAAGGGGTGAGGGACCTTAGTATCAAAAAATTGTATAAGTGGACTAGAGCTAAAAAAATTATTGCCCATGGACTATAATGAAAAGCTCATTTTTTTGCACCCACTAATATGTCTAGTTTACACATTGACAGTAAGGGTGTATTTGATTAACATGGGATATTTTTTCCATGGAAAATAGTGTTTGACTCACGTTATGCCTTTGTATTACCTAGATTGCAAATAACTATATATAAGAACAACACTCGATCATATAATAAGTGCTCCATCTCGAACATCAATTTTAGTGAAAAATATTTCTTATCCACCCATCAAAGAATTGGTTTTCTAGGAAAATAGAAAAAGTTAGACCAAAAACTCATATATTTTTCCATTGATTTTCCAACTTCTCATCCAAATGAACTATTATCCATGCGTTTTCCATATTTTCAATCAAACGCACCATAAATGATTTCAATATTGTCGTTTGACACCATTTTGGATGAAAAAAATTCCTAGCTAAGTCTTATCTTCCATTATTATTTATTTAAATCCAAAACTACCCTTACGATTAAGAAAAGTAACAATACATATTTAACCCCAATAATCTAGTAAAAATATTTATATGAATCGATATAAAAAAAATAAGGATAATAGTAATATATAACTACTAGTATGTATAATAAAAAAATCTATCACGAAAAAAAGTGTCATAAAAGGTTATAAATAGTGTAAAAATGAGTTAAAAGTTGTAAAAATGGTTTCCAAAGTGATATTACGTAAACTTTGGTGCCCAGATGATATATCACATAAGTAATGGGGTGAAATGTCAAATGATTTAATTATTTATTAATAAACCTAGTTAAGAAGTTAAAAAAAATACCATTTCACCGGTAGGATCACTAGGCTTATATGAAAAAAAATGAAACACATTAAGATATTGATTTCCTAAAATTACATGCCTAGTGTTTACTATGTTAACGCTAGTACGGTTGGCAATTAGTTCTTGCACTGTTTTCTTGCAATAATATTTTAAATTTGATGAAATCACAATTGCAAGACTTTATTATACACTACTATTTAATCATGCGCGATGTGTGCAATATTCCAAACTAGAAAATCCTCTAACTCGTGTTAGCGGCTAGAGGAGTGGATCCCAATGCGGATCAAGGACAACATTCTATCATCTCATTACTAAATATAAAGAGCATATACACGAGCATGAAAACATGTTCGATGTCATTATCAGTAGAGAGGAATTGGCATGAGCTTAGGAGATAAAAACTTAAGCATCACGATGTTATCAGGATTCCAAGAACTCAAATGAACAAGAACCACAAAAAAGATGATTAGTTATCGACAAAGGCGAGAAAACGTCCCTCCCTATGAACGTGAGAAATTACCTCCACTTCTCTCTCTAAAATAAGGCAAAAGGTTAGGTCACCTAAAAGGGAGATAGTTCGAGCAAAAAATGAGATCTATGGTTTTATAGAATTGGATTTAGATAAGCAAACAATGCATGCCATAACTCGTATTTGTTTAGGAGGGACCTATTAAACCAGATGCGGTCCTTGTTCTTTTAACACTAGAGGTATTTGATCCTCCCAAGATATTTTCACCTCTCAAGTTCAGTAGCTTCATTGGGACAATAAATCCAATCAACCGTGTTTGTCAAAAGCACCAAGTTATAGCTTTGTGGAACAATAATGAGACACTCATGTGTCGTATGTTCCTTTATAGCTTGGAGATGTGGCCCAGAACCGGTTTAAAAGGTGCCATGTAGATTTAGTTGTAAGTGTATATATAATCATTTATTTAGTGGTCTAAGTTTCGTTGACACAAACACATTTTGAGTTATTGTCATAGTTTACTCGACAATCGTTATGTAGAAGATTTCAATACCATACTTCATCATCTTCATAGAATGCATCAGTGTATGCCCATTACCATTAAGAAGTACCACTTTTTGAATGAATGTAAGGGACTTAAATGGTATAGTACACCTTAGTTATATTACATAACTAAAATGAGAATTTTCTAATGGAAAATGTGTTGACTTTGTGCTTGTGCTTTTAGAAGATTTTCGATATACATATACCATATAGTTTTCTTAATGAAAAGTTGTATTGAAAATGTTAAAATTTTGCATTTATAATATTAGGTTTTGGTTTGAATTTTGTCATCATATGTTTGATCATTTTTCTCATGTGAATGTTGACTCGTTGCTCACGAACTAATTTGCTAACTAACCCACGGACACTCGTCGCTCACTATATTTGATGAATTAAGTCGTTCTCATGATCACCTTTGCAAAATATAAAAACAAATTTGGTTTACGAGACCTATTAGATATCTTTTCCTACCAGTGAATCCTAGTTCTTACTTGCGTAGTTGAATTTTCTCCCCGCGAAGACTAATCACTAAATCTTTAATGGATTTCAAATGTCACCACAGCTATTACATTAAAATACCACAAGAAAAAAAAAGTCTTTTTCTAAGGGTTACCGCCTCATATATATATATATATATATATATATATGTTGCCCATATTATACTCAAGAGGGGGGGTGAATTGAGTTTTTACAAACTTTAAAGTCAAATTAATATTTTAGAAAAACAGTAAATTTAAATCACTTAAACAAATTTCAGATTAATAAATCTATAAAGAATAAATCCAATAATATCAAATAAATGCAACTAACTAATATAAACAACTAGAGATGCAGATTTTAACACTCTAGAAATATTAAATTAATTTTCGTATTTAATATAAAGGGATATTCTGAAAATAATTATTTAATTCAAAAATAATTATTTTAACCTTAAAAATAATTTAGTCAAATTTCGGAATTAATTTATTTGCAAGATAGTGTGCTGAAAATATTAACTCAAGCAAGCATGTGCAAATAAATAAATAAAAGTGCGGAAAATAAATGACACCGAAATTTAACGTGGTTCGGCCAAATCCCGGCCTACGTCCACGCGCCTAGAGCCCCCGTCTCCTTTGCGCTTCACTAAACCTGATCCACTTGCGGGTAGGATCAAATCACCGCGTACAACTGTTTGCAAGCTAACACCGAGCTTCAAACCCCGTGGCCCACTTGCGGGTAGGAACCAATTACCGGTACAAACCAAACCTTCAACAAAGCTTCACAATAAATCTGAATTTTTGTAGTGCAGAATAAAATACTGAAACTCCTTAAAATACAATTTTTAATCTGAGTTTCTCCTTCTTGAATCAAACTTCAATAAATGTTGAAGTAGGCACAAGTCTTCTTCTTCAATGATTGAGCAGATGATACAAATTAATTGCTCTCTTGAATGTGTAGCTGAGTAGTAAAATAAATGCTCTCAATAATATTTCAAGTCTTGCTCATGTTCTTTCTGGTTGGTTGCTCTTCAATGCAGCACTTGAAATCTTTAAATGTGTCTCCCAAAAACTAGCTGTTAGACACATGCAATTTGAGCATTAAATGCTCCTGATATTGCTGAGATGCTGTAGCTTCAAAATCATTTCAGAATCTGATATACAGATACTATGTTTTTATCTTCTCCATAAAAAAAATGTAGCTGTGTAGTATGGAAGTGGTATGCTGAAAATGTGTAGCCTGAAAGGTACATCACTCAGTATCCTCATTTGTGTATATTTGGATCAGCAAAAATATTAGTCCACATGCAAATAGAAATATCTAATGTGTAAAGGATATATAGATTAAAGTACATTTTTCTGTCAAGATAATAAATGGCACAAAGTAAGTATAAGTACTAAAAAATATTTCCACACAGATATAAATATTTTCAAAACAGATATGAAAATAAATTTCTGACAAATATATATAAAGATAATTTCGGATAAAAAAAATTTCGGATTAAAAAGCATATCAATTTTTTGAACAGATATAAATGTTAAAAAAAATTTGGACCGAGATATAAAGATCATATACATATATACGTTATAATCTTTGGACTGATAAAAAAAATAGACTTCCGAAGCAGTACTAACAGTGATGTTATAGCCTTAAAGGCTAGTCAAAGTAAGTGAGACAATAGAGAGTACACTCATACATACATATATATATATATATATATATATACTATCATTCGTACATATAAAAACAGGAATGGCGTCGACACGGTAAGGCCAACAGGCGGTAAACCTTTAGCGTCAACTCAACTCAGCCAAGGACAAAGAACCACAGGCGTCAGTTCCGGTAAAGGCCTAAGGCGTACAGCTGCCATCGTGTAGCAGTACCCTAAGGCGTACAGTCACGACCGCAAGAGGCTTTTAAAAAAATATGTATTAAAAAAAACTCTGTGGTCGAAAACAGATGCTATCATAGAGTGAACTGCCAAAAGTCTATAAGGTTGAAAAACTTATGGGATGAAAAGACATAAGGCTTCTAAAGAACGAAGCAGGTAAAAGGGTATCACCAAAACATTAAGCATCACATTTAATATAGCAACAGTTAAACCAACAGCTAGATAATGACAAGTCTTACACATACTAGCAGGTCTAAGAACATATGTGGTCACAACACTTAAGGACGAAATTTGCAACAAGACAAGTCTTAGCTGGTGACAATTCTCATTACAACACGTAATGGTTTCTAAGCTTAAAGCTAAGGACGACTAAAGTTTGAACTAGCTGAAAATCGTTTAACATGTAATATGAGTTTAAAAAAATATTTTTCATAATAAAAAAAATTAATTTTATCAACAAGTTCCGAAAATGATTTCAAAATAAAAGATTTATTTTAAATCAAAGTTACACCAGTTTTACTTGAAAATTATTTTCAGTAAATATAATAATTTTTTTTAAAGAATGTTTAGGCTCACAATTAATTAGTCACACAATTAAAAACATAGATAAAAAAATATGCATGTGTGCCAAATGTGTCAAGTGAAAATGTGCGATACACGTGAATACCTTTACTCGAATAAGTCGTTGAGTAAAGTCGAGGTATGTTGAGTCGAAAATAAACAGGATAATACCATAATAAATATTTATAGAATGACCTAATAAAAATATGTTTGGAATCATCAAAATCAATATATTAAGTTAAACTAAAATGTACATTAATTAAACTAATTTAATTAATTAGGGATAAAATACATTTTCGTTAACAATCTCCCCCTTTTTGATGATGACAAACAATGATTCACAATGATTCATCAAATGTATGAATTAAGCACAAATAGTGAATCATAAATATTTCTCCCCCTTTGACATTATCAAAAAGATATTTCTTATAAATTCAGTGTCACGGGTAAAATGCGAAGCTCCCCCTATCAAAAAGAATTCATGCATGGGATATAACCATAAATCGCAAATGGCATAGAATTTTCAATACGCACATGTGTCAACACAAATTTTTCATAGCATGTATTTGAACTTGTAGATAGTTAAGAATATCATCAAATAATGCATAGGTCACCAAAATGAAAAATGATAAAAGATAAATGATCAATTTTTCAAAATGCACCAATGATAAATGATACCAATTGTTGTAGTCACACAAACAGTGCGTTGCACACAATGATTTCTGGGAACAACTTTTTACGAATAAATAGGAATCACAACTCAATGTTCTCAAATAGTGCAAATATGAGAGATATATCAATGGGCATAATTAATTCTTACTAATGTAATAAAATTGCAAGGTATAAATTTTCAATAGGCGCAATACCAATTGTTGTAAATCCTCATGATAGAATAAGCTTGTAAGAACACAACAAATAAACATTTCATAACTCAATGTATTCAAATAATTTTGAATTTAGCGCACAACATGAGTTAGAAGATAGCGACATAAATATAACGATAAAAAATTTCTTTTTTGTTCATGCTTTGCCGTTTTTAAGATACGAGCTAAATTTTTGGAATAATTCAATCATATTGCAATAAAAACTTTGATCAAACATTTTTTTTATGAATAATTTCCATAGACATTTATCTCCCCCTAAGGGATACCAATGAAAGCATATATGCATATAACAAATAAGGTGCATCTACTTCATGAGATAAAATAATAAAAAAAATAACTTCATAAAATCATTTTTGAAAAGTCACACAAGTGATACTAATTGTTGATAATGTGGTTTCTCAATTTAAACATACATAACATAATGTTATATAAAAAAATATTCATCGTGAATGTCAAAATGACGTTAATCATGTAGCATGCAATAAAACTAACTCATAGAGATTAATATGACCATAACATCAAAAATCAATGAGTGAATGATACAACATCAACATGTATCACATATAACTAAAATACTAGAATGTACTCAAATGACATTTTCGTTTCAGATTTATAATCAATAAAATCATGAATTTATCCAATCTTATTATTCATAAAAATATATCAAGATGTAATAAAAAATTATGAATATTTACCAACGAAAAATTTATCATCAGACTCAAGCGTAAGTTCATATAACATAAAATCATCAAGAACAATAAATATACAAATTTAAATGTGAAATCAATCAACAAGCTCATGTGTTATAACAAATATTCTATGCATGGAAATATATCAATTACGAAATAAATCATTAATAAACATATGATATTAAAATCAAGAATGGTGTTCCTTACCACCTTACCAATACCAAAGATATATACAAGCAACTTCTACCAAGTGTGGCATTTCCAACATTAGGCAATGATACTTGAAGTATGTAATATGACCAAATCATATGCCTTGAAAATCCACATTCCTTCTCAAAATGCAACCTACACAACTTTGAAAATTTTCTCTTTTGGTACCCAAAATGTGTGAGGTCCATAGGGGTTAGTATACATCTTGGTTCCTTTAGGAATCCATGCAAATTTTTTTTTTCTAAATTTATATGGACACAAATCTGAAAAATGTGTGTGTCTACCACAATAAGAGCATAAATAATTAGGTAGACTGGTTGAGACATCAAATTTCAATAAATTGGAATAATTCTTTTTCTCATTTCCTTCATCATATCCAATACCATTATTATTAAATCGAATCCTTTGTGTCTCAACAATTTTATGAAAATATTCATTTCCTTTGGTAAAATTATCTAATGATTTCTTTAAATATTCAATCTCCCTTTTTAACTCAATATTTTCAATTTCAAAAGGAGAAGTGACAATAACAGATTTTTCCTTTTTCAAAGAATTAATTTCCTTTTTCAAAGATTCATTTTCTAATTTCAACTCATCAAAATCATTTGACATATAATCATATTTAGTTGAAACTAATGAATGAGATTTCTTAAGTTTAATATATTTATTTTTAAGTTCTTCAAAACTTTCACATAATTCATCATAAACGTTTTGTAAAACTTCATAATCATCAACTTCATCATTATCACTATCACTAGAGTTAGGGTTAGAATGTACCCCATTTTCCATAGCCATGTAACATAGATGAGCAGCTTCATTTTCATTCGAATCTTCATCAGAAGAGCCTGTGTCGGTGTCACTCCATGTTGTGGTTTTTAATGCCTTCTTCCCTTTCTTATATTTTGGACAATTCGGCTTAATGTGTCCAACTTCATCACAATGATAGCATCTTGGTTCAGATTTGGATTGATGATCATCATTGAATTCTTTTGAAAAATGTTTCTTTCTCCTTTCCTTGGCTTTCTTTTTAGAATTGAGATATTTTTTGAAATGTTTAGCCAATAGGGAAATATTATCATCATCATCATCTTCACTTTCTATATTTTTGCTTGAAGATTTGAGAGCAATAATTTTGTTTGCTTTTGGTTTCTCTTCTTCAACAAATTCCTTAAGTTCCATTTCATGGGTGATTAAGGAACCCAATAGCTCATCAAGAGAGATAGGTCTTTCTCTAATTGCTTCCTTGATAGCTAACTTTTTGGTCATCCAATTCGCCGGTAATGACCTGAGAATCTTATTCACTAATTCAGAGTCAGTATAAGATTTGCCAAGAGATTTAAGACCATTAATAATATTAGTGAACCTAGTGAACATATCAGAAATAGATTCATCAGACATCATCTTAAATAACTCATAATTATGAACAAGCATACTAATTTTATCTTCTTTAACTTGACTAGTTCCTTCATAAGTAACTTCTCGTCTATCCCAAATTTCTTTAGCAAATTCACAACAACAAATTCTGTTATATTCATTTACATCAAGTGAACAATGCAAAATATTCATAGCTTTAGCATTTATTTGAATTTTTCTAATATCAACATCATTCCATTCATTTTATTCTTTAGGAACAGAAGCATTATTTACCATTTTAATAGGAATATAGGGACCATTCATGACAACTTTCCAAACTTCATAATCATGTGACTGAATAAAATTGTTAATTCTATTTTTCCAATAACTATAATCTTTTCCAGAAAATAGAGGAGGTTTAAAAATAGATTGACCTTCACCAAGTGATGTAGTAACATATGCCATTGATCTTTAACTCTAAGATTGTTAAATCTAAAAATAAATAAGAAGAGCACTAGCTCTGATACCAATTGTTGCCCAGATTATACTCAAGAGGGGGGGTGAATTGAGTTTTTACAAACTTTAAAGCCAAATTAATATTTTAGAAAAACAGTAAATTTAAATCACTTAAACAGATTTCAGATTAATAAATCTATAAAGAATAAATCCAATAATATCAAATAAATGCAACTAACTAATACAAACAACTAGAGATGCAGATTTTAACACTCTAGAAATATTAAATTAATTTTCGTATTTAATATAAAGTGATATTCTGAAAATAATTATTTAATTCAAAAATAATTATTTTAACCTTAAAAATAATTTAGTCAAATTTCGGAATTAATTTATTTGCAAGATAGTGTGCTGAAAATATTAACTCAAGCAAGCATGTGCAAATAAATAAATAAATGTGCGGAAAATAAATGACACCGAAATTTAACGTGGTTCGGCCAAATCCCGGCCTACGTCCACACGCCTAGAGCCCCCGTCTCCTTTGCGCTTCACTAAACCTGATCCACTTGCGGGTAGGATCAAATCACCGCGTACAACTGTTTGCAAGCTAACACCGAGCTTCAAACCTCGTGGCCCACTTGCGGGTAGGAACCAATTACCGGTACAAACCAAAGCTTCAACAAAGCTTCACAATAAATCTGAATTTTTGTAGTGCAGAATAAAATACTGAAACTCCTTAAAATACAATTTTTAATCTGAGTTTCTCCTTCTTGAATCAGACTTCAATAAATGTTGAAGTAGGCACAAGTCTTCTTCTTCAATGATTGAGCAGATGATACAAATTAATTGCTCTCTTGAATGTGTAGCTGAGTAGTAAAATAAATGCTCTCAATAATATTTCAAGTCTTGCTCATGTTCTTTCTGGTTGGTTGCTCTTCAATGCAGCACTTGAAATCTTTAAATGTGTCTCCCAAAAACTAGCTGTTAGACACATGCAATTTGAGCATTAAATGCTCCTGATATTGCTGAGATGCTGTAGCTTCAAAATCATTTCAGAATCTGATATACAGATACTATGTTTTTATCTTCTCCATAAAAAAAATGTAGCTGTGTAGTATGGAAGTGGTATGCTGAAAATGTGTAGCCTGAAAGGTACATCACTCAGTATCCTCATTTGTGTATATTTGGATCAGCAAAAATATTAGTCCACATGCAAATAGAAATATCTAATGTGTAAAGGATATATAGATTAAAGTACATTTTTCTGTCAAGATAATAAATGGCACAAAGTAAGTATAAGTACTAAAAAATATTTCCACACAGATATAAATATTTTCAAAACAGATATGAAAATAAATTTCTGACAAATATATATAAAGATAATTTCGGATAAAAAAAATTTCGGATTTTTCGAACAGATATAAATGTTAAAAAAAATTTGGACCGAGATATAAAGATCAGATACATATATACGTTATAATCTTTGGACTGATAAAAAAAATAGACTTCCGAAGCAGTACTAACAGTGATGTTATAGCCTTAAAGGCTAGTCAAAGTAAGTGAGACAATAGAGAGTACACTCATACATACATACATATATATATATATATATATATATATATATATATATATATATATATATATATATATATATATATATATATATATTTCTTGAACTGATATATATATATATATATACTATCATTCGTACATATAAAAACAGGAATGGCGTCGACACGGTAAGGCCAACAGGCGGTAAACCTTTAGCGTCAACTCAACTCAGCCAAGGACAAAGAACCACAGGCATCAGTTCCGGTAAAGGCCTAAGGCGTACAGCTGCCATCGTGTAGCAGTACCCTAAGGCGTACAGTCACGACCGCAAAAGGCTTTTAAAAAAATATGTATTAAAAAAAACTCTGTGGTCGAAAACAGATACTATCATAGAGTGAACTGCCAAAAGTCTATAAGGTTGAAAAACTTATGGGATGAAAAGACATAAGGCTTCTAAAGAACGAAGCAGGTAAAAGGGTATCACCAAAACATTAAGCATCACATTTAATATAGCAACAGTTAAACCAACAGCTAGATAATGACAAGTCTTACACATACTAGCAGGTCTAAGAACATATGTGGTCACAACACTTAAGGACGAAATTTGCAACAAGACAAGTCTTAGCTGGTGACAATTCTCGGTACAACACGTAATGGTTTCTAAACTTAAAGCTAAGGACGACTAAAGTTTGAACTAGCTGAAAATTGTTTAACATGTAATATGAGTTTAAAAAAATATTTTTCATAATAAAAAAAATTAATTTTATCAACAAGTTCCGAAAATGATTTCAAAATAAAAGATTTATTTTAAATCAAAGTTACACCAGTTTTACTTGAAAATTATTTTCAGTAAATATAATAATTTTTTTTAAAGAATGTTTAGGCTCACAATTAATTAGTCACACAATTAAAAACATAGATAAAAAAATATGCATGTGTGCCAAATGTGTCAAGTGAAAATCTGAGATACACGTGAATACCTTTACTCGAATAAGTCGTTGAGTAAAGTCGAGGTATGTTGAGTCGGAAATAAACAGGATAATACCATAATAAATATTTATAGAATGACCTAATAAAAATATGTTTGGAATCATCAAAATCAATATATTAAGTTAAACTAAAATGTACATTAATTAAACTAATTTAATTAATTAGGGATAAAATACATTTTCGTTAACAATATATATATATATATATATATATATATATATATATATATATATATATATATATATATATATATATATATATATATATATATATTTTACACGATATTTACAGCACAAAATACTGCACATTATCTCTCTATATCCATTACACTCCAAACCCTCCCTTTATTTTCTACACAAAAGCCAAGAACTTTGTCTCCATTAATCCAACAAACCATATTCAACATCATTAATGTTTTTTTCCTTTGGTCCTCACACTCAAACCATCTTCAAAAATATTATTAAAGTTTTGTCCCCACACACCAACCATCTTCAATAGCATTATAAAATAACTTGGGTTTATTATTTAAATATTCAAATAACAATGGATATTCCCCCATTAGATAATGACAACACCTCAAAAGCAAATGACAACTCTCCAAATAACCTTTTTTAGGTAAACTTTCGGACACATTACATATATACATTTTTTTCTTAATGAGGATTAAAAATTTGGAAAATCACACAAAACGTATAGTGGTTCGGGGTCGGGGCCCCGAGTTCAAGGCAGAAACTCGGGGTTAACCTCACAAACCAACCATATATTTTTTTGTTCGAACTTAGTCTATTCGGTTTAAACATGTCGACTAACTCTGCCTAACTTGGCATAACTATGCTGACCCAACTATATATTATCCGTTATAATCACCCTGAACCATGTATATAATATTATAGACTGGTTTGTTATACCTTGACCTGATTCAACATATTCGGCATGTTCATGCATAATGGAATTCAGTGTTTTATTTCAATTTCAAATTTTGTGATTTAATGTCTTAAATGTTGGTATCTAAACATATAAAGCTATGTATTACAACTTGCAATTTGCAACTTGCAATTATATTGTAAACACTGCTATCCAAATGTATACAAGTTGCAGCTTGCCAAATATATACATTGCAATTATGTTATCAATTACAACTTGCAACTTGGAACTTGCAATTATGTTATTTGCAGCATTTATTTTATGATTCAATGTTGTGATTAAAATTCAATCATTATGATTTGATAATATTTTTATGTATGCATGATGCTTTCATGTATTTCCACTCCCTGTTATTTGACCAGGCGTTAGCCAATGTCGATATACCCAGAGGGAGTCAATGTTAGTGTGACATTCTTTACGGATCAGGTAATATAATCTCACTCTATGAAGGTATAGATTTTTATATATTATAATTAAAATGTATTGATTATTTATATTATTTATTCTCATGTATTTCCCACCCGGTAAGCGTTGGTCACTTGGGCTCAAGAGCAAGCCTGATCCATTAAAACATTAATCATTATCACCATGTTAGACGCAACTTTTGCAACTCATAAGGGATGTCTACACATGGGATGTGAGAGGCGAGGTGAGTACCGTGATCATCTGGGGAAGAATGTTGGGAAGGAAGGTAGTAGTCAGGGTGGAAAGTAGGAAGAGGGACACGGCCACTCGGAAGTGTAATTTCCCATAATTATTGAAGGGAATTCCACCTGAAAATGGGCAGTGGATGTTGTATGCTGTTAGCAGTGTTCGCAGTCACTAATTGATGGAATCACTAGTTGGACATGCATACACCGGTCGTCTTATTTCGGAGGAGAGAAACATAGTCGAAGAGATGTCGCTGAGTGGGGTAAAGTTGTCCATCATTCTAATGACGATAAAAATTTGTAACGCTACTAATGTTTCGACAATGAAAACTATATACAATGCGAAGGAAAAATTGAGGATTTTTGAAAGAGATGGTAGAACGACAATGCAATAGTTAATGAAGTTGTTTGGTGACAAACACTAATAGAATGAATGACTTTACCATGGAGGTGGAAGACATTTTTTGGGTTCATCTAAAATCCATCTAATTGGAAAAGTGTTTTCCATCGATTGACATTATTGATTGCACTTACAAGAAAAATTGATACAAGATGCCTTTGTTCGAGATGTTTGGTATAAATTCTTATGGAAGGAAGTTCAATACTGCCTTCGCATTTTTAGAAACGAAGAATGAAGAGAACTATTGGTGGACATTGGGACATTTAAAATCCCATTTGATCCATTTGCATTCCTCATGGTCTTTATCACCGATTGGGACTACGCGTGCATTAACTCATTGCGGGTGGTGTTCCCAGAGGCGAGATATATGGTGTGCACTTTCCACGTTCACTGCAATGTGGAACTCCTTGCTCGAAAAGAGATCCACAATGAGGATTCCTCAAAGAAGTTCATGAGATATTGGATGTATTTGGTTGAATCCCCCACTGAGAGCAATTTTAACGAATCGTGGATGTTATTTCACGTGGATTGGGTTACATACCCCAACACTCTTCACTACATAGATTTCACATGGTACAATATAAAGGAGACCTTCGTTAATGCATGGACAAATATGATTAAGCACCAGAGTAACTGAACTACCAATCTTTAAACCTTTATTGTTTTTGTGACCTTTTCACTAATAAATTGTTCCTAAACAAATTGTTTACATGCAATGACTTGCTCAAGAAATTACCATCGAAAGTAATATATGCATATGTTTTGAGATATTGTGCACTATTTTCCTTGTAATTCGTGAAAACCACATTTTCAACCATATCTATGTAATGGATATGCTGGTAACTTCTAGTGTGGTATAGCATTACCTAGTGATCTATGATACCTTGTCTTGAAAATTTGATGGCCTATATTGTTGAGTCATGACATCATTAGTTAAACATGTTTCAATTTGAGAGCTTGATATTTTGACAGAGAATGATTTTGATGAAAATTGCAAAAAAAAAGAGATTTTACTTGAAGACTTATGTGTTCATCATGTTTCTTCTTTTTCACTTGGAGTTTCTAGTGAGTAAAATTTCAAAGTTCACCTCAATATTAGATCAATTTGTTTTCAGATTTTGTTCTTGAGAGACTTTAACTCATTTGATATCTCAAATCACACTTTGTGAGTTTTCCCTGAGACCCAAACACTTTATCACTTCCCTAAATCATTCGGAGATCTCACATCCTAAGAAGTTATATTACACTGTAGTGGATTCGCACATCCAAAGAGCCCTTATAGTGAAGGTCCCCCTTTGAAAGTCCACAGTAGGTACCCCATCCACGTACACTTGTTTGCCTCAATCAACCCCTCTGTGTGCTTTATACGGTTAGGAGGGGGAATAATACACTAATTGGGACATCCCACTCATACTCACCCTCTCACCCAAGTAAAAAATGGCCCCATAAAGCTCCTCCAATACCAATATCCTCCCAAAAAAATCCCACGTTGCAACAACCACCCCTAAAACATGACAGGCAAACCCCAGGGCACCTGAGATAAGAAAACACCAAAACATGTCAGCATAAACATATAGTTACTAATAGTAAAAGGGTAATGATGCAAGTGAAATATACTGAACTACTTACATTCTTTACGGTCATCCCGTTCAGAAGCGCCATGGCCTTCGCTAACGACATGAATGACCACACACATATCTCCTAAAAAAGGAAAACGTTATACATAGGTTGAACGACCCAACAAGGCTTAGAATAGGTAGCAACATATATTGGGAACGTAGGTTCCTGGAAAATTCAAAATTTTAATTTCAAAAGGGAAGGTTCATTTAATATTTTGTTTTTTATAAATTCTTTCAAAATTAAATTATACTTCTGAAATAAGACTTCAATTTAAGTTCTAAATTATGCACATCAAACTAAACATGAATTTTTCCAAATTAATGGCTCGAACTTAAATTAAAGTAAACTAGAATTTCCCAATTTAATTAAGCACCAATTGAATAACTATTTGCGGTTAAACCAAATTTTATCTTATAAAATCTAAGCATGCATCTAAATGAATTTTCAAGAGAAAATAAAGGCGACCACAACGGGAAAAACCGATGTACGAGGAAAACCCACAACGGGAAAAACCTCAGACGGCCTAGCCACAATTTCACTAAGTCTAGTATTACAAAGGACACGACATAATACTTGAACAAAGAATTGACTCCCTCCTAAGCCTTGACTCTCCTCATTCCTTCAACCTCCGTCGAGAGACGACACATGAATCCACTTATGTCTCGGAGTCCACCGATAGGGCAAAAACTACTTTCATGCACACGGAGTTCAACGTATGAAAATTCAGGAGCACGGAATCCTCCATAAGAAGTAGTCTCTATAGTGTAGAGAATAAAGCCCGGTGCCAAAAATGATGTCAAACAAATATCATGTTGAAACTTGGATCGTACAAACAATTGGGTGTAAACATATTTTTGTTTTAGAAATTAATTCATTAAGGATCAACAAAAACTAAAGGAATTTTAGAAAAGTATTTTTTTTCTATCAAATGATTGGAAAAGTCTATTTTAAATCTGTAATCCCGTACTACATAAAAGGTGGGAAAAATAGTGGGGAGCTACAAGAAACCGCTAAAAACTGCCCATTTTGACAAAAACTGACGCGATCGTTCGAACGGCATACAAAACTCGTTCGAACAACAAATCAAACGAGAAGACAACAACTTCAAAAATGAGGGCTTGTTCAAACAACAAATTAAACGAGATTTCAGTAAACACAAAAGGAATCCACGTCAGCTACCTCGTTCGAACGACCTGGTAAACTCATTCGAACGAGGCTGTTCAAACGACTTTATAGGAAATAAAAACTCATTGTAAAATATGTTTACAAAATATGACACCCAATAAATATATCCAAGTCTCAACAATAATATAAGAATTCATACCTGTGAGATCCTTGGAATGTTGATGACGAAAACTAGGCACGAAACACGATATAGATGTGATCTTCTTGTACTTAGCCGCTACGTCTTGAACAATAATGTCATTGGCTTGAAAGATCACATATAACTTATATCCTTTGACTCAAAGAGTTTTGTCCGGAATTAAGCCAACACAAACAAATTGACTTAATTGGAAATTTGTCCTTATAAATCTCACCTTTGGCTATTTTGGGACAAAAACAAAATTAAAAACCTATGGGCCGTCAAGCTCATCTAAAAGACACAATCCTAACCCAGAATAAAATCAAATGCAGACGCTTGACAGACACATGTGTTGAGAAGCTTTGCATTAAAAGACTTTGTCACATGGATGAAAACCTGCACACTTAAACACACCATCAAACGCATTAGGAATATAACATAATTAAATCCCCCCTTTGTCTAACAGTATCTACAAAAGAAAGACGTCTCCCCTTAAGATAGATCTCCCCAAATTAAAAGAGTTATATAATATTTCTCCCCCATTTTGTTCAGGAATAAACAAAGATTAAGATGTATAAAATAACCCATTTCCCCTGATCAATTTAATTCTCCCCCTAAATGAAACAAGGGATAAGCGTAATAAAAAAACAAGTATATCATGCAATGGTGTATAATGATACAAGAGACAACAAAGAAGTAATTAATCCACACAAAGGGCAATACAAACCACCTAAGATGCGATAGAAAACTGATATAAACAAAAATATACTAAGATAAGTATGGGATATCAATGAAAACTCGCAACAAGATAGATACCTATTTGAACCAATAAAATACAAGGACTAGATGACAAAGATATCAATGAAGCACAAGCACATATATGTAGGTATAAATATAAAAAAATACACAACACAATAAAATTTCCACACTCATATGGCATAAATGTGTCTATATAAAAATGTGATAAACAGAGTGAAAGGGTGTGAAATAAATAAAAAAGAATTTTGACCCAATCACTTAAACATGTTCAAGGAGTTATTTTTTATTGTAGAACTTTATCAAACTTAGTTTTAGCCTCATGTGACGAGATGAAGTGAGATCAAAGAACAAACAAGCACAATGCACATAAGCTTAGAATTTTGATGATTCCCCAAATCAATGGCTTCGTGAAAAATAAGCATAACTAGGATTCGTTGTTATTGTGCAAAACTGTTGATATTTCCATCCAGACTCCTTCATAAATAATAATAATTTTCTTTTCTTTTGAATGATTATATCAAACTAAAATTTGTTGGCCTTGGCTACTTTTTACAATGCCACACTGTTTTAAAAATAAACAAATATAACTTAAAAGATAAACAATATCTTTTGTATTTTTAATAAGACTCAATAAATGAAAAAACAAAACACAAAAGACTCAAAATACATATAACTAGCAAACACATATATCATGAAGTACAAAAGCTAGTGTATGTAAAACATGTAAGAAAACAACCATAAGATGTAGCAAATGGGACATACCAAAGCAAGCCCTTGAGCGAAATTGAGGGCTAACTGGTTAGGACCCATCCTCATTGATCGCCCGTGATCAGCGACAAGCATATCCTCTTCTAGAAGCTTGAGGTTAAGGAGGGGAGTGTCAGCAACACTCGACCCCTCAGCAACCAGGAGGGGAGAAGGCACGAAAGAGGCCTTTACGGCTCGCGACCTCTTACTCTCCTGTTCTCTTTTTCTATCATCCTATTTATTTCTCTCTCTCCCCCTTCTTTTCTCCTCTTCCTCCCTTTTCTTCTTCTCCATCTCGCTTTCCTTCCTCTTGGCTCCCAATTTGGAACCACCGACCGTAGGGGAGTCCCCTGTCATCCTCTTCAAGGACTTGATTCGATTAGAGTGCTGGTCATTATCATCATCACCAATAATAAAACACCTCCTCTTGGGTGGGGCCATTTCTTCTTCTTCACTAGTTTGGACAAAAATATCCAACATTCAAAGATATGTAAAAATAGCTAATAATATACCTCTGTCCAAAATTGGAAAAAATAATAACAAATAACTCATTAATTATTCACTAATTGAATGGGAAGACAAAGATTATATATAAGTGTATGTATAAAATAGATAAACAAATATCAAATTATTTAATAAATCCTTGCTAGCTGATGCATATTATTATGAACAAGTCTTAATGGTGTATTGTACTATTACTAAGACCCTGTTTATTTTGTCAAGACCTAAAGTGTTAAATCTTTCAAGAAACACTTTTGCAAATAGGCTCAACAAGAATTTTTCTAGTCAATAATTAAAAAGCCCCAAAAAATCATTATGGGCTTGTTAAGTTATGAAAAATAATCCTATGAAAATAAACCATAAAATTGGAAAAGTATTTATCATGCTTTCTACCAGTTTTCAAAACATCATTAATCTTTATAAATTACAATTCGACCCGTGGTGTTTTTATAAATTATATTTTAACTCCCGAAAATTTAGGGAAATGCATTTTTACTAGGGGTGAAAATTTTAGAAACGACATGAAAATATGACACGAAACGACATGAAATTGACACAATTTGTCGTGTTCGTGTCGTGTTTGTATCAATTTTTTTTACATGAAGTCATGTCGTGTCATGTTCTTGTCAAAATTATGAGTTGTGTTATCATTTCTTATCGTGTTAATCATATTTTTATTTGGGTTATCATGTCTATTTATGCTTAATTTAGCGTGAAATTTAAGAAATCGTGTTATTCATGTCATGTCATATTGTGTCGTTTTTATTTGGGTTATGTTCGTGTTAACTAAAAAAAGATGAATTCGTGTCGTGTTGTATTCGAGACCAAAAAAACCTTATCATGTCGTGTCATCTAGTTTGAAACACTGCCCAAAAACATAAATTTCCACTCCTAATTTTTACCCTTAAATTTAAGAAAAACTAACTTGTCCAACATTTTCTGTATATTACATTTTGGCCTCTTAAATTATGGTGATTTACATTTTGTCCCCTAAACTTTTTGCAAACTATATTTTGACTCCCAAATTTTATATAAATAAAATTTTGAAAACAATAATTTATTTATAATAGATGGACATGTTTCCTTAGTTTTCTAATTTTCTATTGAAAATGAAAAAGGGAATAGAAAACGAAAATAGTTTTATACAACTAAATAACCCTTATATGTTTTCAAAAATTTCTTATAAAGCATATGATAACCTAACATGCAGATGGTGATAAAGCTATATTACTCAATGCAACACGAGAATATGGAAGAAATATTTTTTACATATGATTGCAATAAAAGAATTCATGTTAAAGGTTATAGTTGAAATGTACTTTTGAACCTTTAAAAAAATTCAGTGATAAATTGTGATTGTAACTATCACAAATTCTCATGTTTTTTTGAGTTATTTACTTGTTTCAATTAACCTAAATTATTATATTATTTTTGAGTAAATAACCACAGTGGGCCCGAAACGAAATGTTGAAGGAAGGTTTGAAATTATGTAAAAAAATATCCTTAAAGAGAACATACTCTGGTGTGTTTAATAAGAGTGTTGCAATACGTGGATAAAAGATAACAACAAGTTTATATTCATCTATTGACATTTTGTTGAACAGTTTTAATATGCTGCACTAGACACCCTATTTTATACAAGACTTTTACAACTGCTAAACCGCTATACAACGTGTATAAGTGCTGAACTTCCACTACATCACTACATTACAACTTCCACGTACATCAACTGCTATGCAATTACATAGTTGAGTCTCCTGCTATGAATCGCACGACCATGGATGGTATCTGCTAACATGAACAAAGTGGACTAGTGTGAGCATGTGTTAATACGCCCCCGTAAGTGGATGATGGTGGTGAATGATCCATTAACTTATCACGAAGAAAGCAAAATTTAGACGTAGGAAGACATTTTGTAAAAATATCGACGACTAGATCATGGGTAGATATAAACTGAACTTATAGATTTTTACTAGCTACTTGATCACGAACGAAATGAAAGTCTATTTCAACGTGTTTTTTTCGAGGATGAAAGACTGGGTTGGCGGACAAGTATGTGTCACCAAGATTATCACACCATATGATAGGGGGTTTATGAGGGGAGAAGATATTTGAGCCAGATGAGTTCTGTTGTGACAACGACCATAGATTTGTATTCGACTTTAGTGGAGGAGCGAGACATTGTTTTCTGTTTCTTTGGATGCCATGATATGAGATTGAGCCCAAATAAATTGCGAAGCCCCCGATAGATTTTCTATCATCAATACAACCAACCCAATCTGAGTCAATAAAAGCCTGAAGTTCGAAGGAGGATGCTTTGGTGAGTTGAAGACCATGAGAAGGTGTAGCATTGAGGTACCTAAGAATTCTTTTAACAAGAGTCTAATGAATGTCTGTGGGTTATTGCATAAATTGGCAAGCTTTGTTGACGACGAAGGTGATATCCAGTCGGGTAAAGGTGGCGTATTGAAGAGCTCCAACAATTTGGCGATGTTGGGTGGGGTCAGGTAAAAGTGTTCCATCAAATTTGGATAAGGAGGAGGTAGTGGAGATAGGAGTGGTGAGGGGATCAGAGTTATACATGTCGTGTATGTTTAAGAGATCACATATATAGCGATTTTGAGAGAGGTGGAGGTGGGGGTGGAAGTGACTTCAATGCCAAGGAAATAATGAAGAGAACCTAGATTTTTAAGAGAAAATTCAGTGCCGAGTGAATTAATAAGAGATTAAATGAGGTTGGAATTATTGTCGGTTATTAGGATATCATCAACATAAATGAGGAGAAAGATAAGGTGGGTACCATCTTTGTAAATGAAGAGTGAGATGTCAGTTTTTTAGCCCATAAATTTTTGAGTGATGAGATATTATGTGAGTCGATGAATCCAAGCATGGGGTGCTTGTTTAAGACCATAGAGGGACCTAGGTAGTTTACAGTCATGATTGGATCGGGTGAGATATTTAAAGACAGAGGATTGTTCCATAAAGACATTTTCAGTGAGAAAACCATGGAAGAAGGCATTATTGACGTCCAATTGAGAGATATACCAATTATTGGAGACGGTGATCGAGAGAACGGTGCGAATCTTTGTAGTTTTGACAACGGGACTGCAGGTTTCATGGAAATCAAGGCCGTATTCTTGGTAAAAGCCTTTAGCTACTAATCGGGCTTTTTATCGTTCAAGGGAACCATCGGAGTTACGTTTGATACAATAAACCCATTTGCACCCAATAATGTTCATATCATACGAGGGAGGAACGAGTGTCCATGTATTATTTTGAAGAAGATTATTTATTTCATTTGACATGGATCCATTAGGGAACTTTATTCGCAATAGTAAAGAAGCTCGGTTCCATTATATTAACAACGGTATAATGGGTTTGAGGCTCACTGTTATGTGTGGGGTGTGAGTGTGAACGTAAATGCATGGGATGAGTAAGTGTGGATTTGGATAATGCGAGATGATAGAGATCAACTAAAAGTTGAATGCCATTGGGATTGGAGTGAGGAGGAGGGGGGAAAGGGTGGGTGTGAGTTCAAGGTCATCGAGGCAGAAGTGGGCACGACAGGAGAAGTAGTTGGGGGTGGGATCTGATATGTATCAGTACCAGTTATGGCATTGACAGGAGCAGAAGGTTGGGGACAAGGTGTGTGTGAAGTAGGTGGAAGGTGAGGGAGAGTTATTGGTGGTGGTAGAACATTAGGAGCACTACCCCAAGGTTGGTGGGGAATAGGTGTAAGTTGATGTGAGGGGATGGCAGTGGTGAAGGGAAAAGCGGTTTCATCAAAATGAACGTGCCGAGCATAGTTTATATGCCCAGAGGGAACATGTAGACACCTATAACCACGTTGTTGAGTGCTATAACCTAGGAACATGTAGGGTTACGATCGATAATCCATTTTGTCAGTTATGTAAGGGCGCAAATATGGGAGACAAAGGCACCCAAATTTTTTTAAACAAGAGTAGTCCGGATTTAAGAGTGTAGTTTTTGAAAAGGAGAAATATTATAGAGGGTTCATGTGGGCATATAATTAATGAGAAAAACAACACTTTCAAAGGCAAAGTGCCAATTTTTTTTTTATTAACGGAGGCATGTGCTATGAGTGTGAGTCCTGTTTCAATAATGTGACAATGACGGCGTTTTACAAATCCAACTTGTTCCTAAGTATGTGGGCATGAGTAACGATGGAGAATCCCGCATGATTTGAAAAAGGTGTCGAGTTTGCAAAATCCACCACCCCAATCAGTTTGTATATTTTTTATTTTAGTGTTACATTATCGCTCAAGTAATTTTTAAAATTGAATAAATTGGAATACACATTAGATTTAAGCATTAGAGGATAAAACCAAATAAAATTTGATAAATGATCAATAAAGATAAGAAAATATTTGTGTCCATTACTTGACATAGTTGGATCAGGGCCCCATGCATTAGTGAAAATTAAATGTAAAATAAAAGGAGAAGACTTGATACGAGTGGGCAAATTTTTCCTATTCGATTTGCCCATTTGACATGCGACACAAACATTATGTTGAGAATTTATTGAAGGACTTGAGAGTGAGGATGGCACAGGTTGTGATGCCAACATGTTGAGGAAGCTTTGGCGGTATGGAAAGCATATAGAGATTGCAGTGGGGATGCAATGGAAAGGGTGTAAAGATCATTGTTACTCGGACTGTGGAGGAGTGGCATCTTGGTGCTGTGATCCTTAATAACATACAAGGAAGGATGAAATTCAAAGAAACATCATTATCTTAAGTGAATTTTTGGACAGATAGAAGAGATTTAGATATGTTAGGAACATGTAAAATATTATTGAGTGTAAGAGTAGATGAAGAATTAGGAATAGACGAAGTTCCAATATGAGAGATTGGGAGTCCCTTACCATTTCCAATGTGAAGTGATTCCTAACCATTATATGCATAAGGACGGTGCAGAGTGGAAAGTTAAAGTAAACCGACCTTAAACTTTTGAAGATGTAAACCTAGGTCTCTGACCACTTGCCATAGCATCGCAATCTCTTGTACTAAAGAATAGAACTTAATTCTCTCAAATCTTGATATCTCTGTCGCATTCTCTCCTAATAACTCGGAATATATCCAATCCTTCATCTTTCCACAAAGAACACCATGGTCAAAGCTCACTCACAAGAGCACACTTTCAAGCATCCATGGGAGAGAGTGACCTTCGCATCTTGGCAAAAATTTGCAGACCCACACCCAAAAAACCCTAACGAGTGGACAATTTGGAAGCAGGAAACTAGCATAAGGATAAAGCCATTAGCGGCTCTTGCGTCAATGGCAGAGAAGATAGAGCAGATATGCGTTGATATGTTTCAGCAGAACAGTTCCAAGGGTAAAGATGTTATGAAGAAGACCTGTAAGTATCTTGAAGCTGAATCTAGCGAGATTTCGCTTTGGTTTTGGTTCGAACTTTGATTGCAGAACATAATCAAGGCCTGTTTGTTTTTTATTGAAATATTTTCACTTCACTTGGGTGAAAAGTGAAATGCTGAAAAATATTTTACCAGTTTAGACTTGAAATTCTATGAATTTGGATTTTTTTTTACTTTTTATCGAGGAGGAAAATTTTTACCCTCAACTAATCAGGGTTCTCTTTTTTATTTTTAGTTTTACACACCTAGTACACAGGGCTTTAGAGCTCTTTCGAAAAGAAATTATGAGAAGAATGTAATCCTGTGAAATTCAGGAGGTTGATCTTGGACCCCCTTTTTGGTAAGATTTTAATGCAATAAAGATGAAACATAAAAAAATGTTGCAGAGTGGAGAGATCCGGGGTGACATGATGAAAGGCACCAGTGTCAGGTAGCCAATTAGGAAGATAAGGTGGAGGTATGGGTAGGAGGGCAGGTGGTGAGGAGTTTGTGTGGGTGAAATGAGCAGTGGGTTGTGTTTGGTGAGATATCGTGAAGCAGTGGGGGCAGGATTTAGCGTTATGGTAGAAACTAGTGCAAATTTGGCAACGTAGCTGGTAAGAGGAGTGGTGGGAGGTAGAACGTCTATGACCACGACCACGGGAGGTATGGGAACCGTGGTAAGAGGAGGGAGGGTAGGATGGGGTGGGGGTTATGGGATGGGGTATACCCACTTATGGTCTGATGAGCAGTCGGGTTACTAGTTGGGGTGAGTTTAAGGGTGGAGAGGTGGTCATCATGAATGAACTCATGACTAAGGAGGAGGGAGTTTAGTTCAGAGAATGTCACCGGGGTGGGACGGGTGGTGAGGGTGGTAACTAGGTCCTTGAATTCGGGACGAAGGCCCTTAAAATATGGATATTAAATTATTCTTGTGAAAGGGGACGGACTGCTGCAGTGAGTTTGTTTGAGAGGGCCTTGGATTTATGGAGAAACGTGGTAGCCGAGGCATCACCTTATTGTAGACTATGTAGGTGAAGGTGGAGATTGAGAATTCGGGTTTCAGATGCTGAGGCAAGAGTCTACCGAATTTCCCTAGAAGTGCGTAAGCCAATAATGAGGGAGATTGTGTCATTAGTCATGGAGGGCACAAGAATGATAATGATGAGTTTGTCTTGTTGTTTCCAAAAGGTGGTAGTAAGTTCCTCAGTTGGGCAAGGATAACTGCCGTCAATAAATCGGAGAAGGTTTTGGCCACTCAAAAAAGATTCCATTTGGGTGATCCAATGGAGATAATTAGTGTCACATAATTTGATGGTGACATTGTGAGAAGAGAGGCTAATATTGGTGGTGGCGAGAGGAGAAGTAATATCACTTGTAGAGGATTGATACATTGAGGCAGAGAGGGTTGAGTAGATAAAAAAATAAATGATGGAGAGTTTCTTTAGATAGAGAGAAAGAGTTGTAGAGCAGTGGCTCTGATACAATAACAACAGTGTTGCAATACGTGGATAAAAGAGAACAACAAGTTTCTATTTTTCTATTGATATTTTGTTGAACATTTTTTTTGTTAGCATACCATGAGGTGTCCGGCCAGCTTACGCGCACCTCGACTAATCCTCATTCACGGTTCGTGGCTTCCACTGGCCAAGCATTATTTTGATAGTGTCAGGAATCGAACTGGGGAATAAACCCAATCCATACCCAAGACTATCCCAGTAGCAGCCTTATACCACTGGGCCAAGAGGCTTGGTTAGTTGAACAGTTTTAATATGTTGCCCTAGACATCATATTTTATACAAGACTTTTACAACTTCTAAACGGCTATACAACGTGTTTAAGTGTTGAACTTCCACTACATCACTACATTACAACTTCCACATACATCAACTGCCATGCAGTTACATAACTGAGTCTCCTGCTATGAATCCCACGACCATGGATGGTAACTGTTAGCATGAAGCAGATAGACTAGTGTGAGCAGGTGTTAATAATATTAACTTCAAGCCATTGTTTAATAGGGAGTCAAATATGAGTTCCCATCATAGTAAATATATTGTATGACAAAAGAAAATAGAGATTTCATATTGGAACTTCTACATATACCAACACAGTATTGATAATGGCAATAGTTGCTTTACTTTTTATCATATAATATATCAGTCAAACATACCCCAAATAGAGCTATAAAATGAAGAAAGCTGCTCGAGATTTTCTCTTGTTCGTTCGGAAAAAAAAGATCGTTTGAGATAGGATTATAAAATAAATTTTCCAAGCTTGAACAAAATATTAAGCTCATTCATCTCCGATTCGTCTCCATCACTAATATCCATAATAAACTAGTGTAATATAACCTATGTTACTCGATCTCGGGTAATATTCATTTTCCTAGAAGCTCGTTCGAGATTGGATTGTAAGATAAATAAAACAAGGGTGAACATACACTTCGATTCGTTTACATTTACAAACAAAGCTTGAGCAATCATAAGCTCGCCTCAACTCGCCTCATTTTCACCCTTACCCCAACAAATAATTAAAACTAGAACTTCTACGTACAACAAGATATGATTGATGGTCAAAATACAAAAAAAATCTATCAATTGATTAGAATATATGAAAACCAGACAAATATTTCAAATCAGATTATAATGCCATTGAGAAGAGAGACAAACTTTAGTAGTGAATTTGAAAAGTAGGAATCCACATACAACAATATTTATTTTACTAATTAGACAATTAATTTGAAGTTTTAACGATAATTGCATATCATTATCTACAAACTAACAATTGTATGATGTCTAAACTCAATAACATAGTTCCGAGGTGGATAAAATATCATCTTCCTACAGGAATTTAAGTTCCTCTTGGTACCCATGTCCTTCTGTGGTCCTAATTGTTTCCTGGTATATTATGTAATACGGTTGGGATAAATTAATGGAAAAAATGTTTGAAATGAACCAAGTACCAAATGGACAATAAAAATCATTAGAATAGTAGTTGGGATGTTATTTGACACACCCCAGTGCTGACCATCATTAACAAAGCAACTTAAAAATTGCATATTATGAACTAATACATTTTAGATTGCATGAGGGTATTGGATAATAAGTGCAAAGAAAGATAGTGATATATGAATACAAGAAGTTGAGTTTTCCAAAGGAGAAAGTTGGTGAAATAGAGTTTGATGGAGATGAAGTGGTTTGAGTGTGGTGAGGGAGATGATTTTGTGTGAATGAGAGCTAGCTGAGAGGATGGAGAGGTGGGTAGGTGGCATTGGATCGTGTCATGTCGGTTTTGTACCGGGTCTAAAGGTTCGTGTCAAAATTACCTCTATCCAATCCCGACCCATTAAGCCTTCGTGTCATGTATTTAAACAAAATTGCTAAACCCAAACTCGATTCGTTAATTTTTCGTGTTATCGAGTCGTGTGACAATTCCCCCCCACCCCCAGTGGGTATGCTAGATTGAGAATCCATGAAAAAAATGTTCAGGCTCTCATATCAACTTAACTAACTGCTAATGAACTCAAAAGACATCTGGTGTGAAATGTTCTCATATAAGCTTTATCTATAACATTGATATTGTTACACTTGATAAGGCTGCTTGCAACAGGATGTTAGGAGACTTAAATTTGAATATATACAATATATGATATGCCTTTAATAAAATGGCAATTGAATTTAAGGGTTTAACAAGTATAATTTATAGTCCCCCATATTATTAGCAAACTAGAATTTTTTTATTAGCAGACAAGGATAATTTATAGTCCCCCATATATATATATTTTAATTTTAATTTTTTTATGCGCAAAAAAAAGTGTTAGTAAAATAAGTTGGAGCCAAAATGGGGAGAGTCCTATTTTTGAGTTTCCTTTTACCCTAACTATTTTATATTTACACTCCACGTAAAAGATGGGACACACTTTTTGACCCATAACTGGCTTCTTCCCCTCTCTTACTATCGCGCCGTCGTTTTCCTCCCTTGTCGCCCTTTTCCTAAATCTGACCGCCGTTCTTTGATTGCTTCATCTCCATCTCCTAAATCTTATCGCAAAGAGAGGTACAAATTCTCATTTTTTAATTTTTATTTTCCATTGTCTGACTCGCCCTTACTCTCGTATTGTTTTTCTTTCAATTCTTTTAGTTTATGCATGATACATATCATTTTTTTTCTCTATCTTGTATTGTTTGTTAAGTTTGTTAATGATATATATTATTTTTTTCTCTATCTCGTATTTTTTTTAGTTTATGAATGATATATATTGTTTTTTTTCTCTATCTCGTATTTTTTTTTTGGTTTCTGAAATTAATTTTTTTTCTCTATCTCGTATTTTTTTTAGTTTATGAATGATATATACTTATATAGTCTAAATATATGTCATATAATTCTCGGTCCAGTTCTCTTCTAATCTGGTATGTATATTCATTCTTCCTTCTAAATATAATCATATGTATAAATATATACACACATTGGAATTGAAATTCTATTGGGAAATTACAATTATTTGTGTAATCATTGTGCATTGCTCATTTAATCGATTTATATATACACAATTATGCAAAAGTTTTGAATTTATTAGTTTGTGATAGTGATATGTACGAATATAGTTATTATTTTTTTGTTTAAATATAAGATTGAAAAAAGGAAAAATATATTAAAAGATGGAGAAGTTTTTCACTATGAAAACCCATTCTTTTATGTGAGTTATTTGCTAATTTATGTATATCTTATTGGGTAATAAAGGTATTAGTTCATGGTTTTGTTGTTGGCGAATTACATTCATTAATAACCATATTTATCCAATCGAAATCACAAAATCATGGCGGAAATGTGATATCACGTTTGAAATCATAGGTTGCAATCAAAGCTACGGTTTTAAGTTAGTTCAAATCGGAAATTAAGAGTTTGATTTTGTTATATATCCTCCTGCCACAATAATGTACCATTTCATCTTTGTAGTTTTAAATGTGTTTATCTAACATGTCTAATCTTGAATATTATAGACATCTATTTCAATCGAAATATATGTTTTGTGATGATTTTTTTGGTGGTAGAATTATATAAGTGTTATTAAAATTTTGAGAAAACACAATGTGCCTTCAAAATTACATAATTATTTACTATTTCCATATGAATGTATTATCTTACTATATAATATGCTCTTGTCACTTAACTCTTTTACGTTGCAGAATCTCTCGACCAATTAATAACGGATGGATGGGTGAAATAATAGATTTAACTTAGTGTATAAATAAGGAGTTGAAGATTTTATTGACTTTGCGATTGAAAATAATGATCAACTGCTAGGAACATTTCCATGTTCGTGCTCGAAATGTCGAAATAGGATGCGGTTTATCGTGACAAAAATTCGAACACATTTGTTGAGTGATATGCCCAAATATGACCTCGTCCCTACAAGAGGACTCCTCGATTAGGGTTGAGCCACGTATACAAGTGTTCTTCATGGATCAACTCCGGTGAACTTCATCTCCTCTCAAATATTAGGACGAGACCTCTCCACGACCTAAGCTACGTAACTCGTCTCTTACTCTTGTAGGTCGAGACTTATCAAGGGCATAGGGACTCATCTCGGCAAGAAACCACCATCAGCCGAGAACAATATATCACTTACTAGATCATACAACTGTACCATTGGATGCGTCATACTCATCCAAGCCGACATCCCCACAATAGCATACATATGGCACTTGACAAAATTCATGGAATGGAGCACACATGGGAGAGTGTGCATGAGCCGTGAGCTCCATGTGGACAAAATCGTTGTAACAGCATCTCCCTAACGTGTGAGGAATATTTCTCCATCATGACTTGCATGCATTGGTGATAGGTGGCTACAATACATTGGCTACTCTATATTGTACATGCCTATTATATGCCACTGTATAAACCTATCACTATATATACTAGTTTCCTTCTACCTTAAGAAGGATCTTTAATTCGAAAACCTAGCAAAACTCTGCTCATATTACAGTGTATAGAGAGAAAGTTAAGTGCATTGTAATCCAAGGCCATTAGAGCTTAGTTTGATATTAAACATTCACTCACCTGCACAGTGGAGTAGGCTTAAATAGGTTGAACCACTTATATTGTTGTCTTTCTCCTCTTTGCCTCACCTCCTACTTCATTTATCTTACAGTGTTTTCATTATTGTCACACACTTGAGGTTCTTTTGGTTGAGATCTTACTCATTTACATGGTGGTACCATATTTGGCACCATCAATTATGTGCCGTCTATGGAAAGTGAGACCATCATCTCCTTCCTTTCATTTGCAGCTTACTCTTCACCAGATTCTCTAGTGGTGGTCCAATTCCACACTTGATTGGGCTTGAACCACCGTTGAAAGAGCTCTAGTTTGAGTATAAACTTTCGTACAACTCATTTAGATCTTCTAGTATACTTCTTATTCTTTTCATTCACCATATTCCATGTCATAATATCTTCTACCAGGCGATGGCCCTAGTTCCAATCAAGCACTGCCATAATCTGAGATAACAGATGTCACAGAAGCGCTGCGCTCATTGGCAGCCAGGAGTAGTTAGTTGCCTTCAGCCATAATTTCTTATCCAGCTATTGGCATAACGGCGGAGATGATAACTCCGACTGCCAAGGAGGGCGTATATAAGGTAATACGTGAACCACCCCCAACCCCATAGAAGGACACGCAGCCTCAACATAGGCGATGAGATATTACTGACCGTGGGCATCTACGCTTGGGGAGGCAAGGTCAAGAAGGTGAAGACAATGACTATGATGATGATGAAGAGTGTTGGGAACCATATGAAATGTTAGAAAATATTGTGCACCTTATTCAGGTAAGCAGGGAAAACAGTGCCAGGTCGTGCTAAGAAGGCAGGCCTCATGCCTCAGCTCTAAATAGACTCAGCATAGGGTCTTCATTTGATAGACTCGGCTTGGTGGGTGATTTGAGAGACCGAATCTCCAAGACTCGGAGTATAGCTGGCTCCAAGAGAATGAAGGGTGTGATAGTAATTGACCCCCATGTAGCCGAGATAAGGAGCAATGTGAAGTCAATTATCGTCAGAGAACGACCGATCGAGAACCCATCTGGCATCAAGTTAAGAAGGAAGAAGCCAATAATAATGCTACTTTGGCCAAGGGGACAATTCCATAGTTCACGCTACTAATAACCCTTGGAACTGATCTATCCAAAGGCTAGAGGATAAGATTAGAGATTTATTGAAAAATTGAGAGCCTCTACAAAGGGGTTATAATTAAGAGTTGCCATTCGTTGCTAAAATTATGGGCTACCCTACCTCGACGAAGTTTAATCAGTCGGTGGGAACATTGAGGTATGATGGGAGTACCAATCTAGTTCACCATGTTGAGATGTATCAATCTGTTGCAGACATCTTCTCGATCTCAAACAAGATGAGATGCAGAGCATTCTCAAAGCACCCTGACTAGTGAAACGCATGTTCACTCCCAAGAAATTAAATTGAGAACTTCAAGCGGTTGGCAGAAAGATTTATTTATAGCTTTTATTTCGGGGTTAAGTTGAGAAAGAAAACTACTCACTTATTGAACATAAAGCAAGGAAAGAATAAATCTCTACGGGACTATATAGCCCACTTCAACAAAGACAAACTGGAGGTGGAAGACTATGATGAGAGAATAGTTATGACAACATTGATAAAAAGTCTGCAAAAGGGCAAGCTCCAATACAAATTGACCGATGATCCTCCAAAGTCTTTGGCTGAACTATTAGCTACGGTCAGAAGGGTCATAAACGCAGAGGAGTCCAAAGGTGAAGATGAAAATGGAGCTAGAAGGAGCAAGTCCCAAAATTTCAAAGGAAAAGGATAAAAGAAGAGGTCGGTGGATGATAAGTTCGCTGACCATACCCCTATAAATGCTACACTAGAAATAATTATGAATGAGATCAAGAATGATAGGTCCTTGAGATTGGTGAAGAAGCTAAAAGCCCCTCCTCTCAAGAGGGATAAAGGTAAATGGTGTGAATCCAACCAAGATCATGGCCATACCCCTGACAGATGTTTTGCACTGAAAGATGAAATAAAAAAGATACTGAAGCAAGGAAAACTTAAAAATACGTGGATAAGAGGGGTGACAGAGACGACACTCGAAAGAGAAGCGACAACAGGTTTATTGATGTAAAAAAATGGACTAGATCTAATTTTCTAATCACAGATAAAATATAATATGCGATGAAATAAACACATATGAGATAAAGAGTTTTTACAGTGGTTAGGCTATGAAGAAAAGCCTACATCCACTGTTATTGTATTGATCTTAGTGATTACAGAAAACTAGGTACTTTAGTTATAAGAAGAATAACCTATAATTCGTTCTATCTTTCCTTTTTGTGTAAGGAATACAACGTATTTATAGTGACCCGAAAATCAAGGGTTATCAAGCATTTACACCCGTACATAATATACGTGGTGGTTGATAGTCTTGAACATGTGTGGGATGACTCTCTGTTCCTTACCATGTGATATTTATTTATTTACCTCGATTGTCTGCATTCTTTAGGTTGGTCAGACTCCTGGACGAGTAACTACCTTGATGGTCAATTAAATGATTAATGACTAAGACGGTTGCCATGTGACAATATAGGTGTCCATTTCTGATTCGTCCACGTAGATGGATAATTTTTGGTATCAATAGACCCACCCAATACTTTATTCTTGATATTTTATTGAAAGGATGAAGTACGACACAAACAAAGTTGTTCAGAAATATTTGTGGCCTTGGTTGGCGGTCAACTTGTAGAACGTGTAAAAAATTTCATCATTTGATCATATGATGGAAATTTCATGAATTATTTGAATTTTGGCGAACCGCCAAAGGGCGTGTTCATAATTTCCCATCTTTGGCTCTGAGAAGCCGTCAGAATATCAATTGTCCATACAGTTAATCATTATTATCCGCGCCGCTTAGTATACAGGCTATAAGAGATGAGATTTTGGTTGATTTTTATATCTCGACTTTCAAAACTTTTGAAATCTTTCTCCTGTCATCAAGCTTTTCATCTTAAAGCTTTCTTTTTGCGCCCATTCTCGCACTTGATTCTTCCATTACTTTCTCTGTAAGCTTTCTTCCTCCCTTTCCTTTTATTTCTTTATTAGTTGTAATCATGGTGTTATTGTTCATGTGGACTCTTTAGAAGAATTTAGGCAGGAGAGAAACATCCCTGATTGGGTAGACTTATAAATGCCTATACCACCGGTTGAGGTTTTATCACTAACAGAGGGTCACTGGATTCCCTCATTATTTATAGTTGAATGTGGTATTACCTTTTCCCCTAATTGTTTCTTCCTGAAATTTTGTCAATATTTTGACGTTGTTCTTACTAGGGTAGCCCCCAATACATGGAGAATAGTAAATGAGATTAACAAGCTTAACCAGATATACATAACCCACATTAGTATCCTTGATTTGATGTTTTGCTACAAATGGGTTAGTAATGACATCACATATTACTTGAAAACCAGGTTTTTTAACAGGGCTTTAGTAGTTAATTTACCAGATTCCAACAAAGACTACTTCGACTATGGGGTAATAGTAAATAACTGGCAACATAACCCTCTTAAAAGAGGATAAATGTATGATAGGCCTAGGTGGCCTCAAGAAGGACATGGCATAGATTGGTGGCTTTGATATTGTATTTTTTCTTTCTTACTGACCAATTATTTGATAATATGTTGACTAAAATTTCTTGTCATGTTTTGTATAGTTGAGAGAAGAAAAAATGTCCTAAGGAAGGGGATGTCAATCTTCAAGAGCTGAAATTTCTATGAAGCATCCATCAAAGAATTGATGAGGAGTACCCTAGATAAGACTCCTACCTACTGTAATACAAAAGCTCAGTTACTTCCTTTATTGCTAGGCCAACCACTACAACACCTTTACTTACCATTAGTTCAAAAGAGGAATCGATTCCCACTTCTTCGATTGAGGAGTATAATAGAGCTGAGAAGCATTTAGTTACTTCTTCTTCTTTTGAATTGTTGGATATCTCTATTATCCCTAATTCACCTGTAGCAAGAATGGGTAAGAGTAAAATCCCTGATTTGATGACGGGAGCTTTGTCTCCTTCTGTCAAGAGGGTTATGGAAAAAACGGTTAAGGTTTCTGATGCTAAGAAGTTCACTGTGACCGAGAAGACATCTAAAATTGTTAAAAAAGTACCTCAGGTGATCACTATAAGAGGTTAAAAAAAGGTTTTCCTAGCAAACAAACTCAAATAACTGTTGTCAACCCGGGAGTTGGTAAAAAAATATCAATCTAATTTGGAGGTTGCTAGCTCATCCTTTGTTGTTGTCAATTCTGGTCGAGACAGAAATCTAATTAAGGCTGGGATCCTTTTAGCTAATAGCGCAGCTGATGCTCCCATGCCTCATTTAAGGTTGTCATAAAGAGCTTGCCTAAATTTGGACTTGGTAATCCTTTTCCTTATTACTTATTTTTATTGACTCATTTCGCTTGTTCTATTATGATATTTTTCCTTTGTACAGTTTTTACTGGATTTTAACCAGATAATGGAGAAGCACGATTAACTGCATTCTTTTGGAGGAGATGTGGAAGATGCCTTTGAAGGCCTAAGGAAATCTTTAAAAACTTTAAAATAAGCGTTGGAGTCCAAGCAAAATTCTTGGGAAAATGAATTAACTCTAGATAATAACAGGGCTACTGCTACTAAAGAGAAATTGAAGACTGCTGAAGATGATTTGAAGATAGTATAGGATAAGGCCAAGGTGGCCGAGGACTAACTGATGGAAAATTAGACTCTTCTAAAAGAAGCTAGGAAGAAATCAATAAAGCTGACTACTGACTTAATAGCTGAGAAGGCCACAACCAATAAAATAAAATAAACCTCTTTTGATAAGGGATGGGAGAAATTATTCTTTGTTGCCTCTGTATAAATTGAATATGTCAGGAAAAAGTCTTTTAAGGATGGTTGGTCGGAGGCTCTTAAAGACGTAGGCACTGCAGAAGACTCTGAGTTGTTCTAGAGGCATGGTCCATGCACTCCTTCAAATTTAGAGGAAGAATTTGACGATGAAGAAGGATCAGGCGAATCTTCTCAACCACTTGTTGGGTCTATCCAAGAGCCAGTTAATCAAATCGTTCTTCTTATCGGGTTACCTTCTGAAGCTAATGTTCAGGTCAAGGAGAAGGCCTAAATAATTTGTTATTTATTTTGCTTGTTAACAAATTTCTTGTTCTTTCTTCCCTATTTTGTAATAGGAGCACATCGTTATAATACCCTATTTATTAATGAAAGGATCTTCTTTTGATTAATTGTGTTTTGTTATACTTCTGGTGTGATGTCTTTGCATATTTACACTTGTGATTCTCAATTTGATGCTAGGAAAAATTCTACATTTTATGTTGAATTCGACCTCCTTCAGCGTAGTAAAAATCTTATAGAAGCTGGTCATACTCCTATCTTTGAAAAAAGATTTGGCTGGGTTGCTTGGCCCAGATGCATCCGACCTAGTAAAAGAGTCATACCTTCATCTTCATTACTTATGGAACAGAGCTATAACTAATAATGCTGCTTATTACAAAATGATTGAGCAACTTTAGGAAGATCATATTCAGGCTAAAGCTTTATTTCATGTCGATTATGAAGCTAAGTATAAAGAGTTATGTGAAGGATGGGGATTTGAGAAAAAATATGACGAGTATGCATCCATGTATAAGCGAAAAGAGTTCTTACTTAATCGAAAGATTGATGAAGCTCTAGAGATAGGTAAATTGCTTGAAGAGGAAAATAATTGACTCAGAAATGAGCTAGACAATCTGAAGAAATCATCCACCGGTGTTACTGATGAAGGTGCTTATTTCTCAAAAACTGAGAATGTCAGGTTAGTGGAAGAATTTGAAGCATTACAGAAAACCATACCTGGACAAACATCCAGATAAAAGATGGATACCTGACCAACTAAGAATGAAGAGAGAACTAGGAAAACTCTAGCTGACTAAGCAAGCCAGTTAAAAGCAAAGAGTCATGCCATTGCCAACTTATCTGTTTAACTGGAAGCTAAGGATAAGTCTATCATCGACCAAGTTGCTCAGTTAAAAATAAAAAATGACGTTCTGAAGAAACTCCAATATCAAGTAAAAAGGTTAACCTTTTAATTTCATAAGCAGCCCAGGGAGATTTTATAAGGGCATACATGGGCACAAGTGGCCGCCCAAGAAAATTAAGGTTCTCAAAGTGTCTCCTGAGCAGTGGTTTCCTTTGGAAGTAGGATAGATTTTGGTATCGACCTCGTTCTCATTTCCACTACTGTCGGCCACTTTCAATTCCACCTACCTAGATATGTCATCCACAGTTTGTTCGGTGACCTCAGCAGGGGCTTTCTCAATATTTTTACATCGGCTAATGTCGTACATAGCATATCATCAGAGAAGTTTAGACCTTCAAATAGCGCAAAAGTTAGGGTCCCAACCTCGGCCTATTTTTGCTCGACCCAGCGATAGGTCATCTTCACTCCTTTATCAAGATATTTAAAGGTGTAGCCTCCAAATTCCTCATAGGCCTTAAAATCAGCCATATCCTGGGTCTTAGCAACATTTAAAGCAGCCTAAAATACTATATCAATATCGGCCTGCCTCTTTGCATCCAGCTCTTTCAAGACATTGGCATGATTATTTTTTAATTTGGTGATCTCATTTGAGTGCTCTCGGTTGGCTTTCTCACGATCTTGGTCTTTTTTGGCCAAATCCTCCCTTAGGCCATTCTCTATGGTCTCACGATCTTTTCCCTTCTAAATTAAGGGAAGCTTCCTCTTAACCCAGTTCCCCAAATGATAGAAGGAAAGCAGAGACTGTAAAAATGTGAAGAATAAAGTTAGTATAAGACAACACTCGAAAACTAAAAACTACCCAAGTTCAAGAAATTACCTGAATGTCCTTATGAAGACCAAATTCAATGAGAAGAGATGAGTTCATAGATTGAAGAAAGTTCTTACCAGCATGGGATATTAAGGAGCTGATGGAGTCAAGTTACTTCTTAGAACTCCCAATTAAACTCTCTTAGTTAAGATTCAATTGGGTGAGACGAGCGGGGAGAGCATCATTAGTAAATATGGGTATCGCCACGTCGGTTTCTCTGTCTAGTCGACTTTGTTTTTGTTGGCGATGGGTAACAATGTCCTCCACCCATTCTTTCCTTTTTCTTGTATCCGGAGCTCGGTTGGGACTGCTAATAATTGTCTTCTTTGTCTAACCACTTGGGCATGTTTATTTCTTCCCAAATTTATTGACCATGTTGGCAAGATTATGGGCCACCATCTTCGAAATTGCCTAAAGTGTACCTCTTAAAAAATTTGCAAAAGTTCAAAGTTTAATATCAGAAGTGTCAAAACCAAAACTATAATTAAATATGAGATTACAATCCAAAATAAAAAATAAACTTATGGATCTCGATAAGAGGACCAATGTCCAGTCTCGTCTCGATAAAGATGTCAGGGGTCATGAGGCCCTCATATTCAACGAGACCACAGCCCTCACCTTGGACTCTAATCGTCCCGATCTTCTCCTAGTAGACTAGTCTCAAGCCTAGGTCAAGTTTCACAACCATGGACAATTTACCCCATTTATTTGAGACCCTCGGCTTAGAGGAAGAACATACGTGTTTTTTGGGAAACTCCCATACACCGGATACAAATAAATACCTCATCTTCTAATCATGAATGGATGTTTGGTTGATGAAGATAATTTTCTTTATCGACATTCTGGCCACAAAGTGGTAGTAGCCAGACTGAGCCCTTATGTAAGAGACATAATATCATGCATTGAACACACTAACTGGAAACTCGGTACCATAATAGAACTTTGAGAGCAGAATAAAGTTAAGAAAAAATCTCCAAGCATTCGGAGAAAGTTGAGTAGGATCTATCTCCATAATGGAAAGGATGGAACATATGACAGGATGTACCAGAAGACGGTTGAACATCGGCTCATATACCGTAACCGCACCTGGTCGGTCGCTAAAAGCTCTCTCAGACTCATTGGGAACCCTCGTTGTGATACCAGAGTTTATTTCGTTCATATGCCTCCAATACAAGAGGTCAACATCACTAACAATGCTCTGAAATGTTTGAGCATAAGTGGTACTCAGTGGTTCCTCGACCTAGGCTCCTAAGTTGACGACATTACCTGTCGTTACTCCACTTGGAAACCTGTCCTAGAATTCCCCCACGGTCATAGCTGAGATGGGACAGCTGTTTGGATAGGGGGTTAGGCGACAGTAACTCTCGGCCCCTTGGAGACTAAATTATTAGCAAATATGTCAGCTGATGATACATGTAGAGTGCTCCCAACATCGATTGTATGAGAGTAATCAAAAGACAAATCTGCCTCATCAGACCCAATAGCCCCAGTTTTAACAGTACGAGAGGCAGATATCCTCATAAAATGATCATAAGAGTTGGCACTATCCAAGACCCTAGATGCAGAAGGACTATAACCCTCCGAGGATGAGATATCAATGGCACCATCACTCAGAAACAAGCCCGCACTCATTGAATTTCCACTTATCATGACTGTAGGAGGATGAGATGTTGGAGAATCATCTCGTTTCTCAACAATGGGAGTATGGATGATAACAAGGGAAACTAGGAATATTGGATGCATAGGAAATGCCTCGGTTTGGCGTCTAACCTTGGCTTCGGCCTCGTGCTGAAGGATATCACTGAAGAGCCTCCCTCTAAGGTCTAGGAATTGGTTTATCAGCTCATAAAGTTTCCTTAACATCCAGAGGGAGAGTTTTAACTTAAAGCTTAGAAAGTATTAAAACGTGCAAACAACTTACAAATTTGACCATGTTGACCAAAAGATAAAAAAGAGAAGGCACAACATTTTTGAGAAAAAGTCTCAAGAACACTACGAAGAAGATAACCAGAGAAGAAGATCAAAATTATCCCGAAAACCTCACAACAGGGGAAATAGGCAGGAAAAATGGTTAAGGAAACCAAAACACCATCAAAACGCCCAAAAATAATCATAAACCGCCCTAAAAACACCCTAAAGCCACTAAAGGGAAGGCTTCCGAAAAACTCAAAATATAGAAACTTCCTATAATCAATGGAAAACACAAATAAAAGGAGAGAGAACGAAATACCTCGAAAGATTGGTTCCTAAGAAATAAAAAAGAACCCTAGATGTTGGCCAAAAAATGCTTGAGCAAGGAGTTAGAGTGACTGGTTCTAGAGAGAGAAGGAAAAGGTGCGAATGAAGAAAGAGAAAAGGAAATGTTTGGGATTTTAAACCGTAAAAATCATTTGGCACAAATTCCTAAAAGATTCATCATTTAGGCGCTAGACCCAATGTGCTTCAATCGTCGCTTAAGCTTGGGAGAGACGTTACCCAATGGGAACTGAGACATGTGTCTCTTCGAGCCTACAAATTCACAAATCGAGTGCCAAGTGTCATTTCTTCACTTCCATCAATCAATTTGTATCTAACAAGTCAGAGACGTCTTATTGTCAGTAGAGATGCAATATTTTACCGCTCAGTCTCCTATCTATACAGAATAATAAGGACTACGAGTGATTGATACGCCCAAATATGACCTCGTCCCCATAAGAGGACTCCTCAACTAGGGCCAAGCCACGAATACAAGCGTTATGCATGGATCAACTTCAGCGACCTCTGCCTCATCTGGACTAATAGGCCGAGACCTCTTCACGACCCAAGCTACATAACTCGTCTCGTACTCTTGTAGGCTGAGACTTATCAAGGGCACATGCACACGTCAGAATCGTCTCGACTAGACTCCACCATCAGTCGAGACCACCATATCCCTTATTGACTCATATAACTGTACCATTGGAGGTGTTGTATTTGTACAAACCGATACCCCCACAATAGGATACATTTGACACTTAGCAGAGCGTGTGGAATGGAGCACGTGTGGGAGAATACGCGTGGGCTGCGAGCCCCACATAGAAAAAGTCATTGCAACAACATCTCCCTCATTTGTGAGGAATATTTCTCCATCATGACTTGCATGTATTGGTGATAGGTGTCTACAATAAATTGGCTACTTCATATTGTACATGCCTATTACATGCTTGGGGTGCACACTGTGACAACCCGCCTACTAAAATAATAGGTGGCCAGCCCAATACTCCAATAATCACAGGAATCATAGATGGTCCATTCTCAGCATCACTGTCGATTAACATAATAGTATGAGATAACCACCAATAATTTTAGAAAATGGACTGTCAATTTAGAAAATTTAGTAAATAAAAGAAAAACACTTAGACAATCCCATTTGTAAAAACGGTGGATATCAAAAATCGATGAATGAAAAATGACAATAATATAAATGTCACCGAATAAGCTGTCGGTGAACAGACCAATACAAATAGTACATCGAGTATTACAATTCACTATTTACAATATAATGAATGAGTGCAATACCTTGGGCAAAACATGCCCGAATAAATATACTGAACATAACTAGAGTACCATAGAAAGAAGCGTCTAATACAAGTAACCTACAACTTCCGCAAAAAGCTGTAGCTCCATGACAACAGGAAGGGAAATGTAAATACGGGTGTCTATATGGTAGAGCAACTGTAACGGCAAAGAAAATTCAGAACAAGGAAATATAGATACGGGTCAGGACCCGGTTTGATATGATTCCCATGTGACTAAAATGCATGACAGTTAAGTGCGTAATTCTCTCGCAATTAACAATAATATTTCTCACCTCTCAATCTAGCAGCAACCTAGCACAATATCGTGAGATGTTCTAGTTAACACTAAGTACTAAGGGCTAATTTTTCCCCATTCTTAACCCTATGCCTTATTCGTGCGTGGGGTGTCTCGCAAAGCGAAATCCAAACAAGGAACCCCCCCGATACACTACTACTTAGGCAATGTTGATCGTTGAGATCCATTAGACCCTAAGCACATAATTAATATATATATATATATATATATATATATATATATATATATATGTATGTGCATATCATCTACAACTACTCAGGGAAATAAAAGTAAATCCATTTACCACCTAAAAGCAGGATTCCTAATTCTTTCTTTAGGAATATATATAAATGGTACAACATTTTATCAAATGTTTACCATTTCAATCTCATAACTCTTTATGTACCATTCCTATTTCTTTCTTAGGAATATACATAAATGGTACAACATTTTATCAAATGTTTACCAATTAATCTCATTTATACAATTTCTTTACCAATTTTATTTCCTTTCTTCCATTCAGGAAGAATACATTTTTTTAAGGCAAGTTTTATTAACATAAAAAAAATGCTTTAACCTTTTTCATAAAATCCCACTTCCCTTCTTCCATCCAGGAAGTGTAAATCAAAAGTCATTTTTATTAGCATAAAAATACTTTTGTACCATATATCCCATTTCCCTTCTTCTATCCAGGAAATGTAATTAAAGCCAATTCATTAACATGAATTGCTTTAATAATCTAAGACCGCCCCTCCGGATTTCCCCACTGGACGCGCCCCTAAATGGCTATCATATTCCAGGGCCTATCTATACAAGACAACCTGGGAACCTACCAACGTCGGGAAGCAGCCATATTGCCTGCGGGAAAGTCAAGACCACACCCATAATCTCCTAACCAGCGCAGTATAACAAATGCCCATATGGCCTAGGGACTATATCCACCCTGCGTTCATTAGTCAGGGGGCTTCACCACACGTACGCAACTTCCCTTATGATAGCGATTTAGGGAGGTGTGTAGCCATAAGTTAACACTTATGAAAATCATTACGTTTTCCTTTTGAAAACTTCCACTTTTACATTCTCAAAATCATTTGTACTTACTCATTAATACCACATATCATCATATGTTTTTCTTATTCTTAGTGTCATGTTTTTATTAAAACTTAAGACCCGAAGTACCATAATCCTCAAACTAGTCTCCAAGAGTTCATAAAATTTCATAAACCCTCAAAGTAAGCCTCCTTCAAGGAGTATCTCCCAAGAGTCTCAACTTCCGCATTTTATCTCCAATTTTTATCTTTCGGTTAATCTCCAATTCTATACGGACATTAACCTAAACAACTAGCCCTCGGGGTAAACCCAAACCTCCCATTTTATCCTAGGACATTAGTCTACCCATAACTACCCTCTAAGACTCTCAAGTACTTCCCAAAGGAAGGTTCCTAAGCTCCTATCATAAATTAAAGACGCTAGAAGAAACTAAAGAAAATAATAGTGAAAACCAGGGTACCGGTCGACCGGTCAGGGGACTGCGGTCGACCGCCCCTTAAGGATTTTGCATACCAAAGAAAGAAGTAAGCTCGTATTGTCATGACCGGTCGACCGGTCCTTGGACCGCGGTCGACCGCGCCTATCAGACCCACGAAAAACCCTTCTTCTTCAAAGCCAAAACCGAACCCTAAAACCCAAAATCCTCTACTTTATTCATTCCCCTCCACCAACAACATTATCCCAACAATCATACACCCAAAAGAAACCTATATAATAACCTTAAACCACCCAATCTACAAGATTTAAGGATTTAACACCAAAATTAACCAAAAACCCATTTATGGTTTAAACCTCCAAAATTAACTATACATGCAAATTTATCACATTAAATCAATATCTAGCAAGTAAGAAACTTGCCTTGAGGTTCGTAGTCTCTTATCCTCCTCCGATCTCAACGGAATCCGGCCCAAAATCTTCATTTTCTCCCTTTCTCTCCATTTCTCCCAACTCTCTCCTCTCTCTCTCTCTCCTTTGGCTTCTAACATGAAAAATGAGAAAATAAGTAGAGTGAGGGAACTTATACAGGTTTTAAAACATAATTCCCCACTTTAATTGCTAATACACCACTAAAATGACTCGTAACCACTAATTTGAGTCATAACCCCTTAAAATGCCCAAATCTCAAAAATTACAACGGGGTACTTATTTCGACTATCTCGACTATTCTAAAAACAACTGCACCCCCTATTTTGGCATTTGGGAAAGCGTGAACTATTTTTGTGTTCCAATTTCATTAATTATACTCCAAATTTAACATGAGTCATAACCGTCGTTTTACATATAACGACGCGATAATACACAATAGGATGTTATTTACCTTCTCATACGGTAAATAGACAAACATAGTAAATATTATCCCTTAATATTACGGGAAACAATATTTACTCCAACATCCCCTATTTTATAAAATTAGCCCATCGGGCAAAATAATATAAAATAGTCGTTCAAAAATTTGGGTTGTTACACACGCTGCACTACCCAAGCACTATATAGACTTATCTCCTTCTAGGTTGAGAAGGATCTTTAATTCAAAACCCTAGCAAAACTCTGCTAAAATTACAGTGTAGAGAGAGAAAGTTGAGTGCATTGTAATTCAAGTCCATTAAAGCCTAGTTTTATAGTAAATATTCACTCAGCTGCACAGTGGAGTAGGCCTAAATAGGCTAAACCACTTATATTGTTGTGTTTATCATCTTTGCCTCACCTCTTACTTCATTTATCTTATTGTGTTTCATTATTGTCAAACACTTGAGGTTATTCTAATTTATCTCTTACTCATTTACTTTGTGGTACGATATTTGGCACCATCACTAAGGCACAGTATAGATCAGTCGTATACTACATGGGCTTTACATGGTGAAAAGTCTTCCAAAAATTTAAAAGTGCGCCCATCGACAAGAACTGTTGAAGAAATAACGGAAGAAGAAAGCACGAAAGATGCAGAACTTTATATAGGGAACCTTGTTGATACATTTTATGGAGTGCATGAATGTACTTATATGAATACTGAAGGAGGTCAAGCAGGGGTTGCTAAAAAGACGTATCCAGGTAACAAAAAGTATGATGAATATAAAATTAGCAAATGAGAAACTGTACCCTTCAAGTGAGGTCCCTGAGATAACTCTTTCTCCAATCGTAGAATTGCATAATATAAAGAAGCAGTTTGGATGGTCAGGAAAAAGTGTGACACCACTTCTATCTATATTGAAAAAGTGGCTCCCGACAGGAAACACATTACCGAAAAAGTATCCTCACATGAAGAGTATGATGAAAGACTTAGGGATAAAGACTAATTTCATTCATGTACGCATCAATAATTGTATTTTATATTGGAAGGAAAATTAAGATAAGGAGGAATGTTCTCAATGTGGAGAGTTTAGATATGAAGTGACCACGAGAAAAGGGAGTAGAGTATGCAAAGAACTTAAGAAAGTATTGAGGCATTTTCCTCTAATTCCTACACTTGTTAGATTGTATACCATACCATGGATAGCACATGAAATGACATGGCATAGTCGAGCAAATAGTTCATGAAGTTTTAAACGATATCCTTTTGATTCACCTCAGTGGAGAAATTTTAAACTTAAATGGCTAGATTTTGCTAAATAATAGCGCAATATTTGGCTAAAAATAGCATCTGATAGGTTTAATCCACATGGTATTCAATCTGCTAGTTGAAGTTATTTGCCTGTTATCACCGCACCATTAATTTTCTCACCATCATTGTGTAGGAAGCGAGTGTTTCATATGTTTCCTTTGTTTAATACCTGGGCCATAGGCACCTAGTCAAGGCATTGATATGTTTCTTCAACCACGAGTAAACGAGTTGAAGCTACTATGGAAAGGAGTGTAAGCTTATGATATGTCTAGAAAAGAGTCTTTCACGTTAAGAGATATTTCTATGTGGGGGACTCATGATTTCCCCGCATACTGGAATTTATCTGGATGCGTAACACATGGTTACAAAACTTGTCCTGTTTGCGGCGATAATACTCCATTCGTCCGACTAGAGCATTGCCAAAAGATAGTTTACACAAACTACCGTATGTTCCTAAAAAATGATCACTCATTCAGGAAAGGAGGTTATTTTGGGTTCAAAATAATTGAATATAGATACCCTCATAGTCGGCTAAATGGTGATGCACTATTAGAGAAGTTATCCCACATTGATTATATTCCTGGGAAGACCCCAAAAGTCAATAGTAAAAAGAGAAAGGTCGGTGATGTAATCGATACTTGTCATACTGAAGTTAAAGACGCGTGGTATCAAAGGTCCATTTTGTTTTATTTAGAATATTGGATTCACATCAAGTTTGACATGTTCTTGATGTGATGCACATAGAGAAGAATGTTGCAGAACATCTAATCAACACAATCCTTGATACTAAACTAAAAAAAAAGGATACAATAATTGCTCAGTTGGATAGGAAGAATATGCACATGCACAGAACTCAATGAATGAAAGTAGACGGACACACTATTAAAGAGATAAAACCTAAAGCTTGCATTGAATAAGGAGGAGAAAAAATAGTTTTGTCAAATTTTGAAGGACTTGAAGCTCCCTTCGAGTTTTTCATCCAACTTGAGCAACATTGTCACTTTTAATCAATCCATTTTTCACTCATTGAAGTCACATGACTATCATGTCATAATATAATATTCACCACCTGTTTTCCTTCAACATGCGTTCTATAAACACCGTGACTTATGAAAAACTATCCAGTATCCAAAGAGTCAAATATATGGTTGTGGAAGCATTGTGTGTGTTGGAAAAATATTTTCCACTAACATTCTTTGTTATTAGCATCCACCTTATGGTGCATCTAGCAGATAAAGCGTTGATATGTGGACGTATATCAAATCGGTGGATGTTTTCGTTTGAAAGGTAAACAACTTATCTTATATTTAATTTTAACACACAAATATTAATGACTTTGTAATGTTCATATTTTTTCACCCATATGAATAGAGAAATGGGGGACTTCAAAAATATACCAAGCAATAAACGATATGTTGAAGGGTCGATTATAGAGTCCTATATTGTTATCCAGTAGGTTCGCTATTACATGGAGTATATGCTAAACCCCCTAGAGGGAAATTATCAATGGACTCATGAAGCATTCTTAGAGGAAGATGGAGAGTTCTCTAATGAAAGGTCATTGCTTGATGATAAGATTACGATGTTGGAACCAACACAATTTCATTAAATAAATCGGTGGGTACTATTTTGGCTTAATGTCGATTGACTCCATGAATACTACAAGTTTGAGTTAAGTCACATATTTATACTACACGTGTATTAATATTGTTATATTAAAGCTTGAAACTAACATGAACAATTTAAAGTCCAATTATCGTGGTAAAGGAAAGGGGATCAAAATGATAACAGTACAGAAACAAACTTCTTTCATACCATGGCTCTATGAAAAGGTTTGTAATATATAATAAGAGTGCTTAGACATTTCGTTTATTAGTGAGAATAATTTTAGAACTTAGTGTTATAATTATGTTTTGGTTTTTTCCACAGTTGGCCAATTCAAGAGAGACGGAATCGAAGGCATGTTTGTGGCGATTAGTTCAAGCGCCAAATCATTGGGTTAAGACATATAAGAAGCATCGCTTCAACGGTTTTGTATTTTCAACTAAATACCATGACAATAGTGTTGTAACACAAGACAACGATGTTTGCCTAAAGGTGTGGACAAAATTCAGGGCAAAAAAAGCGATAAAAATATAAAAAAAAATGCTTGGATTGTGTGGTATGGGGTTATTAGACAGATAATTGAGCTTGATTATACAATAATTAAGGAGGTGGTGTTTTATTATGATTGGGTAGAGTCAAAGATAATACTAAAGTATGTCAACACTGTCCGAACTCTAATTTGGTGATAGTGAATTTTGACAAGCTTAAGAGTTTGAGCAATGACTTGGATGAGCCTGTAATTCTCACTTCCGAGGCCACCCAAGTATTCTATTCGAGAGACCTTAAGAATCCTAATCGGTGGATGGTTTTACACTCACTGAAGAGACTGACCAACCGAGTAAACGAGTTAGATATACCAACAGACTTCCAATCTACTATTGAATACCAACCTCATTTGGAAAAGATGTTTAAACTTCATGGTTCTGTCTAGCTATTAAATCACCAAACTCATTTGGAAATATGTGAATGCCTTTGGAATGATTAATGCCTCTTTTCGTATATTTTTATTGTGGAATGGCATTTAATTGCTTCATATATTTATAGACACTTCATTTTATAAATCATGTTATGTATGTAGTTGTCCAGCTGTTTTTTATCCGTTTCTCTTTCTTTGAGTTTGTTTATTTTCATATGTGGTTCGATTGGCATGGGTATGAGTGGAGAAATATTATAGTTCAAGTGTAAAGGTTGTTATGGTTCGATTCTGTTAATGCTTGAAAAGAGAAGAACATATGTAGTGTGTTCCAATTTCTTTGGTCTTTTTGTTAATTTTGTGGAAACCTTTTGTGAATATGTAGTGTGTTCTTTCTTGTCTGACCTTCTTGGGATATTGTTTTATGTGGTATAAAGTATATATGTATTGCTTAAATATGTCTCTTTAATTAGTGAACGCAGGTGCAATTCACACCGCTGCAGCCTGTACCACACTTCACTTGCCATCGTGCTCAGTAGTTGGAGCCACCATCCAACACTATCTACCTAACTGCAAAAAATAAGACCCAATCATCAGCATCTTTATTAGGTAATTTTTTATTCTGGAATTTTCTAATGGTTCATACATGAAGATATATATCTTATTTTTCTTCTTAAATGCCTAGATTTTTCTAGTAGAGGATTGAACAATAGGATGGATAACCATATTATCTAACAAATTGATGGCTAATTGTTTGTTTTCCTTTAGGAGTAGTTGGTGCCTCCGATTTAAGGCTAATACAAGTTCAATAAGAAAGTTGTAAGTGTAGAGAATTTCTCAAATGAAACTGCATTATATGCATGTATAAATGCCTTGCTGGTTGATTCAAAATTCTGTTGGTCAAGGAGTAACAAGGATCCTATCTTTTGATAATTTTAGGACTTTTATTATTATTAGATTACCTTTATGTTCCAACTGTTAAAAGGAATTTAACTTCCGTAAATTTTTTTAAGTAGACAAGTTTACATTGTGGCAGTTTATCCTTTGTTCGTGTTTGAAAGAATAAGAACTTTATTTGTTCTAGAAAATTGGTGGGTAATATTTATCAATTGAGGCCTAGATATTGTGCGATTAACAACACTGTTGTAACTCATGATGAATCTTATCACTTTTGTAAGAAATAAAATTATGTTTAACTAATCAAACATATTTGTGGCACTTAAGGTTAGGTTATATTAACTATATAAGAATATAAATAATGCTCAAGGATGGACTACTCTATTCAATAACTATTGAACCAGTCTACCTTTATGAATCCTATTTGGAGAGTAAAATGACCAACACCCTTTTCCTTTCAAGGGTAATCGAGCTACAAAATTATTCGCAATCATACATATAGATGTAGTGGTCCAATAATTGTTTATGAAAGAAAAGGATCCGAGTACTTCATTATATGACTACTCAAGATCTGGCTACATAAACCAAATGCGCCATAATTTTGAAGCTTTTGAGAAATTCATGGAATTTAAGGCTAAGGCAAAAAATCTACCATAAGATTCCAAAACATTCACTAGATTTGTTGTTTACTAATAACAACAATATCATTTAGACATGAAATGTGATAAACATAAACTTCATTTGATCTATTTGAAATATCTTAATTATGCCCCAACTCAAGGCCTCCTTCGTGATACAAATTGGATATGAAGAGAGGGTTCCCTACCTCACTGATCTAGTTCCCCCAGAATATTTCTTAGGAGTCCCATTTATAATAAATAAAGTTTTGCATCTTTTAGAAGAACAATAACCCATTGGATAAAAAAATACATCAAATCAAGATTTATGCAACGCAGTAGCAAGGAAATCCATCTCGTGGTGTTGATAATATTTTGGTTGAGGAACTTTACTCTCAAATCAATTCTAAATAATATAAATATATCAATTAACATGTTGAATGCAACTCACTCCGGCCAACAACTTGAAGCAAGAAATAGAACTGCAGGTTTGCCTTGTAATGCTCTTCGTAGAAAATCTCTATCAATTTTTAATCTCGATCATCCCTTTTCTTAGAAGAAACCTCCAAACGTTTATGATGGTAAACATATAATTTTTTTTTTCCAATTTTAATTATCTACTTTGTATTTAATTATCACAATTTAATTAAAGGTCATTTAAAGTATTTTATCTAAATTAGGTATCTTCTTCTTATAGTTTCCTTAATTATTTTGAATTCCTTATTGTGATAGATTTCTTTAATATATCCTCATTAATCTAGCCTTAGTAGATTTAGAATTATTTAGCCTATCAATAAGGGTTTTCAAGTTTTTTATTGGAAGTGGTTTTGATCGTTTGATTTATCCCCCATCTCAATTTGATAGTGTATTAAACTAAATGAGATTATAGACTTACCTATCCTTACTTGCCTGAATAATACTAGTGAGAGAACAACTATCCATGTGTATGTAAAGGTATTCATTATTGTTAATATCTATGAAGTATGACACTCTTCCAAAGGCAGTGGATCAAATTTCACAAGTGTTGGTCATGAGATGCAATCGGATACTTTCATACACGTGTGCCCTAGAATATCATAATTTTTTACTTATTCACAATAAAAGCTAAGAATGCAAAGTCAGTCCATTAAGTTGTAATGCCCCGTACTTTTATGGATATTTAAATTACATAAATGGGAATAATTTAGTAATTTGAGAAATTTCAGTGAATAGTAAATTCTGGATAAATAAGCGTTAGATGCTTATCGACGCGTGTTACATTTACATCGGAGACTAAGTAAATGAGTCGGGATGTTTTTATGTCATATCACAACTGAGTGAAGTGACGGGAATTATTTTACGTTGTAGAAAACTCACAGTGAGATGTGTTAGGTGTAATTAGAGAATTTTATTTAAGTGACTCGAATGGAGATTTATAGTGCCCGATTGGTTTTGGAATGGACGAGATAGTTAGAATAGAGTATCCGGGGGTAGCGTTTAGGTTCCGAGGATTTTTGGACTACTAGGGACTCGCATTTGAGTGTACAAGTCAATTTTGGGTATAATAAGGGATAATCTTTATAAACCCTTATAACTCTCACTTCTTTCACATTTCAGTCCTAGGAGAGAGAGAGGGAAGAGAGAAAAGGAAGAAGAGAAGAGAAGAGGAAGAGGAAGAGAAAGGAGATTTCGACCAAACTTCGCGGGATTTGACTCAAGGTCGTCGAATTTTATCCACGAGGCTAGTGTTTACTTACTTTATTAATTTAGTGTGTTTATTTCTCATATTATAGTTGGTGTGTAAAACTATAAAGATTTTGGGTTGGGTTTTCGTGAATCAAACGGATTTTTCAGAAGTTTAACGAATAAACCCCGGATAATATCCAATTGGAGAAACTTAGAAATTAATTGAGATTAGTTGTTGATTATTGGTTCTAGGATGATTAGAACTCTTTTTATGTAAGTATATATTGTTGGTTGAGGTTGAATAATGATGGGAGAGAAGATAAAAACCTTAGTTGTGTGTTAATGGCTGAAACAGACCATCAGAGAAGACGACTGACCTGTTCGATCGATCGACCCTTCAGAAATTTTGACAATTTCAGCTTGTTTTGTTTAAATCGGATAAATCCCTAAATTAATTGTTCTAGCCTATTCATTGGAGGAAATAAATATCCATTTAGGGGAAATCAATACCTATTCATTAAAGGGAATTTAATTGGGACTAGGAGGGTGCAGAAATTGCGTGGCACTTAATTTGTACTTTTGAGAAAAATACATTGTTGAGTTAAATATTAGGGGTTCCTAAAAATGGTGCGGGGACTTCTAAATTATTATTGGAGTGAGGCGTATACCTTGGGTTAGTTGAAAGTAAAATCCAGGACTTACTAATTTAGGGGTGTTCGTATGAGTAACACTCGGGTAGTATTTCGGCGGGGGATTGTATATATTATGCGTGTCGAAAATATAATTTATACACCGCCTATATGTTTGAGTAAATCCTAGGATGTGAGTAGGATGGAATTATTACGAGTTGGTATATTCGGGTAAATCCTTATGAGGTGATTAAGGTGCGAGTTATATACTAAGTAAGAGAGTTCTTATAGGTTTAGTATTTTAATTGGGTAAATACTTATATACTATTACGAATGGGAACGTTCGGGGTTATTGGCTATCGCTATAAGAGTTTGACAATAATAGCCATAATATATTGAGAAGCGATATATATTATATATACGATGTTGTTAAAGTATATATAATATGATATGGATAAATATATCTGTGTGATTGGTATATTTGTATCTTAGAGGCTGATTCCTCGGGCTTCCCCGGGTGTAGGGTTGAACAACCAAATTATATATTTTCTCTAGTGCGATCCATAGAGGTTGCGCGATGTGGGTGAATCCCCTGCTTGAGGAGCAGGGAGAGTATATCCTCAAGTCATACCGTCCCGCATATGGGTGCGATATTATTATCCCACTTTCAGGAGGGAATATGACCGCCTCCACTGTTGTGTATTTTTACCATGACGATGAGTGAGTCTGGCTTGGTACTGTGGTTGAGTGAGTAAACCCGAATTTGGATAGGCACTATGAGACTGCATCCTCGAGTTATAGCTCGGTGGGATGGTTCTTATACTTATGATTGTGATATGTATAATTATACTTGTTGCGTATAGTATATTGTTTATATATGAAGATGAGATATCATATAAAGTAACGTGTATAAACTGAAAAAAATGAATAAGGTGTTATTCCCCTTCTGATAGATTATATCCGGAGTTATGAATATGAATCATGGGTTCGAATGAAAACTATATATATATATATATATATATATATATACGGAGTTTTACAATATGTGTTATGTACTGAGGGCCTAATGGATCTCGACGATCAACATTGTCATGTAGTAGTGTATCGAGGGGGGTTCCTTGTTTGGATTTCGCTTCGCGAGACACCCCACGCACGAATGTATCGCAATGTTGAGAATGAGGAGAAGTTTCGCCCTTAGTACTCGGGTTTAGAAGGATCTCAGAAGATGGGTTAAATAGATTAGTTAGGCAGGGTAGCTTAACTAGGCTGCTTAAAACGTATGCGATAGGTGTGCACTATTAGAAAAGGGGTGAGGTGTATCTCATGAGAGTGCGATACCAGTTTAAATATAAGAGATATCATATTTTAAAATATGGCTTTTAATCACTTGCTAAAATATTTTCAAAACTCGGGTTCTGACCCGTTTCTTTATTTTTCCCTCTCTTGCTATATATATAGGCATAGGCTCAAGTGAGGTCCTTAAATGAGGTCCTTATGTGAGGTCCATAATAAGACAAAAATAAGACCTTTAGTAATATTCTAGTTTAGACCCCAATACATTTAGATAACGATTTTTCATTTTAAGATTTAAGACTTTAGAAATAAGAAACCCACCGAATTCCGACCAAACCCCAATTCTGGTATCAGAGCCATAAGATGTTCCTTTTAGACTAAAGGTAAAAAGACTTTAATGCCCTTGGGATTTATCCCTCGCATTTACCAAGATATTTTTGGAACCAACCCAGACTACCAACCTATACCCATAACTGACTTAGACTCAGAAGGTTGTTTAACCACACACATAGACGGTTGTTCACATATTGAACATATCCCAGCCAAACACGCAGACAGTAGACAAGTCACTGCTAGTGCTATTAATAACATAATAGACCAAAATAAGTGTATACTCCTTATATTAAGACATTTAATAAAAGACACTCAAACTTTAGAAACAGAGATAAAAAATATCTCTAAAAGATTATTATACATAGATAATCAAATCCCAATAGACTTAGTACACGTGTTACAAGAAATAAATATTAAGACTAATCATATAGAAGTCCTTAACAAAGACATTTTAGAAATTAAAACTTTAATTAAAAATCAAGACAGTGAGTTAATTAAACTTACTAAAGAACAAGCCAAGCTTATCCCTAGACTAGATAATTATCTTCCTAATGGAGATATTTAGATCAAACTGGAATGAGGTACCAAGAGAACTCTCCATTCAGACCTTATCAGGATTTTTATCAAAGAATTTTAGAAAAGATAAATGATGATAGATTTTATTATAAGATAAATGAAAATGAGATTGCCAACGCGGCTAAGGCAACTATACTTACATTAGAAAGATTAAATTTAATTTCTACATCCATAGCAGCTACCCAAGACTATAACTGTAGCTTTGTTAAAGACTTGCATTTAGACTTAAAAGCTAAGACAGAAGGATTAACCACCTTCTATACAGACTTTGTTAAATTCCAACAAAATTTAGCAAATTACCTTAATAATAAGGAAAGCCATAACCTATCCAAAATGGATAGTATTATTAATGAACTTAGACTAGACATGGCCTAAGTAGCAGAAAAATACGGAGAAATTATAAATGGAATTAAGGCCGTTTATAATAAACCATCCCAAGAAGAAATAGACTCTCCTTTTATTCTAACTCGGTTAGATAAAATTGAAAAGACTGTAGAAGCCATAGAAGTTAGATCTATACAACAACAAGAAAAAGATAATGAAGTAAAAGACTATATTACTAATATTGGTAAAACTATTGTTAATTCTCTAGCTAGACATAGTGAAGAAACTTCTGAGAAGACTAAAAAAGACAATAAGAATTTTAAAGAAGAAATTCTTAATTAGATAGAAAGACAAAAAGATTATTCAGACTTCTTAAAAAGAATTGAAAAAAGACTTAAACAAAAACAGGCAACCACCTGTAAATTTAGAGAAACCCCTCCCATAGAAACTAGAGAAAATAATACCATAGGTCGACGAGTCATAAATGACGGATTAGATAAGACTAGCAAGATAGTTAGCTCTATCCCCAAATATTGGACAGAGTAATCATATGCTCCAAAGACTTAAGGATTCATCCTCCAATGTTAGGACATGGTGGAAAGAGAGAAATTTCATCAATCCTCTCCAATGGAAAGAGTGGGGTCAAGTTGACTGGAAGATTGTTGAAGATTCCATCCATAATGGACAACTTCCAGCCGTTAGATACATAGACTTGTTTAAAGAAGGTGCCACTCCTAAGACTCCCAATTATAACATGACTTACCATTGTAGGAATCATGTGTTAGACAAATCCTATACTGAGCTTCAAGTATTTGACTCAGAATGGCTTAAATCTAGAGGAAATGATAGGAAGTTCCAATTCCTGACCTTTGGACTCTTTCAAGCAAGAATCCAAGGATTACATAGACCTCAGAATAATATTAACATATTATTTTGTTTAGTAGAAAAAAGATGGAAAGATTTTGAGAAAAGCCTTATTGGGATAGCCCAATTAGAAATGTCAGACAACATAGGATACTTTAATGTCATTTCGACATTTACAGTAATCGTAGATACAGCCAAACATTTTAAGTTAATTTTATATGCTAGTGGCTATGAAAACTATATTATCCCAGACGCTAATATAAACATAGAATTTCAAAGATATGCAAAGTTCTCCCAATTTCCTTATGAAGGAATGCAATCGGGAATTCCTAGCGGTAGATTTAATGAAGAAATCTTAGTTAGAACCAATGTGTCAGACTATACTCATACTTACAGTATTAGGAATACTGGACCTATGAAAGAAAAAGCTAAGACCATCTAGCAATTGCCAGAATTTCAAGAAACTAAGACTATACAAAATAAACCTTTGTTTATTAATCAAGACGACGTCACTGGAAATGTTATCATCCAGTTTGGTCTTCCTAAGATTGTCAATAAGAATATCCAAATCGAAGAAATTAGATTTAGGAATATGGGAGAAGCCATAATCAATGATCCTTCAGAAGGAGAATGTAGTAGTAAGACTAGTTCTAGTTTATTAAGACAAGCCCCGATAATTAGACCTAGAAGATCATTTGAACAAAAAGACTTAGTTAAAGAAAAAGCTAGGATCCAAAACTTTGGACATGAACCCTCAGAATTGGATATGAAGACATTTAAAGATAACCTTAAGAAAAGTCATTCTGTTAGGTTTCAAGAAAGAGAAAGATTTAATATGATAGCCCAAGACCGCATATTAAAATTAAAAGAATCTAAGAACACAAAGGAACTTCTTAGAAACCTAAGACTAATAGAAGAAGGAGAACAAAGATTAATGCCAGCTACACAAGTAGAACCTAGTAAACAAGAGATAGGTAGTAGTAGTAGGCTAGAAGATGCTCCTAAACTCTTTAGTGAACCAATAGGAATAAATATTCCTATATACTCAAGCATCGTAGTTAAGACTAAACCTGATTATATAAAAGACTTTCCAACTAGTGACAAGAGTTTCACTCCCGTTAAGACTATGGCAAGCCAAGCCATAAATTCAGTAGGTATATACCTTAACTTAGACAACGTACAAGATAGGAAGAAAGCCTTAGACGAATGGCGTAACCAAATGAACATGTGTTTTGCATCTAATGAACAATGGGATGCAAGTTCATGTAAACAATACCCTGAGCAATCCATTCGTGGTATTGCAAAAGACTACTTAGATAGTTTAAGAAAAGCTACAGACGAAGACTCCTTAGCAAAGGTTGAGAAGATAAAGGAAAACCTAGAAGAAAGATCAATTGAAGAATATATTCAATTGTTCACTTCAGAATTCATTGGAGCTGGGCATCTAGCTCAGATCAATGAACAAGACCTAGCAAAAACTAAGTTAGCTCTCCTTAGCAATTGCAAATTAGACAAGATAAATGAATATAGCAATAATTACGAACAACTATATTACCAAATTAAAGAATTTGGAGAGACCTTAAAAGATGAATACTTTAGAAAGATACCAGCCATATGACAAATCCTAATTAATGAATATAGGAATTGGCTAGGTGTAGCTGGAGTTAAGAATAACTCCCTTGGTGAAAGAATCAATTTTGCCAAAGACTATATCATATCTAAAAGATGTGATATAACTCAAGGAAAGTTAATAGAAGAAACTTTTAAGCAGATCCCTTCGATCAAAGATAAAAGAGACATCGCTCCAATCCAATGGGGATGTGGAAGTGAATCTAAGAAATTCAAAAAGAAATTAGAATGGAAACATAGGAAGTTTAAGACTAGACCTTTAGGATTACCAAAGAAGTATAAATTTAGACAATCTACTGCCTTTAGGGAAAAAAACCTTAAGACTAAGAAAAATAGATTTAACCAAAGAAGATACTTTAAAAAGAATACTAGTAAATATAAGAAAGTTCCTAATTATAGGAAAGAAAAAGATGTAGCTCAATATAAGACTGCTACCAAAGAATGTTGGACTTGCGGCAAAGAGGGACACTTTGATAAAGACTGCCCTAATAAGAAAGATAAAGAAGGTATTAAGATTATTAATACAATATTAGACTATGCAGATCAATAAGAATTAGATATCCTATATGCTATAGAAATATCAGACATAGAAGATGATGATAATACTAGTATCTATAGTGCATATACAGACAGTGATTCGGAAGACTATAGTGATACTGATGAGTATGAAGACTCTCAAGATACCTGAGACTTATATATGATGTAGACTGATCAAGGAGATCTAGATGATGAATATATAGACTTTGAAAATGCTTGGTATAAGTGTATATTAAGCCCCTTTTTAAAGAAAAGATGGACCGTTAGTAATCCTGAATTACTAACCTATATACCTAGATGCTATTTTGATGAAAGACATTATTGTACATTTGAAATGAAATGTAGCAAAAAAGACTTTAGATGCGTAGAATGCTTTGAGATTATACAGACAGAGCTATTTATGGTTTGTATTATTTGTCAATTATACTACCATGAAGACTGTTGGAGAACTAGATTTAGAGCAATTTATACTAGCCAGTATGACGCTCAAATAGACTTAGATATTAAAACATATTATCAAGACATTGATAAAAATACATCCAAAAGATAGTAAGAAAATGAAGATTTCAAAGGAAAGGGAATCTCATATGAATTAGAAGAATACCACTCTGATAGTAGTTCAGAAGACCAAATACCCTTAGATTTTATAGATAAACCTCACAAAGGAATATCTATTTTAGAAAAGAACAATTTAGGAATTTCTACTAAACCACATGCTTGTTTTGTAGAATTATTTGTTCAACATAAAGACTATCCTAAAAGACTTTCAGCTTTTATAGATACAGGGTGCTCTCAGAGTATTTGCAATGCTAATGCCTTCCCTGAAGACTATTTTTTAGAAAGTACTCAAGAAATCTATGGTAAAGTGGCTAATGGAGATCCATTTACCTTATATTTCTTGACTATTCCTATTTATTTTAAATTAGGAAATCAGACCAACAAAACCGTCAATCATCGGTTTTGGATAATGGACCCTCGTCCTAGTTTCACAGGAAACATTATTTTAGGATAAGACTTTATTAGTAAATATCATCCTTATACTCAGTATAATGATAAGATATTAATTAGTGATCAAGAGGAATTTAATATTAAAGCCCCTCTAATTGATCATAAGACTGCCTTTGACCTTATGCAGGTCAAACCAAATTATAGACCCCTTAAACATCAGAGTTCTTCAGCTGAGCATGGTGGACCTAGACCTACAACCCAACAAAAAGCCTTAGATATCACTAAACTCTTACAAAAAGAATGTAAGTGTCCAGACCAAAAGTGTTATAAGCAAATAGCGCTAATACAACAAGACATTTTAGATAAAGCCCAACATACCTTATTACAGGTTCAAGCTATATCCAAACAGAAGAAAATGGATATAGAAGTAGAAAAGGAAAAGATTAGGCAACTAGCAGAGCTTACTTTAGGAGAAAATCCCATCGCTAAATGGGATAAAGACCAAAGCTATTGTGAAATCATCCCTATTAACCCAGACGCCACTATTAATGGTGGAACCTATAAGAAAGGATACTCACAAGAAGATAGGGAAGAATTCAAGAAAGACATAGATGAAATGCTTAAGTTAGGCATTATTAGAGAAAGTAAAAGTAGACATAACAGCTTATCCTTCTATGTTCAAAATGAATCTGAACGTAAAAGAGGAAAAAGACGCATGGTTATAGACTATAGACAATTAAATAAGAATTGTGAATTTGATTCTTATAAAATACCAGACAAAAATAATTTAATCAATTTGATTGAAGATAGAATTATATTCAGTAAGTTTGATTGCAAATCAGGCTTCTGGCAAATTAAGATGCATCCAGACAGTATTACTTGGACAACCTTTAGTGTGCCCCAAGGAAAATACGAATGGCTAGTCATGCCATTTGGATACTTGAATGCTCCTCAAGTTTTCCAAAGAAGAATAAATAATATATTTAGAGCTTATTCAGAATTTTGTCTTGTTTACATAGATGATATTCTTGTAGCCAGTAAGACTGAGATAGAGCATGTAGATCATCTTAAAAAGATTATTTTAGAATTAGATAAGCATGGTATTGTTATTTTCGAAAGGAAAATGCAATTATTTCAGACTGAGATAGACTTTGTGGGAATGCATATTAATAAAGGAAATTTTTCCTTAGCAGAACACATAACTAAGAAGATTCTTGAGTTTCCAGACCAACTTAAAGATAGAAAATAATTACAATCATTTTTAGGATTGCTTAATTGTGCTGCAGACTTTATTAAAGACCTTGCTTCAAAAAGACAAAGCTTAACGGCCAAATTAAAAGGAACAGACAAAACTAATCCATTTTATTGGACTAAAGACGATTTTGAAGTAATAAGACAAATTAAAGACGCAGTCAAGAATATTCCTTTACTTGAACTGCCTAATGCAGAAGACCAGTTTATAGTAGAAACAGATGCTTCTGATAAACAATGGGGAGCAGTATACTTTGCCATTGATCATCAGACAAAAAAGAAGAAACTTTGTAGACATAGTTCTAGAACCTTTACAGATCCAGAAACAAGATACACTGCCCATGAAAAAGAAGTTTTAGCCATAGTAAGGGTAATAGAAAAATATATGTTGTTTCTTAGACCCAAACATTTTACTGTTTATACTGACTCTTCTTATGCACTAAAATTTAGAGACTTAGACTTGTCCAAATCAAGGACTAATAGACTAATTAGATGGCAACAATTGCTTAATTGTTATGACTTCTCTGTTATACATATTAAAGGAAGTAAAAATACCATTCCAGACATTATATCAAGAGAGCCAATGTTTGCTAACACTAATATAATTTTATGTTTTATGTTGCAAACAGAAGACCTAGAAGATATGAGTTCCTCTGGAACGAATAGACTGAATAGGGAAGACGTTACAGACTATCTTAGACGCGTAAAACCAAATGCTGGTGTAACGCAAAGACCGACTCATATTCAAGACTCTCAAGAAAGACCAATCCTAGAGAACTTTGATGATATCTTAGTTCCTCCTGGAAAATCTAGATAAGAGATTATTTCTCAAAATAGACTCATTAGGAAGATGTATTTTCCCCAATATAGACCCGATCAAAGATACCCAGACTTGATCAAATTTAGACGAGAATTCTCAGAAGGCGAAAATACCCTTATAGATGCCATATGGTGGAATGTGAAGAATAGACTTTGGATCGAGTTCAAGAAAAATTTGGTAGCTATTGCCAGATTTATGAGGACTCAAAAACTTGCAGTTACCCAACTCAGTGGTACTGCTATACCTAGACCACAGACTCAAACCTATGCTCAGACTCTTGGAGAATCCTCTAAAGCTAGACCCACTGATAATTTTTGTTATCAAAAAAAGACTTTTAAGACCAAGATTGTTATACTATTTGGTCATAATAATCTTTCATTAACAGAAGACTATAAGAAAGAATCTAATAGCATTATTGAACATTTCAATATGTTATTATCTGAGACTAATGGAGATGCTTTAATAATGAAAGGTTTCTTCAAAGACGTTCCAAAGATTTATCTTGCTGGGAAAGCAGAAATCGCCCAGATAACCTTAACAGACTATGGGTTCATCGGACTCATCCAAATTGAGACTATAGAAGACTCTGTTGCTCTTGGAAAAATATTCCATGAGTATGTTAAAAGGGTAGAAGATTTCCTTCCTTTATTTGCTAGAATCTATCATATTGCTCCAAGTTCTTGCGGAGGAATGAGAGTGGAAGGATTTAGACTTGTTAGATTTCCTAATTATACATTTGAAGATGTTGAGATCCTATTAGAAGATGAGATTAAGAATTTAATTATTGATAAGTCCAAGCTCCAGATCTCTCAAGCCATGGAGACAATTGAAAGCATGGAGTTATTAACAAGAGAAGACAGGTGGTACACTGCCTACCACAAAGAAGACCTGATAATCCAAGCTGATGATCCATTCAATGGAAGTCTCAAGAAAGAATCCAAAGAAATGGTAGAGATAGCTTTGCCAGCCAGCCTTAGAACGGTAGGCCTCATTGATGAGTTTTTCGACAATACCCTCCTAAACCAGAACAAGGCAGAAGAAGACACAGACACGACAAAGAAGGTTCCCTCAGTGGTAGATGAATTACTAAAGACGGAAGAATCTTTTGCATAGGCCATGATTTCCATAAAGTAAAAGGATACCTGCCCCATATGGGCCACCAGACTGATGAAAAAGATGAAGACTTTGTTTGATGCTCTTGTATTATTACAAAACGACAAGACTCATGATGAAGACTTGGCATGCCTTTCTTTTCATAAAGAAAGAGGTCCCCCCAAATTATCAAAAGACGATAAAAGCTTGTAGACCCAGCTGATAAAGATTCTGAAGACAATGTTGCTTTTATAATTAATGCTTTCAACCGGATTGCTTTTGGTAACCGGTTACCAGTCACATTGTAAGTGCCCTTATGCTATAAAAGGGAGCATCCATTTGTGTTTAAAGATCATCAGGAGTTAGAGAGTGAGAGATTGCTAGACTTCCAGTGTTAGAAAGAGTGTATGCTTGTAGTGAGTAATATGTATATGAGTGAGTAAACCTCTCATAGTTAGGGGAGAGGGGAGAGTTGTAACTACTTATGCTATGCAATAAAAGTGTTTTCTTTTCCAGAAATCTCTTATGTTAAGTTGTTATTATTTTACAAATTGTCTCCAACTTTTTGTTCATAGAGGACTATTGTGTGGAACCTCTGGTGTAGCACACAAGGTGTTATACTGGTGAACCGCCGTCTGGTGCCAATTAGCCGTGAGCCGTTAGCCAGGTGGGAGTTAGGCGTGAAGGCGTACAGGCAGGAAACGGGTCCACCTCCAACGTAGTGGATTGAGGTGCGATACATAAAGAGAGAGTTGTAGGAGGCCGAGACCGGAGAAGAATAGTGACAAAGATGAAGAGACAAAGGGAAGAAGATAAAGATATTGCAGACCAGAAGGAAGGTATAACTCGAACCAAACCCTTAACTATTTTTACATATTATTTCTTTAAGAAAAATCTTATATGAGCTTACAAATCACTAAAGACTTTTTAGAATTTGTTAATCAAACAAGTTTAGACTTAACTAGAGAAATTCAAGACTGGACTCTTACAGACCCTAAAGATAAAGAACTTATAGAATCTGCTTTAATATACGCAGGTGGTACGTTTAAATACATAGACCAGATTATTGAGTGGTTAGGAAGAGAAGTACTTAGAATAGAAATAATTAGAACAGGGATCCGAGATCTCTTTAGACAAAAGTTAAGAACCGAAGATTTTGCAGAAGAACCATCAAGACCTGAAAAATATCAAGAATACACTAGGATACTTGAAGATAGTATAGACGTATTAAAATTTATTAGACGTAAAAGGTTAGCTGAAACAAAGGCTACTTTAATTAGAGCCGGAGGAATTCGTCCTCTCCTTAAAAACGTAGAGACAGCTGCCCCTAGAACATACCGAAGATTTTTGTCATCTTATGGTGATAATAATTTAGACGAATTTATAGATAACGATATAATTGATATTATTAATCAAATATATAAAGAAACTAGACAGATAAACCCACGATACCGTATAAGGTATTTAAGACTAGAATATTTTCCATCAAAACCTCTTCCAAATTCTAGACTTCCTGAAGAAATTATTTATATAGATAATCCTCGCTATTCAGAACTTTAATACGATAGTGACGGAAGAAGCCTGAGAAGTAGCAGTAGCAGTAGTCCTGAAACTTCTACAATTAGACTTCCAGATTAATTAAGTTTTAATATAAGCTTAAAAGACTTTAGAAATCATTGGGGTAGAAAATTTTATTTCCTAAAACTTTAGAAAAAGACGAAAACATATAAAGACAAAGGTGGTCCCTAGGTAAGTTTTAGACTGTAGCTAGTCCGCAAACTTGGTCCGCACTAGATCCACTCTCTCTCTCTCTCTCTCTCTATATATATATATATATATATATATATATATATATATAGGTGTCTAGACACAGGGATGCATGGGTGATGATTCCTTTGAGTCAGACATTTGCTGCAGTAGCTGTGGATGCATGCAGGTTTATTGTATACGCTTTTATCCTTGAGATCTAGATATGAGGTACTGTAGAAATATTCGAGCTGATAGCCCAACTGTATTCATTTATTCTTTTACCGCCTTTTTAGTGCGGCATTCAATTTGGTTGTGTTATGTTAAACCAAGTGTTCGATTATTTCTATTTCATTTCAGTTTCGTGCATAAAACTGTGTGAATTTTTTATTTAATTGGTTTGGATAAAAATATTAGTTAACTAAAATTTTGATGCCACCCTAATAGGTTATTAGTAATTAATTTGGTTTTCGACGGTGATGCTGAGAATGAACCATATGAGACTCTTGTGTTAATTTGATATATAATTGATTACCCGATATTTTATTAGGTGAGGGGTCACTAAGCTTCCACGCCATCAGGTAACCTCTCCTCTCACACGCCTTTTCACTACCATTTTCCATCTCTTATTAAAATGTAAATGGTTATTGTTCAGATGGTTTTTTGTTTTTAGATTTGTATGGTTGGTGCGTCTTTTGGCTTATTTTGATTCGGTTCTTTGTTTGTTGAAAAAGCGGTGTAGAAAAGCACCGGATCTCATATGTTTTGTTTACTATTTTGATCTCTGTAGAAAGTTTTGTATCAAAGAGCTATAGAAAAATAATGGGTTTGAGTTTTTGGTGAAACAGGTACAATAGTTCATGTTTTTTTTTTTACAAAAACTTAATAGTTCAACACTAATAAACAAAAATCTTCATCTCCAGTTGGCGGATGTAGAGCATTGTGTTTTAGTGTTTTAGGGAAAGGGGCTTCGGTGAAGAGCGTGGATGTAGAATTAGGTAAGGATTGCTGAAATCAATGCTTCAGCTACAATAATTTCTAATTTCACAGAGCACTAATTTCCAATTATTTTCCTTTGATAGACAAGTGTGGTCCACTGTGGGGACTGTACCCGTGTGTAGCATCTGTAGGTGGGTCTCAGTTTGGGAAGGGGTAAGGATTTTATTTGGGTGTCAAATTTGGTCTCTTTTATTTGGGTGTCAAATTTGGTCATTTTTACTTGGGTGTCCAATAATGCCCATATTATTACAAATATTTATATAGCTGTTTTTATTTGAATTATTATATCCCACACTTTCGTCTGTTTTTTTTATCCTCTAATCTATTCACTTTCACATTCACATTTTAACTCTGTTTTTTGTGTCATAACATAATAGTTGCTGAAAGTCTAAAACTTTCTTAAATATTTTGCACTCAGTTATTGGTTTGGGGTGAGCGAATGTATATCTAAACAATCTAATCATGTGTGATAATGTGGATTTCTCATCAATTATTTGCAGGTGATGAAGAATTTTGTATTGAATCTCTTCAACAATGGAGGGAATGAAGATTGACAGTAATTATTTGGTGTCTTCCAAGATCTCAGATATTATATATTGTAAGTTATATTGTTTTTTCTTCATCACTAAAATATACAAATAATGTTCCAAGATGGATTATTTTTCTAGACTGAACTAAGCGTGTATATGCAGAATTTGAGTGGTATTAATCTTAAGTCAGTATGATTATTAACTATTGTCTCTTATTTCGTTCGGGTGATATTATTGTTGAGTTTGATGTTATGGATTTGGTGGTTTAGGTACTTCAACAATGAGAGTGGTTTGTCAGTGCAAAGAAGCTCTAGGGAAATCGATGAGGTAATAATTTTAGGTGAATTGCGTTTTTAATCTTATACTTTTCATTTTATTTAATCAAGTTTGTGTATAACGGATTTTACTTTCTTGCTGTTAGTAATCTATTGGTTTTGGGGATTTTCAATATTTTATTTTTTCTCATTTTCTAACTATATCTCCTCCACCTAAATTAGGTTTATGTTTGAGGTGTGATGTATTTTGGATATGAATGTGTCATATATATCTTATTTAAGTAGGCAGGTTGTTTGGTAAGTCTTTTAATAATTTTCCTTTTATAGTTTTTTTTCATATTGTAGAATGGTTGTTCATGATATTTTTCTAATACCCTCTTTTTGTGTACAAGAGTTAAATCAATTTACTTTGTTGCTTTGGTTGTTATGATGGAGTTTTTTAGGCTCATGCATAAGCAATTTAAAAAGTCTTTGCTATCATACAATAGGTACAAAAAAAGTGTAGCAACAGAGCCAATTGAATCATTATATTAGTCATCCATATATTAGATACAATGGGGATAAATAGAGAATAATGACATAGTAGTAGTTTTTTTATTTAAATACTCATGTTATGCTGTGCTACAATCTCCGATCTTTGCTACTTTAAACATGTTGTTTGGATTATTATGAAATGCATTGTATTTTTGTGTCTTACTATGAAATGCATTGTATTTTTATGTGTTTTATTATTAAATGCATTGTATTTTTGTTTGATTGAACGGGTTGCAAAGATTTGGAACAGGGAAACAAGCCAAGACTGAAATTTGTATGTTGTTCTGCAAGCCAAGATTTGGAACAGGAAAACAAGCCAAGATTTGGAACAGGTAAAGAAGGCAAGACTGAAATTTGATTGAACAGTTTTTTTATTTAAATACTCATGTTATGTTTTTCTACAATCTCTATTACTTCATGTTATCTTTGGATTTATTAGTTTATGTAGAAGTTTTATGGTCACTTTAGTTAGTTAATGGATTCCATTATTTGTAATGCTACTATATCATGACTAATTTCAATGGCATAGTTCATGTTGGATAGTTGTAGAGTTAACAACAAATGTGGCATCATAATTAACTATTCTTAAATTAACATATTGTTCAATACAAGGAATGTGTTTTGGTTACTCCATGTTGAATGTGCTTCAGGTGATGCTGGATATCAATATACATTTCCTTAGAACAATGGTATATTGGTACTAAAAATGGTCATATTTGTTAGTTCTTGCATATTTTCATAGAAGAAAATTGGAGAAGTTGTTATTGCTTAACTAGAAGAGGACTAAACTATTAGAGAAGAGTAACGAGAATTGAGAGAGGAAAAGGAAAAAAAATGGTATTATATAGGCAATTTCACCGTATGTGTCACTAATGGAAAGATGCAGCCTATCATGGATGCATGTTGAATATGAATAAGTGAGATTCTTTTTTATTTTTTTATTTTGAATATGACTACTTAATAATTTGAATTATGCTCTATCCATTTTGATTTTGTTATTATTTACAATGAATCACAGGAAAAGAGCATTCCTAATCGAATCGAGGCCTATCATATAAGATCAAGAATGCACCCATCATGGAGCTTTGAGTAAACGTCTTGGGACTGAGTATTTGGACATGTATGGGATTCTAGATGAGACATAGAAACGCAGAATAGTGATGAGAAATCGACAAAATGTGTTGTCATTACTCTGGCAATGTATAAAGATGGACTTTTCAGTCCTATTTCAAACTCTATTCAAGTAACCGAGTTCACCATCTGGGACTGCAATTTGGCACTGCTGCAGCCTCAACATCGCAGGCCCAATCAGCACCTGCTGCACCTTTGTTTGGTATCCCTGCATCAACTTCTACAGCTCCAGATACTACAAGTAGTAGTTCTGCTGCGCAGTCCATCGTAGCTGTTTCACCACTTATGAGCAGTTCACCCCTTATGAGCAGTTCATAGGTACATAATTGACATATTGTTTGGTTTGGTAAAGATAGGTCCTCACTATTACCAACTGAAAAATGTTGAAGACGCAGGAGCGAAGAAAAGCCCACGTCAAAGGTTTCGATTGGAAATTGCCCTTGACAATCACTCTCGCTTCTTGAAAGAAAACTACATTCCTTTGGCATAATTAATATATTTACATATTTTATGCATCCACATATTCCCATATCAGTAACATGCTCAAGATTATTGTCAAACATTCCTTGGTACCTGCCATTATGCAGCTACATGTTTTATGCACCCACATATTCCTATATCACTACATTCCTTGGTTATATTATCCCAAAGTGTATGTAAGTAGCAGTAGCAGGTACCTTTCGCTGTGTAGATTCACAATGGTACCTGCCACTGTGTAGCTTCAAACTATCTTAATAGTTTTTTAATAGAGTTTTGCTTTTAAACTATTCTTGGTTATATTCACCTTCTTCTCCTTTCTCTACTGTTTCTTCTATTCTTGATTCGGTTATATATCGGGAGCCATGAATCATCTCACTTCAGTCCTCTCAAATCTTCAGATTCATGGCTCTTATTTTAGCTCGGATCAGATAACGGTTGGAAATGGTTCTTCCTTACTGATTCAGCACCAGCCACGGTATTCTTTCTACATGTTTGAATATTATAGGCTATTTAGTTGAATATTATAGGATATTTAGTTGTTTACGGTTGCTATTAATAGTTTCATTTTAAAGTTAATCTGGAATGTACAGTCTATATATCATGAAATTTATGCTTCTTTCCAGCAATGTATTTGTGGATTTTGTGGGTCAAATTACAAATAATATACTGACTCATGGATCCACAAAGCTTAAGTAATATTATTTTTTATAATTCGAGTGTTAGTATTGAATGAATGAACTCGGTGTTTTCCACAAATAAAATTGAGAATATTTTGGTGAGCTATCATATTTATGGGAGTGTTTACTTTATTTTTGTAATTATTAATTGGACTATATAATGTTGGTGCTTCGGGTGTACCAGAGAAAAACTCCTGCAAGGCTTTTCACTTGCTAAAGCCTCCTAAATCTACTCGATTATTTTGTCGTATTTGATACTGTCATTACTCTCTCTCTCTTTGATTGGGAAATTCCGTTGCAAGTGATCACAGAAGCATAAGTGTGGTTCTCTGGACATTTTGTGTTGTATACTTTGTTCCGAAGAAAATGACCCTCTAACCTATATCCGGCCCCGGTACGTTGAAAGTTCTGTCCCAAACAGAAATAAAAACTCAATTTTCATTGAGGCACTTATCCATCGAGGCATCAGTGGAACCAAGTCTTCCATTCAAAGCGTGTCTTGTTCGTAACATTTAAAATTTGATGCAGTTTGGTTGCCCTCTGTTGTTGCTGTGTTCTGGATGCATTCTTCTGAGTCGTGATGGATGGAGAAAAGTTTTCGGGTTTTGGAAGGGGCGTATGTGCTGGATGGAATTTTGATTTCAAATGCAACCCGAACATGACCCAACCTCCACCACAAAGCAAACACGCCGAAGATTTTATGCTTGGATACCACAAGAGCTGATCTGCCCCAACTAGAGTCGACCTTTTCTAATTTTCGGTTAAATCTAATGTTTAGGTAAGCTGTATTTTCTGCCCCAGGTGGGTTTGTTCCTTTACAAAATTTGATGCTAGATGTTAAAAAAACATGAGTGAAAAGTTTAATGAGTATTGGGGGGCCATAATTTACTAATGGATATAGCAGGAGTTTCGAATCCTCAATATAAAATTAAATTGATTGAATTTTGTTTTTCTAAAATCTATTCAATTTTTATGTCGATGAGCATATTGAATTGGTTCGTTATTTTTTGAATGAACTTTACAATGAATATGTTGTTGCTCATTCTTATTAGAGAATTTGTACCAACAATGATTCTCAATATGGATTTATTTTTGTCGATAGTATCATCCTTGGTGGTAGGGTGAAAAGTAAAATAAAGACTCGGGCTAAATTTGATTCGTGCGCACAACAGTTGGAAACTCCCGAACCTGCAAAGTCTGATTTCGGCATCTATCTAGAAGGTAGGTATGTATGTAAGGGGGATTCAGAAGTATAATTCAAAGTGTTAGATTGGTGGAAATCTTATCAAATATTTGTCAAACATGGCATGTGGTATTTTGTCAATTCCTATTAGCACAGGCATATGAGTATATATTCAGTGTTGGGGTAGAAATATTGGTCAATATAAAAGCTCTTTGGAACCAGAGATTGTTCAAGCTTTTGGTTTGTGCCGGGGATTGGGTACATTGTTATTAAGGAGCTGAGAAACTTTCAGAGGTAGCTATAATTAGTCATTCTTTTTAATTACTAATATTCGATTATTATATTATAGAAGCTTTGCCTAGAGAGAGAGCCATTTAAAAAAAAATTATTTAGAGTTCAAATGTAGCCTTTTGATTTTTATTTTGTTAGGAGAGCACTATGAATCCATAATTCTCATTGCATAGAGATATAACTGCTTTGCCGTATTTTGGTCGGATGTGGCCTTTGTAATTGTCCAAAAAGAGCTAAAACTAACACATAGATTTAAACAAAGAAATAGTTTTGTTAGTGTATTCTTTATTTCTTGAACATATTGGATAGTTTTATAAATAAAGGAAATTATTCCTCAATTTGTAAAGACCATTTTTTTTAAATTACATTTTTTTGGGGGAAACTAAATTTTCACCGTTTTGCAATTACGTACTTTGAAAAATTTTGTCGTTTTGCAATTACGTACTTTGAAATTTTCGTCGTGCCTTCAGGCATAGGCATGCAGTAGTATATATATATATATATATATATATATACACACACACACTAGCGTATGCCCGTGCCTGAAGGCATGTTGAAAAGTTTTCAAAGTACGCAATCGCGAAACGAAGAAAATTTTCCAAAGTACGTAATCGTAAAACAACAAAAATTTGCAAATTACATAATTACAAAATGACAAAAAATTCGTTCCCCAACAAAATAGTGTAATTTAAAAAAACAATAATCATAATTTTTTCTGTTTAGAGGACTATCCAGCATGGTTAACAAATAACAAATAGTCCAACAACATTAAAAAGTATATGTCGATGATAGGACTTACGTCATATTTAGTTCAGAACAAATAAATAATTTTTTAGAGTAATATGATGTGGAACTTCGTGTTCATAAGTGGTGTCTTTACTTGTGTACATAAGTGGTGTTTTAGTAGTGTTTTTACTCTTATTAAATTGGATGTCAAACTTGTTAACCGTGTCAAAATTGGGTATCAAAATTGTAAGTCAAAAAGATTTTTTTTATACAACACAGAGATAATTTTAAACAATTTCAAAAATTGGGAAAAAATATCCTCTCTTTATAGGACTATCCACCCTGTTTAAAAAATATAAAATACTATTACATAATTATTTTTACGCTCAGTGTCGAATAATCATGCAATCCGCCTACAGTAGTCACCATCGATTAGAATAAAGAAATGCATTTTCTAATAAAATTTCGAATGAAATTTTTTGTCATTGATAAAATTTCAAATCATAAACATGGATTCACTATGTTTCAATGACACTGCTACTAAAACACATGGGTTAACTAAAATATTACTATTTTTTCAAACTTAAGGGGCAGAATGTGTTTTAAACTCATTGCTAACTGTTACTCCAAGAATCAAATGATAAGGGGGAAAAAGATAGATAACCACAAACTGAAACAAAGGAAATGTAGTGAGAGATTAAAAAAATTTATCTACATGCGCTTATATATTGCCTACGACACACCATTCAACAAAACATACATTGATGGAATATTGAAATCCAACATCTAAAACCTGACATTGATGCAAATGAAGAAGAAGAAAGTGTACAGCAAATCCTAGATTACACCTCAGGTGGCTCCTCAAAAATTAAGGAATGCACATATAGCAGATGAATCAGCTTTGATTTTTCCCTCGCTATCAACTTCATCAGCCAAATCCTAATACAATTTGTTAATACCGCGCATCTTGCCAACCTGTAATTCTCTGTGTTAACGCAAATCATAGCACAGTTCTTTAGTGTATTTAGGCAAATAACCGAGATCTTTTCGTAATCTTGATCATAGGCTTAGTAGTGGTTTCATCAGGCATTTTGCAATTCACTTTCCCTCGGAAAATGTCGCACCTCGCAGTTTCTTATCAATAGTTGGGCTGAGGGAAAGTGTTCCAAATATTCTGCAATTCACTTTCTCCATGTTTAGTTTATCTCCATGTTCAGCAACAAAATATAAAGTGAATGCATTTGCTTTAAAAGTTTGTGGAGAGAAAAAATCCAACCAAAAGTAGTGCCTAATAAAATATTACAAAAAATGAAGATATGTCATAATCAAAGCCTATAGTACATTTCCAACAACGTCGCATACTCATTCTTAAAGTCAAATTAATTGTTCTTGTGGCATTAAAACAGAGCATATAAGTGAATTCAACTATAAATAGACTAATATGTGTGTGCGCGCTTATATTGAGTGACCGACATGTGATATAATTCACATAATTAGAGACTCGATAACTCATAGACAATTGGCTTTGTCATCGACCTGTTGGCTCCTTGCAAGAATCAGGTGGTTTAGATTCAATACCATTATTCTCCTCACCTCTGTCCTTGTAAAGCTCAAGATGTTCTGTCCTTAGTTTTTCAATATAGTCCTTGTAGTCCTAAATGCGCATGTTTGAGTTTTTCAGTAATATGCATGTGTGAGTTTTTCAGGATGTATAATGAATAGTCAAATAAACATACATCATCATAAACATAAATAAATTAAAATATAAAATAAATCTGAATCTCTAAATAGATAGTCAAATAAATATACATATCATACCGGCATAACATCTATACAAAGCTCCTCATGCGTTGCTTGCGGCTAGTAAGAGTCGAGTAGATCAGACATATACAATTATGCGTGTACGCTTATCGAAACATCCGCGATTCTGGCCTAAATGCGCGCAATTTCAAACACTGGTACGAACATGAGTACGAACATGGAGTAAAATAATTATTATTGCATGCTGCTTCTATCTAATGGTGAGATACCTAAATAAGATATAAGAAATAAGAGTAAACTAAATAGTAGAAAGAAGAAAAAAAGACAAAAAAAACAAAGACTGGGATATTAGAGATTTAATTCATTCTCACCTTTTCAATTAAAAAATTATAAAATTATTGATTGTAATAAAGCATTATAATATATACAAGACCAGTATATACAGAAATTGAAACAAACTCAGAAAATACCAAATTTAACACTGGTATCACGGACATTACCAAAAAAATGCTTTAAAAAACTAGCATTGAATTACTCATATTGTCGATGGTTACAATCCAACAACTTGGATGCTTGAAATCAGTACAACTGGGATATCAACCTCCCCTATTTAGAAAGAAATGACTCAAAAACAAAAATGTTAAAGATCTTCATTTATAAAATCAAATGTGCACAATTTAGATCACAGGACCCAACATAAATGAAGAAAAAAAGAACAAAAAATATAAAAAGTTAGGTGGTTCACTCATTGCATTTTTAAAACTGAGGCAAATGTTACTTTTGGCTTCTTTGCTTCACTAAAGTCTTTAACATGCCACCTTTTGAGGAAAATCCAATCTTTATCACCTTCCTTTGATATTGATCAGCAAGTCTAGTAGCACTTCTAATTGCAGCGGAGACCATAATGGTCCCAGACTCCGTTGGCTGCTGCTGCTGCTGCTTTCGAGCAAACTCTGGTGAGATGCATACACATACAATACTGATAAATATAAAAAATAAATTAAGAACGATGAGATAAATCAACGATACTGAGAAAGATAAACTAAAGTCTTAATTCAGGAGAAAATAACAACATAATAGTAAAAAAATTAAGCATCCTTGTAATAACACTTCTTATACATTGTTGATACCAAATTTAATCTGCTGACATGGACCAATCACCTGAAGACACATGTCAACTTACATGGCAAATACGAATACGCCATATGAGCAACTCATACACTCCGAGGAGCTTAAGCGTGCCGAGCAACTTAGGCGACCCGAGCAACTCAGGGGCCCCGAGCAACTTAAGTGTGCCGAGCAACTTAAGTGGTGCGAGCAGCTTAAGCGGTCCGAGCTACTTAGCCCACAGCGCACCCAAATCAAGAGAATCAAAGAGACGACTGCGCATTAAATGTCCATTATTATCGTACAGATGTATTTGTCTACTAAATGACAGCGCATTGTCCTTTCATTTGTACAACCTCAGGGCTATAAATACATTGCAACCTCCTCATTAGAAGGGGACTCAGAATTTCTTGGTAAGTCCATTATCGAGAATTCTAAGCAAACAGTCAACAATAACAAAAATAGTGGACGTAGGCCATTCTCACAAGGCTGAACCACTTTAAAAATCTTTTTTTCTTATTTATTTTATCTGTGATTGATAAATTAGAGATAATCAAATTTTTTACATCAACAGATTGGCGCCGTCTGTGGGAAACTACTATACTTAGCATTTTTCACCAAAACAATTCATCATCAATGGCTGATAATCTGGAATCCAGTAATCGAAACGCTGGAATACCTCCAAATCCATCTACTCCCCCAAATATCCAAGATCTGGCTGGTATAATGGCTAATTTGGCCCAAGGCCAGACGACCATGAAAGAAACCATGCGATAACTCATACAAACTGTTCAAGGTGGAGTGCCAGCCCAATCAGGATAACGGAGTATTCAGAGAAATACACGTTTACCCTCTTCGTGAACTATAGGAGCGTTATTCCCAGAGGAATCTCGATCCAAACACACCGACTCATATCGTATAGAGAGATCTAATGATCCTTCTTACCAACCTGGCCGGACTTCCTCGGTACGAGCTACAAACTCTCAGCGAAACATCACTCTATCTCCAGAAGGGACCAGTGCTCTAGAAAGGTTGAGTAGAGTCTCTCCTTTTGATCATTTGGGCCCTAGGAGGAATAGAAGTCCTCCTCGGATTGCGTCGAGGAACTCTCCACGACCATCCGATCTAAGGGAAGGTTCTGCCCAATCACGACCAACTGCTCGTAATGAAAGATCCCAAGAGGTAAATTCAACACGATCAATTGCTCGAACCAATAGGCCTGAGGAAGGAAATGACACATGTAAGGGCTCTATTCAAAGGTGGGAGGATAGATTAGGGGAAATGGGTAAGGCCAAGAATCCTTTACAAAGGTCTTTCGTTCAAGTGACACCCTTTGTACAGGCGATTGTGGATTTTCCCACACCATCAAAATTCAAAGCTCCAATGGTGATGCCTAAATATGATGGAAAAACTGACCCTGTCCTTCATATAAAACAATACCAAGCTGCTGCCGATATCTATGCAGTTCCAGATGAGATGAGATGCAAGGCATTTTCAGGAACTCTTACCGGAGCTACTCAAATATGGTACAACAATCTTCCTCAGGGGAAGATTGTGACTTTCTTTCAACTGGCCGAGCTCTTTATTGGGAATTTCTATTTTGGGGTAAAACCAGTCAAACGAGTAGCACACTTATTGAGTGTTAGACAGAAGAAAGGTGAAAGCACTAGAGACTATATTACTCGTTTCAATAACGAGAAACTTAAAGTTATTGATTACGAGGAGAAAACAGCAATTACTGCTCTGATGAGTGGACTGTTTCCAGATAAATTGTACTACACTCTAGCCAAAGATCGACCTAGAACCATGGCAGAACTAATGGCAAAGGCAGCCAAGATTATGAATGCCGAGGAAGCTATGGCTGCGAAGAAGAATACAGACACTAAGGAGACCAAAGTTGAGGCTGATAAGACTGAGAAGAAGGAGCAGAAGAATAATGGTGGCAACAGGCAGTTAAAAGCAAAGCAAGCATTGGAACAGTTGAAGAAATTTGGAAACTATACTCCTTTGAAGGTAAATATAAACCACATTCTGGAAGAGATCAAGAACAACGAGGAGCTAAACTGGCCAGAAAAAATGAGGGCGAATCCTGACAAGAGGAATAAATCCAAATATTGCGAGTTCCATAGAGACCATGGTCACACGACCAAAAACTGCATAGCTCTCCAGAATGAAATTGAAGAGCTCATCAGGCGGGGAAAATTGACCAAGTATGTTGATCGCCAAAAAGGTGGAAAGGTCAACGATCGAATAAGGCAGAGGACTAGATCTCCTCGACGAGCAAAAGAAGACAAGAAGAGAAGTCATGAGGAAGACCCAGAAGATGACCAAGATGATCCAGATCTCCCCAAAAGACCAAAGCAGCTAGAACGCGAGGTATTTTCAATCCATTTTGGATCATTTGAATGTAATGTTATTACAGGAGGAGATGCAGGAGGTGGGGATATGAGTGCATAAAGGAAAGCTTACCTCAATGAGGCTCAAGCTTGCTCGTACATTCAGCGAATAAATCTGGCTGAAGATGATCGCCCGAGGAAGGTGAACAAAGACAAATTGGTCATTGGTTTTTCTAAGAACGACCTGGAAGGTGTACTATATCCTCACAACGACACATTAGTGATCAAGATGAGAATGAAGGAAGTGGTGATTTCACGAGTACTAATGGATAATGGTAGCTCGGTAGATATCATGTTCTCTCCCTGCTTTGACAGTTTGAATCTGAAGCTAGCCCAGTTGGAGCCCTATCATAGGCCCCTCCTTGGCTTTACTAGCGAGAAGGTTTTTCCACTTGGGACGATCAAGTTGGATATGCTTATCGGTATATGCCCTGCCTGTCGAACAGAAAGAATACGCTTTTTCGTAATGGATAAAAATATCCAATCAGCCTACAATATCATCATGGGAAGGGTAGGTCTAAAGAAGTTTGAGGCAGTACCATCTACTGTACATCAGTATTTAAAATTCCCAACCAACTTTGGAGTAGGAGTTGTGAAAGGCGACTAGAAAGTAGCTCGAGAATACTACTATTCATCTGTCGAACAGGAAGAACGTGAAGAATCTAGGAAGAAGACTACTACCTATCAAGTGGATGAAATAAGAGAGGCATAGATTGAAACATTAGACCCTAGAGACGAGGCTCAACTCGTAAAGGGACAGGTCATGGAGGCTACCGAGAATGTCATTCTGGACGATGAGCATCCAGAACGAACAACTCAAATTGGTGCATCATTGGATGTATCAATAAAATAAAAGCTGATAGCATTTCTAAGGCGCAGAAAGAAAACTTTCACATGGAGTCATGAAGACATGCCAGGGATAGATTCGAGTTTATTGTGCCACGAGCTCAACGTGAATAAGGAAATCAAGCCAGTGAAGCAGCGAAGAAGAGTGTTCAGTCCGAAGAAGAACCAAGCCATACATGAAGAAGTAGAGAAGCTACAAAAAGCCTTTTTTTATTGAGGATGTCAAATATCCTGATTGGCTAGAAAATGTGGTGATGGTGAAGAAGAAAAATAACAAGTGGAGGATGTGTGTAGACTTCACTGATCTTAATAAGGCATGCCCAAATTATCATTTTCCTTTGCCCCGAATCGATCAACTAGTCGATGCTACCTCGGGGCATGAATTGTTGAGTTTCATGGATGCTTATTCAGGCTACAACCAGATTAAAATGAAGCCTGAAGACAGAGAGAGTACCTCTTTTATCACCCCAAGGGGAACTTATTGCTATAATGTTATGCCTTTTGGACTTAAAAATGTAGGTGCATCATATCAACGGTTGATGGACAAGGTGTTTGCAGAGCAAATCAGTTATAACATGGAGGTTTATGTTGACGATATGTTGACGAAGAGCAAGAAAGTTGCTGATCATCTAGTTGACTTAGGCCAGACCTTTGATCAACTAGAGAAATATCAAATGAAGCTGAATCCCACCAAATGCATATTCGGAGTACGAGAAGGCATGTTTCTCGGATATATTGTTAATCAACGAGGTATCGAGGCCAACCCTGAAAAGATCAAGGCTCTATTAGAGCTACGATCTCCAACGACGAAGAGGGAAATTCAAAGTCTCACAGGGCGAGTTGCAGCACTTAATAGGTTTGTGTCACGAGCAACTGACAGATGCCCACCATTCTTCAAAACACTTCAAAAAACCTTTGAATGGAATGATGAATGCAAGGAGGCCTTTAGAGAATTGAAGAAATATCCGGGGACACCTCCATTGTTGTCCAGACCAGTGATGGGAGAAAGATTATACTTGTATCTGGCAGTATCAGATAATGCAGTTAGCTCGGCATTGATCATGTTGGAGAATGGACTATAAAAACCAGTCTATTATACCAGCAAAGCTTTCCGAGGAGCAGAAATCAGATATCCAAGGCTGGAGAAATTGGCAATAGCACTGATTAAAGCAAGTAGAAGGATGAGGCCATACTTCCAAGCCCATACTATAGTGGTATACACCGATATGCTGTTAAGGCAAGCTCTGCACGAATCGGAGAAATCCGAAAGGTTGATGTAGTGGACAGTAGAACTGGGTGAATATGATATAATTTATGAGCCTAGATCGTCGCTCAAAGGGCAGGCAGTAGCGAATTTTATCGCAGAATTCACTCAGGAGGATTCCTCTGATGAGCAGGAGTTGAATACAGACCAGCCTGTGGATGTTATAGGATCATCAAATTTAAATCCCAACCAACTTACGTCGACGGACGAGCAGCGAAAAGTACTAGAGGAGGACAAAAGGAAGCGTCAAATACTTCACCGAGGAACTCTGTCTGACCAAGAGTTTGATAATGGAGTACCTGTATGGAATCTGTATATAGATGGCTCTTCGTGCTCTACAAGCAGTGGAGCAGGGATTATTTTAAACAGTCCAGATGAGATTAATGTGGAATATGCTCTACGTTTTCAATTTAAGGCTTCTAATAATGAGGCCGAATATGAAGCAATGATCGTGGGTCTAAGCTTGGACAAAACTATGAAAGATGAGCAAGTCGTTGTGTTCAGTGACTCCCAGTTAATTGTAAATCAAATTCTGGGAGTGTATGCAGCAAAAGGAGAATTAATGATTAAGTATCATGCAAAAGAAATAGAGGTTGTATCAAATTTTACTGTAGTTCATTTGATTAGAATACCAAGATTGGAGAACGCAAGAGAAGACTCATTAGCTCGATTGGCATCAGCCACACGCACCGATCTACGAAGAATAATCCCAATAGAAATCCTAGTTGGTCGGAGCATAGACGAAGATCTGGTGATGAATTTCATTACCCTCGATTTGGGACCACCTTGGATGGATCCCATTAGGGCCTATATTGAAGAGGGGGCTTTGCCAACTGATAAACTCGTAGCCAAGAAATTGAAGTTTAAAGCTGCTCGTTATGTATTAAACGATGGCATTTTATATAGACGAGGAATTATAGTAGGGCTACAAAGATGTGTCCACCCCTCCGAAGTGAATGATCTGATCGAATAGGTCCATGAAGGGTCTTGTGGACCCCATGTAGCAGGTCGGACGCTTTTGCAAAGAATAACAACGCAGGGATATTACTGGCCGACCATGAGAGCTGATTGTGTAGCTTATGCCAAGAAGTGTGACAAATGTCAACGCTTCTCCTCTATCGAAGAACTCCCCAAGCATTGTTAACACCCATCACGTCTCCTTGGCCATTCGCCATGTGGGGAATAGACTTGGTCGGGCCACTTCCAATGACGAGAGGAAGATTCAAATACCTTGTGGTTGTTGTGGATTATTTTACAAAATGGGTGGAAGCTGAGCCTCTCATTGATATGACATACGACAAAGTCTATCAATTCATTTGGATGAATATTATTTACAGATATAGTCTCCCACATGCATTCATTACTGACCATGGAACCCAGTTTGACAACGAGGAGTTTGCTGCGTATTGTCATCAATCAAATGTAATGAAGATCCACTCTGCACCAGGACATACCTAAAGCAATGGGCAAACTGAGGTGAAAAACAGAACGCTGCTGAATGGTTTGAAGAAACGATTAGATAATGCAAAAGGAAATTGGATTAACGAGCTATATTTTGTGCTGTGGGCTTATCGTACCACACCACGAGTAGCAACAGGAGTATCTCCATGCATGCTGACGTTTGGAAGTGAAGCTTTCATACCTGCTGAATTGGGTCTACCCACACATAGGGTGCTTAATTTCAATTTTCCTGTCGGTGATTTAATGAGAAGATTAGACTTGGATATGCTAGAAGAAGTCAGGGAAGAAGCAGCAATCAGAAATGCAGCATATCAACAACGAACAACTTTGTTCTATAACAAAAGAGTGAAGAAGTGTGAGTTGAAGGAAGGGGATTATGTGCTAAAGAAAGTAGTACAAAAGAATAACAAATTGGAAGCCAACTAGCATGGACCCTACAGAGTAACAGAAGTTGTTCGTCCAGGGACATACATGATTGAAACCTTGGAAGGAGAAGAATTCAAGAATGCATGGAATGCAGAGCATCTGCGCAAGTATTATCAGTAATTGAAATTCTTCTGTAATGCAATTTCTTCAGTATGAATAAAGTGTTGGATGTTTTACCCAGTTTCTCTCTTTTTGTTGAAATTTTTCGAAATATTAGTACTACACACTCCACATCAAATTTAGAACAACTACCACCAACTACGGTTGGTCGAGAATCAATTACCACCAACTCTGATTGGACGAAAACTAATTTCCATCAACTCCGGTTGGTCGGGAATCAATTACCACCAACTTCGGTTGGTCGAGAACTAATTACCACCCACTCCGGTTGGTCGGGAATCAATTACCACCAACTCCGATTGGTCGGGAACTAATTTCCATCAACTCCGTTGGTCGGGAATCAATTACCACCAACTCTGGTTGGTCGGTGAATTAATTACCACCAACTACGATTGGTCGGGAACTAATTGACACCAACTTCGGTTAGTCGGCAAATCAATTACCACCAACTCCGGTTGGTCGGGAATCAATTACCAACAACTTCGATTGGTCGGGAACTAATTACCACCAACTCCGATTGGTCGGGAATCAATTACCACCAACTCTGTTTGGTCTGCGAATCAATTACCACCAACTTCGATTGGTCGGGAACTGATTGCCACCAACTCCGGTTGGTCGGCAAATCAATTACCACCAACTCCGGTTGGTCGGGAATCAATTGCCACCAACTCCGGTTGGTCGGCGAATCAATTACCACCAACTCCGGTTGGTCAGAAAATTAAATACAATCAACTCCGATTGGTTAAACTAAGCAGGAACATGGGATGCAAATCGTTTGATTGCTTAGGCCCAAAGAGTGACAAGTCACTATAATCAAATAATAGATAGGACGAGTTCTATTATCCAAAAACAAAACAGAATGTACATATCAAAATGTGTATATACTGCAAATTACTTAGAAGAAAATAAAATGGCAAAAGACTAAAAATTTCTTCATTCAAATCAAGTAGAGTTACATATGCTGTGAAAAATACACTTTATTACATAAAAATCCTATTCTATTGGTTTTTTCCCTTCTGACTTTGAAACAGGTTCTATTCCAGCAGGAGGATCATCTAAGGCATAAGGAGAATTTGTAAAATTTACATCTCTCAGCATTCTAATATTCATTACAGATGGCCGATCAAGTAAATGTTCTGGGCGAGATATCTCGAAGTTGGCATGAAGACTGTAATCACCAAGATACTTGGAAATCAGACATCGAGGAATTGCACGAGAAGGAATCCAGCTAAAATCAAGTTTAAAAGGAGGAACGGGTAAATCAAGGACCCCCGGCTTATAATAATCCCATAAATAATGTCCCTGCTCCAATTGTAGCACACACATAGCATTTAACCATCCCTGCTTGTTGTAACACCTCGCCTAATTAAATACCGGGTGGCCAGTTCCATACCAAATTAAAACAGAATATACAGTTGGCTCATTCTTAGCATCACTGTCGAAAACATTTACAACTCACCCAATACTCAATTAAGCTGGTGTTAAAACCTTTCCAAATTTTAATTTAACAAAATCCATTTCAAGTTTAAGAATAACACAACACATTTTATTCTACAACACTGATAACCCAATAAATAACACAAAAGAATTTAAATTCAATTGGAATAAACATTCCCAAATAATATAAATCCATTACAATAATCCCAATAATGTCAAATGTATTAAAAAGACACGAATACAATAGTATTTAACCCCGATAGAAAAGATAACTGAATCCTTTGGGCGACATGCCCTAACTAAGAATACTGTGAATCAAAAAGATGATAGGCGTCTAAGCAAAACTCCATAGCTCCATAGATCGTCACAATCAACAAGGTTGGCGTCCCTGCTGCTGGACACCTGATATAGGAGATACAATAAAAAAGAAAATATGCAAGGAAACGGGTCAGAGCCCGAATGTGTAAATGATTTTTCAAACAGCAAGTATTTAACAAGTGCAATAAAGCATTTATTATGTACATGTTAGATCCAACTCTCACTTGTTATTCTCACCTCTCAACTAGAGTGCACACTTAACGTTTCCTATTAACTTCCTAGTTAATGGTTCCTCTACCAATTCCATAATATAATTCCATTCCCATATCATAATCCCCGTATGTCCCATACCATACGTCACATTATTATTCATTTACATTTCTCCTTTATATGATTAGTTTCTCATTAACATGAATCATTTCTCATTAATATGAATTAAACTTTTCAATTCTTTAAGAATAAACATTCATTAACTTAATTCCATTATCTTTCTCTATTCACCGTTATCTACAATTATCGCCGTAGATATATTTAACCATAATAAATATCCATTCGTTCATTTCATCCATTATATATATATATTCATATATAATACGGCACCCCGAGTCACAGCTGCGGTGTAATGCATTACTCTGCTATCATGTCCCATCATCGCAGGTCGCCGAATAGGGGACTAAAGGTTCGGTAAGGATTCCTCGAACCACAAACAACAACAAACAAATTGGAGGCGAACATAGTTCTCGTATCCATGGGTCACGCACATACCTACGTACCCACAGTCAGCGGACTTATCAACTCCCCGATAAGTCTTTCATAGACCTATGTTCTCGATCGACAAATCAAAGATCCCATGGATTCATCAGGATATGACTGCCCTCACGCGCAAACCTCCCACCGATAGCAAGTAAGCTAGGTATGTCACTACCCTAAGATATTTCCCATACGTACCATTATATCTCTTTTAAATTCCACTTATTAAAATATCATATCTTTACTTCATAATTTAATTATCCTCGCATCCTATAACATCTCTCCACTCCCGACGTCGTTAAGGTTCATGCGCGGAGCGTCTCGCAAAGAGAAATCCAAACAAGGAACCCCTCCAATACACTACTACTTAACTTTGTCGATCGAGGAGGTCCGACAACTTCAACTATGCGATCGGGATCACCTCATACCTTCTTTCAACCAAATGTGTTCTAAACTCCCATCTCTATCCAAGAGACATACCACTACGCTCTTGTATTACACTCCGTCCTTGCGAAATCAATAATGAGCTTAAACTCAGTCCTTGATGTTCAAATTGTATCCCTAAAACTACCCTCACTCAATTCACAAGATTCAAATAGGTTTTTCCTCAACATATATTCAGTAAGAAGTCACTAATATCCTACTGGTCCATAACATTATTTCTCCCGTACTATTACGAATTTAGTTCTCCTTTTAATTAAGGTTAAAATCGATAGTTTCAAATCTATTATAAACACATATTCTTTCACTTACGATTACACCCTCTTGTAAAGTTAAGGATACCCATGTGTTATATTAAATCATCCCTACTGGTCCTATCTTTAATCCTCATACATCCCCACTTGGAATTTAACAAATGAATCTAGCAACCGAAATTCCATTCAATATAATTTCCATCATTTTAATCACTTGAATCCAAATCAATGTAATTCAAATCTTATCAAGGGTTTACTAATCTTTTCTAAGTCCCATAATATTCAATTAATAATCACCAAAGATCCACAAAAGGTTTGGGATAAGAATCAACATTTAAAAAGAAACAACTTTACATATTATGGGGAGGTCAATCGATCGAAGGCAGGGGTCAATTGATCGATCCCTCAGGTCCAAGCCTGGTTTTCTGCATTTTCTGCAACTACGGGTTTCACCATTTTTACTCATTCAAACCTTCATATTTACCTCCAAAATGAGTTATAATTATTTCTACATGATATATCAACATATATGAACGATTTCCAATACTCTAAACATCCTAGAATCATCAAGGGATTGGATTAAAAGCATGTTTCTCTCCTTATTTCCAGAAAATCATCAACATATTAACTTCAAGAACACTTCCATGGTTTTTCAGATTTTTCTTCAACATATTCATGATCATTTCGTGGATTATTATCATCCTACAATATAAGTTTACTTCCTATATTATTTCAGTTTCTATAAATCCATATAACAACTCCATTATGTCTTCCAAACAAGAAAATCATCTCTTTTCATAATTATTCTAACATGGACAATATACGAACTTAAGTTGCAATTATCAAACACTTGCCTTTACTGAAGGTCTGATCCTTTGGTGTAGTATATCTCAGTTGGTTGTCCCTTCTCCGGTCAAACTCCGGTGGTGGTTGGTGGTGGTGAACCTTGGTTCTTGTTCTTCTCCTTCCCAAGTAGGCTTTTCCCTTCCCAAGCACCCTTTTTCTCTCTCTAGGAAGATGACTTCTCTACTTTGTGAAGAGGAGATGTATAACCCACATACACTTAATCTACCAATACTTATAATAGGACAAAACTCGAAATCACTATTCACCCCCTAGAAAAATGACCAAAATGCCCTTTTGGGTTATCTATTCATTTCCAAATGACCCGAGACTCAAAATTAACATCCAAATAGACTTTTCTGACTATTCCGAACCTTCCGGATGCAACGACGCAGTCGAAATGACTATAAGGTCGATAGAAAATAAATTTCCTTTTTAATTTAATAAATTAGTCCCGACACGTCCCATACCGCGTCTGACTAAAAATTCAAATTATCGATTTTATATCACACCGTCATATCAATGACATCACATTCATATATTACCTAAATATCTTTAAGTAATATTCAGAATCATCCATTTTAATATCCACAGTCCGGATAAAACCCAAATGAATTAATTTATAATAAAATTAAATTAATCCATTAATTTAAAATATAACCCATTTTAAAAGTCATAAAAATTACGGGGTATTTCATACTTCCCCCCTTATAACAGAATTTCGTCCCAAAATTCAGGAATATAAGTCATACCAGTAATGTCAACTCCGAGTATAAATCTCACATCGCAAGAAATCCAAGACGTACCGCCCATACAGTACATTAACGAAAGTCCCTATCGATGTTATACGCCAAGCCTCACCATATAGTTCCAACTGAATCGAATATAAACTTTACCCAATCTTCCCTATACCATACTCGTGACAAACTTTGGGAAAAATAAATGATCCTCTCGTAGTGAACAAATAAATCCTGAAGCCTCAACTACTTACCTTTTTCACAATTATGAAAAATACTACAATCCAATCATCCAGGGTGCCCATACACCCTCTCGTACTGCTTTCAATATTAAAATTTTTGCAAAGGTTATAAACTCGTTTCCCAAAGACCTAACTTATTTCGACTCCCAACGGTTATTAGTTTCATGCGTGGGGTGTCTCGCAAGCGAAATCCAAACAAGTAATCACCCTGATACACTACTTCCTAAAGTAGTCGGTCATCGAAACTCCTAAGGTCCTTAGTCAATAATATATAAAAATTTGGTTTATAAAAAAAAAATATCAGGTTTATCGATTTAAAACAAAAATTAGGTTTTATCGATTTCAAATAGAGTCTACGCATCTACTTTCTTATAGAAGACAAGATGCAGGATAGTAGTAGTACGTACGCTCTCATATACCACAAGTCAATGCACGCCGATAGTCAAATCACGCTCGGACATGCCCAAGGTAAGTAATCCCATGATAAAAATCAAACCCACGTGATAGCATGTAATATAAAGGTGTCCCACACCCCTCAGTGAGTCTACGTAAATAACAGTGCTATAGGCTAAGTTTAGCAACCTTTTAGCCCACACAATATTAATCGTAACAAAATTCAATAGACGCCTCATAATTCCTTAGATAGAAAACATACCCTCATTCGCGGGTGGTGGTTGTTGATTCACTTCCTGATGGACGTTATATACACGGCCGTACTGACCCTGCTGCGCGGGTGCTGCTGGAATGGGAGGCAATGCTAGCACCAGAGCTGGAGCTGGAAGAGCAGCTGGTGGAAACACTGGTACCTGTGGCTCCTGTCGAGCATGTTGTTGCTGAGGGAATATGTCTTTCTCAGGACAATCTTGACGTTTATGGCCATACTTGCCACACACGAAACATTTTCCCATAAACTTTTTACCACTTTGCCCCTGTTGACCCCGAACTTGCTGACCATTACCTCCCTTCCCTTGGCCATGATGAGCCTGTCTTTGGCCCTGCTGGCCCTGTTGTCCTTGCCCAATACCTCTATCCTCAAATCGAGAATATCCAGATCGCAAACGCTTAGTATAGTCCCCTGTCTGGGAACCCTGATTACTCTGACGCTGATGACTCTGCCCTGACTGAGTCCCACTAGAACTGCCCCCAGTAGTCTTGCCTTGCAGGCTTGACCCAAACCCCCGCTTGACACCCTGATTATGGAAGCGGTTATCCTGGTAATGGAGCACTGTAGCATTAAGAACATCTGCATACGTACATAGTGAAAGATTCCCCAATAAATGTTAGTGAATCTTATAGTTCAACCCATCAGTGAACATTAGAATTCTCCTCTTCTTAGTGGGTACTTCTGCTGGTACCAAATTTGTTAATCTCGTAAATTCTTCCTCATATTCCGCCACAGTCTTCTCTCCCTGTTTCAAATCAAGTAGTTTCCGCCTCATCTCTGTCTGGATGGCGGAAGGAAAATACTTTCCATCAAACCGTATCCAAAAGTCTTGGATAGTCATTATGTCCCTCTCCTCCATAGTGGTCGTAGCTTCCCACCATTGCAAAGCTGCCCCTACTAGATTAAATGTAGATAGTATTTGACGTTGAACCTCAGTGCATTCGATCATTCTCAAGTGCCGTTGGATATCTTTCTTCCATTGGCTAGCAGTCACAACATCTGATCCTCCCTGAAACTCAGGTGGGTGCGCTTTCTGAAAGGCATCCCTCGCTCGTTCCCATGCAGTAGGAAACACTTTCCCTTGCGCGGGTGGCACAATCGGTACCGGTGCGGGAGCCTGCTGAACAGCAGCTACAGCAGCATTGACTGCCAGAGCAACAATTGCAGCAACTTCGGACACAGTCATCTTACCCTGAGCTGGGGCGGGATGAGGTGCACGTCGAGGAGGCATCTGAAACGACAGAACACTATCAGTATTTGATATCTCAAAATAGCTGAAGATCGTAGGCGTAAATAGAAAAGCAATAATCCTACTCATAGGGCTCTACATCAAAGAATGCTAAGCTGAAGACACAATAAGCCGTACAGATCCTAAAGGATACTAGAACCTGATGCTCTGATACCACTTGTAACACCCCGCCTAATTAAATACCGGGTGGCCAGTCCCATACCAAATTAAAACAGAATATACAGTTGGCTCATTCTTAGCATCACTGTCGAAAACATTTACAACTCACCCAATACTCAATTAAGCTGGTGTTAAAAACTTTCCAAATTTTAATTTAACAAAATCCATTTCCAGTTTAAGAATAACACAACACACTTTATTCTACAACACTGATAACCCAATAAATAACACAAAAGAATTTAAATGCAATTGGAATAAACATTCCCAAATAATATAAATCCATTACAATAATCCTAACAATGTCAAATGTATTAAAAAGACACGAATACAATAGTATTTAACCCCGATAGAAAAGATAACTGAATCCTTTGGGCGATATGCCCTAACTAAGAATACTATGAATCAAAAAGATGATAGGCATCTAAGCAAAACTCCATAGCTCCATAGCTCGTCACAATCAACAAGGTTGGCGTCCCTGCTGCTGGACACCTGATATAGGAGATACAATAGAAAAGAAAATATGAAAGGAAACGGGTCAGAGCCCGAATGTGTAAATGATTTTTAAAACATCAAGTATTTAACAAGTGCAATAAAGAATTTATTATGTACATGTTAGATCCAACTCTCACTTGTTATTCTCACCTCTCAACTAGAGTGCACACTTAACGTTTCCTATTAACTTCCTAGTTAATGGTTCCTCTACCAATTCCATAATATAATTCCATTCCCATATCATAATCCCCGTATGTCCCATACCATACGTCACATTATTATTCATTTACATTTCTCCTTTATATGATCAGTTTCTCATTAACATGAATCATTTCTCATTAATATGAATTAAGCTTTTCAATTCTTTAAGAATAAACATTCATTAACTTAATTCCATTATCTTTCTCTATTCACCGTTATCTACAATTATCACCGTAGATAGATTTAACCATAATAAATATCCATTCGTTCATTTCATCCATTATATATATATTCATATATAATACGGCACCCCGAGTCACAGCTGCGGTGCAATGCATTACTCTGCTATCATGTCCCATCATCGCAGGTCGCCGAATAGGGGACTAAAGCTTCGGTAAGTATTCCTCGAACCACAAACAACAACAAACAAATTTGAGGCGAACATAGTTCTCGTATCCATGGGTCACGCACATACCTACGTACCCACAGTCAGCGGACTTATCAACTCCCCGATAAGTCTTTAATAGACCTATGTTCTCGAGTGACAAATCAAAGATCCCATGGATTCATCAGGATATGACTGCCCTCACGCGCAAACCTCCCACCGATAGCAAGTAAGCTAGGTATGTCATACACATAAATCATCAATCAATCAAACAGGTATTATCATACCTATAATATAATATCAATAAGGTAATATCACTACCCTAAGATATTTCCCACACGTAGCATTATATCTCTTTTAAATTCCACGTATTAAAATATCATATCTTTACTTCATAATTTAATTATCCTCGCATCCTATAACATCTCTCCACTCCCGACGTCGTTAAGGTTCATGCGCGGAGCGTCTCGCAAAGCGAAATCCAAACAAGGAACCCCTCCAATACACTACTACTTAACTTTGTCGATCGAGGAGGTCCGACAACTTCAACTATGCGATCGGGATCACCTCATACCTTCTTTCAACCAAATGTGTTCTAAACTCCCATCTCTATCCAGGAGACATACCACTACGCTCTTGTATTACACTCCGTCCTTTTGAAATCAATAATGAGCTTAAACTCAGTCCTTGATGTTCAAATTGTATCCCTAAGACTACCCTCACTCAATTCACAAGATTCAAATAGGTTTTTCCTCAACATATATTCAGTAAGAAGTCACTAATATCCTACTGGTCCATAACATTATTTCTCCCGTACTACTACGAATTTAGTTCTCCTTTTAATTAAGGTTAAAACCGATAGTTTCAAATCTATTATAAACACATATTCTTTCACTTAGGATTAAACCCTCTTGTAAACTTAAGGATACCCATGTGTTATATTAAATCATACCTACTGGTCCTATCTTTAATCCTCATACATCCCCATTTGGAATTTAACAAATGAATCTAGCAACCGAAATTCGATTCAATATAATTTTCATCATTTTATTCACTTGAATCCAAATCAATGTAATTCAAATCTTATCAAGGGTTTACTGATCTTTTCTAAGTCCCATAATATTCAATTAATAATCACCAAAGATCCACAAAAGGTTTGGGATAAGAATCAACATTTAAAAAGAAACAACTTACATATTCTGGGGAGGTCGATCGATCGAAGGCAGGGGTCGATTGATCGATCCCTCAGGTCCAAGCCTGGTTTTCTGCATTTTCTGCAACTACGGGTTTCACCATTTTTACTCATTCAAACCTTCATATTTACCTCCAAAATGAGTTATAATTATTTCTACATGATATATCAACATATATGAACGATTTCCAATACTCTAAACATCCTAGAATCATCAAGGGATTGGATTAAAATCATGTTTCTCTCCTTATTTCCAGAAAATTATCAACATATTAACTTCAAGAACACTTCCATGGTTTTTCAGATTTTTCTTCAACATATTCATGATCATTTCGTGGATTATTATCATCCTACAATATAAGTTTACTTCCTATATTATTTCAGTTTCTATAAATCCATATAACAACTCCATTATGTCTTCCAAACAAGAAAATCATCTCTTTTCATAATTATTCTAACATGGACAATATACGAACTTAAGTTGCAATTATCAAACACTTGCCTTTACTGAAGGTCTGGTCCTTTGGTGTAGTATATCTCAGTTGGTTGTCCCTTCTCCGGTCAAACTCCGGTGGTGGTTGGTGGTGGTGAACCTTGGTTCTTGTTCTTCTCCTTCCCAAGTAGGCTTTTCCCTTCCCAAGCACCCTTTTTCTCTCTCTAGGAAGATGACTTCTCTACTTTGTGAAGAGGAGATGTATAACCCACATACACTTAATCTACCAATACTTATAATAGGACAAAACCCGAAATCACTATTCACCCCTAGAAAAATGACCAAAATGCCCTTTTGGGTTGTCTATTCATTTCCAAATGACCCGAGACTCAAAATTAACATCCAAATAGACTTTTCTGACTATTTCGAACCTTTCGGACGCAACGACGCAGTCAAAATGACTATAAGGTCTATAGAAAATAAATTTCCTTTTTAATTTAATAAATTAGTCCCGACACGTCCCATACCGCGTCTGACTAAAAATTCAAATTACCGATTTTATATCACACCGTCATATCAATGACATCACATTCATATATTACCTAAATATCTTTAAGTAATATTCAGAATCATCCATTTTAATTTCCACAGTCCGGAAAAAACCCAACTGAATTAATTTATAATAAAATTCAATTAATCCATTAATTTAAAATATAACCCATTTTAAAAGTCATAAAAATTACGAGGTATTACACTTGTACCCCTCGTTATTGGATTGCTGGATCCGAGCATCAAGATGGTAAAGGGATTCATTATACCCAGCCATCCAAAACTCTCCGGGTTGTTTATGAAATTGGTAAGTTAACCTCTCCAGTTGCTCGTGGAGATTTTTCACCAGAAGTTCTTTGTTTTCCAAGGCAGAACTCGGGGTGGATAGTTGTTCGCTGAAGTTCATAATCTTCTTATACATTTCTGCTAAGGCTTGGTTCTTCGCCACCAACTGAAAGGCCTGATTTTCTAAAGCCGCCTGCGTTCTAGCTTCTTCAATAGAGACCTGACCAGCCCTTGCTCGTCCATGAGAAGAAGATCTTTCTCGTCCACGAGTGGATATGGAGGGTCCAGCTCTTTTTAAAGTTTCCAACTTATCTCTTAAGTTGGCATTTTCTACCTCTAAGAAAGAGAAACCTTCATCATTAACAGGGACCAAGGCTCCCGAGGAAGATGCAACAAACTTGAGCTATTTTATTTCCTCTTGCAAGGCAATGTTCTCTTGCTCTAACAAATTGGCAATATGTATGTGTTCTTTAACCTCAAGCTTCAGAACGCTCTCTTTCTTCTCATAAGCAGAGATAAATTTATCATATCCTTTATCAGCACTCAATTGCTGATATTTCCTCTCATATCCCTGATGCAAAAGTGTGGAAGACTCTTTGTACTGCAGCTGGAGTTCCTCGATCATTCCTTGGAGATCTTCAATCATCTCATTATAAGCCATATTGTTAGCAACTGCATGATTGAGCAAACATTTCAGGTATTGGTAAGCTTCAACTACTCGGTCAGAAGCATCTGAACCCAAGATATCAATGATTTGAGCCTCATTTAGGTCCGCATGACCGGATTTGAATTAGTCATTGCATTTCTTCATCAATTCGGTGTCATGAGCTGATAATAGCTCCATTCTGGCCATAAACTAACAAAGCAAAGAGAAATAAAAAGAACCAATAAGGATGCACACAGAGCAAGTCAAAGAAGAGGTCAAGACAAATAACCAAAGTTCGAATTTTTATTTCATCATAAAGGGAAAATACAAAATCTGAGGTTACATAGAATAACAAAATAAACACTCGAGTAACTCTACACATTCTCTTTGTTTCCTACGACTTCCTCAGAAGGTTTTGAGGAAGAGACTGGTTGCTCGGAGGGCAAGATTAGTTGCTCGATAGAAGTACTGGCTGGTTGGGGTTGCTCGGAAAGATGAACAACATGAATAATAAGGACCTGATCTCCAGTCATCATTGAAGATTCGTCTAAAGCAGCTTCATCCTCTTTTTTGCTCCAGGAGAGGGAGGAGGACCATAAATGTGTTGCTGGAACAATTCAGAATTTTCAGTAACTTTCATCTCTTTCAATGAAGCCACCCATCCATCCCTAAAGAATTTGACACCTGCATACTCCATTTGAGAGAACATGGAAGCTAGGCCGTTGTTCCAGCCCTTGTCCCAACCAACGCTGAAAGATTTTTTAACTGCCTTCTTCCTTTTTGCCTTCTCCGAGGAGGTCCTTTCCCTAAGGAGCTCCTCGGCAGCCTTCAACTTCTCCTCCACCTCCAGTTTCTGTCGCTCAACATCTTGAAGTTTAACAACTTCCTCTTCAGCAGACTTGAGCTTAACTTCCAGCTCCTTGTTGCTTTATTCGAAGACTTTGTTGCTCTGCTCAGACTCTATCAATTTCTTCTCCAAATCCTTAGAGGCATTCACAGCTTGATTTCTTTCTAGCTCGATGGACTTGAGTTGCTTCTCCCAAGCAACTTTATCTTCCTCGTACTTTTGATGAGAGTCTTTTAAAGACCGAGTCAGACCAACAAAAGCATCCTCTACACCTCCCTAGGAGCTTGAAGACTTCATTGCTTCATCCTTCTTCAAGATGCTGTTGAAACACGTCACCAGCTGAAAAAAGAAATAACATTAGGTCAATATATGAACATAATATTAGAAAGTGAATGACTCAAACTAACAAAACTTACTGAGGCGATGTGTTGAGAAACAAGGGTAGTAATTATCTCATGAGAAAGGCAGTCCTCAATACCTTGGACTTCTGGGACAGTCCAAGATCTCACCAAACTCACAGCGGAGCTCGGAGCAACAAAAGATGGAATTACACCTTCAACATTTGAAGGTTGAGAGACGGGTTCAGCAGGTCTCTCAGAAGAACTTTTCTTTAACCTCCTCAGAGGAGCAGGAACATTTCCAACTAAATACGTTGTCTTTATTGGTAAAATAACAATAACCTCACTTGGAGGAGAAACAACAACAATCTTGCTCGGGGCCACCGGGGGCTTTCCAACAGCTTTCTTAGCAGCAGCAGGAGGAGGTGCATCAATGATTACCTTCCCTTATTTCGGGACATCTTGTTTGCTTTTCTTTGCCTCCACATTAGTAGAGGCAGATTTATCAAAGAAGGCAGGGGCTCTTCTTCTCTTCATCAAGTTACTGATGGGAACACTTGACTCAGAGGAAGAACCTTCCACACTAGTCTCAGAAGCTGGTACTTGGTCAAGATTAACTACCACTGGACGTGGACGAGCAGTGAAAGACTAAGTATACCTCTTGTATTGCAACAGGCAGATCTAATATGTTCCTCTGCAACAGATTGGTGCAAATCCCAGATAAGTTTCAAATGCTTTAAATTAACGTCAGCTTATTTTGGAGGTTTTCTTTTACTGTCAACTGTAACAAAAAAAACAAATGCCAGTACATATTATCAAACACAAAGAAAATAAGATTTTAAAAAAGTAAAAACACCTATTCCATTGCCATAAGGGGGACACCTGGGACCTTGATATACGTCATCTCCATTTAATAGAGCATGTTGCCAATTTTTCATAACAACACCATGCTCAAAATAATCCCTATTGGCGTCTGGAAGATTGACAAATAAAGCCCTATTCAAAAACCTAGTTTTTAAATAGAATGTGGAATCACTGACAATCCATCTATAGCAGTACATGATCTTTGGAATCCCTAAACGGGTTCTATGGAGTTGATTCAATATATATACTCCATTAACTATCCTCCAGGTATTTGGAGCTATTTTTGCAGGTACAACGTCAAAATATTGATAGAACTCCAAACATAGGGGATTTGGAGGAAAAGAAAAGCCACATTCGGCCACAAAGAGACTTGGGAACCAATGTCCCTCAGCCAAAGAAAAATAATCAGAAGGTTCATAAAGTTCTTCCAAAATAACCCATAAAGGGATTAAAAATCTAGACAACAATTTGTCAAGTGATTCAACAAGGTAAACCATGATTAACAAAGTAAATAAAAGAGAGGGAAGAAAATCTTACAGAAAAAGAGAGATCAGTTGACAACGAACAATGGAAAGAACGAAGGCACAAGATAGAGAGGAAATAAAGAGTTCAGAGATACAGATTTGAAAAGTGAAAGACGACCGGAGTTCTGCCACACTTAAATACTTTGTCTCAGGAATAGAGAAATATAATGATTACAAGGGAAAACGTTTGCGTTTTCGACGGCTAAAAGAATAAAAGGGCAAAAATATCGAAACGATCGTGGAAATTCAAAATATTTATGAAGTTTGATATTGTGCGCTCAAAAAAGGAATTTGGTACAAGGAAAATTTTCCTAAAACCCATGAAGACTAGTAATCCAAGCACTTTTCGAACAAAATGTTCCACACTCTCCCTCAACCTCAGCTGTGAAACATTGAGGGCTTCTATTGATACCAAATTTAAACTGCTGACATGGACCAATCACTTGAAGACACGTGTCAACTTACATGGCAAATACAAATACGCCATACGAGCAACTCATACACTTCGAGGAGCTCAAGTGTGCCGAGAAACTTAGGCGGATCGAGAAACTCAGGGGCCCCGAGAAACTTAAGCGTGCCGAGCAACTTAAGCGGTGCGATCAGCTTAAGCGGTCCGAGCTACTTAGCGTACAGCGCACCCAAATCAAGAGAATCAAAGAGATGACTGCGCATTAAATGTCCATTATTATCGTACAGATGTATTTGTCTACTAAATGACAGCGCATTGTCCTTTCATTTGTACAGCCTCAGGGATATAAATACATTGTAGCCTCCTCATTAGAAGGGGACTCGAAATTTCTTGGTAAGTCCATTATCGAGAACTCCAAGCAAACAGTCAGCAATAACAAAAACAGTGGACGTAGGCCATTCTCACAAGGCTGAACCACTTTAAAAATCTTTTTATCTTATTTATTTTATCCGTGATTGATAAATTAGAGATAATCTAATTTTTTACATCAACATACATGATGATAAAATTTGCCATGGTTTGCATTTTCAAGAATAGGGGATGGGTTAGTCCAATGAGAATTCTCAAATACAAAAAATAGGATACCTTTGCGTCATGACTATTCAAGCATATTAATTCAAATAGACACATTTTATTAAATGTAAAAGAGTATTATGAGTACTGAAATAATACGAATCGGACAATGAAAGTTTTCTTAATCATGTCAAGATAAATAAGTAACTCGTAGAAATCAACAAAAACTTCTTATAAAAAAAGATTAGGAAACACAAAAAGCATACGTGATTTGAATTATGATGTGAGTTTGAATCGTGGTATGATACAATGCAAAAGATTAACATCTAACATAATATCTCTCTTCTCATTATATAAAGCAATATAACATCTAACATAATATCTCTCTTCTCATCATACAAAGCAATACAAAGCAAGTAAGATTCTCATGTCCTATTATTCCTATTTCTTAATATATCTATTCTTGACATATCTATTCGTATTTATCTAATCCTATTTATTAACATATCTATTCCTATATATGACAATGAAATTATATAGAGCTTCTTAAACTCATCATTATCTGAATGATCTGAGTCTGAACAAACAACAACAGTATTACGCATTACAAAACTATTACATATTAGATACACATAAGTTTGGACAACATACTATGATTCTTTATAATATGCATTACAAATGGACCTGAAATTGCAAATAATTCTGAAAGTCAGATCTTCTTACCAAATCAGGGATACTACATAGTTATAGATTAACAAACCACTCTACAAGTTTACAGCAGGACTGCTACTGCAGCTAATGTGATTCAATCACAATACCATAAGTTGGATTATTACACAATAATTAGAGATAGATAGAGATGTACAACGGCCCTAGTCATCGAATCAATAGCAGCACAACTTATATTGGGCCATCCCTGCCTACATACCCATTGGCACAACCTTGTGTATGTATTCAAACTGGTCGTTCCACTAAGAGTATATATAGGTGTTCACATAGTATTTATTTCAATCCACTAACTCTAGAAACGGAGGCGTTGATAACCGTATTAGAATATAAAAAAAGGAAATGAATATTGGATATTGAACTTGTCATACCTTAGCAATATTTCTATGAAAAATTGATACCATGCTGCATAGACAAATAAATGTCATAACAAATGCTCTTTTTTAGTTACTTCAGCAAGTCCACTAAAAAGCAACTATGATGTTTACCTTCATGAAAACTTAGTAGGATCTTGCTAGTTACCAAAATATCATTATTCAATATTTAAGGACTAAGGACGATATAATTAATGATAAAAGGGATATAAAGGACCATTAATCGAATATGATTTTTCACATAATCAATTGAATTTTGCGATAATTCCAGCAATTGCATTTTGCTTCCCAAGTTTCATAACCACCAAGGATCCAACATTGTGTTGTGTCAGCTACAATTAACATTATTTAATAATGGCCATAAGATGTTGGCATTAAGAGAAAACAAAGGTCTTAAGTTTGAATGACAAAAGCATACCCAATACCCCCAAAAAAATACAAAAGCATAAACCAATACAATCAGTTCAATGGTGGAGATTGGACTTAGTCATCAAGAGTATACCTAATTCATTACCTAATGCCCCCATCGAACATCCAATCTTCAAGCATCAAGCGCATCCTAATCCTAATTTCAAAAATACACTGAAAAAATAAAGTTTCAAAATAATAGCACTTCATAACAGATCTAAACAAACACATATACATAATCAATAATCATAAACACACACAAATCGTAATGTTTGCATAATCAATGATCGTAATGTTAGAAATATAGCAAATAAATCACACCTAATTGACAACAGCAAAAAAGTAAAAATTTCAAAACAAATACCTCAAAATATAAATCTAAAAGTAGAGAGAAAGTGTATAGCAGATATATATAGAAACCCACATAAACACGTCTTGATTTAAAAAGGAAAAAATAAATAATAAAAAACAATTAGATCCACAAATATAAACATAAACATGAACATAAATAGATCTTAAACCAAATGAAAAAAATTTGTAAACAAAGACCTCAATTACAAAGCCCTAAATTTATAAAAAAATAATAGCCGAAATCTTTAGATAATAGCCAAAATCATTACAATATGTAAACAATGTAAGCAAACTCAGTTTCTAGAAAATGGGAATAAAAGCATAGAAGAATACATGAGTTTGCAATTAAAGAGGAAAATCGTTGAAACGTCCGAACCCACGAAACCCAACACCTGAGTTTGTAATGAAATAAGCATAAAAACATAAAATGAAAAATATCAAACTGAATTTGTAAAAAAATATAAGCTCTGAAACGTAAAAAAATACAATCTGAGCCAACCTCCAAAATGTACAATCTGAGATAAGAAGGTAATGAAGGGTTTATAATGAATACAATAATACCTGAGAAAATGAATCCGAATACAACCTCTGAAGAATGTATATAAGATCTGAGTTTGTAATGAATAAGACAATACCTGAGCAAAGAAGTCCAAAACCTAAGAATATATATAAGATCTGAGCTTGAAATGAATAAAAGAATACTTGAGAAAAAAAATCCAAAATCGAAGAAATAAAAAACCCACGAAATCTAAAGCCAAGAAACCCCAAATCGAACATTGACAGGTGAGAGGTGAGCAAGTGATCGGGTTCTTAGAGGAGGTCGGGAGTGAAGAAAGAGAGTATAATCAATGAAAGAGAGCGTACGTTTGGGTTCTTTACCGATATGCCCCAATTTTTGAATTAAAATCAAAGTTTGATAAGTAGAAAAGAGGGGAAAACTGAATAATTGAGGGGTAGGTTTGTAAAAAGAAAGTAGATCTGATCTCAACCATTAAAATATGTAAGGAGGTGGCACACATCTGAACCGTTAAAATTTGTAGACAACTCAAAAACTTCCCTATCATTATATATATATATATATATATAGAGAGAGAGAGAGAGAGAGAGAGAGAGAGAGAGAGAGAGAGGGAGAGAGAGACGGTTTCGTATAAGGACTTCTTATGATGTAGACCCCCATACATACAATTTTTTTTAAAAAGTAAAAAAATGATTTTTTTGATAAAACTTCATGAATATAATCTCCACATTGAGAAAATCATCTCCAATTTTTTTCATCAAAAACCCCAATAAAAACCTATTTAGATGAGGTGATACGTCAAAAAATAGTGTAAATATGCATTTTTGATCATTGAAAGTTTGGTCGGCGTTAACCAATTAATTAATTGAATTTTTTGATGAAATTTCATGAATATGATCTTCTCACTATTGAGATCATATGCATGAATTTTTATCAAAAAAATCAATTAAAGTGGCTAAGATGATTGTCAAAATTTTAACGGTCGAAAATGAATATTTATATAATTTTTTTTACATATATCCTCATTTCAAAGGTATTTTTTAATAAATTTTTTGATGAAATTATTTTGGAGATAATCTTCTCATAGTTGAGATCACATTCATGAAGTTTTATAAAAAAATATCATTTTTTACTATTTTAAAAAAATGGTATATATCGGGGTCTGTAATTTGAGACTGATATGACCCGAACACATTAAGGGCCCACCCATTAACTTATAACTTCGTGAAGGTTCGTGTCGTGTTATCGTGTCGTGACTCATTTTTGTCAGGTCTAGTACCATCCCCGACGTAATGTAATATAATATTTTTAACACGAACTCTCAATTTAAAATCTAATAATATAGATAAAAAAAATTGAGATGCCTAAATGTTAAAAAAAAGTCAGGAATACCTTAAATGTGCTAAAGATAGAAGGTCGAACATAGTTGACGTCGAAGCAAGGAATAACAATATTGGTAAGGGTCTTTTCCAACTTCACATCTTCCTTAGCTTGGTGCACCAATTTATCAGAAAGATCAACCATTGTGGTATCAATTTTCTTACCAAGTATCACTTTAACCAGTTCGTGAACATACTCTCCTTTGTATTTAGGTCCTCTAAAAAGTTCATGCCATATTTTTTTAAGGTTTAATAACCAAGACGTTAACTAGATGTTGTCCATGCTGTAAAAATTCATGCTGAAGTAAAGAAATAAGGTTCTAGTCGAGCCAAATAAAATATGGAATAAAATATTGCAATAATTTAGAAAGTTCAAAAGGACCAATTATGCCTACCCCTCGAACTAAATCAACTTTTAAAATGTGCAAAGTTTTCAAACTTGCACATTTTAAAATGTGAGTATGACACCAATTTGCAACGTTGCTTATTATATTAACGAACACAATTATATTGACACATGAATCTTTCATGGCCATTGAGGTTCGGACCGTGTGCATGGCGACTAGATTTTTTAGTGTAGCCTATAAATACATGGTTTAGATCTAAAAAAACATAATTAGATAAATTAAGAGTTTATTATAACTCATTTTTAAGAGTTCTTTCATATTTCAGATTATTGTCATGATATCTATGAATTGCGAGGACATTAAACATGAGTGTTTCGTTTGAATCCACTAAAGCCTAGATCAATTCAGATTTCTAATTAGGGTCAAATAAGAATTCAAATGTAAATTTAGATTCAAGGAGGATTGGATAATTTATTTAAGGGATTTGTCTTTATAGGATGTCGGGTGAGAGTTATCCAAATTTAGTTTATAAAACATATGTTTTCATGTTGAATGAGAGAGTACATATATCTAAGGTTTTTTTCATGCGTAGATTCACTTTACCACTAGAACTTTCAACTTTCAAAATGGTTTATTAGATTTAAGATAACGAGATTATGTTTGGAGTGCTCTGTATAAATAGACTTTTAAAAGTTTATTAGATAATTTCCTTGACATATATACTTATTCAAATTCTAGCACGTGTGCATGCGGAAGACCAATATAAACACACACACATTTAACCATATATATATATATATATATATATATATATATATACACAAATGTTTTAAAAATATAACCAATGCAATTTTCAAAATAGTTAAACAAAATAAAATACAAGATTTTGGAAGCAAACATCACAATTTCAATTGGTTTAAAAAAATTGTATTTTGTACAAATAACATATTGTGAGATACAAATATATGTTTTCTCTATTAAACAAGAAAAATGCAATTGCATAATAACCTAAAAAATTCAGTACTTATAATTTTACAAATACCAACATTAGAACATGTGTGTCATCGATTTTTTTAACATATTATAAACAACACCATTATTATTTTAGGAACGCCTAAAGGAGTTTTATATGGAACCAATGCAATTTTTGAAAAAATTAAACACAATAAACTACAAGGATTATGTTTGCAAACATCACATTATAATTGAGTTTTTTTTTTTGTGTGTAAAATCACAATATGTACAATTAACGAACTGTGAAATACAAATATATTTTTTCTCCTTTGAACATGAAAACTGCAATTACTCATTATCTTAAAAGATACACAAATTAAAATTTTATAAAAATGAATCTTAGATCATTTTTGTCATGGGCTTTTAAACTGGTTATAAACGATAATAACGTTATTATTTTTTGGACCTTTTATATCGAATTCATTCGTAATGGTATGAACTTCAAATCGATGGACTTAATCCAAGCTAATAGTTTTTGTCTTTTCCGTTATAGAAACAATGAAACGATAAGTTAACCAAATTGTTATCGGGTTATTGTCAACAATACCACCGTTGATAAGGTCGAATTTTCGGTGACCTAAACCTTCAAACCAATGAGCGGGAAGGTAAGTTGGTGTTGCAGAGGTTCCGATTCACACATCTTCTAGTGATGCATTAAACTCATCATCGTCTTCTTTTTCCTATATGTAAATACGATAGAAATTTCATATAAATTATAAGGAGCAGTTCTATTTGTACATAGAATTCGTAAAGAATCATATGTGTGTAATGTCTGTATTGAACTCCTTCCCACATCAATTCACTCACCTAACTACCCAAAATAACTCTCTTAATTGTAATTCAACCCCAAACCATGATCCCATAACCAATGAAGATCTACCATCATCATCTCCATCTCACTTAATATTGTCCCCAAAAGTCAATCAAAAACCTTCAATTTTATCGCAACTCATCGTATCATCAATAAAAAAAAAATCACTACCAATACCAATACCATCATATCTATACAAAATCAAATCCTCCTCTAAAGCAATACACCACATACTCATGTAATACCCTGTATTTTCTGATATATATTTATTATTTTTTAATTGTAAGAAGAAACTAATAAATATGAATTAACTATTAGTTGAAATATTTGTAATAACAATTGCGAATTTAGATGATTATTAAATTGGCATATTCTATGATTTATTTATGTCACATGATGTACGTATTAAAAGTCGTATTTAATTATGTTGGACTACATGCGGTTACACATAAAATAATTAATTGGTTGTTTTATTTTACGTTGTGAGATCTTAATGCGATATATGAGGTATAATGAGTTAGAGCGGACTCTAAAGTGATACGGAGATCCGATTACATGTCTTATCATCTTAAGTTGGCCCTGAGCATAGGTATATCTTTAGACTAAGTTTTGGCTATTCTTCATAGTATCTTACATCTACACAGTGACCCAAAATAAGACTAATATAGAGGTAAGGAAATAGAATTACGCCTAATTAATTAATCATTTATCTTCATAAAAGCAAACCATACAAATCATATTATTGTGGAAGAATTAGAGAAGGCTTTAAGATGAGAAAGTACAAGTGATTCAAGTAAGAATTCACCTTTTTCGAAGTAAGGAACTAAATCTCGTCCAATACACTTTCAAATCTTTAACTTGATTATGATCATCATTTCCTATATTAATCTGACATTATAACACATTTTTAGATCCTCATCTAATTATTCTTAATAATGTTTATAAATATGAGTTAGTTACGATTGTAATTAATTTGCCTATACATTAGTGGCTTGTACCTTGACTGTGAAACCATGAATTATAATGGTTTTGATGATTAAATTAGGAATAGAATTCTTGTTTTAGGGTTTACTTTTAATATTAAGTAGAATCCCCAGGTTAATTTAAAGAATCAAATCTGAAATTGTAGAGAAACTAAACTTATTACATGTTAATGACAACATAGGTTTACATATGTGAACTTTAATTAATGATGTGAGCTGTAATTGTTGTTCTAAATCTGAAATTAGTGTTAGAAATAGTTTAGGATAAAAATTCATACATAATTTGGAATATAATGATGTTTGGGATGTTGCAGTATGGAACTCGTTAAAGGAGGCTTAGGCTCGAAATCATGTTTTTGAGGACGAAGGAGAGGAATAGTGTCATTTGCGACCGAACAAGATTGTAGGTTGATTCGAACGCAATTGGTGCTTTGGTTTGAAAGAGGCTGTTGTTTCATTCAAATGAGGCTCTTATTTTCGTTCGAATGACTTGGGCGACAATAAACTTGAGAAATCTCAATGTGATGTATAATGAAGTGAATTGTTTTCTAGTTAAATATACATTAAATATTTTATGTTAATGGAAAAAGTTATCATTTTGAAGATGTTTTGCATGTGAAATAATGATCTTGGTTAGAACTGAAAAAAGAATTTTAAATATTCAATAATCATAAAAGAAGAAGTAACTAGTGTTGCAAAAGTAGGATTTGGGTATCATCGCCTTTAAAATGAAAATATTTCTACGAATATTGTCAATTAGAGAAACCCACCATGGGAAAAGAATTCAATAAACCATGTCTCGAAGATTTAGATATATGGAAAATTGGATAATAAAAGGAGTATGAGACTATAGGATTTTCGTCAGAATCGCTTATGAGGAAACATAACGTGGTAGTTGAATATTTAATAAAGAAAAGAAAGGCCCTATAGTAGAAACTTGATCTTAAGAGGAATGAAGTAGGAAGTAGGATATGGGAAGGATACGATATTTGGGAGGAAAAGTGGATTTCCAATGTAAGAACTTCCAAACCAACATAATGTTCCGCAATGTAATATGTATAATCTTATAGACACCAAACACGTGAAGTTGAAAATAAAACAGCTTAAGGAGCTCTTTATAACTTTGTTGTGTTGCCTTATGGACTTCTTATTGATAAAAAAAATCTCACACAAACATTTCTCCCATTAAATTAAAAGAGAGTTGAAAGTTGAAGGTTTAAGTTCAAGTGTCTACTTTGGAAGGAGAGGAACGCAAGATGTTTCGAAGACATTGAGACTATGCCTTTTAGACTTCATTATTCCCTTTTTAGCACTCTTCCTTGTTGGTACAATGGGAGACTTGCTGTTTCTACTTGGAATTTTCTTGAGTTCATTGAGGAGATTTACTCTTCTTTGAAATCTTTGGTGGCCCCGACTTGTGGAGCAATTTTTTTTCTTTCTTTTTCTTCTCTGCAGGTTGCCTGCTTTGTATAGATCCTGTATACGGGTTCCATTTTTTATGTTTGAAATTAGTAAAATCTCTAGCACTATTGGTCACTTTTATATTATGACAATTCAGTAAATAAAGATTCTTTTTTGTAACATCTTTTTGATGTTTTAAAATAGGCAATCTCAATTGATACATCGACTTGGAATATATAGGAACTTAGAATATTCTTAACGGATGAAATTATTACAAAAATACTTTGTATTCATTGGCTTATGTTAATGAAATGACACTCATATGTGATCTCCGGAGAAAACAAGCAATTTCTCAATCAAGTCTACATATTATTGGCTATATAATTATATAAATATACTTGTTTTTGCCACATATTCAATGGCAAAGAATTCAGCAATTACCTTGTAATCGAGAAGCTAAGTCTTTAGTTTGATTTATATGCCATAACGCTTTTCCTACAACAAATATTATTTTTCGAAGACATAGTTTAAGTCATTTTTGGTTTCGATTTTCAAATCTTAATAGGGTTTCTATGCTTACTATTTACCAAGATATTTTGTATTTTTTAATTTTTCCCTAAATATTTCATTTTTATTTTTTTACCAAAAAAAATGAATATACTCGATTCTCTTCAATTCAATGAGTATTTGTATTCATCAATGTTAGCTATACAAGTGTAAGACTCGTGTTTGATGTTTGATGTTCGTGTTACTCATGTTTGATATTTTCTAGATTACTTTAGTTTGTATATATAAATAGAGAGACATGCTATGAATTGTTTTTTTGTCTGAAGTGTTTTGTCTCTCTACTATATTGCTACTTCTTCTCAGTTCTATCCATGTGGTGGATGGGCATTCATGGCAAATGAATATATGGTTAAATGTGTGATTATAGGGCCTGGGAGCCTTATAAATTAATTGAGCACGTTATAGACCAGGGTCCTAGACAGACGGATCTCAGCGATCGACAATGCTATATAGTAGTGTATAGGGAGGGTTCCTTGTTTGAATTTCGCTTGTGGGAAATCACATGCATGTAAGTAGCAAATGTTGGGAGCGGAGAGATGTTAGACCCCATGACATTTTTCGGTTATTTTTATCAGTACAATTTAACAGGCTAACTTATTGGGATTTTGTGTGTCCCTTAGGCAATATGGGACTTTAGCTGGCGATGGACAAAAGTTGGAATTTACATAGTTATGGCACACATTTATTTTATTTCCATTTTCTTTTAATCTTGGGACGATGGATCTTAATAACTAACTAAGCCGTACAGTAGTGTATAGGGAGGGTTCCTTGTTGGATTTCGCTTGCAAGACGTCTCATGCATGAAATTGGCAAAAGTCGAAAGTTGAAAGAAGTCAGATAAAAAGATCATTATAGAGTGGAAGTGGGAGCATATCACGATGGACTTTGTCACAGTCTTACCATCGTTTGAGCATGGTCACAATGCAATATGGGTTCTAGTGGATGGACACACGAAATCTGCACGCTTTTCTCCGATTAAGGTCACGTATAGTATGTCTAAGTTGGCGAAGTTGTATGTGGAGGTCGGCCATGATGAGGCCGATATTCGTCACCTCCCTTTCGTGAACCAGCTATACTCCTTGGCCTAGATAGACTCTGCCTCGGATCATTAACTGGGGCAAGCCTTTCAAAGGCCGACCATTTACTTAAGCGATCAAAAGCTGACCCTCTTTGTTGTGCATCACCATCTCGTCTTTCACACTGACCTCGGCTCTGCTGTATAGGACGTACAGTATTGTTTGAGACCTCATATGGCTCCCAACATTCTGTCGGAGCATCCTCTGCCTCAATGTCATCGCACTAATCCTCGGGGTAAGGGTTTCCTTACCTCCCCAGGCGTAAATGCCTAGGGTCAACAACATCCCTCCCCGTTGAGGTTTAGGTTGGTCTTTTTGTGGTTCCTGGGGTGGTCCCCTGGCCTCAGGATGTGGTTGATCAGCTGCTAAAGTAATCATCTCAGGTGAGGCCCCAGGTGGTCTCATTATGTTTTGTCTTAGTTGGGCAAACTGCTCTTGCATCACTTGCTGAGTTGCAGCCAAGGACTTTAAGGCTGCTGCCACCCCAGCCATCTCGGACTAGGGTGGTACCGAGCTAGAACTAAGTCCTCCAACACCAGATAGTGGAGGAGCTGGTGGTAACTCCGGTGCCATATGATGAGACTAGAGAGCTTGCAATTAAAATATTGGAGAGCTTGATACCTTAAAGGACCTCTTTCAATGGTGACATAGCGTCACACGAAGGGTGAGGCCTGGTTCACCACCACTGTCTCTGCTGAGGTTAAGCTGTAAAAAAGGAAGAGACGAATCTTCTCGTTCCCACAAACGGTGATAAAATAATGATACTATAAATAGCACCACCAGGTAAGGTGTTGTCGAGCTCAAGCTAGTGATAACAATAGCAGCACAAGAGTGAATATATAGTAGAATGAGGTGAGGAAAAGAGGATGAACACTAGTATATAACTGGTTCAGCCAATCTGGCCTACATCCATTGTGAGTGTGTGAGTAATATCACTAGATGAAGTCACCAATGTCCATAGATACAACCTCTTAAGATTTCTCTCTCTACTGTTTAAACCAACAGAGTTTCATCAAGGGTTGCAATTATGGATCCCTTTACAAGGTAGAGGATGACCTCTATATATAGTGCTTAAGGGGTGTAATGTACCCCCCAATCATGCAATAAGCATATGCATGAGGATCGAACAAGTATAAGAATGACACCTGGCTGATCTTATGTAGATAATGATGACCTCAATATTCCTTCACATGATGGGAATGATTCTATTATAACTGATTTTTCCACGCATTCTAAACCTTGCATGTGCTTGTAAATGCTCGGCCCTGTGTCCTTGACTGATGTAACCTCGGCCTGGATGAGTACGAGGTTGATGAAGTCCAACAGTGTTGCTTTATCTTGTTAATGTCCATGATGGCCTCGTCCAGGGGGGCTGGCCGAGGTTAGGTATGAGGTAGTTTTAACTTTGACTGAGGCAGATAATGATGTTGGCAGCTACTTGAGCCCATGAGACTCTTCTAACCTTGGCTGATGGCCAGCCAAGGTTGGTGTATGCGGTAGCTATAATGTCGACTGAGACAGATGATGATATTAGCAGCTACTTGAGACCATGAGACTCTACTGACCTCGACTGATGGCCAATCGAGGTTGGTGTAGGAGGGGACGACGTTATAAAAGATGACCTTATTGATGGTTGTCATGAGCTTCTTATAAACTTGGCTATGAGACTGGCCGATGTTAGTCATTCTGAGTAAGAGGGTGCACTTTGTGCATACCAATCACCCCTAGAACTTAGTCTTCTATGTAAATAGATGATTGAGGGGTATGTGTGTTAGGCTTAGGCTGAGTCTCTTTGGGTGTCAACATTTTCTTGACACATATCAATTACTAAAGTGAAACGTGTTCCCTAAGGTGAGATGATTCTGACTTGTCCTTTGGGTTCCCTAGGGTAATAATGGGCCATTAGGAATCGCGCCCCATCATTGGATAGGTTTAAAAACCCTATTCTCTCTCACTCTCTTTCTTCTTCCTATTTTCTCCCTCCTAGACATTCTGCAACTTCCTTTCTCTCTTCAAGACTTCCATTGTTGTTGTGGTCCAAGGTCTCTTTCGCTTCATAGCCTCTTCTTCTCTCACTCACGACTAGCCAAATATATTTTTCGACCTCTTTTTTCCATTTCCAATCGTTGTTTTGTATTTCTGACTTTTCGACAAAGTTTTGCTTTTTTGACGAAGCTTTGCACCACTTTCCAGTGGTTATTAGGTTAGTCTTATAGCGATTAGGTGGTTTTGGGATAGTTATAGGTACCTCTGAGGTTGTTTTAACCACAAAACACCCCTTTTTGGGTTTACCGCTGACTCTCCGATCGTCTTCTCCGGCGACCTAGTTCTTGGGGGTTTTTGACATTCTTGGCGAAAACCTTTCAGATTCTTAGTTTGATCTTTTAGTTTAGATTAAATAAGTTTTTTACCTGTTTGCAATTTTGAGTCAAGTGTAGTGTCGTCTCATATATGCTCAGACCCTTGTACCAACTTATAGAAGAGTTCCCCTCTCTTCGTGAGAAGACCTTTGAGAAAATTAAGCAAAATAGAGATAGACCAAGAGGAAGCTCATAGGGCTGAGGCCTTTCCTCTCAGACCCATCTTTCCTCCACCCCTGAAGGTTATATACCCTGAGTCAGCTAATCCTACCGAGCCTGCAGAGGTTCCTGAGGATCTTGCACCAATGTTTGAGTCTGAGTCATGTTCTTCACACCCCATGTCCACCTCTGAAGTAGGAGAACCTGTAGACTCTTTTTAAGAGGCTATGGACTATTCTCCTAAACAGGGTGATGTTCCTGAGGAAGTTGAGGTTTCAAGTCATGCCTCATCTCACTAGGGTGCTAGCACTTCACATAGATCTTATGATGTTGAAATCTTATGGCCAATTGTGGAATTTCCACCTCCTATTGAGGCCATTCCCTTGTCAGCTGCCACTATGGTCGAATTTACTCAGAGGTTTCCTGGTTGTGCTCCAACACCTGTCGGGCTGATGTTGCTGGGGACGATGATAATGGTGATGAGAGTGATCTTGATACATATGAGGCGGCCAAGTATGAGAGTACCGTCAGTGAGTACAAACTTCATACTTTTAGGCACCTCTATTCCATAAATTCTTCCATCATCCTTAGGAAACCTCCTTTGATGGTCGAGACGGAGAGATCTACGTTTATGAGCAGATGTTCAAATTAGGCTTTCATTTTCCTATCCACCCATCCATCAAAGCCATACTCTCCCATATAAATCTTGCCCCTTCGCAACTATCCCCTAATGCCTGGAGGGTTATGATTGGGGCAATCGTCCTTTGAAGGGTTATCCACCACTCACACCTTCCAGTTAAGATTTTCAATGGGTGTTATGTTCCATACTCTACCAAAAACCACCCTAGATATTACCACTTCTTAGCTAGGAAATCAGAGAAGAAAATTCTCCTGGTTACCCAAACCTCGAATCATAATTGGAAACCTCAGTATTTCTTTATTTTCGAGGAATGGGAATTTAGTCCAAATGAGGCCTCTGGAACGTCGATTCCAAGGACCCCTATGAGATGGGGGAAGGTCTCCCTTCCTGCCAAAGCCGACCCTGGACTTAGCCAGGACAATTATAAAAATGTTGAAGACCTTCGCAGCCAGGGCGAGAAGGGTCGGCTGGTTAAATATGAACATCTGATGACCCCCTACTACCTATCTCAAACAGGTTTAGGGGGCTGTCCCTTAGAAGATCTTCGTAAGTCTTACTTTTTCTTATGTTTTATACTTCTTATGTTTCATACCTCTGAGTGGCTAACTCAGAGACTTGTCTTTTGCAGAGCGCCCATCAGGCATATCAAACGACCTTTGGGAAATGTATGCTCCTGGTCTTGTAAAGCTGATAGAGAAAAAGGGTGGCAAAAATGTACCCCCACCTGCCAGTAAGAAGAATGTCGTCCCTTCCAAGGTTGACGCTAATAAAAAAAGGAAGTCCACTGCTGACCCAGAGCATACTAGGTAGATTAAGGATGAGGCCAGGGATCGTACTATCCCCATCTCTACAGACTATGCCCTAAATGCTCGTCTTTCTCAGCTTAAGATTAGTGATAGCTTGATCGGCCATAGTCTGAAGGTTGTCGATGCTATCGGCAAAATAATGATTGAAGAGGACAAACATTTCTTACGTGCATTGGATGTCCCGTTATTGGCTGAGTTTTCTCTCTATAAGTCCATTTAGGTACTAGTTTTTGCTCATTTGATCATTTGCTCTTCACAAGTGTAACCTCGGATTTTTAGAGATTGTAGCTCATATATTATTACATCTGACCTTATTTTGCAGGGTGTCTTATCTTTCCATTGCTTTGTTGATTGGACTCTGAAGAAGCTTCCCCTTATAGAGAAGGGTCAGGAAGCTAAGAAGGTTTAAGTCTCTTTGAATGGAGAGGTTGAAAAGGTAAAGGGAGTTGTCAAGCACGGGGACAACGACATATCTAAGATCAATAAGGACCATGACGTAGCTCTGAAGGCTAAGGATGATGCCCTTCAGTCTAAGGTTGATGTTGCAGTCAAGGTTGCTTTAGAAGATGCTGTTGAGAAGACCATCGAAGACTACGAGGTCTCTGATGAATTTATAAGCTTTGGTTTTGAATACCTTGAAAGAGGTATCAAAGCAACTAGAAAATGGGTAGCTACAAAGGAGAAAGAGTATGGGAGCTTGACTACTTCAGACTTTGTGGGTTTTAGCTTTGGAGATCCCCGATTCGCTCAGGTCTTGTAAGAAGTTGAGGAGGCTGATGCTGCTCCAGCCGAGACTGCTCCCCTATAGGTCACTGAGACTGAAGATGCTACCCATCATGATGATGGAGCTGAGGTAACAAATGTCGACCATGATGAAATGACGACATCTGCAGAGATATAGGCCCTTCTCTTGTGAAGCTTTTAAAAGTTATAATTTTGGTTTCTCTTTTTTTTCTCACCTCTTAAATTTTGTGAACTTCTGATGGTCTCTTAATGCTATTGACTTGTAACTATGAATCTTTTTAATGATAATCAGTACTCCAATCTTCTTCAGAGTCTATTACTTCATACGATGTTATGCTTAAATGTCTTACCCTCATAAATTTTCATCAAACTAATGACGTTTAAGGTCTGAGGTCACCACATAATGATGTTTACCCTCATAAATTTTCACCAAACTAATGATGTTTACCCTCATAAATTTTTACCAAACTACTGATGTTTAAGGTCTGAGGTCACCATATAATGATGCTTCACCCTCATAAATTTTCACCAATACTAATGATGTTTAAGATCTGAGGTCACCGCATAATGATGTTTACCCTCATAAATGTTTGCCAAACTAATGATGTTTAAGGTCCGAGGTCACCACATAATGATGTTTACCCTCATAAATTTTCACCAAATTAATGATGTTTAAGGTCTGAGTTCACCATATAATGATGTTTACCTCAAATTTTCACCAAATTAATGATTTTTAAGGTCTGAGGTCACCATATTTTGATGTTTCACCTCAAATTTCCACCAATACTAATGATGTTTAAGGTCCGAGGTCACTATATAATGATGTTTACCCTCATCATATTTTCACCAAATTAATGATGTTTAAGGTCCGAGGTCACCATATTATGATGTTTCACCTCAAATTTTCACCAAATTAATGATGTTTAAGGTATGAGGTCACCACATAATGATGTTTACCCTCATAAATTTTCACCAAACTAATGATGTTTAAGGTCCTAGGTCACCACATAATGATGTTTACCCTCATAGATTTTCACCAAATTAATGATGTTTAAGGTCTGAGGTCACCATATAATGATGTTTACCCTCATAAATTTTCACCAAATTAATGATGTTTAAGGTCCGAGGTCACCATATTATGATATTTCACCTCAATTTTTCACCAAATTAATGATGTTTAAGGTCTGAGGTCACCATATTATGATGTTTCACCTCAAATTTTCACCAATACTAATGATGTTTAAGGACAATGTAACAGTATTAACACAACATTGCTATCTTTTCATTGACATCCTTTGTATAAAATGGTACATGCATTACACAAAGAAAGAACTGTAACATCGTAAGTAATATTTCTTCAAATGATTGGCGTTCCAAGGATTAGAGAAAGATTCTCCTTCAATATTTTCTAGCCGGTAGGTACCACGCACAACCTCATCAACTACTCTATAAGGACCGTGCCAATTTGGATGGAGCTTATTTGATTTTTGCCACGTCTTCTTTAGGACTAGGTCTCCCATTGATATAGGCCTTGACTTCACCCTTTTATTGTAGCATTTTGTAGTTCGATGCTGGTATGCTGCCTGTCTTATCTCTGTATCCTCTTTTCTTTCCTTGATCAAATCGAGATCAAGTCTTCAATCTTCCCTATTCCTCTGAGGGTCATATGTTTGCACTCTATGAGTGGGAAGTCCTACCTCTGTAGGGATGACAACTTCTGAGCCATAGGCTAACATAAATGGAGTCTCTCCCTTTGGTGTCCTCATTGTTGTCCTGTAGGCCCATAACACGGCATATACCTCCTATGTCCATCTCCCTTTGGCCTCTTCCAACCTATTTTTTTATCCCATTAAGGATTGTTTGGTTCGTGACCTTGGTCTGCCCATTTGCCTGGGGTCAGCGAGGAGAAGAGAAGAACTGTTTGATCCCTACTCTTTCGCAGTATTTTCTAAGGAAACATTCTTGAACTAGGTTCCATTGTCTGAGATGATGGTGTTTGGAAGACCATATCTGCATATGATGTTCTTCCAGATGAACTGGAAGGTCTTCTGCTCAGTGATTGTGATCATTGGCTCAACCTTTACCCATTTGGAGAAGTAATCAGTTGCCACTATTATGAATCGATAGTTATTTGTAGCTCTTGGCAAGGGTCCTACCAAGTCAATGCCCCATACTGCAAATGGCTAAGGGGAGCTGATAGAAGTAAGATCTTGGTGTGGCTGATGAGGTATGGTAGAGAATCTCTGACACTTATCACACTTCTTCACATAAGTAACTTCATCTTTGGACAAGGTTGGCCACTAGTACCCCTAAGTGATTATTCTCTTAGACAATGACCTTCCTCCTATGTGATTGGAACAAGATCCCTCATTCACATCTTATAAGATGTGTGGAGCCTCTAAAAGGTGGACACATCTGGGAGTGGGAGTAGGAACCCCTTATTATACAACACATCTCCTTTAATTGAGAATTTAGTAGCTATGAACCTTAACTTTCTCCTTTATGACTTCGACTCTAGTAGGTCTCCCTCTCTGATGTATCTGATAAGAGGATCCATACATGAGGCTCCCATATTCAAATTGAGGCAAAGTCTAGAAACCTCTTCTTCTTCAATGGTTGGCTTGAGCAGAATCTCAATGGGTACTGTTCTTATTATGTTTGTCCTTATTGCTAAGGCCAACCTCATGAGTGCATTTGTTCGGCTGTTGTCTAGCTGAGGTATCCTCTTTATCTTTACTTCCTTGAAGCTTTCTAGCATAATTCTCACCCTCTTCAGGTATTTGGCCATCCTTTCATCTTTGTCCTCATACACTCCCAGGATTTAGTTGACGACCAGCCTTGAGTCACTGTGGACTAGGAGTTGGCCGACACTAAGAGATTTTGCCAAGGAAAGTACTACTATTACTGCCTCATACTCTGACTCATTGTTCGAAGCTTTTAGGTTGAACCTCAATGCATATTCAATATCAGTACCATATGATGCTGACACTATTAGCCCTGCTCCAATTCCGCTTTTACAGGATGACCCATCAATGAAGAGGTTCCAAACATCTTCATTTGAATAGAAGTTTCCCTATGATAGGGTCCTTTGCTTGAAGAGGTACTTGTCTTCCTCATTCTCAACTATCTTTTTCTGGATTTTCTTAGCTCAACCTCGTCTGGATCTTGGAAGACATTTCTATTTGGTTTATGTGCAACCTCTTGACTAATCTTAACCTCGGCCTCTTCCCAGGTAAACTCGGCTACAAAGTTTGCGATTGCCTAACCCTTGATGGCAACCCTGGGTTGATAAACAATGTCATATTACCCCAGCTCGATATCCCATGTCATCAGCCTTCCTAACTTCTCAGGCTTATGGAGGACCTGTCTGAGTGGGGAATCAATGAGGATAACTATAGAGTAGGCCTGGAAGTATAGCTTCATTTTACTAGATGCATGTATCAAAGCATAGGCTAATTTTTCAATCCGAGGGTACTTATATTCAGACCCTTGGAGAGCTTTACTATTAAAGTACACTGGCCTTTGTACTCCATCATCTTTTCTTACTATTGCAGAACTAATGGCTGACTCTGAGACAGCTATATATACATACAACTTCTTACCCAGGATTGGCCGAGATAGGAGTAGAGGGGATCCGAGGTAGGACTTGATCTCCTTAAAATATTTGTCACATTCATCATCCCATTCGAAGGCCTTTTTAAGAACTTTAAAAAAAGGAAGACACTTATCTGTAGCTCTTGAGACAAACCTGTTAAGTTCTGCAACTCGTTCGGTTAGCCTCTGAATGTCTTTAATGGTCCTGGGTGTCTTCATTTCTAAGTTCTTTTAAGATCGGCCACATGAGTGTCGGCCTTCAGACTTTTCATCAGCATGCCGTCCATATACACTTCCATGGACTTACCTATCTGATCCTTGAACATCTTATTAATAAGACGTTGGTAAGTATCCCCTTCATTCTTTAGGCCGAGGGGCATGCCCTTGTAGCAATAGGTCCCCTTACCTGTAATGAAGGTTGTCTTCTCTGAGTTTCCTGAGTCTATGAAGATCTGATTGTACCCTGAATATGCATCTATGAAGCTCATGAGCTCATGTCCTGCTGTGGCATCCACCATCTGATCTATACGAGGTAGGGGAAACTATCTTTCGGGTAAGACTTGTTTTAATTAGTGAAATCTACACACATTCTCCATTTCCCATTAGCTTTGGGCCCAATGACAACGTTAGACAACCACTCTGGGTATATGACCTCTCCGATAAACTTGGCCTCTTCAAGCTTTCTAACCTCGTCTCTAATGATATCATACTTTTCCCTTGAGTATACTCTTCTTCTCTGCTTTATGGGTTTGACATCTTCAGTAACATTGAGTTTATGGCAAATAATCTCAGGATCAATACCTGGCATGTCTGCATGGCTCCTGGAAAAAACATTTTCTCTCTTCCTTAGAAGCTTCACTAGTTCCTCCTTGATTTCGGGTCTTAGGGATTTACCGATTTGAATGGTTTTTTTTGGCTTGTCCTCATTTAGGACGATGGATTCTACCTCTTCTGTAGCCTCTCTCTTCTTTAGCGTTGTTTCATCTCTAGGCTTAAGCGTGTCGATGTTATACATGGTTATTTCCCTCTTATGATCCTCTCTCTCTTCCACAGAGTTGAAGTAGCATTCACGTGCTGATTTTTGGTAACCTTGCACTTCCCCTACTCTATAGGGAGTCAGGAATTTAAGCATTTGGTGGACCATTGAAGGCACGACCTCAAATTCCTTGAGGTCTACTCATCCTATGACGAGGTTGTAACCTGAGAAGACGTTTTCATCCATTGTAAAGAAATTAATTTTTCTGGTTAACCTCTTAGTCCATTCATCTCCCATTCTAAGATCCATCTCATACATGCCCAATAGATGAACCTTTTCACCGCTGAAGCCAATCAAGGGGTAATGATAAGGGACAAGCCCAACTTTGCTGAGGCCTAGGCTCTTAAAATAGGGCCAAAACATAATGTCTGTTGAACTTCCCCCCATCAACGAGGATCCTCTTAACTTCACACCCATGAACCCTTGTGGTGATTACCAAAGGGTCATCGTGAGGAGCTAAGATACCTTTGAAATCAATTCGTGAGAATCCAACTACGAGGGTGTTTATATCTACCTTCTTTCTCTTCTCGTGTTTAACCTCTGTAGAGGCCAAGTTCACAACCTCGTCCTTAGCCACTGCTTTGACCTCTGCCACATGGGCCTTACGATCAGCTATCTCTGAGACTCCCCCTGCTAGTCCTCCACATATGGTGTTCACACAAAAAAAATCATACCAACCCTCTTCACTGGGGCATTGTTGCCTTTTGGTGGGAGGTCAGGTTCATCGTCATCATCATCTGAGTCATCATCTCTTCTGGAAGGGACAACTTCCTGACATTTATCATTTTTTTTCTTTTGGGGGTTGTCTCTTACCCCCTTAGAAGCTCTACCATCCACATAATTTTTGAGCTTTCCATATTTCAACATCTTCTGAATTTCGTCCTTCAGGGTGAAACACTTGTCAGTTAGATGACCGTGATCTTGGTGGAACTCGCACCATAGGTTCTTGTTCCTCTTATGCGGAGGGGCCTTCAGCTTCTCTGGTCATCTCAGGGATCTATCATTTTTTATTTGGTTGAGAATGTGTTCGTAGCTCATAGTTAGAGGAGTATAGTTTGCAAACTTTTCATCTGCAGCCCTCTTCTTTCCATCCTTCTTCCTTCAAAATTTCCCACTGCTACTTCCATTCTCATCCTCATACTTTGCAGCCATTGCTTCTTCTACATTCATGACCTTTCCATCTGTTGCTAATAGCTCGGCCATAGACTTAGGAGGGTCTTCAGCAAGCTTTCAGAGTAGCTTTCCCTTTTGAAGTCCTCCGATGAGGGTTGTTATCGCTATATTCTCTTCATAATCTTTAACCTCTAACTTTTCCTTATTGAATCTTGCAATGTAGTCTCTGAGGCTTTTATTTTTGCCTTGCTTAACATAGAGTAGATGGGTTGTCTTCTTCTGGGATCTTACCCCAAAACAAAAGTTGTGTATAAATCGCTCAACCAAGCCCTTAAAGTTCTCAACATAATTTTTGGGGAGAGAGGTGAACCAAATATGTGCAGCTCCCGTAAATGTTTTCCGCAGACTGATACATCTCAATATGATGCACTGGGTTAGTACTTACATCGTACTTAGGAGACACCATTGGTGGTTTAAATTTAGCAGGGGTAGGGAAGTTGGCAATCCTTGCCACAAATAGGGAGCCCTCTGAGAATCCCCTTTGCAGGGGGTCTAGGCTTTTTATGAGGTTACATATCTTCTCTTCTAACCTTTGGGTGGAATCATTCCATGGTTTGGCAACGTCGTCCTGGCCGAGGTTGTCCCCAGCCACCTCCAAGGGGTGGACTGAGGGTTCCTCAGTTGCTCCACAACGTTAGTTATTCACCTCCCCCTGACCACAGTCTCAGCTATGTGGGGATCATCCATGACGAGGACGATTTTCGTTACCTCCCCTTCGTGAACCAGCTATGCTCCTTGACCTGGATAGCCTCTGCCTTAGATTATTAACTGGGTCAAGCCTTTTAAAGGCTGACCCTTTGCTTAAGCGATCAAAAGTTGACCCTCTTTGTTGTGCATCACCATCTCGTCTTTCACACTGACCTCGGCTCTGCTATATAGGATGTATAATTTTGTTTGAGACCTCATATGGCTACCTATAGTCTATCGGAGAATCCTCTGCCTCAGTGTCGTCGTACCTATCCTTAGGGTAATGGTTTTCTAGCCTCCTCAAGTGTAAATGCCTAGGATCAGTAACATCCCTCCTGCGTTGAGGAGTAGGTTGGTCTTTTTGTAATGCCTGGGATGGTCCCTTGGCCTCAGGATGTGGTTGAGAAGTTATCGAAGTAATCATCTCCAGTGAGACGACAGGTGGTCTCATTATATTTTGGCTTAATTGGGCAAACTGCTCCTGTATCACTTGCTGAGTTGTAGCCAAGGACTTCAAGGTTGCTACCTCCTCATCCATCTCGAACTGGGGTGGTACCTGGTTGGAACTAGGTCCTCTATCACCAGATGGTGGAGGAGGTGGTGGTAATTCTGGTGCCATATGATGATACTAGAGAGCTTGCAATGAAAATATTGGAGAGCTTGATACCTTAAAGGACCTCTTTCAATGGTGACACAACTTCACATGAAGGGTGAGGCCTGGTTCACCACCAGAATCTCCGGTGAGGTTAAGCTGCAAAAAGAAAGAGATGAATCTTCTCGTTCCCACAGACGACGCTAAAATGATGATGCTGTAAATAGCACCACCAGGTAAAGTGTTGTCAAGCTCAAGCTAGTGATAACAATGGCAGCACAAGAGTGAATATACAGTAGAATGAGGTGAGGAGAAGAGGATGAACACTATTATATAAGTGGTTCACCCAATCTGGCCTACGTCCACTGTGAGTGTGTGATTAATATCACTAGATGAAGGCACCAATGGCCATAGATACCACCTCTTAAGCTTTCTCTCTCTACTGTTTAAACCAACAGAGTTTCAACTAGGGTTGCAATTATGGATCCCTTTATAAGGTTGATGATGACCTCTATATATAGTGCTTAGGGGGTGTAATGTACCCCCCCAAGTATGCAATGAGCATGCGCATGATGATTGAACCAGTATGACAATGACATCTGGCTGATCTTATGTAGATAATAATGACCTCAATATCCCTTTATGTGAGGGGAATGATTTGGTTATAACTGATTTATCCACGCGTCTCAAACCTTGCATGTGCTTGTAAATGCTCGGCCCTGTGTCCTTGACTGATGTAACCTCGGCCTGGACGAAGATGAGGTTGGTAAAGTCTGACAGTTTTGCTTTGTCTTGTCAATATCCATGATGACCTCGACCAGGGGGGTTGTCCGAGGTTAGGTATGAGGTAGATGTAACGTCGGTTGAGGCTGATGATGATGTTGGCTGTACTTGAGCTAATGAGACTCTACTGACCTGGACTGATGTCCATATAAGGTTGGTGTATGAGGTAGCTATAACGTCGACTGAGACAGACGATGATGTTGGCAGCTACTTGAGACCATGAGACTCTGCAGACCTCGACTGATGGCCAGTTGAGGTTGGTGTATGAGGGGCCGACCTTATAAAAGATGGCCTTGCTGATGGTTGTTATGAGCTTCTTATCGACTCGGCTGTGAGACTGGCCGAGGTTAGTCATTCTGAGTAAGAGGGTGCACTCTGGGCATATCACTGCTCTCTAGTATATCGGGCAGAGGTCGGTGAGAACATTCTCACCAGTTCAGATTTGATTAGAGAGATGATCGATAAAGTTTAGGTAATTCGATGAAGGCCCATGACGGATCAAATCCGATAGAAAATTTACGCCGATAATCAGTGAATACCTATGGAGTTTGAGGTGGGTGATCATGTGTTACTGAAGGTTAGATCCAGGATCAACAGTCACCGATTTGGCCAAAAGGAAACTTACCCCTTGGTATATCAGCCCCTTTGAGATCCTGAAATGGATTGGGGATGTATCGTATCGATTGGAACTCCCTCCACAGTCATCCTAAGTTCGTAATGTGGTCAACGTCTCTATATTGATGAAGTATGTTCATGACCCCCAGCATGTCATTGACTCGAACCGCATTGAGTTGGAGGAAGATGTTACGTTTTTGAGGCTACTTGTGTCCATCTTAGACCGCGAGGACAGAATCTTACTCAATAAGGTCATTTCGCTAGTGAACATTCTTTGAGAGTTCCAAGGTGTTAAACGTGACTCTTGGGAGCGCAAGTCGAAGATGCTTGAGAAGTACCCAAAATTCATTACTTATCTTGGTTGCTTTGATTTCGGGGATGAAATATCCCAAGGAGGGGAGACTATAGCAACAATTCTCGAGATTTGTACTTCGATCCATGTAATTTGTTTGCCCTAGGGACATAAACTTTTTATTATGAATGGATGGTAAGTTTGAGTTATCCTTATGGCTTTTGTGTAAATAAATTAAGGAATTTAATGTCCTAAAGTTGATATGAAAAAATTGTCCATCGTTCAAACAAAGGGCCGCGTCATTCGAATGAGAAGGGGCCTGTCCTTCGAATGTGCTTCGAATGACCTTCTAACCACTAGAGCCTATTTGATTTCCATCATTCTCTAGAATCTTGTTAAAATTCCCTCATTCGAACAAGGTGCATTGTCATTCGAATGGGGGGTAGATTCTTGTTCGAATGTAATGGGTCTTTTTGCCCTTTTAAGCCTATGTTTTACCCTCATGAGTACCTCGTTCAAAATCTCGTTTGAATTGGAGGGTATCTCATTCGAATGAGTTCAAAGTCGTTCGAACGACTGGATGAAAATCAGGATTTTCTATACATTTTAATGTTTTACCACGACATGGATCATTGTATATGTTATTTTGTTAAGTTCTCAATGGCTCAGATCAAAATTTGGGTTTAACCCTTAGTTAATGGGTTAAGTGTTAGTGGGTTTACATAGAGGCGAGGAGGTCAGAGAAGCCATTTTCCATCAGATTTTGATCTCTCTCTCTCTCTCAGATCAAAAAGTGTGTGTATGTGTGCATGCATATGTGTGTGTTATACAAGTGCGTATGTTTGCTCATCATTTCGATTTCTATTACTGCCATTATAATTTCCAATTCCCTTTATTTTCCCACTAAAATAAATATTTTTCTCAAAACTTTGCTTTAAAACGAGTCTTAAACTTCTTCTCCAATTAAGTGGGTTTTATCTAGGTTATATCTTTTGTTAGGGGTTTTGGGTGAAGATTGAGATTTGGACATTTAGGTTATTTCTTTATACCTTCAAATTTTCATTCGACAGACTGATTATAGATTATAATGATGGGTATATAACGGTTGCAAAAAATGGTGGCAAAATGAAGGGAGAAATAGAGAGTGACTTCTAATGTTACTTGTTCCTTAGATGAGTGTGATGTGTGTGGTATTAATCCATCTCTCACCCTCCCTCTAACCCACCATTTCTCTCTCTCTCTCTCTCTCACACACACACACACTAATTCAACTGCATTAGGTCACACTCAATTTTAGTTTGGATTTACAAACACTTATAAATGCTTACACACTAATTCATACTCATTTTTAACATAGCTTGCAAACACCTATAAACATCCATGGTCACAGTTTATGGCCATGAACACATCCATTATATGTCACCCTTTAGCTTGGTCATGGCCTATGTCACACATTTTTTTGCTCTAGTCAGAATCCTAGGCCATGAACACATGGTCACGATCATTGGCCATGACCCACTTGTCTTGTTGTATGTGTCTTGTACATGCATGCGTGTGTGTGTTATAAAAATGAGAACTGATATTTAATTGAAATATATTGCTTTGTGATTACATGAACTCATATTCAGATTACCTAAATTCATGGTGGATCATTGAAATCATTTCAACATCAAACCTACGCTAGTTCATTATTTTGTGATTAATGATTAAACGTCCAATTAATCTCATTACAAACATTAGGTTATAATGTGACTAAAATCTGATTTCCTGAATAGTCTAGATTCTAATGAACTAATATTATTTTAATACAAACTTGATTTATTTATTAATTAAAGTAAACTAGGATTATACTGATACAAATCGAATCCCATATACTCAATCTCTTCAAAGTCCTTTAAAAACCTCACGGTTTAAAATTAAATTATAACAATACAATATTTTCACATTTGAGTCTTGGGATTTGTTTTATTTGAGTATTTTTTCATTTCAATCTCATTTGCATATTTTAACCTCACGCATACATACACGTATACATACACATACATATACACATATACATACGCATACACATTTACACACACAATATACATATAAAAACACACACGATATCCACACACATTGTGCACACACAAACACACACACTCCCAACATAATGAGAGAGGTATATATAGAGGGGGTGGTGGTGGTGGTAGGGGCTAGAGGGAAAGAGGCAACATAGAGAGAGAGAGAGAGAGAGAGAGAGAGAGAGATGATTGATAATTCTGCCTCGGGTAAGATTTTATATACCGAGGTTGGTCACTATCCAAGTTCATGGCTAATGGATGTGACCATATAATGTTTCAAGTCACCAATTAATGACTGGATTGGGCCGCGATCAACCCTCGTGACAATTTTCAAATGGTCCCGGACTTGTATTGTGACCCCATTTAACTGATCCAACATTATTTTCTAGACATGTGGTCATGGTCTGTGACCATATTTAACGGGATTTTTGGCTCCCTTTTTGGTCACGGGCATGGTTACGGACTATGTCCATGACCTTAACCATTGGATGTCACATGTTTTATTTGTCATGGACATATTTAAGCCAAAGATATCTTTGTTGAGGGTCCAGGTCCGCGACCACCTAGTCAGGGTCTAGGTTCGTGACCCACTAGGTATGACCATTCTCAGATTGTGGGGTAGTGTCTAAAGATATATGCCTTTAGTAAGTTAGTTCTTAGGTTCAGACATGCGCATAATATTTCACTTAAATGTGGGTTGGATACTGATTGCATGTGAGAGTCGATGAGTGGCATGTTTGTTACAAATTAGCCACATGATTTTGATGTATTTGATATATTTCTTGCAAATTTAGGGTTCTGATCCAAATCTACGCATGTCCCCCCAAGCACTGTTATTTTGATATACAGGTTTAGCAGGGTTGAGCAATCAGATTTACAATCTGGGAGATCCAGTTATCATTTTTAGAGTTGGATTATTGTTCAATTCCAATTGTCATGGAATTCAGGAGTTTATTTCAAAAAAATTTATTTCAGATAAAGTTTCGATTGTATTTCTTTTTATTCATTTGGGGGGATTTGTAATAAAAGATTTTATATAGTGGAATGATTTATTTGAATTTCACTCATTTCAATTAAGTTATTCTTCTTGTAATTCTTCATTGAGTTTTTATTGTGGATGGTTTTTATTTACTCTAGTTTATTTTCGTCTTTGACACTGAGAATGATATAAGTTATTTTAGTGCTTACGATATTTTGGGTCTATCCTGATCCACTAGGCATGAAAAGTTAAGGGTGTTACATTAAACTTCAAAGTTAATTTGGTAATTCTATACTGCAAATATTTTTTGGTTTCAAAAGAATAAAACTTAGAAAATTGGATTATCTTCACGAGACTTCAAACCATGTGTCATTGCAAGTCGGTATGAAGGTTTTAAGGACGTTTTCGTACTGTTGTGTGAAAATCAGCTTGAGGCAACAACATTCGAGAGTGTCAGACCCACCCCAACCTAATCCATTGTCTATCCGATCAGTCGGTTTTCTTCATAATGACGTTTTGGGGTTGTGGGTGGTTAATTTTTTTTTTAACGAGTATTGAAGGGGAGGTTGTTTCTTTTTATAAGGGGACTTCATTTTAGGTTGGTTATTTTTAGACTCTTAGCTTGGTGGGAGCTTATCTCTCTCTCTCTCTCTCTCTATCTCTCTCTGCCTCCCCCCGAGTTTGGATTTATAAGTGTGTGTTATATATTTCTCTCTTCCGTCATTGTGAGATTTTTATTAGTTAGTTTTCAATCTTTGTAACTTAGATTGATTTCAATATAAATAATTTTGTGGTGTTGATTTCTCTCTAGATTTCTCTTTTTACATATAATTGTAGTTAACTTTGTTACGCTTCGTAGCTGATATTGTTGAACGAACCATGTGTTATTTGGTACTTTTCTATGGTATGATGGTTTATGAAAGTTTTGATAGGTTGTTTGTTGTTGGAATTTCACCTTACAACTTAATGGATGATACCATGTATCCTTCATATTTGAACCTTTTGCCTGTTAATTTTAATGATATTTTTGACACCAAACTCAAATTTAGGATTTTGTGAATATTTGGGGAGTAACACTCTAGGTATTTCATTGATGTTCAAAATGAGTTTCGACTTATGAAAATTTTCTCTTTTTATGTAACGATTTATGCTAAGTTGTTTGTTGGGATGGGGGTAGGGGGGTGGAGGAAGGAATGATTCTCAATCTATAGTCTCTTTCTTATTAATTAATTTAGGTTCAATATTAGTCTAAATTAAATATAGTATACTTTTTTTAACAAAGATAATCTTCTACGCTTCTATTTTTGAAGTAATAAATTGATTAAATTCTAGTAACGTTCTCTGTGGATTTGATAACCGAACTAGCCACTATACTTATAAACAACTTATGAAACAAGTGTAGTAAACATTTAGACTTTTTGCATTGTGGCAGTAAATGAAACAACGCTAGTGTTCTTAATTGATTACTCGGTTTTCCATTAATCAGTGGTATTTTCTGTTGGGTAGAACTTGGGAAGAGTCCCGTTGGATTTAGGTGAACTTTGGTGAGCTCTAGACTTGCATTCGAGGAGCGACGAAATAGTAGGTTCAATTAACATTAAAATATGGGTATGGGAATCCAACGTAAGAGAAATATACTTTTGCGATAAATTATGTATTGATATTTTTGTGTCTCCCATTTCAAAGTGGAAGCTAATCAGCGTAGAATCTAAGGGGTTTGGCCAAGACTTCGATCATTTGAAAATTTTAAAAATCTTGCCCAAGGGAGAGGCCTACAAGTATATGTTCTTTTGTGCATACAGGTGTGTACCTAAAGCTTTTTCTATATACACTCAGGAAATGTGACTTAGTTAGAGGTGAATCGCTTTCCATTGTCGTGGATCACGATATATCACGATGCTTGTATGGAGGAGGTTTTTAGACATGTGTGAACCCACTTTATCCTAGTAGCGAATAGCTGCGAAATCAGATTCGATATACTCTAGTAGATAATGAGCTCTAAATGTCACATGTCACCAAGAACTTGGGATCGAGAGGAGAGGCCGGCTATAACTTGTTTCATCAAAATATTTATGTCGACATATTTGTTCCTAAATTTTCATGTAAAGGTACATCCATGCTTGATTAAGTCCCATCCAACTCGTCATCCTTATTTCCCATATAAGAACATATATTGTTCAGACATGCGATCTCTCTCTTATGGGGGTAGGGAACTAGATATATAATTAATATAATGAGAAAAGAAGTCTCTATTACTCTTATGGTTACTTTACTTTACTTATCATATGATTAATATACTTAGTGAACCAGATACTACATTCCCTCATTCCAGGAAACTACCATTTTCTTCACAATAATATTTAACGAAACTAACCGTGTTGCCTATTCACACCAATATATTGATGTTCATCATTTTTCGCTGTAGTGATTGTATTTTGTGTTTTCTTGCGTATGGGTAGAAGCTCCACTTCCTTTACATGTATAATAATAGTTTTGAACTGAATTCTAAAACTATGTTGGATGTTGATAAATAAAAGGACGTGGTTTAATTTTATCAATTTGGGTTATAAGATATTGGGTCAATTAATGTGTAGTTCCCAACATAAGTATATATTTTGTAAAAAATATACCTATTTTTAATTACACTATTTAGTCCCTCACACACCCACTTACCTAATATTCTCTTATTTTTAAAGGTCCGCGCTAGCGGTGACCCACCGTCACCCACCCCATTATCGAAGCTCCGGTAACCCTCACTGGAGCTTCGACAACCCCTACTGGAGTTTTGATTAGGGACATCGAAAATCGGAGCTCCGGTGGTGGTTGTTGGAGCTCTAGCGAGGGTTGCTAGAGCTCCGGTAGTGGGTTGGAGGGAGAGGAGGGGGTGAATGGATTTGTGTGTACCCTTATTTTAAGTGCTTTTATGAGGTGAGGGAAATTTTGGAACAAATTAAAAGGCGTGAACTAAGCATTTAATAAAAAATCTTCGAGTGATTATTCTTCGACAGACCTATAAATATTTTTGAAATAATATTTTATGAGAATGGTTTTAAAATAATATAAAGGTGTGCTTTATTGAAAATGCGTGGAAAATAGTTCATTTGGATGAGAAGTTTGAAATTGAACGGAAAAAGATATGAGTTTTTGTCTTACTTTTTCTATTTTCCACGGAAAAAAAATTCTTTGGTGGGTGAATAAGAAATATTTTCCAATGAAAATGAGGTTTGAGATGGAGCATTTGCTACTTGAATGGTATTTTTTCTTATATAATGTGTTTGCAATCAAGGTACTACAAAAGAAACACGAGTCCAAATAACTATTTTTTTATGTCAATCAAACAGACTCTAAGATTTAAGAAATGTTTTACTTCACTCCTGGTGGTTAGAAAATCCTATATTTGAAGGGGCCGAAGACTTAATTGTCTGCGGATAATCCAACTATAGCCTGGGATGGCTTTATATAGATCCAAACATAACTTAGGGAAGCTTTATAATACCTAGCATGCGGAGGCCTGATAATAACCCAATCAAAGAGACTAAGAGAAGCTATGACAGTGCTTCCATGATAAAGCAACTAAAGGAGGCCTGATAATAACCCAATCAAAGCGACTAAGAGAAGCTACAAAAGTGGTTCCATGATAAAGAGACTAAAGGAAGCCATGGAATGCAATCAAAGCGACTAAGAGAAGCAACGAAAGTGGTTTCATGATAAAGCGACTAAAGGAAAGCCATGAAATGCAATTGAAGTGACTAAAGGATATCATGTCACTGACATCATGAAGTATAATAAAGCAACAGAAAAACTTGGCCGTAGCCCAGCATACTATTACCTCAAGTGCCGCAGCCTCCAAATTGCTATTGGCACCAAGAGAAAAATTGTGCCTCATTATTTAAGTCGCATCCTCAAAATTCATTTCTGTAAGGACACAAATTTCCAATTGAGTCCATATATAGTTTTGGCTCAATTCCGGACAAAAAAAAACATTTATTCATAGGATAGTATGTAATTGTAATACTCTCAAGCCTATGAAGTGTTTGTTGAAGACGTAGCGGCAAAGAGTATAAAGCTTCATCAAATGTGCCGATTTGCGTGCCTCGTTTCTACGTCATCAATCATAGTTCCATGCTCCCAAGGTATGAATGCAATTATATATATATAGGAGCTTGGAACAAAGTTTATTGGGTGTTAGGTTTAATATAAACTGCGTTTTTATATTTTCAGAAAAATTTAATTAGAACTTTAAATTATAGTATATAAAGTTTCTGGGCCAAAATCGAATTTTACAAAATTTCTGGAAGTCGTTCGAAATGTCGTTCGAACGAGTTTTTCGTTCGAACCAGGTTTCGTTCGAACGAGTTTGCCAACGATTTCTCACTAACCTATACTGGTCTTTCGTTCGAAATGTCGTTCGAACGAGATTGTTTGTTCTAACGAGGTTTCCAACGAGATTCTAACAAAGTCCATACTGGTGTGTCGTTAGAAATCTCGTTCGAACGAGAGGCTAGGCGGGAACCGTTTTTGGCAGTTTTGCACCCACTTCCCCACTTGGTTTTTAACCAACTTTTACAGATTTTAATATGTGCGGGAATGACATTTTCCAACTTAACATTTCCATAACTTTTCCATCTTAGTTTATCTCTTAGAAAGAGTTTGAGAGCAAAAATGGTTTAGGAAAATGTTCATGTTTTGAGTGAGTTTTTTAGAGAAAAATATTTTCATCACTCTAGTGTTTACACCCAATTGAGTTTATCCAAGTTCATATATACATATCAAATTGCTTGGAGTTTGGCACCGGTTTATCTCTACCGAATTCAAGAAGAGAAGTTTTGGTTTGCTTCTACATCCATCAAAGAAGAAGACTTTTTGTTGCGACTCTACCCACTTGGAGAAAGGCTCCATGTACGGGTGACGGTGACCATAGAAAGCCCCATCGGTGGATTTCGAGATTGCGGTGGTGTTCCGAGGTTATCCGCTAGGAAGAGGTGTCTACAAGAAGAAGCGTCGAGGCTTGAGAGGGATCGAGTCAGTCGTTGTAAGTCTATATGTCTTGTAATTGTAATTCCGTATCTAGTGGATTTATGGCTAGGGCCGTCCGAGGTTTTTTCCCATCTTGGATTTTTCCTCGTACATCGCGGCGTAGTGTGATTGGTCTATTTTATCTTGCATAATTTAGTTAGAACGCATGCTTAGCATAATTCAAGATAAAATTTGGTTTAAATCGTCACACTCATTTAATTTGGGACTAAATTAAATATTGGGTAAAGTTTGTTTAATTCAAGTCAATTGTTAAAATTTGGTTTCGCCTAACTTTGTTGAAATATTGATAATCATGACTTAGGCAAATTCTAGGACTTGCATTGATTAATGAATCGGTTTAAGTGAATGCATTAATTGAGTAATTTTATTGAACCATCAGACTTATGCTTCCGCATTTATCTAAAAAGTAAATTCCTTGCGTTTACAAATTGGTATCAGAGCCAAAGCGATAAATTATTTCGTTAACGATCTTTTAAATAATTTTTGGCTAAAATGGATTTTTCCCCATTTTCAAAATTTCCTATTTTCGATGGTTCAAACTACGCGTATTGGAAAGCGCGTATGAGATCGGCACTAAAATCTATCGACGAAAGAGTTTGGATGTCTGTTGTTAACGGGTGGTCCCCACCAACTTATTTAGTTGAAAATGAACGTGTTATCAAACCCGCCGATAGATGGACTGGAAATGAGTTTAAACTTGCTAATTTCAATTCCCGTGGTTTAAATGCCTTATTTAGCGCTGTCACACCGGATGAATTCCGTCGTATTATGACGTGTGAAACCGCTAAAGAAGCTTGGGATATTTTACAATTAACTCATGAAGGAACTAGTGTCGTTAAAGCTTCAAAACTCCAAAACCTCACCACTCAATTTGAAACTATCAAAATGAATGAAAAAGAAACTTTTGATGAATTTTATGCTAGACTTTCCGATATTGTTAATTCATCGTTTAACTTGGGAGAGAAAATACCTGACGACCGTGTTGTAAAGAAAATTTTAAGGTCCCTACCCGATAGATTTATTCCAAAGGTGACCGTTTTAAATTCTTTACCCACTTTAGCCTCTACGAAATTAGAAGAGCTTGTAGGTGATTTACAAACCTATGAACTGGATATGTTTCCCTCTAAAACTGAAAAGAAAATCGAAAAGGGCGTTGCTTTAAAATCCCGAAAAGAGGTTAAACAAGTAGTAGAGAGCGATAGTGATAGTGACTCGGAAGACATGGCTTTATTTGCTCGCAAATTTAGAAAATTTCTTAAAATTAACAAAGATAGATTTAAAAATGATTTTAAGAAATTTGAATCTTCTAAACATGACAAGAACGAGAAGATTACTAAAGCCGAAAAGATCCCTAAACCTAGTAATGAAAACTTATATAGGGACGAGTCTAATAAGTGTTTTGGTTGTGAAGGTTATGTCCATAGGGCTTATGAGTGCCCCACTAAACTAAGGAAAGATGGTAAGTGACCCATTTCATATAATGCAACCCTTAGTGATAGTGATAAGGAAGAGAAGCCCGATTCCCCCACTAAGAAAAATTTTGTGGCTTTTATGGCTAGTCATGTGAGTGATAGTGAGAACTCATAGATTGATGAAACGATAGCACATGCCACTTCCAAGGTCATTGTACATGATTCTCTTGTTTTTGATGATAGTGAGAGTGAAGAAGAAAGAGAGAGTGAAAATGAAGAAGAGGTTAATGTGAGTGAACTTCAAAATGCTTTTCAAGAACTTTATAAAGAATCTATTAAATTGAAAAGAGCTAATTTGAAGTTAGAAGCTAGTGTAAGAGAAAGTGTCAAGGTCATTGATGAAAATGTTTTAATAGAAGACCTTAGGACACATGTGAGGACTCTTCAAGAGAAGCTTGAATATGTTGAAGGCGAAAGAGATAGCCTTAGGGGTTTAATGGAATCCTTGAAAAAGGATCTTCTTGCTTTTGAAGAGCGAAATGTTTTACTAGAATCTAACATTGTAGAATTGAAAAATAAATTAAAAGATTCTAGTAATGTCAAATTTGATTTGGAGTGTCGTTCGGAAAAAACTAGATAAAATGTTAGGAACGGTCCAAATTAAAAATGACACTTGTGGTTTAGGCTTCAATACTTGTAATGAATTTACTCATAATGCCCAAACCAATGTTTTAGGAGAATCTTCTAGGAATACATTTAAAGATCACTCCTTAAGTAAATCTTTTCGGCATGTTCTCACATGTACACATTGTGGTCGACAAGGTCATCTTAGGAAATTTTGTTTTGATCTTAAACGAATTCCTAGAAAATCCCATAGTAAAGTAACCACGGTAGTTAAAGTTCCTACACCCCAAGATAGTCATTCTTCATTAATTTGGGTTAGGAAATCCGACTTGGTTGCTTTGCAAAATAGGGTTTTTGATTCTCATTTACTTTCACATGCTTCCTCCTTTGCTAAATCTAAAGGATGAATGTGTTAGTATTTGCATACTTTAGCGTTTGTACTTCATGCTATATTCACATGCTAAATGTATGCCTGTTTAGTCATTTTCTAGTCATTGCCTCATTTCATATCCTATGCTAGAAATTATGACTTGTTTATCTTTTTGTATTATATTTTGTGTTTGAATTGAATGTATAATATAAAAAGATTTTTGTTTATCATTTGTGTTTTATTTATTTCATTTAAGCTTAATGAAAAGTACAAATGATTTTTGTTTGTCCTTTTGATTAAATATTTATTTTTGATTAAAAATGTTAAAAACTCAAAAAGATTTTTTTTGTGTATTTTTGTTTGACACACTTTATGTGGCATATATTTGTGTTTGAATCCCAACTTTTACGCTTCCACGTGGCTAAAACTTTTGGTTTAGGCTTTCAATCCTTAAAATGTTCTTTACCATGTTTTATTTGGAGTAGTTGGATTTTGTATTGTTTAAATGGATTCTATTTTATATGCCTCTATTCACACATGCACGAGCTCTTTTGAAATCTTAATGTCACATGTTATATTTGAGCTTTTTGAGGTGTTCTCCTACCAATCTAGTCATCTACATATCTATGACCTAGGAGGACTAGTGCATGTCAAAATCCGTTGCATGTGAGATTTGTGTGAAAAATAAAAACATGATAAATAAAAATGTGCACGGGGAAGGGCTCCGAAAGGATGAATTAAATCCTTTGCGATAGTAAGCCACCGTTTATTGGATCTAAAAGAAATACGTGATCCAAAGGCCTAAAAACAGAATATTTGGCATTAAAAAGAAAACAATTGCCACGGCCTATGTTTGTTTGATTTTTTCATTCAAAAGCAAAAGAATATATATGCTTATTGAGGGAGAATTGGATGGTATATCAACGGTTTGCACAATGTCCGTTTATCCTAGTCGTCTTTAATGTCATGACTCTATTTGGTTTGTAGAATCACCATCATGCTAGGCCTGTATGCATTGTGTATGTTTGTTCATTGAGTTTAATCTTCATATTGCCACATGAGGTTATATTTAAATGTGATAAAGTTTGCAATCAAATGAGAACTCCGTGAATGTTTATTAAGTGTTTGGGTCTAAATTTAATTGTTGCTAGTTCACACCCCTACACTACCATTTCCATATGACACATTTTTGCCATACGAGTGTGCAAACTTATTATATTTTTGTGTCATGTGCGTGTTTATATCTATATATATATATATATGCAAGTGATTCATTGGTATATTTCTCGTTTATATATATATGATATTTGTTTTGTCTTTGCCTATGCTTTTATTGCCCATATGCTTTCATGTCTTATCACTTTACGCTTCATCATGCTGTTTATTAGTTCTTTATCCTTTGCCTATTCCTGAACAAAAAGGGGGAGAATGATGATAGGGGAGAAATGGTATCTAATCCTATTATTATCATATCTTAGTTTGGGGGAGATTTATCTTAGGGGGAGACGTCTTTCTAAGTAGGTCATGTGTTTGATAAAGGGGATAAAGGGGAGAATTAATTTAGGGGGAGTAATTAATTAATTGCATTTAATACTTTGATATTCCCTATGCATTTGATGAGTTTGCTTAAGTGTGCAGGATTTCTTCTAAAGCGGCATTGTTTAATGGCAAAGCGTTTGATCCTTGGGTTGAGTCAAGTTTGGGTGGGTTATGTTTTGAGTCTAGTGAGCTTGACGGCCCTTTAGGATTTTTGTTTGGTTTTTGTCCCGGAATAGCCAAAGGGGGAGATTTGTAAGGACACAAATTTCCAATTGAGTCCATATATAGTTTTGGTTCAATTCCGGACAAAAAAAAAACATTTATTCATAGGATAATATGTAATTGTAATACTCTCAAGCCTATGAAGTGTTTGTTGAAGACGCAGCGGCAAAGAGTATAAAGCTTCATCAAATGTGCCGGTTTGTGTGCCTCGTTTCTACGTCATCAATCATAGTTCCATGCTCCCAAGGTATGAATGCAATTATATATATATATAGGAGCTTGGAACAAAGTTTATTGGGTGTTAGGTTTAATATAAACTGCGTTTTTATATTTTCAAAAAAATTTAATTAGAACTTTAAATTATAGTATATAAAGTTTCTGGGCCAAAATCGAATTTTACAAAATTTCTGGAAGTCATTCGAAATGTCGTTCGAACGAGTTTTTCGTTCGAACCAGGTTTCGTTCAAACGAGTTTGCCAACGAGTTCTCACTAACCTATACTGGTCTGTCGTTCGAAATGTCGTTCGAACGAGATTGTTCGTTCTAACGAGGTTTCCAACGAGATTCTAACGAAGTCCATACTGGTGTGTCGTTAGAAGTCTCGTTCGAACGAGAGGCCAGGCGGGAACAGTTTTTGGCAGTTTTTTGGCAGTTTTGCACCCACTTCCCCACTTGGTTTTAAACCAACTTTTACAGATTTTAATATGTGCGGGAATGACATTTTCCAACTTAACATTTCCATAACTTTTCCAACTTAGTTTATCTCTTAGAAAGAGTTTGAGAGCAAAAATGGTTTAGGAAAATGTTCATGTTTTGAGTGAGTTTTTTAGAGAAAAATATTTTCATCACTCTAGTGTTTACACCCAATTGAGTTTATCCAAGTTCATATATACATATCAAATTGCTTGGAGTTTGGCACCGGTTCATCTCTACCGAATTCAAGAAGAGAAGTTTTGGTTTGCTTCTACATCCATCAAAGAAGAAGACTTTTTGTTGCGACTCTACCCACTTGGAGAAAGGCTCCATGTACGGGTGACGGTGACCATAGAAAGCCCCATCGGTGGATTCTGAGATTGCGGTGGTGTTCCGAGGTTATCCGCTAGGAAGAGGTGTCTACAAGAAGAAGCGTCGAGACTTGAGAGGGATCGAGTCAGTCGTTGTAAGTCTATCTGTCTTGTAATTGTAATTCCGTATCTAGTGGATTTGTGGCTAGGGCCGTCCGAGGTTTTTTCCCGTCTTGGGTTTTTCCTCGTACATCGCGGCGTAGTGTGATTGGTCTATTTTATCTTGCATAATTTATTTAGAACGCATGCTTAGCATAATTCAAGATAAAATTTGGTTTAAATCGTCACACTCATTTAATTTGGGACTAAATTAAATATTAGGTAAAGTTTGTTTAATTCAAGTCAATTGTTAAAATTTGGTTTCGCCTAACTTTGTTGAAATATTGATAATCATGACTTAGGCAAATTCTAGGACTTGCATTGATTAATGAATCGGTTTAAGTGAATGCATTAATTGAGTAATTTTATTGAACCATCAGCCTTACGCTTCCGCATTTATCTAAAAAGGAAATTCCTTGCATTTACAATTTCCTTTAGCACCGCGGCTTGGGGGATAATAAGTTCCCAAGTACGAAATGGAAAATTTTAAGGAAAAGATAGGTGGCCGCAACCTTCTTCAAAAATTCTTTATAATGTGTTCTCGCAGCACCAAGCCCATACGTTCATTGTTGGAGCATTTTTTCATGGAATAGTTGCGCATTCAAAGTGTCAAAAATATATAGAGATGAAGCATTCATTCAAGTATTGAAGAAAACAAGATTGAGGAATAAAAACATACAGATAGAGGAAAAAATAGTCAACTTTAAAATAGAGGATGCGACCTTAAGTAAGGAGTCACAAATGTTAACCAGGACGCAGCCCTGTATAAACAAGCAGTTCAGAAGTTGCAAATACAACAAACCAAATGGGACGCGACCGTGAGAAAAAGTTAAAAAATTGGAGATTACAAATTATAGTAGGCCTATGAGGCAGCATCATCTTCAATGTCTCCATCTTCACCTTCTACGACCATCTCGATCTCTTCATCATCTTCCGCAGCCTCCTCCATCAGCTTCCTTGATCTCTCCTCTACCCCAACCCTTATCTCATCTACGCAAACATTGTGTTCTTCATCACCAACAATCCAGGACATAATAAGGTCCTTGGCATCTGGAAAGTTTTTGGCCACCCTATATCTTAATTCTTGGTAGCCGCAGATGTATTCCTTGTTATTGGTGACGAAAAAATCTCTCAACTTTTTATAGTCTGACACGGCAGCTTCTGAGACCTGCTTGAGAGCTGCGGAGTGCGATTCCTCCATCTATTTGATGGTCGCGGCATGATCTGTCTCCTCTTAGCTATATTTATCTTGAAGATCCTTCAATTGGGTCTCAAGACTAGAGGCATGTAGGGAGGCTTCTGCAGCCTTATTTTATTTAACTTGGAGAGATTCCACAGTCGTTGTCAGCTTTGCCTCAGCATCATTTTTGGCCTTGATAGCAGCTTCGAGGTCCATTTGTGCTGCTTGAAGTGCTGCAGCAGCAGACTCTTTGCCAGCCTCAAAGCAAGACTTGTTGGCATTCTCCAAGTCAATTAAATGCACCCTCTCCCCAGACTCCTTTAATTTGTAAAGGCCTTCATACTTGAGCTTCTGGGATACCACAATGTCCACGGCCTGAAAAGAAATTGAAGGTTAAAAAAAAATATGAGTTACAAGAAGAATGTTGGGAAATGGTTTTTCCCTTACCCTCAGCAGGCTGTGGAGAGCATCGTCTTCAAGATGCTCATAGTCCTAATCCATAAGGCGATCCAGGTTCATGTTGTTAGGAACCTTTCGCATCCTGTGGATCGCCCTGGCAGTTGTGTCCCAGGATGATTGATGATCTAGTCTCCATAATTGAGGCCGCGGACGACCATCAGGGCCAACACTGGCACGACTTTGAGGAGGTGCTCGGTTGGAATTAACAACTATAATTATTGGAGGATTATGAATTTGAAGTCGTAGTTTGTGAGGTTTCGCGGCCATGCTGTGGCTTAATAGGCATTAAGCCTGCCGCGACTAGATGACTGCCGATGTCATCGTCATATTGGCGCTCAGAACCTTCTTGTGGAGCAAACTCCTCAACCTGAACTATCGACACGACATGAGTTATTTGGTCGCCCACAGTGGCTGCGGCATGACACTTGGACTTGGTCATTTTTCTCTTTTTTTGTCTAGCTGTGTTATTGAGGGAAGTTGTGTCCTCATCCATTTCAGCTAATCGACCTACTGAGAGCTCCCTATCTATCTCCTCACCAGAAAAAAAATGAATCAAAGTAAAAAATTAAAGGTTTAACAATATTTGTTGCGGCATTAATAAAAAAGGGCTTAATACCTTCCGCAGCCATCACTTTTGGCACGAATATGTTGGTGAAGTAACCTCCCTAAAAAATGAAAGCAGAAGTAACTAGAGTGCTGAAGTTCTTGTCGTTAGCACTTACGACCGCAGCCCTTCTTATTCTACTCTGCTGTTGCTCACTGAGGGGAAAATTGTCAAGAGCTGCATAAGAGTTCAATACTAGTACAATACAATAGAAGGAATATGGCAAACAGTGTAAAAAATAGGACGCGACATGTTCTCAATGGCTGCAACCTTATTTACCTAGCTTGGATGGGCATCCCCACTACCGCGACATCCTATATGATTTCTCTCTCTCTGACTCATCTCGGTGGACCTTCCACCCTTCTCTATAAACATAAAAATACTTGCCCTTCCAGTTCTTTACACTAGAATGCCTTCCAGTATAAAGGGTCTCTTCATTGTTGCGGAGGGCAAAGTAATAATTCCATGCAAACTTTTCAGAGTTTTCCCTTGGTCTATAAAAGTGGAAGAACTCTGTGGGAGTTATGTCCCTCTTGAACCTATTCTTCCACAACACTATGGATGCAAGAATTGCCCTCTAGCCATTGGGATCTAATTGAGTTGGGGCTAACTTCATTGCATGGAAAATTCTCCAAATTAGGACTAGAACTGGCATCCACAGCCCATATACAAAAGCGTGGAGGGGGAAACAGACCCCATCATCAACAATAGAGGAGCATGGCCTCTGTTTCGCGAAGGGTGCTGAGCTAATCACATTTTCACGAAACTCAAGTGCCTCAGCAACTTGATTGACCCATTTTGCAGTCATAATGCTGCAGATGTTTAAGGTTACAGGGAGTCTCTCCGCTCTATTAGATGGGCCAGCAGGTGCGTCCCTGACCTCAGAAGGCCCCACAACCGCAACATCATGATCGATAGGGTTTTTACTGGAGTTGGTTTCCTCTTCCATTATTGTGGTCTCAGTATTCTCCCTACAAGCTAAATTCGCGAAGTTAGAGTCTAGAATAATGCAGTTTAGGCAATCTTTTATCAGGCAAGATCCAAATGTTTTTAGAGGATGCACTTAGGTAATTTCAGGAGGAGAAAGCCCAAAATATGTTATCCAGAAGTCCTTCAAAAATTCATCAGGATTCTAACTCATATGGTTGCAGCAAGACCTGAGAAGTAGAAAGAGTTCGCTGTCATGTGCCGCAGCTAGTATGATCAGAGATGCCTCTTAAAGGCCATGGTAGGAAAAACATAACTACAAGTTTGAAACATAAAATAGAATTTTAAACAAATACATCCAACTACTATGAGCCTTGGAATTCTAAAAATAACACTACTACCACGGCATCTCATTTTTAGGAAAGAAGATGTTATGTTCTTGTATGCCGCAGTCCTTCAGTTTATTGGCAAAAATTCGCGGACACTATTCTAAGGTTAAAACCCCAAGGTCAAAAGGGAATTATTTGGCATGAAGTCGTAGCCAAATATCACAAGAATATGGTACTCGTCGCCGCTTGATTCATAAAAAAGTTGAAAACGAAAGTGGCCTAATCTAAAGATCAAAACCCTAAAATTTGAAGGGTTTGCTCAAGAACGTCAAGAACAGTGTGGTAAGTTTCTCAACTTATGAAACTCTAAAGTTGACAAATGTGATCTTACACAAGTATAGGGAATTCAAAAACCCAAAAAGTTTAAGCCTAGCCAGCAAACTCTATTTCTTGAATCAGTATGGAGGATTAATAGTTCAATCTACTGATTAGAAATTTACTCCATTCCAAGCAAGTTCTTTATTATGATGTAGGGAAATAAGGGAGTAAAATGAGTTCACGTCATTATGGAATTAATAGTATGGATTCAGTTGATAATTAGTCTATTAATATGATTATTTTATAAGTAGAAATCAAAATCAGACAATGAAACTAGAATTATAGAGTCATTTAGGAGGTGTTTGGTTTGAAAGTTACCTGGAAGTTGATGAAAAGTAGTTGATCAGCCTCTTGACACCACCTAAGGCACCACCTAAGGCTCGCTGGAAAACTCAAAAGGATGAAATGACAAGGGTTTGCTCTCGATGATGATGCTGAAATCTAGCACCACCGGATAAGTGATAATGAGCTCAAACAGTAGTAACCATGGTAGCCATGGAGATGTATATGTGTGAGTGTGTAGAAGGGGATGAGTATAAGAGGAATAAGACAATGATGTATAGTGTTTCAACCAACTTGGCCTACATCCACTGTGAGTGTGTGATCCACTAAGTATGGGCACTAATGGCCTTGGATACAATGCACATAAGCTCACTTTCTCTCTCTACTGTGTGTACAAGCAGAGTTTTTACTAGGGTTCCAATTCTTGATCCATCCCCTGTAGGGTTGTAGGTGACAAGTATATATAGGTCTTGGGAGGTATAGTGTACCCCCCAAGTATGCATGGTGCATGTGAATGATGATCTAGACAATCCCCTGTTGACACCTGTAGATGCCAAATGATGACATAATATTCCCTCACGTGAGGGTGTGATTTTGTTATAACGGTCTCCCATGTGCCATGTGAGCCTCACGCGCACTGTTCCACGCATCTCCCAAACCACGCGCTGTGATGATGTCACCCTCGGCCTTTGATATGAGGCCGAGGGCAAAGTTCCTTCCGATAATGAGTCTGGCCTAATTTGGGCCTCGTACCGTCGTACCCTGAGGGGTCGTTCGGATCCTGCTGAAGGGTCGGCCCCCTGAGGGGTCGTCCGGAGCCTGACGAAGGGTCAGCCCCCTGAGGGGTCGGCCGGAGCCTGCTCAAGGGTCGGCCCCCTGAGGGGTCGTCCGGAGCCTGCTGAAGGGTCGGCCTCCTGAAGGGTCGTCCGAAGCCTGATGAAGTGCAGGGCGCCCTCGGCATGGCCGAGGGTATATACGGGTATATCAATCACCCCCCAACCCTTTGCCATAGATGATGCTGAGATGACTGAGGGATAATGTTGCTTTTGAGACTAAGTGTATGGTTTGTTTAATGAGTGACACCTGTCAAACTGATTTGACAGCTGTCAAATTTTTATCCAATGTCGTTCCAGTTTTCAAGGCATGGCAGCTGCATGCTGCTTGGGGCTTTGTGCCCTATTGATGTTCTCCTCGTGGGCTGTGGTTTGGCTTGGGTAATGGGCCCACTCATTACTAAGGTATATAAGCAATTTTTGAAACCATTCATTCTCTTCTTCTTCTTCTTCGCGCCCAAGCTCTCTCTCTCTCTCTCTATCGCTTCCAGCCTTCCTGCCATTTCTGCAGTTTTTGCACCTTCAAGCTTAGCAACTTCGCCATTCCTCTTCAGGTAACACCTTGACCCTAGTGTCCTACTTATCTTCATTTCTGTTTGCTTTCTTGTTTTAAGCTCATAGGGCTAGATTTCTTTAGGCTGTTCCATAGCTTTTCCGACGACTGGTTCTTGAGTGTTCTTGATTAAAACACTTGGTTTCTTTTGTTTAAATCCAAAAGTCCAGTTTGGTCAATTACAAACTTGTTTGTAGTTAGCTTAGAAATTCATCCAAGTGTAGGGTCTCCCCCTTAATGCTTAGGAGGCTTTACAGTTTAGCCGAGGAGTTCCCATCCTTGAGAGAGAAGCTCTTCGTAGAGATCAAACAAATAGAGGAAGAGGAAGAGAGAAGACGAGGGGCTGACCCTAATTGGGTACGACTCATTTTTCCTATCCCTCTTGCCACAGTAAGGCCATCTGAGTCTTGTGGGTCGTCTTGTCGTCCAGCCGAGAGTTGTTCGAGTGAGAGAGAGATGGATGAGAGAGCGTCGTCGCCAATTGGCGCTGGACCTTCTAGGAGAGGAGAGGCGTCTGACCTAAGCCCAGGCCGACAGGCCGAGGGTATGGTCACTTCCGAGGCTGTCCCTGTGTCAACTCTATCTCCACATGCCTTCCAGATGGCTTTACCCTTAGGGCCTCTGACAGGTGATGAGGCCGAGGCCGACGGTGAGGGGACTGAGGATGATGAGGACACAAATGACCCAGTTGACACATCTCACGCCTCATCTTATATTTCCTCGGTCAGGGATCGTGACCTCCTTTTGTGGAGGCATGCATATGGTGTTCCTACCACCATATCTATGAGGGTTCCCTCTGAGGACGAGAGGGTCTTTGAGGGTGAAGAGGGAGAGGTTGCAGTATACAAACAGATGTTCAAGGTAGGTGTCAGACTCCCTTTACATCCTGCTGTCGTAGATATCTTGTTAGCCCTCGGCGTTGCCCCCTCTCAACTTCCACCCAACTCTTGGAGGACGATCCTTGGTTATGTCTCCTTATGGAAAAATGCTTTCACCGATGAACCCTCGGCCGACGTATTCTTGGCCTGTTACAATATCACCTCCTCATCCAAACAGCCTGGGTATTATCACCTGGGAGAGAGGAGGTCAAACAAAAAACTTCTCCACGTGGCACAAACCTCCAACCACGATTGGAAGAAGAGATTCTTCTTTGTCTCCAGAGAATGGGAGTTTTCTGCCGAGGCACAACTTGTAGCTGACGGTCCGAGGGTCCCTAGAAGATGGCCTAACCCCTCGATGAAGGCCATGTCTGATCCCGGACTTAGTCTGGATGAGAAAGATATAGTTGAGTATCTGAGGGAGCGAGGGAGAGGGGGTGAGATTGCAAAATTTGAAGATCTGATGACCCCCAAGTTCCTCAAAGAAGCTGGTCTGAGGGTCGGCCCCCTGACAGAGCTATGTGAGTTTCATTAATTTTTGCTCATTCTTTACTTTTTTCAAGTGTTTCATCTTTGTCTTTGCATCTTTTTCTGACGTGTCATCCTCTTTTTAGGTCGTCCTGCTGGTATATCAGACTATCTCTGGGAAATGACTGCTCCCAGTTTATTGTCAGGCTTGGCCAAGAAGAAAGGTAAGGAGCCTCAGCAAGCTCCGAGGAAGACGCAAGCCATAGGGCCGACACCTGCTGAGCCGACCGTCGACAGACGGAAGAGAAAAGAGCTCGAGGTCCCCGTAGACCCTCGGCCAGGATCACGGACGAGGGCAAGGGTTGAGGCGTCTGAGGGATCCGCCTCTTCTTCTAGCATGGGGGCCTTCTGGTCCCATAACTTGGCACTTCTGAAGGCCGAGTCATCATCACTTATCACAAATTTGAGGGCGACCAAAGCGTCGATGTTTTCTGCTCCCTCGACTGCTGACTACGAATTCTTGTCTAAGATGCCTCCGGCAAAGGTCAATGACTACGGTCTGCACGCCCTGGCTCAGGTACTTGTCTTGCTTCACTCCCTTAACTGGATTCTTTCACAAACTGTTTCCTCGGCCTCTTAACAATATCTTTTTCTTATGCAGTCTATTTGTGCTTTTACCTCGGCCACCAAGTGGATGGCGGAGAATCAGGAGAAATTTTATGAGGCCGAGAGGGCCATCCAGCATGAGGCCGACCTGCAGACTGACTTAGAGACTACAAGGGCTGAGCTAGAGAGTGCCAGAAGTGAATATACAAGAATTGTGGACGATCTGACGAGGCAGCACGAGGAGGACCTGAAGGTCAAAGACTTGCTCATTAAGGAGAGGGATAAAGAGTTGACCAACCAAGGGGCTCAGTTCAAGGCTGAGATATCTGCGGCAGTGAGGAAGGCAGGGGCCGATGCTGTGGATGCCTATAAACTCTCAGGCGAGTTCCAAGGCTTCGGTCTTGAGTACTTGGAGAGAGGAATCAGGACGGACTGTCGGTGGGTCGTCCTCAAGTTTGGTGATGTCGTCTCTTCGGTCAGCCCTTCCATTGAAGCAGTCCAACTGGATGACCCTCTGATCGCCGAGGCCTTGGCCCAGGTGGAATCTCAATTGCGTGTTGAGGGTGCTGGCACGTCTGAAGATCAACCGGTTTTGGTCATTGAGGAAATCCCTCTTATAGATGCTGAGGCCCTGCCCTCTGATGCTGCTCCATAGGGTGGCTGTCTGTAGCCCATACCCTCTTGATGTAATCAATATTTTTATATTTTATTTTTGTAAAACGAACAACATTTTGTAATATAATGTCTCATTTCCTTCTATACTCGCCTCTTATGGGATTTGCATTGTGTATATTTTTTTGTACTAACAGTATCACTAACCCATCCCTCGTCTGTCTTGAGGACCATGGTGGGGTCGTTCCCTCCATGCGACCTCATTATAGCCGAGGGTTATAATCACCAAATTAATGGCTTTAAATAAAGTTTTCCCTCGTCTGTCTTGAGGACCATGGTGGGGTCATCCCCTCCATGCGACCTCATTATAGTCGAGGGTTATAATCACCAAATTAATGGCTTAAAATAAAGTTTTCCCTCGTCTGTCTTGAGGACCATGGTGGGGTCGTCCCCTCCATGCGACCTCATTATAGCCGAGGGTTATAATCACCAAATTAATGGCTTTAAATAAAGTTTTCCCTCGTCTGTCTTGAGGACCATGGTGGGGTCGTCCCCTCCATGCGACCTCATTATAGCCGAGGGTTACAATAACCAAACTAATGGTTTTAAATTAAGTGCTCCCTCGTCTTTCTTGAGGGCAATGGTGGGGTCGTCCCCTCCATTGACCCTTATAATAGCCGAGGGTTACAATAACCAAACTAATGGTTTTTAATCAAGTGTTCCCTCGTCTTTCTTGTGGGAAATGGTGGGGTCGTCCCCTCCATTAACCCTCATTATAGCCGAGGCTTACAATAACCAAACTAATGGTTTTTAATAAAGTATTCCCTCGTCTTTCTTGAGGACAATGGTGGGGTCGTCCCCTCCATTGACCCTCATTATAGCCGAGGGTTCCAATAACCAAATTAATGGTTTTTAATCAAGTGTTCCCTCATCTTTCTTGAGGACAATGGTGGGGTCGTCCCCTCCATTGACCCTCGTTATAGCCGAGGGTAATGGTTTTTAATCAAGTATTCCCTCGTCTTTCTTGAGGACAATGGTGGGGTCGTCCCCTCCATTGACCCTCATTATAGACGAGGGTTACAATAACCAAACTAATGGTTTTTAATCAATTGTTCCCTCGTCTTTCTTGAGGACAATGGTGGGGTCGTCCCCTCCATTGACCCTTATAATAGCCGAGGGTTCCAATAACCAAACTAATGGTTTTTAATCAAGAATTCCCTCATCTTTATTGAGGGCAATGGTGGGGTCGTCCCCTCCATTAACCCTCATTATAGCCGAGGGTCGTTCTCTGAAGATGTTTTCATGCGTACTAGAACTGTTAAACACAGGATGAGGGGAAACACTGATATTTCTTATTAATTTTCCAAGTGCTCTGATGGAGCAATTCCTATTACAATTATGGTCTATCAAGACCTTACAACACTACTGATAGTATTTTTTCAAATGATCTGCATTCCAGGGGTTGGAAAAGGGTTCCCCCTCTAGGTTTTCTAGTCTATAGGTCCCCGGGACGACTTCATCGATGACCCTATATGGGCCATGCCAATTAGGATGGAGCTTGTTGGGCTTTTGCCAAGTCTTTTTGAGGAACAAGTCCCCCACTGCGATTGGCCTCTGTTTCACCCTGTGATTGTAAAACCTTGCGGTCCTCTGCTGGTAGGCGGCCTGCCTTATCTCGGCATCTTCCCTCCTTTCCTCAATCAGGTCTAAGTCGAGTCTCCTCTCTTCTGTATTTCTCTGGGGTGTCATACATTTGGACCCTATGAGTAGGAAACCCAATCTCGGTGGGGATGACGGCTTCTGAGCCATAAGCTAGCATGAATGGGGTCTCTCCGGTAGAGGTCCTCACTGTCGTCCTGTATGCCCACAGCACGGCATATAACTCGTCAACCCATCTTCCTTTTGTCTCCTCAAGCCTCCTCTTGATTCCATCTAGGATTGTCCTGTTTGTAACTTCTGTTTGCCTATTGGCTTGAGGTAGGCCTGGGGTGGAGAAAAATGATTTGATACTCACCCTTTCACAGTACCTCTGTAGAGAGGTATTCTTGAACTGAGTCCCGTTATCCGAGATGAGGGTGTTGGGGAGACCATATCTTCATATAAAATTTTTCCAGATGAATTGGAAGGTCTTCTGCTCTGTAATCGTGACCATCGGTTCGGCCTCCACCCATTTTGAGAAATAGTCAATAGCTACGATGAGGAACCGATAGTTATTGACTGCTCTTGGTAAGGGTCCTACGAGGTCGATTCCCCATACTGCAAATGGCCATGGGGATGTAATGGAGGTAAGAGGCTGATGGGGTTGGTGAGGGATGGTGGCAAATCTCTGGCATTTATCGCACTTTTTTACATATGTCGCGGCGTTTTTCCCCAAGGTCGGCCACCAGTACAATTGGGTGATCACCCTCTTCGCTAAGGATCTGCCCCCAATGTGGCTTGAGCACGATCCTTCGTGCACATCTTGCAAAAGGGATGGGACCTCAGATGGGTGCACACACCTAAGTAAGGGGAGTAAAAATCCCTTTTTGTACAAGGTCTCCCCAATAACAGCGAACTTTGCAGCCCTGTATCTTAACTTCTTCCTTTCTTGCCTTGCTTTTGGCATCTTCCCCTCCTTAATGTATCTGATCAGAGGGTCCATCCACGAAGCTTCCTGCGAAACATTTAGGCAATTGCTAAGTGTTCCCTCAGCGTCTTCAATAGTTGGTCGAGACATAATTTCTACTGGGACCGTCCTCCTGATGTCTGTCCTAGTTGCCGAGGCCAACCTCGCAAAGGCATCATCACGACCATTGTCGAGCCTAGGTATCCTCTTTAACTTCACTTCTCTGAAGACTTTCAGTAACGACCTCACCTTCTCAAGGTACCTAGCCATCCTCTCGTCCTTGGCCTCGTAGGCTCCTAGTATCTGATTCACTACTAGCCTCGAATCACTGTGAACCAAAATCTGGCCGATATTAAGTGATCTGGCCAAGGAGAGGCCTGCTATCAAGGCCTCATACTCGGCCTCATTGTTGGAGGCCTTAAAGTTGAACCTCAGGGCGTACTCAATGTCTGTGCCGTCGGGTGCTGATACTATTAATCCAGCTCCGCTCCCGCTTTCGCAAGAGGACCCGTCGATGAAGAGACTCCACACGGTGTGTTCTTCTGAGAAACCTACCTCGGTGAGTGACCCCTGTTTAAAGAGATATCTTCCCTCTTCATTTTCAACCACTTTCCTTCAAGCGGTGCTCGTCTTAACCTTATCTGTATGTGTGTCGGTGAGCTCACCCTGTCGAGCATCTATCTTCCCGAGGCTCTCACCCTCGGCTTCATCATCTTCCCAAGTAAACTCGGTCATGAAGTCTGCCAATGCTTGCCCTTTAATGGCCGTCCTCGGCTGAAACACTATGTCAAACTTCCCCAGCTCTATAGCCCAGGCCATTAACCTCCCTGATTTTTCAGGCTTGTGCAAAACCTGCCTAAGGGGAGAGTCAGTGAGGATGACCATTGTATGGGACTGGAAGTTTGGCTTCATCTTTCTCGATGCATGGATCAAGGCGTAGGCCAATTTTTCCATCTTTGAATATCTTTGATCTGCCCCCTGGAGTGCCTTGCTATTAAAATATACAGGCTTCTATACTCCATCTTCATCTCTCACAATGGCTGCACTGATGGCCAACTCTGAGACGACGAGGTATACATAAAGTCATTCACCCTGCACGGGCCGTGACAACAGCAAGGGAGACCCCAGGTATGATTTTAACTCCTTAAAGGCCTCATCGCATTCTTCACTCCATTCAAAGGCTTTTCTGAGAATTTTGAAGAACGGTAGACACCTGTCTGTGGCCCTAGATACGAACCTGTTCAAGGCAGCAACTCTCCCTGTAAGCCTCTGAACGTCTTTAATGGACTCGGGGGTCTTCATCTCAACAAGGGCCTTTATCTTTTCAGGATTGGCCTCGATGCCTCTTTGGTTGATAATGAACCCTAAGAACTTCCCTGCTCTGACCCCGAAGACACACTTAGTCGGATTAAGCTTCATCTGGTATTTGTCCATCGTATTAAAGGTCCTCTCCAGGTCTGCCACATGATCCACTGCCTTCAAACTCTTAGTCAACATGTCATCTACATAGACCTCCACAGACTTCCCAATTTGGTCTTCGAAAATTTTATTTACGAGGCGCTGATACATTGCCCCCGTATTTTTTAGGCCAAAGGACATGACCCTATAACAGTATGTCCCCTTTTCAGTAATGAAGGCTGTCTTTTCCGAGTCTTCATGGTTCATGAAGATATGGTTGTACCCTAAATAGGCATCCATGAAGCTCATGAGCTCATGGCCTGCGGTAGCGTCTACCATCTGGTCAATGCGGGGGAGAGGGAAGCGGTCTTTGGGACAGTGCTTGTTGAGGTCGGTGAAGTCCACACACATTCTCCACTTCCCGTTGGCCTTTGGGACAATGACTGCATTGGACAGCCATTCAGGGTAGATGACATCTTTGATAAACTCGGCGTCTTCTAATTTCTTGACCTCATCCCTAATGACCTCATACTTTTCTCTAGAGTAAATTCTCATCTTCTGCTTTACCTTCTTCACTCCTTCTACCACATTGAGCTTGTGGCACATGATTTCAGGGTCAATCCCTGGCATATCTACATGACTCCACGCGAAGACGTTTCATCTTCTCCTCAAAAGTTTAATGAGGTCTTCCTTGATGTTGGGCTTCAGAGACTTGCCGACTTGGACGGTTTTTTCTGGGTCATCCTCATCGAGGATGATGGATTCTACCTCTTCCGCGACCTCTCCTTTATTTAGCTTCGTCTCATCCCTGGGGTCTAGGGTATCAATATTGTAAGTGGTTGTAGCCCTCTTGTGTGCCTCTCTTTCTTCAGCGGAGTTGTAGTAACATTCTCGCACTGTCGTCTGGTCTCCCTGAACTTCCCTCACCCCGTAAGGGGTAGGAAATATAATCATCTGATGGACCATAGATGGCAAAGCTTCAAACCCCTTGAGGGCCACACGCCCCAGTATGATGTTGTAGGCCGAAAACACATGTTCATCCATCACAAAGAAACTGACCTTCTTAGTAAGCTATCTCGGCCACTCGTCCCCCATCCTGACATCGGCCTCATACACTCCAAGGGTTTCCCCGCTGAACCCAATCAATGGATAAGCTATCTCGGCCACTCGTCCCCCATCCTGACATCGGCCTCATACACTCCAAGGGGATGAACCTTTTCCCCGCTGAACTTAATCAATGGATGATGGTATGGGACGAGTCTAGCACGGCTGAGACCTAAGGCTTTGAAGCACGGACAAAACATTACATCTGCAGAATTGCCCCCGTCGACCAATATCCTCGGCACCTCACACCCATGCACCCTAGTTGTGATGACGAGTGGGTCGTCGTGTGGGGCTAGGAGGCCTTTAAAGTCCATTATCGAGAATCCCACTATCAGGGTGTCCATATCAACCTTCTTACTCTTTTCTGACTTGGCCTCCAGGGAGGTTGAGTGTACCATCTTCGTCACTGCCTTGGCCTCGGCCACATAGGCCTTCCTGTCAGCGACCTCAGACCCTCCTCCTGCTAGACCCCCGGAGATCATTCCCACTCCGAGCGAGATCATATTAAGCCTCTTTACAGGGCCTTGGTCATCTCTCGGCGGGAGGTCAGGGTCGTCCTCATCGTCAGAAGGGTCGTCCCCTCTTTTTTGAGGACCTTCTCTGCATGCATCGCCTCGCTTTTTCCTGGGGTCGTCCCCTCGGCCCCTCTTGAAGGCACCTTTGTCGACGTACTTTCTGAGCTTCCCTTATTTTAGCATCTTCTCAATCTCATCTTTCAGAGCAAAGCATTTGTCTGTCACGTGGCCGTGGTCTTGGTGAAATTCGCACCACAGGTTCTTGTTCCTCTTGTTGGGGACTGCCCTCAACTTCTCAGGCCACTTCAAGGATCGGTCACTCTTTATCTCATTGAGAATTTGTTCATAGCTGGCCGTTAGAGGGGTGTAACCAGCGAACTTGTCGTCCGTAGACCTCTTCTTCCCCTCTTTGTTCTTCTTAGGGTACTTACCCCCACTAGCGCCTCCTTTTTCGTCTTCACATTTTGCGGCCATCGCCTCTTCGGCATTCATCACCTTTCCTGCTGTTGACAGTAATTCAGCCATCGTCCTAGGGGGGTCTTCAGCAAGCTTCCAAAACAGCTTCCCCTTTTGGAGTCCTCCAATCAGGGCTGTCATAGCTATGCTCTCCTCATAGTCTTCCACCTCCAACTTCTCTTTATTGAATCTGGCTATGTAGTCCCTCAGACTCTCATTCTTCCCCTGCTTAACATAGATCAGGTGGGTGGTCTTCTTCTGTGGCCTCACCCCAAAGCAAAAGTTGTGGATGAACCGGTCTGCCAACTGCTTAAAGTTTTCAATGGAATTTTTTGGAAGAGGCGTGTACCAGATATGTGCAGCCCCCGTCAGGGTACCAGAAAAGGCACGACACCTCATCTCATCTGAGATAGATTATATGTCTGCTGCTGATTGATACATCTCAACATGTTGGACAGGGTTGGTGCTCCCATCGAATCTTGGGGTGACCATAGGTGGCTTGAACCTTGATGGCGTAGGGAAGTTTACTATCTTCGCCACAAAGTGTGAGCCTATGGTGTATCCTTTCTGAAGAGGGTCCTGACTCTTCAGTATATCACCGATCTTATCCTCTAGTCGCTAGATCGAGTCATTCCAGGGCCTCGCAGGGTCGGCTTGGCCGATGTTATCCCCTGTCGCCTCTTTAAGGTGGATGGAGGGTTCTGCTGCGGCAGGCCTGTGTCGGATGTTTACTTCCCTTTGACCGTCATCCCGTCCTTGGGGTCGGCCATCTTCCACCTCCCTCCTGGACCTTGCGGCACTCCTTGACCTGGACAATTTTTCCCACAGGTCATTTACTGGGCCCAGCCTCTCAAAGGTTGACCCCTTGCTCAAGCGATCAAAAGCAGAGCCTCTCGGGCGATCATCAGGATTTAGTCTTCCGCACTTTCCTCCATTGTCCCGGAGAGGTCGTACAGTATTGTTGGAGACCTCATACGGTTCCCAGCATTCTATAGGGGCCTCCTCTCCCTCCAGGTCATCATACCTGTCCTCAGGACAAGGGTTTCCTTGCCTCCCCAGGCGTAGACGCCGGGGGTCAGCAACATCCCTACGCCGCTGAGGGGGTGGCAGGTCTTTGCATGGTGCCTGGGGTGGTCCCCTGGCTTCATGCTGTCCTGGAGCTGCTGCCGGAGTAATCATCTCAGGTGAAACCCCTGGTGGTCTTAGCATGTTCTGGCTTAGAGCTGTGAACTTCTCCTGCATCATCCGCTGGCTTGCTGCCAGAGACTTTAAGGCTGCCGCCACATCAGCCATCTCAGACTGAGGTGGTGGCTGACTGGAACTGGGTCCTCCCCTATCATCCGGTGGGGGAAGTGGTGGTGGTGGCATCTCTGGTGCCATGTGTTTGAGCTGTGAACAGCTGAACTGGAAAAAAGACTGGTGAGCTTGAGAACCTTAGTGGGTCTCTTTCAATGGTGAAACATCTCCTCTCAGGGGGAGAACTGGTTCACCACCAGAGTGCCCAGTAAGGTCAAGCTGTACAAAGGAAGAGCTGTCTTCTCGTTTCCCACAAACGGCGCCAAACTGATGATGCTGAAATCTAGCACCACCGGATACGTGATGATGAGCTCAAACAGTAGTAACCATGGCAGCCATGGAGATGTATATGTGTGAGTGTGTAGAAGGGGATGAGTATAAGAGGAATAAAACACTGATGTATAGTGGTTCAGCCAACTTGGCCTACATCCACTATGAGTGTGTGATCCACTAAGTATGGGCACTAATGGCCTTGGATACAATGCACATAAGCTCACTTTCTCTCTCTACTGTGTGTACAAGCAGAGTTTTTGCTAGGGTTCTAATTCTCGATCCATCCCCTGTAGGGTTGTAGGTGACAAGTATATATAGGTCTTGGGGGGTGTAGTGTACCCCCCAAGTATGCATGGTGCATGTGAATGATGATCTAGCCAATCCCCTGTTGACACCTGTAGATGCCAAATGATGACATAATATTCCCTCACGCGAGGGTGTGATTTTGTTATAATGGTCTCCCATGTGCCATGTGAGCCTCACGCGCACTGTTCCACGCGTCTCCCAAACCACGCGTTGTAATGATGTCACCCTCGGCCTTTGATATGAGGCCGAGGGCAAAGTTCCTTCAGGTAATGAGTCTGGCCTAATTTGGGCCTCGTACTGTCGTACCCTCGGAGGGTCGTCCGGGGCCTGCTGAAGGGTCGGCCCCCTGAGGGGTCGTCCGGAGCCTGACGAAGGGTCGGCCTCCTGAGGGGTCGTCCGGAGCCTGCTGAAGGGTCGGCCTCCTGAAGGGTTGTCCGGAGCCTGATGAAGTGCAGGGCGCCCTAGGCATGGACGAGGGTATATACGGGTATATCACTCGATATGCCCTCAAGAGTTTGGAAACGTAGTGAAGACCGCGGTCAGTTTCCATTTATATAAAAGGCCACGGGAAGATGAAGCGTCGTGTTTAAATGGACGTGGAAACTTGAGAAGAGAAGACCTGATTACTCAGTCGTAGCCCCAATCATTATCTCTTGGCACTACAAATTATGGGCATATTGATATGGACAATATTGCACCTACTGTCGCTGACACATAAGCAATGGTCCACTTCCTAAGGACCAGATGCCACGTCGTATAAGTTTACTAGATAACAAGCCTTAGACGATCACCGCTGCACGAGATCAAACAAGTTGCGACACCGCTCTATAATAATACTTGCCTAGTGTAAGGCAAGCCACGGAATCTACCACACTTGCTCCTACCTGGGTCTAACCAGTCCGCGATACCTAATAGTTGACTAGATAATATTAGGTGCAAATTCAACGGATGTTGCCTGGGTTTAAACAAGCCGTAGCCCTAATCAACACCAGCCCAGCTTCCAGAAAAGTTGCATGCTCTTCATACTTGTCTACATGCCACATGCCTTGGGCACGTGGCATCGCATTCATATCTCCTATAAATAGAGGTGATCACCTCATGATTAAGGGGGAGAACAGAAATACCCGTCGAAGTCTTGCCAAACTCTCAACACTACCTCTCTCTACAAAGCTACTCCCACTTGGGGGCTTATCAGGTTTCATCAAGCGCATAGTCTACCTAGAGGTTTACATCAAGTCTCCCTGAATTCATCATCTAACATGTATTCTCTTCTCTTCTCATGCGTGTACGCCTCTTTAGGACCAATCATATTATATTGTACAACACATATAATGAGAATGAGGAACCAAAGTGAATGTAGGCTCATATTATAGCCGAACCACTTTATATCTTGTGTTTTCTCTCTCTTTACTTGATTTATGTTTACTCTGCAATTGGTATGATGATGTGAGAACGAATTGTGTCTGATGTCTCGCATCAACATCATATTATGTAAAAAATTAATTTGTGTCATGTCGTGTTTTAATCGGGTCGTCGTGTTCAAGTTAGTTTTAAAAAAAGATTTCTTGTTGTGACATGTTTGTGTTAGGTAAAAAAATTCAAGTCGTGTCTCGATTTATTTGGGTAAGTGTTCGTGTTCTAATTCATTTGAGTTTGTGTTCGTGTCATGTCGAGTATATTATAAGTAAATTAAATATTTTATGTTTAGTGTTTTATTTGGATCATATTTGTGTTAGCTAAAATAACAAGATTTCATGTGGTGACTATCTTCATTATTCGTAATATGCTGTCATACCATGAAAATCATAACACTTGTATCACATTTACGAAGTATTATATTTAAATTAAATACTTCGATATAATTAAACGTACTCGTTTAATCATTATGCCAAATTAAAGATAATTACCACTATTTCATCCGAACAATAATTCCCACAATTTCAATTAAATAAATATAACTTCAATTTAATACCCACAAATATGCGGGGTATTACAGAATGGGAGACCTATAGGGGATCTTAATGATCCTAGCTAGAGGCTAGGAGCTCATGCAGGAGCATGTAAGGTAGGTGACTAAAATCTTTTTAGTCCGGTAAAATAGGCCAGAGATAAACATCATTACCCTAGTTGGGGTGAATATTCTGACTAGAGACCAGAAATGCCACCACTTGCCCTATACGAGGATAGGATACAAGCTCATCACGATCGAGTGGTTAGAAATTCAAGGAGATTAGATTTAGGCTCTTAAGTCCAAGTTTGCAAGTCCATGTACTGTAGATCGGAATGAAATGATGAATGCTACCATCGAGGGGAAGCATTCACCATCTAATCATGTAAATGTGGTGATGAACAAACCTACTATGTGGAACGATCAAGTGTTCTAGAGAGATTGGGCAGGTGTCTGCATTTACTCAGTTGGGCCCAAGAGCTGCAAGGGACCACTAGTGTAGGGATCAAAGAGATCCGAGGGAGTACACAAAAGAATTCAGAGAAAGTGGAATGGGTTGGGTTCTAGACCATGTCAAGGCAATGCGTGCGAGTGTCGGATAGAGCCGATCAAACTTCTAAGGGAGAGAGCGTAGCTAAATGTCGAGGCAGAGCAGACACCATAATCAGAGAGAATGTGTAATACCCCGCACTTTTCTTAAATCATGAAAGAGTATTATTTTAAAAATAAGTAATTAATCTCGGAATTTAATCCAAGTAAATAATTTTCTATTCGAAAATGTTAAGTGAATTTTTTTATTTTATTTAGCATGCTTGTGTGATTCATTTTTATGCATAATTATAATGGTTGCATATTGTAAAAGAAAAATGTATAATTAATGTGTGACATAAATTAAAAGCGACTAATATTGTCTTAAATATTTCGAACCCTCTTTTAGGACTTATATGGGCCCGTTTAGAAGGTTTAAGTCATTAAAAATGACATTGGGACAATATTATATGGGCTGGGAGAGTTTTGGGCCAATTAACTAAGGGATTAGGGTCCATTTGGGGATCCAAAAGTTGGTCCAAGGGTCCAACTCGGGATTAGTGTGATAATTAGAGGTTAAGTGGGGGTAAACCACGCTCCCACCCTCATTCCACAACTCACAGGCTCTTAATAACGTGGAGAAAAGAGAGAGAGACCAAAGACAAGAGAAAAGGGGATGAAGAAGAGGGAGAACAAGGAAGAACATCAAGGGGATCATCTTCAACCACTTTTAAGGCAAGAATTTTCTTGCTTACTTTATGCCTTTAAAATATTTCTTAATGAATAATAGTTTGTCCCCATATATTGCTGGATTATGCTTGAATTGATGATTAATAACCTATGTAGAGGATCAAATTCTTATGGTAGAATTATTTCCAAAAATTAGGAACTTTTTTCTTAGAAATTGGGTTTAAATTCTCTAGGGTCCTTGATGATTGAATTAGGGTTAATATGATGATTAAATTAGGGAAGAGTGTATGATGAATTTAGGACTCAAATATGGTATAAAATCCTACTTTAGATGTGTTATAATACAAGACAATTGATGGAGAAATTTGGATGGAAATCTGATTTGAATTGGATCATAGTTATGCAAATTTTTTGATAATTTGGGCTTGAATTTAGGACTAATTGGCATGATTAATGATCCCTAATAGGTTGACGAAGTTTTAGAAACTTAACTAGTTAATTACAAAGCAGAAGGATCCCTTGAAATTTGATTTGGGATGAAAGTGTGATTTCCGTCATAGCAAAAACGTGACAGATCTGGGCTGCTGCTTAGGTACGAATCGATTCGGCCTTTACTGAATCGATTCGCCCCTGGGGACAGGTGGAGTTGGGCTTGGGGTTTGGTTGTGGACATTTTTAGAAGTCCCAGCAAGTGGCTAGAACCGTGTTTGGGTAAATAAGGAATTTATTAAAAATATATAAGTAACCACATTGAATTGGTGAAATATCAATTAATTGGATGGTTAATTAATTATAATAAATATTAGAATTTAGTAATTTATGAGACGATAAATTATTAATTAATGGAAAATGTTGAGGACTTGGATGGAACTCTTAGGGCAATTATAGAGTAATTACCCTTTTACATATTATTAAAAAAATAATATGTATTATATTATATTCACGTGTTGACAAACTAGTGGACTTACCTATCGGCTCAGGGGTTCGCGCGTTCGGGCCAATGACCACACGTCGACACAGTTGGGACTGATGTTGTGTAGGAATATAGGTACTACATAGAGGCTCCACACTCGAGGGGTAGGTGTGGTGTTAACCCTTCCTATATTATCGTTGGGTATGGGCCGTATACAAGTGTCCTGCGTAGGGACCGCCCCTAAATTTATGTGTGTTTTGTAGTTTTCGTTTAGTATGTCAGGATTCCTTCGGACTATCCGCTTAGGATGTTAGGATTCCTTCGAACTTTCCGATAGAGCACGAATTATACACCAACGGTAGATGACCTTTTGTGTCACATTTATGGAAGGACATATATTAAAAATTACCCGAAAATTATGGAATTTAATTTAGTTGTCTAATGATGTGGACATTAAACATTACATTTACCCCATATCGAATAATAGATGTTTCTGCCCTATATATGTTTCTGACAAGACCGGTATTAGTGAAAGATGGTAATTTAAATATAGAGATTGTATTTAAATTAATTATATAGAAATGAAATCTGCTATACACATGTTAATGCCACTAACTATTATTTGGAACGAAATGTGGTGGGTTGCAAATAATGTCACACTTAAATGAGGGGTGAGATGTTATACACATGTGAGTGACGGTAAAGGGGTAATTATTGTGCATTGACTGTATTTTATCATAATGTATTCAAGTTAATTCTTGCACACCTCGGTCTCTGACCTAAATTTAAATGCCCCCCCAATTTCTCAAAGATAGGGACAGTGGGATTGTGTATAGAAGTCTTGCAACCTTACTTGCTTTCATATTTCATCTTGGTTGGATCTAGTATAGGTGCTTCTCAGTTCTAGTCTTTCATTCAGTTGGAACTTGTAAGGGCATAAGCCCGAATACTTTATTTATTGTAGGTGGATAGTTGGTTACTTTAGTTGGATGCTTATGTCAGTATTGATGGTTTGGTTTTAATTATTAATTATGGAAGTGTTTGTGACTGATAAAATTGGGCCTTTCATTATAACTAAATTATTTTTTTCACCTTTGGTTTTAAGAATGGTATTAATTAGCAAGCAAGCCCTATCTTCGGCGTTTCATGCCTAGACAGCCTTTACGTGAGAAAATAGGAGTTGTTACAGTTGGTATCAGAGCACAGTTCTGGTGTCCTTAGGATCTGTGTTTATGGTCATTACGTTTGGCGTTGCGTTCTTTGATATATATATCCTATATTTAGGACTCGTTTTATCCGTATGATTAATACTGATTCGATCCTTGTTTGCTTTCAGGTGGCAAACAGACGTAGGGGCAGACCCAGGAGAGTAGCCCCACCCGTTGGGGAGGAGGAGGCTCTCCAGGAGCCCCCCAGCCACTGCAACCACAAGAGGCTCCACACATTTCGCAGGCCCCACAGTCCCCCCCAATTGATTACACCAGCGGAGAAAGCCACTATAGTGTCCCAGGAAGTGTCCACAGCGATGGCTGCTATGCTATAACACTTTCCACTACCTCAGGCACTACATTAGCCACTACAACAGGTGGCTATTCCGGCACAGGCATTGGGCTACTCATGGGACCGCACGAGGGAGGCCTTTGTTAAAGGCCAACCTCCATAGTTTGTAGGAGGGTCTGACATTCTGATCGTTAGTCGTTGTAAGAAAGATATTGAGAGTCACTTAAAGATGGTGGAGTGCTCGCCCGTACAGAAGCAGATGTTGACATACTTTAGGTTAGTGGGAGCCGCTCTTTAATGGTGGGAGGCAGTGACGACGATTTAGGAGAGGGACAGCCTCACGATAGATTAGTTCTCGGAGAGGTTTGAGGGGAAATACTTCCCCCTAGCTATGTAGACCGAGATGAGGACTAGGTTTATGAATTTGAATCATGAGGGGATATGGGAATAGGATATCAGTTCTAGTAAGCTCAATTAACATTAAAATGTGGATATGGGAATCCAAGGTAAGAGAATTATACTTTTGCGATAAATTATGTATTGATATTGTTGTGTCTCCTATTTCAAAGTGGAAGCCAATCAGCATGGAATCTAAGGGGATTGGACAAGCCTTCGATCATTTGACTATTTTAAAAATCTTGCCCAAGGGAGAGGCATACAATTATATGTTCTTTTGTGTATAGGGGTGTGTACCTAAAGCTTTTTCTATATACAAACGAGTAATGTGACTTAGTTAGAGGTGAATCGCTTTCCATTGTTGTGGATCACGATATATCACGATGATTGCACGGAGGAGGTTTTAAGACATGTGTGAACCCTCTTTATCCTAGTAGCGAATAGTTGCGAAATCAGATTCGATATACTCTAGTAGAGAATGAGCTCAAAATGTCACATGTCACCAAGTCCTTGGGATCGAGAGGAGACACCGGCTGTAACTTGTTTCATCAAAATATTTATACCGACATACTAGTTCCCAAATTTACATGTAAAGGTACATCCATGCTTGATTAAGTCCCATCTAACTCGTCATCCTCATTTCCCATATAAGAACATATATCGTTCAGACATGCGATCTCTCTCTTATGGGGGTAGGGAACAGGATATACAATTAATATAATGAGAAAAGAAGGCTTTATTACTCCAATGGTTGTTTTACTATACTTATCATATGATTAATATAATTAGTGAACAAAAACTACGATTTTGTTCACACAAATATTTAACGAAACTGACCGTATTGCCTATTCACACTAATATATTGATGTTCATCATTTTTCGCTGTAGTGATTGTATTTTGTGTTTTCTTGCGTATGAGTAGAAGCACCACTTCCTTTACATGTATAATAATAGTTTTGAACTGAATTCTAAAATTATGTTGGATGTTGATAAATAAAAGGACATGGTTTCATTTTTTCAATTTGGGTTATAAGATAATGGGTCAATTAATGTGTAGTTCCCAACATAAGTATATATTTTGTAAAAAAGATACCTATTTTTAATTACATCTATTTAGTCCCTCAAACATCCACTTACCAAATATTCTCTTATTTTTAAAGGTCCGCGCTAGAGGCACCCCACCCCCACCCACCCACCTATTCACCCCATTATCGGAGCTCCGGTAGCCCTCGTCGAAGCTCCGACAACCCCTACTGGAGCTCCGATTATGGTCATCGAAAATCGGAGCTCCGGTGGTGGTCGTGGGAGCTCTAGCGAGCTCCGACAGTGGGTTGGGGGGGGGGGGGGGGGGGAGGGGGGGGGGTAAATGGATTTGTGTGTGTCCTTATTTTAAGTGCTTTTATGTGGTGATGAAAATTTTGGAACAAATTAAAAGGCGTGAACTAAACATTTAATAAAAAATCTTCAAGTGATTATTCTTTGACTGACCTATAAATATTTTTTGAAATAATGTTTTATGAGAGTGGTTTTAAAATAATATAAAGGTGTGTTTTATTGCAAATATAGAAAATGCGCAGAAAATAGTTCATTCGGATGAGAAGTTTGAAAATGAACGCAAAAAGATATGAGTTTTTGTCTTACTTTTTCTATTTTAATTCTTTGGTGGGTGAATAAGAAATATTTTCCAATGGAAATGAGATTTGAGATGGAACATTTCCTACTTGAATGGTGATTTTTCTTATAAAATGTCTTTGCAATCAAGGTACTATAAAAGAAACACGAGTCCAAATAACATTTTCTATGATTTTTTTTATGTCAATCAAACATACTCTAAGATTTAAGAAGTGTTTTAGTTCACTCCTGGTGGTTAGAAAATCAGTATGTTGCCCTTATAAACTTATGACACTATATTTGATTTGTCAAAATATTGGATGGTGGCACCTTTGCTTATGGGTATGTCTAAAGACAAAAAATTATCAACTCGGACCTGTTGGAATTATCATACAACCTACTTAGAGAGAGTGAGTCTTATATGCAGATAAAATAATATAAAATAAAAGGCATCGTTGGTTTCAAGAAATTTATTTAGATGATGTAGTAATATGTTTTATTCCATTTAAACTTGATTATCCTTAAATCATAAGGTCTTGTCTTAAGCATGGCATGAGACACTAGTTCTAATTCCACCCTGTATTTCAGTTCACAAATATTATACTTCCCAAATATTTGAAAGTGATATGAACTTCAATAATAAAATTCCACCCACTATTTCAATTCTCCACGTCGAAGTTGCATCTCCTTTATAAGTTCTCCTGCGAAACTACAAACATAAGTGGAAGATAGATTAGTATAACAAAGAATCGGTGCTTAAATTTCTATGTTTTTGAATAGACTTAGTAGTTACACAACCTTTAATTGGCAATATACAATAAAATTTTATTTTGTAACTAGTGTTAGAAAATGAAAATAACAGAGACGTTATGCTTTTTTAGAGAAGAGAAGCATAAAACTAAGGAATAATTAAGACATGAAATATTAGCATATGAATACAAGTGTATGTATTTACTCACTTTTTGAGTTCTTCGTTGTTGGTGCGAGTGTGATATTCTCCATCATCTTCGTTAAAAAATTGAGCCGGTTCATGTTTTCCAGTATCAACATTCACCCGTTTAACCTCTTTCAGCAGAAGCTTGTTGCCGACATTCTCAAGAGCTCTCAAATTTTCATCTGTAGCTAAATCCATGCTGGTTAAAGCATCCTCCAACTCGTCCTCCTGATTATCCATTTAATGACATGTATTATTCAAGACATGTACTCTCTCTCTCTCTCTCTCTCTCTCTCTCTCTCTCTCTCTCTCTATATATATATATATATATATATATATATATATATGATAATGCTCCTGTGCGGACTAGTCCGCATTTTAAGAATGTCGACCGAACATGTGTCACGTAACGGTGCCCCTAGAAATTATCGCCTAAATTATGGGCACATTCTCTCTCTTTTCTGGGCTCACCGTCAGGTGACACACGTTCGGTCCGCACTTTTAAAATGCGGACTGATCCGCACAAGAGTAGGACTGTATATATATATATAAAGAAAATATGAAATTATGTTATTTTGAAAATGAACATAATTCCTAGTTTTGTTTGGTGGGTGGGGAGGACCAAAGGACTAGATTAATGCGGGAAAGTGTGAGAAATACTCAATGTCATTACATGATCTCGTAAATACATGAAATGTTCCTATACTACTTTAAGAACAAGCTTAGCTAGTGTACCGAGTGTGTGCACAAGTAATGTATAGCTAAATTGTATGTCTTTTTGAGTGCGCGCGTGTATTGGGATTTTATTTGTACATAGAATTTGTACATAATTGTATGTATAGACCGATATGTCGTGTTTATATTGGTCTTTGTCCTAAGTTCACTCGAGATATGAATCAATACAGACATGACACATTTACGAATCCTACATACAAATAAAAAATTTCTAAGATGTGATATGACATAAATATATTTATATGCTAACATGTGCCGTGTACGCGATGGTGGAAATATATGAGATAGTACATGAAAGTTAATAAAGTAGCTAAAGCAGACTGTCTCAACTATGATACGTTGATAAAAATATGTCACAAAGTTAGGTGATGGTAATTATATATAAGCACAAAAAACTTCAAAAATATTGTGAATTCCAACATATGATAATCATTGATCTCAAGTGGAATAAACATGTTATAGTAATCAAAACACTAGTTAATATGAGAAAGTGAGCATGTTAAACAAATTAGAGAATATTATGTAAGATATGGGTTTAGATCCTAATACTCTATCAGAGAAAAAAATAATGAGTAACGACAAGCATTTGTTTTTAGTTGAATTTCTATAGTGAATCCCGAAACACATGTATGGGAAGTAATATGGGAATTTACAATATATAAAAATAATATCTTTATCAATCATATATATATATATATATATATATATATATATATATGCACACACACACACACACACTCACATACATATACACAATAATACGATTCACTATTTATAAATGTATATCCTAATATGTTTTTTTAAATATAAATTTTCCAATATTTAATAAATATAATAATTTATTGTAGATATGTGTGCATTATATTATGACTAATTATTACAGGGATAGAAAAAATGCCTAAATAAAATTTTTCTAGTTTAAATTTTATACAAACGGATATAACAAAATTGTTCTCACAAAATAAGTATTAAATATTATGGGTAGTTTTTATAATTTAATATTTTTAAAGACTTTTTTTGTCTTCACAAAAATTATTTATTAGGATTCTCATGAGAAGGTAAGAATCTCACATATATTTGATAGATTTTTTTCCATCTACTTTACACAAACGAGAGAATCTGATTTCATTAGGACCTATATTTTTATGCAACTTTAACTCATACCAAATACAATAATTTTATATATTTTTTAAAATGTTTGAAACAAATCCGATTCAATTCAATTTTAGCATGTATCAAACGAACGTAAGAATGAAAAATTACTTGGATAAAAGATAATGTTGTTATTTTCAAGTATCATATATGCCGCAATAAAGAGAAAGAAAGTTAAGAAAACTTACTTGGATACGAAGGTATTGGTCTTGTTTTCCGATGGCTTTAAAAATCACATGATTGTGGTAGTCAACCATATCTGAACTTGATTCCATAAAAAAATCAATCAAAGGATGGCCTTTATACCCCCATTTATATATCCAGCCCCAAAATTTCCCCCATTTGTTAACCGTGTCAGCGTCATACTTGTGTGCAGCCTGTGCAATTCCACTTCCTAGGGAGAGCACAAGTAATGTACGGTTGTCCCCGGCTTTGATGTTCTTGAAATTATGGCTACGTTTTGTAACTTCGTTAGCAATTTCGCTAATGGCAATCAGTGTCTGAACACGGAATAAACATGATGATAAATTTTTAGACCCTTTTGAAGTTCATGATTTAGACAAGTTAAAAATAATTTTTTCAATACGTTTATAGAGGTGTGAAAATTTTGAATATATATATATATATCAGTTCGCATTTTAAGAGTGCGGACCGGATATGTGTCACCTGACGGTGATCTCAGAAATTATCGGCTAAATTATAGGCACACTCTCTCTCTCTTTTCTGGGTTCACCGCTAGATGATATATATATATATATATATATATATATATATATACCATTGTAGATAGCACGTGTGCATGTGGAAGACCAATATAAACACACACATTTCAAACATAATCTCATGTCTGAAACATAATTTCAAACACCAATATAAACGCGCGCGCGCGCGCGCGCACACACACATATATATATATATATATTTGCACATGTATCCAAATGTTTTAAAAATATAACCAATGCAATTTTCAAAATAGTCAAACAAAATAAAATACAGGGTTTTGGAAGCAAACATCACAATTTCAATTTGTTAAAAAAATCATATTTTGTACAATTAACATACCATGGGATACAAATATATGTTTTCTCTGTTAAACAAAAAAATGCAATTTCATAATAACCTAAAAAATACAATAATTATAATTTTACAAACACCGATCTTATATATATATATATATATATATATATATATATTTGCACATGTATCCAAATATTTTAAAAATATAACCAATGCAATTTTCAAAATAGTCAAACAAAATAAAATAAAGGATTTTGGAAGCAAACATCACAATTTCAATTGGTTAAAAAAATCATATTTTGTACAATTAACAGACCATGGAATACATTATATGTTTTCTCTATTAAACAAAATACAATAATTATAATTTTACAAACACCAATCTTATATATATATATATATATATATATATATATATATATATATATATATATATATATATTTGCACACGTATCCAAATGTTTTAAAAATATAACCAACGCAATTTTCAAAATAGTCAAACAAAATAAAATACAGGATTTTGGAAGCAAACATCACAATTTCAATTTGTTAAAAAAAATCATATTTTGTACAATTAACATACCACGGGATACAAATATATGTTTTCTCTAGTAAACAAAAAAACGCAATTTCATAATAACCTAAAAATGTAATAATTATAATTTTACAAACACCAATCTTAGATCATGTGCGTCATCGGTTTTTTTAACTTATTATAAACAACAACATTATTATTTTAGGACAACCTAAAAGAGTTTTATATGGAACCGATGCAATTTTTCAAAAAATCAAACAAAATAAATTATAAGGATTATGTTTGCAAACATCACATTATAATCGAGTTCTTTTTTTGCGCATGTAAAATCACACTATGTACAATTAACGAACCGTGTAATACAAATATATTTTTTCTCCTTTGAACATATAAACTGCAATCACTTATTATCATAAAAGATACAAAAATTAAGATTTTATAAAAATCATCTTCGATCATTTTTGTCATGGGCTTTTTAACTTGTTATAAACGACAACAAAGTTGTTATTTTTTGGACCTTTTATATGGAATTCATTCGTAATGCTATGAACTTCGAATTGATGGCCTTAATCAAAACTATGCTCAAGCTAATATTTTTTGTATTTTTCGTTATAGAAACAATGAAACGATAAGTTAACCATATTATTACCGGGTTATTATCAGTAATACCGCCGTCGATAAGGTTGAATTCCCGGTGACCTAAACCTCCAAACCAATGAGCAGGAAGGTAAGTTGGTGCCGCAGAGGTTCCGATGCACACATCTGCTAGTGATGCATTAAACTCATCACCGTCTTCTTTTGCCTATATGTAAATACGACAGAATTTCAATTAAATTGTAAGGAGCAATTCTATTTGTACGTAGAATTTGTAGAAAATCATATCTATGTGTAATGTCCATATTGAACTCCTTTCCACACGAATTTACTCACCTAAGTACCCAAAATAACTCTCTTAACTGTAATTCAACCCCAAACCATGATACCACAACCAATGAATATCTACTATCTTCATCTCCATCTCAATAATATTGTCCCCACAAGTCAACCAAAAACCTTCAATTTTATTACAACTCATAGTATCATCAATAAAAAGAAATCACTACCAATACTAATCTCCTCATATCCATACAAAATCAAATCCTCCTCTAAAACAATATACCACATACTCGAGTAATACCCTATATTTTTTTATATATTTTTTTATTTTTTATTCATTGTAGGAATAAACTATTAGTTGAGATAATTTGTAAAAACAATTGCATATTTAGATGATTATTAAATTGGAATATTATGTGATTTATTTATGTCTCAAGATGAATGTATTAATAGTTTTAATTAATTATGTTGGACTACATACACATAAAATAATTAATTGCTTGTTTTATTTTATGTTGTGAGGTCTTAATGCAAGATATGAGGTATAACGAGTTGGAGCGGACTCTAAAGTGATACGGAGACCCGGTTGCGTGTTTTTATCATCTTAAGTTGGCCCAGAGTGTAGGTATATCCTCAGACTAAGTTTTGGCTATTCCTCATAGTATCTTACATCTATACGGTGGCCCGAAATACGCCTAATATGGAGATGAGGAAAAAGAGTTACGCCTAATTAATTAATCATTTATCTTTTCAAGACGAAACCCTACAAGCCATATTATTGTGGGAGAACTAGAAAAGGCTTTAAGATGAGAAAGTACATGGGATTCAAGCAAGAATTCGCCGTTTTTCGAAGTAAGGCACTAAATATCGTGAAATACACTTTCAAATCTGTAACTTGTTTATGATCATCATTTCCTATATTAATCTTACATTATAGCACATTTTTAGAGCCTAATCTAATTATTCTTAATCATGTTTATGGATATGAGTTAATTAGGTTTGTAATTAATTTGTCTATGGATTAGTGGCTAGTAAAAACCATGAAATTTAATGATTTAGGTGATTAAATCTGGAATAGAACTCTTGTTTTAGGATTTATTTTTTATATTAAGTAGAATCCCCATGTTAATTTGAAGAAACAAATATGAAATTGTAGAGAAATTAGACTTCTTTCATGTTAATGGCAACATAGGCCAGTAGAGGACTCAAGAAGATGGGAGTTGTGGGAAGAACTGGCAGGAGTGAGTAGGGTATGGGATGTACCCATCTACATAAAGGGCGATTTCAATGTGGTGCGGTTCGCTGGGGAGAAAAGTAGTGGAGGCAGAATCGATAGATATATGAGAGAGTTATTGGATTTTATTGACGAGATAGAGTTGATGGATCTTCCTTTGGAGGGAGGTTTGTATACTTGGTCCAGTTTTCATGATAGGTCGTCCATGTCTCGTCTGGATCGTTTCCTGATTTCCAAGGAGTGGGAGGAACACTTTCCCGGGGTGATCCAATCTTGCTTACCTAGGGTCACCTCGGATCATTGTCCGATACTTTTAGAGTATGGGGGTTGGAGGGAAGGCTGTACACCATTTAGATTTGAGAATATGTGGCTCAAGGAGCTAGATTTTGTGGGTAGAGTGGGGGACTGGTGGACTAGTTATGAAGTGGAGGGGAATGCGAGCTTTATGTTGGACGCAAAATTAGGCCTACTTAAGGAAGATATCAAATGGTGGAACAAAAAGGTGTTTGGGAATACGCGTTTAACTACCACTAGTTACATGGAGGAGGTCAAGAGGCTTGATGAGAAGGAAGGGTTATTAGGTCTATCAGAGGAGGAGAAGAGAGTTAGGGAGGTTAAGAAAGGGGAGATTGGGATTAGGCTCCTTCAGGAAGAGATTAGTTAGAGACAGAAGTCTAGGGCTTTATGGAAAGAGGGGGATTTGAATACCATGTTTTTTCACACTGTTTCCATCTCTCACAGGCGTGGTAATCATATCGGGAAAATTACAGTGGGGGGAGTGGTGTTGGAAGAGGATAGAGAGGTGAGGGGGGGCATTTCTCAGTTTTATGAGGCTCTTTTCAGAGAAGAGGAGATATGGCGACCCTCCCTTGATGGGGCCGAATTGGGGAGTATTATACTTTCAAGGCTGAAGCTATCGAGGGTTTGTTCACTAATGAGGAGGTGGTGCAGGTCCTAAAGTCAATAAGTGGGGATAAAGCGCCTGGACTGACGGTTTCTGGATGACTTTTTTCAGCATTGTTGGGCCATTGTCAGGAGTGATGTGATGGCTTTCTTTGATGACTTCCATGACAGGGGCTACTTTGTGCCTAGGTTGAATGCGACCTGTATCTCCTTGATCTCTAAGAAGGGGGGCTCTTATGATATCACTAATTTCATTCCCATCATCTTGATTGGTAGTATCTACAAACTTCTCGCCAAGGTGTTGTCTGTTAGGCTTAGAAAGGTCATCGACCATCTGATTTTTGAGTCTCAAAATGCTTTTGTTGGAGGCAGGCAGATACTTGATGCAGTCTTCATGGCCAATGAGTGTGTGGAATCTAGATTTAGGAGCGGGGCTCCCGGGTTAGCGTGCAAGCTCGACATTGAGAAGGCATATGATCATGTCAATTGGAATTTTCTTCTGTACTTGTTAAGGAGGATGTGATTCGGCGATCGGTGGTGTCAGTGGATTAGGAGGTGTGTTTCGATGGCCAAGTTCTCAGTTCTGATTAATGGAGTGCCTAAAGGTTTTTTTTTGAGCTCTCGTGGTCTTCGTTAAGGAGACCCGTTATCCCCTTTCCTATTTATGTTGGTCATGGAGGCATTTAGTAGGATGATGGGTAAAGTGGTCGAGAATGGGTGGATCAGGGGTTTCACGCTTGGGACTACGGGTCCTAATATGGTTGCAGTTACTCACCTTCTGTTTGCGGATGATGTGATCATTTTTGTGATGCTGATCGGAGGCAAGTGCTTGCTCTGAAGTGCCTCCTTATTTGTTTCGAGGCAATTTCGTGTCTTCGGATCAATGCGGGGAAGTGTGAGTTAATCCCGATTGAGGGAGAGGGAGTTGTGGGGGAGTTAGATGGTATCCTGGGTGGCAAGAGTGGGTCCTTCCCGAATACTTATCTTGGCATGCCTCTTGGAGCTAAGTATAAGTCGACTACGATTTGGGACCCGGTGTTGGAGAATATACGCAGGAGGTTGGAAGGGTGGAAGAATGGTTTTCTTTCGAAAGGGGGGAGACTGACATTGATTAAGAGTACTTTGTCTAGTCTGCCTACTTATCTCTTGTCCATTTTGTCCTTGCCTGGGGCGGTGCATATGAAAATGGAGAAAATCATTCGTGATTTTCTGTGGAGGGGAACTGAAGATAAGTTTAAGCATTGTCTTATAGGATGGGAGGAGGTGTGCAAGCCCATTAAGGAGGGGGGTAGGCGTTAGAAACCTATCTATTTTTAATAAAGCTTTGTTAGGTAAGTGGTTGTGGAGGTTCTCACGGGAGGAACATAGGTTGTGGAGGAGAGTTGTAGGAGCGAGGGGGGTTCCTCTCAGCGAAGATGGGGGTCGGGGTAGGGAATTTTGATCATGGTATGGGATTGTGGAAGCATATAGCGAGGGTGTGGGTGGATTTTTCGAGGCACAGAGTTTTCGTTGGGGGAGAGGTGACAGGATTAGATTTTGGAAGGATAGGTGGGGTGAATATGGGTCCATTCAGAAGCTATTTCTGGGGATTTTCAACCTACGAGGGGACAAAAATGGGTTGATGGCCGATCACATGACTGTTAGTGGGGACAGTGTGACATGGAATCCACAGTTTAGAATAAGGCTTTGGGACTGGGAGCTTCAGGAGGCGGATTTGTTTTATGAGTGGTTGCATATGGCGCCCCGTCCGACGGTGAGGGAGGATTCATTGCGGTGGAAGGGGGAGGGTCGGGGGTGTTCTCAGTCCGAGGCTACTATTTAATTCTGAGCGGGAGTGGGGAATCTGATGTGAGCTTCCCTTGGAAGATTATTTGGAAGGTGAAAGCGCCGTTGAAGATTAGGTTCTTTGTATGGACTGCGGCTAGACAGGCCATTCTGACGCTTGAGGGTCTTCAGAAGGGAGTTATCGTCTGGCTAGTCATTGTTGGTTATGTAAGGAGGAGGGTGAGAAGACCAATCACCTTCTCTTACACTATAAGGTGACTAGAGGTTTATGGGACATCTTCCTTGCCATTGCTAGGACCACTTGGGTGATGCCCGGGTCAGTGAGGGAACTCTTAGAGGGGTGGAGACCCCTGTGGGGGTGGTTGGGAGTCAGGCATGTGTGGCGATTAGTTCCTCATTGCATTTTTTGGATGGTGTGGAAGGAGAGGAATGCAAGATGCTTTGATGGCATCGAGACTGCGCCTTCGAGACTTCTTTATATATTTTTGAGCACTCTTCTTGGTTGGTTTAAGGAGAGCCTTGCCGTCACGGCTCATGAGGTTCTTGAGTTTTTCGAGGACCTCCATACTGTTTAATAGCATGGTTTTCTTTATGTACGGGGTTTGTTTGCTTGTTTTATTTTAGCAGATTTGCTACTTTGTATACTACCTGTATACGGGTTCGCTCCCCTAGCGATAGTTTTCTAATTTCATTACTTATAAAAAAAATGGTAACATAGGTTTATATATGTGAACTTTAATTAATGATTTGTTCTTTAATTGTTGTTCTAGATCTGAATTTAGTGTTAGGAATCGTTTAGGATAAAAATTCATATATAATTTAGAATATAATGATGTTTGGGATGGTGGAGTCTGGAACACGTAAATGGAGGTTTAGGCTTGACATCATGTTTTTGAGGACGAAGGAGACGAACAATGGAATTTACAATCGAATGAGATTGTAGGTTCATTCGAACGCGACTGGTGCTTTGGTTCGAAAGAGGTTGTTTAGTCATTTGAACGAGGCTCTTATTTTCATTCGAATGACTTAGGCGGCAATAAACTTGAGAAATATCCATGTGATATATAATGAAGTGAATTGTTTTCTAGTTAAATGTACCTTAAATATTTTTTTGATAATGGAAAAAGTTATCATTTCGAAGTTGTTTTGCATGTGAAAATATGATCTTGGTTAGAACTGAAAAAAGAATTTTAAATATTCAACACTCATAAAAAATAAGTAGCTAGTGTTGCGAAAGTAGGATTTGGGTATCCTCACCTTTAGAATGAAAATATTTCTACGAATATTGTCAATTAGAGAAACCCACCATGGGAAAAAAATTCAATAAACCATATCACGAAGATTTAGATATATGGAAAATTGGATAACAAAAAGAATATGAGACTATAGGATTTTCATCACAATCGCTTATAAGGAAACATAAAGTGGTAGTTGAATATTTAATAAAGAAAAGAAAGGCCCTATAGTAGAGACTTGATCTTAAGAGGCATGAACTAGGAAGTGGGAGGTGGGATGGATACGATATTTGGGAGGAAAGGTGGATTTCCAATGTAAGAACTTCCAAAACCAACATAATGCACCACAATGTAATGTGTATAATCTTATAGACACCAAACACGTGAAATGGAAAATAAAAAAGCTTAAGAAGCTCTTTATAACTTTGTTGTGTTGCCTTATGGACTTCTTATTGATGGAAAAATCTCACACAAACATTTCTCACATTCAATTTAAAAAGAGTTGAACATTGAAGGTTTAAGTTCAAGTGTCTATTTTAGAAGGAGAGGAACGCGAGATGTTTCGAACACATTGAGGCTACGCCTTCTAGACTTCGTTATTCCTTTTTTATCACTCTTCATTGCTGGTATAATGGGAGAATTAATGTTTCTACTCGGAATTTTCTCAAGTTCGTTAAGGAGCTTTACTCTGCTTTGTAGTCTTTTGTGGCCCAGCCTGTGGAATTTTTTTTCGTTCCTTTGCTTTTATTTCTTTTGCTTCTCTGCAGGTTGCCTTCTTTGTATACTTCATGTATACGGGTTCCATTCCCTTTGCAGTTGGTTTCTAATACATTTCTTTATAAAAAAAAAAGATGAAGTGGCCACCATTTTTTATGTTTTAAATTAGTAAAATCTCTAGCACTAATTGGTCACTTTTATATTATGACCATTCAGTAAATAAGGATTCTTTTTTCTAACATCTTTTTGATGTTTTAAAATAGGCAGTCTCAATTAATACATGTACGTGGAATATATAGAAACTTACAATATTCTTAACGGATGAAATTATTACAAAAATACTTTGTATTCCTTCGCTTATGTTAATGAAATGACACTCATATGTGTTCTCCGGAGAAAACAGGAAATTTCTCAATCAAGTCTACATATTATTGGCTATATAATTATATAAATATACCTGTTTTTGCCCCATATTTAATAGCAAAGAATTCAACAATTACCTTGTAATCGAGAAGCTAAATCTTTAGTTTGATTTATATGCCATAACGCTATTCCCACAACAAATTTTATTTTTCGAAGACATAGTTTAAGTTATTTTTTGTTTCGATTTGCAAATCTCAACAAGGATTTTATGCTTACTATTTACCAAGATATTTGTATTTTTTAATTTTTCCCTCAATATTTCATTTTTATTTTTTTACCAAAAAAATGAATATATTCGATTCTTTTCAATTCCGTGAGTATTTGTATTTGTCAATGTTAGCTATACAAGTGTAAGACTCATGTTTAATGTTTGATGTTTGATGTTTGATGTTCGTTTCACTCATGTTTGATGTTTTGCTAGATTACTTCAGTTTGTATATATAGATAGAGAGACATGCTATGAATTTTTTTTTTGGCTCAAGTGTTTGGTGTCTCTTGTATATTGCTGCTTATTCTGGTTTTTATCCATATGCTGGAGGGGCATTCATGGTAAATGAATATATGGTTCAATGTACGACTATAGGGCCTCGAGAGCTGATGATGCTGGAAATAGCACCACCAGATGAGGTGTTGACAAGCTCAAACTAACAATAACAATGGCAGCACAAGCGTGTATGTATATATAGTAGAAGGAGGTGAGGAGAAGAGGATGAACACTTTTATGTAAGTGGTTCAACCAATTTTACCTACGTACACTGTGAGTGTGTGAATGATATCAATAGATGAAGGCATTAACAACCATATATACAATCTCTCAAGCTTTCTCTCTCTACTGTGTTAACTAACAGAGTTTCAGCTATGCAATTCTGGATCCCTTCACAACGTTGAGGATGACCTCTATATATAATGTTTAGGGGGAGTAATGTACCCCCCAGGCATGTAATGAGAATGTTCATGAGGACCAAACCAATATAATGATGACACTTGGCTGGTTCCAAGTAGGTAATGATGACCTCAATATTCCCTCATGTGGAGGGAATGATTCGGTTATAACAGATTTGTCCACATTTCACGTGTCTTTATTTGGCACGTTGTCATAGTTAGTATTGGAGGATATATTGGGATGCGAATAATATCACACTTATATGAGGGATGAGGTGTTAAACACATGCAAATGATGAAGGGGAGTATTATTTTGCATGAACTGTATTATTGCAACTTAAATTAATTAAGTTAATTCTTGAACACCTCGGGCTCTGACCCAAATTTAAATATTTTTTCCTCCTTGTGTTCCTATACAAGTATAGTTGGATTGTGGTGTATCAGTCTTGTAGTCTCTTTTGCTCATCAGTTTTCAGATTCATCGATTCTAGTATAGGTGCTATTTTGTCGTAACAATTGTAAGCGCATAAGCCCAAATTTCTTTGTATTATGTTGGTTGAGTTTCTATCATACTGGTTGGATATATTATTTATTCATGATGGGTTGGATCTATTTAATTATTATGGATATATTCTTAGCATTTCAATTATGGGCCTTTAAAAATAACTATGTATATGTATATTGGTGCTAAGGATGGTATTAATTAGTAAGCAAGCCCTATCTTCGGCGTATCGTGACTGACCACCATTTACGTGAGAAAATAGGGGTTGTTACAAGAATGAGTGGACCTAAGTAATTAAAATTTTATCAAAATTCTTTTAATGTTTAACAATTATTTGCAAGGGACGTAAGAGTACTTTCTCCTTTTTTTATATATATATCACGTAAGGTTTTTTGGGTTACATTTTCTATCTTGTTTTCATATTTGTTTTTCATTGTTAAAGGATTTATTTTGTTTGATAGTTTTTAAGGTGAGGATTTTGCTCCCTCTTTTTGTTTTCTTTTTCATTTATTATTAAGCTCTTTAAACTCTTTTTTGTAACTAATTTCAACATCTTATATATGGATCATTTTTTTTATAACACTGAACCTCCATATGAACGATCCCTTTGAACTCTCACGTGCAAGCAAAATATGGGAGGTACTGCGCAGGACCCACCTCTCACACGCACCCTGCTTAATTACTAGCTTACCAGCGGGGAGTCAAACCCAAGACCGTGCGTCTAAACGCACAGTCTCAAGCCTGCCCTTGTCGCTGGACATACCAGGGTGGGTTGGATTATTTTTCAGTGACATCTTATTCTTTATGTACTATTTTTTTTAGTACATGTTTTCCTTTTTTCAAAGTTATAGAAGCAAGAAGATTTGTGAGTTTTGTTTTATTAATAATCAATATGGTAAGCAGTAATGGTTTTTTTAATTTTTTACATGTAAATTTATAATAATGGCTGGTGCTCCTTTTACACTTCTTCAAACTCACCATAGCTGATTTGTCATGAAAGATTCCTCTCAATTGACATGGTTTGATGTTACATAATACTTGGGAGACATAATTTGGCATTGGCCTTTGTATTTTTTCATATTTTCAAAAATGTTACAAGAAAATAATTTGTATGTTATAATTATAATTAGGAACTTAAAGAGTTTGAATTTTATAATTATAATTAGGATGACATTGCTTAGGAAGTTAAAGACTCTCGATAAGTGTTTACTATAATTATAATTAGTATTTTGATCAATGAGGTTAGAAGTAATAAATTTAGAGGGAAAAAAAATCAATAAAATTAGTACACTATGCATATATAGATATGTGTGGATACTTTTACAAAAAATGAGAAAATGATTTGTTCTTTTATAAATTTAAGTGTGCAAGTTCCTATTCTTTTGTAGTTTTTAGTAACTCCAATAAAGATTTCTACACCGATTAAAACTAATAAATTAGAGAAATAATAAATTGATTAAAATATTTTTTCAATGTCATCGACATTGGTACGCATTAATTTACCCTTAAAAAATAGATATATACGAAAATAAAAGAAATGTGAAAAGAGAAATAAAATTTAAAATGAAAAAATAAAAATAGAAAATTGATTGAATAATTTTTATCATGTTTAAATCCATTAATTTAAATGATGTCACCTCACAATCCGTCATTTTTGCCCTTTTATAATTATGCACTTTAAAAAATTTCGTCAAGGGTTCAAATACAAACATTTTGCTAATGAATATATATATAGTGTTTGTATGAGTAGAATATAATATTTATGTACATTGAAACATATATATTAGGAGTTTCGAAACATATATAATATTTTCATTTGTAAGAAGTATTTCTCAAAAGGAAGAAGGTGTCCATTATTTTCAAACATTTTTTTATCATCTTTGATCCTCACAAAGCTTTGTTCGTGTTCCATATCTCATTACAAAAGCTATTGGGAACATGGGGGCACAAGGCTCAAAGTAGGTGCACGTGAAATACTTTTGAAGTATTCTGGGGCACATGGGGGCACAAGTTTCAATGTAAAAATTTGACATACTGTACTTAAATTGAAGCGATGATTGTTTTTAACAAAAGTAGTGAATATCGTTACTTTTTAATAAAAACTAGACTTTTAAAAATACTTTGTCTACCAATATGTTTTAAATAATTTTGAAACGGGATCATTGTTAATTATTTAAACAAAAGATTCTTAAAAACTAGATGATTTTTTTGCAACATGATTCTACCAAGATAGTTTCACTAAATATAATTTGAATAATTACGACAAATCAAAATTTCAACAGTGGCAAGCCGTGTTTTATTTATTTAGATTTCATATGTCTGAAGCCATTAACTATTGTATTTTAACTATTAAGGGTCAAACATTAATGTATAACTCTATGTACGCTTATATCATCTTCGCACGTCATGCTTTCTTTTGGATCTAATCACTATTTCAAATATGCAGAACGTTTTTACAATTGTTCGATTGACATGCTTACACCCTAATTTGAATATATGTGTGTTTGGGTGTGTGATTTCTCTTTTCTCTCCCTCGACCTCTTTATTTCATTTTCAGTTTTTAAGGCTTTAGGTTTATATGTAGTGTTGATACCAAATTTAATCTGCTGATGTGGACGAATAGTATGAAGACACGTGTCAATCTACGTGGCACAATAACAATGAGGAAGATCATTTACTGAACAACCATGGTTGGTACCGAGCAACGAGAATACACCGAGGAGCTCTATCATGCCGAGGAACTCCATCCGAGGAACTATATCATCCCGAGATACTCTAAGCACTCCGAGGAACTCTTGATCAACGAGCAACTAAGGCGGTCCGAACTGCACCTCGGCCGTGTCATCAATTATCAGACGGACAACTGTTCAACTATTCATTAGATTCTTGACGCACACGCTGCATTAAATGTATTACCCATTCATATGTATATCATTTAATGTATTGGACCTTTCATGTACAGCCTTGAGGCTATAAATACCTTGTATCAATCCCATTCAAGTGGGGGGGAATTTCTTGAGAGAACTTGTAATCAAGAATTCCACAAACACTCAGCAATAACATAACAGTGGATGTAGGCTTTATTCCTAGCCGAACCACTTTAAAAATCTTTGTCTTACTTATTTATCTGTGATTGAAGAATTAGAGTGATCTAGTTTTTTACATCAACAGATTGGCGCCGTCTGTGGGAAACGACTGTTGTTATCGTTTTTCATAAAAATCATTTATCACCAATGGCAGATAATCCGGAATCCAGTAATCGAAATGCTGGAAATACTGGAAATCTTCCAAATCCATCTGCATCTCCAGATCTGGCCGGAATTATGATGAATCTGGCTCAGGGACAAACTGCCATGCAAGAATCTATGAGGCAACTCCTTCAAACTCTTCAAGGCGGTGTACCTACTCATTCAGGGCAAAGGACTGATCATGGGCAATCACGATCCAGACGTATTGGGTCATATCGCAATGGGGAATCCAATGATTCTTCTTATCAACCTGGGCGAACTTCATCAATACAGGCTACGGATACAGATCAACATATCTCTCTTTCTCCGGAGAGAACTAGCGCTTTAGAAAGATTAAGCAGGGTGTCTCCTTTCAGTCGGTTAGGACCAAGGAGGAACATGAGTCCACCTAGGGCTCCATCAGGAAGTTTTCGACCACCACCAGGTTTGAGAGAAGGATCTGCACAATCACGACCAATTACTCGTCGAGATAAATCTCAGGAAGCTACGTCAGAGCAATCAGTTGCTCGGACTAAGCGGCCCGAGGAAGGGAATGAAGCATGGAAAGGTTCCATTCAACGATTGGAGGATAGACTGGGAGAAATGGCTAAGGCGAGGAACCCCTTACAGAGAACTTTTGTTCAAGGGACACCTTTTGTGCAAGCCATTGTGGATTTCCCTACACCGTCGAAATTCAAAGCACCTGTAGTGACCCCCAAGTACGATGGAAAGACAGATCCTGTACTTCATATAGAACAGTACCAAGCTGCTGCAGATATCTATGCTGTCCCCGACGAGATGAGGTGTAGAGCATTCTCGGGAACTCTTACCGGATCTGCACAGATATGGTACAATAATCTTCCTCGGGGTAAGATTTCAACTTTTGTTCAGTTAGCCGAGCTGTTTATTGGTAATTTTTGTTTTGGAGCAAAACCAGTAAAGCGAGTAGCGCATTTACTAAGTGTTAGACAAAAATCAGGAGAAAGTACTAGAGATTACATAACTCGTTTCAATAACGAGAAGTTGGAAGTCATAGATTATGAAGAAAAGACAGCAATCACTGCTTTGATGAGTGGTTTGCTGCCTAACAAGCTATACTATACTCTGGCCAAAGATCCGCCTAAAAATATGTCGGAATTGATGGCAAAGGCGGCCAAAATCATGAATGCCGAGGAGGCTATGACTGCGAAGAAGAATATGGATAAAGAAGTTAAAGTGGAGGTCGACAACTCTAAGAAGAAAGATCAGAAAGGTAATGGTGGTGACAAATATTCCAGGAATAACAGGATAAAGTTGGAAGCCCTAAAGAAGTATGATAATTATACTCCATTGAAAATGGGTATTAATCATGTTTTAGAAGAAATCAGGAATAACGAGGAAATCAAATGGCCAGAGAAACTGAAGACAGATCCAGACATGAGGAATAAGACCAAATATTGCGAGTTTCACAAAGATCATGGCCATATGACCAAAAATTGTATAGCCCTTCAGAACGAGATTGAAACACTCATTCGAAGAGGAAAATTATCAAAGTATGTAGATCGCAGAAATGAAAGGAGGAATGATGATAGAACTAGAGAGAGATCTAGATCTCCTCGTCGTGCAGAGGAGAAAAAGAGGAGGGCCCATGAAGAGGATCCAGATGATGACCCCGATCTTCCCAAGAAGCCAAGGAAACCTGAACGAGAGGTATTTTCCATACGTTTTGGATCATTTCATTGTAACGTTATTACAGGGGGAGATGCAGGAGGAGGAGACCTTACTGCAGAAAGAAAAGCTTATCTCGGAGAGGCTCAAGCTTGCTCATATATTCAGCGAATAAACCTGGCCGAGGATGATCGTCCGAGGAAGGTAAACAAAGAGAAGCTAGTAATTGGTTTTTCAAAAAATGACCTGGCAGGTGTTCTTTACCCTCATGATGATCCTTTGGTGATCAAAATGAGAATGAAGGACGTGATCATTTCAAGGGTGTTGGTAGATAATGGTAGTTCGGCAGACATCATGTACTATTCATGCTTTGATAGCCTGAATTTGAAATTATCTCAATTGGAACCTTATCACAGACCCCTTCTGGGTTTTGCTGGCGAGAAAGTTTTTCCACTTGGGACGATCAAGTTGGATATATTCATTGGAACCTGGCCTGTTTGTCGAACAGAAAGAATACGATTCTTTGTGATGGATAAGAATGTGCAGTCAGCCTACAACATCATCATGGGAAGAGTTGGATTGAAGAAGTTCGAAGCCGTTCCTTCTACAGTACATCAATGTTTGAAATTCCCAACAAATTTTGGAGTTGGAGTGGTGAAAGGTGATCAAAAAGTAGCTCGGGAATGCTATTATTCGTCGGCCGAGCAAGAAGAACTAGAAGGATCGATGAAAAAGACTACTACTTACCAGGTGGAGGAAGGTACAGAAATTGAAACTCTTGATCCCAGGGATGAATCTCAACTTGTAAAAGGACAGGTGATGGAATCTACAGAAAATGTTATTTTGGACGACGAACATCCTGAACGAATAACCCAGATAGGTTCATCGTTGGATATGTCAATAAAAGAGGAGTTGATAACTTTCTTGAAGAATAGGAAAAATACTTTTGCTTGGAGTCATGAAGACATGCCAGGAATAGATCCAAACTTCTTATGTCATGAACTCAATGTGAATAAGGAGATTAAACCTGTAAAGCAGAGAAGAAGGGTGTTTAGTCCCGAGAAGAATCAAGCCATACAAGAGGAAGTCGAGAAACTCCAGAAAGCCCAATTCATTGAAGATGTAAAATATCCAGATTGGTTGGCTAATGTGGTGATGGTAAAGAAGAAAAACAACAAATGGAGAATGTGTGTCGATTTCACCGATCTCAATAAGGCGTGCCCCAAGGATCATTTTCCATTGCCCAGAATTGATCAACTGGTGGATGCTACCTCGGGACACGAGCTACTCAGCTTCATGGATGCTTACTCTGGCTACAACCAGATCAAAATGAAACCTGAAGACAGGGAAAGTACTTCTTTTATTACCCCTAGGGGAACTTATTGTTATAATGTTATGCCTTTTGGTTTAAAAAATGCAGGTGCAACATATCAGCGGTTGATGAACAAGGTTTTTACTGAACAAATCAGCCGCAACATGGAGGTCTATGTCGATGACATGCTCACTAAAAGCAAGAAAGCTGCTGATCATTTGGTTGACTTGAGTCAAACTTTTGATCAATTGGATAAATACCAAATGAAGCTTAACCCGACGAAGTGCACCTTTGGAGTACGAGAAGGAATGTTCCTCGGATACATCGTCAATCAGCGAGGTATTGAGGCAAATCCGGATAAGATCAAAGCTTTTCTAGGGCTGCGATCTCCGACGACGAAGAAAGAAGTGCAGAGTCTTACCGGACGAGTTGCAGCGCTCAACAGATTTGTATCTCGAGCAACTGATAAATGCATACCATTCTTCAAAACACTTCGAAAAACCTTTGAATGGAATGAGGAATGTGAAAAAGCTTTTCAAGACTTGAAGAAATATTTGGGAGCACCTCCACTGTTGTCCAGACCAATAACAGGAGAAAAGTTGTATTTGTATTTGGCAGTATCAGAGAACGCAGTCAGTTCAGCGTTGATCAGATTGGAGAATGGAGTCCAGAAGCCAATTTATTACACAAGTAAGGCTTTCCGAGGTGCAGAAATCAGGTACCCAAGGCTAGAAAAATTGGCATTGGCACTAATTGAAGCAAGCAGAAGAATGAGGCCATATTTCCAAGCCCATACCATCATTGTTTATACTGATATGCCATTGAGACAAGCCCTCCATAAGCCAGAAAAATCAGGGAGACTGATGTACTGGGCAGTAGAACTTGGTGAATATGATATTGTGTATGAGCCCAGATCATCATTGAAGGGGCAGGCTGTAGCAGATTTTATAGCAGAGTTCACATACCCTGATACCCCCGAGGAGCAAAAGATGCCTGCTGATTTACCTGTGGACGATACAGGATCAACAGAAACATTTGCTGACCTACCTGTGGACGATACAGGATCAGCAGAAATAGGTCCAAACCAACCAAGGTTGGTAAAAGGACTTGTGGATGTAGAGAAATCATTATATTCAAACTCAGACCAACCACGGTTGGTAAAAGAGTAAGAGCAGATGACTGACGAGGAGCGAAAGATACCGGGGGATGATGGAAGAAAACAGCAGATATTTTATCGAGGAACTCTGACAGATAAGAAATTTGAAGACGAAATACCTACATGGAGATTATATGTAGATGGATCATCCTGCACAGCTGGTTGTGGAGCAGGAATTGTTTTGATCACTCCAGACGAGATTGACATGGAATATGCTTTGCGATTCCAATTCAAAGCCTCTAACAATGAAGCGGAGTATGAGGCCATGATAGCAGGTCTTAATCTAGCAAAGACTATGGAAGCACAACAAGTGATGGTATTCAGTGATTCTCAATTAATTGTGTATCAGATGATGGGAATGTATGCGGTTAAAGGAGATTTAATGATCAAATATCATGCAAAGGTGATGAAATTGTTGACAGAATTTGAGGCCATTCAATTGGTGAGAATACCGAGGATGGAGAATGTACAAGCAGACGCACTGGCCCGACTAGCATCAGCTACTCGTACCGAGATGCGAAGAACCATACCGATTGAAGTATTAGAAGGTCGGAGCATAGATGAAGATCTGACAACGAATGTGATTACCCTTGATTTAGGACCATCTTGGATGGATCCAATCAGGAAATATGTTGAAGAGGGAGAATTGCCGGAGGACAAACTCGCTGCCAAGAAACTGAAGTATAAAGCTGCTCGGTATGTATTAACTAATGGTATTTTGTATAGACGAGGAATTATGGCAGGTTTGCAGAGATGTGTACATCCCACCGAGGTGAAAGAATTGATTGAAGAAATCCATGAAGGATCTTGTGGAGCTCATGTAGCAGGTCGAACACTTTTACAAAGAGTGATGACACAGGGATATTACTGGCCGACAATGAGGGCTGATTGTATAGCCTATGCCAAGAAATGTGACAAGTGCCAACGTTTTTCTTCCATCCGACGAACTCCACAAGCATTGCTAACACCAATAACTTCCCCTTGGCCATTTGCCATGTGGGGAATTGATTTGGTTGGACCACTGCCGACCACCCGAGGAAGATTCAAGTATCTCGTAGTTGCAGTGGACTATTTTACTAAGTGGGTGGAAGCTGAGCCTCTTATCAATATGACGTACGAGAAGGTATACCAGTTTGTATGGAAGAATATCATTTGTCGATATGGTCTCCCTCATGCTTTCATCACAGATCATGGAACACAATTTGATAATGAAGAATTTGCTGCCTATTGTCATCAGTCGAACGTTTTGAAGTTTCATTCAGCACCAGGACATCCCCAAAGCAATGGACAGACTGAAGTGACGAACAGAACATTACTAAATGGGTTGAAAAAGAGGCTAAGTGAAGCTAAAGCAAATTGGATTAATGAGCTCCAATCAGTATTATGGGCCTACCGAACAACTCCCCGAGCAGCAACTGGAGAATCACCATATATGCTAGCATTTGGAAGTGAGGCTGTGATACCGGCCGAGTTGGGTCTCCCAACGCATAGAGTGCTGAATTTCAACTCTCCGATCAGTGACTTGATGAGAAGAATGGATTTGGACATGCTCGAAGAAGTAAGAGAAGAGGCAGCCATTAGGAATGCTGCTTATCAACAATGAACAGCTCTGTTCTACAACAAAAGGGTGAAGAAATGCGATTTGAAGGAGGGTGATTATGTGCTGAAGAAAGTCATTCAGAAACAGAATAAACTGGAAGCAAACTGGCATGGACCTTACCGAGTTACAGAGGTTGTTCGACCTGGAACCTACAGAATAGCAACTCTAGAAGGAGAAGAATTTCAGAATGCATGGAATGCTGAACACCTGCGAAAGTATTATCAGTAATGAAAAATGTAAAGTATTTCCTTCATTATGAATAAAACGAGGATGGTTCACCATTTTCTTTCTGTTGAAAGTTTTTCGGGGAATATTAGTGTTGAACACTACACTGCTTGACAAGAAGAAGACTGCTCTACGGAGTCATGCTCTACGGAGCCATGCTCTACGGAGTCAAGCTCTATGGAGCGCTCTACGGAGCAAAAGTGCTATAAGTAGCCAACCTCCTTTGGTTAGGAGGATAAGCTCTCCGGAGCGCTCTACGGAGCAAAAGTGCTATAAGTAGCCAACCTCCTTTGGTTAGGAGGATAAGCTCTACGGAGCGCTCTACGGAGCAAAAGTGCTATAAGTAGCCAACCTCCTTTGGTTAGGAGGATAAGCTCTACGGAGCGCTCTACGGAGCAAAAGTGCTATAAGTAGCCAACCTCCTTTGGTTAGGAGGACATGCTCCAAGGAGCCAAAAAGTTCGAAAGAACCCTACTACTCCTTTGATTAGGAGGTGTAGACCAGCATGATCAACTACGGTTGGTAAGACTTTATATACTCTCGCATTACAGCTTATGTTTGTCGGGAGGTAACATTATTACAAAAAGTTCTTTAAAGAACAAAATATTCCAAACTGTACCAAGTATGGTTGGTCGGGGATAAAAACCCACTAACTGTAGTTGGTCGACGAGGATAAAAGTATTGACCTTAGTTGGTCGGACACATGTTTATATTTGAAAATTGAACCAAGTATGGTTGGTCGGGGATAGAAACCCATCAACTGTGGTTGGTCGACAAACATTATTTATCCACCTTGGTTGGTTGGAAACAATTTTGAACAATTTATGCTTATTATAAATTCTAATTTGGTTGATGAAGAATATAATTTGCAAACAGAAAAATAGCTATTGGCAAAACAGAAAATGAAACTCTTTCATTAAGATAAAAATGTATTACATGTTACATGTATGTGCTAACTATTACATTAAAGATTCCTACTCTATTGGTTTCTTTCCTTTGTCCTTTGAGACAGGTTCCTCGCCAGCAGGAGGATCCTCTAGACAAAGAGGAGAATTAATAAAGTTCATGTCCTTCAGCATTCTGACATTCATTATTGTAGGAGTGTCCAACAGGTGCTCAGGACGAGATACTTCAACTTGAGAATGAAGGTTATAATCACCAAGATATTTAGAGATCAAACTCCGAGGAATGGAACGAGCAGGAATCCATGCCATATACAATTTATAGGGAGGAACAGGCAAGTCTAGCAATCCAGGAGCATGATAATCCCATAAATAATGACCTTGTTCCAATTTTAATACACCCAGGGCGTTCAACCATCCCTGCTTGTAACCTTCGTTGTTAGCATTTTCAAGGCGATCATCCAAATGGTAAAGAGCTTCATTATAGCCTGCATTCCAGAACTCCCGAGGCTGTTTATGGAATTGGAAAGTTAATCTATCTACTTGCTCGAGAAAGTTCTTGATAAGAGCATCTTTATTATTCAGATCAGACTTCATCGCAGCCAATTGATCCTCTAAAGATAAATTTTTCTTAGACAAATCAGACAGAGCACGATCCTTAACATTCAGTTGGAATGCTTGAGTTTCCAGAGTAGATTGGGTGCGAGATTCTTCAACACTACGGCTAAGAACTCTTGATCGGCTCCGAGAAGCAACTGGAGAACTTTGCTCCTCGACGATTCTTCCTCGTCCCCGAGAACTCCTTCCTCGTCCCCGAGCAGAGGTAGAAATCAAAGTCAACATCAACAGTATTGAGATCTTTGCTACTACTATCCCAACCAATATTGAAGAAGAAGGTATATGAAAATGTTTCGAAGTCCACCACTAGCTCATAGGAGGCAGTAGGTCGGCTGGCAAACCAATCAACATACTTGAAGATTATGACAAACTACAAGCGGCAGATAATGCACTTTATGTTGAACAAATCAAGAAGGTAGATCAAGAATTTCACGAGCACCTAGCAACATTGCAGAATAAATACTCCATCCTTTCAAGTAACCCATCAAGCATGAAGCATTGGGGGCTTCTGTTGATACCAAATTTAATCTGCTGATGTGGACGAATAGTATGAAGACACGTGTCAATCTACGTGGCACAATAACAATGAGGAAGATCATTTACTGAACAACCATGGTTGGTACCGAGCAACGAGAATACACCGAGGAGCTCTATCATGCCGAGGAACTCCATCCGAGGAACTATATCATCCCGAGATACTCTAAGCACTCCGAGGAACTCTTGATCAACGAGCAACTAAGGCGGTCCGAACTGCACCTCGGCCGTGTCATCAATTATCAGACGGACAACTGTTCAACTATTCATTAGATTCTTGACGCACACGCTGCATTAAATGTATTACCCATTCATATGTATATCATTTAATGTATTGGACCTTTCATGTACAGCCTTGAGGCTATAAATACCTTGTATCAATCCCATTCAAGTGGGGGGGAATTTCTTGAGAGAACTTGTAATCAAGAATTCCACAAACACTCAGCAATAACATAACAGTGGATGTAGGCTTTATTCCTAGCCGAACCACTTTAAAAATCTTTGTCTTACTTATTTATCTGTGATTGAAGAATTAGAGTGATCTAGTTTTTTACATCAACATGTAGATTTATTTTTTCAATGCTTTTTTACATATTCAAAAATTCAATTAAATTTTCATCCTCCACTTTCATGTGTAGATTCTATCCTTTCTCTCTATACAGTTTCCTCGTTAATATTAGGGTGAATTTTAGTATTAAGGGCTGAGTTTGGTTAAAGTTTTAGGGTTAAAATATGAATTTAGGGTTTATGTTGGTTCAAATGTTAAAAGTTATGTATATATGGGTTGATTTAGAGATTGAAATACTATTGTATGATGAAATATTAATTTAAAGATTTAAATTTAGGGTCGATTGTAAATTTTATTGTTAACGCTAATTTTAGGGTTGTTAACTTTATTGTTAAAAGTTGAAAATAGTTGTGAGTTTAGGGATATTAAAATAGTTTTATGGTTGCTTTATAAATATTGTTTATTTAAACATTTGCGTTAAATGCAAATTTAACGTGTTTTTAGGGCTCCTATATATGAAAATTTAGTATTGAAATTAAAATGTTAAAAGTTGTGTTGAATTTAGTGTATTTACTTTACTTCACTAAAATCTGAAATAAACTTATGGTGTTTTAGGCTGCTTAATTTTGTGAATATAGTATTGATATTAAAATGTTAAAATTTGTGAATTATTGAATGTTGAGCAGTTATTTTGCTAAACCAAGCCTCATGGTCCAGTTATATAAGGTTGTCACTGTCAAAATAATGCTTGGCCAGCGGAAGCCACGAATCGCGAACGTGAATTAGTCGAGATGCGCTTAAAGATGGATCTGACATCACGTGGTATGATACAAAAAAAGTTATTTTACTAAAAATCTCCCGCCCCCAAACCTTTGGAGTTTTGCTCCCATTAACATGGAATTATGGCTCTATCCCTGATTGAATATAATATAATATTTTTAACTCGGACTCTTAATTTAAAATCTAATAATATTGATAAAAAAAAATTGAGATGCCTAAATGTTAAAAAGAAGTTAGGAATACCTTAAATGTGCTAAAGATAGCAGGCCGAAGATAATTGACGTCGAAGCAAGGAATAACTATATTAGTAAGGGTCTTGTCCAACTTTACATCTTCCTTAGCTTGGTGCACCAGTTTATCAGAGAGGTCAACCAATGTGGTATCGATTTTCTTACCAAGTATCACTTTAACCAGTTCGTGAAGATAGTCGCCTTTGTATTTAGGTCCTCTAAAAAGTTCATGCCATATGTTCTTAAGGTTTAATAACCAAGGCGTTAACCAACTGTAGTCCCTGCTGTAAAAATTCATGCTAGAATAAAGAAATAAGGTTTTAGTCGAGCCAAATAAAATATGGAATAAAATATTACACTGTAATAATAGAGAAAGTTCAAAAGGACCAATTACGCCTACCCCTCGAACTAAATCAACTTTTAAAATGTGCAAAGGTTTAAACTAGCACATTTTAAAATGTGAGCATGACACCAATTTACAACGTTGGGTATTATATTAACGAACACATATATATTGACACATGGATCTTTCATGGCCATTGAGGTTCGGACTGGGTGCATGGTGACCAGATTTTTTAGTGTAGCCTATAAAATTAAGACTTTATTATAACTCATTTTTAAGAGTTATTTCATATTTGAGAGAATTGTCATGATATCTATGAATTGCTAGGACATTAAACATGAGTGTTTCGTTTGAATCCACTAATGCCTAGATCAATTCGGATTTCTAATTAGGGTTAAATAAGAATTCAGATGTAAAGTTAGATCCAAGGTGGATTGGATAGTTTATTGAAGGGATTTGTCTTTATAGGATGTCGGATGAGAGTGATCCAAATTTAGTTTCAAACATATGTTTTCATGTTGAATGAGAGAGTACATATATATCTAAGGGTTTTTTCATGAGTAGGTTCACTTCACCACTGGAACTTTCAAATTTCAAAACGGTTTAAAAAATAACACCATTAATTTTTTGTCACAACTCATGTGCGTCTGATGTGACTTTTGTATTTAGTATTTTTAACATCCTTTAAATAGTAAAAAAAACAATCCAATTTTTTTTATCTTAGCCTCTCTCTCTCTCATGGTAGCCAAACCATGGTTGCCCACTCTCTATGTCATCTTTCTTCATTCCGTCTCATAAAAACACACACATAAAAAAACACATGCACACAGATCTATTCACACACACGATCACATGCATAACACACACATAGTAAATATGTTTTTTTCCTGCAAAAAAGATTTATTTTTATGAAAATATATTTTTTATGTAAATATTTTTTTTTCTAGAAAATATATATATTTTTTATGTAAATATGGGTTTTCTCTAATATTTTTTATATTTTCTAAAAGTTTTTTTTCAAAAGTTTCAAAACTTTTTTCATTTTTTCGAATGTTTAAAATGATCTCTCAACTATTTCCATAATTTTTAAAAGTTTTTAATGTGTATTTCTGTATTTTTAGTTTTCTACAATTTTTAAATTTTTTGTAATTTTCACTTACTTTTTTCGATTACATTTTAAATATATTTATTAACGCTACCAGATATTTTAAAATCCTTTCAATATTTTGAAACTCTTTAAATGTTTTTTATATAATTCTAAAACAATTTTTTTTGTAATTTTTGGATATTAAGAATATTTTTTAGTAATTGTCAAATTCCCATTTTTTTTATATTATTATAGTATTTTGTGAATATTTTTTTTTCATCCAAATATTTAACTCTATTTGGATTTTAGGGTTACTTGGAGTTATTTTAAAATTTTAGAGGGTTAAGTCAAGAAAACGAAAATTCGGATGGTGAAGTTATACATATAATTAACCCCGATTCAAAGTTTTCCATCTATGATAATATTATAGATTAACGTTTCTATACTTTACCAGTTCTTATTCTTACCTTTTCTATACTTCAATTATAGTAGTTTAATTTTATTTTTCTATGTTCATTTACCTTAGTAACTCTATTTTCAATTCACTTGACCGCTTTAATTACTTTACTTAGTATTTCATTTAATTCATTTTACTCACTTAATTTAGAAGTAGTTATAATTTTAGTTCAGTTATTTCATTTTTCACTTTAATTACTTTATTTTTCCAGCAATACTTACTTCCAATGTATTTTTTGTAGTTTACTTAAAAGTTCATCATCCTTTTCCTCTCGAAGTTGAATTCTTAATTTAAATTCAAATTTTACCTTAAAACTTCCTCTTCATTGAGTATTACAAAATCCCTTTTATGGGTCTTCGTTTTACGTATATTTTATTCAATTTTGATTTTAACAGAAGTTTAGGTTTTTGCTTGGGTCATTGAAATGAAATTATTTTGGTTGTTAATTCACTAATTGCATTAGGTCAATTTAAACAATTTTTATTTTATGTGGCGTCAAAACCAAATGTATTTGTCTACCTTATATTAGAATTCTTTAAATAAAAATCTCACATTTGTTCTGTTAAAGTTTGAATCTGCACAACAAGATTTTGCGTCCATTTTTGTTGTACAGTTCTTCCTTCATTAGAAAATCTACATGTTTTTTATTCACTCCTTATTACATTCGTAATATAAAAGGCATTGAAATATAATTTAAAGGTAAAAAATTTTAGTTGAAAGTATAATAACTTGTGTTACAAAAACTAATACAATACTTAATTGTACCATATGTTTTTGGTTATGCATATACATTCTTCGCTGGTGAGATAGCTTTACAAATTAACAATGGATTTGAATAAAATAAGGATTGATACTAAATTTGATACTTCATACATTTTTATTTGATGAGTTATTTAAATATTTATTTATAGTTCTTTCAAAGATATAAAATGACCTCTCATCTTGCGGATTGAATGCTAGTGAAATGATATATCACAAATCAAAGCATCTATTAATGCACATAAACATAAAAATTTACCATTATAATACTAGTAGTAGGGATTCTCACCTTTTGCGAGGGAAAATTTTAGGGCACTGATTCTTGTAAAACTCAACAAGTTCACTAGCTCGATATAGAGGTTGATTATTTTCATTTGGTGCAGTTAGCATGGCTACTAAGAGACCTCCTGTGCTTGTTCCAGCAATCACGTCAAAATAATCTGCTATCCTTGCTTCGGGATTGTTATCTTGCACCTACACCACCTTACTATAATCAATCTCTTAAACTATATGAATAATTTGGTTTCACTCGTTAGTTAATACTCCTTTCGTCCCAAATTAAGCGTCTATATTCTTTATCTGTATAGATTAAGGATATCATCAATCAATGGTCAAAATCAATACATGTTCACTATTACGGAATTTTTTTCATTGATTATGTTCAAAAAAGGAAAGTGAACTATTAATTTGGAACAACCCAAAAGGGAATAGTAAACTCTTAATTTGAAACGAAAGGAATATGTTTTTACTTCAAACTTCAAAGAGAACTCCAATAACACTCTCTTATATAAAATTTGTTATTGTGCACATAATTGTGTTTAGTGTATATGAAATGTAATGTACTCTTAAGATTATTTTCGACCTATTGATGTTCAGAATCTTAGTGACCAAACAATATACTTTTGGATTAGACTAATGCCGATATCTTAAAATATATATATATATATATATATATGATCCTAGAAATCAACACCAGTATTATATGTGCATCTCAATGTCTAGCTATGTCAATAATAGAGGAAACTACAACAATATATATGTATAGAGAAGGGCATGAGAGAGATAGAAGACACAAGCATATAAGTGGTTCGGTCTTAACCTACTCTACTATGCAAGATGAGAGTGTTTTGTATTTCTATAAGGCACTCATGGCCATTGTTACATACACTCGAGTTTTCTTTCTCTAGGTTACAATTGAGCATAGTTTCAGTAGGGTTGTGAATTGTTCGATACTTTGTAAGGAAGATGAAGTTAGATTTTATAGTGGTGGGGGTGCACAATGCCACCCCCAAGCATGCACCAGGCATTCATGACATCGATTCACCAATACGAGAGAACAAGTTATCTTGTGCACATGTACATCATGATGGTGAAATATTCCCTCACGCGGGTTGTTGATCTTCTGTAACGGCTTGATCCACGTGGCTTGGTGACACATAAATCACATGTTCTATGTGACGTACTAAAGTCTTTTGCGTTGGTCTAGGAAAAACCGAGGCCTGGTAGTAATCTTCAAGAGGATAACATTGAGGTAGTGGTACCCCGCCAGGGAGATGCATTAAGGTCTCTACCTGTCGGTGCCTTATGAATCCGACACATGGCAAAGTCGTGACTATAGAACCCGCCAGGAGATTGTATGTAGGTTTCATCCTATCAGTGTTGCCTAAACCCGACGTGTGTCAAAGCCGAGACATAAGAGCACTTGTGAGCGTAGAGTTGACCTTCGTGTACGATTGCAAGTGTTCTACTGATTAGGTCTCGGAGGCCAAGACTGATTGACATGGGCCTCCATGCTGTGAGCCCATTTATAGATGAATCTGATTGGCTCTCGGATGTGGTCATGAGGTCGGACTGAGTCTTATCTAGACGAGGTCACACTTATGTATTGTAATACCCCATATTTTTATGAGTATTAAATTGAAGTTATATTGATATAATTGAAATTTTGGGAATTATCATTCGGATGAAATAATGGTATTTGCCTTTAATTTAGCATAATGATTAAACGAGTATGTTTAACTATATTGGAATATTTAATTTAAATATAAAATTTCGTAAATGTGATATAAGTGTTATGATTTTATGGTATGATGGTATATTTTAAATAACGGAGATAGTCGGAAATAAATTGATGACTCGTTAATGTAATTAAGTTGTATTGCGGATATACGTATATGATAATAATGGAACATACAAATAAATGTGTAAAGTGTTTATAGAATTTTAAATGTGATTAAATAACTTAAATATGCATCTTAAGTGTTTAAAAATGGACCTATGGGTTAGGTAGGACCTTGGGTAGAGTTCCGGGTCAAACCCAGCATGAGTAGAGACCTTTTTAGGGGATTTAATTTTGGCCCATTTGGGAACTCCGAATTTTACATAATTAAATTATATTTAAAAGGGGTTAGACCAGCCCTAGGGTTTCATAATCACCCCACACCACTTTTTGAGGTCACACATCTTGGAAGAGAGGAAAAACCACCCTATGAGGAAGAAAGGAAATGATCCTCTACTATATTTAGGCAAGAATTCTCTTGCTATTCTTATTCAATATCTTGTATTAATGTTCAATCCATGTGTAGAATTGGATTTGAATAATGATTTGGGGCCACATATCTAGAGGTTCTTTAAATGGTGTAAGAATTGAGAAAAAAAAATTGGATGATCCATATGTAGATCCGTAAATCACATGTTAGATATGAATTGATGTTATGTAATCTATTGATTTAATTGTAGAAATCATGTTGTAAGAATGATATCATGTTCTGGAAGAAAACGATTGTTGATATTTAATATGGAACTTTAGAACTCGCATGCCTAGAAATTCTTGAGAATTCTTGAATATTTAATATTGGTTTAAGAATAATTTAGATGTTGAATCATGTTTAAAATGATCACATGTTGTTTTGAAGATCATATCCATCCTATATATTAAGCTTTTGAAGCCTTTTGAAGATTGAAGACCTATATTAATTTTGTTTGAAAAATCTCATCTTGGAAGAAGACATGTTTTTGGCTTACTGTGATAACCGAATTAATTTTCCCTCCCTACCAAATCGATTTGGTATATATTCTTGTAGATCTTTTCGTTATGATCACATGGCGCCGACCTCATATTTTTCTTATTTTTTTTAATTAGTTATGATTTTTCTACGAAAGGGTGTGTGAGACCATCATTTTGTTCAAGTGAGGGAAATAGACTTATTCCAAGGCATTAATGATATTGTTATGAACTTATATATGCAGTTAAATCGGGATGGGCTCATGATATGGCGATAACTTAAAGTATAAGTTAACTATATGAATAAGATTATTTACGTGGGATTTTTGAATTAATCTATACAAAATAAAAGTATTAAAAGGCAGTGTGCCTAGATTATTGGGGAATATTGGAAGGGGCGCATAAGTGATAAGAACCTAAAAGATACAATGATAATTTTATGATTTAGACGAGGTAAGTTTAAATAGATGAATTTCTTATTAAAGAAACGATGAATGCTCGAGAATATAATTAGTGGTTAGCTTCCTCAAATTTTTACTGTATAAGGATACTAGGTGGAAAGATATCCTAAGCCTAGTGGGCTAGGCTTAGATAGTGAGCATCAGTTGCAATAGTAGTTGGGGTAAAGTTACTTATTCATATTAGTAAATCTCTTATATATGTACATATAACCCTTATTCACTTTAGTTGACTCCTTATATATGTACATATAAACCTTATTGTAAAGGTAACTAGAAGTATTGTAAAGGTAACTAGAAGTTAATAATCTAGATGGATGTAATTCTAAGCCAAGACGATAATATGTTGAAATCATTAATTATATAGGTAAGGTTAGTTTGGGGATAACTATAAATCTATATTTATGGGAAAATAAACAATGAAGCGAATTTGATTATTAAGCCTAGGAGGCATTATATGGAATTTAATAATTAATTGGGGACTAGTCATAGGATAGCGACTTAAAATAAGTTATGTAGTAACTGACTAGAATGTTACGGTTATGTCGGGGAGACTATAATTAACTAGATGGTTAGATAGTCATATAAAGAGGAAGGAATTAATAATTAACTAGATGGTCTATTATTAATGTGTGAATATTGATGAGTAATCAACTGGGATATTTTGGATAATTATAGAGTAATTACCTTAAACATATCATATGAGAACAATGTGTACTTGTAATATTTTGTGTGTACATACCTGGGTTTGTGGACAATCCTATCTGTTGGGGTGCGCACATTCGGTACTAGAGCACACATCGGCACAGGTGGACTCGGCGTAGTGTTAGGTCATATTATAGGTACTACGTAGCAGCGCTACTTACTAGAAGTAGGTGTAGATGGTGGCATCCTTTGTCACCGTTGAATATGGGTCGTGAACTGATGTATTGCGCAGGTACCGCCCCATTTGCTTGTGTTTTGTTATTACCCATTTTGGGGTAAGGGACTCCCCCGGGTATTATCGATAGAGCAAGAACATGACGCCAAAGATAGATGTCTTCATGTGTCGTACATATATATACGTACATATATATTTATTTATATACACATTGTGGTGTGCCTTGTATGAGAATGCACTCTTATAGTCTACAGATGTAGGCAATACTTAATTGTTACGAAGTCGGAGTAACATAGAGACGTCTAATATGTTAGACATTTATTATTGAGAATAATAAATGGGCAGTCTAAGAAAGTATACGGTAATTAAAGAGAATGAAACTTATAATCTAATGGTGTAGATGGTAATTGGTGTGAATAAAAGTCAAATAGTCTGACGAGATAAACTAACGCTAAGGAACATTATGACGTAAATTTATATACTCAATTTATATGAAACTTAATGGGCATCATTACGAAGTTAATCCGGGGAGTAGGATGTTGGGTGTAAACACTCACTTTTAATTGATGCATAGCTAGGTAGCTTTATTACTACATGTCATATTAGGCTGTGGAATTTAAAATTGGTACTTGTTTGAGGATACGAGTACTTCTTCTAGATGAGAGGTGAGATACTCAATACATGTGTGCATCGATGGAGAGACGTGAAGTATGAGTTGGTTACATTTTTCATATTTACTGGTGAATAATCCTTTTAATTTTAGGTCTCTGACCCAAACTTATAAATGTTTTCCACCCCATATTTTCTCATGAATAGGGATAGCAGGACTCACGATGGATCACACTTACAATTGCATTAGACGTAGCGGACTTCGTTCCATTGATTCTCGTATAGGTTGTACTTATTCAATTGGTTATTATATTTCATACAGAGATTGTATGGGCATAAGCCCCAGAGTCATTTATATCAATTGTACATCTTTACATCATGGAAGTTGTATGATGATTTAATTTTGCTTTTATACATTAATTCAGTTTTTGTTTAGACGTTTTTATTTATTGTGAATTTTGGTAAAGAACAAAAGTTATTTTTATTTCTTTACCCTTGGCGAGGCTAAAACTAAGGCCGCTGCCCAGGAATCCGTAGCCAAGACCACAGTAGTCGACCAAGACGTCATTGGTGTAGCTGATGGTAGTAATACTAAAGAGCAAGTTCAGACAAAATGTCCAGCCCATCCTGTAGCTTTTGACGTCCCGGTCGAGGCCAGAAGTCAAAGGAAGCATAATCCACTTTGAACAATACCTTTATGCTGTAACCTCCACTTTGAACAATGTTGCTCTTTATATCTCTCATATTTTCGATTCTCGTATTTTTTGGAAGTATTGTAACACTTGACATTTTGAATGTGTAGTTATACTTTTGATGTGGGTGTCCTTGTGATGTAACTATAGTCTCTGCATTTTATTTTTTGTCACCACTGAATGATGTTCTAAATATTATGCTTGTTAGAGCAACCCTTACGAGTAGGGTAAATTTGTATATATGTATGTTATGGGTAGGATAGAAGTTTAAATTTAGCCGTTGCTAGGGTAAAAAATAATAAAGATAGAATTGGACTAGTTAGTTTTGTGGGACCCACTTCAAAATGGAACTTCTTGTTTCGGGGAGGGAAAAAAAGCTAAGCGTAAACAATTTCCCCCTATTTCTAGTTTGACCCCCAAATTATTCAAACAGTTTGAACGACTATATTATCCAACATTTTTTTTTTATAAATAGGAGGTTCAAAAGTATCTTCATTTTCAATTATATTTTTATATGGTGGTTGGGTATTAATATGGTGGTTGGATATTAAATTTTGGGTTAAAAAGATTAAGATAAGAAAGTCGGGGGAGGAATTTGGAAATAGGATAACCCCTTAAGTGGAACATCATGTTCCGCCCAAGGGGGTCAGCTCACAAGCCAATCCGACGACGTTTTCACTTAGTATGCTATATATGGCTTAAACCCATAACAATTTCTACACTTTCGCGCGTGTAAATTTACACTAGTTTAGTTCATTTATACCCTGTGCATAAGGATTGTTCTTACTATATTTTTATCACTGCCACTAATACTTTTTTTTATCCCTCCTCTCGGCTTATAAGCATATGAAAACAAATTAATATTATGACCAAATTAATATATTGGTCAATTTTGAGCCATTATAAAAATAGGACCCGCATTTTAAACATTGAGGGACCAAGTACATACACATTCCTGGTAGAAAGACGAGTCATGTGATATATTCATCCGTTAAGATGGACAAATTATGAATAAGAAACTTGGTCAAAGTGCCCCATTTAAGTATGAAAATTATTGCGATTTTTATTCTGGGATGAATTTTCTGAACCATCCCTAACTGTTTTTCAAAACTGTCTCTAAAAGTCGTGACTATCAACCATAAGGTGAGACGGTTCATGAAAAACATCCCTAAAGTGACTGTTTTCCAAAAGATACATCGTTTCATGAAAGAATTAGGGGCGGATAAAGTTTCAAACATAATTGGTTCATGGGGCACACACATTTAAGTATTTATTACGTGTGTCGAGACCATTTCATTCTGGAAGGCAAACGCTCATTATTTATCACAGTAAATACCACAGCTGGACCACATTTTTAATTCTATTTATTGATCTTATTATCTATTGCATAAATATGATTGATCATTTCTGTACCAATATATATAAGATAATCGTTGACTTTTACATATAAAATTAAGGGTTTTGTCTACTTTGGATACCAAAATATTCGAACATTAGGGAAAAAAAACATTTCTTGCAAAGAAAGGAAGAAAGACGGTTTGTTCTCTTATTTTTCTGTTGTAATTTGTGCATATGAGTTATTAGGGTTTAAAATTGCATATATACTTGTATTTGAATAGTTATATTTTAATTGATGAGACTTTTAATATTGCATATAATTATTCCCCTGCAAATGATTGGTGACTCAATTCCATGGCAACATTGTCCATTAAATCTAATGTACTGGATCATTATGGTAGATGGCTTTAACACAATGTTAATGGTATTGGGATAATTGTATTTATTTGGTCGACTAATTGTTGCATCTAATACCGGTCCGTTACATCAAAGTGAATTGCTATAAGAAGTAAAAAGGTTGTTACAACTGACAAGTTTATTTCGTGGGTAAATATATTTGTTGCTAGATCTCCATTTAATACATATAATTTATCAATTTTAATCTAAATATGAATTACCGATTCGGCATGCATGTGTCTGAATCAATTCTATAAAAGTAATATTAATATAATTATAAGATATATGCCATAAAAGTGTTTTTTTTATGTATCTTGATAAATAGAAAAACGTTTCTATGTGACTTAACAACATTGACAATTGAGAGATGAAGAATATTGAATTCTTGAGAAGTATGTTAAAAATACATTAGGCATTTACATTTGACTTATATTTTCTTCATATATATAATAGTATAATTGTTTACATGAGGTGATACCGAATGATGAATTCTCACATGTCTAATAACATGGTATTGATATATTGAATGATGAATTGTCACATGTACAATAACATGGTATTGATATGTGTCTTTGTTATAGTCACATATGGTATTATATTACACCGTTGGTGATGTGTATGTTTGCATGTCCGCAATGTATCAACTTAGTGATGCTATAATGACACGATTATTATATTTATTTATTTAATTAGTGATTTAAATATTAAATTAAACAAATGACACTATTAAACTAGTGATTTAACACCTTAAAAACAACTTAAAAACTGATACAGTTTGACCTATTTTTTTTAAAATAGCAAAAACATTCATTTTGAGCTGATTATTTTTTTATGTTCCTACTGAAATGTTTAAAATCTATAAAAAAAATCAGCTCACAAATATTCTTTTTACTATTTTAGAAAAATGGACCTTATTCAGGATCCTCGAACTGGGACCTCACTTGATCATTTTCCCATATATATAGTAACAGGGATTATATGCCAACCGAATATTCTGAATATTCTTTATGCTAATGGCTGGTTTTGATGAATTAAGTAAATTGTCATATGTTGGCCAAATTTCACTCAAAATCGTTAAAAGTAGGGTTTTTTTTATACTTAACTCTCTACAATAATAGCGTATTTTTACTTTTTCCCCTGAAAGATGAAAATTAGCATAACTCACTACATTCTAATGTCGTTACTTCTCTTTATTAAAAAATCACTTTAATTCATATTTTGACATATCCCCTGTATTTTTTTGGACAAAAATACTCTTCTAACATTTGTATGTATATTATGCCTCATTATGTTAGCTAAATTATCTCATGAGTAAACTTAGGACATGTAGCTAATTTACTCCATATAAATGAATGCTAATTTAGCTCAAAATTCCCTTTTAATAGAATGAGGTTTTTTGAGTTAAAGGTATAAGCATTCAATTAAAAAAAATTCAATTAAAGGTATCAACCTTTAGTCAAAAGATTAGTGAGGAATAATTTTTTCATCGGTGAAAGAGTAACTATACAAGGACGCAATTTAGATAACATAACGAGGTTTTGACTTAACCAATAAACTAATCACGACATTGTTTCACCTAAATTGTTCCTGGAAAATTGCCCTTACTCTTAGAAGCACGAAAATTTCTCTGAAGGTAACGTACTCGTGCCGGATACTCCGCACACTTCGACACTCATACGACACTCCTCGTACACTCCGCATGGCTTGCATGACTTGTTTGGAAATTAAAAAAAAAAAAAAGCGGACACCTCACGAACACGGTCCGGACACGACGGGTTGCCAAAATTAAAGAACACTAAGAAATTCTAATGTCATCTTATAAAATTAAATCATATAAGGGTGTATGAATAATAATAAGAAGAAGAAAAGTTAAAAGAATGAAATAGTTATCTCGCTTAATTTAAATGTATATATTTAATTTCGGATTTAACTATCATTATGAAATGTGTGTGTGTAAGCATAAAAATATATTTATATGTCGTCGCATCGTGTCCTTTTTATTTTTGTAGACTTGTTGTGTTGGCGTGTTTGTGCCGTATCGGACACAGTATTCATATCTGTGTCCATGCTTCATAGCTTATTAGCAGTTTAATTACAGTTTCTAATATACGCAGACCGCAAAACAATAATGTACACTTTTTAATTTATACAAGTATTGTGAAACCTTACTTGAAGATGTAACTCCAGTTCTGCAAGGATTCTCCCAGGAATGATCCCTCGTACCCCTCCACCATCAATACTAAGCACAGTGAGAAATTTCCCACGGTTGGGAGATGGAGGCCCCATTGTAGTTGGTGATGCTTAGTCTTTTGGATAGTCTAAAACATAAAAGGCAAACACATTACAAAACAAATAAGATTAAAAAACGGAGCTTCTATAAATAGGCCAAAAGGTCGAAAAATGAAGTAGAGAAGGCACATGTGACAATCTTTAAAATATTAAGTTGGTATACCTAGGTCAAACATGACATTGGGCTCCTAATGCAATAAATTCATTGTTATATAATTCTTATAATATATTTGAGCAGACAACTTGCACTAATAATTAAGTATGAATAAACTTCAACTTCAATATGTAATAAAAATAATTACATAGAAAGACTTGATCACAAAAAATTCGTCTCAATACCTAGGTCAAACATGAAATTTGACCCCTAATGCAAGAAATTAAATATTATATAATTCTTTTAATATATTTGAGCAGACAACTTGCACTAATAATTAAGTATGAATAAACTTCAACTTCAATCTGTAATAAAAATAATTACATAGAAAGACTTGATCACAAAAAATTCGTCTCAATACCTAGGTCAAACATGAAATTGGACCCCTAATGCAAGAAATTAAATATTATATAATTCTTTTAATATATTTGAGCAGACAACTTGCACTAATAATTAAGTATGAATAAACTTCAACTTCAATATGCAATAAAAATAATTACATAGAAAGACTTGATCACAAAAAATTCGTCTCAATACCTAGGTCAAACATGAAATTGGACCCCTAATGCAAGAAATTAAATATTATATAATTTTTATAATATATTTGAGTCGAATTTTTGCACACACACACACACACATATATATATATATAACTTATATAATTTTTACAAAACAAATAAGATTAAAAAACGGAGCTTCTATAAATAGGCCAAAAGGTCGAAAAACGAAGTAGAGAAGGCACATATGATTATCTTTAAAATATTAAGTTGGTATACCTAGGTCAAACATGACATTGGGCTCCTAATGCAAGAAGTTCAATGTTATATAATTGTTTTAATATATATTCGAGCAGACAACTTGTACTAATAATTAAGTATGAATAAACTTTAACTGCAGTATGTAATAAAAATAATTATACAGAAAGACTTGATCACAAAAAATCCGTCTCAATACATGAAATTGGCCCCTAATGCAAGAAATTAACTATTATATAATTTTTATTAGAGAGGTTCTACATGAACCGCATGTAGAACCGCTTAGGGACCGCATTTATGTCCTTTTACTTTCTTTTTTTTTTAAGTTTTCTATTCTTTTGTTTTTAACAGTTTTCTATATATAAAAAAAACTGTTTTTTTATTAAAATTAAAAAACAGTCTTTTATAAAATAAAAATAAAAAACAATTTTTATATATAAAAAAGCAGTTTTTCTATTAATATAGAAAAATTATTAAAATTAAACAACTTTTAATTAAAATTTTAAAAAATATTTTTTTCATAAATAAAAAAAAATATGTTTATTAATAAAAAAATCTATACAACAATTTTTTTTTTCAATAAAAAATATCGCGATTAATTAGTGTCATTGGCGTGGATCCACATTTTCGGACCCAAATTATTTGTCGAATGTGGGGTCGCGCCAGCGACACTAATTAATCGTGATATTTTTTCAATAAAAAATATCGCGATTAATTAGTGCCGCTGGCAAGGATCCACATTCCCGAACCCAAATCATTTGTTGAATGTGGGTCCGTTTTCGGTACTACATAAACGCGATATTTTTTCAATAAAAAATATCGCAATTAATTAGTGCCGCTGGGGGGAATCCACATTCACGAGCCCACATCATTTGTTGATTATGGATCGCCAACGGCACTAATTATTCGCAATATTTTTTCATAAAAAATATCGCGATTAATTAGTGTTGTTGGGGCGGACCCACATTCAACAAATGATGTAGGTCCGGAAACGTAGGTCCGCGCCAGCGGTACTAATTAATCGTTTTATTTTTTGAATAAAATATCGCGATTAATTAGTACCGCTGGTGTGGACCCACATTCAACAAATGATGTGGGTGCGGGAATGTGGGTCAGCGTTAGCGACACTAATTAATCGCGATATTTTTTCTATAATTAAAAGAACTGTTTTATAGATTTTTTATTAATAAACATAATTTTTTTACTTGTAAAAAAAATATATTTTTTAATTTTAATTAAAAGTTGTTTAACTGTTTTTTTTAATATAAAAAACAGTTTTTATATCAACAAAAGAATAAAAACTAAAAAAAAAAAAAAGCCAAATGGGGGTACATATAAACTTTCTCTTTTTATAATATATCTGAGTAGACAACTTGTACTAATAATTAAGTATAAATAAATTTCAACTTCAATGCGTAACAATAATTATATAGAACCTCATAACACCAAACAAAGTAACAATAATTATATAGAACCTCATAACACTTAACAAACTAAAGACTTTGGTCTCAGAAAACAATTTCTATCTCAATACCTAGGTGAAACATGAAATTGGGCCCCTAATGCAAGAAATTCAATATTATATAATTTTTTAATATATTTGAGTACTATTACTAATAATTAAGTATAAATAAATTTCAACTTTAATACATAATAAAAATTATTAGGGCAATTTACAATTAGTTCCATTGGTAATAATTTTTAAATATTTAAGGACAATTTACAATCAGGTCTATTTATTATATCACTAACGTGGACCTCTACAAGAGGAGAATTAATGTACCTAAGTGTTTAAAATTTATTTGTGAGGGACCTAAAATTACTTTCTCCAAATAATTATATTGAACCTGATAACATCAAGTAGGAATAAATCAACCCACACTCGAGCTTTTTCAGGAAAACAATATTCATTTAAAACTTGCAAATTACTCAAAAACATGTATTAGAATTTATAACTTAAGTTGATGAAAAATAATAATTAGGAATATGTGTTCTAAGTTGCCCCGTTAATGTGCTGCAGATATTGCAAAAAACTTATTTTGTAACAAGATTTAATATAAAAAGGAGAAAGTGCAATAGGATACTCAAATGTGAACTACTATAAGAATTTTTGAACCCAAGCCATGCCCCTAAACTAACCCATGCCATAACCCCAAACTATGTAACTAGTTTTATTTCAATCCTTGAACTAAATTTTTTGTCAATTGAGTCCCAAAACTATTTAATTGCGACCAACTAAGCCCTTTGGTAAAAAAGACGGTTAAAGTTATTCTCTTCATTAACCTTTTTATTTATCAAAAAATATGTAAACAGTTTATGGGCCATAGGGTCAAAACACGTCGATTTCAATATAATTTGGATTAATTATATTTCAATCCCCATAACTTTACTCTTTTGTCATTTCATTACCCGAACTTTAGATTTCTAGAGTTAACCTCCTGAATTTTAAAAATGAGTACACAAGTAACCTCAAAATGCTGATGCCGTTAAATAATTGGACAGAAAAAATAAACGCGCCTCTCATGTGCCATTTATGAAGGGTATTTTTGTCTTTTAACATTTACTACCAACCCTAAAATATTACATTTCTCTCTCTCTCTCTCTCTCTCTCTCTAACCTCTCTTTCAACTTCATTTCTCTCCATGTCTCTCTTCCCTCGCACGTGCACCCACCCACCCACACGCACCCATTTGGTTATAAATCAGCAACACATCGTTTTATTAGCCCATTTGGTTGGTGGGAAAATTATTGGAAAGAAATGAATGTAGGTCATTTTTCAATTTTGGGTATTGGAGTTTTTCTTGCAAGTCCATTTTGCTTTTCTTTGTGAGAACGTTAATTAATTTTTTTCACATTCTTCCATGTCCTTATCACACAATTGTGTTTTCTATTGACATTTTATTAAATTTGCATTTTATTGTGATCGGATATTCTTTTTATGCACTTTTGTATCTAGTTTTCTACTTTTTATGTTTTTTTTTTAATATTTTAATTTTTTATATGAATATATTTAGTGTTATGTAATTGCCAGCACATCATTTTGGGCTTGTTTGGTTGTTGAAAAATCAGTGTAAAGAAATTACTTTTATTTTTTCTGGGAAATATTTTATTATTGCCGGAAATTATTTTTTCATTGCTCGAAATACTTTTTCTATTACTGGAAACCATTTGTATTTGTTAGAAATAATGTTTTATTGCTAGAAAGCATTTTTTTTTGCTGGAAACCGGTTTTTATTTGATGGATTTTTTTTTATTGTTGGAAACCATTTTTTAATTAGTGGAAATGAATTTTTATTGTTGGAAATAAATTTTTATTTCTAAAAATCATTTTTGTTGTTACTGGAAATCATTTTTTAGTATTTTCAAGATTTTAAAGTATTTCCTTTTAGTTTTTTCTTGAATTTCAAGATTTTTTAAATGTTATTCTTTAGTTTTTAGTCATTTCTTTATTCTTTATTTATTCTTCAATTTTTTTAAAATTATTATTTCATTATTCTTGAATTTTTTATTTTTTGCTAAAAACCATTTTTTTAATTGTTGAAAACCATTTTTTATTTGCTGAAAATAATTTTTTATTGCTTGAAATCATTTGTTGTAATTTTTTTTTTATTACTTTATTGTATTTTCATGTTCTTTTATTTTTAGTATTTTCTAATTTTTGAATAAATAATTTTCATAATTTTTAAATACACATTCATAATTGTCTACGGATTTTCGTATTTTTAAATGTATTTTTTGTATTTTTATTTTTCAGTAATTAATTTCAATATATTTTCTGAATTATTTCATAGATTTTGCAGATTTTTAATATATTTTCATAATTTTCAAAAAATTTAAATATATATTCGTATTTCCCAAATATTTTTAAATTTTTTCCAAGTTTTTATATTTTAAAATATTTTTTAGTATTTTCTTAATTTTAAATGTTTTTGATGTTATTTTAAGACTTTATTCAAAAAATTATGTTTTGATGAAAGTGCTCTTACTATAAATCATGTGCCACTCACATGCCTAACGGTTACCTTAAAAAATAAATGGAGTTAGACGATTGTCATTACTTGTAGCCGTTTTCAAATTTTGGAGGGTTAAGTAAAAAAATTAAAAGCTGAGGTGGTAAATTATAAGGGGGGTCAAAGTCCGGGGAGCCTAAGTGTAATTAACCTGTCTAAGTTTACATTAGTACATTGGAACATTATATGTTTATACGTTATATATATTTATATATTATATCCTTACATTAGTATATATTGTATATGAACACAAACAAAATAAAATACGGCATGACCTGAAATTGTTTTTCTTGACATGAATCAATTAAAACACGACGTGAGATTAAATATTTAGTTTTATTAACTAACAAGAACAAGACCCAAATAAAAATAAAACGTGAGCCGACATGATATCGCATTTACCCAACACAAGCACAACCCAATTAAATTATGAGGCAACAACTAATCTTGTTTTTTAAGTAACAAAAACACGACCTAAATAAAACACGACACAATACGATTTTTTAACATAACACTAACTAATTCCAACATAAAATCGGTACGACATCATTTTTCTTTCTAATATGAATGCAACCCAATTGAAACACGATATCCCATGATTTTTTTTTATCTAACACAAAAATAGTCCAAACAAAAATGGCATGTGGTATTATTTTAGAATAAATCTAGGGAGACCCAGAAAAAAACCCAATTTTGAAACCTACTGCATTAAAAGTTTATACCTTATTGTTGTGGGTCCCGCCAGGGCATCAAATCGTGCATTAAAAATGTGTACCCATTTTTGTCTTATGTGTGGGTTTCAAAATTGGGTCCCAAAAGTGGGTCTCCCTATCACCACTCATTATTTTAACCCAACACAAATACGATACAACTAAAATGCGAAACGACATGTACTCTCATTTTTTAATCTAACATGAACACGACCCAATTAAATACGATATTACACAATTTTTTTTATTTTACCTGAGAACGATCCAATTAAAATAAGATAAGATATGAAATATTTTTTTTACCTAACCTGAATACGACTCAATTAGATATGACATGACATAAAATCTTTTTTTCTTACATAATATTGACACGACATGACATGGAATCCTTTTTTTACCTGGCGTGACACCAAATCGTGTTGTTTTGGATCTTATTCATTGATATGGCCAATATTGCACCTACTGCCACAGACACATAAGCAACAGGTCGCTTCCTAAGGACCAATGGCCGCGGTATAAGTTTACTAGACAACAAGCCTTGGACGATCGTCGCTGCCCGGGATCAAATAGACTGCGGCACCTCTCCGCAATAATACTTGCCTGGTCTAAGGCAAGCCGCGGACTCTACCATACTTTCTCCTACCTAGGTCTAAACAGGCCACATCACCTCACATTCAACTAGCTAGTATTAGCTGCAACCTTATCACTGACAGGCCGCGGAACCTCATTCAACGGATGCTGCCTGGTTCAAACAGGCCGCAACCCCAATCAAGACCAGCCCAACTTCCAGAGAAGTTGCATGCTCTTCATACTTGTCTACATGCCACCTTCCCTGGGCACGTGGAACCACATTTATATCTCCTATAAATAGAGATGCTCACCTCATGATTGAGGGGGAGAAAAGAAATACTTGGCGAAGCCCTACCAAACTCTCGACACTACCTCTCTCTACAAAGCTAGAGAGATTTACATCAGGTCTCCCCGGATTCATCATCTAACATGTATTCTATTCTCTTCTCATGCCTGTAGAACTCTTTAGGCCCAATCATATTGTATTGTACAATACATATAATGAGAATGAGGCACCAAAGTGGACGTAGGCTCATATTATAGCCGAACCACTCTATATCTTGTGTTTTATCTATCTTTACTTGCTTTATGTTTACTCTACAATTGGTATGATGATGTGAGTACGACTTGTGTACGATTTCTCGCATCAACATTTCGGCACCATCTGTGGGAAACGAGGTATTTCAATCTTGTTTCTCTATATGTTAGGGTTCTTAACACCTTGTTTCATTCATGAGGGTCCTTGGGGTCATCATCTCATGGGTGAAGTTTGGTTATTGAGCTCGTATCTTGTACACACACCTTTAAATAGGCATAGCGTATATTCAGATCTGTCTATGGGTCTCCTTTTTATAACCCTAGATCTATTTCTACATACCCCGATGATGTTACCTCACCAAGATAACACTGAGAAGTGCAAAGGGCAATAGCCTCGCAAAGGTTGGTAGTTAGGAATGAGTTCTATTTTCTCGTTTGCTACTTTCTCAGCCTATGATCTAGATTTTTCTACCATGATTGTGCCACTCTTGGGGCACTGGAGGATTTATCTTCCCTTGGTAGACCCCTAGTTGGTTTGTTTTCCATGATGGCTAGATTGTTTGGACCCAACTTGGAGGGTCATTTGGAATCACATCACGCAGCAGGAAACAAGACGCGGACTAATAAGAAATTGCCTGAGTGCCACAACCCTTATGAAGGATGTTGCATAGTTTAATTGCATCACCAGGGAGAGGATGTGGTAAAATTATCCTCGGATTCAACTGTGGTGCTTCCATGGAAAGGCTGTGGAAATGACTTCATTTGATCAGCATGTCGCAGCCTACACCCTTACTATACCTGGTTCATTATTTATATTTCTTGCACTACTCACTCTTGTTAGTTTTGTATGAGAATATATATATTTTAAAGACTAATAAAGAACAAATGCAAGGAGACTCTAGTCAAAGTGAACAAATAAAGAATGAGATAGCTCAGCTATATAACCACCTCAACCATATGTATGACAGTCATGCCTCACTCCAGACTCAGGTCAACTTCTTGACCCAAAGGGTTGTTATGCTAGAGGCCGTGGCACCCAAAGTTGTTGTCCAGGCCATAGTGGTCGCAGCCACCAAAGCTACTGTCCCAGGGGCGCCGCAGTCCTAGACTAAAAGAGGAAGAGGGTGAAGAAGGCCCGAGAATTGAAGACATCTTAGAGCTCGCCAAGGGAGAAAAATTGTTGAAGTGGCCCGAGAAGCTAAATTCTACTCCACACAAAAGGAATCGAGCCAAGTGGTGCAAATTCCATACAGATCATGGTCATGACACCGATGCATGCTACTCCCTGAAGAAAGAGATTGAAAGGGTTGTGAGGCAGGGGATGTTGCAGCAAATCCTGAAAAATGCTTAGAGGATGCAGCCTTACCAAACAGGCCACATGCTTAACCCTACATTAGTCTATATTTTCTAGTTAAATCTGAAGTGTTGTTTTTACACACAAGCGTTGTATTTCCTTATAAAGATAACATACACATATGAATGAATGACGAATTTTAGTCACGCTTCTATTCTTTCTTTCCTTCTTTAAAATCTAATGAAAGACCTCTGTCTTAAACAAATGTAAGGTAGCATGATAACCAATTATTCCGGAGATTATTTATCCTCAAGGAGGAAGAGTCTATAGGGAGACAACCTTGATGGGTAATTTACACTCCTCATAATACGAAGACACGAGGGCTACTAATGCCTGTTATTTGCTTATGGGATGCTTCAATTAGCTAGGGATGGCTTGATATATTTTCAAACCTATCTAGGGGAAGATTTATAATACCAAGCCCAGGGAGGCCTGATAATAACCCACTAGGACCAAAGACTTAGTTGTTTATGGATAATCCTATATTTGAAAGGGAAAAAGACTTAATTGTTTGCGAATAATCCAATTATAGCCTGGGAAGGCTTTATATATATCCAAACATAACTTGGGGAAACTTTATAATACCTAGCCTAGGGAGGCCTGATAATAACCCAATCAAAGCGACTAAAAGAAGCTACGAAAGTGGTTCCATGATAAAGAGACTAAAGGAGGACCGATAATGACCCAATCAAAGCGACTAAGAGAAGCTACGAAAATGGTTCCATGATAAAGAGACTAACGGAAGCCATGTAATGCAATCAAAGCGACTAAGAGAAGCAACGAAAGTGGTTTCATGATAAAGAAACTAAAGGAAAGCCATGAAATGCAATTGAAACGACTAAAGGATGTTGTGGCACTGACATCATGAAGCATAATAAAGCTACAAAAAAAAGTTGCTCGCACCCAGCATACTGTTACCTCAAGTGCTGCAGCCTCCAAATTGCAATTGGCACTAAGAGAAAAATTGTGCCCTGTTGTTTAAGCCGCAGTCTCAAAAGTCATTTCCTTTAGCACCGCGGCTTCGGGGATAATAAGTGCCCAAGTATGAAATGGCAAATTTTAAGGCAAAGACAGGTGTTTGCAGCCTTGTTAAAAAATTCTTTATAATGTGCTGCCGCTGCCCCAAGCCCACACATTCATTGTTGGAGCATTATTTCATTGAATAATTGCACATTC